>JASDDO010000022.1:295228606-296562178 GCA_030015575.1 Agapanthus africanus | reverse complement strand
GAGAGAGTGGAGGGGGCCGGCCATCTTATAGGAATGGGGGGGGGGGGTGAGTGTAGGAGAGGAGAGTGACCACAAGAGAAAATATCTAATGTGAACATAAATAAATATCTAGTGTGAACACAAATAAATATCTAGTGTGAACACAAAGAAAGCAACCAATGAAACAAAAACACCTCACCGCTTCTAGAACCTTCTAGAAGCATCCACACTCTTCCAAAGAAAAGATAAATCCGTCTTTAACCGAATGTTAAAAGACGGCTGATAGAAAACTGAAAACTGGCAACTTCCAAAAGTGATCCCGAAACGAATTTCAGGATAACCCCGTAATTGTATAAATATACCCGCATTTGTATTATGACCGAATACAAATGCAACTGAGACAAAGATATTATATATACTCAATATAATACTCGGATCCGGCTTAAACCAAAGCCGACCAGTATCATCTGCCCGAAAACTGACACGTGCGTAAACGCACGTGCATTTTCCGAACCCTGCCATAAAACCATACGGCCTCTACAACGTTTCTCCCGAACTTGGGAAACTGTCTGTGGGGGACTCTAATGACTCGTCAGTACCTTGGCAGTGGGTTTAACCACAAACCGTCAGCGGCACTAGCTATGCGTAACGACTGCCCATGGACTGACCTCAAGGGAGGCTGATGAGCGAACTCATCCAGAAACCCTACTGAGCCTAACAGTGACAATGTATATACAGTCCGGTCCGTTCGTCTATGAGTATCGCATATCTGCCTAAGGGGCTACTAACGTCAGACCCCCAATAGCAGTATAAGTCGTGTCGGAGTGTAGCCCAATAACACCCTGAGATACTACTGGAGTACCTACCAGTAAATCTCCCGCCACGGCCGTGGGCTTTATGTAATGGCTCTCCTAGACACAACACGATCTCGCCCCCAATACCGGGAGAGACGAATCCCCTGCCGATCCGCTCACGTGCTTCCATATGGCTCGGGACTGTACCAAAAAACTACCTGTTTGCACGACTCCTTTGAGCCGTGTAGGGTAGAAATCAAAGCACAGTGGGAACTCACACAAGACAAATGACGACCTCAGGTCGATGAACTAACCTGTACACATGTCACCAGGGAACTGCTATCTGATGATATGTATAATACCAACTAGAAGGTTCCCGGCGAGTCCTGTCCGTGTACTCATAACCTAATGAGCACCTGTATACATCTTAGGTGATCCAACTGACACCAGTGGCTTGTGAGACCGGCCACCACCCCTTGTCGGGGTCTCGACTGTATATACTAGTCTACTCCGGAGTATCGATGCCCTGTCTCGAAACTCCCACGACTAGGGACCACAATTAAGGATATGCGTATAAACTACCCAACTCTCACGTATATGATCGCCATCATACTGTTGGTAGTAAAACAAGATCCTAAGGGCTCTATCAAAGTGTAACATGTAATCAGTCACCTGAACATGTAAACGACTGATAAAGGCAAACCAGATAGCATACTATCATCTCGAGTAAGACTGTCCTACCGGTATAGCTCCTCCGCAATCATTGCAATCACGTACCTGCGATCTAATAATTGACTCTGAGGGCACTATCTCCAACAATCTCCCACTTGCACTTAAGGCTAATTATTGCGATGTCGACTACTCACAGCCCGTGTGAAACCGAACATCCAACTCCTCTACTAATCAGTTTCACAAAGCCCGTTTGTAAAACTATTGTGTTCGAGAAATAGCCTCAGTGAGTGGATCCGCCTAGATGTTTCTTTCTATATCTCTCTTAATCTCAAGTTCGCGGAGAAAGCCATCTCCCGAATCGAGTAATACCTGTCTTAGAATATGTCTGGATATCTGATGGGACCTAGTTCATAAATGAACTCCAAATCCAAACTTCTTAGACTGTATCGATCACTGAACCTAATCAGTATCCTGCACCAAGCCTCCCACAGTATCCTCTTGGACCACCTGTCCATAATACTGTCCTTCATCAGAGGGAAAAACTATAACTCTGACAATCACTCTGTCAACCATGTCTCCTTTGAAGTCTGGAATGATAACCGTCTCCCGAAGGAGGCTGCCGTCATCAAATCCGTAGAACATGTACTTATGTTCTAAAACTGCTTCCTTATGTTTCTCCAGGATTGGATTAATACAAACTAATTGCGTCTAGTGCAAAAACAACATTTGGTGTGGTACTTGAAATCTCATGATTGACTCAATTGCCTAAGCAAGTGATCTGCCAATCATGCACATCCCTCTCCCCTTTAGTCTGTAAGACATCTTTAGAGAGGGTGACTCCATCACCTGCAGGTACACCACCATGCTAGGAGTCATCTATTCTAAAAACCATTAGAATACTGTCAAAGTACCCACATTGGGAAACTACCCAAATCCAGATCTAAAACCATAGATCCAGAAACCAGAATGTCAATTATTATATCCATATCCTGTCTGGAGAAACAACTGTGTGATGACCACAGTACAACCGATCGTAGTATAGGAATTTTACTTCCTACTCTGTGTATGTCATCCAAATACCATGACATTACACCCTACTACCTTCTTAACAGATCCATCCCCTATTCTGATTGAAGTCAAACCCATGACTGTCATATCAAAACTAGATGATCTATCTCCTCTATAACTGCTCAAGTCTATAAATAGACATAAGCATCTTGCCCACTATGCTTCCGATGCTCCCACTGACTACGACAACCCTCTGGTAGAATAATATACACGTGCACTTCTAAAGCTAGTTTAGAACGACGCTATACTTATCCTCCTACCGGGTCTCACAGTCTGGAACAACAGTAGTGTCAAGTCTGGGTAAACAAGAACCTCCCTGTCACCGTCCTTGAGGCTACCGGAGTACCTCTCGGGTGTCTGAGGTTACCCATCATATCTGCGGAGTGGCTATTGGAATGTCAAACCTGATTGAATATATAGGTCCTATTAAATTTTCCGTAATCGTTCTCGGTTCTGGAATCACTTCCAGTTCTACCATACTCCCACTACTGTTTTCTGAAAAAATCCATTTTACTAAAACTGTGGCGAGTCAAGAACAATATCACTATTGATCTTCCAAATGGTAGAATATCAACCCTCGTCATAGCCAACCCACAAACAGCCATTACAGAAACGTGCCCTGAGTTATCCAGAGTCTGGTTTTAAGCATAAGCTGGACAACTCCCCGTACCTTTACATCTTTTAAGGTACGAACTATTCTATATCCAATATAGAAACTTTGGCACTTATTTAATTGGAACCATATTCAAATCATGCAGCTGTCTCCAGTGCATATCATCTTAATGGAAAGAGGCTAATCAGCATTACTCAACTTAGGAATCCATCCAATTATGAGTAACCTGAAAGAGAAACACGTTTCTCAAAACCATCGCTATCATCTGAATACCAATCACAAGAATCTACATCTTCGATCTCTTTGAAGAATCCCGATACTTGTCACACCTGGTTCTTTACTTTATTCTTATACCCACAACTTCTCAAAACTTAGACCTTGTATTTCTACGAAACACTTGTCTAAATACTAGAGAAGTTATAAGTAAACAGAACATAGTACGAGGACCTACCCCTTTGTCCTGATGGATACTGGACAACATACAATACTCTGTATAAGTCCGCTGAGTTTAAGCAACTCAAAACCTGTGCGTCGTAGGTTAAAAACTGTACCCTGGCGATTTCCTCAAATATCACCAATTACAATGAATTCCGATATAATGAGGATAATCACCTAATTCCCAATAACTTACTCCCACTCATCATCTGTAAAACCATACAGATATGAGAATGAAACCTAGTAAATACATACCCTTGGAGTAAGTATCTAATTGGGAAAACAATTTTCTTTTAACAATGCACTGAAACATGAAAATGTTTTGTAGGGGTACCCTGGTATTCATAGCAATGCCTCTTCCATAATCCAATTCATAACTTTAACCGTATATTTCACTGCCATCTCTCCAAGTCCCTTTATTTGTCTTTAGTCGTTACCTCCTGTACACCATCGTTAGGCTAAATGGTTTTCTTCCTTCCCTACCGTTCGGCACCAGCCTATGGTTTGGAAGAAGAAAATCCAGTAAGCATAATAGGTGTACCCTCCTAAACCAAGGAGTACTCATATCTTGAGAGAAGGTGATGATAAAAGACAACTGAATAATACCTTATTCTTTTAAAGGTGAAATAGGAGTGGCGATGAAGTACGCGGTTTGGTCGTGAATGATAACAGTCGCAATTTACTTTGCCCTCTTTCTAATCCCTTTATTTTGTCTTTACATATTACCTTCTGCACACCCTACTTAGGATAATTGGTTTTCTTCATTCCCTACCTTTCGGCACCTGCCTATGGTTTGGAATAAGACTATCCAATAAGCGTAATAGGTGTACTCTCCTAAACCAAGGAGCCCTCGCAAGCTGAGAGAAGGTGATAATAAAAGACAACTGAATAAACCAATTCTATTTCTCCTGAACCTTGATCCATCCTCGAAGAAGTCCCTTCGAGTTCGTATATAACCATACGATGGATCTATCCAATGGAATTGGATGTCCGTAGTAATACGGGGTGTTCTGAGAAATGCAAAGGGTAAAAGAAGGAGTGGCAATGACTTATCCAACTCAGACAATCCAAAAGCCAGTATTTTAAGAAGGTTCGGTCAACTTGGTCACTGAGTCATAGTCTAGAGTCGGTCAAAGGTCGCTGCCAAAGAGAGAGCGAAAAGAAACACTCTGCGTGCACTCTAACCTAGATCAGAATGGTTATCACTTTATCTAATCCGGAAACCTCCCACTGTCCTGTCAAATTCTCCTCCAAACCTGAAAGAAGAATCAATCGGGATCACCCGAAGAGTAAACCAACTCATCAGTGGGAATCGGGATCCAACTCTCATCGCATGATAACGTGATGGAATGCATCCACATTACTCATACTCCAGAAGGTATGCGCATACTTGGAAAGTTTTAGTTTCTTTAGAAACTCCCGATATGATTTTTGCCCCATGCTCTTATAACCTGGGCGTTGGTCAAAATGTCATAAGTCACATGCCAAGTTCTACCCGTCACTATCTTGTCAATTTGAACCCACCCGCACATGCCCTTGACGTTGGCCAAAATAGCAGAACGACTGTCCCAAACCAACTCATCTATCTATGCAACAAATGAATACCCAGCAGCTACCAAACACTATGCCTTGGCGTTGGTCAAAATACATAGCTTGAATACTACTGAATACCCAAAAGAAGTGACGGAGGGCTACGGCTGGTTTTTGCCGAAAAACCTTTAACGTAGTGAACTTGATATCGCTGAAGGAACCTGATAGCTTTTTTTTAAAATATAGTGGCGAAAACCTTTTGCTAAAGAGGTCACTCCCGGTGAAGGGATCTCGGCTCTTTCCTCGTGGAATGAGGTGCAGGATATTCCACTGAATACCGCGATGCAAAGCAACTTGTAATCGACTATAGTGAAGTTATTACCCTGACGCAAACTTCTGCCCAAGGGGTCAGTCCCGGTGAAGGGATATCGGCCCTTGCCCCGTCGAATGAGGTGCAGGATATTCCACTGAATACCACTATGCAAAACAAAAGGAAACGTCTTTGCAATAACACTTTTTAAATTTATTCCAACAACTGTAAACAGGTTTGCTTTACTTTGCATTGATAAGAATTAATGCAGTCCCATCAATCAATCACACCAGAAAAGAACGAAAATATAATGTACGTATATACCATCCGCATTCGTCACTGGGGCCCGTCATCACCCGTTAGGTTACTTAACTAACGACAGAGCGGGGACTGGACTAGCACGGGTGTAAAACATATACAACATCTAATAGTATATAAACCAATATACAATAATCGCTCCAAGCGTGATAATATGCAACATTACAGAAAAGTAATAAGCATCACAGAACAATACAGATAATCTGGGATCCCCGGGTTTCACAGAGCCGCTGCTGAAACCCGACGTTCCCCTGGTCGTGTGGATAGCCTGTGCAATGAAACCTAGACCCCTACGGGTGCGGCAAGTTACCAGCCAAAACCTGAAGCGAGGCAGCCCCCTACAGCAAAGTGAATGGACCACCCAGCACTTCACGGAATCCGGTAATCTTGGGCACCCCTCCTTGGGTCAACCTGTACCCACTACGAGTGCGGCGAATAGTCTGTCAATTCTAGAGCGGGGTCCCTCTGCCTCTCAAAGCCATGAGATGCGGACCCGTTTCCCCCCAGAACCCGGCTATCCGTGCACTCCGCCGCGGGGCAAAACCTAGTACAGTAATGAAAAATAGTACAACAGGTACATCGATCGCAACCTGGTCGTGCCCCAAAAGAATATTATACAACAGGCAGTGACGGCAGTCCACATGTTGGACGCTCGCCCCGCAATATCAAATGTACAAATAAACTCAAACTGCACTACCATTGCACACTGCTATCCACCACGACAAATCCGCAACATCACAGCACAACACAGAACATCAACGCGAATGTCACGTTCGCAAACCCGTCTAAAAGAACTATAGCAATCAGACGCGGTTTACCGATCAAATGACATTCCCGGTCGGAGATATAATGTAAGCACTGTAAACTAACGTGTTTAAATTTCGATCGACTAAATATCACGAAGTGGGCCCCACGAACAACTGGTGAACAGCTACAAAATCTGGGCCCAAAAGATATGTACCAAAAACCCCAATTTCCAGAGAAGAATACACTGTGCAAGTTTGGGGGCATGATCACACAGAATGGCCGCGGATGCGCGGCCAAACCATGGGTTTGGCCGCGATTCCACGGCAGTCTTGTCGATTCATGAGCCCAAATTTGTACGGTGTTCTTATAAAACCCTGCACAGATTTCTGAGATATGTAGAATAAATTTAGGACATCATTTAAAATCGACAGAAACTGTGAAGCTTGAAAATTGTGTTTTTCGATATCCGGTTCGATCGATATTTTAAACGCGTTAGCACAAGTTAGTATAGCAAAATGGTGAGGCTCTGATACCACTGTAAGTCTACGGCAGCGCCCCGGCCGTCAAACTGACGCCAAATGCGGAACAAAAACTTTTTAACTAGCGCTATCGTATACTTTAACCCGGATCTGCCATTATTGCTAAACTAACAAACAGTATAAAGAGAGTAGAAAGGTTATACCTAACGATCCGAGTCCTTCGTTCTTTAACCATCATCCCACGCTCCATTGCGGCTGCTCCGATCTCGTCGATCTCCGATCTGCTCGTCCAGGTGGCACCACGTCAACGATTCTTTAAACGGGCTCCCGCCTCTGACTCGAGGCAACTCGGTCGTCAAGTTTGCTAAAAGAGACGACCAAGATTGATGTAGAGAATGAGTAGAAGACTTTGTCTCGTTCCGTCCAAAGCTATGGACGAACGATTAATGAAGTTGCCAATTGATTCGGGTGATGGAATGAAATGAGCAATGAAATTTCCATACACCCCAAAATCTATCATAATCTTTTACAACCATCAAGTCAGAGAGAGAGAGGAGGGGGCCGGCCATCTTATAGGAATGGGGGGGT
This sequence comes from Agapanthus africanus, assembly GCA_030015575.1. NCBI lineage: Eukaryota > Viridiplantae > Streptophyta > Magnoliopsida > Asparagales > Amaryllidaceae > Agapanthus > Agapanthus africanus. The sequence goes on along the minus strand of JASDDO010000022.1, from coordinate 296,554,645 downwards.
GAGTGTAGGAGAGAGGAGAGTGACCACAAGAGAAAATATCTAGTGTGAACACAAATAAATATCTAGTGTGAACACAAATAAATATCTAGTGTGAACACACAGTGTGAACACAAAGAAAGCAACCAATGAAACAAAAACACCTCACCGCTTCTAGAACCTTCTAGAAGCGTCCACACTCTTCTAAAGAAAAGATAATCCGTCTTTAACCGAATGTTAAAAGACGGCTGATAGAAAACTAGAAACTGGCAACTTCCAAAAGTGATCCCGAAACGAATTTCAGGATAACCCCGTAACTGTATAAATATATCCGCATTTGTATTACGACCGAATACAAATGCAACTGAGACAAAGATATTATATCTACTCAATATAATACTCGGATCCGGCTTAAACCAAAGCCGACCAGTATCATCTGCCCGAAAACTGACACGTGCGTAAACGCACGTGCATTTTCCGAACCCTGCCATAAAACCATACGGCCTCTACAACGTTTCGCCCGAACTTGGGAAACTGTCTGTGGGGGACTCTAATGACTCGTCAGTACCTTGGCAGTGGGTTTAACCACAAACCGTCAGCGGCACTAGCTATGCTTAACGGCTGCCCATGGACTGACCTCAAAGGAGGCTGATGAGCGAACTCATCCAGAAACCCTACTGAGCCTAACAGTGACAATGTATATACAGTCCGGTCCGTTCGTCTATGAGTATCGCATATCTGCCTAGGGGGCTACTAACGTCAGACCCCCAATAGCAGTATAAGTCGTGTCGGAGTGTAGCCCAATAACACCCTGAGATACTACTGGAGTACCTACCAGTAAATCTCCTGCCACGGCCGTGGGCTTTTTGTAATGGCTCTCCTAGACACAGCACGATCTCGCCCCCAATACCGGGAGAGACGAATCCCCTGCCGATCCGCTCACGTGCCTCCATATGGCTCGGGACTGTACCCAAAAACTACCTGTTTGCACGACTCCTTTGAGCCGTGGTAGGGTAGAAATCAAAGCACAGTGGGAACTCACACGAGACAAATGACGACCTCAGGTCGATGAACTAACCTGTACACATGTCACCAGGGAACTGCTATCTGATGATATGTATAATACCAACTAGCAGGTTCCCGGCGAGTCCTATCCATGTACTCATAACCTAATGAGCACCTGTATACATCTTAGGTGATCCAACTGACACCAGTGGCTTGTGAGATCGGCCACCGCCCCTCGTCGGGGTCTCGACTGTATACACTAGTCTACTCCGGAGTATCGATGCCCTGTCTCGAAACTCCCACGACTAGGGACCACAATTAAGGATATGCGTATAAACTACCCAACTCTCACGTATATGATCACCATCATACTGTTGGTAGTAAAGCAAGATCCTAAGGGCTATATCAAAGTGTAACATGTAATCAGTCACCTGAACATGTATACGACCGATAAAGGCAAACCAGATAGCATACTATCATCTCGAGTAAGACTGTCCTACCGGTATAGCTCCTCCGCAATCATTGCAATCACGTACCTACGATCCAATAATTGACTCTGTGGGCACTATCTCCAACAGTGGGGACAGGGTAGTCGATAAGTACATCCTTCAAATATTCCTAGTCGAGGGAGTATCAAGACATGGCATCGGTACTCCAGATTAGACTAGCGTATGCGCTTCTTGACCCATATGATGGGCGATGGATAATCCCATATCCATTGGTGTTTGACATCAGAGAAGGTATACGGGTGCTCAGTGGAGACTGGGTACACTGGACAGACTCGCCGAGAACTCCTAGATGGTATTATACCTATCGTCGGATAGCAGTTCTCTGGTGACATTGGTACAGGTTAGTCTGTAGACCCGAGATCTTCATAGAGTCTTTTATGATTCCTACTGTGCTTTGATTTCCACCATACCACGGTCAAGAGATCGTGCAAAACGGTGACTTTTGGGTACAGTCCTGAATCATATGGAGGCAATGAGCGATAGGAGGGGTTTCGTCTCTCCCGGTATTGGGCGTTGATGTTGCGCTGTGCTCGATTGGAAATAACAGGAAATCCCTGGCCAGGGTTGCTGAGATTTACTGGTAAGTGTTATCAGTAGTTTGTCGAACCGTTATGGACCTTGCATCGGCATGATTTATCAGGCTATTGGGGTCTGACATTATACCACCCCCAGGCTGTTGATACGCGATATATCAGATGAAGAGACCGGACATTACGGTAGTGTTACTGATTGGATTCGCAGGAGTTATAGCAGGCTTGCTTGTTGATCTTCTGATCGCTCAATACCCAGGTGGCCGTTACGTTTAGCAGACCGCTTGCGGCTTGTGGGTGTTTGATATGATCATCACCTACTGCCAGCGTATTGACGAGTCTTTAGAGTCCTACATAGAGGTTTCCTGGTTCATACGAAACGGAGTAGGAGCGCATATGTGATATGTGCGGGACCGAGATTAATGCGAGAATGTGATACCGCATTCTAATATCGCGATTTGTGATATCGGTCGGTTATATGTATTATAGCCGGATTATTAAATCAAGAGTTGATTTAATAATTTAATGTATAATTATATATTTGATATATTATATTACATTAACTAATATTTAGCTCACTAATGATTTCTTTTCTCACTTGATGTGCACATTGTATATATATGTGATATGTATATTTGTGTATATGTATTGTGTCATGTTTGATGATACATACTAGATGGGTGTATGAGACTTATACCATGCTAAGGTTAAATTAGGGTTTTGATTATTTCTTAAGTTATTACAAAAGAGCAAATGACTTGGTCAATGTTTTAAGCTTGGAGAAGCTTGTAGAACTTTGACAAAGTCCACTCTTTTGTCATTCCTTAGGATATTTTACTTGACCCAACCCTTAACCATAGCCATGAGTTAATTCTCTACATGAGTTAAGCATGATAGATTTAACTCAACCATGGGTGCAATAATTCATTTGGATGAATTATTTCATGAGTTCTTCTTCATCAAGCTCCATGAAAAGCTTTCTAGCTTCAATGGAGGTATGAGATAAAATGTGAGAAAATGATTTCTAAAGTGAGCAAAATTCCCACTTCATCATCCTCTACTAGTTGCCATTTAGTAGAGTGTGTTTTCTTCACTAATCTACACAATTGGTGAAGAGATAGCATGAGCTGATGTCTCCTCGACGTAGATCATCTTCGGCCTCGAAGACTTCGAAGCAAGCTTGTTCGTTTCTTCTTGGGAGCCATTCTAGAGTCCGGGGATCGTGATCGCAGCGAAGGGACTACTACATGGAGCTATTGAAGTGAATGACCGGTCTACAAAGGTTGTATTCTTTGTTCACTTAGATGTAAAGAGTTTACATATCTTGTTTAACCATATGTCTCTAGTTAAGATCTTGGTTAGGGGTTGTTTAGCACCCCAAATTTTTTAACGTAGCATGATTGATGCTTGCCAAAACCTTGCTAAGGTGCTAAGCTAACCCTACAGTGGTATCAGAGCTAAGCTAGAGCATTATGCGTCGTGTAGGCGAAGTTTGAAGTCCGATCGAACTCCGAAACCCCGATAAATCCCACTTTCTGGAAATTTTTTCAAAAGTTGAAATTTTTCATATTAGAAATACTCAGAAAATCATGCAGAGAATTCTAAGGATTAATGTGAAGTACGAAGCCATGACCCACTCAAGAGACCGCGGAACCGTGGCCAAACCTTGCGTTTGGCGGCGGTTCCCCAGCCAACTTTGGGAGTTAGGGGCTAATACTTCAGGGGTTTATTCTTGGGTACTTTTTCATGCTTCTGGGAATTTTTAATTCTACTCAAGTGTTGAGCTTTCTGGGAAATATTGGGAACACGTTGATTCGATCGGAAAGTTTAACTTCGTTTAAGTTTTTTCCGGGTAATTTAGAACGTGTTAAAAGGTTCGAACGAATATCAATAACTCAATTTTTCCCCTGTCGGAAAACTTTCAAGTGTTAGTTTTTTCCTGAGTTTAAAACTTTCAGAAAATCATGCAAGCATATCTGTGGACCCTCTAGAAGAACGTAACCTTAACTCGATTATGTGACCGTCAAAACCGCCACTGAATCATATGGTTTGTGGTAGTTTAGCGTTGCCACATTTGAGCCATTGGTTTGACCCTTCTACAGTTGGTTCATAGCGGCTGTGACATGTTCTGGGATTTTTTTGAACTCCGCTCAAGTGTTGAGCTATTTGGGAAATCTTGGGTGTTTGTTTATTCGATCGGAAACTTTAACATTGTCTATTTATCTGGAACGTGATACAATATGTGGAATTCATATAGTTAGGCATGAAATGCGAAGTATGTGATATTTCGGATTTAAGATGACTAAAGTGATTGTGGATTCCAAATATTGTAGTTTTTCACTTTCTTTTCTGCGACCGAAAGTATAATATGTGGTGTATCGCCGGTTTCAGTGCTATATGTCAACAACAACTGGGATACGCATATTTACTTACGTTGATGATATGTGATGTTATGTGTTGTTGTGATATGTTATATTGGATCGTCGTGTTTTAAATAGCCGTTTTTTTTATGTGAGATGAGAGTTTTTTTTATTTTTCATTCATGTAAAATTCATTATATGTAATATTCTTTTATTGGGGCACTTCCGGGTTGAGGATGATGTCACCATTGTATATTATTTACTTTTCTGCATTAGGATAGACCCAAGGGGGGAGCACAAGTAATCGGGTTCTAGGGTCTAGTGGGAGACCATCTCAAGGAGTTGAGACCGGGTCTCCTAACTCTAGAATTGGTAGGGTTGCTTGCCGCTCTCGTAAGGGTCTAGAGATGTGGGTTTGGCTATTCATCGCGACCGTGGAATCCGTATTTTATACTGGCTTAACTTAAAACACGGAATTCCTAATATATCCAATATTTCATATGTGATTCTTCTGCTGCTGATATTCTGTGATGTGATCATTTTATATGCGTGAGACGAATGCTTATACTATATATATATGATATATAAATATTATTGTTTTCATTTCTTCTGTTATGCTTGGGAAACATAAATAAATGGGACTTCATTAATGAGATTAATGAAATAAAAGAAACCTAAAGATGTTGTAGAAACTTGTTTAAAAAATGGTAGCTCTAGTTCTTGCTTTGCATAGCGGTATTCCTTGTAGAATATCCAACACCTTATTCGATAAGGAAAGAGCCGAGATCCCTTCACCGGGAGTGACCTCTTTAGCGAAACTAGCAGATGCTACAAACACGGTTTGTCTTTTGATTGCTTCTATAATTTTTGCTTTGCATAGCGGTATTCCTTGTAGAATATCCAGCACCTTATTCGATAAGGAAAGAGCCGAGATCTCTTCGCCAGGAGTGACCTCTTTAGCAAAACTAGTAAAAGCCTCAAAAACACTCCTTTTCAAATTCACTCGATTCTACAACGATATCAAGTTCATTACGCTCATGGTTTTCTTAAAAACCTGCGTAGCCCTCCTTCATTTTAGAAAATAGAGTACTTAGTATTCGTGCTGCGTATGTCGACCATAGCCGAGGCGTAGTGTATGGTAGCTAAGTGATGTTTTTCCTATACAGCATATGATACGATTAGTTAGGCAGTCACATGATTATGTAGACCATAGCCGAGGGTCATGTGGGTTGGTCTAATTAACCACGAAATGACGGATAGAACTTAACTAGTGCTTATGATATGTTGACCATAGCCAAGGTCATAGGTACTAGGGGTAAAAAGTATTATCGGGAATTTCAAGTGTTGAAATTTGCAATGAGATTGCATACCTTCTATGAGATAGTTGGATCCCGATACCCACTGCGAGTAAGAGTTACTCCAGGGAGAGTTTTACACATTACAATTAGTCGATCAAAGTAGGTGTCTAGAAAGGTGTTAACGGGGTTATGCCCCTGGGAAAATGAGGTTTATTTTAATTAGGTCCGTGCGAAAGCACGGGGAACCTCCTTCAAAGTACCGACACTGGCATAGCCGAAAGATTGGAAAACTTGTAGGGTGTAATTAAATCCCGACTAGTCTTACCTTTCAGAGTTTGAGGGAAGATTTGACTAAAACAGTGGGAGCCATTCTGTAACGTTTCAGAAATCGTTTTGCGAATTTTTCCGTTTTATGGCAAAATTGTCGGTTTTTCCCGTTTTAACCCGATTTCGATCAAACGTCCGTATAAGCTTACCGGCACCTAGTTTAGCTAAAATAAAGCTTGTGCGCGAACTTTAGGGGTATTTGGGAGGTTTTGGTTTAGATAGAATTTTTTCCAAATAAAATATTATTTTAGTCGGTAAAATATGCGCGTAAATCGGGAAAATTTTTCTAAATGAAATTTTTTGGGAATCATCACTAAAATTATTTTAGAACCTTCTTTTTAAATATCTAGATATTTTTTGGTCAAAGGGAATTATTTTTAAAAAAAAAAAAAGAAATGAATAAAATGTGGCATTTTTGCATTAAATGTGCATTAATTGTTTTCTTTTGCTAGAAAATTCCACACACTTCACCAAAAATCCCCCCATTCTCCCCTTGGCCGGCACTTCCTTTCCCCTTGCTGCCCTCCATCATTTCCACCCATTTTCAACTCATTTTTCATCAAATAAATCATGAAAAGTCCAATTTAATTCATACAAATTCAAATATAATCATTTTTCTTTCATTTCCTTCACTAATCCTTCATGGATCTTCATTAAAGCTTGGTTTTTGATGCTAAGATGTTGGATTAAGTTTCATTTTGTGTTCTTGGGGAGGTATAATTGTTACCTTAATCATTTTATATTTGCTTTAATCTTATTCTAGCTAGTTTAGTTGGCTAATTATGTGTTTAGTTTAGTTTTTATATTATGTTTAATTCATTTATTTTTGGTTTAAGAAATTCATGTTAGGGTTAAATTTTGTTTATGTGTTTAGTGTTCTTTTGAAGTGTTAATTTGTGTTTTGGAGAAGATTAACCTAGTAGAAAATGTTAATTTTTGTTAATGATCACTTTGTTTAATTATGCAATTAGCTTACTAGGTTTTTGCTAAAACATAATTAGCGAGTGTTAAAAATATAGGAATGGTTTAGGTAGCTTAGTTAAGCTATTTTAAGGTGTTTGTTATCGCTAGATATGCATTAGCTTGAAACTAGTGCGGAATTTTGCGATAGGCTGCTTACTAGATTTCGGGTTTTTTCCGACGTGGGTTCGATTGGTCGTTACGAGGTTATATCTATTGTATTCCTCGTAATTCTTGTGTTGTGTTGCGCGATCGGGACGATCGGGGTCCAGTCATGGTGTTTTGTAGTTTAGTGACCCCAATTGGGGTTTTTGGCCGGTATCGTGCGCGATAGATGCGCTAAGCGCGCAGTGTAATTTTCCGGGCGTTTTCATCGCGTTTCGTTGTCTTTTCGTCGATGCAGGATATTTGCTTATGTGTTGTGTTTGTGAAATTTTAGGTTCGCAAACGGGGACTTCGGACGCTACGACAAGGGAAAAACATGTAGTAGGCTTCAGCTAGCTTGGAGCGTTGGTGAGTAGATTTAACATCTACAGGGGAATCGCCCGCATGACGTTATGCGTCAGGGCTAGAGATTTTATTACTTGTCGCATATTCTACGTTATTGTTAGAATTGCGCCTTACCCTATTACTTAGATGTAGTTGTGCCTGGACTAGTAGTAGTAGGACACTCTACATATTATTGACGATTCATGTTGCACGAGCACTGATTATATGCTACACACACCGTCAATAATTGCCATGTCACACACAAACCACTTATAGATGTTATATTGCTTGGTTAGGGACATTGTGACATTGATTCATACTGCTTATCATATATGGCATTTAGCATACCTGTATTCCTATAGAGTATTGTACCATTAGTGATAGGTACATACACACTCCCTGTCATAGCTACAGGTATACCTTGCACATACTGTTCTTATACCCAGGGGATATACTATATCATTGCTTATAGGTAGACACATTATCTTGCTATACCTTATTGATTTCACATACATCTGGTTTTAGCTACATGTTTACCTTCACTTGATGTTATTTAGAAGTGGATAAGTAGGAACCGCATGATATTTGTATTAACTTGATGCAGTTAATTAATGGTTTTTCCTTTATATGCTTCCATTTCAGATATGGCGCACATATTATATTCATGGATTTTCGCATTGTTATATGGATTTTTCATGATGTTTTCTTGATTTGGGGACCGTGGTAGTTCATGAAATTATGCATTATTTGAAAGACCCGGTTTCCTTGATATTGATGTTTCCGCATCCACCATGAGATTTATCGGTTCTGATATATGCCCGATTCGAGGAGTGAGAAGGCACCGTCTGTGGGTATATGGTAGGGCCCGGGGGTACCCCGAAGCAAGAACGATTTCGCGGTGCTAGGAGATGAGGCTTAGGGGAACCATACCATCCGGTGACAGGACCAATGACTCATCGGCTATCGAGTGGATACCGACGGGAGTCATGTGCGTATGGATACGTCGAGAGGCGAGGGTCAGAGCTAGGCACTCGAGCTCTCGGGATAGCGTATGATACGTACCCATCAGGGGGGCCAGTCATGGAGACAGCACCTGATGGATCAGCATTTCTGTGTCGATGCTTGGCACATTGGTTTCATGATATTTCCAATTACTCATTTGTATATATAATAGGGGATTGAGCCGCTGTTATATATACCCTTACACCAATTTTAGGGGAATGGGACGCTAATATATGTGTATTGACCTCATCATATTTATTATGCCATTATATTTAGGATGTTAGAATTTTGCTGGAGATTTGATTCGGGATATAAGAGATTCATTTGAGATTGGATACTGGAGATATATGTGAGATATACTTGATATGGTACATACGAGATATGTGAGATCCACTTGCTGTTGTACATTCGAGATATGTGAGATATACTTGATATGGTACATACGAGATATGTGAGATCCACTTGATATTGTGCATTCGATATATGTGTATATACTTGATGTTGTACATTCGATATATGTGAGATATACTTGATGTTGTACATTCGGGATATACGAGATATACTTAATATTGTGAAATTGAGGAGAATGCGATACTTAGGTGATATGAGAGCCAATTTGGTGGCTGATTTGAGGAATTGGGAATTGATTCGTCTTGATTGATTGTGATCCTACCACGATGTCAGGATTCCGTGGAAATGACATATTTCACTCCATACCTCACCTTTATCTATTTGTTCACTGTTTCATGTATTAGGAGTACCTGTTAGTGTACCTTTCATGAGTGTTGCACATTTACATTCTCATACCCCCATTGCATGATTATTGCATACTGTGTCATATCATTATTGCTTTATATATATTGGTTGTACTTGTTAGTGTACTTTCCATTATTCTACATTCATATGACCTGTTATTACTGTAAATTGCATATCTTAGATTCATGCTGTACGTACATTCCTGCGATTACCTGCATATGTTATTTACTATTCACTAGTTGGCAACTCACCCCCGTTGTGCCACAGGTGTTTCAGAGTGTTCCCCAGAGTAGTCGAGGCTGGCTATTATCTATCATCTTTTGCTACAGATACCGCATCGGCTCACAGTGTGCTGTTTTGTTCAGGTGGGTTTTGGTGGTTATCTGTATTTTTATTGTATATTCGTTGTATCTTGTACTCTCCATCTACTATTATGTTGTTGACTTAGAGACTTGGTGAGGACGATATTGTATAAATTGTGGATTTGTTGTCTTTTATACAGTTTCCTTTCTATCGTCTTCTTTTTCTTCGCTACGGCGTCGTATATTTATTGTGGTGGTTGTTTTCCGCCTTTGGGCGTGGATTTGCTCCCGTTGGGGATGCTTTACATTATATTTATGTTGTACCCATTTTTGGGGTTGGTTTTTATAAAGGAGGTGCTGCCGAAATTTTCAAGAAAGAAAATTGGACTTAAAGAATTTATATTTGAGATTTTTTTTAACGGTTTAAACAATGTTTCTTATCTTTTCTTGTCTTTTAATGGTTTAGATTTCTGGGTTTTGGCTTTCTTTTACTACGTTACGCCTGTAGACGTTGCGTAGTATTAGGGCCGTCACGTGCCAATTTCGGGTCGTGACAAAGTTGGTATCTGAGCGCTAGGTTTTTACCTTACGGAGTGTAGGATGACCTTTATATGATGGAGTAGGTAGCTTAAGCAGAGTAACGTAGTGTGTGTATGTCTGCAGCATACTCACGATGCAGTACTCCGTCTAAAGTGACCTAAGTACAATTACTTGAAATTCCTTCCTTGATGATTCATATCCTTGTGATTCGATTTCCGTGTTCATATCGAATCCTATTCCTATTTATAGCCTTTGCCGACGACGACTATGGGGACTCAGTGAGGTGCAGCGAGGGCCGAGGTCAGTATTGACTCAGGGAAAGCGAGGACTGACCAGGATGGCACTCTCGTTGCACAGGTGCAGACGGATCCGCCTTCGACAGATAGCATCGCTAGGCTTGTGGCAGAGATGCACGACTTACGCGAGACGATGAGTTCTTTGGTGGAGACCATTCGAGCGCAGCGACAGGAGGTTGTCACCCCTATTACCCAGTTGTTCCTTGCGATCAGCACACAGCTTTCCGTCAGTTACATAGCACCAGTGGATGCAGCCCTAGTTGGCGAGACACGTATTCCAGAGACTTTGTGAGTTCCAGGACAGTGGAGGACCAGTACCGGTGTGCCAGTCCAGGGACAAAGGCCTAGTCATCGAGACAGATTTCGTGACCGTCGTGGGAGTGGCAGAGGCTTAGGACGAGGTCAGTCGTTCAGCTTTCATCCCTTGGAGGGCCAGCAGCCGTCGTATAAATGTTTTCGATGCGGGAGCCTTCATCACTTCATCAGGGACTGTTCCTTAGCACCGCGTCAGAGTCGTGTTCTAAGAGGTCGTGGGCGCGGAAGGTTTGCTCTGAGGGGTCAGTCTGGCAGAGGAAGGGTTCTAACAGCTGCGGGTAGGAGGCAGACACAAGAGTTTGCTTCTACTCATCGGGACGCTCAGGCGTCCAATGCAGAGTTTTCAGGTATCCTTTATTCACATGTTCGTTTGATGTACTTGTTGGTCTTCACACTTTGTGCCGTGGTTGGGACGATGATCGTGTTAGCTAGATCATCCGTTTGTTGTGTTAACTTCTGTCAGCGATTCTTTTGTTGCGCGGCACGTATTTCAGTCGTATGCCAATCGGTTAGGAGATTCTTCCATCACTTGATCCTTCTAGAGAGGTTGGATTTGACGTTCTCCTGAGCATGGATTGGTTAGCTACGTGTTAGGCGTCTGTAGACTACCGTGAGGAAACAGTCAGAAATTGTTTTCCCGGCGAGTCAGTTCTTGTTGTGCAGGTGGATAGTTGTGCCGCCTCTCACAGCTTGAATTCAGCCTTTTTCGCTAGTCAGCTTTTGGAGGAGATGTCGTGGATTCTTGGCGTTTATTCGAGATACCGGAGCCACAGTGGGATTGTTGGACCGGGTTCCTTTCGTACAAGAGTTTTCCGACGTTCCAGATAAGCTGGCGAAGCTTAGGGAGCTTAAGGATCTGCTGCAGAGTTATTGTTAGGGAGGTTTGTGTGTCCGAGTGTTTCGCTTTTGGGAGCTCCTATTTTTTTTGTTCGTCAAGGAGAAAGACGACAGAGTGCGGTTGTGGATTGATGGATCGTCAATTGAACCGGCTTACGTTGCGGATAGGTATCATTTACCTTGCATTGACGATTTCTTCGATCAGCTCCAGAGTGCGGGACTTTTTCTAAGTTGTTGGGATCAGGTCATCGTCGTTGCGGGTTCGGAGTGATGGCATTCCGAATACTGCTCTTATGCGTGCTATGGCTTTGTGTGTTTTGGTGGTGTTTTTGGACTCGCCAATGCCCTAGCAGCATTCGTGGATATGATGCACCCGATTTCTTCAGGCCGTTCCTCGACCAGTTTTGTTGTGTTATTGACGACATTTTGGTCTTTTCTAGTGTGTCTTGAGGAACAGGAGCATCACTTGAGGATTTGTTTTGCAGACATTGGTAGAGCCCCAGCTGTTTGCTAGGTTCTCGGAGTGTTCCTTCAGGCTTGTTTGTGTTGACTCCTAGGTCTTATAATTACGGGAGACGGTTTCGTATGGTTCCGAGGGAGGTCGTGACCGTACAGCTTAGGCCCAGACTTGTGTGCTGAACGGAGGTCCGCTGAATTTGGGCTTAGCAGGTTTTTGCCGCCGTTTCGTGCAGTATTATTAGCGTATTGCTGCACCGTTGACTGGAATGACCGGAATGGAGGTTTCTTTTCTTTGGACTGAGGCATGTGTACGGAGTTTTCGGCAGTTAGAGATTTGGTTAGCAACTGCATCAGTTCTTGCTTTTGGTTCGGGCGACTTTGTGATTTAACTGTAATGTTTCACGAGAGTGGCTCGATTTGTGTGGTTGTGACACTGCCCGCCGACGCTCGTTCGTTAGAGATACTTGAGTATACTCGGCTGGGTAATGATTCAGAGTCTTTGATTGTGACAAGGGTGTGCTAAGTTAGGAATGCATTTGTGTACCTGATTTTATCGGGTAGGGATGTGGAATCCTACACCAAGCATATCAGTCAATTCTCTATGTTCATTCAGGTTCCGCCAACATTGACGTGACTTGTGAGATAGTTACGGGTGGACAGGAATGTAAAGAGAAATTTCAGGTTTCGTTTCAAGGTGTTTGTCTTGTTGTGTGTTTGTGTTAGTTGTTGTCGGTAGTTGGGGATCGTCACTAGCCATTGTTAGGGTTCTCCTTCGATAGTTGTTATCAGGAGACACTCCAATTGGCAACCTTTAGGTTTAGTTAGGTCGTGTCGATCACCAATCTGTTTTCTGACTCTGTGTAGTAGGATTTTGGGACCTCAGCTAGTCTCTAGACTTCGGAGATGATCCAGTTGGTTCAGGTCAGGATGAGTAGCCCAGTGCAGACAGAGGTCTTATGTCGACCGTGTTGGTCGTAAACTTGAGTTCGCAGTGGGGAGATCATGTATTCCTACGGATTTTTCCGATGAATGACGTGTTGAGTTTTGGGAAGCTTATCCCAGAATTTTAGGTCCTTTTGAGATCCTTTAAGCGAGTTAGTTCGTTGCCTTTAATTTGGCACTTCCGCCCAGATTTTGATTATTCACCCCGTATTATTTGTGTTGATTTTTGCAATTACCTTCATGACTTCCCACATGATTCAGCATCAGACCATTTAGTTTTGACCCGATCTTTTCGTTCACCGGCAGCCATTGGTGTAAATGGTTCGGCAGGTGGGGAAACTTCGATCAAGGGTCTTGCTATCTGTGGAGGGTTTTTCTTGGACGTAGCCGTTTTGTGAAGTGATCACTTGGGAGGTTGCGAGCGAGATTTGGGAGTTTTGTACTCATCTTCTTGAAGGTACGCGTAGATGAATTTTAATTCGGGGACCGAATTTCTTTAAGGGGGGAGATTGTAACGTTTCAGAAATCGTTTTGCGAATTTTTCCGTTTTAGGGCAAAAATTGTCGGTTTTTCCCGTTTTAACCCGATTTCGATCAAACGTCCGTATAAGCTTACCGGCACCTAGTTTAGCTAAAATAAAGCTTGTGCGCGAACTTTAGGAGTATTTGGGAGGTTTTGGTTCAGATAGAATTTTTCCTAAATAAAATATTATTTTAGCCGGTAAAATATGCGCGTAAATCGGGAAAATTTTTCTAAATGAAAATTTTTGGGAATCATCACTAAAATTATTTTAGAACCTTCTTTTTAAATATCTAGATATTTTTTGGTCAAAGGGAATTATTTTAAAAAAAAAAAAAGAAAATGAATAAAAGGTGGCATTTTTGCATTAAATGTGCATTAATTGTTTTCTTTTGCTAGAAAATTCCACACACTTCACCAAAAATCCCCCCATTCTCCCCTTGGACGGCCCTTCCCTTCCCCTTGCTGCCCTCCATCATTTCCACCCATTTTCAACTCATTTTTCATCAAATAAATCATGAAAAGTCCAATTTAATTCATACAAATTCAAATATAATCATTTTTCCTTCACTAATCCTTCATGGATCTTCATTAAAGCTTGGTTTTTGATGCTAAGATGTTGGATTAAGTTTCATTTTGTGTTCTTGGGGAGGTATAATTCTTACCTTAATCCTTTTATATTTGCTTTAATCTTATTCTAGCTAGTTTAGTTAGCTAATTATGTGTTTAGTTTAGTTTTTATATTATGATTAATTCATTTATTTTTGGTTTAAGAAATTCATGTTAGGGTTAAATTTTGTTTATGTGTTTAGTGTTCTTTTGAAGTGTTAATTTGTGTTTTGGAGAAGATTAACCTAGTAGAAAATGTTAATTTTTGTTAATGATCACTTTGTTTAATTATGCAATTAGCTTACTAGGTTTTTGCTAAAACATAATTAGCGAGTGTTAAAAATATAGGAATGGTTTAGGTAGCTTAGTTAAGCTATTTTAAGGTGTTTGTTATCGCTAGATATGCATTAGCTTGAAACTAGTGCGGAATTTTGCGATAGGCTGCTTACTAGATTTCGGGTTTTTTCCGACGTGGGTTCGATTGGTCGTTACGAGGTTATATCTATTGTATTCCTCGTAATTCTTGTGTTGTGTTGCGCGATCGGGACGATCGGGGTCCAGTCATGGTGTTTTGTAGTTTAGCGACCCCAATTAGGGTTTTTGGCCGGTATCGTGCGCGATAGATGCGTTAAGCGCGCAGTGTAATTTTCCGGGCGTTTTCATCGCGTTTCGTTGTCTTTTCGTCGATGCAGGATATTTGCTTATGTATTGTATTTGTGAAATTTTAGGTTCGCAAGCGGGGACTTCGGACGCTACGAAAAGGGGAAAACAGGTAGTAGGCTTCACCTAGCTTGGAGCGTTGGTGAGTAGATTTAATATCTACAGGGGAATCGCCCGCATGGCGTTATGCGTCAGGGCTAGAGATTTTATTACTTGTCGCATATTCTACGTTATTGTTAGAATTGCGTCTTTAACCTATTACTTAGATGTAGTTGTGCCTGGACTAGTAGTAGTAGGACACTGCATATATTATTGACGATTCATGTTGCACGAGCACTGATTATATGCTACACACACCGTCAATAATTTCCATGTAGCACACAAACCACTTATAGATGTTATATTGCTTGGTTAGGGACATTGTGACATTGATTCATACTGCTTATCATATATGGCATTTAGCATACCTGTATTCCTATAGAGTATTGTACCATTAGTGATAGGTACATACACACTCTCTGTCATAGCTACAGGTATACCTTGCACATACTGTTCTTATACCCAGGGGGGTATACTATATAATTTCTTATAGGTAGACACATTATCTTGCTATACCTTATTGATTTCACATACATCTGGTTTTAGCTACATGTTTACCTTCACTTGATGTTATTTAGAAGTGGATAAATAGGAACCACATGATATTTGTATTAACTTGATGCAGTTAATTAGCGGTTTTTCCTTTATATGCTTGCATTTCAGATATGGCGCACATATTATATTCATGGATTTTCGCATTGTTATATGGATTTTTCATGATGTTTTCTGGATTTGGGGACCGTGGTAGTTCATGAAATTATGCATTATTTGAAAGACCCGGTTTCCTTGATATTGATGTTTCCGCAGCAACCATGAGATTTATCGGTTCTGATATATGCCCGATTCGAGGAGTGCGGAGGCACCGTCTGTGGGTACATGGTGGGGCCCGGGGGTATCCCGAAGCAAGAACGATTTTGCGGTGCTAGGCGATGAGGCTTAGGGGAACCATACCATCCGGTGACAGGACCAATGACTCATCGGCTATCGAGTGGATACCGACGGGAGTTATGTGCGTATGGATACGTCGAGAGGCGAGGGTCAGAGCTAGGCACTCGAGCTCTCGGGATAGCGTATGATACGTACCCATCAGGGGGGCCAGTCATGGAGACAGCACCTGATGGATCAGCATTTCTGTGTCGATGCTTGGCACATTGGTTTCATGATATTTCCAATTACTCATTTGTATATATAACAGGGGATTGAGCCGCTGTTATATATACCCTTACACCACTATTAGGGGAATGGGACGCTAATATATGTGTATTGACCTCATCATATTTATTATGCCATTATATTTAGGATGTTAGAATTTTGCTGGAGATTTGATTCGGGATATAAGAGATTCATTTGAGATTGGATACTGGAGATATATGTGAGATATACTTGATATGGTACATACGAGATATGTGAGATCCACTTGCTGTTGTACATTCGAGATATGTGAGATATACTTGATATGGTACATACGAGATATGTGAGATCCACTTGATATTGTACATTCGATATATGTGATATATACTTGATGTTGTACATTCGATATATGTGAGATATACTTGATGTTGTACATTCGGGATATACGAGATATACTTAATATTGTGAAATTGAGGAGAATGCGATACTTAGGTGATATGAGAGCCAATTTGGTGGCTGATTTGAGGAATTGGGATTTGATTCTTCTTGATGGATTGTGATCCTACCACGATGTCAGGATTCCGTGGAAATGACATATTTCACTCCATACCTCACCTTTATCTATTTGTTCACTGTTTCATGTATTAGGAGTACCTGTTAGTGTACCTTTCAAGAGTGTTGCACATTTACATTCTCATACCCCCATTGCATGATTATTGCATACTGTGTCATATCATTATTGCTTTATATATATTGGTTGTACTTGTTAGTGTACTTTCCATTATTCTACATTCATATGACCTGTTATTACTGTAAATTGCATATCTTAGATTCATGCTGTACGTACATTTCTGCGATTACCTGCATATGTTATTTACTATTCACGAGTTGGCAACTCACCCCCGTTGTGCCACAGGTGTTTCAGAGTGTTCCCCAGAGTAGTCGAGGCTGCTATTATCTATCATCTTTTGCTACAGATACCGCATCGGCTCACAGTGTGCTGTTTTGTTCAGGTGGGTTTTGGTGGTTATCTGTATTTGTATTGTATATTCGTTGTATCTTGTACTCTCCATCTACTATTATGTTGTTGACTTAGAGACTTGGTGAGGACGATATTGTATAAATTGTGGATTTGTTGTCTTTTATACAGTTTCCTTTCTACCGTCTTCTTTTTCTTCGCTACGGCGTCGTATATTTGTTGTGGTGGTTGTTTTCCGCCTTTGGGCATGGATTTGCTCCCGTTGGGGATGCTTTACATTATATTTATGTTGTACCCATTTTTGGGGTTGGTTTTTATAAAGGAGGTGCTGCCGAAATTTTCAAGAAAGAAAATTGGACTTAAAGAATTTATATTTGAGATTTTTTTTAACGGTTTAAACAATGTTTCTTATCTTTTCTTGTCTTTTAATGGTTTAGATTTCTGGGTTTTGGCTTTCTTTTACTACGTTACGCCTGTAGACGTTGCGTAGTATTAGGGCCGTCACGTGCCAATTTCGGGTCGTGACAAAGTTGGTATCTGAGCGCTAGGTTTTTACCTTACGGAGTGTAGGATGACCTTTATATGATGGAGTAGGTAGCTTAAGCAGAGTAACGTAGTGTGTGTATGTCTGCAGCATACTCACGATGCAGTACTCCGTCTAATGTGACCTAAGTACAATTACTTGAAATTCCTTCCTTGATGATTCATATCCTTGTGATTCGATTTCCGTGTTCATATCGAATCCTATTCCTATTTATAGCCTTTGCCGACGACGACTATGGGGACTCAGTGAGGTGCAGCGAGGGCCGAGGTCAGTATTGACTCGGGGAAAGCGAGGACTGACCAGGATGGCACGCTCGTTGCACAGGTGCAGATGGATCCGCCTTCGACAGATAGCATCGCTAGGCTTGTGGCAGAGATGCACGACTTGCGCCAGACGATGAGTTCTTTGGTGGAGACCATTCGAGCGCAGCGACAGGAGGTTGTCACCCCTGTTACCCAATTGTTCCTTGCGTTATATAATAGCATATATGTTCTAAATCAAACCACGGTTCAAAGTATCTAGTACACAGACAAGAGGAGCAGTTCAGGAATGAACGAATCCTTCTTGAGGCATTGTAGACTAGGTCATATCAATGCGACACGACCAGCTAAGTTACATAAGGATGAATATGAGAATCTATTCGAATTTTCATCTTATGCTACTTGCTAGTCTTGTCTCAAAGATAAAAATGACCAATACTCCGTTTACTGGAAACAGAGAAAGAGTTACTGAACTCTTGGGACAGATACATGATGATATATATTGTCCCATGTCTTTAAATGCCAAGGTTGGTTCTTTTGAGAACCAAACGGGTAAAAGTATTAAAGTCCTACGATGTGATCGAGGAGGCGAATACTTGCGCATGGAGTTCCTGGAGTTTCTAAAAGGAGAATGTGATTCTCTCTCAGCTTACTTCTTCGTATACACCACAGCACAACGGTGTATTGGGACGGAGGTATCGCACCATATAAGATATGGCGCGCTCTATGATGAGTACTGCTGGGTTACCTGTTTCCTTTTTAGGTGTTATGCACTTGAGAAGTTGCATACCTATTGAATGAGCTTCCATCCAAATCATTGCCTACCACTACATATGAGATATGGTATGGGAAGAGACCATGTCTTAAACAAGTTAAGATATGGGATTGTCCGGCTTATGTTGAAAAGAAAAATCTGGACAAGCTCTAGGCAAGGTCAGTTGTGTGAGTTTGTCAGGATATCCCAAACATTAGTAAGGGAATATCTTCTACCACTCTGAGGAGCAAAAGGTGTTTTATTTCTCAGCATGCCACCTTTTTAGAAAAGGAATTTCTTATGAAGAAATTAAGTGGTCATGAGGTAGAACTGGAAGGTGTTCCAGCTAGACAAACTAACAGCTGATAAATTGGTAAAACCAAAGGATTCAATAGTCTCCAACGAACCTCAGCCTCTCCGTGAATCTGGTAGGGTTCCTCATCCACTTGAGAGATACTACAGTCTTCTCGATGATAGTGGGAGCGAGGATTGCATCATGAGATGATGGCCCAACCGGGTGCAGGCAGTTGGAACGTCTGTTTTGATATGATAGTCAAAGAGTTTGACTTCATCAAAATGGTAGATGAACCTTGTATATATAAGAAGGTTATAGAGAGTAAGGTTGTTTTTCACGTATTGTACGTAGATGACATACTTCTGATAGGAAATGGTTTCCTATGCTACACTCGGTCAAGCTCCTCTTATCACGTGGATTCTAAATAAGATCAAATTGATACCTCTTAAATCCTGGGTTTTTGGATTTATGTGATATATCTAAATGGATATTAGGATTCTCACTAAGTGTAGTGAGATGGTATCAATCGATCCTGGGAAGAATCACTGGAAAGGTTCCAGGGTGATAAGGACGACTGAATGTCAGTCACAAGCATTGTCTTTACCCTCAGTGGTGGGACGGTATGTTGGAAGAGTTCCAAGATAGATACCGTGGCAGACTAGACGATAAAGGCTGAATACATTACTACCAACGATACTACCAAAGTGGCTGTCTTGACATTTCTTATTCATAAGATGAACAAGGTTCCTACCATTGAGCGTCCAATAACTGTTATTGTGACAACAATAGAGTTGTGGCTTATGCCTAGGAACGCAGGTCCCATCAGTGTTCCACACATATTCTGAGGCAAGTATCACCTGATCAGGGAGATGGTTGATCTCCAAAGGATCGAGGTTAGGAGAGTAGACCAGAAGGTTGACACAGCGGATCCACTCACAAAGGCCTTACCCCTAGAGAGACTTCTCTACAATGGTTGAGTATGGGATACTACAACCTCTTCTATATTGTTGGGTATTGGATACTACAACAAATGGCCTTAGTGCAAGTGGGAGATTGTTAGTTATATGTATGCTCTAGAGGCCATTACTGTACATGCGATGTATATTGTAGTGGATGCTTGGACATACATAGGAAGGACTTTCTTGCTCAACATGATAGTATGCTATCTGGTTGCACTTTATCTTAGCATGTAAACAAATACTGTTTTGTGATCACATGTTGATAAAGCCCTTAGGATGATTACTTGACTACCGGGATTATGACGCAGATCATACTAGTGGGGACAGGATAGCGGATAAGTACATCCTTCAAATGTTCATAGTCGTGGGAGTATCAACACAGGGCATCAGTACTCCAGATTAGACTAGAGTATGCGCTTCCTGACCCATATGATGGGCGATGGATGATCCCATATCCATTGGTGTTTGACATCAGAGAAGGTATACGGGTGCTCAGTGGAGACTGGGTACACTGGACGGACTCGCCGAGAACTCCTAGATGGTATTATACCTATCGTCGGATAGCAGTTCTCTGGTGACACTGGTACAGGTTAGTCTGTAGACCCGAGATCGTCATAGAGAATTGTGTGATTCCCACCGTGCTTTGATTTCCATAATACTACGGTCAAGAGATCGTGCAAAATAGTGGCTTTTGGGTACAGTCCCGAATCACATGGAGACAATGAGCGATAGGAGGGGTTTCGTCTCTCCCGGTATTGGGGGTTGATGTTGCGCTGTGCTCGATTGGCCATAACAGGAAATCCGTGGCCAGGGTTGCTGAAATTTACTAGTAAGTGTTATCAATAGTTTCTCGAACCGTTATGGACCTTGCATCGGCATGACTTATCAGGCTATTGGGGTCTGACGTTATACCACCCCCAGGCTGTTGATATGCGACATATCAGATGAAGAGACCGGACTGTACGGTAGTGTTACTGATTGGATTCGCAGGAGTTATAGCAGGCTTGCTTGTTGATCTTCTGATCGCTCAATACCCGGGTGGCCGTTATTTTTAGCAGACCGCTTGCGGCTTGTGGGTGTTTGATATGATCATCACCTACTGCCGGCGTATTGACGAGTCTCTAGAGTCCTACATAGATGTTTCCTGGTTCATGCGAAATGGAGTAGGAGCGTATATGTGATATGTGCGGGACCGAGATTAATGCGAGAATGTGATACCGCATTCTAATCTCGCGATTTGTGATATCGGTCGGTTATATGTATTATAGCCGGATTATTAAATCAAGAGTTGATTTAATAATTTAATTTATAATTATATATTTGATATATTATATTACATTAACTAATATTTAGCTCACTAATGATTTCTTTTCTCACTTGATGTGCACATTGTATATATATGTGATATGTATATTTGTGTACATGTATTGTGTCATGTTTGATGATACATACTAGATGGGTGTATGCGACTTATACCATGCTAGGGTTAAATTAGGGTTTTGATTATTTCTTAAATTATTACAAAAGAGCAAAAGACTTGGTCAATGTTTTAAGCTTGTAGAAGCTTGTAGAACTTTGACAAAGTCCACTCTTTTGTCATTCCTTAGGATATTTTACTTGACCCAACCCTTAACCATAGCCATAAGTTAATTCTCTACATGAGTTAAGCATGATAGATTTAACTCAACCATGGGTGCAATAATTCATTTGGATGAATTATTTCATGAGTTCTTCTTCTTCTTCTTCATCAAGCTCCATGAAAAGCTTTCTAGCTTCAATGGAGGTATGAGATAAAATGTGAGAAAATGATTTCTAAAGTGAGCAAACCTCCTACTTCATCATCCTCTGCTACTTGCCATTTAGTAGAGTGTGTTTGCTTCACTAATCTACACAATTAGTGAAGAGATAGCTTGAGCTGGTGTCTCCTCGACGTAGATCATCTTCGGCCTCGAAGACTTCGAAGCAAACTTGTTCATTTCTTAATGGGAGCCATTCTAGAGTCCGGGGATCGTGATCGCAGCGAAGGGACTACTACACGGAGCTATTGAAGTGAAGGACCGGTCTACAAAGGTTGTATTCCTTGTTCACTTAGATGTAAAGAGTTTACATATCTTGTTTAACCCTAAGTCTCTAGTTAAGATCTTGGTTAGGGTTTGTTTAGCACCCCAAAAATTTTAACGTAGCATGATTGATGCTTGCCAAAACCTTGCTAAGGTGCTAAGCTAACCCTACAGTTTTATTTACTTATGCTGGTTTCATTTATATTTCTTCGCTACGGCGTTGTATATATGCTTGTCGTGGTTGTTTCTGCTGTTGGGCGTGATTTGCTCCCGTTTGGGGATGTTTTATTTATATTCTATGTTGTACCCGTTTTCGGGGCTAGTTTTTACAAAGAAGGTGCTGCCGAAATTTTTAAAAAAGTAAACTTAAGTTAAAGATTTTTACTTGAGATTCCCAAAAGTTTTTAACAATGTTCTTATCACTTACTACTTTTGATGGTTTAGATTTCTGGGTTTTCGGCTTACTTGAATTGCGTTACGCCTGTAGACGTTACTGTAGGGTGTTTTTCGTCACCCCATTGAAATGGGAATATACACGCGCTTGTCAGGCGCATTACAGATTCCCCCTGCCTAGGATAGGCTTGAGTTTATTAATTATGGAGATCGGAATCTCCGGCAGTCGCGGACTAAGCTGCCGTTAATTACCCCTCGCCTTTGGAGCGAGGGAACCTTCGATTAACGGGTTAAACTGGTCATGCGAACTCAATGTGCAGTGTTGTGTTTTAAAGGGGTTTTGGATATATCGGGGGCCCCGCAGAGTTTCTACGGGGGTCTCGCTACCCGGATAGTGGGCTGGGGGTCAAAAGGGCTAGCAGCCCCCTTGCGGGGTGCCGGGAAGCGCCTCGTTAGAATTTTTTTCTAACGGAAACAGTGTTGTGGAGTATCTGAGTGTGTTTGTGTGTATAAAGGGAAAGGGCATCCAAAGGATGCGTGGAGAAGGCGCCAGCGCCCCACGTGCCAGGCATGCGGGCGCTGTACGCCAGAGCGCCAGCGCACCTCGTGTCTGGCACGCAGGCGCTAGGCGTCAGCAGCAGAAGGGACTTGGTCCTTGCACTGGGAGCTATGCTCCAAAGAGAAAATATTTATTATTTTGTATATATGTATATATATTTTTGAGGAGTTTAACTCCTAAGATATTTTGGAGCTGATGGAAGGGGCTTCTCTCTCGAGCCCTGGATCTTCCCCAAAATAGGGTTCTTGGAAGCGGGTCTCCTTCTTTCTCCTCTGTTGGCCGGATCTTGAAGAACAAGAAGTATGAGATTTTTAAAAATCTCTTATTTTTTTAGATCTGATGGGAGATCTGAGTTTCCCTTTGTGGGTTTTGTGGTGAAAAACTATTTAGTTTTGGAAAAGGAAAAGTAAAACCCTTGATTTAATTCAAAAGAAAGAATAAGGTTTAGAACCTTAAGGAAGGAGAAGGAAGGACAGGAACCCTAGTTTTTTTTGGGGGGAATGAAAAGCCCCTTAGATATTTTCATCATGTTACCTCTTATAGGCTTACAAATTTACACATAGCCCCTTGGGCTTTACAAAATGGCATTTTGCCCATCCCATATCTCATGTGCTATTTCTTTTTGCACATAAACCACGGGCTTTACAAAAATTTGGCTTTATGCCCATTTTTCTTATATTCATGCACAAAAAAAATTACATCAAAATTATTTGTTACATGATTTTTATTTTGGCATGGGGAGGCTGGCCGTGGGGCTCGACTTGGGCATGGTCCTACTTGCTTGGGCTTGGGCCCGCTTACTTAGGGTTGACCCAGACTTTGACCCGGTCAACTTGGATGCAAATTTTGACCCCAACAAAGTGTCCCCCATCAACAAATGCACACCGCGCATATGAGTTGTGTGCATGAAATTGATGGATCTTGAGCCGGACTTCGAGGTGGAACATCATTCCGGGGGTGGAGCATCCCTCGGGGAGCATGATTCCCGGGGATCGGAGCATCATTCCGATTTGCGGAGCTTAATTCCATGGTCGGAGTATCATTCCAAAGAATCAGAGCATAATTCCGAGGATCGGAGCATTATTCCGAAAAGCGGAGCATGATTCCATGGATCAGAGTATAATTCCGACGAGCGAAGCATGATTCCAAAGGGTTGGAGCATAATTCCGACGAGCGGAGCATGATTCCAAAGGGGTCGGAGCGTAATTCTGACGGGCGGCATACATTCTGACCGAAGCATAATTTCGATGCAGAGGTAGATTCCCAGGCGAAGCATAATTTCGACAGGGAAGGCAGATACTCTGAGGCGAAGCATCATTTCGACACGGGGTACATTCTGAGACGAAGCATGATTCCGGCTCAGAGCTTGTTGGCTGACTTGATTCTGAGACGAAGCATAATTCTGACAGGGTGGTCGTTGATTGACTTGATTCCAGGACGGAGCATAATTCCGACGAGGAGGTCGCTGGTTGACTTGATTCCAGGACGGAGTATAATTCCGACGAGGAGGTCGCTGGTTGATTCTAAGCCGAAGCATAATTCCGACAGGGAAGGCAGATACACCAAGGCGAAGCTTGATTTCGATGCGGGATACACGCTGAGACGAAGCATGATTCCGACGTAGAGCTTGTTGGTCGACTTAATTCCGAGAAGGAGCTTAATTCCGACGAGGAAGTCGCTTGTTGACTTGATTCCAGGGCGGAGCATAATTCCAACGAGGAGGTCGCCAGCTGACTTGTCCCCAGCACGGAGTGTCTGTGGTCGACGTTTCCTCGACATGGAGTGTCACTGGTTTTGATGTAGAGGATGATTCCCAGGCGAAGCATAATTCCAACAGGGCAGGTGGATATTCCGAGGCGAAGCATGATTTCGATACGGGGTACATTCTGAGACGAAATATGAGGTTGTTGATTTGATTTGATTTGGGTTGACATCAGCATCGCTACACTGGAATATGGTACCAGAAGAGAATCAGCATCTGTCGTTGAGAGGATTTAGGGATTTTGGTTTTGGTCGGCATCTGCATTGCTGCACTGGAATAATGCCAGGAGCAACTCATCATTTGCCCCGGGAGGATTTGGGAATTGGTTTTTGGGTCGGCATCAGCACTGCTACACTGGAATATGGTACTAGGAGCGAATCATCATTTTCCTTTCCCCTGTTGGGAAGCGATGGCTTAGGAGACAGGTTTGGATCCCTATCACCTAAGGCTTTTCAATTTCATAGGCCGTAAGGGTCCCATAAAAGCATTTTCTCCCTACGGGTCGTAAGGATCCCATAGGTGTATTTTCCCCTTAGAAGTCATGGGGACTCCCAAATGTGTTGCTCCTTTATGAGTCGTAAGGATCTCACGCGGGAATTTTCTCCTCACAAAGTCGAGAGGACTTTGCGAGTGCATTTTATCTCTTTTTCACGAGTTTACTCCCTTTCGGGTTTTCACAAACTCGCCGGCAGTCCTGCTGTTTTTACTCACGGAGCCCTTTCGAGTTTTCATCCGTGCCCATTTTGCTTATGGACATACCTTTTTTATTCTAATATTCACCGCTGGTGGGACTTTGAATGTGGTCTCGCCGGTAGGACTTGGGTGAGATTGGGATCGTTTTACGCCCGTGGATTGTATACGGTTTTGCAGGATGTATGATCCAGACCGTAGGGCCAGAAAAATTTTAGGGCTTTGTTAGCGTCTGTATCGCTGTACTGGAATATGGTAACATGAGCGATTCATCATTCGCCGTTGGGACATTCAGAGTTTGGTTGGCGTCTGTATCGCTGCACTGGAATAATGCCAGGAGCAACTCATCATTTGCCCCGGGAGGATTTGGGAATTGGTTTCTGGGTCGGCATCAGCACCGCTACACTGGAATATGGTACCAGGAGAGAATCATCATTTGCCTTGAAGGGATCTCCCTCGTTTCCAGTTTAACGACTTAGGGGTCATCTGTTCCTAGTTTAACGACTTAGAGGTCATCTATTCCCAGTTTTAAGACTTAGGGGTCTATTGGATTGGAGTTTGGAATTTTGGGGTTACGGTAGGCATCAACGTTGCCAACACTGAAGCACATGTGCTAGGAGTAATTCATCATTTGCCGTTCCCTGTTGGGGAGCGATGGCTTAGGAGACAGGTTTAGGTCCCTATCACCTAAGACTTTTCAATTTTATGAGCCGTAAGGGTCCCATAAAAGCATTTTCTCCCTACGAGTCGAAAGGATCTCGTAGGTGTACTTTCTCCTTAGGAGTCGTGGGGACTCCCAAGTGTGTTTTTCCTTTGTGAGTCGTAAGGATCCCACGAAGGTTTGTTCTCCTCATGCATCCTGAGGACACATGAGTGGGTCTTTCCAATGGAGCATAATCCCTAGGGCGGAGACCGACCGCTGGAGTGGTGATTGCGGTGGGGTATGGGTATGATGAGAATTATTTGAGCCCGTAGATTGTATACGGTAGACAATTTGGGGACCACCCGTAGTGCTGGGGGGATTTTGAAAAAACGGATTTTGGTTGGCGTCTGCATCGCTGCACTAGAATATGGTACCAGGAGCGACTCATCATTCGCCGTTTTTTTTAAAATATTTTTTAATAATTTTTTTTATTTACCGCGATTGCTCTATTATTTCAGCTTTTCTTATCACGAAGGTCGTGATTGCCCTATCATTTCGGCTTTTTATTATTTTTTTTACTTACACTTCTTTTTTTTATTTACACATTTTTTATTTACACACATTTTTTTACATTCCCAGTTTAACGAATTATAGGTCGATTGTTCCCAGTTTAATGACATGGTGGTCAGTTGTCCCCTAGTTTAATGACGTGGTGGTCAACTGTTCCCAGTTTAATGACTTAGAGGTCGACCGTTCCCAGTTTAATGACGTGGTGGTCGACTATTCCCAGTTTAATGACTTAGAGGTCGACTGTTCCCAGTTTAATGACGTGGTGGTCGATTGTTTTCAGAGAAAGGCAAATGTCTGAGAGAATCAGTTTCACGAAGAACTTCGGTCTCCGTTTGTATGAAATTGGTGGTCGCGGCTTGACTGTTTGTTAACACGCCTTTGGACAGTTCTATTTCTCCTGCCTTGTATTGCTTTTCGACCTAATCTTTGAAGACGAAGCAGTCCTCAATGGCATGACCTATCACTCTGTGATAGGGGCAGTATTTGGGGTCGTCAGTCATATTCGCTTCCTGCGGTCTTTTTGACTCTGGCAGTTGTAGACCGTTCCTCAGGGCGTCTTTGAATATTTTACGGATTTTGTCCCTTCTGAAGGAATAGACCTTATCCAGCTTCTCTTTCAGTGGAGATTCTCCTCCCTCTCCGAACACTGGCTTCCTAGGCTGGTTGGCATTAGGCCCGCTCATCCCTAGCTTATTTCGGTTAGCCGAAGTGTTGAAAGATTCAGAATCATCGGAGTTTCCGCCTTTGCGATTTTCGTCTTTTCGGTTTCTCCAGGACCTATTGTTATTTTGGGAGTCAGAGGAAGACTCCTGCTTTGAGCGTTCCAACATCTGAACTTTCCTGGTCAGCTCATGGAATATTTTGAAACCCGCGGTGCATAGAAACGGGGCCATCCAATTGGTGAGATTTCCGACAAGGAGACTGACAGATTGGTCCCGCTCTATCGGCGGTTCACATTTGACTGAAAGATTGCGCCATCGGGTTATAAAATCCGTTCTGCTTTCGTTGTTCTTTGGCTTGATCCTTACGAGGTCGGCAATGGTGATCTTATCGCTGACACTCATGAACCTTTGTCGGAACAAAGATTTCATTTGGATGAAAGTAGTAACGGAGCCATCCGGTATGCTCGCGTACCAGTCGAAAGCGACATCGGTCAGGCTCTTAATGAACTGGCGGAGGAGAAGCGCATCATTACCCCCAGTATTCCCGCATGAGGCTTTGAAGTGGGCGATGTGCTGATTCGCATTTCCTGTCCCATCAAATCTTCCGAATTTAGTGATGACATAGCTGCTGGGAAATTCTACCATATCATACTGAGCAGGATATGGTCTCCCGCTACTGCTAACATCTTTTTTCGCTTCGGCTTCAACTACCAATGTTTTGACTTTGTTGGCAACCAAATCCATGATTTGATCTTGAGTTTGCGGGCTACTGTCATCGGTAGCCAAGACATTTCCCGAGATAG
Organism: Agapanthus africanus; assembly: GCA_030015575.1. Classification (NCBI taxonomy): domain Eukaryota; kingdom Viridiplantae; phylum Streptophyta; class Magnoliopsida; order Asparagales; family Amaryllidaceae; genus Agapanthus; species Agapanthus africanus. Next base: position 296,526,791 of record JASDDO010000022.1, on the reverse strand, counting down.
GATGCGACTGATTTTCATGCGGTCCGCCCACTTTTGGATTTGAGGGAATAGGCGTCGACTGTCTCGGGACACTGTTTCGCGATTCATGAGCAAAGCCCTACGCCTGATTGAGCAGCTGAGAGGCAAGTTGGGCCGTGAGCTGTAAGACGAAGTTTGTCAAGTCGTCAATTTTTGAGTAGAGCTTGGCCATCTTCTTGTCTTTGCTTCTGAGCCGATTTCGGAGCTTTTGGAGAAGTTGCTGCTCTGCGTTCTTAGGACGGAAGATTGGCTCCTATTCTCTTTCTGAGCCCGACCCCTCATGAACCGAGGGCTCTCTCTGCTTATCAACCTCACTGGAAGGGTCTTCATTACCTTCCAGAGGAGGCCGGTCTTGGAATGTGGCTGCCATATTCACAACAGATTGGATTTGAGATGCTGTGGCCCCATCCTTGCTTTTGCTGCGAAGGTTGTCGCTGGGACGCATGCCTACCATGTAGACGGTGTGGATAACACATTCAGCTATCCTTTCATCACTGGCAGCTGGTTTCGCGGAGCGGTTCGGGCTTCGAAAATTCATAAATTTTAACATGGCTGGAGCCCTAGCCCTTTTGTTGGCTCTGTATCTGAGCCGCTTCTGCCTCAGATCCTCTGCCTTGAGTGCTTGGCAGGCTTTTGTTCTTCAGGAAGCCGCCATAGGCTGAGTGATGAGGAGGCTTGAGAAGACATCTGCCCGCTTGTCCGTCGAAGGTATTGCCTGGGCTTGCCCACGACGTCTGGCAACTTCTATTGTTCTGACGGCTTTGCCCCCAGCTGGGGACATGGAGAGCTGTTTGAACACCGACTCGCATTTAGGTTGGGGCGCCCTCGAGATCAACACATTTGGCCTTTCGCCTTTCGAGACCGGTTTGTCGGTTACCGGAGCTTGAGGTGCAGGGATGGCATTAGCCAAGACAAACAGAATAGATCCAAATTGTAGCAGCGGTTCTTCCCACTGTCGTCCGAGACTTGCCGGGAGGACTGTCCTTGAGTCCATCTTCATCGTGTATGAGATGGGAGCTGAGTTCATCTTTGGAGAAATTGTTGAGAAGTGATTGCTTGAAAACCTGCATGAAAGAGCATTATTTTAGTATAAATATAGATATGTATATTGATAACATTTAACCCAAAATATGGGAGGAGAGATTGGTCCCACCGGGCGTGCCGGAATCTGTAAGGTGTTTTTCGTCACCCCATTGAGATGGGAATATGCACGCGCTTGTCAGGCGCATTACAGATTCCCCCTGCCTAGGGTAGGCTGGAGTTTATTAATTATGGGGATCCGAATCTACGGCAGCCGCGGACTAAGCTGCCGTTAATTACCCCTCGCCTTTGGAGCGAGGGAACCTTCGATTAACGGGTTAAACTGGTCATGCGAACTCAATGTGCAGTGTTGTGTTTTAAAGGGGTTTTGGATATATCGGGGGCCCCGCAGAGTTTTTACGGGGGTCTTTCTACCCGGATAGTGGGCTGTGGGTCAAGGAGGCTAGCAGCCCCTTGCGGGGTGCAGGGCAGCGCCCCGTTTGAATTTTTTCTAACGAGAACAGTGTTGCGGAGTATGTGTGTGTGTGTATAAATGGAAAGGGCATCCAAAAGATGTGTGGGAGAAGGCGCCAGCGCCCAATGTGCCAGGCACGCGGGCGCTGTGCGCTAGAGCGCCAGCGCCCCACATGCCTGGCACGCGGGCGCTGGGTGCCAGAGCGCCAGCGCCCCACGTGCCTGGCATGCGGGCGCTGGGCGTCAGCAGCAGAAGGGACTTGGTCCCTGCACTAGGAGCTGTGCTCCAAAAAGGAAATATTTATTATTTTGTACATATATGTATATATATTTTTGAGAAGTTGAACTCCTAAGATATTTTGGAGCTGATGGAAGGGGCTTCTCACTCGAGCCCTGGATCTTCCCCAAAATAGGGTTCTTGGAAGCGGGTCTCCTTCTTTCTCCTCTGTTGGCCCGATCTTGAAGAACAAGAAGTATGAGATTTTTAAAAATCTCTTATTTTTGAGATCTGAGTTCCCCTTTGTGGGTTTTATGGTGAAAAACTATTTAGTTTTGAAAAAGGAAGAGTAAAACTCTTGATTTAATTCAAAAGAAAGAAGAAGGTTTAGAACCTTGAGGAAGGAGAAGGAAGCACAGGAACCCTAGTTTTTTTTGGGGGGAACGAAAAGTCCCTTAGATATTTTTATCATGTTGCCACTTATAGGGTTACATATTTACACATAGCCCCTTGGGCTTTACAAAATGGCATTTTGCCCATCCCATGTCTCATGTGCTATTTCTTTTTGCACATAAGGCATGGGCTTTACAAAAATTTGGCTTTATGCCCATTTTGCTTACATTCGTGCACAAAAAAAATTACATCAAAATTATTTGTTACATGATTTTTATTTTGGCATGGGGAGGCCGGCCGCGGGGCTCGACTTGGGTATGAGCCCACTTGCTTGGGCTTGGACCCACTGTAACATTTCAAAATAATAAAATATGAGTTTTGGGAATTTTTATAATTTAATATTATTTTAATGAATATATATTCTGGTATAATTAAATACAATAAATGGGGAAAATTATGGAAAATTCTAAAATAGGGTACTTTATGGAATTATGTCATTTTGAAGTTTTTATGATTAGTTATATGCTATTTTAGTACTAATCGCGATTAAAAATCGCTAATCGGATTTTTGGCATTTTTGTGCAAAAACGTGCACATATAATTTTCCACACTTGTTACACTTGTTACATGTTTTGGGTACATGGTTGCTTAGGGTTCACCATGGAGTGAGAAGGAAAATGAAAAAGGAAAAGAAAAGAAAAGGAAAAAGTAGCATGATGACGAGAGAGAGAGAGAGAGAGAGAGTAGGTTGCTTTTGACTTTTGACCCTTTCCTCCATCATTTCCACCTCATTTCCTCTCCCCCTTCATAGAGCTGTTGCTGCTCCTGCCTGTTGGATATATGTATGCCCTAGAGGCCATTATGTGATAGTGGATGTATCTATACATGTATATATATTCAGTTTGCATTCTTGCTCGACATGATAGTATGCTATCTGGTTCTTCTTTATCTGACATGTTGATTTGATCATACTTTTATTCATTCATACATGCTGATAAAGCCCTGAGGATATCGGCTTGACTACTCTGATTATGATGGAGATCATACTAGTGGGACATCTGTAGTCTATAAGCATATCCTGGAACGTCCCTAGTCGTAGGTATATCGAGACGGGGCATTGATATACCAGAGTAGACTAGCGTATATGATACTAGACCCATACGATGGGCTATGAATGTTCCCACATTCATCGATGTTTGACATCAAGATCATATACGGGTGCTCAGTGGTGACTGGGTACACTGGACGGACTCACCGAGAACTCCTATATGGAATTATATCTATCGTCGGATAGCAGTTCTCAGGTGACACTGGTACAGGTTAGTCTGTAGACCCGAGATCGTCATGGAGTCTTGTGTGTTCTCCCACTGTACTTTGATTGCCACCCTACCACGGCTCTACTGAGTCATGCAAACAGGTGGCCGTTGGGTACAGTCCCGAGACATACGAAGACGATGAGCGATAGGAGGGGTTTCGTCTCTCCCGGTATTGGGAGTTGATGCTGTGCTGTGCCCGACTGGTTATAACAGCAAGTCCCTGGCCAGGGCTGCTGAGATTTGCTGATAAGTGTTATCAGTAGTTTCTCGATCTGTTATAGACCATTCACCGGCACGACTTATTGAGTTATTGGGGTCGACGTGACCATCCCTAGGCTCGATATGCAGCATATCTGACGAAGAGACCGGACTGTACGGTAGTGTTGCCGGATGGCTCGACGGGAGTTGTAGCAGGTTCGCTTGTTGTCTTCTGATCGCTCAATACCCGGGTGGCCGTTACGTTTAGCTGACCGCTTGCGGCTTGAGGGTACTTGATATGATCATTACCCTCTGCCGGCGTATTGACGAGTCTTAGAGTCCCACAAAGGAGTTACCCAGTCCAGGCGAAACGTTGTGGTGCGCGTATGCGATATGCGCATGCACCCGATTGAAATGTGCGTATATGATACCGAACATTGATCGGGTGAACTGCTTTTGGTGGGGTCATATGAGATATGACCGGATTGATAAATTAAGTGTTGATTTATCATCTAACCATTAGTTTTCTCACTTGAAACCTTTCTAGGGTTTGATGGATGTATGCATGCATGCATGTGTTTCTTTCTTCCTTTCTAGTTTCATGCACATGTAGATGTGCATACATGTATACATACATACACCCGTCCATCATGGTTGATTGCATATGGAAATGGTGGCAATATAAGAATCACACCATAGATTAAATAATAGATTATTATTTAATTTTGGTTTTAAAGTAAAATGAAAAAGGAAAGGATAAACATTCATGCTTCTACATTCTTCTTCTAACCTAACCTATCTCAACTACCACTAACCATGGGTTATCCTTCTCTTTATCATCCAAAACCCAAGTTAAATTAACTATCTATGATTTAATCATGGTTGAAGTTAAGAAGGAAATAAATATATGTAGTGATATATATTTCATTTTGTTTTTTAACTCAAGGGTTATCTCTTTACCTCTTGTCAAAATTAGCCACCATCTTCATCTTCCTTCATCTTTTCTTCTCTAGTTTTTTCTAGTGAGTGAAATACAATTAAAGAAAGGTTTTTGAAGTGAGATCCCAAACCACAACATCATTCTACACAAGCTTAGCCGCTTTGTTTAGAGTGTTCTCTTCGGTTTTCCAAAGTAGCGAGCTTGGACGGAGTACTCCGTGGTGGATCGTCGTGGACGCAAGGAAACTTCGAGAGGACCTCGACTCAACACCCAAGACACCAAGGAGTCTAGCAAAGGGGAGCTACAAAGGTTGTAGCCTTCAAACCCTAATCTTTTCTAGCTTAAAGTTTAATAACCCTAATTTTCTAGGATCGATCCACTTGCATGTTAGTTTAGCACCTTAAAAATTATAACTTTGGGTCATGTGATGCTTCAAAACTCTTCATAGGGTGCTATACTAACCTTACATTGGTATCAGAGCCGACCTAGATAATTAGGCGACCTTTTTGCCAAGTAAAAAGTTCGATCAAACCAAAATACGGATTTACGGGACACTCTCTGGAAATTTTTTAAAAACTGACTTTTTTCAGAATTAAAAATTCTCAAAAAATAGAGCAGGTAAAAATAAGACAATCTGGAAAATTCGTGGCCAAGAACAGTAACCTTGATCGCGGAAACGCGGCCTAAGCAGGCTTAGGCCGCGGTTCCGCGGCCATAAGAGGGGGTCGTTTACTCCATTTTGCACAGTATTTTTCCTTACCTGCTATAGTGTATTTTGAGTATGTTTAATCTGAATCTGCTGTTGAAAAATTCTGGAGATGGTTCTGAACTCGTGGTTTCGATCGGAATTTTCATTTCGTTTTCTTTTCCGGGTAAACTAGAAAGTATTGAAGTGTTTGAACGAATATCATTTACTCAATATTCATGGGGTTTAAATAGTTTGGAGATACGTGCAAGTCTTTTTGCGGTGGTCCCTCTAGAAGACAACAAACCTTAACTCGATTATGTGACCGTCTCGAACTGCCCTTTGAACCCTAGGGTTTGGGGCAGTACGGCGTGCCACATGTGAGGCGTTGGCTTGACCCTTCTACGGCTGGACCGCCACTACTGTGTCACACTCCGGATCTTTTGAACCCTGCTCAAGTGTTGAGCTTTAGTGAATCTTGGGTGCTTGATTGTTCGTTCGAAAACTTTAATACTGTCTGTTTTTCTGGAATGTGATACAATATGTGGAATTCATATGGTTTAGGCATGAAATACGAAATATGTGATATTTCGCATTTATGATGTCTAAAGAGAATCTGGATTCCAAATATTGTAGTTTTACACTTTCTTTTCTGTGACCGTAAGTGTAGTATGTTAGATATCGCCGGTTTCGTTGCTATACATCAACGACAATTGGGGTATGCATACTTACTTACGTTGATGATATGTGATATTATGTGTTGTTGAGATATGATGTGTTGGATTGTCGCGATCGAATAGCCGGGGGTTTTTGTGAGATGAGAGTTTTATATTTTCATTCATGTAAATTCAAATGTAATATTTGTAATATTCTTTTATTTGGGGCACTTCCAGGTTGCGGTTGTGTCACCAGTGTTGTATATTATTTACTTTTCCGCATTAGGATGGACCCAAGGAGGGGAGCACAGGTGACGGGTTCTGGGGTTCAGTGGGAGGCCATCTCGAGGAGTCGAGACCGGGTCTCCTAAACTCCAGGATTGGTAGGGTCACTTGCCGCTCTCGTAGGGGTCCAGGGTGTGGGCTTGGCTATTCATCGCGACTGTGGAATCCGTATTTTCTATTCTGGCTAAGTACTAAATACGGACGTCCTAGGACATCCCACATTATATCTATGTTTCTGCTGCCTGTGTTCTGTGATATCTGAGACGAATAACATATTATATATATGATATATAGTAGACGTTACTTATGTTTTACACCCGCGCTAGTCCCGTCCCGGTATGCCGTTAGTTAAGTAACCTAACGGTGCATAACGGAACATTGCGGCGAATGCGGATGGCATAAGCGTACGTGTTATTTTCGTTTCTTTTCTGTGATTGGCTTTAGGACTTAAATGATGGGATTACATTAATATGATTAATGTAAAGAAAATAAACCTAAAAAGATGTTGTAGAATCAGATTTAAAAACTACTCGGCTATTTATGAAAAAGCTACATTTCAAAACTACGGAGCTTAAGCCACTCCTTTTGAAAACTGTTTGATTCTACAACGATATCAAGTTCAAAGCGTTAAAGATTTTCTTAAAAATCATTCGCAACCCTCCATTATTTTAGGAAGTAGAGTACTTAGTATTCGTGCTACGTTTGTTGACTATAGTTAAGGCGTAGTGTACGGTAGCTAAGTGATGTCTTCCTACACTGCATATGATGCAGATTAATTAGGACATTCATGCGACTTTGTTGACCATAGTTAAGGGTCATATGGGTGGGTCTAATTGATCAAGAAATGACGGGTAGAACTTGACTGGTACTTATGATTTGTTGACCATAGTTAAGGTCATAAGTACTAGGGGTAAAAATTACATCGGGAATTTCAAGTGTTGAAATTTGCAATGAGATTGCATACCTTCCATGCGATGGTTGGATCCCGATCCCACTGTGGGCAATAGTTGCTCCTAGGAGAGTTTTACAGTTTACAATTAGCTAACTCATTAGGTGTCTAGAAAGGTGTTAACGGGGCTCCGCCTCTGGGAAAACGAGGTTTACTCTAATTAGGTCCGTGCGAAAGCACGGGGAACCTCCCTCAAAGTACCGACACTGGCCTGGCTGAACGGTTAGCGAAGTTGTAGACTGTAATTAATCCTGGCTAGTTTTTCTTTTTAAGGTTTGAAAGAAAACTTGATAAAAAGCAGTGGGAAACATCGATTAGACAAGATAATAAACCAATCTAATCTGTGCAAGAGCTTTCGCTGAGTGTATTCTTTTCTCTCTCTTAATGGCAGATACCAATGACTGGACTTAAGCTTCTACTAGATAAGAACAAACTGAATGGGACCAACTATAAAGACTGGCTAAGGAATCTGAAGATCGCCTTGACTTATGATAAAGTATCATATGTCCTCACGGCTTCAGCCCCGCCCGTCCCAGGCCCAAAATCCTCAGTTGCGGACATTGAAGTCCGCAAGACATGGGACGCTGACTGTGCCATGGCAAAATGCCTCGCGCTTGCATCGATGGACAACACACATCAAAAGCAGCACGAGGACATGGACATTCACGGGATACTGCTCCATACAAAGGAGTTGTATGGGGAGCAGTCCCGCGTATTACGATACGAAGCATCAAAGAAACTGTTTCAGATGCGGATGGCCCCTGGCACACCAGTAGCAGACCATGTTTTGAAGATGATAGCTCTTATAGAAGAGCTTGAGGACCTTGGATGGACAATGGACAATGAGCAATATATAGATATTATTCTGCAATCCCTCCCCTCCACCTTTGCTCAGTTCATAGTGAACTTTAACATGCATGGCATGGAGAAGGAACTCCCTGAACTCCTTAATATGTTAAGGAGTGCATAGAGCACTATGAAATCAGAAAAGACTCCCGTTATGACCATTGGACAGTCTTCTTCTTCTCGCCCAAAAGCTAAGGCCAAGGGAAAGAAAAAGAAGAAACCCACTAATCCTAAGGGCGGAGTCAAAAAGGTGAAGGGAAAGGGAAAGTCCACAGCTGGAGACCCGGGGAAAGGCGAGTGTTTTCATTGCCACAAGACAGGACATTGGAAGCGCAATTGCACAGAGTACTTAAGTCTCAAGAAGAAGCATGGTGATGTTTCCGCTTCAGGTGCGTTTGTGACTGAAAACTGTTTTTCTATAAACTCTGCTTCCTGGGTATTGGATACCGGTTCAGGTTCTCATATTTGCAATTCTATGCAGGGGCTGAGAAATAGCAAGGTTTTGAAGACAGGTGACCATACTCTCCGCGTTAGAAATGGTTCCAATGTACATACAGTCGCAGTGGGAGAGTATCACTTGGGGTTGCCGTCTGGATGTATTTTGATTTTGAATCCATGTTATTTTGTACCAAGTATGCTATGTAATATAATATCCGTTTCTTTGTTGGACAATGAAGGGTATAATTTTGTGTTGCAGAACAATGTTATGAACATTCACCTAAATCAAATGTTGGTTGGGTATGGTACACTTAATAACGGAATATATGTCCTAAATCAACACACAGTTTTCAATATACAACACACTAATAAAAGAAAACTTTCAGAATTAAATGAAGCTTTTCTTTGGCATTGTAGACTTGGTCATATTAACGAAACAAGACTAAACAGGTTACAAAAAGATGGATATTTAAACTCTTTTGAATATAAATCTTATGCGACTTGCCAGTCTTGTATCAAGGGTAAAATGACCAAAACTCCGTTTACCGGACACGGAGAAAGAGCTACTCAGCTCCTGGGCCTCATACATAGTGATGTATGTGGGCCTATGTCTACACAGGCTAGAGGCGGTTTTTCATACTTCATTACATTCACCGATGATTTCTCAAGATTCGGTCATGTATTTTTATTAAAACACAAGTCCGACGCTTTCGAGAAATTCGTTGAATATAAACAGGAAGTAGAAAAGCAAACCGGCTTGAGTATTAAGATGCTTCGATCAGATCGAGGTGGAGAGTATCTTAGTACAGAATTTGCAAACTTCCTAAAAGAGAATGGGATTCTCTCTCAGCTCACTCCTCCTTACACACCACAGCACAACGGTGTGTCAGAACGACGGAATAGGACCCTATTAGATATGGTCCGATCCATGATGAGTGACGCTGAGTTACCAGTCTCGTTTTGGGGACATGCATTAGAGACTGCAGCGTTTCTACTAAACAGGGTTCCAACCAAAGCCGTATCTACCACGCCATATGAGATATGGAATGGGAAGAGACCATCTCTTAAAATAATTAAGATTTGGGGTTGCCCGGCCTATGTTAAAAAGCGGAATCCGGACAAACTCGAGACACGGTCAGTCATGTGTAACTTTGTAGGATATCCAAAGAATTCTTATGGATATCTGTTCTACCACAAAGAGGAACAAAAGGTGTTTGTTTCTCAGTATGCCACATTCTTGGAAAAAGAGTTTTTCACAGATAAAGATGATGGCAAGGTAGTAGATCTGGAAGAGGTTCTGGAGACACAAACTACAAATGACGATTTGGTTGAACCGCCTGTTGCAACAGAAACTGAAGAACCTCGGCCACTCCGTAGGTCTGGTAGGACTTCTCGCCCACCGGAGAGGTACTACGGTTTCCTCATTGATGGTGACAGAGAAGACTGTATCATGAAAGATGATGATCCTACCAGTTTTCAGCAAGCTATCACGAGTGGTGACTCTGTGAAGTGGCTGGATGCCATGAGATCCGAAATGGAGTCTATGTACACCAACAAAGTATGGACTTTGGACGTTGTACCCCCTGGGGTAAAACCTGTAGGGTGCAAATGGATCTTTAAAAGAAAGATTGGTGTGGATGGGCAGGTAGAGACCTATAAGGCAAGACTTGTGGCAAAAGGTTTTCGTCAAAGACCAGGTTTGGACTATGACGAAACTTTTTCGCCCGTAGCTATGCTTAAATCCATTCGGATCCTACTTGCTATTGCTGCTCACTACGACTATGAAATCTGGCAGATGGACATTAAAACAACATTTCTAAATGGAGATTTAGAAGAATGCGTTTATATGGATGAGCCAGAGGGCTTCATTGACAGTGGGAGCAGCGAGAAAGCATGTAGATTGCTTAAATCCATATATGGGTTAAAGCAGGCATCTCGGAGTTGGAACATCTGTTTCGATGATGTTATCAAAGAGTTTGATTTCATCAAAAATCCAGATGAACCTTGTGTTTATAGGAAGGCTGTAGGAAGAGCTGTCACATTCCTCGTATTGTACGTGGATGACATTCTTCTGATAGGAAATGATATTCCTATGCTACAGTCGGTCAAATCATTCTTATCGCTGAGGTTCTCCATGAAGGACCTGGGTGATGCCACATACATCCTGGGCATAAGGATCTATAGGGATAGATCCAAAAAGTTATTGGGATTGTCCCAAACCAGGTACATCAACACCATCCTAAAAAGGTTTAGTATGGAAGACTCCAAGCGGGGTGCCTTACCCGCTTGCCATGGAGTCACTCTCTCCAAGGATTCTTGTCCAAAGACCGATGAAGAGAGAGCTCGCATGAGCATTATACCTTATGCTTCGGCAGTAGGATCTATAATGTATGCGATGTTATGTACACGCCCAGATGTTGCTTATGCACTTAGTGTTGTAAGCAGGTATCAATCCAACCCAGGGGAGAACCACCGGACAGCTGTGAAGAACATTCTTAAGTACTTGCGAAGGACTAAAGAATTGTTCTTGGTGTATGGTAATACAGTCCTCCAAATGGAGGCCTTTACCGATTCGAGCTTCCAGAGCGATAAGGATGACAGCAAATCTATCTCAGGGTCTGTATTTACCCTCAATGGAGGGGCGGTAAGTTGGAAGAGTTCCAAACAAGATACCGTTGCAGACTCTACAATGGAAGCTGAGTACATTGCTGCAAATGATGCCGCCAAGGAAGCCGTCTGGATGAAGAAGTTCGTCTCGGAGCTAGGAGTAGTTCCAACCATTATTGATCCAATACCTTTGTATTGTGACAATAATGGGGCAATGGCGTTAGCCAAGGAGCCCAGATCCCATCAGCGGTCCAGACATATCCTGAGGCGCTTTCATTTGATCCGGGAGATTGTAGATCGCCGCGAGATCGAGATTAAGAGAGTAGACACAAAGAACAACGCCGCGGATCCACTCACCAAGGCCCTCCCTCAGCCACAGCATGAGCGACTTTTTGAGATGTTGGGTATGAGATACGCCAATAACTGGCCTTAGTGCAAGTGGGAGATTGTTGGATATATGTATGCCCTAGAGGCCATTATGTGATAGTGGATGTATCTATACATGTATATATATTCAGTTTGCATTCTTGCTCGACATGATAGTATGCTATCTGGTTCTTCTTTATCTGACATGTTGATTTGATCATGCTTTTATTCATTCATACATGCTGATAAAGCCCTGAGGATATCGGCTTGACTACTCTGATTATGATGGAGATCATACTAGTGGGACATCTGTAGTCTATAAGCATATCCTGGAACGTCCCTAGTCGTAGGTATATCGAGACGGGGCATTGATATACCAGAGTAGACTAGCGTATATGATACTAGACCCATACGATGGGCGATGAATGTTCCCACATTCATCGATGTTTGACATCAAGATCATATACGGGTGCTCAGTGGTGACTGGGTACACTGGACGGACTCACCGAGAACTCCTATATGGAATTATATCTATCGTCGGATAGCAGTTCTCAGGTGACACTGGTACAGGTTAGTCTGTAGACCCGAGATCGTCATGGAGTCTTGTGTGTTCTCCCACTGTACTTTGATTGCCACCCTACCACGGCTCTACTGAGTCGTGCAAACAGGTGGCCGTTGGGTACAGTCCCGAGACATACGAAGACGATGAGCGATAGGAGGGGTTTCGTCTCTCCCGGTATTGGGAGTTGATGCTGTGCTGTGCCCGACTGGTTATAACAGCAAGTCCCTGGCCAGGGCTGCTGAGATTTGCTGATAAGTGTTATCAGTAGTTTCTCGATCTGTTATAGACCATTCACCGGCACGACTTATTGAGTTATTGGGGTCGACGTGACCATCCCTAGGCTCGATATGCAGCATATCTGACGAAGAGACCGGACTGTACGGTAGTGTTGCCGGATGGCTCGACGGGAGTTGTAGCAGGTTCGCTTGTTGTCTTCTGATCGCTCAATACCCGGGTGGCCGTTACGTTTAGCTGACCGCTTGCGGCTTGAGGGTACTTGATATGATCATTACCCTCTGCCGGCGTATTGACGAGTCTTAGAGTCCCACAAAGGAGTTACCCAGTCCAGGCGAAACGTTGTGGTGCGCGTATGCGATATGCGCATGCACCCGATTGAAATGTGCGTATATGATACCGAACATTGATCGGGTGAACTGCTTTTGGTGGGGTCATATGAGATATGACCGGATTGATAAATTAAGTGTTGATTTATCATCTAACCATTAGTTTTCTCACTTGAAACCTTTCTAGGGTTTGATGGATGTATGCATGCATGCATGTGTTTCTTTCTTCCTTTCTAGTTTCATGCACATGTAGATGTGCATACATGTATACATACATACACCCGTCCATCATGGTTGATTGCATATGGAAATGGTGGCAATATAAGAATCACACCATAGATTAAATAATAGATTATTATTTAATTTTGGTTTTAAAGTAAAATGAAAAAGGAAAGGATAAACATTCATGCTTCTACATTCTTCTTCTAACCTAACCTATCTCAACAACCACTAACCATGGGTTATCCTTCTCTTTATCATCCAAAACCCAAGTTAAATTAACTATCTATGATTTAATCATGGTTGAAGTTAAGAAGGAAATAAATATATATAGTGATATATATTTCATTTTGTTTTTTAACTCAAGGGTTATCTCTTTACCTCTTGTCAAAATTAGCCACCATCTTCATCTTCCTTCATCTTTTCTTCTCTAGTTTTTTCTAGTGAGTGAAATACAATTAAAGAAAGGTTTTTGAAGTGAGATCCCAAACCACAACATCATTCTACACAAGCTTAGCCGCTTTGTTTAGAGTGTTCTCTTCGGTTTTCCAAAGTAGCGAGCTTGGACGGAGTACTCCGTGGTGGATCGTCGTGGACGCAAGGAAACTTCGAGAGGACCTCGACTCAACACCCAAGACACCAAGGAGTCTAGCAAAGGGGAGCTACAAAGGTTGTAGCCTTCAAACCCTAATCTTTTCTAGCTTAAAGTTTAATAACCCTAATTTTCTAGGATCGATCCACTTGCATGTTAGTTTAGCACCTTAAAAATTATAACTTTGGGTCATGTGATGCTTCAAAACTCTTCATAGGGTGCTATACTAACCTTACACTGCCCTCTCCCTCTTCTTCCTCCTCCCTCTTCAACTTAGATCCACCATTAAAACCTAACCAAAACCCTATCCCTATTTCACAAAAGTAGCTCCCAAGCTCAATAGCTACACAATGGACTAAGCAAGGGCTGATCATGAGGACTTTGAGCAACTCAAGAATTTTCTTGAGTTGCCAAAGAAGGTAATTTCTGCAACCCTAGTTTAGTATTTCAATTCTTATTGCATCGATTCTAGTTTCATGTCGATATGGTGTCGTTTGATAGAATTGTGAACTTCAAGTTAAGGTTTAGGGTTAGACATGAAATTAAAAATGAAATTGAGGCTTGTGATGACCCTAGAACCCCTGGTGTGATGATAGATTGGACCAAACCTGAAGCTAGAACACAAAATACGGATTTACGGAATCAATATCAGGGAAAACTGTGAATCTGTGATCGTATTTAGGAATCTGCTATCACCCCGAGACCCCAAAAATAAAACTGAGTTGACAGTGAGATGTGCAGGCACCATGGAACCACCACACCAAACCCTAGCCCCCAACTACAAACCCCGGCCACCAATTAATTCCTACTGGCCGCAATTTGCGGCCATAGTAGGAGGAAACCGTCTCGATTTTGGTGCATGGCCCTATTTCCAGTAATCTTGACCCTGGGTATGTCTAGTTTTGACTGATTCCAGTTAAGGTAAAATCTGGGTTGATTTTCTTGAGTTGGCGTATGATTTACGACTTGTTTTAGCATGGATTTTGGTATTTGGTGATTTGTTTCTGTCGGGTGGCGTTTGGACGTCAACGACAAGTGGATATTGATCGTGTTTACATGCGAGACGATAGGTTTTTACCTATGCGAGTAGCGTGTGCTATTTTGGTTTCCGATGTGATTTTCATGTGCTTTAGCGTTGTGATATACTTGTAGGTACCCTACGTGATGTTGAGGCGAAGAAGATGAAGATGGAGACATCGACATCGGCACATGAGAAGCAAGGTGAGTAGATTTATATCTACGGGGAGAAGCCGGGTGGATGGCGTATAGCACCCCCGCAGTCCATGGTGATGTATACGAATACGTATACACACATATATTTATTATGTGCTGTTGGAATTATTGATGGTGATAATGGAATTATTGATGATAAGGATGTATTGGTTTGTAGTGCGAAACCCTAGAGAAGTGGGTGCACTCACACATACACGCACACATATACTTGCATACATTCTTTCATTTATCTGTGAGCATATGGAGGTGTGTATATCTATACATGGGTATGGGACTATGTGTTCATATACGGGATTTGAGGATGTTACATGGGATCGAGATGAGTCGATGAGATTTGATTTGAGACCGTGAGATCGGCGATATGACAGAGTTCGTATTTGAGATGTGATATGATGGTAGTGATACCTGTCATGTGATGGGATAATGTGATATTGACTCAGATTTAGGTGGTTTTCATACCCCTGCCGATTGACTTGATAGTTGGGTCCGTAGTTCGCATAGTAGGCGCAGACTAGACCCGAGTCATACCTATTTCAAAACTAACGAATCGGGGATATTTTAAAGATAGGCAAAAAGGGATTCTACGGATATTTTTAATCGACACATCTTTTCATAAAACACCGTAACCCTTATTTTACCAAAAACCCTGATTCGTCTTATTTCAAAAGGCAAGGCTGCATGATATATTTATTGAGATAGATTCTTTACTGTTGCGTTGATTATTCGATTCCGCATACTCATGCTATTTGCATTGCATTGCTTGTGTTTATTGATATATATTACAGTCATGCTGCTAGGACACCAGCACCATTATCGATGATGCGTATGTTCCACGTACACTTGTTGCCGGCTCACACACTTCATCATCGATAATTGCCATGTCACTACACTGTAGTACTGTTGCATTCGGTATATGATTCTTGCATGACAGATTGATATGCTTACATTTCTTTTGCATGTCATATACATCCTGCTTTCTGATTATACGCATTGAGAGTTGCTATTTCCATGATATTTCTGGATTTGGGAACCACGGGTATTTCAAAGAGAATATGTCATTGCTTTAAAAACTCGGTTACCCTTGATATGATATTTCAGTGCGTCCACCATGTGTTTTCTCGGTGCTGAGAGCGACATGTTAAACCCGATTCGAGGAGTGGACGAGCCGATTGCGGTTACATGGTGGACCCGGTATGGTTCCCCTCGGCAAGATGATCGAAGGATTTTGCCGATTGAGCCTGGAGGTGGGCGAGTACCTACCGGTGATTGGTTGGACCTGGCGGTTATCCGGAGGATACCGGCCAGAGTCGATAGATGGATATGGGCGTACTGCTGGGGCCGAGGGCCGATTCCGCAGATAGAGCCCGGTATATGAGGATTTACGTGCCGATGCTGGGCACAGTTTTCATGATGTTTTCGAGTGTCGATGCTGGGCACTCCGGTTCCATGATTTTGACGTGTTGCGAGGGACACAGGTGGTTTATATCCTCATATTTCCATGCATATGCTGATGATATTTACATGCATGATGGTTATTGTCATAGGGTGACGAGTGGACGGGATCCATGTACATGCAGATTGATTTCAATTATACCTCACATTTGTGATATGCTATTACCTGAGGCACTGGCACGAGCACTTGGCACTACACTCATGTATAGAGATTACATTGCCGGTTTAGCATGCTTCAGACTTATTCATATTGAGGTTTATTTATATCTGATCGTATTGACCTAGGATGGGTCATACATTCGATCTCTGCTTGTAGATATTTTCTATTCACGAGTTGGCAACTCACCCCCGTTTTGCCACAGTCCTTGCAGGTTTTTGCCATACAGATTCCATAGCGGCATTTCTGGCACACTGCTTCCATATGGGTGACTTGCTTGGGTAGGTGGGTTCTTTTGTATCAGAACCGCCATTGTACATGTATTATTCATTGTATCTAGAAATTCCATCAACCAAAACTTGTATATTGTTTCAGACTTAGAGACAACGATGTATTATTTCGACCTTAGAGTCGCGCTTGTAGTATTATTGTTTTCTGGCTGTTTTGAGTTTATTTTTGGGTTTTGATCCTCGCCCTTGGCGTTGTATATTATTATTGCTTGCGTGGTTGTGACCGTCGATTGACGAAGAGCTAGCCCCCGCTTGGGGATGCCTTTTATCATTCCATATATATTTTCAGAAAAGACTACACATTTTTAAAATGCATTTCAGCTTAGTTATTTAGAAACTTTGATTTTCAAAACATGATTTCTTTACTTCTTAAAACCAGTTTTCCTTATTTACTCCTTAAAATGGTTTTAGATTTCTGGGCTTTTGGCTTACTTGGATCAGATGGGGTCCTATAGACTTATGGTTCAAGGGCCAGTCACGTGCTCTTTCGGGTCGTGACAAAGTTGGTATCAGAGCGCTAGGTTGACCTTGGTTCGAGTCTAAGTTTGACTATGTGGAGCCTAGGGCATTATCTATATACGGAACTTAGGCTTGACCTTACGGAACTTAGACTTAGTCGAGGGGGTATTATACCCGAACTTTCGTCGCATAGGATGACCCTTAGTTGATGGAGTAGGTAGCTTGAGTAGAGTGACGTACCGTACGTATGTTCCGCGGCATATTTACGGCACACCACTCCGTTTAAGAAACCTTAGGATGTACATTTCTTTGCACCGTATTATATTCCTTCCTATGATCTATCCTTATCGATACTGGTTATGGTTTTGCTGCCACGATTGCACGGGCAGAGTGAGCTACGGCTTGAGTTGCGTCAGCATGAGCTCGTCGTGGACGAGGACTGACCCGGGCATGTTTCCAGAGACGTACGATTGCATATTGAGGCGTCGTCTTATTGTGTTTTCGCGCCATGAGCGTTGGATTGATCGCTTTTACGAGATTTCCCGGTTGTGCTGATCGGCACCAGAGGATTGAGCAACTAATAGAGGCCAGCCAGGAGGTGATGACCATTGATATATCGCTTATTCATGATGATTGAGGCACTGTTTAGCATATAGACGAATGAGCCAGTTGCTGCTGCGAATGATGAGATATCGCCCAGATGATTGGAGCTACTGCAGCATGAGCATATACTTAGAGATATATTGGTGAGTCGCTAGTCACCGAGGATGAATGACTAGGACATGTGGTTCGTTCACGTACCCCGATGCGAGGTCACCGGATAGATTGATTCCAGCTAGAGGCGACTTCACGCAGATTCGTTGAGAGTCGATTGAGACGATCGAATGTCAAAAACCCATTTTCCAAGTTTAAAGTATTCGGAAAGACATGCAAGCGAGTCTATGGACCCTCTAGAAGAATGAAACCCTAAATCGACATAATGACCGTGTGAAAGCCTTTGAACCTTAGGGTTTGCGGCGGTTCCACGGCGCCATTAGTGAGGCTTGAGTTTGCCCTTCTACGGCTGGACCACCGATGTGGTATGTACTCGATATTATTAAACTGTACCCAAGATGTTGAGCTCTTTGGGGATTGTGAGGTTCTGACGAGTCGATCGGACGATTCGACATCATTCGGATATCATGTGATGGGACACAGCTTGGGAGACTCCAGATACGAGCATAGCCATTGGAGCACAGTCCGTGCAGCCACGATGAGATGAGTCCGAATCAGTCAATATTGAAGAAGAGTGGAGTAAAGAGTTCGCATGAGATTTCGATGAGATGACGTTCCACTCCGCTGACATTAGAGATGCGATATGCACGCTGAGGACGCGTTCGGCTAGATATCTCCTACTGAGTGATGAAGATACCGAGTTCGTGATTTCGAGTCCGTGTGAGGGACTTCGGATGGACCGTAGCCAAGGGCATTGCATTTTGCAGATAGAGATGCGACGTCGAAATGGACGATGATACAGAGAAGCGGGACAAGAAGTTCGTGCGAGATGCAGATGAGCTGTTACTACTCCCGGTTAAGATTAAATGTCGGATATGCATACAGAGGCGCAGGGACGCGACCAGCTTTTGAGTAGATGTTGTACTAAGGACGCAGATGTCCAGAGAGCGAGGAAAGATTATGCCAGAATACCAGCCTCCGTACAGTTTGGCTTAGGCGAGATCAGAAGAGACCTTGAGCAGGATTCCTTCCAGTACACTGCTGCAATAAGATTTGCACCAGGAGCAGATGTGTGATGTTTATTCAGAGGACCAGAGGTCGGCGCCAGAGATGTGCTGCTTTACGAGCGGTCGTGAGGATTGACCGAGAGATGACCAGAGAAGTGCCAGAACGGAATCGTTCCTGTTAGCACACCTGACCGGGCCGATGAGCCGAAGGATTGCGAGATTGGTAATCCACAGGGAAGATAAGGAACCAGAGGCAGAGGACGCCAGCCGCGAGCAAGAGGCAAGTAAATATCTTGCGCCGCTAGCATTGGATGTTCCGGCACCTTCTCGACTTTGAAGGAGGATATACCGACGACGGTATTTGTGATTTATGATTTGTGATTTTGTGATTTGACTATCACGTATCCGTCACTTTGGATTTCGGTATTTTGGGCGATCTATTTGCATGATTTAGTCTTGATGACCGAGTTTCATGATATTTGTTTCTTGCACCATGGTTGCACCTACTGGGTATTTATACCCGGCGCATAGTTATTATTCTTGAGGTATTGATGGTGATTTCATGCCTATTTTATGCCGGTGATTTGATTTACGCTTCCAGCATAGTTTTCATGTGCTTGTAGTGCATTGCTATGTGTTTTGTGCACGCAGTTGCACACGTTTATGATTTCCTTATTACCTGGGTACACTTGGTGTTGCTGCTTACGCATTTGAGTTATTGCTTGGTATTTGTGCATGGGATGCAGCAGTTCCATACTTCGTGCGTTTGTCGCACCAGTTTTATGTTTCTTGCGTTTATCGCATCAGAATTATAATTCGTGCCTTTGTTGCACCGGATTTATATTTTGTGCACTACGGTTGCACCTGACTTCGATTTGATGTCATTCGATATGTCGATTTTGACCCCGATATTGATGATTGATTCTTACTCTCCGTGCTTTTGAGAAGACTTGCGCATGTTCGGCGTTGCTATTGGATTTTGTGATTCCGTGCATGTTGAGTGCGCAGGGTTTAAACTTTCATTCGTGCACGATGGATGCACCGATTTGGATTTTCGCGCATGTTGGGCGCAGGTTTTGAGATACGATTTTGGTGCACACCAGATGCACTAAATCGAGATTCTTCGTGCATATCAGATGCACCTGTTTTGGCTGTCAGGAACACACGTTGCCTATGACAGATACTTCGTTCACATCCGTTGCACCTAGATGTGGTTTTGTGCACCTGTATGGCACATATATGGATTTTGATTTCAGTGCGCACCAGACGCACAGGGTGGTGTTATGTGCATTTTTGGGATTTATTCCTTTTGGAGCAGTACATTTTTATGATAGTTGATATTCGTTTTGTACTGAGCAGGACTAGTCTGAGGACAATACCAGGATATATTTTTCATGCATTGATAGTTATCGAAGGGATTTTCAAAAAAAAAAGGAGAGCTATAGTCTCGGCATATATACCTACGTGTCCGATATGACACGAAACGTTTTAAAAATAAGGAAACCCTTCTAAATTGTTTTCAAAACGGCGGAACGTACTTAGTAAACAAAAGATATATCCATATATGGTTACTTTCTTATGAGAAACGTCCGCCACTGTGCAGTGTTACGCGCATCGCACAGTGACTTAAAAGAGATTTGGCATGCATTTACATCAGCTATTCACATGTATAGATTGGATGTCTACATGTATAGTTCTGATCTATATCATATTGGTTTTGTATTGGATTTGACATTGTGTCTTTACCATGACTCCGATGATTGCAGGATGCTTGACGGAGTTTTGCTTTTGAGTTATCTGCACAGTACTCATGCGCATGCATTGCGCTATGATGTTTTATGTATTGATGATTTCGGAGCCCCGATGACTTGGAATTTGTATTGAAATATTTAGTATTTGGGGGTTTAAATTTAAATTCGGGGACCGAATTTCTTTAAGGGGGATGGATTTTAACGTTTCAAAATAATAAAATATGATTTTTGGGAATTTTTATAATTTAATATTATTTTAATGAATATTTTAATATTCTGGTATAATTAAATACAATAAATGGGGAAAAATTATGGAAAATTCTAAAATAGGGTACTTTATGGAATTATGTCATTTTAAAGTTTTTATGATTAGTTATATGCTATTTTAGTGCTAATCACGAATAAAAATCGCTAATCGGATTTTTGGCATTTTTGTGCAAAAACATGCACATATCATTTTCCACACTTGTTACACTTGTTACATGTTTTGGGTACATGGTTGCTTAGGGTTCACCCATGGAGTGAGAAGGAAAAGGAAAAAGGAAAAGAAAAGAAAAGGAAAAAGTAGCATGAAGATGAGAGAGAGAGAAGGTTGCTTTTGACTTTTGACCCTTTCCTCCATCATTTCCACCTCATTTCCTCTCCCCCTTCATAGAGCTGCTCCTGCCCTCTCCCTCTTCTTCCTCCTCCCTCTTCAACTTAGATCCACCATTAAAACCTAACCAAAACCCTATCCCCATTTCACAAAAGTTGCTCCGAAGCTCAATAGCTACACAATGGACTGAGCAAGGGCTGATCTTGAGGACTTTGAGCAACTCAAGAATTTTCTTGAGTTGCCAAAGAAGGTAATTTATGCACCCCTAGTTTAGTATTTCAATTTTTATTGCATCGATTCTAGTTTCATGTCGATATGGTGTCGTTTGATGGACTTGTGAACTTCAAGTTAGGGTTTAGGGTTGGACCTGAAATTAAAAGTGAAATTGAGGCTTATGATGACCCTAGAACCCCTGGTGTGATGATAGATTGGACCAAACCTGAAGCTAGAACATAGAATACGGATTTACGGAA
This sequence comes from Agapanthus africanus, assembly GCA_030015575.1. Classification (NCBI taxonomy): domain Eukaryota; kingdom Viridiplantae; phylum Streptophyta; class Magnoliopsida; order Asparagales; family Amaryllidaceae; genus Agapanthus; species Agapanthus africanus. The sequence goes on along the minus strand of JASDDO010000022.1, from coordinate 296,505,316 downwards.
TCGGTATCGGGGAAAACTGTGAATCTGTGTTCGTATTTAGGAATCTGCAATCACCCCGAGACCCCAAAAATAAAATTGAGTTGACAGTGAGATGTGCAGGCACCATGGAACCACCACACTAAACCCTAGCCCCCAACTCCAAACCCCGGCCGCCAATTAATTCCTTCTGGCCGCAATTTGCGGCCAGAGTAGGAGGAAACCGTCTCGATTTTGGTGCATGGCCCTATTTCCAGAAATCTTGACCCTGGGTATGTCTAGTTTTGACTGATTCCAGTTAGGGTAAAATCTGGGTTGAATTTCTTGAGTTGGCGTATGATTTACGACTTGTTTTATCATGGATTTTGGTATTTGGTGATTCGTTTCTGTCGGGTGGCGTTTGGACGTCAACGACAAGTGGATATTGATCGTGTTTACTTGCGAGACGATAGGTTTTTAACTATGCGAGTAGCGTGTGCTATTTTGGTTTCCGATGTGATTTTCATGTGCTTTAGCGTCGTGACATACTTGTAGGTACCCTACGTGATGTTGAGGCGAAGAAGATGAAGATGGAGACATCGGCATCGGCACATGAGAAGCAAGGTGAGTAGATTTATATCCACGGGAAGAAGTCGGGTGGATGGCGTATAGCACCCCCGCAGTCCATGGTGATGTATACGAATACGTATACACACATATATTTATTATGTGTTATTGGAATTATTGATGGTGATAATGGAATTATTGATGATAAGGATGTATTGGTTTGTAGTGCGAAACCCTAGAGTAGTGGGTGCACTCACACATACACGCATACATATACTTGCATACATTCTTTCATTTATCTGTGCGCATATGGTGGTGTGTATATCTACACATGGGTATGGGACTATGTGTTCATATACGGGATTTGAGGATGATACGTGGGATCGAGATGAGTCGATGAGATTTGATTTGAGGCCGTGAGATCGGCGATATGACAGAGTTCGTATTTGAGATGTGATATGATGGTAGTGATACCTGTCATGTGATGGGATAATGTGATATTGACTCAGATTTAGGTGGTTTTCATACCCCTGCCGATTGACTTGATAGTTGGGTCCGTAGTTCGCATAGTAGGCGCAGACTAGACCCGAGTCATACCTATTTCAAAAAAAACGAATCGGGGATATTTTAAAGATAGGCAAAAAAGGATTCTACGGATATTTTCAAATGACACATCTTTTCATAAAACACCGTAACCCTTATTTTACCAAAAACCCTGATTCGTCTTATTTCAAAAGGCAAGGCTGCATGATATATTTATTGAGATAGATTCTTTACTGTTGCGTTGATTATTCGATTCCGCATACTCATGCTATTTGCATTGCATTGCTTGTGTTTATTGATATATATTACAGTCATGCTGCTAGGACACCAACACCATTATCGATGATGCGTATGTTCCACGTACACTTGTTGCCGGCTCATACACTTCATCATCGATAATTGCCATGTCACTACACTGTAGTACTGTTGCATTCGGTATATGATTCTTGCATGACAGACTGATATGCTTACATTTCTTTTGCATGTCATATACATCCTGCTTTCTGATTATACGCATTGAGAGTTGCTATTTCCATGATATTTCTGGATTTAGGAACCATGGGTATTTCAAAGAGAATATGTCATTGCTTTAAAAACTCGGTTACCCTTGATATGATATTTCAGTGCGTCCACCATGTGTTTTCTCGGTGCTGAGAGCGACATGTGAAACCCGATTCGAGGAGTGGACGAGCCGATTGCGGGTACATGGTGGACCCGGTATGGTTCCCCTCGGCAAGATGATCGAAGGATTTTGCCGATTGAGCCTGGAGGTGGGCGAGTACCTACCGGTGATTGGTTGGACCTGGCGGTTATCCGGAGGATACCGGCCAGAGTCGATAGATGGATATGGGCGTACTGCTGGGGCCGAGGGCCGATTCCGCAGATGGAGCCCGGTATATGAGGATTTACGTGCCGATGCTGGGCACAGTTTTCATGATGTTTTCGAGTGTCGATGCTGGGCACTCCGGTTCCATGATTTTGACGTGTTGCGAGGGACACAGGTGGTTTATATCCTCATATTTCCATGCATATGCTGATGATATTTACATGCATGATGGTTATTGTCATAGGGTGACGAGTGGACGGGATCCATGTACATGCAGATTGATTTCAATTATACCTCACATTTGTGATATGCTATTACCTGAGGCACTGGCACGAGCACTTGGCACTACACTCATGTATAGAGATTACATTGCCAGTTTAGCATGCTTCAGACTTATTCATATTGAGGTTTATTTATATCTGATCGTATTGACCTAGGATGGGTCATACATTCGATCTCTGCTTGTAGATATTTTCTATTCACGAGTTGGCAACTCACCCCCGTTTTGCCACAGTCCTTGCAGGTTTTTGCCATACAGATTCCATAGCGGCATTTCTGGCACACTGCTTCCATATGGGTGACTTGCTTGGGTAGGTGGGTTCTTTTGTATCAGAACCGCCATTGTACATGTATTATTCATTATATCTAGAAATTCCATCAACCAAAACTTGTATATTTTTTCATACTTAGAGACAGTGATGTATTATTTCGACCTTAGAGTCGCGCTTGTAGTATTATGGTTTTCTGGCTGTTTTGAGTTTCTTTTTGGGTTTTGATCCTCGCCCTTGGCGTTGTATATTATTATTGCTTGCGTGGTTGTGACCGTCGATTGACGAAGAGCTAGCCCCCACTTAGGGATGCCTTTTATCATTCCATATATATTATTCTTGTTGTACCCCGTTTGGGGCCAGTTTTTACAATGGAAACTCTACCGAAATTTTCAGAACAGACTACACATTTTTAAAATGCATTTTAGCTTAGTTATTTAGAAACTTTGATTTTTAAAACATGATTTCTTTACTTCTTAAAACCAGTTTTCCTTATTTACTCCTTAAAATGGTTTTAGATTTCTGGGCTTTTGGCTTACTTGGATCAGATGGGGTCCTATAGACTTCATATGGTTCAAGGGCCAGTCACGTGCTCTTTCGGGTCGTGACAAAGTTGGTATCAGAGCGCTAGGTTGACCTTGGTTCGAGTCTAAGTTTGACTATGTGGAGCCTAGGGCGTTATCTATATACGGAACTTAGGCTTGACCTTACGGAACTTAGACTTAGTCGAGGGGGTATTATACCCGAACTTTCGTCGCATAGGATGACCCTTAGTTGATGGAGTAGGTAGCTTGAGTAGAGTGACGTACCGTACGTATGTTCCGCGGCATATTTACGGCACGCCACTCTGCTTAAGAAACCTTAGGATGTACATTTATTTGCACCGTATTATATTCCTTCCTATGATCTATCCTTATCGATACTAGTTATGGTTTTGCTGCCACGATTGCACGGGCAGAGTGAGCTACGGCTCGAGTTACGTCAGCATGAGCTCGTCGTGGACGAGGACTGACCAGGGCGTGTTTCCAGAGACGTACGATTGCATATTGAGGCGTCGTCTTATTGTGTTTTCACGCCATGAGCGTTGTATTGATCGCTTTTACGAGATTTCCCGGTTGTGCTGATCGGCACCAGAGGATTGAGCCACTGATAGAGGCCAGCCAGGAGGTGATGACCATTGATATATCGCTTATTCATGATGATTGAGGCACTGTTTAGCATATAGACGAATGAGCCAGTTGCTGCTGCGAATGATGAGATATCGCCCAGATGATTGGAGCTACTGCAGCATGAGCATATACTTAGAGATATGTTGGTGAGTCACTAGTCACCGAGGATGAATGACTAGGACATGTGGTTCGTTCACGTACCCCGATGCGAGGTCACCAGATAGATTGAATCTAGCTAGAGGCGACTTCACGCAGATTCGTTGAGAGTCGATTGAGACGATCGAATGTCAGGAACCCATTTTCCAAGTTTAAAGTATTTGGAAAGACATGCAAGAGAGTCTATGGACCCTCTAGAAGAATGAAACCCTAACTCGACATAATGACCGTGTGAAAGCCTTTGAACCTTAGAGTTTGCGGCGGTTCCACGGCGCCATTAGTGAGGCTTGAGTTTGCCCTTCTACGGCTGGACCATCGATGCTGTGGTATGTACTCGATATTATTAAACTGTACCCAAGATGTTGAGCTCTTAGGGGATTGTGAGGTTCTAACGAGTCGATCGGACGATTTGACATCATTCGGATATCATGTGATGGGACACTGCTTGGGAGACTCCAGATACGAGCATAGCCGTTGGAGCGCAGTCCGTGCAGCCATGATGAGATGAGTCCGAATCAGTCAATATTGAAGAAGAGTTGAGTAAAGAGTTCACATGAGATTTCGATGAGATGACGTTCCACTCCGCTGACATCAGAGATGCGATATGCACGCTGAGGACGTGTTCGGCTAGATATCTCCTACTGAGTGATGAAGATACCGAGTTCATGATTTCGAGTCCGTGTGAGGGACTTCGGATGGACCGTAGCCGAGGGCATTGCATTGTGAAGATAGAGACGCGGCGTCGAAATGGACGATGATACAGACAAGCTGGACAAGAAGTTCGTGCGAGATGAAGACGAGCTGTTACTACTCCCCGTTAAGATTAAAGGTCGGATATGCATACAGAGGCGGAGGGATGCGACCAGCTTTCGAGTAGATGTTGTACTAAGGACGCATATGTCCAGAGAGTGAGGAAAGATTATGCCAGAATACCAGCCTCCGTACAGTTTGGCTTATGTGAGATCAGAAGAGACCTTGAGCAGGATTCCTTCCAGTACACTGCTGCAATAAGATTTGCACCAGGAGCAGATGTGTGATGTGCATTCAGAGGACCAGAGGTCGGCGCCAGAGATGTGCTGCTTTACGAGCGGTCGTGAGGATTGACCGAGAGATGACCAGAGAAGTGCCAGAACGGAATCGTTCCTGTTAGCACACCTGACCGGGCCGATGAGTCGAAGGATTGCGAGATTGGTAATCCACAGGGAAGATAAGGAACCAGAGGCAGAGGACGCCAGCCGCGAGCAAGAGGCAAGTAAATATCTTGCGCCGCTAGCATTGGATGTACCGGCACCTTCTCGACTTTGAAGCAGGATATACCGACGACGGTATTTGTGATTTATGATTTGTGATTTTGTGATTTGACTATCACGTATCCGTCACTTTAGATTTCGGTATTTTGGGCGATCTATTTGCATGATTTAGTCTTGATGACCGAGTTTCATGGTATTTGTTTCTTGCACCATGGTTGCACCTACTTGGTATTTATACCCGGCTCATAGTTATTACTCTTGAGGTATTGATGGTGATTTCATGCCTATTTTATGCCGGTGATTTGATTTACGCTTCCAGCATAGTTTTCATGTGCTTGTAGTGCATTGATATGTATTTTGTGCACGCAGTTGCATACGTTTATGATTTCCTTATTACCTGGGTACACTTGGTGTTGCTGCTTACACATTTGAGTTATTGCTTGGTATTTGTGCATGGGATGCACCAGTTCTATACTTCGTGCGTTTGTCGCACCGGTTTTATGTTTCTTGCATTTATCGCATCAGAATTATATTTCGTGCCTTTGTTGCAGCGGATTTATATTTTGTGCACTACGGTTGCACCTGACTTCGATTTGATGTCATTCGATATGTCGATTTTGACCCCGATTTTGATGATTGATTCTTACACTCCGTGCTTTTGACTGGACTTGCGCATGTTCGGCGTTGCTATTGGATTTTGTGATTCCGTGCATGTTGAGTGCGCAGGGTTTAAACTTTCATTCGTGCACGATGGATGCACCGATTTGGATTTTCGCGCATGTTGGGCGCAGGTTTTGAGATACGATTTTGGTGTACACCAGATGCACTAAATCGAGATTCTTCGTGTAAGTCAGATGCACCCGTTTTTGCTGTCAGGCACACACGTTGCCTATGACAGATACTTCGTGCACACCCGTTGCACCTAGATGTCGTTTTGTGCACCTGTATGGAACATATATGGATTTTGATTTCCGTGCGCACCAGACGCACATGGTGGTGTTATGTGCATTTTTGGGATTTATTCCTTTTGGAGCAGTACATTTTTATGATAGTTGATATTCGTTTTGTACTGAGCAGGACTAGTCTGAGGATAATACCTGGATATATTTTGCATGCATTGATAGTTATCGAAGGGATTTTCAAAAAAAAAAGGAGAGCTATAGTCTCGGCATATATACCTACGTGTCCGATATGACACGAAACGTTTTAAAAACAAGAAAACCCTTCTAAATTGTTTTCAAAACGGCGGAACGTACTTAGTAAACAAAAGATATATCCATATATGGTTACTTTCTTATGAGAAACGTCCGCCACTGTGCAGTATTACGCGCATCGCACATCGACTTAAAAGAGATTTGGCATGCATTTACATCAGCTATTCACATGTATAGATTGGATGTCTACCTGTATAGTTCTGATCTATATCATATTGGTTTTGTATTGGATTTGACATTGTGTCTTTATCATGACTCCGATGATTGCGAGATGCTTGACGGAGTTTTGCTTCTGAGTTATCTGCTCAGTACTCATGCGCATGCATTGCGCTATGATGTTTTATGTATTGATGATTTCGGAGTCTCGATGACTTGGAATTTGTATTGAAATATTTTAGTATTTGGGGGTTTAAATTTAAATTCGGGGACCGAATTTCTTTAAGGGGGGTGGATTGTAACGTTTCAAAATAATAAAATATGATTTTTGGGAATTTTTATAATTTAATATTATTTTAATGAATATTTTAATATTCTGGTATAATTAAAAACAATAAATGGGGAAAAATTATGGAAAATTCTAAAATAGGGTACTTTATGGAATTATGTCATTTTAAAGTTTTTATGATTAGTTATATGCTATTTTAGTGCTAATCGCGATTAAAAATCGCTAATCGGATTTTTGGCATTTTTGTGCAAAAACGTGCACATATCATTTTCCACACTTGTTACACTTGTTACATGTTTTGGGTACATGGTTGCTTAGGGTTCACCCATGGAGTGAGAAGGAAAAGGAAAAAGGAAAAGAAAAGAAAAGGAAAAAGTAGCATGATGATGAGAGAGAGAGAGTAGGTTGCTTTTGACTTTTGACCCTTTCCTCCATCATTTCCACCTCATTTCCTCTCCCCCTTCATAGAGCTGCTGCTGCTCCTGCCCTCTCCCTCTTCTTCCTCCTCCCTCTTCAACTTAGATCCACCATTAAAACCTAACCAAAACCCTATCCCCATTTCACAAAAGTTGCTCCGAAGCTCAATAGCTACACAATGGACTAAGCAAGGGCTGATCTTGAGGACTTTGAGCAACTCAAGAATTTTCTTGAGTTGCCAAAGAAGGTAATTTATGCACCCCTAGTTTAGTATTTTAATTTTTATTGCATCGATTCTAGTTTCATGTCGATATGGTGTCGTTTGATGGACTTGTGAACTTCAAGTTAGGGTTTAGGGTTGGACCTGAAATTAAAAGTGAAATTAAGGCTTGTGATGACCCTAGAACCCCAGGTGTGATGATAGATTGGACCAAACCTGAAGCTAGAACATAGAATACGAATTTACGGAATCGGTATCGGGGAAAACTGTGAATCTGTGATCATATTTAGGAATCTGCAATCACCCCGAGACCCCAAAAATAAAATTGAGTTGACAGTGAGATGTGCAGGCACCATGGAACCACCACACCAAACCCTAGCCCCCAACTCCAAACCCCGGCCGCCAATTAATTCCTTCTGGCCGCAATTTGCGGCCAGAGTAGGAGGAAACCGTCTCGATTTTGGTGCATGGCCCTATTTCCAGTAATCTTGACCCTGGGTTTGTCTAGTTTTGACTGATTCCAGTTAGGGTAAAATCTGGGTTGATTTTCTTGAGTTGGCGTATGATTTACGACTTGTTTTAGCATGGATTTTGGTATTTGGTGATTCATTTCTGTCGGGTTGCGTTTGTACGTCAACGACAAGTGGATATTGATCGTGTTTACATGCGCGACGATAGGTTTTTACCTATGCGACTAGCGTGTGCTATTTTGGTTTCCGATGTGATTTTCATGTGTTTTAGCGTTGTGATATACTTGTAGGTACCCTACGTGATGTTGAGGCGAAGAAGATGAAGATGGAGACATCGGCACATGAGAAGCAAGGTGAGTAGATTTATATCTACGGGGAGAAGTCGGGTGGATGGCGTATAGCACCCCCGCAGTCCGTGGTGATGTATACGAATACGTTTACACACATATATTTATTATGTGTTGTTGGAATTATTGATGGTGATAATGGAATTATTGATGATAAGGATGTATTGGTTTGTAGTGCGAAACCCTAGAGTAGTGGGTGCACTCACACATACACGCACACATATACGTGCATACATTTTTTCATTTATCTGTGAGCATATGGAAGTGTGTATATCTACCCATGGGTATGGGACTATGTGTTCATATACAGGATTTGTGGATGATACGTGGGATCGAGATGAGTCGATGAGATTTGATTTGAGGCCGTGAGATCGGTGATATGACAGAGTTCGTATTTGAGATGTGATATGATGGTAGTGATACCTGTCATGTGATGGGATAATATGATATTGACTCAGATTTAGGTGGTTTTCATACCCCTGCCGATTGACTTGATAGTTGGGTCCGTAGTTCGCATAGTAGGCGCAGACTAGACCCGAGTCATACCTATTTCAAAACTAACGAATCGGGGATATTTTAAAGATAGGCAAAAAGGGATTCTACGGATATTTTCAAACGACACATCTTTTCATAAAACACTGTAACCCTTATTTTACCAAAAAATCTGATTCGTCTTATTTCAAAAGGCAAGGATGCATGATATATTTATTGAGATAGATTCTTTACTGTTGCGTTGATTATTCGATTCCGCATACTCATGCTATTTGCATTGCATTGCTTGTGTTTATTGATATATATTACAGTCATGCTGCTAGGACACCAGCACCATTATCGATGATGCGTATGTTCCACGTACACTTGTTGCCGGCTCACACACTTCATCATCGATAATTGCCATGTCACTACACTGTAGTACTGTTGCATTCGGTATATGATTCTTTCATGACAGACTGATATGCTTACATTTCTTTTGCATGTCATATACATCCTGCTTTCTGATTATACGCATTGAGAGTTGCTATTTCCATGATATTTCTGGATTTGGGAACCGTGGGTATTTCAAAGAGAATATGTCATTGCTTTAAAAACCCGGTTACCCTTGATATGATATTTCAGTGCGTCCACCATGTGTTTTCTCGGTGCTGAGAGCGACATGTGAAACCCGATTCGAGGAGTGGACGAGCCGATTGCGGGTACATGGTGGACCCGGTATGGTTCCCTTAGGCAAGATGATCGAAGGATTTTGCCGATTGAGCCTGGAGGTGGGCGAGTACCTACCGGTGATTGGTTGGACCTGGCGGTTATCCGGAGGATACCGGCCAGAGTCGATAGATGTATATGGGCGTACTGCTGGGGCCGATGGCCGATTCCACAGATGGAGCCCGGTATATGAGGATTTACGTGCCGATGCTGGGCACAGTTTTCATGATGTTTTCGAGTATCGATGCTGGGCACTCCGGTTCCATGATTTTGACGTGTCGCGAGGGACACAGGTGGTTTATATCCTCATATTTCCATGCATATGCTGATGATATTTACATGCATGATGGTTATTGTCATAGGGTGACGAGTGGACGGGATCCACGTACATGCAGATTGATTTCATTGATTATACCTCACATTTGTGATATGCTATTACCTGAGGCACTGGCACGAGCACTTGGCACTACACTCATGTATAGAGATTACATTGCCAGTTTAGCATGCTTCAGACTTATTCTACATGAGGTTTATTTATATCTGATCGTATTGACCTAGGATGGGTCATACATTCGATCTATGCTTGTAGATATTTTCTATTCATAAGTTGGCAACTCACCCCCGTTGTGCCACAGTCCTTGCAGGTTTTTGCCGTACAGATTCCATAGCGGCATTTCTGGCACACTGCTTCCATATGGGTGACTTGCTTTGGTAGGTGGGTTCTTTTGTATCAGAACCGCCATTGTACATGTATTATTCATTGTATCTAGAAATTCCATCAACCAAAACTTGTATATTGTTTCAGACTTAGATACAGTGATGTATTATTTCGACCTTAGAGTCGCGCTTGTAGTATATGGTTTTCTGGCTGTTTTGAGTTTCTTTTTGGGTTTTGATCCTCGCCCTTGGCATTGTATATTATTATTGCTTACATGGTTGTGACCGTCGATTGACGAAGAGCTAGCGCCCGCTTGGGGATGCCTTTTATCATTCCATATATATTATTCTTGTTGTACCCCGTTTGGGGCTAGTTTTTACAAAGGAAACTCTGTTGAAATTTTCAGAAAAGACTACACATTTTTAAAATGCATTTCGGCTTAGTTATTTAGAAACTTTGATTTTCAAAACATGATTTCTTTACTTCTTAAAACCAGTTTTCCTTATTTACTCCTTAAAATGGTTTTAGATTTCTGGGCTTTTGGCTTACTTGGATCAGATGGGGTCCTATAGACTTCATATGGTTCAAGGGCCAGTCACGTGCTCTTTCGGGTCGTGACACCCGTTTACTTGGGGTTGACCCTGATTTTGACCCGGTCAACTGGGGTGCAAATTTTGACCCCAACAGTTACGTGGTTTAAGTGCCGTCACGTGCCAAATTTCAGGTCGTGACACGACTGCCCGAGAGCGAAACAGTCATCTTCACCCGAGGCAAGGGTGGTGTTTTTGTGAGAGCTAATCCAGGGAGCCGACGTCCTGCTTTTTGAGCAGGCTCTGAGCTGGGCTGGGCTCAGCTCTACGCGCTTTCTGGGTAAGTTAGGGCAGTAGATGGTCCATTTAGATTTTGATGAATTTTCTTTGCCGTTTTCAGCGTCACTAACTCTCTTTGTGTATTCCCCCTTTTTGCAGAGCAAATGGACCGATCCAAGTTCTTAGCTGCTATAGCCGCGAAGGCCTAAAGAAGACCGAGGGGGGAAGCTCTTCCTGATCGGGTCCGAGCTCGGCCGCGAGGCCTACTCCGCCGAGCAAGCCTTCAGCTGCGTCACCCCGAGTCCCCGAAGAGTGCCGTAGGCGGGGGGGAGGGGGGCAGAAGCATGCGCGGGATCTGAGGCCCCGGGCGAGGGAGGAGGAGGAGGCCGAGCCCACCGACGCCCCCCTAAAAAGGCACAAAAGGACGGTTTCTACGGCGCCTTCTACCGGGATCCCGATGCAGGAGGGGGACTTCTGCTTCAAGGTGCCCTCGGGGCTCTCCGTCGCTGACAGCTTGCTCTTCGACATGGAGCAAGCAGCTGGGGGTAAGATTCCCCAGGAGTCCCTGAAGGCTTGCTCAGGAGACAGTTCAGGCCGGTATCCGTTTTCCTTTAAGAATCTTCTTAAGAATATTTTTTCAGTCTGAACGTTTCTAATTCCTTTTGCTGCTTTCCTTAGGTCCTCCACCACTACGCCCTCATTGTAAATATAGAATCCGAGGAGATAGCTCCGGCCATGAAGAAGGCGGGCGAATCGTCCTCGCGGGAGGAGGATCTGTGCCTTCGGCTGCAACAGGCGGAGGAGAAGATAGCCGCTCTCGAAACCCGGGTGGTCGCCGAGGAGCTGACGAACTCCAAGTATAAGGAATCTCATCGACTTCTGAGTGAATCCAACCGGGATATCCAGACCAAGTTGGAGGAGGTTGGTAACCTTTATAACGCAATGAAGAATTTGAGGGACATCAGCAAAAAGGACGCCCGGGTGGCGCTCGAGGCCGTGAAGCTTGCCGAGGTCCGAGCGGTGAAGTTGTCAAGACCCTATTTAGGAACGCGACCGTCACTTAAATCACGCAACGTCTAAAGGCGTAACGTAATTCAATTAAGCCGAAAAACCCAGAAATCTAAACCATAAAAAGATAGAATGGGAAAACATTTAAAACATTTGTTAAAACATTTAAAAATCTCAAGTTATAAAATCTCAATTTAGTTTATTTTCTTAAAAATTTCGGCAGCATCTCCTTTGTGAAAACTAACCCCAAACGGGTACAAACATAGAATAATATAAAGCATCCCCAAACGGGAGCAACTCACGCCAAAAGGAGGAACACAACCACAATAAGTATATACAACGCCGTAGCAAAGAAATAAGCAAGAAAGAAGTGAAAAAACATTACAACATAAATAAAATAAAGCCGGCTCACACGAGCTCGACACCCAGAGTCACAAATAATACAACATCGATCGTCACAATCTCGTCTCTAAGTAAAATACAAGGAAGTGGTATATGGAGAGTACTAGATACAATAAGATATACAATGAGATCGTACGGATACTCGCAAAACCACCCACCTATCCGAATCACGACCAACAACAACGGTATCCGCAGAAGTAGATGAAATGAGAAGCCCTGCCGCGACTACACTGAGGGTCAATCCTGAAAAACACTGTGGCACAACGGGGGTGAGTTGCAAACTCGTGAATAGAAAAAATAACATCATACAGATAATCACAAGTATGTACGAACAACGATAATCTAAAATATGCAATCTGATGGCATAAGTATGGCAATATGGATATGCAGCAATCATGATCAAGGTTTGCCACCAGGGTACAACAACTACATGAAACGGTGCATATCAAATAAATCCTGAGTGTGGGATAAAATATAATCATCATCGTGGAAAAACCGGTGTCCATCAACGACACCCAAAATCCCAACATCTCGGGCGTTGTCACTCAAATCGGCCCTCATATCCGTCAGTCTCATGGAACCTGAGTGTCCAATATCGACACTCGAAACATCATGAAAACCCGTGTCCATCATCGACACATAAATCCAATATAACTCGGGCTCCGTTAGTCCGGATCGGCCCACGGGCTCCGTCAGTCCGGATGGCCCATATCTATCTCACGACTCCAGTCGGTATCCTCCGGAAAACTGCCAGGTCCAAACTATCACCGGTAGGTAGTGTTCCCTCCTTCCAGGCTCATCGTCTACACCTTGAGCTTCTTTCCCTGGGGTACCTTACCGGGTCCACCATGTACCCACAATCGGATCATCCATCTCCTCGAATCGGGTCTCAAAAACCAATCTCAGAACCGAGAAAACTCATGATGGACGTCTTAAAATCTCATCACGAGAAACCGTGTTTTTAAAACACTTGATAATTTCCTTTGAAATGTATCCACGGTTCTCAAATCCAGAAATCACATGAAATCAGTATCTCAATGCAAAAATCCATGAAATACGATGTATGCAATATATAACAGTAATATGAGCATATCAAGGGAAAACCGCTCTTTTTAAATGTATCGAATTTCAAAGGTATCTTGCGGTTTTCCAATTCCCCGAAATCAAATACAACATCATATGAGAGTGTATATGTAACTACAGCAAAGTATGTGTGTATGCATGTACGTATGATGCAATTCATGTGCGCAATAGAACAAGAATCATTGTAACGAATGCGGTACAACACATGTATGCTCATGGCAATGTGGTACAAGAACAACTGTCTTACTGTGAATAACGAATGCGGTACAACATATATATACTCATGGCAATGTTTAAGGTGTGTGTGTCATGGCAATTACCAACGGCGTGTGTGTGGCATACAGTTCAGTGCTTGTGCAACACGAACCGTCAGTAATGGTGCAGTGTCCAATAGGTACTAAGTCAATGTACAACAAGTAATGGGATGCAAATGGTGCTCATGCACAATCAACATACATGCATATAAACATATGACTAATATCGAATCTAGCCCTCGACGCTTAACGCCATACGGGCGATTCCCCCGTAGATGTTAAATCTACACACCGATGATTTCGAGCTAGGTAAATCTAACCACCTGCTTCCCTTTTCTTGCAGCGTCCGAAGTCCCCGCCTGTGATCCTATTATCACACAACACAATAACGCGTGAAATTAGCAAACTATCCAATAAAAATACGGATACAACTCTAACTAATGAATCGGTTTCCCTCAAGCTACTAAGTGTTCGCTTAGCTGCTAAACGCGTGCAGCGGCATCTCAAACCAAACCCACGACTACTAAACGTATGAACTATTTAAACAAATATCGGATAAATCCGCATCGCACGTTGCCGAAACGTTTGAATTCTAGCTAAACGGTCCTAGATTTTGCTACATAAAAAATTAGCGAAAGTTGCAAGTTCCACGAGCCTACAAAAAATTATTGTAGGAGAACTCTATCAACGGCAAGTGACGATCCCAACTGCCACCAAAATCAAGCACGCATACACGAAGCATATCCTCAAGAGTCTGTATAGTCCGCTCTGACTGACTATCGGTCTGTGGATGGAAAGCGATGCTAAAACTCAATCGGGTACCCAAAGCTTCATGAAGTTTCTGCCATAGACGGCTAGTAAACCGGGTGCCTCTGTCGGATACAATGCACGCAGAAACACCGTACAAACGCACAATATCATCAACGCACAACCGAGCATAACCAAAAGTGGTCTTCACTGGAAGGAAGTGAGCCGCTTTCGTCAACCGGTCAATAATCACCCAAATGGAGTCATATCCTCGACTGGATCTGGGTAGACCCATAACGAAATCCATGGAAATCTGCTCCCATTTCCACTCCAGAATGGGTAAAAGCTGCAACTCTCCTGCCGGTCTCTGATGCTCAGCCTTGACTTGCTGACAAGTCAGGCACCTCGAAACGAAGTCCGAAACATCCCTCTTCATCGCTTCCCACCAGTAGATATCTCTCAAATCACGATACATCTTGGTGGAACTTGGATGAACACTATAAGCTGACTGATGTGCTTGCTCTAGGATCTCGCGTCTCAGCCCCTCGGTATCTGGTATACACAGACGGGTCCCAAAACATAGCACACCCTGGTCTTCAATCACAAACTCCGAATCTCTACCCTGCCGAACATGCTCAAAAATCTCAGACAGACGGGCATCGTCGGGCTGCGCCTCATGGATACGATCAAGTAGAAGTGGACGGGCGCGGACATGAGCAAGTTGTCCCCCAGTGGAAGTGAACTCGAACTGCACTCTACCGTCGCACAAGATCTTCCAATCTGTAGAAGGCTGTCTCTGAACTGCGCTTAAATAAGACAAGTTGCCTCCGGGCCTACGACTCAAAGAATCAGCTACGACATTTGCCTTGCCTGGGTGATAAAGGATCACACAATCATAATCCTTCACAAGCTCCATCCATCGGCGCTGTCTTAAATTCAGATCCCGCTGCTGGAAGATGTATTTCAATCTCTTATGGTCCATGAAGATCTGACATGACTCCCCGTACAAGTAGTGTCTCCAAATCTTAAGCGCAAAGACCACTGCGACCATCTCAAGATCATGAGTGGGATAGTTCTGCTCGTACTTCTTCAGCTGCCGAGAAGCATAAGCAATAACTCTATCATGTTGCATCATTACACAACTGAGCCCCACTCGAGAAGCATCACAGTAAACGACATAGCCGCCCAATCCAGAAGGCAAAGATAAAACCAGTAGCCGCCCGATCTAGAGGCAAAGATAAAACTGGTGCAGTCGTCAACCAAGTCTTCAACTGCTGAAAACTCAGCTCGCATGCTTCAGTCCAAAGAAAAGGAACCCCCTTCCGGGTCAGTCCGGTCAGCGGCGCAGCGATACTCGAGAAATCCTGCACGAAACGGCGGTAATAACCGGCTAAGCTCAAGAAGCTGCGGACCTCAGTCACTGATACAGGTCTGGGCCAAAGTTGTACGACCTCGATCTTCTTCGCGTCTACACGAATACCGTCTCCCGTAACCACATGAACTAAGAAGTCAACACTATCAAGCCAGAGTGCGCACTTCGAGAATTTAGCATACAGCTGGTGCTCTCTCAATATCTGCAAAGCAATCCTCAATTGCTGCTCATGCTCCTCTTGACTTCTGGAGTAGACCAGAATGTCGTCAATAAACACAATAATGAACTGGTCGAGGAATGACCTGAAAATCCGGTTTATCAAATCCATGAACGCTGCTGGGGCATTGGTGAGTCCGAACGACATCAACAAAAATTCATAATGCCCGTAGCGCATACGAAAAGCAGTCTTCGGAATGTCATCATTCCGAACCCGCAACTGATGATAACCCGACCTCAAATCAATCTTGGAAAAATATCCCACACCCTGGAGCTAATCAAACAAATCGTCAATGCGAGATAATGGATACCTATTCCGCACCGTAACGCGGTTCAATTGACGATAATCAATGCACAAGCTCAAACTGCATCCTTCTGCTTGACGAACAGAATAGGAGCTCCCCAAGGCGAAACACTCGGACGCATAAGTCCCCTATCAAGCTATAGGGTTCCTAGGCACTCTAAGGAGGTTCCACAAGGCATCAACCATGCCAAATTCAAAAATTTCCGGTGCAGAGAAACCCTAATGCGATCATTGACTAAAGAATAGGTGAAACAACGAGCTAGTTAACAACTTAACTGCTAAGTGAACCGAAAATACAACCTTTGTAGATCCGGTCCTCCACTTCCTTAGCTCCATGATGATTTCCCTCCGCTGCGATCATCGGATCCCGGACTCTAGCGATGGTTTCGTCGAAGAAATGATCGGGCTAGGTCGTCGACTTCGATGCCGAAGATGATCTACGTCGAGACAACTCAAGATCAAGCTCCAACTTCACCAAGTCATGAAACTTGTGAAGAAAACACCTTATACTACTTGGCAAGTGGTAGAGGATGAAGAAATAGGAAGTGGGTTCACTTTGGATTTGGATTTCTCACTCTTTTTCTCAAAACACCATTAATGGTAGCAAGGTTTCTTAGAAAGAATATGTTGAGAGAATTATAATTCAAATGATAAATCAAGTGAAGTTATCATAATGCAACCTTGGTTAAGTGTAGAGAAAAAACTAGGGTTAGGTATAATGGTTAGGTTTAGGATGAAGACAAAGTGGTGGACTTTCAAAGATGCTTTGAAGCTTCAAGAAGCTTCAAGCAAAGAAAGAAAAATAAAGCCACCATTTCATCTTTTCCAAAATGAATAAATAAATAAATAAATAAATAATTCAAACCCTAACCATTAACCTAATCATAGTGTTGGAGATAGTGCCCTCAGATTCAATTATTCGATCACAGGCACGTGATTACAATGATTGATGGAGGACCTATCCTGATAGGACAGTCTTACTCATGATGATAGTATGCTATATGGTTTACCTTTATCATCGTGTACTGCTTTCGGTGACCTGACAAGTCGCTATTACACGTTGATAGAGCCCCTAGGATTCTTGCTTGACCACCAGCAGTATGAGGGCGATCATATACGTGGGAGCTGGTAGTCTATAAGCACATCCTTAAATGGTCCCTAGTCGTGTGAGTTTCGAGATAGGGCATCGATACTCCAGAGTAGACTAGTGTATACAGTCGAGACCCCGACGAGGGGCGGTGGCCGGTCTCACAATCCACTGGTGTCAATTGGATCACCTAAGATGTATACAGGTGCTCATTGGGTTATGAGTACACCGGATAGGACTCGCCGGGAACATGCTAGTTGGTCATATACCAGACGTCAGATAGCAGTTCCCTGGTGACATGTGTACAGGTTAGTTCATCGACCTGGGGATCGTCATTTGTCTCGTGTGAGTTCCCACTGTACTTTGATTACTATCCTACCACGGCTCAAAGGAGTCGTGCAAACAGGTTTTAGTTGGGTACAGTCCCGAGCCATATGGAGGCAGTGAGCGCATCTTCAGGGGTTCGTCTCTCTCGGTATTGGGGGTGAGGTCGTGCTGTGTCTAGGAGAGCCATTACACGAAGTCCTCGGCCGAGGCAAGGGGATTTACTGGTAGGTATTCCAGTAGTATCTCAGGGTGTTCTGGGCTACACTCCGACACGACTTGTACCGCTTTTGGGGTCTGACTTTTACCAACCCCCTAGGCCCGCCATGCGATGCTCATAGACGAACGGACCGGACTGTACGGATATTGTCACTGACAGGCTCAGTAGGGTTGTCAGGCTGAGTTCGCTCACAGACATCCCTTTTAGTCAATACCTGGTAGCCCGTTACGTATTGGCTTATACCTCTGACGTGCTAGTGGTTAAATCCACAACCAAGATGTTGACGAGTCTTTAGAGTCCCCCACATTCAGTTACTCAGCTTTCGGGCGAAAAGCTGTAGAGGCCGTATGGAGATATGGCAAGGTCCGATCAGATACGTACGGTATTGCACTGATCAGGATCGGACAGTTTGTACTACAGGCCGTATGGATATATGGCAGGGTTCGATCAGATACATGCGGTATTGCACGGATCAGGATCGAACGGTTAATACTAGCCAGCTTTGGTTTAAGCCGGATCCTAGTATAGTACGGTGTAGATTTTGTCTCATTGCATTTGTATTTCGGTCGGAATACAAATGCAGGTGTGTATGCACAGTATCGGGGTTTTCCTGTAATTTATTACGGGACCGGTTTTCTGGAGTTGCCAGTTTGCTTTCCGTTTCGGCCAATTTCCTTTGTATTGTTCATTGGCCGAAGTTTGGTGGAGGAGGGCTTATTTTCATTTGTGCAAATAAGCAATTGTGGAGGGTGTCTTTGTATTTTGTTGTATCATGATAGCTTTTCCTTGACCTTGACTTCTAGCTTCTTCATGCCTTGACTTTTGTAGGACATGATGGTTGATGATGAGTGATGGTTGTTGGTTGAGTGTTGGAATTATTTTGTGATCATTGCCTTTTCATGATAACATTGTTTTTCCTCTTGCATTATTGAAAAAAGCCACATACACTCCATTCTCTCCTCTCCCACCATGAGGGCCGGCCAAGAAAGGCAAGGGCTGTCCAAATTTTTGGATGGTGGAATTTTGTTCATTTCATGCTCCAAAAATCCCCTAGTTCCTCCACATAATTCTTGTATCATCCCTCCACTAAAATGGCACCTCCATGAATCCCAAAATGAGATATAGCCTCTACACTATATTCTACAGCAAATCTTGGGCACGTCGACTAGCCAGCTTCGTGCCCGAGTTGCCTCGGCATTGAGGTGGGAGCCCGTAAAAGAAGTAGGCGATGTGGTGCACTTCCGGCGACGAGGTGGAGACCGGAGCTTCCACAGGAGATTGGGACGACGAAGAGAAGACCGGAGGACTCGGATCAGTCGGTATATCTCTCTTCCCCATCTTGTAGTTAGCTAGGACTAGTTAATGGTTCGATCCGGGTGTTTAGTGCGCGGTGGTGCCGGTTTGCTAAGTTCGCAAAATTAAAGTTTATCACCGCTTCCGCATTTTGGCCTCGGGATGGAGGCCGGGGCGCCGCCGTGCACTTATACATAGTTTAAAGCACACACACACCCCCAAGTTTGCATATATCATCAAACATGATATAATCAAGTGCACAAAAATATATCACATATACAATGTGCACAAACAAGTGAGAAAAACATCTTAAGTGAACCAATATTAGTTAATGTAAACTAATATATCAAATATATAATTATACATTAAATCATTAAATCAACACTTGATTTAACGATCCGGTCATATCGCATATGACCGACTAATATCCAATGTATCGACTTATCGAATCAATCCTCGATTCGATAACTAGGTTATATCGCATACAACCAATTGATACATTCATCGCGAGAATAGAATACGGTATCACATACACGCATTATTCTCGGTCCCGCACATATCTCATATGCGCTCCTATTTCGTTTCGCTTGAGCCAGGAAACCTCTGTGTAGGACTCTAAAGACTCGTCAATACGCCGGCAGCAGGTGATGATCATATTAAACACCCACAAGCCGCAAGCGGTCTGCTAAACGTAACGGCCACCCGGGTATTGAGCGATCAGAAGATCAACGAGCAAGCCCGCTCACACTCCTGTGAATCCAACCAGTAACACTTACCGTACAGTCCGGTCTGTTCGTCTGATATGTCGCATATCTCGCCTAGGGGTGGTAAACGTCAGACCCCAGTAGCTCGATAAGTCGTGTCGATATGAGGTCTATAACAGTTTGAGAAACTACTGGTAACACTTACCAGTAAATCTCAGCAACCCTGGCCAGGGATTTCCGGTTATAGCCAATCGAACACAGCGCAACATCAACTCCCTATACCGGGAGAGACGAATCCCCTCCTATCGCTCATTGCCTCCATGTGATTCGGGACTGTATCCAAAAGCCACCGTTTTGCATGCCCTCTTGGACGTGGTAAGATGGAAATCAAAGCACAGTGGGAATCACAAAAGACTCTATGACGATCTCGGGTCAACAGACTACTCTGTACCAGTGTCACCAGAGAACTGCCATCTGACGTAAGGTATAATACCATCTGGGAGTTCTCGGCGAGTCCGTCCAGTGTACCCAGTCTCCACTGAGCACCCGTATATCATCTCTGATGTCAAACACCAATGGATATAGGATCATCCATCGTCCATCTGTATGGGTCGAGAAGGTATACGTTAGTCTACTCTGGTATATCGATGCCCCGTCTCGATACACCCACAACTAGGGACCTTGAAGGATGTACTTATAGACTACCATGTCCCCACTAGTATGATCCGCATCATAGTCCAGGTAGTCAAGTACACATCCTAAGGGCTTTACCAACATGTAATAGAGAGACAATCAGTATACACGTTAAGGCAAAGTGTAACCAGATAGCATACTATCATGTCGAGCAAGAAAGTCCTCCCTATATATGTCCCAGCATCCACTACAATATACATCCTAGGTACAGCAATGGCCTCTAGGGTATACATATAACTAACAATCTCCCACTTGCACTAGGGCCATCTGTAGCAGTGGTTGTAGTATCTCATACTCAACCATCCCGTAAAAGTCCCTCTCTGGGAAAAGGCCTTTGTGAGTGGATCCGTCGTGTTGTTCTCTGAGTCTACTCTCCTAACCTCGATCACCTTGGAGATCAGCCATCTCCATGATCAGGTGATACTGCCTTAGAATATGTCTGGATCACTGATGGGACAGACGTTCCTTGGCATAAGCCACAACTCCATTATCACACAATGGGAGGAACTAAGTTCATCTCATGAACAAATATACATCCAGACTGCCTCTTTGGTAGCATCTTAAGTAGCGATGTATCCAGCCTTTATCGTCTAGTATGCCACGGTATCTAGCTTGGAACTCTTCCAACATACCGTCCCTTTACTGAGGGTAAAGACAATGCCTGTGACTGACTTTCAGTCGTCCTTATCACCCTGGAACCCTTCCAGTGATTCTCCCCAGGACCAATTGATACCATCTCACTACAACTAGTGAGTATCCTAATATCCAATTAGATCTATCTCATATATCCAAACCCAGGATTTAGTAGGTATCACTTTGATCCTATATGGAGAATCATTGTGATAAGCGGAGATTGACCGAGCGTAGCATAGGAAACTCCTTCCCTATCAAGAGTATGTCATCCACGTACTCTACGAAGAACAATACCATACTCCCTACCACCTTTTTGTATATACAAGGTTCATCTACCATTTTGATGATGTCAAACTGTTTGACTAACTCATCAAAACAGATGTTCCAACTCCGCGATGCTTGCTTCATCACATAAAACATCTTGCACACGTTTCCGCTGCTCCCACTATTTACGAAGCCCTCTGGCCGTGTACTTATAAACGCACTCTTCTAAAACATCACTTAGAAAAGCATTCATGGCACCCAACCGCCAGATATCGTAGTCATGGTATGTAGCCGTGGCAAGTAGGATCTGGATGGATTTAAGCATAGCTACTTGGAAAAGGTTTCATCATAATCCATACCTGGTCAATGATGCAAACTTTTAACAAGTCTAGCTTTGAAAGTCTCAACTTTTCCATGTACACCAAGTAATCTTCTCAAGATATACTTGCTCCTGATGGGGATTTAACCCTTGAGATAAAGCAACCAAAGTCCATACTTTGTTGGTGTATAAGGATTCCATCTCAGATCGATAAACATCCAGCCATTCTTACAGAGTCCCACTCCTGATGGCCAGCTCGAAACTAGTTGGGCCATCATCTCATGATGCAATCCTCGCTTCCACTGTCATAGAGAAACCAAAGTATCTCTCAGGTGGGTGAGGAACCCTACTAGATCGGCGGAGAGGCTGAGGTTCGTTGGAAACTATTGAATCCTTTGGTTCTACCAAATCATCAGCTGCAGTTTGTATTGCTAGAACATTTCCAGTTCTACAGAACTGACCTTGCCTCGATCTTGTCCGGATTTTGCTTTTAGACATAGGCTGGACAACCCCAAATCTTAACTAACTTAAGATATGGGCTTTTCCCTTTCCATATCACATATGAAGCGGTAGGCTTCTGATTTGATTGGAACCCTATTCAATAGGTATGCAACTTCATAAGTGCATAACTCCCAAAAGGAAATAAGAAACTCAGTAGTACTCATCATAGAGCGCACCATATCATATAGGGTGTGATTGCTCCGCCCTGATACAACGTTGTGCTGTGGTGTATTCGGAGGAGTAATGCTGAGAGATAATCTCATTCTCCTTTAGAATAGTCCAGGAATTCCATGCACAAGTATTCTCCTCCCTGATCTCATCATAGGACATAATACTTATACCCGTATTTTGGTTCTCTACTTCTAACTTAAATTCTGTGAATATCTCAAAAGGTTCGGACTTGTGTTTCAACAGGAACATATGACTGAATCTTGAGAGTTCATCAGAGAATGTAATGAAGTATAAAGAACCTGTCTTGGCATGTGTAGACAGGGGATCTACATACATCAACATGTATCATCCCAAGAGTTCACTAACTCTTTCTCTGTTTCCAGTAAACGGAGCTATGGTCATCTAATCTTTGTGACATGACCGGCGAGTTTCACAAGATGTAAATTCAAACTAATTTAAATATGCATCTTTATGTAACTCCAGCTAGTCGGGTCGCATTGATATGACCTAGTCTACAATACCTCAAGAAGGATCTGTTCATTTCTGAACTCTTCCTCTTGTGTGTGTTCTATATACTAAGAACTGTAGTTTGATTTAGAACGTCAATGCTTTTAGATAATGTGCCTGAACCGATCAACTTTTGATATAGGAAATGTTCAAAACATTATCCAACAATACAAAATTTTATCATTTCTTTACTAATAAAGAGACTGATATGATTTTGTATATCAGGTTCGGTATCTAATAACATTTGTTCAGAATCAATGTATTGGTAATACAGGGTGACAGTGACCAACAGACTTGGCTGCAACACTTGCACCGTTTTCTGCCTCATGAAACTTATCACCCGTTCTCAGTTCTTTACCTATCTGTAGCCTATGTGACAAATTACATATGCGGGATCCTGATCCGGTATCACATACCCAGGACGTAAAGGATACTGAAAAACAGTTCTATGCAATGAACACACCCGAAGGAGATGCATCATATGCACTTTCTTCGTTTGGGCGGCACGGGAATTCTGGTATTCCCCTATTTCCTGCTCTGTCTTATAACAATTATAAGTTGGAGCGGGACCAACGTTCCCCAGCTCAGTATAACAAGCGGGTTCGGTCAATATCCGTATTATTATCTTGATTAAGGCGTGATATGGTCGCTACCTGGAGAGAGAGAGAAGAAAACACTCAGCGTGCGCTCTTGCAAGAATAGATTGGTTATTATTTTATCTAATCAGGATGGCTCCCACTGTTTTTATCAAATCTTCCTTCAAACCCTAAAAGGAAAGACTAGCCAGGATTAATTACAAGTTACAAGTTCGCCAATCTTTCTGCCTGGCCAGTGTCGGTACTTTGAGGGAGGTTCCCTGTGCTTTCGCACGGACCTAATTACAGTAAACCTCGTTTTCCCAGAGGCGTAACCCCGTTGACACCTTTCTAGACACCTACTTGATCGGCTAATTGTAATGTGTAAAACTCTCCCAGGAGTAACAATTACTCGCAGCGGGTATCGGGATCCAACTATCTCATAGAAGGTATGCAATCTCATTGCAAATTTCAACATTTGAAATTCCCGATAATATTTTGCCCCTAGCGTGCTATGACCTTGACGCATGCCAAACAACCCATAGTCCGCTAGTCAAGTTCAACCTGTACATTTCTTGATTGAATTAAACCCACCCGCACGACCCTTGACGTATTCGAAACAACGCCGTACGAATACCCTAATCCAATCGCATCATATGCTAGCAGATAAGCACTAGTTAGCTACCGTACACTACGCCTTGACGCATGCCAAACTACCGCAGCACGAATACTAACTAGTACTTATCTGAAATGACGGAGGGCTACGACAGGTTTTTCTGAAAACCTATTGCGTAATGAACTTGATATCGTTGTAGAATCAAATGATTTTAAAATGGAGTATTTTTGAGGCTTTTCTAGTTTTGCTAAAGGGGTCACTCCCGGTGAAGGGATCGTCGGCCCGTTCCTCATCGAATAAGGTGCAGGATATATCATATATACCTCTGTGCAAAGCAAAAACTATAGAAGCAATCAAAAGACAAACCGAGGGTTGTAGCATTTGCCAGTTATTGCTAAAGGGGTCACTCCCGGTGAAAGGATCTCGGCCCTTTCCTTATCGAATAAGGTGCAGGATGTTCTACAAGGAACACCGCGATGCAAAGCAAGAACTGTAGCTACCTGTTTTTGAAAATTCGATTCCACAACATCTTAGGTTTCTTTTCTTTCATTAATCACATTAATGAAGTCCCATCATTTAAATCACCTAAACATCACAGATAAATACGACGTACACTTATGCCATCCGCATTCACCTCGATGTCCCGTCTGCACCGTTAGGTTAGGTAACTAACGGCAGAGCGGGGCAGGGCTAGCGTGGGTGTAAAACATAAGCAACGTCTATATAATATATCACATATACTATATATAGTATTTATCACAGAACATATCAAATGATCACATCACAGATATCGCAGCAGAAAATATCATATGAAATATTGGATATACTAGGACGTCCGTGTTTTCAATACGAGCCAGTATAAAACACGGATTCCACGGTCGCGATGAATAGCCAAACCCACACCCCTAGACCCCTACGAGAGCGGCAAGCAACCCTACCAATTCAAGAGTTAGGAGACCCGGACTCGACTCCTCGAGTTGGTC
Organism: Agapanthus africanus; assembly: GCA_030015575.1. Classification (NCBI taxonomy): domain Eukaryota; kingdom Viridiplantae; phylum Streptophyta; class Magnoliopsida; order Asparagales; family Amaryllidaceae; genus Agapanthus; species Agapanthus africanus. Next base: position 296,480,246 of record JASDDO010000022.1, on the reverse strand, counting down.
TCCCACTGGACTCCAGAACCCGGTTACTTGTGCCCTCCCCCTTGGGTCTATCCTAGTGCAGAAAATTAAATAATATACAAATGGTGACAACTTCCGCAACCTGGAAGTGCCCCAATAAAAGAATAATACATACAAGTTTTTACCTGAATGAAAATGAAAAACACTCATCTCACATAAAAACCCCCGGCTATTCAAACACGACGATCCAATATAACATATCCATCAACATATAACATCACATGTCATCAACGTAAGTAAATATGCGCATCCCAATTGTCGTTGACTTATAGCAACGAAACCGGCGATATCACATATTACACTTACGGTCACAGAAAAGAAAGTGTAAAACTACAACAGTTGGAATCCGTAACCTACTTAGACATCGCATGCCTAAACCAATGAATTCCTTAGACATCGCATGCCTAACAATTATAAACCCCGCATTTTAGTCTCATTATCGAAAACACTTTTCAATATCAAGTCGGGTAATTCAACAAGATTCCCGACATCCTGATCGAATGCTCGTCGCAGACTTCAATAGACGGCCGCACCCCCGATGCCGTCGACGAAGTGCACCAAGGCGGAACATCGCTGCCGCGAGCACCCGAACGGATGCTTTCGGCGACGGGGTTCTCCTACAGTCACTTGGTCGGGGCTATGGGGTGTAGCAGTCTATTAAGTTTATCCGGCGAGTATCCGCGTACGCTACGTGATTGCGACGGACTTTTGATCACATCAAAATTCCGTGGAAACCGATCAAGTGAGACTAAAGTGCTGTGTTTATAACATTCATATCAGTTATCTCATAACTACTTGTGGATTCCAAGTATTGTATCCTATTCCAGATAAATAAAAAATGTTAAAATTTCCGATCGAACATTCAAACACCCAAGTTTTTCCGAAATAGCTCAACACATGAAACAAGTTTAAAAACATCCAGTTCATGCCTCAGTACCAACGGTCCAGCCGTAGAAGGGTCACGCCAACGCCTCACATGTGGCACGCCGTACTGCCCCAAACCCGAAGGTTCAAAGGGCAGTTCAAGACGGTCACATAATCGAGTTAAGGTTTGTTGTCTTCTAAAGGGTCCATCGCGTTACTTGCACTACTTAGAACGTTATTAAACCACGGAAAGATCCAACACTTGGAAATTTCCCGACAGGGGAAAAAGTGGGTATTTATATCCGGTCGAACTTTTCAATATATTCTAAAATTACCTGGAAAAACACATAGACAAAGTTTGATAATCCGATCGAATCTACGAACTCCCAATACAACCCAGAAAAACTCAACTGTTGAGTATCAATTAAAAATTCCCATAAAATACAGCAACTGAAGATAGAGATTACTGTGCAAACAGAAGTGAACAATCCCACTATATTGCCGCGGAACCGCCGCCCAATGTAGGGTACGGCCGCGGTTTCACGGCAGTTTAATTGAGTTGGTTCCACGAATTTCACAGTAATTCCTATAAAACCCTGCTGAATTTTTTGACAATTTTTAATTCACAAAAATCCAAAATTCCAGAAAATTTCCAGAGAGGGATTTATAATTAGGGTTTCGGGTTCGATCGGGTTTCTAACTTCGTCCACTCACTGCCTAAGGCTCTAGCTAGGCTCTGATACCACTGTAGGGTTCCTAGGCACTCTAAGGAGGTTCCACAAGGCATCAACCATGCCAAATTCAAAAATTTCCGGTGCCGAGAAACCCTAATGCGATCGTTGACTAGAGAATAGGTGAAACAACGAGCTAGTTAACAACTTAACTGCTAAGTGAACCGAAAATACAACCTTTGTAGATCCGGTCCTCCACTTCCTTAGCTCCGTGATGATGTCCCTCCGCTGCGATCATCAGATCCCGGACTCTAGCGATGGTTTCGTCGAAGAAATGATCGGGCTAGGTCGTCGACTTCGATGCCGAAGATGATCTACGTCGAGGCAACTCAAGATCAAGCTCCAACTTCACCAAGTCATGAAACTTGTGAAGAAAACACCCTATACTACTTGGCAAGTGGTAGAGGATGAAGAAATAGGAAGTGAGTTCACTTTGGATTTGTATTTCTCACTCTTTTTCTCAAAACACCATTAATGGTAGCAAGGTTTCTTCTTCTTGAAGAAGAAGAAGAAGAAAGAATATGTTGAGAGAATTATAATTCAAATGATAAATCAAGTGAAGTTATCATAATGCAATCTTGGTTAAGTGTAGAGAATAAACTAGGGTTAGGTATAATGGTTAAGTTTAGGATGAAGACAAAGTGGTGGACTTTCAAAGATGCTTTGAAGCTTCAAGAAGCTTCAAGCAAAGAAAGAAAAATAAAGCCACCATTTCATCCTTTCCAAAATGAATAAATAAATAAATAAATAAATAAATAAATAATTCAAACCCTAACAATTAACCTAATCATAGTTTAAAGCGCACACACACACCCAAGTTTGCATATATCATCAAACATGATATAATCAAGTGCACAAAAATATATCACATATACAATGTGCACAAACAAGTGAGAAAAACATCTTAAGTGAACCAATATTAGTTAATGTAAAGTAATATATCAAATATATAATTATACATTAAATCATTAAATCAACACTTGATTTAACGATCCGGTCATATCGCATATGACCGACTAATATCCAATGTATCGACTTATCGAATCAATCCTCGATTCGATAACTAGGTTATATCGCATACAACCAATCGATACATTCATCGTGAGAATAGAATACGGTATCACATACACGCATTATTCTCGGTCCCGCACATATCTCATATGCGCTCCTATTTCGTTTCGCTTGAGCCAGGAAACCTCTGTGTAGGACTCTAAAGACTCGTCAATACGCCGTCAGCAGGTGATGATCAAATCAAACACCCACAAGCCGCAAGCGGTCTGCTAAACGTAACGGCCACCCGGGTATTGAGCGATCAGAAGATCAACGAGCAAGCCCGCTCACACTCCTGTGAATCCAACCAGTAACACTTACCGTACAGTCCGGTCTGTTCGTCTGATATGTCGCATATCTCGCCTAGGGTTGGTAAACGTCAGACCCCAGTAGCTCGATAAGTCATGTCGATATGAGGTCTATAACAGTTCGAGAAACTACTGGTAACACTTACCAGTAAATCTTAGCAACCCTGGCCAGGGATTTCCGGTTATAGCCAATCGAACACAGCGCAACATCAACTCCCTATACCGGGAGAGACGAATCCCCTCCTATCGCTCATTGCCTCCATGTGATTCGGGACTGTACCCAAAAGCCACCGTTTTGCACGCCCTCTTGGACGTGGTAAGATGGAAATCAAAGCACAGTGGGAATCACACAAGACTCTATGACGATCTCGGGTCATGATTTAATGAATTTCTTGTTGTGTAATATGAAAATTGTAAAGAAATCACAACCAAAAAATTATTTGACCGCAATCAACTACGGTGTCGGATGTAGATTGTAAGTGAGTGCGGATCGTCCACAGGGAAATTGTAATCGTTCGTCTTTTGAATTAGATGAGTCAAAAATTTAAAGAAAAGAAAACAAAACAATTCATGATTTATATTTGATGTTCAAGAATTAGAAAATATAGATCTAATAACAAGAAAAAGATAGAATCAAGAATTGAGAGTTTGATGATTTTTCCAACCAAATATCAAGAATCGAAATGAGGCTCGTAGGAATCGATCGGATCTATAGATGTGATGTAATCTTACAATTACGTATTCTTATCCTTTGATGAATTGACACTAGATTGATGATGATCGACAAGAATTAGGGATTTCTTGTGAAACTAGGGTTTCATCTTATCCCTTGTTCTTTCATCGATATCATTCACATTCTAACCTCTAGTAATTTCAAGAAACGATCGTAGATCCCTAATTTCGAGCGATAACAATCAAGAAAGCATCGCAACGAAACTAGGTCATCGATTCTTGAACTTGCTAGGGTTTACAAAACTCATAGGACTTAAAAATCGTTTCAAGATTTGTTACATCATCATTCTATTGATCGTCTCGACTCCTTTACGAGCGGAGTTTTACTCAAACATCATCATAAGAACTACAATCATAAATTGAGATCGAATCATGATGCAAGAATTTAAAGAAAGCAAGATTCAAGAATTTCACCTCTTATTTATATCGACAATTTCGTTACATTCGCTCAAGAACTACAAGAGGAAGAACTCGATCGTTGATTTGGCTTCGCTCGTCTCCGTGAGTCGCGGATCGGCTTGGATCACTTGCCCGATTGAAGATCGGCTCGGCTCCTAAAAGGTTGAAGGCTTTTTGCTTGATTGGTACTCAAGATCTTGAATTTGGAGTGGAATTAAGGTTAGGGTTTCGCACAAGTCTTGTCACTAGACTTGTGGAAGAAGATGATGAAGAAAGAGATTTAGGAATGGGAGATTAACTAACTAAAGATTGATTATCTAAAGATTGATTAGCCATTAACCCTAGGTCTAGGCTTCTATTTATAGATATCCAAACCCTAGATCTAGGATTTCAAATTTTAAGTTTCCCTCCAAAAGTTTGTTGAGGAAATTTGAATTTCCCTCCAAAAGTTAGTTAGAGGAGAAGCTTCTAGATGTGATTAGTTAGGAGGGAGCTTCTAGAAATAGTTTGTTAGGAGCTTAATTAAGATTAGCCTTGCTTAATGATCTTTGCTGATCTGGCAGTAGCTTCGAGATCCTTCTGGAATTTGACATATCATTCTGAGCTGTGGCCACTGTGATAAGAATAACGCACTAAAAATGGCATGATGATTTGACCAAACCACCGCGGAACTGCGGCGCAAGCCGGCTCCCGCCGCGGTTCCGCGGCTCTTTTGAAGCTTCATGGCTTGGAATTTCTTGTGCTGTTTTGGGCTGAATTGTGGGCCTTTATTTGATATGTTGATTTTTATATTTCCTTTTGAATTGCTACCAGATCTGAAATCATTGAGTTGGTGTATCTTTGATCAGCTCTTTTGGCTTTGCTCCTGCAATTTCCTGCACAAATCTCGATACAAGTGTTGCGCAATATAGAGATGATGCAATGCCATGAAATGCAGTCAATTTCCTTAGAAATGTCGGTTTAAAAGTCTAACACATGAAATCTGATATTTAACGACTGATTTTCTAATATGTGAAATATGAATACCGAACACTTCTAAATGAGAGAAAATGATAGGGAAATTGCCGTGTTAAAAATACATTATTTTCGACTGATCAGGTCAACAGACTACTCTGTACCAGTGTCACCAGAGAACTGCCATCTTACGTAAAGTATAATACCATCTGGGAGTTCTCGGCGAGTCCGTCCAGTGTACCCAGTCTCCACTGAGCACCCGTATATCATCTCTGATGTCAAACACCAATGGATATGGGATCATCCATCGCCCATCTGTATGGGTCGAGAAGGTATACGCTAGTCTACTCTGGTATATCGATGCCCCGTCTCGATACACCCACGACTAGGGACCTTGAAGGATGTACTTATAGACTACCATGTCCCCACTAGTATGATCCGCATCATAGTCCAGGTAGTCAAGTACACATCCTAAGGGCTTTACCAACATGTAACAGAGAGACAATCAGTATACACGTTAAGGCAAAGTGTAACCAGATAGCATACTATCATGTCGAGCAAGAAAGTCCTCCCTATATATGTCCCAGCATCCACTACAATATACATCCTATGTACAGCAATGGCCTCTAGGGCATACATATAACTAACACAAGCAACTGATCCTTAAGCTCTTTAAGCTCCGCCGGGGCCATCCGATAAGGCGGTATAGAAATAGGTCCCGTGCCGGGGATCAAATCAATACAAAACTCAATATCGCGCTCTGGCGGCAATCCAGGTAACTCATCGGGAAACTCTCTCACAATAGGAACCTAGTGCAACGAATCTACTATGGCTCCAGTATCATGAATAAAAGCTAAGAATCCCCGACATCCTCTCCTCAAGAGCCGACTAGCGCAAAGGGCGGAAATCAAACCGTGAGGGGCGGCACTAAGGCCCCCCTGCACAACAAGAACTAACTTGCTCGGAAAACAAAACCTGACTGCCTTCTCACGGCAGTCCACAGATGCATAGCAAGTAGCTAACCGGTCCATACCAAGGAGAACGTCAAAGTCCAACATATCAAGAAGGATCAAGTCGACGGACGAATCTCTATCTCCAATACGAACGTCACATGACCGAAACACATGTCGCACAACAAAATGCTCACCAACAGGAGTAATCACGACAAGCAGCTGATCTAGCAAAGACGACTCTCGGCCCAATCTCGGCACGAAGTGTGTAGAAACATACGAGTGCGTAGATCCCGAATCAAATAAAATGTGTGCATCGAAATAACATACAGAAAGAATACCTGTCACTACTGCATTCAATGCCTGCGCGTCCTAATGAGTCAAAGCAAATACTCGAGCCTGCCTTCTACCGGCAACTGGCTGTCCTCTGTCTATGCTACCCCGTCCTCTCTGAATGTGACCGCCACAACCACGGCCCCTCTGAGTATCCGCCTGGCGTGGAGCAACAACGGGCGAAAGGGGAAATGCTCTATGAGGTAGAGAAGGTGGTAAGGTAACATATGGAACGGCTGCCTCGCCCTGACGTGCCTCAATACAATCTCTGACGCGATGACATAGACTCCCACACCGGAAATATCTAGACGACGGCTGTTGACCTTGTGGGTAAGAGCTAAATAACTGGCCTCGTCTCAACCCTCTGCTACTACCATCACCAGGAAAGAATCTGTCGCGACGTCTACCAAGCCATCTCTGAGCTAGTACATCAGTACGAATCCTCTTCGGTCCCAGAACGACCGAAGTCTCAGAAATATGCTCCTCTACCAGTAGGGCTGCGTCCACTACGGCTGCATACGTATCGAAAAGCTGGGCACCAATAGATAGGAACAACTGTGTAACCAAGCCTCGTACAAATCTCTTGACCCACTTCTCTTCAGTGTCCACCAAATATGGAGCATACACGGAGAGCTGGGTAAACTGAATATCATACTTCGCCACCATCATACCCAGAGTCTGGCGTAATGACTCAAATCTACGAGCTCGAGCATCCTTGATGCTCTGCGGAAGAAAACGAGCCAGAAAAACCGTCACGAACTCGACCCAGGTCATAGGAGGAAGACCTGCGGCTCGGCCTCTCTCCAAAGACTCGCACCAAGTCTGGGAAAGACTCTCTAGATGAAAACTATCAAACTTTACCCATCTCGCATCGGAGCATCTCAACGAACGACAAATCCTGGCCATCTGATCAATGAACAACTGCGGATCCTCAGCTGCGTCGGTACCGGTGAAAACCGGAGGCTTTAGCCTCATGAACTCCGATAATGATACGGTAATAACCTCCGTAGCTGCAGGTACGACTGCTTGAACAGTAGGTACCATCACGGTTCCCGTAATAGGTGGAACAACCTCCGATCTCTGTGCCCGAATGGCCTCAACCAACGATCCCATCATCTGACGCAAATCCTGCATACCGGCCTCTAGCCTAGTAATACGATCAGGAGAATGTGGATCAATCTGCTCCTGTAAAATAGGCGTACCGCCCTGGTCAGTCATCGTCCCAAACGAGCCTGCCCTGACCTCGGCTCTAGGGGCAACCCTCTGTTCCCTCGTAGTCTTCGGCGGCATAGTAGCTGAAATAAGAAAACAGGATTCGATAAGAACATAGAAATCGAATCACAAGGATATATAGAATCACGGAAGGAATTTCTACCATCAAGTCCTAAGGCCACTTATGTGGAAGCCAAATAACACCTTATATCGACGTACAAACGTCAAGTGATCGATACAAAACACAAATATCAAAACTTCAATTCATAAACATCAAGGAATTCAAAGCAGGAACCCAAGAAAATGGTCTCAAATTTTAGTTCAGGTAAAATTAGGTTAAACAAACAGTACTGGGGTGTTGTATAGGGGTCATATGAACTACAGAAGCAACCTGGACTCCAAACTCCTCCATGTGGCCGGCCACACACCCTGAATATCCGGCCTGCTCAGCCAAAGGGTCATGGTTTGGGTTCGTACTCGCAGCGTGGCCTCCTAGTGGTCCATCTAGGCTAGTGGTGTTGTTTGTTTTTCTTCTAAAAGTCTCAGGTCATCCCAGATTTCCTGCACCCACAAATTACCCACAAAACTGACATTCTGAAATTTCAAATCCAAGTTTGGTTTGTTTCAATTTGATCTGGGTTTCTAACACTATGGGGGTTTAAGGTCACCACTAAGGCTCATTAGCACTATCATAACTCAAGAATCCCACAACCCTCTTATAGGAATTTTCTAAGTTCACTAAACTTCACTTAATCACATCTAAACTAATATAGATGCTAAAGTAAACCAAATACTACACTAATGGTTAAAGAATTAACTCATTTGGCAACTCAAGAAAATTCTTGAGTTTCCCCAAGTCTCCAAAATCCAATTTTTCTTGGTCCGAAATGCTTGTAGTGAGCTTGTGCTTGATTTTTGTGAAGAGAAGATGATGTTTTGATGAGTGTTAGGGTGTGTTGAGAGGATCTAGAGGAGGGAGGAGAAGAGGGCAGCCATGTAGGAGGAAGAGGGGAAAATGGTGAAGGAAAAATAATGAAGGAGGGAAAATGCTATGGTCAACTTCAGCCCTCACCTCTCTCTCTTCTCTCTCATGCCTATACTCAATTCTTTATTCCCATTTCTTTTCTTTTTCCTTTTTCTTTTCTTTTCTTCTCTTCTCATCTCACTTAAAACAAAGCCATGTAATGAAAATAAAGAAAAGACCAAGGTAGGAAAATGAAGCAATGTGTAATATGACATGGTGCATGTCATGTGCACAAATCAAGCTTAATGCACGATTAGTGATATTTAATCGCGATTAGCATTAAAATGGAATATAATTAATCATAAAAAATTTATAATTTGCTTAAATCATATAAAACACCCTAATTTCAGTAATTCCTATAATTTTCCAAATATTTCCCAATTTATCGGTATTTAATCATACCGTAGTAACAAAATATTCATAATATTTATTATTTAATTATATAAATTCCCAAAAATAATATTTTATTTTTCAGAAATGTTACACTTGAACCAGGAAACTTCTGTGTGGGACTTTAAAGACTCATCAATACGCCAGCAGTAGGTGATGATCACATCAGTCACCCATAAGTCGTCAGCGGTACTAGCTAAACGTAACGGATACCCAGGTATTGAGCGATATGAAGATCAACAAGCAAGCTTGTCCATACTCTCCATGAAGCCTATCGGTAACACTTATCGTACAGTCCGGTCTTTTCGTCTGATATGTCGCATATACTAGGTGTGGAATCATCAGACCCCAGTAACGTGATAAGTCATGCCGATGTCTGGCCTATAACGGTTCTAGAAACTACTGATAACTTTTATCAGTAAATCTCAGTAGGAGCCCAAGCCAGGGACTTCCAGTTATAACCAATCGAATATAGCGCAACATCAACCCCTAATACCGGGAGAGACGGAACCCCTCATATCGCTCATTTCCCCCATGTGACTCGGGACTGTACCCAAAATCCACCTGTTTTCACGACTCCTTTGAGCCATGGTAGAGAGGAAATAAAAGCACGGTGGGAGCCACACAAGACTCTATGACGATCTCGGGTCTACAGACTAACCCGTACCAGTGTCACCAGAAAACTGCTATCTGACGATAGGTATAATACTAACTAGAAGTTCTCGGTGAGTCCTGTTTGGTGTACCGTTTCTCTAATGAGAACCTGTGTACAATCATTGATGTCACACATCAATGATTATAGGATCAACCATCGCCCTATACAGGGTCAAGAAACGTACACACTAGTCTACTCTGGAATATCAATGCCCTGTCTCGATATCCCATCGATTAGGAACTATTAAAGGATGTACTTATGGACCACCCTAGCCTCACTAGTATAATCTGCATCATAGTCCTGGTGGTCAAGTACATATCCTAAGGGCTTTATCAACATGTGAGAGAAAGACAGTATAAGAATACAAGTCAACATGTTAAGATAAAGAGTAACCAGATAGCATACTATCATGTCGAGCAAGAAAGTCCTCTATATATATGTCCAACCATCCACTATAATATACATCAATGTACAATAATGGCCTCTAGGGCATACATATTCTTAACAATCTCCTACTTGCACTAAGACCATGTGTTGTAGTATCTCATACCCAACATCCCAAAAAGTCTCTCAAACTGCGTCTGGGGAGGGCCTTTGTGGGTGGATCCGCTACGTTGTCCTTCGTGTCAACTCTCCTGACCTCGATCTCCCGGCGATCTACTATCTCCCTGATCAGGTGATACCGCCTAAGAATATGTCTGGATCGCTGATGGGACCGGAGTTCCTTGGCCAAAACCACAGCTCTATTGTTATCACAATACACAGGTATTGGATGCTCAATAGATGGAACCACACCAAGTTCAGCAACGAACTTCTTCATCAAGACAGCCTCTTTGGCAGCATCATTGGCAGCGATGTATTCAGCCTCCATCGTCGAGTCTGCTACGGTGTCTTTCTTGGAACTCTTCCAACACACTGCCCCTCCGTTGAGGGTAAAGACAAAACCCGAGACCGACATGTTGTCGTCTTTATCACTCTGGAAGCTCAAATCGGTAAAAGAATCCTCCTGGAGTTCACCGTTACCATACACCAAGAACATTTCTTTAGTCCTTCTCAAGTACTTAAGAATATTCTTCACAGCTGTCCAGTGTTTCTCCCCGAGATCTGATTGATACCTGCTCACTACACCTAGTGAGTAAGCTACATCCGGTCTGATACACAACATCGCATACATGATAGACCCGACCGCCGAAGTATAGGGTATCCCTTTCATGCGAGCCCTCTCCAAATCAGACTTGGGAGACATCTCTTTGGAGAGAATGATTCCTGAGCAAGCGGGAAAATTGCCACGGTTAGAATTTTCCATACTAAACCTCTTTAGTATGGTGTCTATATACCTGGATTGGGACAATCCCAAAATCCGTTTAGATCTATCTCTATAGATCTTAATCCCCAGAATGTAGGAGGCATCACCAAGATCTTTCATGGAGAAATTGTGTGATAAAAAGAGCTTGATCGAGTGTAGCATGGGAACATCGTTTCCTATCAAAAGTATGCCATCCATGTACAATACGAGGAAGACAACCTTACTCTCTACAACCTTCTTGTATATACAAGGTTCATCTACGCTTTTGATGAAGTCAAACTCTTTGATAGCTTCATCGAAACAGATGTTCCAGCTCCGCGATGCCTGCTTCAATCCGTAGATGGATTTAAGCAGCTTGCACACCTTTCCACTGCTCCCATTGTCTACGAAGCCCTCTGGCTGTATCATGTACACACTCTCTTCTAAATCACCATTTAAAAAAGCGGTCTTGACGTCCATCTGCCAGATTTTGTAGTCATGGTATGTAGCAATGGCAAGTAGGATCCTGATGGACTTAAGCATAGCGATAGGAGAAAAGGTTTCATCATAGTCTACACCTGGTCGTTGACGAAAACCTTTTGCTACAAGTCAAGCTTTGAAAGCCTCAAATTTTCTATCTATACCAATCTTCTTTTTGAAGATCCACTTGCTCCCGATGGGTTTTACCCCTTCAGGAGCTGTTGGATATATGTATGCCCTAGAGGCCATTATTTAATAGTGGATGTATTGACATGTATATATATTCAGAGGATATTCTTGCTCGACATGATAGTATGCTATCCGGTTACTCTTTATCTTGGCATGTTCACTTGATCATGCATTTTATTCGATACATGTTGATAAAGCCCTTAGGATATTTGCTTGACTACTGTGATTATAATATAGATCATACTAGTGGGACATGTGTAGTTTATAAACATATCCTAAAATGTTCCTAGTCGTGGGTGTATCGAGACGGGGCATCGATATTCCAGAGTAGACTAGTGTATACGTTTCTTGATCCATTTGATGGGCAATGTATGATCCCATATCCATTGGTGTTTGACATCAAAGATTGTATATGTAACATTTCAGAAAATATAAAATATTATTTTTGGAATTTAATATTAAAAAAATATATTTCGCAAAAACTACCCGATTGGCGAAATTGGGGTTTTCGTAAAATGGTATAAATATATACCAATAATTGTGAAATGATTGGAGATTGAAATGATTTATTAATTTAAAAATATATTTATTGGATCTGGCATTTTTATAATTAATTATACGTAAGTTTAAATAAAAATTGATTAGTGCACTACTAATCGCGATTATGCCAAATTCGTGTTTCTACATTTTTCCATGGCTAGTGCACCATGTTATGTTGCATGTTGTGTTATTTGTTGGTTTCATGTTGTATTGGTTTTGTGAGAAAAGAAAATAAGGAGAGTGTATTATTGAGGAGAGAGAGGGGGGGACCACATCATGACTTGGAGCATGCCATGAGAGAGAAAGAGAGTGATAATAAGTGAGCATAAGAGTGAGAGGGGGTTGCCATTCCTTCACATTTCCTCCATTGTTCCTCATCTTCTTCAACTCCCCATCTCCTTCCACCTTCACCCCCAAGCTTCATCTAAATTTCCTTCCCAAAACCCTACACCCTCTTCATTAAAAATGATCCCCACTTCACCCTCAACACTTTGGACCCATCAAAGATGGATTTTGGAGACTTTGGACATCTAGGGTTTGCTTAAGTTGCGTCAATGAGGTATATTTTCCTTTCATTTAGTTTATTTTTGAGTTTTCTAGCATCCTAGTTTAGTTTAGAGTCAAACAAGTGTGGATTGTGATCTTGGATTCTTCCAAGTTACTGTTGAGGGATAAGTTGAGGTGTAGTGAGTGTTTTAAGACCTTAGGGATTGATTTCAAGATCTGGAAATGAGTATAGAACCCAAATTACGAACTTAAGGTTTTGTGTACAAATTGGGGACTACAGGGTGTTAGTGTATATGCCCTAGGAGCCATTATTGTATCATACTAGCTTGTATATTACTTAATGGAAGCTTGAGATATTCACAGTTATATTAACAGTCTTGCTCAACATAGTAGTATGCTACTTGGTTTATATCTATCTTAATATGTGAATATGTTTCTTTTAACATATCGCGAATACATATTGATAGAGCCCATATGATCTTGCTTGACTACCAGCGTTGTGATGGAAGTCACACTAGTGGGGGCTGGGTAGTCTACAAGCACATCCTTTTTCAGGTCCCTAGTCGTAGGATTATCGAGACAGGGCGTCAATATTCCAGAGTAGACTAGTGTGTACGCTTCTCATCCCAGTTGGGGAGATGGTCTGTCCCACAGCCATCAGTACGTTGTACTGGAGATAGTATACAGGTGCTCGTTGGGTTACGGGTACACCGGACAAGACTCGCAGGGAACTGTTGGTTAGTATTATACCCGTCATCAGTTAACAGTTCCCAGGTGACATGAGTAACGCATAGTCCGCAGACTTGACACTGTTGCTTCGTCTCGAGTGTGTTCCTATTGTTCTTAGATTGCTACCCTACCACGGCTCAAAGGAGTCGTGCAAACATGTAGCAGTTGGGTGCAGTCCCGGAGCACTTGGAGGCAGTTGCGGTTAGATAGGATTCGTCTCTCCCGGTATTGGAAGTTGATATCGCGCTGTGTTTGGAGAGCTATTACGCAAAGTCCCTGGCCAGGGAAAACGAGATTTACTGGTAGGATTTCCAGTAGCTTCTCAAGGTGTAATGGGCTTCACTCTGACACGACTTATACCGCTATTAGGGGTATGACGTTTACCGCCCCCTAGGCTCGATATGCGATAGTCCTAAACGAACAGACCAGACTGTACGGAGATTGTCACATCAGGCTCAGTAGGAGTTCGGATGGGTTTCCTCATCGGCCTTCTTATCGACATCTACCTGGGGACCATTACGTACAGCTAGTACCGCTTGTGGCCTGTGGTTAATCCCAATGCCAGCGTAGTGTCGAGTCTTTAGAGTCCCACACAGAGAGTTTCCCTACTTCAGGCGAAACGATATAGAGGTCGTATAATTTTACGATAGGGTTCGGACACATACGTGTATTTATGCACGTACGATGTTCGGACAGATTCTTGTAACACTTTGAAATTTCGTTAGAACGTTTTTCGTATTAATTAGCAATTGTGCGTGTTATTACATATGTGTACATAGGATTATTAGTTATTTTAGTCGGGTTACCCTAATTGGAAAATTTTCCTTTGTAGTGTTGCACACTTAGCCAATTTTGTGACTTAGGTCTTTTAGTGTAACATGTTAACCATTTCTTTTGTTGCATGGTTGATAATTTATCCCCACCATTTTAATCAAGTCAAAACCCTTTTTGAATATCAAAATTCAAATAGAAAATGATGTATGGGGGTTAGGTAAGAATTTGACTTTTGTTGACCATTCCTTCTCCCTTCTCTCTCTCTTCTCCTCATTTCTGAATCCAGCAGAAAAACCCTACCATTTTCTTCATCTCCTCTTCTTCTTTTCATTTCCCTTTGATCCCTACACAAAACCCTACACAAATCAACACATTTTCTTCACAAAACCATGGAAAAATGAGCTTTTCAGGTGTTTGGAGGCAAATCTGCACACTTGAGGCTAGGGCTGAGATGTTTGGTGTTTCATAAGGTCTTTTGAAGGTATTAACTCATGTTAGCACTTCTTTTCCATAAACATGTAGTATTCTTTAGCAAAAATCATGTTTTGATGTGCTTTTTAGTGATATTGAAGGGATTTTGTGATGATATGTTAAAATTAGCATTTTTATGGCTCAATTAGCTTATTAATGGGTTATTAGTGTGATTTTAGACTAGGGTTTGCTTCAGATTTCAGAAAAATACCCTAAAGTTTCATTTTAGTGCAAAAGTGTGGTTTTTAACTAGAAATAGGGCTCTGTAGGAACTGCTGCTACCCGAGTTATTTCAGAATGAAATTGGATTTACTGTAGCATGTATAGGGGGTATAGAGTGCACACACAAAATCTGGGAGCCCATCTCCCTACCCAGGCCACCGAAAAATACATTCTGGCCGTAAATTGCGGCCAGATGGGGGTGTTTTGGGTTGGGGTTTAGGGTGTTGGGTGTCTGTTGCTATGTGTAGTATTGTGGTATATATAGTTTTGTAATACCTTTCCTGTATAAAAATCTGGGATCAAATACCCCATTTCCCGTATTTTAAAATTTCGCGACACGCGTGTTACATGTGTGGGTTTGGGGTTCTGCGTATCGCGACGCGTCGGGGTAGCTTCAGACGCGTAATCATACATTTTAGCGTATCGCGCACACGCGCGCTTGGTTTGTGACACGGGTTTCTAGTTGACCTTAAATGTCGTGTTTGTATGGTTTTGAACTTATGTGTGATATATTGTGAAATTCTAGGTTCGCAGGCGAGTGCGACGGACGCCGCGAAGAAGGGGAAACAAGTCGTCGGCTATACCTAGCGAGAGACTACGGTGAGTAGATTTAACATCTACGGGGATATCGCCCGCATGGCGTTATGCGTCAGGGTTGATAGGACCTTATAGAGATATATTTTGCATTCACCTACATGACTACTGTTTATTGCTTACCGCATTCCTTGCTATGTGTATATAAACTAGAATTGATAGAACACCGCATTATTACTAACGGTTCAAGTTGCACGAGCACAATTTATATGCTACACTCACCCCGTTAGTGATTGCCATGACACTCACATTATAGGATTGCTATACATCTTACGTCAGATTGTTTTCGCATTATTGATGTTTGCCATTAATTGCCGCATATCAGCAGATGTTATATTCATACTTGGACACATCTACATCACATATTCATACATGTGCCATGTATATATTGATATCCTCATACCTGCATAGATTTACGCATTGAGATATGTTGTTTTTATGTTATTTCTGGATTTAGGAACCGTGGATATTTCAAAAGAGAATAGGTAATTATTTAAAAACCCGGTTTCCCTTGATATGATATTTCAGTGCGTCTACCATGTGTTTTCTCGGTGTTAGAGCCCGATATATGAGAGAGAGAGGGCTGACCCGGACTGAAGGATGACCCGGACTGACGGATTCCCGATATATGAGAGAGAGAGGGCTGACCCGGACTGACGGATGCCCGATTTGTGAGAGAGGGGGGGCTGATCCGGACTGACGGATGCCCGATATAGGAAGATTTGCGTGTCGATGCTGGACACGAGTATTTATGATATTTAGGTGCCGATGTTGGGCACTCATGATTCTCAGAGATTTACAGGATTGGAGGGCCGGCGCCTGAGCTATTTGGGGGATCTGGGTGCATTGATGGACACCGATTATATATTCCACGTTGACATTCCGTGTAGATGTTATGTTCCCATGCTCAGCATTCATTATTGTATCTCATCTTGTAGTTATATTACCTGATAGAGCACTTGCATGATTATTGCACATACTGCTTATCACGCATTGATATAATCTGCTGGCATATGATAGAGTAGCGCAGTACGTGCATGCTCGCGATTACCTTTATATGTTATCTCTATTCACGAGTTGGAAACTCACCCCCTTTGTGCCACAGTATTTGCAGGTTGCCCCTCGGAGTAGTCGCGGCAGGCTGCTTTCTTACATCTTTTGGCTATAGATACCACTACAGTTGGTGCGAGAGCTGTTTTGCTGATAGGTGGGTTGTGGTATCTGGTTAATTCTTTTATACCCATTGTTGTATCTAGTATTCTCAATCTACCATATATGTATTTGACTTAGAGACAGTATGAGGACGATGATATATATTATTAGTATTCTGGTGTCGAGCTCGTTGTGAGCCGACTTTACTTATGCAGTTATTCTATCTGTGATGTTCCCACTTGTTGCTCTTGATCTTCCCTACGGCGTCGTATATTGCTATCTTGGTGATTGTTTACTTAAGATTTCTTGTCACTTTTGTAAATGCTTCCATTTAAGCATAAAACACTCTATACTTTTACTGGTTTGATTTCTGGGTTTTCGGTTCACTTAACCGCGTTACGCCTGTAGATGTTTTGTGGTTAAGTGTCGGTTACGGGCCAAACTTTGGGTCGTGACAAAGTTGGTATCAGAGCGTAGGTTTTACCTTTCGAAGTGTTCCTAGGATGACCCTGGTATGATGGAGTAGGTAGCTGAAGCAGAGTGGCGTAGCGTGCGTATGTTCCGCGGCATACTCACGACACGGTACTCCGCCTAAGCGACCTTAGGACTTGTTGATTTAAAATTCCTTCTTGAGTATATACATTCTTGCAATTCGATTCCCGTATCCTTATCGAATCCTATTTTCCCTTTCAGCCATTATGCCGCCAAAGACTACGAGGGCGCAGAGAGCGGCCACGAGGGCCGAGATTCGAGTCGACTCGTCCGAGACGAGGACTGATCCGTATAGTACACCGGTTGTGCCCGAGCAGGCTGTTCCTGCCGTGACAGATCAGATTGCCATGTTAGGGGCTGGTGTGCAGGAGATGCGCCAGACGGTGGGATCCAGTATGCAGGAGATGCGCCAGATGATGGGATCTCTAGTTGAGACACTTCGAGCGCAGCGACCAGAGGTAGTTCCACCCATTGCAGAGACCGCGGTGGTACCCACAGTACAGGAAGTTGCACCTGCAGCTACAGAGGTTATCTCGATATCGTTATCAGAGTTTATGAGGCTAAAGCCTCCGGTCTTCACACGAACTGATGCGGCCGAGGACCCACAGTCTTTCATTGATAGGATGGCGTGGATATGTCGTTCACTTAGATGCGCAGATGCGAGATGGGTTGAGTTCGCGAGCTTTCGCCTGGAAGGTCTCGCGCAGAAATGGTGTGAATCAGTCGAGAAGTGTAGAGCAGCAGGTCTTCCTCCTATGACCTGGACAGAGTTCGTGGCGCTATTCCTTGCCCGTTTTCTCCCACTGAGCGTCAGAGATGCTAGAGCACACAGGTTCGAGTCCTTACGTCAGACTCCGGAGATGTCAGTGGTAGAGTATGATATCCTGTTCACCGAGCTATCAGTGTATGCTCCGTACCTAGTAGCTATTAAGGAGTTGCGAGTCAAGAGATTTGTCCGAGGCTTGCTTACACCACTGTTTCTTGCGATCAGCGCACAACATTACGAGACATATGCAGCAGCTGTAGACGTAGCACTATTAGTCGAGGAGCGCCTTGCTGAGACTTCGGTAGTTCCAGAGCCGAAGAGAGTTCATGCGGATACATTAGCGCAGAGACAGCCTTTTCGGCGCCGTGATAGACGTCTTGCAGGTAGCAGAGATTTAGGGCGGGGCCGGTTGTTCAGTTCCTATTCCCAAGAGGGTCAGTGGTCATCGTCGGGATGTTTTTGCTGCAGGAGTTCTTATCATCGTGTGCGAGATTGTCCTGAGATACCACGGAGGGAGGCAGCAGCACCACACATCACACTACCACCTTCACCACCCCAGACGGCGTTGCCTATTGTACCTACTGTTACTCTGCGCCAGACTCATGCACAGAGAGGTCATGGTCGTGGAGGATTTGTTCATAGAGGACGAGGTGATCGAGGCAGAGGACAGCCAGCTGCTGGCAGGGGACAGTCATTCGCAGGTGGAGGACATGCGCGAGTTTTTGCTTTGACGCATCAGGACGCGCAGGCGTCCAATGCGGTGGTCTCAGGTATCCTTCCAGTATGTTCTGTTGATGCACACGTGTTATTCGATCCCGGATCCACGCACTCGTACGTATCCACACACTTTGTGCCGAGTTTGGGTAGAGAGTCCGGTTTGCTTGATCAGCCACTTGTTGTGACCACTCCCGTGGGAGAGTCGTTTGTTGCTAGGCACGTGTTCCGATCCTGTACTGTCCGTATTGTCGAGAGAGAGTTGCCGGTCGATTTGATCCTTCTTGAGATGTTGGACTTCGACGTTCTTTTGGGCATGGATTGGTTAGCCACATGCTATGCGTCGGTTGACTACCGCGAGAAGACAGTTAGATTTTGTTTTCCCGGCGAGTCGGTTTTTGTTGTGTTGTGGGACCGTGGTGCCACCCTTCACAGTGTGATTTCTTCTTTTCGCGCGGGGCAGCTTTTGAGGAAGGGATGTCAGGGATTTCTCGCCTATGTTTGCGATACTAGAGCTACAGAGGTTCCGATGGATCAGGTTCCGGTTGTTAGCGAGTTCCCTGATGTGTTCCCTGATGAGCTTTCTGGGCTTCCGCCCGAGCGTGATATTTCTTTCTGTATTGATTTGGTTCCTGGCACGGGGCCTATTTCTGTACCGCCTTATCGGATGGCCCCGGAGGAATTTAGAGAATTGAAGGGTCAGTTGCAAGATTTGCTGGATAAGGGACTTATTCGACCCAATGTTTCTCCTTGGGGAGCTCCAGTCCTGTTTGTCAAGAAGAAGGACGGCAGTATGCGTTTGTGTATCGATTACCGCCAGCTGAACAGGGTGATAGTGCGGAACAGGTATCCTTTGCCACGCATCGACGATTTGTTCGACTAGCTTCAGGGGGCAGGATACTTTTCGAGGATCGATTTGCGATCAGGCTACCATCAGCTGCGGGTTCGACAGGAATACATTCCTAGGACAGCTTTCCGCACGCGCTACGGCCACTAGGAGTTTTTGGTGATGTCGTTCGGACTCACCAACGCGCCAGCAGCATTCATGGACTTGATGAACCGTATTTTCCAGCCGTATCTTGATCTGTTCATCATCGTATTCATTGACGATATTCTGGTGTATTCTCGGAGTAGAGAGGAGCACGAGCAGCACCTGCGGATTACACTGCAGACCTTGAGGGAGCATCAGCTTTTCGCCAAATTCTCAAAGTGTGCTTTCTGGCTGGACAGCGTAGACTTCTTGGGGCATGTGATTACACGAGATGGTATATGTGTAGACCCGAGGAAGATCGAGGCCGTTCGGAGTTGGCCCAGACCCACGTCAGTTACTGAGGTTCGCAGCTTTCTAGGGTTGGCAGGCTACTATAGGCGATTCGTGCAGGACTTCTCCCGTATTGCTACACCTTTGACCGGGTTGACCCGGAAGGGAGTTCCTTTCGTTTGGACGGAAGAGTGTGTGCACAGTTTTCAGCAGCTACGGGCTCTACTGACTACGACACCAATGCTATCTTTGCCTTCAGGATCAGGAGGATTTGTGGTCTACTTTGATGCTTCACGAGTGGGGCTAGGGTGCGTATTGATGCAGCATGACAGGGTGATCGCGTATGTTTCGCGGCAATTGAAGAAACATGAACAGAATTACCCCACTGATGATTTGGAGATGGCTGCAGTGGTCTTTGCACTTAAGATCTGGCGACATTACCTGTATGGCGAGTCGTGCCAGATATTCACTGATCACAAGAGCTTAAAGTATATATTTCAGCAGCGCGACCTGAACCTTAGACAGTGCCGATGGATGGAGTTAGTGAAGGACTACGATTGTGAGGTCTTATATCACCCGGGCAGGGCTAATGTAGTGGCGGATGCTTTTAGCAGGAGGCCCGGGGGTAGTCTATCTTGTTTGAGAGCAGTACAGAGGCAGTCGTCAGCAGATAGGCAGATTTTATACGACGGCTGGGTACAGTTCGAGTTTACGCCGATCGGAGGAAAGATTGCGCATGTTCGTGCACGCCTACAGTTGCTTGACCGTATACATGAGGCACAGCACAGTGATGACCGATGCTCAGAGATCAGGGCACAGGTTGGACAGGGCAGATTTTTCGAGTTCGTGATCGATGATCAGGGGATACTACGATTTGGGGCTAGACTGTGCATACCAGATGCTGAGGGATTGCGGCGTGAGATTCTTGAGGAGGCACATCGATCGGTATACAGTGTTCATCCCGGTTCCACCAAGATGTACCATGACATGAGAGGTGTTTACTGGTGGGACGGAATGAAGAGTGGCATCGCAGATTTTGTGTCGAGATGCCTAACTTGTCAGCAAGTCAAGGCTGAGCACCAGAGGCCCGCGGGAGAGCTACAGCCATTACCCATTCCGGAGTGGAAATGGGAGCAGATTTATATGGACTTCATTGTGGGTCTACCCAGGACTAGTCGAGGGTATGACTCCATCTGGGTGATCGTGGATCGTTTGACGAAAGCGGCTCACTTCCTACCGGTGAAGACGACTTTCGGATTTGCTCAGTATGCCCAGATATACATCGACGAGATCGTACGACTGCACGGAGTTCCGACATGAATCGTGTCCGACAGAGGCACCCAGTTTACCAGCCGGCTATGGCAGAGACTTCAGGAGGCTTTGGGCACTCGCTTGAGTTTCAGCACAGCATTTCATCCGCAGACCGACGGACAGTCAGAGCGGACTATTTAGACTCTCGAGGACATGCTCAGAGCGTGCGTATTAGACTTTGGAGGTAGCTGGGATCATCATTTACCCTTAGTAGAGTTCTCCTATAACAACAGCTACCAGGAGACCATTCAGATGGCACCGTTTGAGGCTCTTTATGGGAGGAGATGCAGATCGCCCACCTGTTGGACAGAGCTCAGTGAGAGCAGTATCTTAGGTCCACAGATTGTTGAGAAGACGACCGTGAAGATCCAGTTGATTCGCAACAGGATGAGAGCAGCCCAGAGTAGGCAGAGATCTTATGCGGACCGTCAGCGGCGCAGACTTGAGTTTTCTGTTGGTGATCATGTTTTCTTGAGGGTCTCCCTAATGAAAGGTGTGATGAGATTTGAGAAGAAGGGTAAGCTTAGTCCCAGATATGTGGGGCCCTTCGAGATCCTCGAGCGTATTGGTGCAGTTGCGTATCGGTTAACCCTTCCGCCCAGTTTTCCAGATGTGCACCCCGTATTTCACGTTTCGATGCTCTGCAGATACCTTCATGATCCTTCGCATGCGATTCAGCACCCGACGATCCAGCTTGAGCGCGACCTTTCCTATGCAGAGCAGCCGGTGATGATCTTGGATCGACAAGTGAAGAAATTGAGGTTGAAAGAGATACCGTCCGTCAAGGTACTTTGGCGTGGTCCGAGCAGAGAGGAGATCACTTGGGAGACCGAGAGCGAGATGAGGAAGAGGTATCCCCATCTTTTCGAAGGTACGTGTGGTTAAATTTTTAAATTTGGGGACCGAATTTCTTTAAGGGGGGTAGATTGTAACACTTTGAAATTTCGTTAGAACGTTTTTCTTGTTAATTAGTAATTGTGTGTGTTTTTATATATGTATACATAGGATTATTAGTTATTTTAGTCGGGTTACCCTAATTGGAAAATTTTCCTTTGTAGTGTTGCACACTTAGCCAATTTTGTGACTTAGGTCTTTTAGTGTAACATGTTAACCATTTCTTTTGTTGCATGGTTGATAATTTATCCCCACCATTTTAATCAAGTCAAAACCCTTTTTGAATATCAAAATTCAAATAGAAAATGAGGTATGGGGGTTAGGTAAGAATTTGACTTTTGTTGACCATTCCTTCTCCCTTCTCTCTCTCCTCATTTCTGAATCCAGCAGAAAAACCCTACCATTTTCTTCATCTCCTCTTCTTCTTTTCATTTCCCTTTGATCCCTACACAAAACCCTACACAAATCAACACATTTTCTTCACAAAACCATGGAAAAATGAGCTTTTTCAGGTGTTTGGAGGCAAATCTGCACACTTGAGGCTAGGGCTGAGATGTTTGGTGTTTCATAAGGTCTTTTGAAGGTATTAACTCATGTTAGCACTTATTTTCCATAAACATGTAGTATTCTTTAGCAAAAATCATGTTTTGATGTGCTTTTTAGTGATATTGAAGGGATTTTGTGGTGATATGTTAAAATTAGCATTTTTATGGCTCAATTAGCATATTAATGGGTTATTAGTGTGATTTTAGACTAGGGTTTGCTTCAGATTTCAGAAAAATACCCTAAAGTTTCATTTTAGTGCAAAAGTGTGGTTTTTAACTAGAAATAGGGCTCTGTAGGATCTGCTGCTACCCGAGTTATTTCAGAATGAAATTGGATTTACTGTAGCATGTATAGGGGGTATAGAGTGCACACACAAAATCTGGGAGCCCATCTCCCTACCCAGGCCGCCGAAAAATACATTATGGCTGCAAATTGCGGCCAGATGGGGGTGTTTTGGGTTGGGGTTTAGGGTGTTGGGTGTCTGTTGCTATGTGTAGTATTGTGGTATATATAGTTTTGTAATACCTTTCCTGTATAAAAATCTAGGATCAAATACCCTATTTCCAGTATTTTAAACTTTCGCGACACGCGTGTTACATGTGTGGGTTTGGGGTTCTGCGTATCGCGACGCGTCGGGTAGCTTCAGACGCGTAATCACACGTTTTAGCGTATCGCGCACACGCGCGCTTGGTTTGGGACACGGGTTTCTAGTTAACCTTAAATGTCGTGTTTGTATGGTTTTGAACTTATGTGTGATATATTGTGAAATTCTAGGTTCGCAGGCGAGTGCGACGGACGCCGCGAAGAAGGGGAAACAAGTCGTCGGCTATACCTAGCGAGAGACTACGGTGAGTAGATTTAACATCTACGGGGATATCGCCCGCATGGCGTTATGCGTCAGGGCTGATAGGACCTTATAGAAATATATTTTGCATTCACCTACATGACTACTGTTTATTGCATACCGCATTCCTTGCTATGCGTATATAAACTAGAATTGATAGAACACCGCACTATTACTAACGGTTCAAGTTGCACGAGCACAATTTATATGCTACACTCACCCCGTTAGTGATTGCCATGACACTCACATTATAGGATTGCTATACATCATACGTCAGATTGTTTCCGCATTATTGATGTTTGCCATTAATTGCCGCATATCAGCAGATGTTATATTCATACTTGGACACATCTACATCACATATTCTTACATGTGAAATGTATATATTGATATCCTCATACCTGCATAGATTTACGCATTGAGATATATTGTTTCTATGTTATTTCTGGATTTGGGAACCGTGGATATTTCAATAGAGAATAGGTAATTATTTAAAAACCCGGTTTCCCTTGATATGATATTTCAGTGCGTCCACCATGTGTTTTCTAGGTGCTAGAGCCCGATATATGAGAGAGAGAGGGCTGACCCGGACTGACGGATGCCCGATATATGAGAGAGAGAGGGATGACCCGGACTGACGGATGCCCGATATATGAGAGAGAGAGGGCTGACCCGGACTGACGGATGCCCGATTTGTGAGAGAAGGGGGGCTGACCCGGACTGATGGATGCCCGATATAGGAAGATTTGCGTTTCGATGCTGGACACGAGTATTTATGATATTTGGGTGCCGATGTTGGGCACTCATAATTCTCAGAGATTTATAGGATTGGAGGGCCGATGAGAGTGCCGGCGCCTGAGCTATTTGAGGGATCTGGGTGCATTGATGGACACCGATTATATATTCCACGTTGATATTCCATGTAGATGTTATGTTCCCATACTCAGCATTCATTATTGTATCTCATCCTGTAGTTATATTACTAGATAGATCACTTGCATGATTATTGCACATACTGCTTATCACGCATTGATATCATCTGCTGGCATATGATAGAGTAGCGCAGTACGTGCATGCTCGCGATTACCATTATATGTTATCTCTATTCACGAGTTGGAAACTCACCCCCGTTGTGCCACGGTATTTGCAGGTTGCCCCTCAGAGTAGTCGCGGCAGGCTGCTTTCTTATATCTTTTGGCTACAGATGCCACTACAGTTGGTGCGAGAGCTGTTTTGCTGATAGGTGGGTTGTGGTATCTGGTTACTTCTTTTGTACCTATTGTTGTATCTAGTATTCTCCATCTACCATATATGTATTTGACTTAGAGACAGTGTGAGGACGATGAGGTATATTATTAATATTCTAATGTCGAGATCGTTGTGAGCCGACTTTACTTATGCAGTTATTCTATCTGTGATGTTCCCACTTGTTGCTCTTGATCTTCGCTACGGCGTCGTATATTGCTTTCTTGGAGATTGTTTACTTAAGATTTCTTATCACTTTTGTAAATGCTTCCATTTAAGCTTAAAACACTCTATACTTTTACTGGTTTGATTTCTGGGTTTTCGGTTCACTTAACCGCGTTACGCCTGTAGACGTTACGTGGTTAAGTGCCGGTTACGGGCTATACTTTAGGTCGTGACAAATTCTAGTATTGTATTATTGGATTTATACAGTCTCAGTATTTCCGTGTTTTTACGGATGGAAGGGGCATTCTCGTAATTAGTCGAGAAGTTTCTAGAAGAAATGTGAGGTGGAGAGCTTAGGTGTAATTTGCATTAATTGAATTTGTGACTCATGTAGTGATTCATCCAAATGAGTTAATGAAGCATTTATTGCTTAATGATTCATTCATTTGTATTAAATGAAGTATGGTTGTAATTATCTATATGATTTATTTGATAATTATTATGCTTCATTATATACATAATGAGTTATATTTTCAATTCATTATTACAGACACTTTCTCTCTCCTCAAGCTCTCTCTCTCTCTTCAAAAACCTAACCCTAATCCTCTCATGTGTTGAGATCCTAAGGGTTAGCAAGACTAATAGATCTCTAATCCATCTCTATATCCTCTAGGTTACCTTGATTAGCATGCATAGCCACCTAGTTACCTCAAGTGAGAGGTTAAAGCTTGGAGAAGGAACTCTCGGGTGGATCTTCTATCACATCGAGGAGGCTGACGAGGAGGTGAACAACAAGAACAAGAAGGACTAGAATCTTAAGGTATAATCATCTATCATAGTAGTTAATCACTTCTAGATAGTTGTTAGTTAGGGTTTAGCAAAGATCCGTAAAGTTAGTCGATGTTAACTTAAACAAAATGATTGTTTTACCTATTCCGCCTCCCCGCATCATGTGGGGTGTCTAACGTCGACTTACAGTGGTATCAGAGCCTAGCTAAACCATAACTAACATGTTAGCAAAGTCGTTAGAAATTCGATCGCAAAACGAACCCGAAAAAACATCATTTTCATATAGTTTCTGCCGTTTTTAAAACGGGGTCTAAAAATTTTTCAGGGACCCTTAAAAATACAAGCAGGGTTTTTTAAGAATTGTGAAGAAATTTGGGACTGTGAATCGGCCATACCACCGCGGAACCGCCGCCGATCCAAGCGATCCGCCGCGGATCCGCGGCCGAGTTGACTCCGAGTCAACCCAAATTTGCTCGGTTATTCTTCTGTGTTGATGTTGTGTTTTCTGGGATGTTTTGTTTCTGCTCAGGTTTTATGTGCACGGAGAATTGTTTGGAGTAGATTCATATGTGTTGCTTGATTGAAATTCTAAGATGTTTGGCTAACTGGATTATATCTGTGTTGTGTTTAATGTGTTCGTAAACCTCCCATAACTGCTAGTATGTCGGTTAGCAGGGGGTTACACATTTCTGTAATGGTTTTTACTGGTTTGTGATTGTGAACTTATTGGATTGCCGTGAATGCATAGCTAGGGATGTGAGACGAGTGTTTCTTTCATTCAAATGTAAATTATAATTTGTTGTAATATTCTTTTGTGGGGCACATCCGGGTTGAGGTTGTAGCCACCGTTGTATTATTTCATTTACGGTTTTCTGCTCCTAGGATAGACCCAAGATGGGGTACACAAACTACCGGGTACTTTGAAGTGTTTAGTAGCCTACTCACGTTGTTGAGGGAGACCGCTTCACTTCGGGTACTAGGCGGATAGTTTGCCGTACCCGTAGGGGTCTAGGGTGGGGTTTAGGCTATTCATCGCGACTGTGTAATCCGTCTTTCTTTTGCAGGCTCAAAAGGAATGCGGATTCGTAGAAAATCCAATATGTTCATCTGTGATCTGGAATGCTTATTATTGCGTCTGACGAATGTACAATATATATATATATGATATCTAGTAGGCGTTACTTATGTTTTGCACCCGCGCTAGCCCAGCCCCCGCTCTGTCGTTAGTTGAGTAACCTAACGGGTGAATGACGGGGCCCAGTGGCGAATGCGGATGGCATAAGAGGACGTTGTATTTTCGTTATTTTCTGCAATGATAGGTTAATTGATGGGACGCATTATATTAATGCAAAGAAAATAAACCAAAGTTGAATCATTGGAACAGTTTAAAAGAAACCACTTGGTTATTTTAAAACAGAAGATATTTTTTTAATTGCGGAGCTTAAACCACTCCTTTTAAAAGCTATCAGGTTCCTTCGATCATATCAAGTTCACTACGTTCACGGTTTCGCCAAAACCATTCGTAGCCCTCCGTCATTTCATTTGGGTATTCAGTAGTATTAAAACTATGTATTTTGACCAACGCCAAGGCATAGTGTTTGGTAGCTGCTGGATATTCATTTGTTGCATAGATAGATGAGTTGGTTTGGGACAGTCGTACTATCATTTGGCCAACGTCAGGGGTATGTACGGGTGGGTTCAAATTAACAAGATAATGATGGGTAGAACTTGATATATGACTTATGACATTTTGACCAACGCCAAGGTCATAAGAGCATGGGGCAGAATTTATATCGGGAATTTCTAAAGAAACTAAAATTTGCTAAGAGTTGCATACCATTTGGAGTGTGATAATTTTGGTAGGATTCCTTCAGCTTTATCACACGATGATATTTGGATCCCGATCTTACTGTGAGTATCCGCTACTCATCAGGAGATTCGTCATTTAACGATCAATGCTATAAACCAAGTAGGTGTCGAGAAAGGTGTCGGCGGGGATACGCCCCCAGAGAAAAGAGGTTATTTAATTAAGGAACTTCGCGAAAGCGTCGTAATACCTCCCTCGAAGTACTGACACCGGCCTGGCTGAACAGTTAAGCAAGTATTGTACGGTGAGAATAGTCCTGACTAGTTCTTCCTTTTTGGTTTGAGGAGGGATTCGAGAAACAGTGGGAGCCATCCTGTTTAGATAAACTAAAAACCACTCTAAACTTGCAAGAGCATCATGCTAAATTGTTCCCTCTCTCTCTCTCATTGCAGCGACCCAGAACATGACAGGCCTTAAGTTATTATTAGATAAAAATACTTTGACAGGGCCAAACTATAAAGATTGGTTCTGGAATGTTAAGATGGTTATTACCTATGACAAATTGGGGTATGTCCTTACTACAAAGGCCCCTGCCGTCCCAGGTCCTGAATCCAGTGTCGCGGATAAGGAAATCCGCAAGACCTGGGAATTAGACTGCGCGAAGTCCAAGTGCATCGTGCTTGCCTCTATGAATGATGAACATCAGAGGATGCACGAGAATATGTATCTAGAATCCATATTTCTCCACACCAAGGATTTGTATGGAGAGCAATCTCGTATAGCTAGATACGAGACCTCGAAGAACTTGTTTCAGTCGAGGATGGCCGTCGGATCATCTGTAGGGGAACATGTCCTTAAGATGATTGGCTATATTGAAGAGCTCCCAGACCACGGGACAACATTAGAGAACGAGCTGTATACAGACTTGATTCTCCAGTCCCTTCCTTCCACCTACGCCCAGTTTATCTTGAATTTCAACATTCAAGGTAAAGAAGTTGAACTTCTAGGACTCCTTAACATATTTAGGAGTGCAGAGGGCACCTTGCAGAAAGCAAGGGAAACACCCACTATTTTTGTTCGTGGTGCTTCCTCTTCCAGGTCCAAGGCAAGGGCCAAAGGAAGGAAGAAGAAGGCCGCTACCAAACCAAGAGGTGGTGTTGGTAAGGTGGGAGTTAAGGGAAAGGCAAAGGTTGCGGTGCCAGTAGTGGCAAAGGACGAGTGCTTCCACTGTCGTAGGAAAGGCCATTGGAAGAAAGATTGCAAAGCTTGGATTGCCAAGAACCAGGACCCGAAGCAAGTTATGGCTTCGACTTTTGGTGTGTTTGTAATTGAAAATTGTCTGTCAATCAACTCTACTTCCTGGGTATTGGATACCGGATCAGGATCTCATATATGCAATTCATTACAGGTACTGAGAAACCGTAGAGTGCTGAAGGTTGGTGATATGACCCTCCAGGTTGCTAACGGAGCTCGCGTGAGTGCTGTGTCCGTAGGGGATTATCACCATAGATTGACGAGTGGACATATTTTGGTTTTGCGCAACTATTTTTGTGTACCCAGTTTAACGTGTAATATCATATCAGTATCGTTGTTATCAAAGGAAGGTTATGATTTCACGTTTGTAAGCGATGTTGTTAACATCCACCTTAATCATGGTTTGATTGGGTCCGGTACACTAGATAACGGTATATACGTGTTAAACCAATTACAGATTTTCAATGTCCAGAACACACTAAAAAGAAAGTCTCCAGATATAAATCAGGCTTTCTTATGGCATTATAGACTAGGTCACATCAATGAGACCAGGTTAACTAAGTTACACAGAGAAGGATATTTGGATCCGTTCGAATATCAATCTTATGCCACTTGTCAATCATGTCTCAAAGGATAGATGACAGAGACTCCATTTACTGGACATGGAGTAAGAGCGAGCGAGCTCTTAGGACTCATACACAGCGATGTATGTGGTCCAATGTCTATACATGCAAGAGGCGGTTTTTCATATTTCATTACTTTTACGGATGATTACTCTAGGTATGGATTCATTTTCTTGATGAAACATAAATCCGAGGTCTTTGAGAAATTCCGAGAATATAAGAATGAAGTAGAAAACCAAACCGGCAAAAGTATCAAGACACTGAGATCTGATCGAGGTGGTGAGTACTTAAGTGCCGAGTTCCTGGGTTACCTAAAAGAGAAAGGAATTCTCTTTCAGCTTACTCCTCCATACACTCCACAACATAACGGTGTATCGGAAAGACGGAACAGAACACAATTGGATATGGTACGTTCCATGATGAGTAATGCTGAGTTACCGTGATCTTTCTGGGGTTATGCGCTAGAATCAGCTGCATATCTTTTGAACAGGGTTCCTACCAAGATTGTGCCTACCACACCATATCAGATGTGGAGTGGGAAGAAACCCTATCTTCAGTATCTGAAGATATGGGGATGTCCAGCTTTTGTCAAAAAGCAGCATGCGGACAAACTCGAGGCACGATCAGTACAGTGTAAGTTTGTGGGATATCCAAAGAACTCCAAGGGGTATTTTTTCTATTACGCAGAGGAACAAAAGGTTTGTGTTTCTCATAATGCCCATTTTCTAGAACAGCGGTTTTTAGAAAAGGAAACAAGTGGGAGCGCAATAGAACTGGAAGAAATTCCAGAACCACAAACTACTACTGAAAGTTTGGTAGAACCAGAAGTTCAAGAAGAACAGGACATTCCCGCACCCCTCCGCAGGACTAGTAGGCCGTCTCATCAGCCTGAGAGATACTACGGTTTTCTCATAGACGGGGATAGAGAGGATTGAGTCATTGATAATGATGAACCTACTAGCTTCCAGCAGGCCATCCAGAGCTGCAACTCAGTAAGATGGCTAGATGCAATGCGGACCGAGATGGAGTCCATTTACACCAACAAAGTATGGACTTTGGACTTTGCTCCAGATGGGGTAAAACCCATAGGATGCAAGTGGATCTTCAAGAAAAAGATTGGTGTAGATGGAAAGGTAGAAACCTATACGGCTAGACTTGTTGCAAAGAGTTTTCGTCAAAGACCTGGTTTAGACTATAACGAAACTTTTTCTCCAGTGGCTATACTCAAATCCATTTGGATCCTTCTTGCCATTGCCGCCTTCCATGATTATGAGATCTGGCAGATGGACGTAAAGACGGCTTTTCTAAATGGTAATTTAGAAGAGTGCGTCTATATGGATCAGCCAGAAGGTTTCAATCAGGGTGGGAGCAGCGGGAAAAGTGTGCAAGTTGCTTAAGTCCATTTATGGACTAAAGCAGGCATCGCGGAGTTGGAACATCTTTTTTGATGAAACGGTCAAAGAATATGACTTTATCAAAAATCCAGATGAACCATGTATATATAGTAAAATTGTAGCACGAACTGTCGTATTCCTCGTCTTGTATGTGGATGACATTCTCTTGATAGGAAATGACATTCCTATGCTACAATCTGTCAAAGGATTCTTGTCACACAGGTTCTCCATGAAAGACCTGGGTGATGCCTCTTACATTATGGGGATCCAGATCTGTCGTGATAGATCTAAGAGAATGTTAGGACTTTCACAGTCCAGGTATATCAACACTGTACTGAAAAGATTCAGTATGGAAGATTCTAAGCGCGGTAATTTACCGGCTTGTCACGGAATCACCCTCTCCAAAGAGATGTCTCCCAAGACTGATTTTGAAAGGGATCACATGTCGATTATACCCTACGCTTCTGCGGTAGGCTCTATAATGTATGCGATGTTGTGCACCAGACCAGATGTAGCTTACGCACTGAGCGTGGTAAGCCGGTATCAGTCAGACCCAGGGGAGAAGCACTGGATAATAGTAAAGAACATTCTCAAGTACCTGAGAAGGACTAAGGATATGTTCTTGGTTTACGGCGGAAAAGACCTTAAGATCGAGGCTTTTGCTGACTCCAGCTTCCAGAGTGACAAGGATGACTCCAAGTCCATGTCAGGTTATGTCTTTACCCTCAATGGAAGGGCGGTGTGCTGGAAGAGTTCCAAGCATGACACCGTTGCTGACTCGACGATGGAAGCGGAGTATATAGCTGTTTGCGATGCCGCAAAAGAAGCAATCTGGATGAAGAAGTTACTCACAGAACTTCAGGTGGTTCCATCCATTGTTGATCCAATACCTCTGTATTGTGACAACAACGGGGCTATAGTTTTAGTGAAGGAACCTAGGTCCCATCAGAAGTCCAGACACATCTTAAGGCGGTATCACCTGATCAGGAAGATCATAGATCTCCGGGAGATCGAGGTCCGGAGAGTTGCTACAGAGGAGAACACTGCAGATCCAATCATAAAGGCCTTACCTCAGATACAGTTTGAGAGGCTACTCAAGATGATAGGTCTTCGATACGCCAGTACATGGCCCTAGTGCAAGTGGGAGATTGTTAGTGTATATGCCCTAGGAGCCATTATTGTATCATACTAGCTTGTATATTACTTAATGGAAGCTTGGGATATTCACAGTTATATTAACAGTCTTTCTCAACATAGTAGTATGCTACTTGGTTTCTATCTTAATATGTGAATATGTTTCTTTTAACATATCGCGAATACATATTGATAGAGCCCATAGGATCTTGCTTGACTATCAGAGTTGTGATGGCAGTCACACTAGTGGGGGCTGGGTAGTCTATAAGCACATCCTTTTTCAGGTCCCTAGTCGTAGGATTATCGAGACAGGGCATCGATACTCCAGAGTAGACTAGTGTGTACGTTTCTCATCCCAGTTGGGGAGATGGTCTGTCCCACAGCCATCAGTACGTTGTACTGGAGATAGTATACAGGTGCTTGTTGGGTTACGGGTACACCAGACAGGACTCGCAGGGAACTGTTGGTTGGTATTATACCCGTTGTCAATTAACAGTTCCCAGGTGACATGAGTACAACATAGTCCGCAGACTTGACACTGCTGCTTCGTCTCGAGTGTGTTCCCAATGTTCTTAGATTGCTACCCTACCACGGCTCAAAGGAGTCGTGCAAACAGGTAGCAATTGGGTGCAGTCCCGAAGCACTTGGAGGCAGTGGCGGTTAGATAGGATTCGTCTCTCCCGGTATTGGGAGTTGATATCGCGCTGTGTTTGGAGAGCCATTACACAAAGTCCCTGGCCAGGGCAAACGAGATTTACTGGTAGGATTTCCTGTAGCTTCTCAAGGTGTGATGGGCTTCACTCCGACACGACTTATACCGCTATTAGGGGTCTGACGTTTACCTCCCCTAGGCCCGATATGCGATAATCCTAGACGAACAGACCGGATTGTATGGAGATTGTCACATCAGGCTCAGTAGGAGTTCGGATGGGTTTCCTCATCGGCCTTCTTCTCGACATCTACCTGGGGACCGTTACGTATAGCTAGTACCGCTTGCGGCCTGTGGTTAAACCCACTGCCAGGGTAGTGTCGAGTCTTTAGAGTCCCACACAGAGAGTTTCCCTGCTTCAGGCGAAACGATATAGAGGTCGTATGGTTTTATGACAGGGTTCGGACATATACGTGTATTTATGCACGTTCGATGTTCGGACAGATAATACTAGCGGGCTTTAGTTTAAGCCAGATTCTAGTATTGGATTATTGGATTTATACAGTCTCAGTATTTCCGTGTTTTTACGGATGGGAGGGGCATTCTCGTAATTAGTCGAGAAGGTTCTAGAAGAATGGTGAGGTGGAGAGCTTAAGTGTAATTTGCATTAATTGAATTTGTGACTCATGTAGTGATTCATCCAAATGAGTTAATGAAGCATTTATTACTTAATGACTCATGAGATGATTCATTCATTTGTATTAAATGAAGCATGGTTGTAATTATCTTTATGATTTATTTGATAATTATTATGCTTCATTATATACATAATGAGTTATACTTTCAATTCATTATTACAGACACTTTCTCTATCCTCATGCTCTCTCTCTTCAAAAACCTAACCCTAATCCTCTCATGTGTTGAGATCCCAAGGGTTAGCAAGACTAATAGATCCATAATCCATCTCTATATCTTCTAGGTTACCTTGATTAGCAATCATAGCCACCTAGTTACCTCAAGTGAGAGGTTAAAGCTTGGAGAAGGAACTCTCAGGTGGATCTTCTATCACATTGAGGAGGCCGACGAGGAGGTGAACAACAAGAACAAGAAGGACTAGAATCTTGAGGTATAATCATCTATCATAGTAGTTAATCACTTCTAGATAGTTGTTAGTTTGGGTTTAGCAAAGATCCGTAAAGTTAGTCGATATTAACTTAAACAAAATGATTGTTTTACCTATTCTGCCTCCCCGCATCATGTGGGGTGTCTAACGTCGACTTACACAGGGAATCTGGGGTGACCTGGAAAGTTTACTAGAAAAAATAGCAACTCCATTAACCTAATTACTGTAAGTCCACGTTGCGACCCCCGGTTCTTACGAGGAGGCGGAAACGGTATAAAAATCAAATTTTTAGTGCAAGAGGCAACATGGACTAAACAAGGTCGGGATCGTTGTCTAAACTAAAACTAGCAAACTAGCTAAAGAGATTTAGCTACTCGGATAAAGATGATTATACCTAAACTTGAACTCTTTCTTCTTCAAACTTTGTTGTAGAGGTTGATGGTTCTCCTTTGTCGCCTTCTTCCGTCGAAGATGGATCCACCTCGAAGGCTCGACCTTTGGGCTCTTTCTCGAACTTGGAGTGAACTAGAATCGCCGGCTTGCTAAACCCTTGATCCTAGAGTGAGTAGAGAGTGTCTAAGGGTTGCTTTTGTTTTTCAAGAGAAGGATTCTAAACACATGAGAAGGTTTCTCTTGGCTAGAGGAAGAAGAAGATGAAGTGAAGAGAGAGAGTGAATATGATAGAATGAGCTCTCATTTCCTTTCTTGCAACCATAATGCAAAAAGAAAATGAATTATCAAATAATAATAATCAAAATGAAAAGGTTGATGGAAAGTTTTAGAATGACTAATATCATTACAAGCATTAAATGAAAATGCAAGAATCAAGAGCATCTTTCTCTTGTAATGATAATGGTCAAAAGTTCAACCATGGTCAACAAGTCAACCATGGTCAACAAGTCAACAAAAACTAACCATGACACAATTTCATTTTATTATATATTATTGAATGATATAATACAAATCCATTAGGGTTTGGAAAAAGATGACTGTCAACTGTGCATACGCACCCGTTCCGAAACCCTAATGAAAGTCATCTTCCTCCTCCTCAAATAACTGTGCATACACACCTGCATTCTTGTTCCGAGGAACATGAATACTGAGAGATAAAAGCAACCCCAAATACTATACCAGTATCCGGCTCAAACCAGAGCCCGCTGGTAATATCTGTCCGGACTCCAAACGTGCACAAGTGCGCGGATGAGAACGAACCCTGTCGCAAAACCATGCGACCTCTACTCTGTTTTGCCCAGAGGCGAATACCCTCTGTGTGGGACTCTAAAGACTCGACACTACGCTGGCAGTGGGTTTAACCACAGACCGCAAGCGGCACTAGCTGTGCGTAACGGTCCCCAGGTAGATGTCGACAAGAAGGCTGACGAGGTGAAACCCCATCGGTACTCCTACTGAGTCTGAATGTGACAGTCTCCGTACAGTCCGGTCTGTTCGTCTGATACATCGCATGGCGGGCCTAGGGGGCGGTAAACGTCAGTCCCCCAATAGCGGTACAAGTCGTGCCGGAGCGAAGCCCAAAACACCCTGAGATAACACTGGAAACCTACCAGTATATCTCGTTTGCCCTGGCCAGGGACTACTCGTGTAATGGCTCTCCTAGACACAGCGCGATGTCAACCCCCAATACCGGGAGAGACGAATCCTATCTAACCGTCACTGCCTCCAAGTGCTTCGGGACTGCACCCAACCACCACCTGTTTGCACGACTCCTTTGAGCCGTGGTAGGGTAGTGATCAAAGTGCAGTGGGAACACACTCGAGGCGAAGTGCCAGTGTCAAGTCAGCGGACTAAGCTGCACTCATGTCACCTGGGAACTGATGACTGACGATAGGTATAATACCAACCTGTCAGTTCCCGACGAGTCCTGTCCAGTGTACTCGTAACCCAACGAGCACCCGTATACTATCTCCAGTACGACGTACTGATGGCTGTGGGACAGACCATCTCCCACACTGGGATGAGAAGCGCATACGCTAGTCTACTCCGGAGTATCGATGCCCTGTCTCGATAGTCCTGCGACTAGGGACCTGTATAAGGATGTGCTTATAGATTACCCAGCCCCCACTAGTGTGACTGCCATCACAACGCTGGTAATCAAGCAAAGATCCTAAGGGCTCCACTAATGCGTATAAGTGATATAGTAAAATAAACACAAGTACACATTGAAGTAGAGACAAACCAAGTAGCATACTACTATTTTGAGCAAGATTGTATATACAAGGTGAATATCCCAAGCATCCATTAAGTAATATACAAACTAGTATGATACAGTAATGGCCTCTAGGGAATATACACTAACAATCTCCCACTTGCACTAAGGCCATGTACTGGCGTATCGAAGACCTATCATCTCGATCAGCCGCTCGAACTGAGTCTGGGGCAAGGCCTTGGTGAATGGATCTGCAGTGTTGTCTTCTGATGCAACTCTCCGAACCTCGATCTCCTTGCGATCCACGATCTCCCTGATCAGGTGATACCGCCTCAAGATGTGCCTGGATCTCTGATGGGACCTGGGTTCCTTCGCTAAAGCTATAGCCCCATTGTTGTCGCAATACAGAGGTATTGGATCAACAATGGACGGAACCACCTGAAGTTCTTTCAAGAACTTCCCATCCAGACAGCTTCTTTTGCGGCATCAGATGCAGCGATGTATTCCGCTTCCATCGTCGAGTCTGCAACGGTTTCCTGTTTGGAACTCTTCCAACACACCGCCCCTCCATTGAGGGTAAAGACAAAGCCCGACATGGACTTGGAATCATCCTTGTCACTCTGGAAGCTGGAGTCAGCAAAGGCCTCGATCTGGAGGTCTTTTCCGCCATACACCAAGAATATCTCCTTAGTCCTTCTTAGGTACTTGAGAATGTTCTTTACTGCTATCCAGTGTTTCTCCCCAGGGTTTGACTGATACCGGCTTACCACACTTAGTGCATAAGCTACATCCGGTCTGGTACACAACATCGCATACATTATAGAGCCTACCGCAGAAGCGTAGGGTATAATCGACATGCGATCCCTCTCCAAATCAGTCTTGGGAGACATCTCTTTAGAGAGGGTGATCCCGTGACAAGCCGGTAGGTTACCGCGCTTGGAATCTTCCATACTGAATCTCTTCACTATGGTGTCGATGTACCTGGACTGTGAAAGTCCTAATATCCTCTTGGATCTATCACGATGGATCCGGATCCCCAGGATGTATGAGGCATCACCCAGGTCTTTCATGGAGAACCTGTGTGACAAGAACCCCTTGACAGATTGTAGCATAGGAATGTCATTTCCTATTAAGAGAATGTCATCCACGTATAAAACGAGGAATACTACAGTTCTCGCTACAAATCTACTGTAGATGCATGGTTCATCTGGATTTTTGATAAAGCCAAATTCCTTGACCGTCTCATCAAAGCAGATGTTCTAACTCCGCGATGCCTGCTTTAGTCCATAGATGGACTTAAGCAACTTGCACACCTTTCCGCTGCTCCCACTCTGAATGAAGCCCTCTGGCTGGTCCATATAGACACACTCCTCTAAATTTCCATTTAGAAAAGCTGTCTTTACGTCTATTTGCCAGATCTCATAATCGTGGAAGGCAGCGATGGCAAGAAGGATCCGAATGGATTTCAGCATGGCTACTGGAGAAAAGGTTTCGTCATAGTCCAAGCCAGGTCTTTGACGGAAACCCTTTGCTACCAGCCTAGCTTTATAGGTCTCAACCTGTCCATCTACACCAATCTTCCTTTTGAAGATCCACTTGCATCCTACGGGTTTTACCCCGTCTGGAGCAATGTCCAACGTCCATACCTTGTTGGTGTACATGGACTCCATTTCGGTCCGCATTGCATCCAGCCATTTCACTGAGTCAATGCTCTGAACGGCCTGCTGGAAGCTAGTAGGTTCATCATAATCTATGATGCAATCCTCTCTATCCCCGTCTATGAGAAAACCGCAGTATCTCTCGGGCGGATGAGACTGCCTACTACTCCTGCGGAGCAGCGTAGGAATGTCCTGTTCTGTTGAACCCTCTGGTTCCACTAAGCTTTCAGTAACAGTCTGTGGTTCTGGAACTTCTTCCAGTTCTACTGCGCTCCCACTAATTTCCTTTTCCAAGAACTGGTATTCTAGAAAGTGGGCATTGCGAGAAACAAGGACTTTTTGTTCCTCTGCGTAGTAGAAAAGATACCCCCTGGTGCTCTTTGGGTATCCCACAAACTTGCACAGCACTGAGCGTGCCTCGAGTTTGTCCGCATGCTGCTTTTTGACAAAAGCTGGACATCCCCAGATCTTCAGATATTGAAGATATGGTTTCTTCCCACTCCACATTTCATATGGGGTGGTAGGCACAGTCTTAGTCGGAACTCGGTTCAAAAGGTATGCAGCTGATTCTAGCGCATACCCCCAGAATGATCGCGGTAACTCAGCGTTACTCATCATGGACCGAACCATATCCAATAGGGTTCGGTTCCGTCTCTCCGATACACCGTTATGTTGCGGAGTGTATGGAGGAGTAAGCTGAGAGAGAATACCATTCTCTTTTAAGTAATTCAGGAATTCGGCACTTAAGTATTCTCCACCTCGATCCGATCTTAGAATCTTAATACTTTTGCCGGTCTGTTTCTCTACTTCATTCTTATACTCCTGGAATTTTCCAAAGGCCTCGGACTTATGTTTCATTAAGAAGACATAACCGTACCTTGAGAAGTCATCCGTAAAAGTAATGAAGTAAGAATGTCCGCTTCGGGCATGTGTAGACATTGGACCGCACACGTCACTGTGTACGAGTCCCAAGAGCTCGCTCGCTCTTTCTCCATGTCCAGTAAACGGAGTCTTTGTCATTTTTCCTTTGAGACAGGATTGACAAGTGGCATACGACCGATATTCGAACGCATTCAAATACCCTTCTGTATGTAACTTCGTCAACCTTCTCTCATTGATGTGACCCAATCTACAATGCCATAAGAAAGTCTGATTTATTTCTGGAGACTTTCTTTTGTGTGTATTCTGGACATTAAAAATCTGTGGTTGGTTTAACACGTATATACCATTACTCAAAGTACCTGACCCAATTAAAACTTGATTAAGGCGAATGTTTACAACATTACTTACAAACGCAAATTCATAACCTTCTTTAGAAACTAAAGATACAGAAATGATATTACAAGTTGCGTTGGGTACAAAAAAGCAATTACGCAAAACCAAAACATGTCCATCTGACATTCCCAGGTGATAGTCCCCCACGGCTTTAGCATCCATGCTAGCTCCGTTTGCAACTCTGAGGGTCATGTCACCTGCTTTCAAAACACTACGGTTTCTCAACGCCTGCAAAGAATTACAGATATGAGATCCTGATCCGGTATCCAATACCCAGGAAGTAGAGTTTATAGAAAGACAGTTTTCAATAACATACACACCTGAAGCTGAAGCTGCAACCTGCTTCAATTCCTGTGTTCTGGCCTTCCAGGCCCTGCAATCATTCTTCCAGTGTCCTTTCTTATGACAAAAGAAGCATTCTTCCTTATCCACAAGCTTCCCTGCTATCTTTGTTGCTTTACCTTTTCCCTTCGTATCCACTTTACTAACACCGCCCCTTGGTTTGGCGGGGGCTTTCTTCTTCTTTCCCTTGGCTTTCGCCTTGGACCTAGAAGAAGATGATCCTCCTACAAACAAAGTGGATGTTTCCCTACCTTTCTGTAGGGTGCCCTCTGCGCTCCTCAGCAGGTTGAGGAGCTCTGAAAGTTCAACCTCCTTTTCTTGTAGGTTGAAGTTCATTATAAACTGGGCGTAAGTGGAAGGAAGGGACTGGAGAACTATATCCGTATATAGCTCACTCTCCAATGTGATCCCTAGGTCAGCGAGCTCCTCAATGTAGCCGATCATCTTTAGCACGTGCTCGGCTACTGATGATCAGACGGCCATTCTTGTCGAAAACAACTTTTTCGACGCTTCGTATCTTGCGATACGTGATTGCTCTCCATACAGTTCTTTTGTATGAAGCAATATGGACTCCATGTCCATATTCTCATGCCTCCTCTGATGTTCGTTGTCCATAGAGGCAAGCAGGAGGCACTTGGCCTTCGCGCTATCAATCTCCCAAGTCTTGCGGATTTCCTTATCCGCGACGCTGGAAGTTGGACCAGGGACAGGGGGAGCTTTGGTGGTAAGAAGATACCCCAGCTTGTCATAAGTGATTGCTATCTTGACATTCCTGAGCCAATCTTTGTAGTTTGGCCCTGTCAGCTTGTTTTTATCTAGGAGTAACTTAAGTCCAGTCATGTTGATTGGTCGCTGCAATTAGGAGAGAGAAGAAGAAACACTCAGCATGATGCTCTTGCAAGTTTAGAGTGGTTTTTAGTTTGTCTAAACAGGATGGCTCCCACTGTTTCTCGAATCCCTCCTCAAACCATAAAGGAAGAATTAGCCAGGATCAACACCACCGTACAATACTTGCTTAACCGTTCAGCCAGGCCGGTGTCGGTACTTCGAGGGAGGTTTTCCAACGCTTTCGCGAAGTTCCTTAATTAAAGAACCTCTTTTCCCTGGGGGCGTAGCCCCGCTAACACCTTTCTAGGCACCTACTAGGTTTATAGCATTGATCGTTAAGTGAGAAATTTCCCGAGGAGTAGCATATACTCACAGTAGGATCGGGATCCAAATATCATCGTGTGATGAAACTGAAGGAATCCTACCAGAATCACCACACTCCAAATGGTATGCAAATCTAGCAAGTTTCAGTACTTATGAAACTCCCGATGTGGATTTTTGCCCCATGCTCTTATGACCTTGGCGTGAGGTCAAAATGTCATAAGTCACATGTCAAGTTCGTCCCATCATTATCTAGGTTAATTTGAATCCACCCGTACATACCCTTGACGTAGGCCAAAATGGCAGTACGACTGTTTCAAACCAACGCATTCTATCTATGCAACAGATAAATATCCGGCAGCTACCAATCACTATGCCTTGGCGTGAGGTCAAAATACATAGCTTGAATACTACCGAATATTTAACTGAAATGATGGAGGGCTACGGATGGTTTTGGCAAAACCGTGAACGTAGTGAACTTGATTTGGTCGATGGAACGAGATAGCTTTTAAATGGAGTGGCTCAAACTCCGCATTTTAA
Source organism: Agapanthus africanus (assembly GCA_030015575.1). NCBI lineage: Eukaryota > Viridiplantae > Streptophyta > Magnoliopsida > Asparagales > Amaryllidaceae > Agapanthus > Agapanthus africanus. Next base: position 296,439,544 of record JASDDO010000022.1, on the reverse strand, counting down.
AAGTTAGTTTTGAAAAGAACCGAGTGGTTTTTCGAAAGTGTTCCAACGACTTTAACTTGGTTTATTATCTTGCATTAGTTCTTTTAATGCGTGATATTCTTGCATTAGTACTTTTAATGCGTCCCATCATTTAATCCTACCATTGCAGAAAACAACCAAAATATGACGTACGCTTATGCCATTCGCATTCGCCACGGGGCCCCGTCATTACCCGTTAGGTTACTTAACTAACGACAGAGCGGGGGCTGGGCTAGCGCGTCTGTAAAACATAAGCAACGCCTAAATAGTTATAGATATAGCAATAGTAGACATTACAGATCACAGATGAATGCATTGGATATACTAGCAATCCGCAATCCTTTCGAGCCTGAAATGAAAAGCGGATAACACGGTCGCGGTGAATAGCCAAATACCCCACCCAAGACCCCTACGGGTGCGGCAAACTACCCGCCAAGTACTCGGTAGTTTGTGCACCCCTCCATGGGTCTATCCTAGGAGCAAAAATAGCAAAAAGAATTATACAATGACGGCTACAACCCCGACCCGGTTGTGCGGCCAAACAAATAATATTATTACATCAATTTACATTTACAATGAATGAAAGAAAAACAAAAGCTCATCTCACATCCACCCCGGCTATTCACCCGCGACAGTCCAACACATTCATATACACATTCCAGCACATTACAGATCATGTATAACCTCGACTAATCGTCTTATAGCGATTAGCCGACGTTCAATACATGCAAGCATCACAGATATAACCATCATAGTCAAAGTGCAGTGAAGTTCGGAAAAAAATACGGAATTATAGGACCCCAAAAGAAAATTTCTTTTCTGGAAAATCTGGGCACATATAATATATTTCAAAAATCCCAAAACCAACACACAAACACACTGCACGAAAAACGATGCAGAGAAGAAGACAAAGCGCGGCGGTTGCGCGGCACGAGCCTACCTCGTGCCGCGGAAGGGCGGCGCTTTGAGCTCAACAGTGGATCGTTTTTCTTGAGTGCATTCACAAAACCCTGAGACGATTTTACAAGTATAAAGTTTTTCATTTTGAGCCAAAAAAATTTCAACAGAAACTCAGATTTTGAAAAAGTATGGTTTTTGGGTTTTTTCGGTTCCGAACTTCGTTACACTTCACTACCAAGCTAGTTTAAGTTTAGTTAGGCTCTGATACCACTGTAAGTCCACGTTGCGACCCCCGGTTCTTACGGGGAGGCGGAAACGGTATAAAAATCAAATTTTTAGTGCAAGAGGCAACATGGACTAAACAAGGTCGGGATCGTTGTCTAAACTAAAACTAGCAAACTAGCTAAAGAGATTTAGCTACTCGGATAAAGATGATTATACCTAAACTTGAACTCTTTCTTCTTCAAACTTTGTTGTAGAGGTTGATGGTTCTCTTTTGTCGCCTTCTTCCGTCGAAGATGGATCCACCTCGAAGGCTCGACCTTTGGGCTCTTTCTCGAACTTGGAGTGAACTAGAATCGCCGGCTTGCTAAACCCTTGATCCTAGAGTGAGTAGAGAGTGTCTAAGGGTTGCTTTTGTTTTTCAAGAGAAGGATTCTCAACACATGAGAAGGTTTCTCTTGGCTAGAGGAAGAAGAAGATGAAGTGAAGAGAGAGAGTGAATATGATAGAATGAGCTCTCATTTCCTTTCTTGCAACCATAATGCAAAAAGAAAATGAATTATCAAATAATAATAATCAAAATGAAAAGGTTGATGGAAAGTTTTAGAATGACTAATATCATTACAAGCATTAAATGAAAATGCAAGAATCAAGAGCATCTTTCTCTTGTAATGATAATGGTCAAAAGTTCAACCATGGTCAACAAGTCAACCATGGTCAACAAGTCAACAAAAACTAACCATGACACAATTTCATTTTATTATATATTATTGAATGATATAATACAAATCCATTAGGGTTTGGAAAAAGACGACTGTCAACTGTGCATACGCACCCGTTCCGAAACCCTAATGAAAGTCATCTTCCTCCTCCTCAAATAACTGTGCATACACACCTGCATTCTTGTTCCGAGGAACATGAATACTGAGAGATAAAAGCAACCCCAAATACTATACCAGTATCCGGCTCAAACCAGAGCCCGCTGGTAATATCTGTCCGGACTCCAAACGTGCACAAGTGCGCGGATGAGAACGAACCCTGTCGCAAAACCATGCGACCTCTACTCTGTTTTGCCCAGAGGCGAATACCCTCTGTGTGGGACTCTAAAGACTCGACACTACGCTGGCAGTGGGTTTAACCACAGACCGCAAGCGGCACTAGCTGTGCGTAACGGTCCCCAGGTAGATGTCGACAAGAAGGCTGACGAGGTGAAACCCCATCGGTACTCCTACTGAGTCTGAATGTGACAGTCTCCGTACAGTCCGGTCTGTTCGTCTGATACATCGCATGGCGGGCCTAGGGGGCGGTAAACGTCAGTCCCCCAATAGCGGTACAAGTCGTGCCGGAGCGAAGCCCAAAACACCCTGAGATAACACTGGAAACCTACCAGTATATCTCGTTTGCCCTGGCCAGGGACTACTCGTGTAATGGCTCTCCTAGACACAGCGCGATGTCAACCCCCAATACCGGGAGAGACGAATCCTATCTAACCGTCACTGCCTCCAAGTGCTTCGGGACTGCACCCAACCACCACCTGTTTGCACGACTCCTTTGAGCCGTGGTAGGGTAGTGATCAAAGTGCAGTGGGAACACACTCGAGGCGAAGTGCCAGTGTCAAGTCAGCGGACTAAGCTGCACTCATGTCACCTGGGAACTGATGACTGACGATAGGTATAATACCAACCTGTCAGTTCCCGACGAGTCCTGTCCAGTGTACTCGTAACCCAACGAGCACCCGTATACTATCTCCAGTACGACGTACTGATGGCTGTGGGACAGACCATCTCCCACACTGGGATGAGAAGCGCATACGCTAGTCTACTCCGGAGTATCGATGCCCTGTCTCGATAGTCCTGCGACTAGGGACCTGTATAAGGATGTGCTTATAGATTACCCAGCCCCCACTAGTGTGACTGCCATCACAACGCTGGTAATCAAGCAAAGATCCTAAGGGCTCCACTAATGCGTATAAGTGATATAGTAAAATAAACACAAGTACACATTGAAGTAGAGACAAACCAAGTAGCATACTACTATTTTGAGCAAGATTGTATATACAAGGTGAATATCCCAAGCATCCATTAAGTAATATACAAACTAGTATGATACAGTAATGGCCTCTAGGGCATATACACTAACAATTAAGACACTAGGAGACCACCCTGCAAGTACGAACCCATTCCAAGCATCCTTGGCCGAGCAGGCCGGTTTTGAGGGCAGTATGGCCGGCCTCGGTGTGGGCAATTGTGTCTAGGTTTGGTCTATAGCTCACTTACCCCCTATACAACCCCATTGTATTGCTAGTTTGGCCTGATTTTACCTGAACCAAAATCTGGGGGCTGTTGTTAGTGTTTTGGGCAAAGTTTTCCCGATGTTTGAATGCTTGGTTTTGGTGGTTGGATTTGTATTTAGTTGTTGGGTGTTGTACGTCAACAACAAGGGTTGTTTGGTTATTTTTGCATGTGTAGCTTATGGGTTCTAACCCATAGGCGATCCGTGTGCCGTAATTGGTTTTCTGGACTTGGTGTTAATAGCATTTGCGGTTTGTGTATTTATTGTAGGTACTTTCGCGTGGATTCCGCGACGAAGAAGCACATCGACTACGGATGAACAAGGAGTTCCACAGGTGAGTATATTTATATCTACGGGGGGGAAGTCAGGTGGATAGCGTATAGCACCCCCGTAAATTTTGATGGAAACCGATATATAGGATATGGTTAGAGAAACCTATTCTAGGAACCTATGGATGTGATTAAAGGTTTAGTGTGGCATGATATGAAAGAAATGATGTCTCGGATTGATACATATATAAGGATATGATAAGTGAACTTGAATCACTATATATAGATAGGTAGTGCACGAGAATAAGTATGAGATTTAGAGAGCATGACATGAGATTTATAAGATAGGATATATACATGTAAATGACTTGATGTGGGATATAAATGTGATGAAAAGAATATACGATGTGATATGATGACTTGATTGATATGTCGGTATACGGATGCGAGTCTATATGAGAGGATTGATACCTTTGCCGGTCCCATGATATGAGATTGTTATGGATGTGACCTGGGATATAGGTATATAGATATATATAATGTTGTGAAGCATGAGTGATATGCCGTACAAGACGTTAGGTCTGTACCCTCTTTTGCCTTATAGGTTGATAGGATCCCTAATGGTCTATTGCCGCCGTACGATGATTTACCGTACGTGATGAGTTTTATGATGATTGATCCGTACCCTTGACTAAAAGATGTCGTACGATAGATTATACCGTACGTGATGTTGTGAGGCTGGATGTCGATTGATAGATTTACCGACTCGATTATGTTATAGATACGTATACCTTTAGCATTGAGCTTACGATTTACTTATACTACGTTCATGTCATTCTCATTGCATTACATATACCTGTGCTAGTACACCTACACCATTATCGATGATGCGTATGTTATACTAACACAGATTGACCGGCTCATACACTTCATCATCGATAATTGCTATGTCACTCACACCGTAGAATTGCCCCACCGTATGTTATGTTTCATGATATACTTGCTATGCTCACGTCATTATGATATGTCGCATGATATACTGATATGTTTACATCACTGTTCCATGTTGCATGATATACGGATATGCTTACATTTCTGTTATATATCGCATACATCATGCTTTATGATTATACGCATTGAGATATGCTTTTTCATGAGATTTATGGATTTGAGAACCGTGGTTATTTCAAAAGAAAGTATGTATTGTTTTAAAAATCAGGTTTCTCTTGATATGATATTTCAGTGCGTCTACCATGCGTTTTCTCGGTTCTGAGACTTGTGATATGTGAAACCCGATTCGAGGAGTTGGATGATCCGTTTGCGGGTTCATGGTGGACCCGGTATGGTACCCCGGGGTGAGAAAGGGATGTCGCGCAGTAGACGATGAGCCTGGCAGAGGGACTACTACTTACCGGTGATTTGTTGGACCTGGCGGTTATCCGGAGGATACCGACCAGAGTCAAGAGATGGATATGGGCCGATCCGTTCTCCCGGAGCCCGAGGGCCGATCCGGACAGACAGAGCCCGTGGGCCGATCCGGACTGACGGAGCCTGAGATATGAGGATTTACGTGTCAATGCTGGACACGGGTTTCATGATGTTTCGAGTGTCGATGTTGGACACTCAGGTTCCATGATTTTGATGTGTCATTGATGGATACATATTGATTTATATCCTCATATTTACATGCATATGCTTACCTGATATTTACATGCATGATGCTGTTGTGTCATTGATAGACACGTGGATGAGATCCACATGCATACAGGCATTGATTATATGGTTGGATGATATCCACATGCATAGGCATTGAGTATATTGTTGGCACATATGTAGATACGGTAACCCTAGATATCATAGTATTACCTTTATGATATAGTTGACCTACGAATCGTTGTTTTATTCGATTTCTACCTGATGATGTTTTCTACTCACGAGTTGGCAACTCACCTCCGTTGTGCCACAGTTCTTGCAGGTTGACCGCATGGATCAGTAGCGGCATCGCTGGCACACAGCTTGCTTTCGGGTGACTTGCTTTGGTAGGTGGTACATGTTAGATCGTACCACTCCTGTATTTACTATTCTGTTGTATCTAGTTCACTCCATCAATCAGAAACTAGTATTTGTATAAATAGTAACACTTAGATAAACTTGTATTTGCGAGACTTAGAGCGACGGACTATATGTTCGCTATTGGGGGGATTTGATGTCTTTCTTTATTTACTTTATCTTTTGTGGTGATCTTCGCCGTTGGACGTCGTATACTTATATCTATGACTTGCGTGGTTGTGATTCCGCCGATTGGCGAAGAGCTAGCTCCCGCTTGGGGATGCCTTTTATATTATCATGTATATATGGTTTTGGATCAAAATATACAAAGGAGGTGCTGCCCAAATTTTTAAAAGACGAAAGATGTTTTTCAACTAGTAAAAATCCACTTGCATTTTTGATGTTCCTCTATCTATGCAATAAGAAAACATTTGATTTTCATTATACCTTATTTTCAAAACTTCACCTCTTTTATTTTCTTAAAAATGTTTAGATTTCTGGGTTTCGTCTTACTTGAGTTACGTTACGCCTTTAGACGTATTGTGATTTAAGTGTCGGTCACGAACAATATTTCGGGTCATGACAAATTTGGTATCAGAGCGCTAGGTTTAACCTTGGTTCGAGTCTATGTTTGACTATGTGGAGTCTAGGGCGTGTATCTATTTCAGAACCTAGGCTTGACCTTACGGAACTTAGACATGAACAGGGGGTATTAGACCCGAACTTTCGTTACATAGGCTGATCGTGATTGATGGAGTAGGTAGCTTAAGTAGAGTGACGTACTGTACGTATGTTCCGCGGCATATTTACGATACGATACTCCACTTAAGAAACCTTAAGATGTACATATCTTGAGACTTGTGATTCTCTCCGTTCCCTTGATCATACATCCATTGAGATCCTTGATTCTATTCGTTTCCATGATCATACTATCATTGATTCCATTCCTCCGTATGATCATGTATCCATTCTGGATCTGTTGATTACTTTCATTCCTTTGATCTATCTTCTTCGATACATGCTTGAGGTTCCTGTCACCATGGTTTGAGAGCGCAGATTGAGCTGCTGCTAGTGTTGCGGTCAGGGAGAGCTCGTCATAGACAAGGATTGACCATCGTGTTTTCTGGTGACATGGGAACGTCTCGATGTAGTGTTTGTGTTGTGACATCTCGTTTGAGGCGAGTGTTCGATTTTGCACCGGATGATCGGGACATTGTCAGTGGCTGCCTGTTGTAGGAGGACTGTTGATGTACAGCCTACCTCAGAGTTTGTGATGTCATCTACCGTGCAGACAGATGACCCAGCTGTTGCTGAGATTGATGGGATGTCGCCTCCAGACTTTATGAGCTGAGATCGCAGGAGCATTTAGGCAGAGATGCGGCAGAAGATAGCTAGTCTATCTTGAGTTGAGAGACGAAGCTGATTCTTCAGATTTGATGCGCCGACGCAGGCTCAGTTGAGTTGAAGATTCCAGTGTGGAGAATCTTATTCAGATCTAGAGTAGATCAATCCAGAGATGACGTTGTTCGTCGGATTTCCCGATGTGAGATCGGTAAGTTGACCAGTTTCAGATAGAGGACCTCACCCAGATGCGTTGTAACATTTCAAAAAAATAAAATATTATTTTTGGGAATTTTTATAATTTAATAATAAAATATAGAATATTTTAATAGGGCGGGATAATTAAATACCGATAAATGGGGGGAAATTTGGAAAATTATAGAAATTATTAAAAGAGGGTGTTTTATGTGAATTATGCAATTTTTAAGTTTTTATGATTAATTATGTACTAATCGCGTTTTAAGCTTGTTTTGTGCAAAACATGCACCATATCATTTTTACACTTGTTACTATTTTTCCATGGCTCTCCTTCATGTTTTAAAGCATGGTTGTTGATTTGTTGGAAAATAGAAAAGAAAAGGGGAAAAAGAATAAAGAAATAGGTATGGGTGAGAGAAAGAAAGGTGAGGGTTTAGGTTGACTTTGTCTTGAGCCATCCCCTCTTCTTTTGTTCACTCATTTTCCTCTCTCTCTTCTCTCTCCTTGCTGCTGCTGCTGCCTCATTCTCTCCCCCTCTCCACCTCCTCAAATCACCTCAATAAACATCTCAAAACCCATTACCCTTTTCATTAAAAAGATGCACAAGCTTAAGGGAAGCACATTGGACAAAGAACGCAAAGATTTTGGCCACTTGGGGCAACTCAAGAATTTTCTTGAGTTGCCAAATGAGCTATTTTCTGAACCATAAGCTTAGTGTTTCCATTACTTTTACCCCCATGTTAGACTAAAACCGATATCGTGTGGTTTGGGTGAAGTTTGAAAACTCTAGTTAGGGTTATTGGAAATTGAAAGTTGTGATGGGCAATTGAGCTCAGTAGAGGCCTCACAAACCCCCTAGTGCTAGAATTAAGACCTAAACCAGAGACTAGAACCCCGAAATACGGATTTAGAAAAGCCGATATCGGAAAATTGTGAATTCTGTGGATGTAAAATGGAATCTGCTATCACCCTGAGACTCTGAAAATTATTTTATAAGGACAGTGATACATGCGGGCACCTAGAAAGCTACCACCAAAGCCCTGACCCCTAACCCTCAAACTTGGCAGCAATTAAATCCATTCTGGCCGTAAATTCCGGCCATACCAGTGAGGATTTGGCTCGTATTTGTTTTGTGGCTTTGTCTCAAGTAAAATAGACCCTTGGTATAGGCAAAATTGTCTGATTTGACCTAGGGTAGAATCTGGGACCTTTTTCCTAAGTTGTTGTTTTGATTCGGAGTTTCGTTTTGGCGTATTTTGAATTCTGGATTTCTAGTATTGTGTTTTACCTCGATCTTTTGACGTTTGTACGACGATATTGAGGATTGTTTGATGTTTTTGAAAGCGTAGTCCATAGGTTCTAACCTATAGGCCATAGCGCGTCGTTTGGTTTTCTCGATGTGATTTTAAGGTGCTTTTGCGATTGTGTTACCTTGTAGGTACCTTCTCGAGGGCTTCATACGAGGAAGAAGATGAAGGCAACATCGACACCGACACGCAGGATGAAAGGTGAGTAGATTATATCTACAAGGGAAGTCAGTGGATGGCGTATAGCACCCCGGCAGTTCGATATTTAGTATACTAGATATATACTATATATATGTGTATGATAGCGTTAAGTGTGAAATGGATACTCTAGATGTGATTAGGTGTACTATGGATAGATTAGGGTTTAGAAGTAAACTAGTATAGTTTCCTAGTTGCGAACCCTAGAATAGGTTTACATCCACACACACACGCATGCTTATCTGTTATACTTATACCTGGATGATGAGGATAGTGTATGATATTTGGAGATGGGTCAATGATATTGGGCATAGTGCCAGGAGATCGGTAATATGATGTGATTCATATTTGGGATACGACATGTGATTTTAGCGGGCCTTGGGATGTGTGTTTTACACACGCATTTATATTTATATAGATGGTATCGATTTGTACTAGACTTAGATCAATACCCCAGATCATGAGATATGATGATAAGGATACCAGATAATTGATGAGATGAATGTGATATTGACCCGTACCCAGATTTGGGATGCCGTACGATGATTACCGTACGAGCTTTATTTGATGATAAGATCCGCACTCATGACTCGAGGATGTCATATGATATTGTATCGTACGTGGTACCTTGAGACGGGATCGCCGACTATTATATTTTACATATATATAATTATATCGACTCAGATTTAGGTGGTTTTCATACCCCTCCAGATTGACTTGTTAGTTAGAGCCGTAGTCTTGCTAGTAGATGTTAGGCTAGGCCGATGTCATACCTATTTCAAAAACTAACGAATCGGAAGTATTTTAAAGACAGGCAAGGGATTCTACGGATATTTTCAAAAGACACATCTTTTCTTAAAAACACCATAGCCCTTATTTTCCTAAAGACCCCGATTTGTCTTATTTCAAATGGCAAAAACAGTATGACATAGATACATTGATGTAGATTCTACACTGTGGTGTTTATTATTCATTTGTCGCAGACTCTTACTGTTTGCATCGCATTGCATGTTACATATGTTTATTGTTGTATCAAATCCATGTTGTTAGGACACCAGCACCATTATCGATGATGCATATGTTTCACGTACACCTGCTTGCAGGCTCTCACACTTCATCATCGATAATTTCCATGTCACTACACTGTCGTACTGTTGCATTCAGGATATGTCCCTTGCATGGCATAATTGCGCACATACCTATTGTACATTCATATTCGTGTACTTACATATTGTACACTCGTACTTGTGCACATACCTATTGTACATTCATATTCGTGTACTTACATATTGTACACCCATACTTGTACACATACTCATTTGCACATACATAGATGATTCTCGCTTGATTTGGAGATTTGGGAACCGCAGGGTACTCTTTAAAACTGATTCATTTTAAAAGAGCGGTATCCCCCAATATGTGCATATTACTATTCCATGTTGCATGATATACTGATATGCTTACATTTCTTTTATATGTCGCATACATCATGCTTTCTGATTATACGCATTGAGATATGTTGTTTCCATGATATTTCTGGATTTGGGAACCGTGAGTATTTTAAAAGAGAGTATGTATTGTTTTAAAAACTCGGTTACCCTTGATATGATATTTCAATGTGTCCACCATGTGTTTTCTCGGTTTTGAGAGTGGCATGTGAAACCCGATTCGAGGAGCGGTTGGCACCGTCTGCGGGTACATGGTGGACCCGGTGAGGTACCCCGGGTCAAGAAGACTCGTATATGTTAGACGGTGAGCCTGGCAGGGGAGTACTACCTACCGGTGATTGTGTTGAGCTCGGCGGATATCTGGGGGATACCGACCGGAGTTGAGAGATGAGATGGGCCGATCCGGACAGACGGAGCCCTATGTATATGAGGATTTACGTGCCGATGCTAGGCACAGGTTTCATGATGTTTTCGAGTGTCGATGCTTGACACCCAGGTTCCATGATTTTGATATGTCGTAAGCGACACATGTTGATTTACATCCTCATACTTCCATGCATATGCTTATGATATTTACATGCATGATGCTTCTTGTCATTGGGTGACACGTGGACGATATCCACATACATATAGTTGACATTGATGATATTGATCACATAGTTGGATGATATCCACATATTCATAGACTTCATGATATATTCGACATTGATCATGCCTCATATTTATGATATGCTATTATCTGAGGCACTGGCACGAGCACTTGGCACTACACTCATGTATAGATGTTACATTGCCACCTTATCTTGCTTCAGACTTATTCATTTGAGGTTTATATTTATATATCTGATCGTATTGACCTAGGATTGTGTCATACATACAATTTCTGCTCTGTGATATTTTCTATTCACGAGTTGGCAACTCACCCCCGTTGTGCCACAGTTTCTTGCAGGTTTTGCCGTACAGGTTCCATTGCGGCTTTTTTGGTACACTGCTTCCCTTACGGGTGATTTGGTTTGGTAGGTGGGTTCTTTTGCATCAGAACCACCATTGTATATGTATTTTTCAGTTGTATCTAGTAATTCCATCAACCAAATTTGTATATTGTTTCAGACTTAGAAAACTAGTTGTGTATTATTTCGACCTTAGAGTCGCGCGTTGTAGTATTATGGTTTTCATGCTGATTTTGAGTTTTCCTTTGAGTTTTGATCCTCACCCTTCGGCGTTGTATATTATACTGCTTGCGTGGTTATGACCGTCGATTGACGAAGTGCTAGCTCCCGCTTGGGGATGACTTTTATCAGTGCACATATATTATTCATGTTGTATCCCGTTTGGGGCCAGTATTTACAAAGGAAACTCTGCCGAAATTTTCAGAAAAAGACTATAGATTTTAAAAATGCATATTGGGCTTACTTATTTAAAAACCTTGTTTTTAAAACATGTTTTCCTTACTTCTTAAAAACCAGTTTTCTTTATTTGCTCCTTAAAATGGTTTTAGATTTCTGGGCTTTTGGCTTACTTGAATTTGATGGGGTCCTATAGACTTCATATGATTCAAGTGCCAGTCATGTGCTATTTCGGGTCGTGACAAAGTTGGTATCAGAGCGCTAGGTAAACCTTGGTTCGAGTCTAAGTTTGACTATGCGGAGCCTAGAGCGTTATATATATACAGAACTTAGGCTTGACCTTACGGAACTTAGACTTAGTCGAGGGGGTATTATACCCGAAATTTCGTCGCATAGGATGACCCTTGGTTGATGGAGTAGGTAGCTTGAGTAGAGTGACGTACCGTACGTATGTTCCGCGGCATACTTACGATACGCTGCTCCGCTTAAGAAACCTTAGGATGTACATTTCCTTACACAGTATTATATTCATTCCTATGATCTATCCTCATCAATACTGGATATGATTTTGCTGCCACGATTACACGGGCAAAGAGAGCTACGGCTAGAGTTGCGTCAGCTTAAGCTCGTCATGGACGAGGACTGACCAGGGCATGATTCTAGAGACATACGATTGCATAGAGGCTTCGTTTCATTATGTCTCACGCCATGAGTTTGACAGATTACTTTTACGAGATTTCTCGGACGTGCTGATCGGCACCAGAGGATCAAGCTACTGCTAGGGGCCAGCCAGAATGTGATGACTATTGATATATCTCTTACTCAGGATGATTGAGGCGCTGTTCAGTGTACAGACGAATGAGCCAGTTGTTGCTGCAAATGACGAGATATTGCCCAGATGGTGGAGCTACTGCAGCATGAGTATATACTTAGAGATAAGATGGAAAGTCGCTAGTCACCCAAGGAGGAACGACTAGGACATGTGGTTCGTTCGCTTACCCCTATGCGAGGTCATCAGATAGATTGATTCCAGCTAGAGACGACTTCACGCAGATTCGTTGAGAGTCGATAGAAACGATCGAATGTCAGGAAACCATTTCCAAGTTTAAAGTATTCGGAAGACAATGCAAGTAATGCTATGGACCCTCTAGAAGAATGAAACCCTAACTCGACGTAATGACCATGGAACGCCTCCGAACCTTAGGGTTTGCGGCAGTTTAGCGGTGCCATTTGTGAGGCTTGGGTTTGCCCTTCTACGGTTGGTCCACAGGTGTTGTGGTATGTACTGGAATACTATTAAACTGTACTCAAGATGTTGATCTCTTGGGGGAATATGAGGTTCTGACAAATCGATCGGATGGTTCGACATCATTCGGATATCATGTGATGGGACACATTGCTTGGGAGACTCCAGATACGAGTATAGCCGTTGGAGCGCAGTCCATGCAGCCACGAGAAGACGAGTCTGAATCAGTCGACATTGGAACAGGGTGGAGTAAAGAGGTCGCACGAGATTTCGATGAGATGACGCTCCACTCCTCTGACATCAGAGATGCGATACGCATGCAGAGGCGTTGATTATGGATATACCTTCCAGAAGGAGTCGCGATGAGTATGCAGTCGTTCCGGAACAAGGAACAGATATAGTGAATGATGGTAACTTCCGGGCAATTTGGCAGAAACGAGATTTGAAAGAGACCTCGATAGGACCTTTCTGGAATACTATACGAGAAGACTTGGACCCAGGAGTGGTCATATTGCGCACACCCAGCATGCCAGAGTTCGGCATCGTCGACGAGATAGTTGACCAGGTTCGGATAGAGGACCTCACCCAGATGCATTGTGAATAGATCAAGGATGGACGAGAATGGAGTATATCTCCGCAGGTTGGGACGAGTTCCTGAGGACGTGTTCGGCTAGATATCTTCCACAGAGTGATGAAGATACGGAGTTCGTGATTTCGAGTCCGTGTGAGAGACTTCGGATTGACGTAGCCGAGAACATTTGCAGTGCGCAGATAGAGACATGACGTCGAAGTGAACGATGATACAAACAAGTGGGACAAGTGGTTCGTTCGAGATGCTGACGAGCTGTTGTTACTCCCGTTAAGATTAAAGGTCGGATATGTCTACAGAGGTGTTGGGATGCGACCAGTTTCCGAGAAAATGCTGTGCTAAGGACGTAGATGTCCATAGAGCGAGAAGAGATTATGCAAGAGTACCAGCCTCCGTACAGTTCGACATAGGCAAGATCGGAAGAGACCTTGAGCAGGATTCCTTCCAGGACACAGATGCGATAAGATTTGCACTCGGGATCAGATGTGTAATGTGTATTCAGAGGACCAGAAAAGTGCCAAAACGGAATCGTCCCCGTTAGCACACCTGACAGGGCCGATGAGCCGACGGATTGCGAGATTGGTAATCCACAGAAGAGATAAGGGCCCGGAGACAGAGGACGCCAGACCGTGAGCAAGAGGTAAGTAGATATATTGCGCTGCTAGCATTGGATGCACCGACACCTTCTCGACTTTGAAGGAGGATATACCGACGACGATATTTATGATTTATGATTTTGTGATTCGATTATCACGTATCCGTCACCTTCGATTTCGGTGTTTGTGGGCGATCTATTCGCATGATTTAGTCTCGATGACTGAGTTCCATGATATTTGTTTTCGTGCACCATGGTTGCACCTACTGGATATTCATATTTGTGCATAGTTATTGCACCTGATATCGTTTTTGTGCCTTGGTTGCACATGCTTATGACTTCATGGATTTCTTACCGCTGGGTTGATTTTGTGCATATGGTATGCACACAATTTGGCTTTTTGCACTCGGTATAGCTTATATGTGCTTGTAGTCCATTGATATGTGTTTTGTGCACGCAGTTGCACACATTTATGATTTTCTTTACACCTGGGTACACTCGGTGTTGCTGCTTACGCATTTGAGTTATTGTTTGGTATTTGTGCACAGGATGCACCGTATTTGTATTTCTTGCCCAGGATGCTCCAGTTTTATACTTCGTGCGTTTGTCGCACCAGTTTTATGTTTCGTGCGTTTATCGCACCAGATTTATATTTCGTGCCTTTGTTGCACCAGATTTATATTTTGTGCACTATGGTTGCACCTGACTTCGATTTGATGTCATTCGATATGTTGATTTCTTGCACTTCGAGCATTTGATTTGGATTTTCGCGCGTATTGAGCGCATGTTTTGATATGCGATTTTTGTGCACGCCGGATGCACTAAATCGATATTTTCGTGCATGTCTGATGCACCTGATTTTGCTACTAGGCACACACGTTGCCTATGACAGATGTTTTGTGCACACCCGTTGCACTTAGATGTTGTTTCTGTGCACATGTATAGAACATATATGAATTTTGATTTCCGTGCGCACCAGACGCACAGGGTATTCTTATATACATTTTGGGATTGATTTCTTATGGAGCAGTACGTTTTTATGGTATTTGCTATATGTTTTCGTACTGAGCAGGACTAGCCAGAGGACAGTACCTGGATATATTTTGCATGCATTGATAGTTATCGAAGGGATTTCCAAGAAGCGAGCTATAGTCTAAGTATTTACCTACGTGTCTGATATGACACGAAACGTTTAAAGCAAGGAAACCCTTCTAAAATTATTTTCAAAACGGCGGAACGTACATACTAAGTAAAAGATATATACATATATGGTTATTTTCGTACAATAGACGTCCGCCACTGTGCAGCGATACGCGCATAACACAGCAACATGAAAAGGTTTGGCATGCATTTCCTTCAGTTATTTACATGTATAGATTTGATGTCTACATGTATAATTATGATGTATATCATATCGGTTTTGTTTTGGATTTGACCTTTGTGTCTTTACCATGACTGCGATGATTGCGGGATGCTTGACGGAGTTTTGATTTTGAGTTATCTGCTCATTGTTTTTGCACATACATTGCGTTATGATGCGTTTATGTATTGATGATTTCGGAGCCCCGACGACTTAGACTTTCATGGAAATGTTTTAGAATTTGGGGGTTTGAATTTAAATTCGGGGACCGAGTTTCTTTAAGGGGGGAAGATTGTAACATTTCAAAAAATAAAATATTATTTTTGGGAATTTTTATAATTTAATAATAAAATATTGAATATTTTAATAGGGCGGGATAATTAAATACCGATAAATGGGGGGGAAATTTGGAAAATTATAGAAATTATTAAAAGAGAGTGTTTTATGTGAATTATGCAATTTTTAAGTTTTTATGATAAATTATATGCTAATATAGTGCTAATCGCGATTAAAAATCGCTAATCGCGTTTTAAGCTTCTTTTGTGCAAAACATGCACTGTATCATTTTTACACTTGTTACTATTTTTCCATGGCTCTCCTTCTTGTTTTAAAGCATGGTTGTTGATTTGTTGGAAAATAGAAAAGAAAAGGGAAAAAGAATAAAGAAATAGGTATGGATGTGAGAGAGAAAGGTGAGGGTTTAGGTTGACTTTGTCTTGAGCCATCCCCTCTTCTTTTGTTCACTCATTTTCCTCTCTCTATTCTCTCTCCTTGCTGCTGCTGCTGCCTCATTCTCTCCCCCTCTCTACCTCCTCAAATCACCTCAATAAACATCTCAAAATCCATTACCCTTTTCATTAAAAAGATGCACAAGCTCAAGGGAAGCACATTGGACAAAGAAAGCAAAGATTTTAGCCACTTGGGGCAACTCAAGAATTTTCTTGAGTTGCCAAATGAGGTATTTTCTGAACCATAAGCTTAGTGTTTCCATTACTTTTCCCCCATGTTAGACTAGAACCGATATCGTGTGGTTTGGGTGAAGTTTGAAAACTCTAGTTAGGGTTATTGGAAATTGAAAGTTGTGATGGGCAATTCAGCTCAGTAGAGGCCTCACAAACCCCCTAGTGCTAGAATTAAGACCTAAACCAGAGACTAGAACCCCAGAATACGGATTTAGAAAAGCCGATATCAGAAAATTGTGAATTCTGTGGATGTAAAATGGAATCTGCTATCACCCCAAGACTCTGAAAATTATTTTGTAAGGACAGTGATACATGCAGGCACTTAGGAAGGTACCACCAAAGCCCTGACCCCTAACCCTCAAACTTGGCCGCAATTAAATCCATTCTGGCCGCAAATTATGGCCAGACCAGTGAGGATTTGGCTCGTATTTGTTTTGTGGCTTTGTCTCCAGTAAAATAGACCCTTGGTATATGCAAAATTGTCAGATTTGACCTAGGGTAGAATCTGGGACCTTTTTCCTAAGTTGTTGTTTTGATTCGGAGTTTCGTTTTGGCGTATTTTGAATTCTGGATTTCTAGTATTGTGTTTTACCTCGATCTTTTGACGTTTGTACGACGATATCGAGGATTGTTTGATAGTTTTGAAAGCGTAGTCCATAGGTTCTAACCTATAGGCCTTAGCTCGTCGTATGGTTTTCTCGATGTGATTTTAAGGTGCTTTTGCGATTGTGTTACCTTGTAAGTACCTTCTCAAGGGCTTCATATGAGGAAGAAGATGAAGGCGATATCGACATCGACACGCAGGATGCAAGGTGAGTAGATTATATTTACGGGGGAAGTCGGGTGGATGGCAGATAGCACCCCCGCAGTTCGATGTTTAGTATACTAGATATATACTATATATATGTATGATAGCGTTAAGTGTGAAATGGATACTCTAGATGTGATTAGGTGTACTATGGATAGATTAGGGTTTAGAAGTAAACTAGTATAGTTTCCTAGTTGTGAACCTTAGAATAGGTTTACACCCACACACACACACATGCTTATCTGTTATACTTATACCTAGATGATGAGGATAGTGTATGATATTTGGAGATGAGTCGATGATATTGGGCATAGTGCCAGGAGATCGGTGATATGATGTGATTTGTATTTGGGATACAACATGTGATTTTAGCGGGCCTTGGGACGTGTGTTTTACACACGCATTTATATTTATATAGATGGTATCGATTTGTACTAGACTTAGATCAGTACCCCAGATCATGAGATATGATGATAAGGATACCAGATAATTGATGAGATGAATGTGATATTGACCCGTACCCAGATTTGGGATGTCGTACGATAATTTGCCGTACGAGCTTTATTTGATGATAAGATCCGCACTCATGACTCGAGGATGTTATATGATATTGTATCGTACGCGGTACCTTGAGGTGGGATCACCGACTATTATATTTTACATATATATAGTTATATCGAATCAGATTTAGGTGGTTTCCATACCCATCCAGATTGACTTGTTAGTTAGAGCCGTAGTCTTGCTAGTAGATGTTAGGTTAGGCCGATGTCATACCTATTTCAAAAACTAACGAATCGGGAGTATTTTAAAGACACACAAGGGATTCTACGGATATTTTCAAAAGACGCATCTTTTCTTAAAAACACTGTAGCCCTTATTTTCCTAAAGACCCCGATTCGTCTTATTTCAAATGGCAAAAACAGTATGACATAGATACATTGATGTAGATTCTACACTGTGGTGTTTATTATTCATTTGCCGCAGACTCTTACTGTTTGCATCACATTGCATGTTAAATATGTTTATTGTTGTATCAAATCCATGCTGTTAGGACACCGGCACCATTATCGATGATGCATATGTTTCACGTACACCTTCTTGCCGGTTCACACACTTCATCATCGATAATTGCCATCTCACTACACTATAGTACTGTTGCATTCAGGATATGACCCTGTCATGGCATACTTGTGCACATACCTATTGTACATTCATTTTTGTGTACTTACATATTGTACACTAGTACTTGTGCACATACCTATTGTACATTCATATTCGTGTACTTACATATTGTACACCCATACTTGTACACATACTCATTTGCACATACATAGATGATTTTCGCTTGATTTGGAGATTTGGGAACCGCAAGGTACTCTTTAAAACTGATTCACTTTAAAAGAGCGGTTTCCCCCAATATGTGCATATTACTATTCCATGTTGCATGATATACTGATATGCTTACGTTTCTTTTATATGTCGCATACATCATGCTTTCTGATTATACGCATTGAGATATATTGTTTCCGTGATATTTCTGGATTTGGGAACAGTGGGTATTTTAAAAGAGAGTATGTATTGTTTTAAAAACCCGGTTACCCTTGATATGATATTTCAGTGCGTCCACCATGTGTTTTCTCGGTTCTGAGAGTGGCATGTGAAACCCGATTCGAGGAGCGGTAGGCACCGTCTGCGGGTACATGGTGGACCCGGTGAGGTACCCTGGGGCAAGAAGACTCTTATATGTTAGACGGTGAGCCTGGCAGGGGAGTACTACCTACCGGTGATTGTGTTGAGCTCGGCGGATATCTGGGGGATACCGACCGGAGTTGAGAGATGAGATGGGTCGATCCGGACTGACGAAGCCTTATATATATGAGGATTTACGTGCTGATGCTAGGCACAGGTTTCATGATGTTTTCGAGTGTCGATGCTTGACACTCAGGTTCCATGATTTTGATATGTCACGAGCGACACATGTTGATTTACATCCTCATACTTCCATGCATATGCTTATGATATTTACATGCATGATGCTTATTGTCATTGGGTGACACGTGGACGATATCCACATACATATAGTTGACATTGATGATATTGATTACATAGTTGGATGATATCCACATATTCATAGTCTTCATGATATAGTCGACATTGATCATACCTCATATTTATGATATGCTATTACCTGAGGCACTAGCACGAGCACTTGGCACTACACTCATGTATAGATGTTACATTGCCACCTTATCTTGCTTCAGACTTATTCATTGGAGGTTTATATTTATATATCTGATCGTATTGACCTAGGATTGTGTCATACATACGATTTCTTCTCTGTGATGTTTTCTATTCACGAGTTGGCAACTCACCCCCGTTGTGCCACAGTTTCTTGCAGGTTTTGCCGTACAGGTTCCATTGCGGCTTTTCTGGCACACTGCTTCCCTTACGGGTGATTTGCTTTGGTAAGTGGGTTCTTTTGCATCAGAACCACCATTGTATATGTATTTTTCAGTTGTATCTAGTAATTCCATCAACCAAACTTTTATATTGTTTCAGACTTAGAAAACCAGTTGTGTATTATTTCGACCTTAGAGTCGCGCGTTGTAGTATTATGGTTTTCATGCTGATTTTGAGTTTTTCTTTGAGTTTTGATCCTCGCCCTTCGGCGTTGTATATTATACTGCTTGCGTGGTTGTGACCTTCGATTGACGAAGAGCTAGCTCCCGCTTGGGGATGCCTTTTATCAGTGCACATATATTATTCATATTGTACCCCGTTTGGGGCCAGTATTTACAAAGGAAACTCTGCCGAAATTTTCAGAAAAAGAATATAGATTTTAAAAATGCATATTCGGCTTACTTATTTTAAAACATGTTTTCCTTACTTGTTAAAAACCAGTTTTCTTTATTTACTCCTTAAAATGGTTTTAGATTTCTGGGCTTTTGGCTTACTTGAATTTGATGGGGTCCTATAGACTTCATATGATTCAAGTGCCAGTGACGTGCTATTTCGGGTCGTGACATGCGTTGTGAGTCGATCGAGAACAGACGGAGAAGTGTATTCCTCCGATGGTTGGGACGAGTTCCCGAGGGCGTGTTCGGCAAGATATTTTCTACAGAGTGATGAAGATACCGAGTTATTAATTTCGAGTTCATGTGAGGGATTCCGGATTGACTGTGGCCGAGAACTATTGCAGTACGCAGATAGCATGACGTGACATCGAAGCGGACGATAATAAAGACGAGTGGAACAAGAGGTTCGTGTGAGATGCTGACAAGCTGTTGTTACTCCCCGTTGAGAATAGAGATCGGATATGTATACAGAGGCGTTAGGATTGTAGGGTTTCTAGGCACACGCACAAGGGTCTACAAGGCATCAACCATGCCCGATTAAAATTTTAGCCGTGCCGAACAACCCGAAGCTGGATCTTTAAACTAGGGTTTAGGCGAAAACATGCATGTTAAACTCTTTAACACTAAGTGAGAGGGATTACAACCTTTGTAGATCCGGTCCTTCACTTCTTAAGCTCCGTGTTGATGTCCCTTCGCTACGATCATCGTGTTCTGGACTCTCGAGAGGTTCCACGAAGAGAAAGACGCAGTCTTGCTTCCGATCTTCGATACAATGATGATCTACCTTGAAGTTTCGTTAACACAAGCTAACACTCATAATATGAAGTGAACACCCTCATCTAAATGGCAAGGATAGATGAGGATGATGAAGTAGGATTTTTGCTCTCATTTATAATCTTTTTCTCACTCACTTTCATCACAAAAGAAAGCTTTTTCATGAAGGAACTCAAGGAAGAAGAAGCATGAAAGAAGATGATCACTTTTTCCTTTTGTGATGAACAATGAATTATTGTAGTGGTTACAAATCTAACCAAGGGTTAAGCATGAGAGAGTTAACCCTTGTAGAGAGTTAACTAGAGTTAATGGTTTGGATTGGGTTAACATAATATCTCACAAAAAATATCAAGCAACCACAAAGTCAAAGCTTCATGAAGCTTCATGGAAGCTTCATGCAAAAGCTAACCCTAATCCAAACCCTAACCAAGTTTAAACCCTAATCCAATGTTAAATTTGTAACCCTAACATGTTACAATATTATATATCACATATACAATATATTTTGTAACAATAGATAATAATACAATTAACATATATCGCATATATATCAATGTATTATCCCGTGAGAAAATGAATCTTTTAGTGAGCAAATATTAGTTAATATATCATATATATCATATATATTATTATACATTAAATTATCGAATCAACACTTGATCTGACAATCCGTCTATATCGCATATAACCGATTAATACGATGACCCGGTTATATCACATATACCCGGCCGATATCTCATATCGCGAGAATCCAATATGGTATCATATACCGCATTATCCTCGGTCCCGCACATATCACATATGTGCTCCTACTCCGTTGCCTGAGCTAAGAAACCTCTGTGTAGGACTCTAAAGAATCGTCAATACGCCGACAGTAGGTGATGATCATATCAAACACCCACAAGCTGCAAGCGGTCAGCTAAACGTAACAGCCACCCAGGTATTGAACGCTCAGAAGATCAACAAGCAAGCCTATACATTCTCCTGTAAATCCAAACAGTAACACTCCCGTACAGTCCGGTCTCGTCGTCTGATATGTCGCATATCTCGCCTAGGGGTGGTAAACGTCAGACCGCAGTAGCTCGATAAGTCGTGTCGATATGAGGTCTATAACAGTTCGAGAAACTACTGATAACACTTACCAGTAAATCTCAGCAACCCTGGCCAGGGATTTTCGGTTATAGCCAATCGAACACAGCACAACATCAACTCCCTATACCGGGAGAGACGAATCCCCTCCTATCGCTCATTGCCTCCATGTGATTCGGGACTGTACCCAAAAGCCATCTTTTTGCACGCCCTCTTGGACGTGGTATGATGGAAATCAAAGCACAGTGGGAATCACACAAGACTCTATGACGATCTCGGGTCAACAGACTACTCTGTACCAGTGTCACCGGAGAACTGCCATCTGACGTATGGTATAATACCATCTGGGAGTTCTCGGCAAGTCCGTCCAGTGTACCCAGTCTCCACTGAGCACCCGTACACCATCCTTGATGTCAAACACCGATGGATATGGGATCATCCATCGCCCATCATATGGGTCAAGATGCGTATACGCTAGTCTACTCTGGTGCATCGATGCCCTGTCTCGATACACCCTCGACTAGGAACAGTTATAGGATGTACTCGTCGACTACCGTAGCCCCACTAGTATGATCTCATCATAGTCCCAGTAGTCGAGTACATATCCTAAGGGCTTTATCAATATGTAACATAGAGACAATTAGAGTACATGTTAAGATAAAGTACAACCAGATAGCGTACTATCATGTCGAGCAAGAAAGTCCTCCCTATATATGTCCAAGCATCCATTACAATATACATCGTATGTATAGTAATGGCCTCTAGGGCATACATATAACTAACAATCTCCCACTTGCACTAGGGCCATCTGTTGTGGTATCACATACCCAACAATTAGCTACGGTTGAAGTATCTCATACTCAACCATCCCATAAATGTCTCTACTGGGAAAAAGGCCTTTGTGAGTGGATCCGCGCTGTCGTCCTCTGTGTCTACTCTCCTAACCTCGATCTCCCTGGAGATCAACCATCTCCATGATCAGGTGATACTGCCTAAGAATTATATCTGGATTTCTGATGGGACGGTAGTTCCTTGGCTAAAGCCACAACTCCATTGTCACACAATGGTAGGAACGAAGTTCATCTCATGAACTTATATATATCCAGACTGCCTCTTTGGTAGCATCCTTGGTAACGATGTATCTTGCCTTTAATCGTCTAGTATGTCACGGTATCTAGCTTGGAACTCTTCCAACATACCGTCCCTCCACTGAGGGTAAAGACAATGACTGCGACTGACATTCAGTCGTCCTTATCACCTGGAACCTTTCCAGTGATTCTCCCCAGGATCGATTGATACCATCTCACTACAACTAGTGAGAATCCTAACATCCAATTAGATCTATCTCATAGATCCAAAACCTAGGATTTAGGAGGTATCACTTTGATCCTATATGGAGAATCTTTGTGATAAGCGGAGATTGACCGAGCGTAGCATAGGAAATTCCTTCCCTATCAAGAGTATGTCATCCACGTACTCTACGAGGATCACCACCATACTCCCTACTATCTTTTTGTTTATACAAGGTTCATCTACCATTTTGATGAAGTCAAACTCTTTTACTACCACATCAAAACAGATGTTCCAACTCCGCGATGCCTGTTTTATCATATAAAACATCTTGCACACGTTTCCGCTGCTCCCACTGTCTACAAAGACCTCTGGCTGTGTACTTATAGACACTCTTTTCTAAAATATCATTTAGAAAAGCATTCATGACACCCAACCACCAGATATCGTAGTCATGGTATGTAGCCGTGGCAAGTAGGATCTGGATGGACTTAAGCATAGCTTTGAAAGTCTCAACTTTTCCATGCACACCAAGTAATCTTCTCAAGATACACTTGCTCCTGATGGGGATTTAACTCTTCAGATAAAGCAACCAAAGTCCATACTTTGTTGGTGTATAAGGATTCCATCTCAGATCACTAAGCATCCAGCCATTCTTACAGAGTCCCACTCCAGATGGCCAGCTCGAAACTAGTTGGGTCATCATCTCATGATGTAATCCTCGCTCCCACTGTCATAGAGAAATCGAAGTATCTCTCAGGTGGGTGAGAAACCCTACTAGATCGGCGGAGAGGCTGAGGTTCGTTGGAAACTATTGAATCCTTTGGTTCTACCAAATCATCTGCTATAGTTTGTATAGCTGCAACTCCTTCCAGTTCTACATAATAGACCTTGCCTTGAGCTTGTCCGGATTTTGCTTTTAGACATAGGCCGGACAACCCCAATCTTAACAAACTTAAGATATAGGCTCTTCCCTTTCCATATCACATATGAAGTGGTAGGCAACTGATTTGATTTGAACCCTATTCAATAGGTATGCAGCTTCTCAAGCGCATAACTTCCAAAAGGAAAAAGGAAACTCAGTAGTACTCATCATAGAGCACACCATATCACATATGGTGCTATTGCTCCGCCCCGATATACCATCATGCTATGGTGTATACGAAGGAGTAATGCTGAGAGAGAATCTCATTCTCCTTTAGAATAGTCCAGGAATCTCCGTGCTTAAGTATTCTCCTCCTTGATCTCATCAAAGGACATAATACTTTTACCCGTATTTTGGTTCTCTACTTCTAACTTACACTCTGTGAATATCTCAAAAGGTTCAGACTTGTGTTTCAACAGGAACATATGTCTGAATCTTGAAAGATCATCAGAGAATGTAATGAAGTACAAAGAACCGGTCTTGTCATGTGTAGACAGGAGACTTTCATACATCAGCATGTATCAATCCCAAGAGTTCACTAACTCTTTCTCTGTTTCCAATAAACAGAGCTATGGTCATCTTATCTCTGTGACATGACCGGCAAGTTTCATAAGATGTAAATTCAAACAAATTTAAATATGCATCTTAATGTAACTTCAGCCAGTCGGGTCGCATTGATATGACCTAGTCTACAATGCCTCAAGAAGGATTCGTTCATTTCTGAACTCTTCCTCTCGTGTGTGTTTTGTATACTAAGAACTGTAGTTTGATTTAGAACGTCAATGCTTTTAGATAACGTGCCTGAACCGATCAACTCTTGATATAGGAAATGTTCAAAACATTATCCAACAATACAAAATTATATCCTTTCTTTACTAATAATGAGACTGATATGATGTTGTATATCAGGTTCGGTATCCAATAACATTTGTTCAGAATCAATGTATTCTGGTAATACAGGGTGATAGTGACCAACAGACTTGGCTGCAACACTTGCACCGTTTTCTGTCTCATGAAACTTATCACCCGTTCTCAGTTCTCTACCTTTCTATAGCCCATGTAACAGATTACATATGCAGGATCCTGATCCGGTATCTCATACCCAGGACGTAAAGGATACTGAGAAACAGTTCTATGTAATGATCACACCCGAAGATGATGCATCGGCATGCACTTTCTTCGTTTGGGCGGCACGGGAATTCTGGTAATCTCCTATTTCCTGCTCTGTCTTATAACAATTATAAGTGGAGCGGGACCAACGTTCCCCAGCTCAGTATAACAAGCGGGTTCGGTCAATATATCTGTATTATTATCTTGATTAAGGCGTGATATGGTCGCTACCTGGAGAGAGAGAGAAGAAAACACTCAGCGTATGCTCTTGCAAGATTAGATTGGTTATCTAATATATCTAATCTGGATGTCTCCCACTGTTTTAATCAAATCTTCCTTCAAACCTTAAAAGAAAAGACTAGCCGGGATTAATTACACACTACAAGTTCGCCAATCTTTCAGCCAGTCCAGTGTCGGTACTTTGAGGGAGGTTCCCCGTGCTTTCGCACGGACCTAATTAAAGTAAACCTCGTTTTCCCAGAGGCGTAACCCCGTTAACACCTTTCTAGACACCTACTTGATCGGCTAATTGTAATGTGTAAAACTCTCCCTGGAGTAACTCTTACTCGCAGCGGGTATCGGGATCCAACTATCTCATAGAAGGTATGCAATCTCATTGCAAATTTCAACACTTGAAATTCCCAATAATATTTTGCCCCAAGCGATCTATGACCTTGACTGAGTCAACAAACCATAGACCGCAAGTAAAGTTCAACCCGTCATTTCCCGATTGAATTAAACCCACCCGCACGACCCTTGACTGAGTCAACAAGGCCGCACGACTACCCTAATCCAATCGCAACATATGCTTTGCAGATAAGCACTAATCAGCTTCCGCACACTACGCCTTGACTGAGTCAACAAACGCAGCACGAATACTAAATACTATTTATCTGAAATGACAGAGGGCTACGACAGGTTTTTAAGAAAACCTTTTGCGCAATGAACTTTATATCGTTGTAGAATCGAGTGATTTTAAATGGAGTGTTTTTGAGGCTTTTCTAGTTTTGCTAAAGGGGTCACTCCCGGTGAAAGGATCGTCGGCCATTTCCTCATCGAATAATGTGCAGGATATATCATATATACCACTATGGAAAGCAAGAACTATAGAAGCAATCAAAAGACAAACCGAGTTTGTAGCATCTGCTAGTTTCACTAAAGAGGTCACTCCCGGTAAAGGGATCTCGGCTCTTTCCTTATCGAATAAGGTGCTGGATGTTCTACAAGGAACACCGCTATGCAAAGCAAGAACTAGAGCTACCAGTTTTTAAATAAGTTTCTACAACATCTTTAGGTTTCTTTTATTTCATTAATCTCATTAATGAAGTCCCATTTTATTATGCTTCACAAGCATCTCTTTTGAAACGAAATCTGCAATATAACATATATCTCATATATATAATATAAACATTCGTCTCAGGCAGTAATATGATCTCATCACACAGAACATTGCAGCTGAAGAAACATATATGAAATATTGGATATACTAGGACGTCCGTGTTTTCAATACGAGCCAGTATAAAACACGGATTCCACGGTTGCTATGAATAGCCAAACCCAGATCCCTAGACCCCTACGAGAGCGGCAAGCAACACTGCCAATTTTAGGGTTAGGAGACCCGGTCTTGACTCCTCGAGATGGTCTCCCACTGGACCCCAGAACCCGGTTACTTGTGCTCCCCGCCTTGGGTCTACCTAATGCGGAAAAGTAAATAATATACAACGGTGACATCATCCTCAGCCCGGAAGTGCCCCAATAAAAGAATATTACATACAAATGAATTTTACATGAATGAAAAAGAAAAACTCTCATCTCACATAAAACCCCCGGCTATTCAGAACGCGACGATCCAATATAATATATCACAGCAACACATAATATCTCATATCATCAACGTAAGCAAGTATGCGTATCCCGATTGTCGTTGATGTATAGCAACGAAACCAGTGATACACCACATACTATGCTTACGGTCACAGAAAATAAAGTGTAAAACTACAACAGTTGGAATCCGCAACCTTTTTAGACATCGCATGCCTAACCAAATGAATTCTTTAGACATCGCATGCCTAACAATTATAAACCCCGTATTTTAATCTCATTATCGAAAACTCTTTTCAATATCAAGTCGGGCAATTCAACAAGATTCCCGACATCCAGATCGAATGCTCGTCGTAAACTTCAGTAGACGGCCGCACCCCTGATGCCGTCGACGAAGTGCACTAAGGCGGAACACCGCTGCCGCGAGCACCCAAACGGATGCTTTCGGCGACGGGGTTCTCCTACAGTCACTTGGTCGGGGCTATGGGGCGTAGCTGTCTATTAAGTTTACCCGGCGAGTATCCGCGTACGCTACATGATTGCGACGGACTTTTGATCACATCAAAATTCCGTGGCAACCGATCATTTGAGACTGAACTGCTAGATTTATAACATTCAATTTAGTTATCTCATAACTACTTGTGGATTCCAAATATTGTATCACATTCCAGATAAATAGACGATGTTAAACTTTCCGATCGAATAATCAAACACCTAAGATTTCCCCAATATATCTCAACACTTGAAATCAGTTTAAAAACATCCATCACATGCCACAGTACCAATGGTCCAGCCGTAGAAGGGTCAAGCCAACGCCTCACATGTGGCACGCCGTACTGCCCCAAACCCAAAGGTTCAAAAGGCAGTTCAAGACGGTCACATAATCGAGTTATGGTTTGTTGTCTTCTAGAGGGTCCACCGCGTTACTTGCACGACTTAGAACGTTCTTAAACTCGAGAAAAAATCCAACTTTTGAAAAAATTTCCGACAGGGGAAAAAGTGAGTTATTGATATCCGTTCGA
Organism: Agapanthus africanus; assembly: GCA_030015575.1. Lineage (NCBI taxonomy): Eukaryota > Viridiplantae > Streptophyta > Magnoliopsida > Asparagales > Amaryllidaceae > Agapanthus > Agapanthus africanus. The sequence goes on along the minus strand of JASDDO010000022.1, from coordinate 296,411,510 downwards.
ACTTTTTAATAGTTTCTAAAATTATCCGGAAAAACAAAACAAAGTTAAAATATCCGATCGAATCATTAATTCCCCAATACAACCGTAGAAAACTCAGCACTTGAGTGGAATAAAAAAAATTCCCAGAAAAAAATAACAAGAAAGGACCTAAGAACAATTACATGAAATTTAAGGGACTAAGTCACAATTTCGGCCGTGGAAACGCCGCCAAACCCTTGGTTTGGCCGTGGTTCCGCGGTCAAATAGTTGACTCAGTGGACCGTACTTCACTGTAATTCTTAGTTTTTCCTGCTTGTTTTTCTGAATATTTTTAATTCTGAAAAAATCACATTTTTAGAAAATGTACAGAGAGGGGTTAATATCGGGTATTCGGAGTTCGATCGTATTTTAAACTTCGCTCAGACTTCTCCTAAAGCTCTAGCTTGGCTCTGATACCACTGTAGGGTTTCTAGGCACGCGCACAAGGGTCTACGAGGCATCAACCATGCCCGATTAAAATTTTAGCCGTGCCGAACAACCCGAAGCCGGATCTTTAAACTAGGGTTTAGGAGAAAACATGCATGTTAAACTCTTTAACACTAAGTGAGAGGGATTACAACCTTTGTAGATCCGGTCCTTCACTTCTTAAGCTCCGTGTTGAGGTCCCTTCGCTGCGATCATCGTGTTCTGGACTCTCGAGAGGTTCCATGAAGAGAAAGATGCAGTCTTGCTTCCGATCTTCGATACAATGATGATCTACCTTGAAGTTTCGTTAACACAAGCTAACACTCATAATATGAAGTGAATACCCTCATCTAAATGGCAAGGATAGATGGGGATGATGAAGTAGGATTTTTTCTCTCATTTATAATCTTTTTCTCACTCACTTTCATTACAAAAGAAAGCATTTTCATGAAGGAACTCAAGGAAGAAGAAGCATGAAAGAAGATGATCACTTTTTCCTTTTTTGATGAACAATGAATTATTGTAGTGGTTACAAATCTAACCAAGGGTTAAGTATGAGAGAGTTAACCCTTGTAGAGAGTTAACTAGAGTTAATGGTTTGGATTGGGTTAACATAATATCTCACAAAAAATATCAAGCAACCACAAAGTCAAAGCTTCATGAAGCTTCATGGAAGCTTCATGCAAAAGCTAACCCTAATCCAAACCCTAACCAAGTTTAAACCCTAATCCAATGTTAAATTTGTAACCCTAACATGTTACAATATTATATATCATATATACAATATATTTTGTAACAATAGATAATAATACAATTAACATATATCGCATATATATCAATGTATTATCCCGTGAGAAAATGAATCTTTTAGTGGGTAAATATTAGTTAATGTAATTTAATATATCATATATATTATTATACATTAAATTATCGAATCAACACTTGATCTGACAATCCGGCTATATCGCATATAACCGACTAATACGATGACCCGGTTATATCACATATACCCGGCCGATATCTCATATCGCGAGAATCCAATACGGTATCATATACCGCATTATCCTCGGTCCTGCACATATCACATATGTGCTCCTACTCCATTTTTCCTGAGCCAAGAAACCTCTGTGTAGGACTCTAAAGAATCGTCAATACGCCGGCAGTAGGTGATGATTATATCAAACACCCACAAGCTGCAAGCGGTCAGCTAAACGTAACAGCCACCCAGGTATTGAGCGCTCAGAAGATCAACAAGCAAGCCTGTACATTCTCCTGTAAATCCAAACAGTAATACTCCCGTACAGTCCGGTCTCGTCGTCTGATATGTCGCATATCTCGCCTAGGGGTGGTAAACGTTAGACCGCAGCAGCTAGATAAGTCGTGTCGATATGAGGTCTATAACAGTTCGAGAAACTTCTGATAACACTTACCAGTAAATCTCAGCAACCCTGGCCAGGGATTTCCGATTATAGCCAATCGAACACAGCACAACATCAACTCCCTATACCGGGAGAGACGAATCCCCTCCTATCGCTCATTGCCTCCATGTGATTCGGGACTGTACCCAAAAGACACCTTTTTGCACGCCCTCTTGGACGTGGTATGATGGAAATCAAAGCACTGTGGGAATCACACAAGACTCTATGACGATCTCGGGTCAACAAACTACTCTGTACCAGTGTCACCGGAGAACTGCCATCTGACGTAAGGTATAATACCATCTGGGAGTTCTCGGCGAGTCTGTCCAGTGTACCCAGTCTCCATGAGCACCCGTACACCATCCTTGATGTTAAACACCGATGGATATGGGATCATCCATCGCCCATCATATGGGTCAAGATGCGTATACGCTAGTCTACTCTGGTGCATCGATGCCCTGTCTCGATACACCCTCGACTAGGAACAGTTATAAGATGTACTCGTCGACTACCGTGGCCCCACTAGTATGATCTCATCATAGTCCCAGTAGTCGAGTACATATCCTAAGGGCTTTATCAACATGTAACATAGAGACAATCAGAGTACATGTTAAGATAAAATACAACCAGATAGCGTACTATCATGTCGAGCAAGAAAGTCCTCCCTATATATGTCCAAGCATCCATTACAATATACATCGTATGTACAGTAATGGCCTCTAGGGCATACATATAACTAACAAGGATATGGCCAGTTCCCGAGGAAATGTTTTGCTTAGAACGCAGATGTCCAGAAAACGCGAAAAGATTATGTAAAAGTACCAGCCTCCGTATAGTTCGGCATAGGCGAGATCAAAAGAGACCTTGAGAAAGTTCCTTCCAGGACACTGCTGCCATAAGATTTGCACCGAGGATCAGTTGTGTCACTTGTGTTCAGAGAGCCAGAGGCCGATGCCGGTGACGTGCTGCTTTGCGAGTGGTCATGGTAATTGACCGAGAGTTGACCAGAGGAGTGTCAGAGCGGAATCGTTTCCGTTAGTACACCTGACCGGGACGACAAGCCGATGGATTGCGAGATTTGTAACCCATAAAGTGTAAGTCTACGGTAGCGCCCCGGCCATCTTTCAGATGCCAAAATGCGGAACAAAAACTTTTATAACTGGCGCTATCGCATACTATAACCCGGATCTTCCATTAACGCTAAACTAACAATCTGCAAAGAGGGAAGAAATGTTATACCGAATGATCCGAGTCCTTCATTCTTTAACCATCATCCCACACTCCGTTGCGGCTGCTCCGATCTCGTCGATCTCCGATCTCCTCGTCCAGGTGGCACCACGTCATCGGATCTTTAAACGGGCTCCCGCCTCTGACTCGTGGCAACTCGGTCATCAAGTTTGCTAGAAGAGATGACCAAGATTGATGTAGAGAATGAGTAGAAGACTTTGTCTCGCTTCGTCCAAACCATGGACGAACGGTTAATGAAGTTGCCATTGGAATCGGGTGATGGAATGAAATGAGCTGTGAAATTCCATACACCGAAACTATCATAATCTTTTAACCAAGTCAAGTGAGTGAGAGTGAAAAATTCTCCTTGGCATCAAGGAGGGGGCCGGCCATCAGATAGGAGTGGGGGTGAGTGTAGGAGAGGGGGAGGTGACAATAAGAGAAATATCTAATGTGAACACAAAGTATGAACACAATAAATGCACCTAGTATGAACACATTAATGAAACAATGAGTCACCTTAACAAGTCACCTTCCAAGAAGCTTCCTCTCATGACTCACCTCATGACTCACCCAAAAGAAGAAAAGATAAATCTGCATTTAACCGAATGATAAATACGGCTGATAGAAAACTGGAAACTGGCAACTTCCAAAAGTGATCCCGAAACGAATTTCAGGATAACCCCGTAACTGTATAAATATACCCGCATTTGTATTACGACCGAATACAAATGCAACTGAGACAAATATATTATATCTACTCTGTACAAAGCCCACCAGTATTATCTGCCCGAAATATGACACGTGCGTAAACGCACGTGCATTTTCTGAACCCTGCCATAAAACCATACGGCCTCTACAACGTTTCGCCCGAACTTGGGAAACTATCTTTGGGGGATTCTAATGACTCGTCAGTACCCTGGCAGTGGGTTTAACCACAAGCCGTCAGCGGCACTAGCTATGCGTAACGGTTGCCCATGGACTGACCTCAAGGGAGGACGATGAGCGAACTCATCCGGAAACCCTACTGAGCCTAATAGTGACAATGTATATACAGTCCGGTCCGTTCGTCTAGGAGTATCGCATATCCTGCCTAGGGGGCTAATAACGTCAGACCCCCAATAGCTGTATAAGTCGTGTCGGAGACAAGCCCTGAACACCCTGAGATACTACTGGAGTACCTACCAGTAAATCTCACCTGCCTTGGCCAAGGACATGGTGTAATGGCTTTCCTAGACACAGCGCGACCTCCACCCCCAATACCGGGAGAGACGAATCCCCTGCCGATCCGCTCACGTGCCTCCATGTGGCTCGGGACTGTACCCAAAAACTACCTGTTTGCACGACTCCTTTGAGCCGTGGTAGGGTAGAAATCAAAGCACAGTGGGAACTTACACGAGACAAATGACGTCCTCAGGTCGATGAACTAACCTGTACACATGTCACCAGGGAACTGCTATCTGATGATATGTATAATACCAACTAGCAGGTTCCCGGCGAGTCCTGTCCGGTGTACTCATAACCCAATGAGCACCTGTATACATATTAGGTGATCCAACTAACACCAGTGGCTTGTGAGACCGGCCACCGCCCTCGTCGGGGTCTCGACTGTATACACTAGTCTACTCCGGAGTATCGATGCCCTATCTCGAAACTCCCACGACTAGGGACCACAATTAAGGATATGCTTATAGACCACCCAACTCTCACTTATATGATCGCCCTCATACTGTTGGTAGTCAAGCAAGATCCTAAGGGCTCTATCAACGTGTAACATGTAATCAGTCACCTGAACATGTACACGACTGATAAAGGCAAACCAGATAGCATACTATCATCTCGAGTAAGACTGTCATACCGGTATAGGTCCTCCTCAATCATTGCAATCACGTACCTGCGATTCAATAATTGACTTTGAGGGCACTATATCCAACAATCTCCCACTTGCACTTAAGGCTAATTATTGCGATGTTGCGTACTCACAGCCCGTGTGAAACCAACACCCAACTCCTCTACTAATCAGTTTCACAAAGCCCGTTTATAAAACTATTGTGTTCGAGAAATAGCCTCAGTGAGTGGATCCGCCAGGATGTTTCTTTCTATGTCTCTCTTAATCTCAAGTTCGCGGAGAAAGCCATCTCCCGAATTGAGTAATACCTGTCTTAGAATATGTCTGGATATCTGATGGGACCTAGTTCATAAATGAACTCCAAATCCAAACTTCTTAGACCGTATCGATAACTGAACCTAATCAGTATCCTGCACCATGCCTCCCATAGTATCCTCTTAGACCACCTGTCCATAATACTGTCCCTCTTCGTCAGAGGGAAAACTATAACTCTGACAATCACTCTGTCATCCATGTCACCTTTGAAGCCTGGAATGATAACCGTCTCCCGAAGGAGGCTGCCGTCATCAAATCCGTAGAACATGCACTTATGTTTTAAAACTGCTTTCTTATGCTTCTCCAGGATTGGATTAATACAAACTTATTGCACCCAGTGCAAAAACAACATCTGGTGTGGTACTTGACATCTCACGATTGACTCAATTGCCAAAGCAAGTGATATGCCAATCATGCGCATCCCTCTCCCCTTTAGTCTGTAAGACACCTTTAGAGAGGGTGACTCCATCACCTGCAGGTACACCGCCATGCCAAGAGTCATCTATTCTAAAAACTATTAGAATACTGTCAAAGTACCCACATTGGGAAACTACCCAAATCCAGATCTAAAACTATAGATCTAGAAACCAGAATGTCAAATATTATATCCATATCCTGTCTGGAGAAACAACTGTGTGACGACCAAAGTACAACCGATCGTGTATGTCAAATATTTTACTTCCTACTCTGTGTATGTCATCCAAAAACCAAGACATCACACCCTACTACCTTCTTAACAGATCCATCCCCTATTCTGATAAAGTCAAACCCATGACTGTCACATCAAAATTAGATGATCAATCTCCGCTATAACTTTTCTAGTCTATAAATAGACATAAACTACTTGCCCACTATGCTTCCGCTGCTCCCACTGACCACAACAACCCTCCTACCGGGTCTCATAGCCTGGAACAACAGTAGTGTCAAGTCTGGGTAGATAAAAACCTCCCTGTCACCGTCCTTGTGGATACCGAAGTAACTCTCGGGTGTCTGAGGTTACCCACCATATCTGCGGAGTGGATAATGGAATGTCAAACCTGAATGAATCTATAGGTCCTATTAAATTTTCCGTAATCGTTTGCGGTTCTGGAATCACTTCCAGTTCTACCATACTCCCACTACTGTTTTCTGAAAAAATCTATTTTTACTAAAACTGTGGCGAGTCAAGAACAATATCACTATTAATCTTCCGGATGGTAGAAAATCAACCCTTGGCATAGCCTGGGCCAACCCACAAACAGCCATTACAGAAACGTGCCATGAGTTATCCAGAGTCTGGTTTTAAGCATAAGCTGGACAACTCACCTATATCCAATATAGAAACTTTGGCACTTATCTAATTGGAACCAGATTCAAAACATGCACCTGTCCCCAGTGCATATCAACTTAATGGAGAGAGGCTAATCAGCATTACTCAACTTAGGAATCCATCCAATTATGAGTAACCTGAAAGAGAAACAAGTTTCTCAAAACATTTACTATCATCTGAATAACAATCATAAGAATCTACATCTTCGATCTCTTTGAAGAAACCCGATACTTGCGATATCTGGTCCTCTACTTTATTCTTATACCCACAACTTCTCAAAACTTAGACCTTGTATTTTTACGAAACACTTATCTAAAAACTAGAGAAGTCATAAGTAAACAGAACATAGTACGAGGACCTACCCCTTTGTCCTGGTGGACACTGGACAACATACAATACTCTGTATAAGTCTACTGAGTTGAATAACTCAAAACCTGTGCGTCGTAGGTTGAAAACTGTATCCAGGCGATTTCCTCAAATATCACCAATTACAACGAATTCCGATATAATGAGGATGATCACCTAATTCCCAATAACTTCCTCCCACTCATCATCTGTAAAACCATACAGATATGAGAATGAAACCGGGTAAATACATACCCTGGAGTAAGTATCTAATCGGGAAAACAGTTTTCCATTAACAATGCACTGAAACATGAAAATGTTTCGTAGGGGTATCCTGGTATACATAACAATGCCTCTTCCATAATCCAATTCATGACTCTAACCGTATATTTCTTTGCCATCTCTCCAAATCCCTTTATTTGTCTTTAGTCGTTACCTTCTATACACCATCGTTAGGCTAAATGGTTTTCTTCCTTCCCTACCGTTCGGCACCAGCCTATGGTTTGGAAGAAGACTATCCAGTAAGCATAATAGGTGTACCCTCCTAAACCAAGGAGTACTCACATCTTGAGAGAAGATGATGATAAAAGACAACTGAATAATACCTTATTCTTTTAAAGGTGAAATAGGAGTGGCGATGAAGTACGCGGTTTGGTCGTGAATGATAACAGTCGCAACTTACTTTACCCTCTTTTTAATCCCTTTATTTTGTCTTTACATATTACCTTCTGTACACCCTAGTTAGGCTAATTGGTTTTCTTCATTCCCTACCTTTCGGCACCTGCCTATGGTTTGGAAGAAGACTATCCAATAAGCGTAATAGGTGTACTCTCCTAAACCAAGGAGCCCTCGCAACCTGAGAGAAGGTGATAATAAAAGACAACTGAATAAACCAATTCTATTTCTCCTGAACCTTGATCCATCCTCGAAGGAGTCCCTTCGAGTTTGTATATAACCATACGATGGATCTATCCAATGGAAGTGGATGTCCGTAGTAATACGGGGTGTTCTAAGAAATGCAAAGGGTAAAAGAAGGAGTGGCAATGACTTATGCAACTAAGACAATCCAAAAGCCAGTATTTTAAGAAGGTTCGGTCAACTTGGTCCCTGAGTCATAATCTAAGGTCGGTCAAAGGTCGCTGCCAAAGAGAGAGAGAAAAGAAACACTCTGCGTGCACACTAACCTAGATCAGAATGGTTATCACTTTATCTAATCCGGAAACCTCCCACTGTACTGTCAAATTCTCCTCCAAACCTAAAAGAAGAATCAATCGGGATCACCCGAAGAGTAAACCAACTCATCAGTAGGAATCGGGATCCAACTCTCATCGCATGATAACGTGACGGAATCCACTCACGTTATCACACTACAGAAGGTATGCACATGCCCGGCAAGTTTCAGTTTCTTTAGAAACTCCCGTTATGATTTTTACCCCATGTTCTTATGACCTTGACGAAAGCCAACAAATCATAAGTCACATGTCAAGTTCTGCCCGTCATTATCTTGTTAATTCGAACCCAACCGTACATACCCTTGACGAAAGCCAACAAGGTAATACGACTGTCCCAAACCAACTCATCTATCTATGCAACAAATGAATGCCCCAGCAACTACCAAACACTATGCCTTGACGAAAGCCAATAAACATAGCTTGAATACTACTGACCATCCATAAGAAATGACAGAGGGCTACGGCTGGTTTTTGGCGAAAAACCTTTAACGTAATGAACTTGATCTCGTTGAAGGAACCTGATAGCTTTTTATAAAAATATAGTGGCGAAAACCTTTTGCTAAGAGGTCACTCCCGGTGAAGGGATCTCGGCTCTTTCCTCGTGGAATGAGGTGCAGGATATTCCACTGAATACCGCGATGCAAAGTAACATGTAATCGACTATAGTGAAGTTATTACCCTGACGCAAACTTCTGCCCAAGGGGTCAGTCCCGGTGAAGGGATATCGGCCCTTGCCCCGTCGAATGAGGTGCAGGATATTCCAACCGAATACCACTGTGCAAAACAAAAGGAAACATCTTTGTAATAACACTTTTTAAATTGTTCCAACAACATCCAAACAGGTTTGTTTTACTTTGCATTGATCAGAATCAACGCAGTCCCATCAATTAATCACACCAGAAAAGAACGAAAATAAAATGTACGTATATGCCATCCGCATTCGTCACTGGGTCCCGTCATCACCCGTTAGGTTACTTAACTAACGACAGAGCGGGGACTGAACTAGCGTGGGTGTAAAACATATACAACATCTAATAGTATATATACCAATATACAATAATCGCTCCAGGCGTGATAATATGCAACATTACAGAAAAGTAATAAGCATCACAGAACAATACAGATAATCTGGGATCCCCGGGTTTCACAGAGCCGCTGCTGAAACCCGACATTCCCCTGTCGTGTGGATAGCCTGTGCAATGAAACCTAGACCCCTACGGGTGCGGCAAGTTACCCGCCAAAACCTGAAGCGAGGAAGCCCCCTACAGCAAAGTGAATGGACCACCCTGCACTTCACGGAATCCGGTAGCTTGAGCACCCCTCCTTGGGTCAACCTGTACCCCCTACGAGTGCGGAGAATAGTCTGCCAATTCTAGAGTGAGGCCCCTCTGCCTCTCAAAACCATGAGATGCGGACCCGTTTCCCCCCAGTACCCGGCTATCAATGCACTCCGTCGCGGGGTAAAACCTAGTACAGAAATGAAAAATATGTACAACGGGTACATCGACCTCAACCTGGTCGTGTCCCAAAAGAATATTATACAAACAGGCAGTGACGGCAGTCCACATGTTAGACGCTCGCCCCGCAATATCAAATGTACAAATAAACTCAAACTGCACTACCATTTCACACTGCTATCCACCATGACAAATCCGCAACATCACAGCACAACACAGAACATCAACGCGAATGTCACGTTCGCAAACCCGTCTAAAAGAACTATAGCAATCAGACGCGGTTTACCGATCAAATGACATTCACGGTCGGAGATATAATGTAAGTACTGTAAACTAACGCGTTTAAATTTCGATCGACTAAATTTCCCGAAGTGGGCCCCACGCAAATCTGCTGTACAGTAAAAAACACTGGGCCCAAATGAACAGTTCCAGAAAACACAATTTCCCAAGTAGAAGCTACTGTAGAAATTTGACAAGTTGATCTCACTTTCCTGCGGCGGATCCGCGGCCAAACCATAGCTTGGGCCGCGGATCCGCGGCGGAACAGTGACATCACATTGTCGAATTTCACCAGTTTCCTACAAAACTCTGCTTGATTTTCTGGTATGGTCAAAATGATTTTTAGACCAATTTGAAAATTAACAGAAACTTTAGACTTGAAAAATTGTAGTTTTTGAAAATCCGTTCGATCGATCTTTTAAACGCGTTAGCACATGTTAGTAAACCTTAATGGCGTGGCTCTGATACCATGTAAGTCTACGGTAGCGCCCCGGCCGTCTTTCAGACGCCAAAATACGGAACAAAAACTTTTATAACTGGCGCTATCGCATACTATAACCCGGATCTGCCATTAACGCTAAACTAACAATCTACAAAGAGGGAAGAAAGGTTATACCGAACGATCCGAGTCCTTCGTTCTTTAACCATCATCCCACGCTCCGTTGCGGCTGCTCCGATCTCGTCGATCTCCGATCTCCTCGTCCAGGTGGCACCACGTCATCGGATCTTTAAACGGGCTCCTGCCTCTGACTCGAGGCAACTCGGTCATCAAGTTTGCTAGAAGAGATGACCAAGATTGATGTAGAGAATGAGTAGAAGACTTTGTCTCGCTTCGTCCAAAGCCATGGACGAACGGTTAATGAAGTTGCCATTGGAATCGGGTGATGGAATGAAATGAGCTGTGAAATTCCATACACCGAAACTATCATAATCTTTTAACCAAGTCAAGTGAGTGAGAGTGAAAAATTCTCCTTGGCATCAAGGAGGGGGCCGGCCATCAGATAGGAGTGGGGGGTGAGTGTAGGAGAGGGGGAAGTGACAATAAGAGAAATATCTAGTGTGAACACAAAGTATGAACACAATAAATGCACCCAGTATGAACATATTAATGAAACAATGAGTCACTTTAACAAGTCACCTTCCAAGAAGCTTCCTCTCATGACTCACCCAAAAGAAGAAAAGATAAATCCGCATTTAACCGAATGTTAAATACGGCTGATAGAAAACTGGAAACTGGCAACTTCCAAAAGTGATCCCGAAACGAATTTCAGGATAACCCCGTAACTGTATAAATATACACGCATTTGTATTACGACCGAATACAAATGCAACTGAGAGAAAGATATTATATCTACTCTGTATAATACATGGATCCGGCTTAAACCAAAGCCCACAAGTATTATCTGCCCGAAATATGACACGTGCGTAAACGCACGTGCATTTTTCGAACCCTGCCATAAAACATACGGCCTCTACAACGTTTCGCCCGAACTTGGGAAACTATCTGTGGGGGACTCTAATGACTCGTCAGTACCCTGGCAGTGGGTTTAACCACAAGCCGTCAGCGGCACTAGCTATGCGTAACGGCTGCCCATGGACTGACCTCAAGGGAGGCCGATGAGCGAACTCATCCGGAAACCCTACTGAGCCTAACAGTGACAATGTATATACAGTCCGGTCCGTTCGTCTATGAGTATCGCATATCCTGCCTAGGGAGCTAGTAACGTCAGACCCCCAATAGCTGTATAAGTCGTGTCGGAGACAAGCCCTGTACACCCTGAGATACTACTGGAGTACCTACCAGTAAATCTCACCTGCCTTGGCCAAGGACTTGGTGTAATGGCTTTCCTAGACACAGCGCGACCTCCACCCCCAATACCGGGAGAGACGAATCCCCTGCCGATCCGCTCACGTGCCTCCATGTGGCTCGGGACTGTACCCAAAAACTACCTGTTTGCACGACTCCTTTGAGCCGTGGTAGGGTAGAAATCAAAGCACAGTGGGAACTCACACGAGACAAATGACGACCTCAGGTCGATGAACTAACCTGTACACATGTCACCAGGGAACTGCTATCTGACGATATGTATAATACCAACTAGCAGGTTCCCAGCGAGTCCTATCCGGTGTACTCATAACCTAATGAGCACCTGTATACATCTTAGGTGATTCAACTGACACCAGTGGCTTGTGAGACCGGCCACCGCCCCTCGTCGGGGTCTCGACCGTATACACTAGTCTACTCCGGAGTATCGATGCCCTGTCTCGAAACTCCCACGACTAGGGACCACAATTAAGGATATGCTTATAGACCATCCAACTCTCACTTATATGATCGCCCTCATACTGTTGGTAGTCAAGCAATATCCTAAGGGCTCTATCAACGTGTAACATGTAATCAGTCACCTGAACATGTACACGACTGATAAAGGAAAACCAGATAGCATACTATCATCCTAAGTAAGACTGTCCTACCGGTATAGGCCCTCCTCAATCATTGCAATCATGTACCTGCGATCCAATAATTGACTTTGAGGGCACTATATCCAACACAAAGAAATGAGGACCTAGAGACAGAGGACGCCAGACCGTTAGCAGGAGGCAAGCGGATGTTCTTGCTCTGCCAGTTTTGGGCGCACCGACATTTTTTGACATTATAAGAGGTGTACCTTAATATCATTTATTGTGATTTGCGCTTGTGATCTGAGTATCATGCTTATATCTGTTGGATTTGATTTTTAATGATTGAATTTCATGATATTGTTTTCGTGCACCATGGCTGCACCTACTGGGTATTTACATTTTGTGCATAGTTATTGCACTTGATATATGTTTTATACAACGTTGTGTTGGTTTATGATTTGTGCATATTTATTGCACTTGAGATTGGTTTTGTGCCTTAGCTGCACGTGTTCATGATTTCGTGGATTTCATACAGTTGATTTGATTTTTTACATGTGGTATGCATCCGATTTGATTTTTGCACTCGGTATAGCTCACATGTGCTTGCACTGCATTGATACGTGTGTTGTGCACGCAGTTGCACACGTTTATGATTTTATACACCTTGGTACACTCGGTGTTGCTTTTTATACGCATTTAAGTTATTGATGAGTTTCCGTGCATTTGTTGCACTAGATTGGTATTTCGTGCACTGGATGCACCGGATTTGTATTTCGTGCACTGGATGCACCCGATTTGTATTTTGTGCATTTGTTGCACCAGATTCGTATTTCTTGCATTTGTTGCACTAGATTTGCATTTCAAGCGTTTGTTGCACCATATGGGTATTTCGTGCATTGGTGGCACTAGATTTATACTCCGTACATTGGTTGCACCCGATTTATGTCTTTGACCATTCGTTTTACCAGATTTGTGTTTTCGTGCACGTTTGTACTTGATGTTCTTTTTCGTGCATGCTACTACACTTGATGCTTTTACGGACCTGATGCGCTTGGGTTGGATTTTTGCGCATATTAGGCGCTTGGTATTGGATTTCGTGGGCATCGGATGCACTTGCGTGAGATTTCATTTGTGCATGACGGATGCACTTGATTTGGATTTTCGCGCATGTTGAGCGCATTATATGATATATGATTTTGTGCACACCTGATGCACACGATTGAGATTTTCATTCGTGCATGATTAGTTGCACTGGATTGAGATTTTCGTGCACTGTAGATGCACTAGATGTTGTTGTCATGCACACCCGTTGCACTGGACAGATGCTTTCGTGCACACCCGTTGCACTTAGTTTGGTTTTGTGCATATTCGTAGCACTTGTATTTGGCTTTGATTTCCGTGTGCCCCAGACGCACGTGATCGTTGGATACGCCTTTTGAGGCTGATTTTGCTTTTGAGCACCTTGTTTTCATGATGGGTACTATATTATATAGTGGCCGAACAAGACTGATCTGAGGACAGTACCTGAGTACTTGCATGCATAAAAAGTTTAACAAGATGTTTTCAAAAAAGGATCTATAGTCTCGCTATTTCCTACGTGTCCGCGAGCGACACGAACGTTTATAAAGGATAACCTTTTGGGATATTTCAAAACGGCGGAACGTATGATTTGAGCAAAAACATATATAGATATATTTATTACCTTACAAATGAGCGTCCGTCTCTTGTGCCGTGAGTTACGCATCACACGGCGATTCAAAAAAGATTTTACATGTGTTTTATTCAGTTTTAAGAGATTTTTCCAAGGATGCGTACTATATACGTATTATAGTATTTGACTAGTGCATATTGGATTTCAGTAGTGAATTTCGAGATCCGTATCTCCATTGTCACTCCGATGATTGCGTGACGCTTGACGGAGTTCGATTTTGAGTTCATACTCGTTTTCAGGCACACACGATGCGCTGTGGTATTTATGTATCTTCCGTGATTTCGGTGCCCCGTGATTTGAGCTGATTGTTGAAATATTTTAGTAATTAGGGGTTTAAATTTAAATTCGGGAACCGAATTTATTTAAGGGGGGAAGATTGTAACATTTCAGAAAATATAAAATATTATTTTTGGAATTTAATATTAAAATAATATAATTCGTGAAAACTACCCGATTGGCGAAATTAGGGTTTTCGTAAAATGGTATAAATATATACCAATAATTGTGAAATAATTAGAGATTAAAATGATTTATTCATTTAAAAATATATTTATTGAATTTGGCATTTTTATAATTAATTATACGCAAGTTTAAATAAAAATTGATTAGTACACTACTAATCGCGATTAAGCCAAATCCGTGTTTCTATATTTTTCCATGGCTAGTGCACCATGTTATCTTGCATGTTGTGTTATTTGTTGGTTTCATGTTGTATTTGGTTTTGTGAGAAAAGAAAATGAGGAGAGTGTATTATTGAGGGGAGAGAGAGAGGGGACCACATCATGACTTAGAGCATGCCATGAGAGAGAAAGAGAATGAGGATAAGTGAGGATAAGAGTGAGAAGGGGATGCCATTCCTTCACATTTCCTCCATTGTTCTTCATCTTCTTCAACTCCCCATCTCCTTCCACCTTCACCCTCAAGCTTCATCTAAATTTCCTTCCCAAAACCCTACACCCTTTTCATTAAAAATGATCCCCACTTCATCCTCAACACTTTCGACCCATCAAAGTTGGATTTTGGAGACTGTACACATATAGGGTTTGCATAAGTTGTATCAATGAGGTATATTTGCCTTTCATTTAGTTTATTTTTGAGTTTTCTAACATCCTAGTTTAGTTTAGAGTCAAACAAGTGTGGATTGTGATCTTGGATTCTTCCAAGTTGCTGTTGGGGGATAAGTTGAGATAAAGTGAGTGTTTTAAGACCTTAGGGATTGATTTTAAGACCTGGAAATGAGTATAGAACCCAAATTATGAACTTAAGATTTGTTCCATGTCGGTTTAGTGTACAAATTGGGGACTGCAGGGAATCTGGGATGACCTGGAACGTTTACTAGAAAAACTAGCAACTCCATTAATCTAATTAAGACACTAGGAGACCACCTTGCAAGTACGAACCCATTCCAAGCATTCTTGGCCAAGCAGGCCGGTTTTGAGGGCAGTGTGGCCGGCCTCAGTATGGGCAATTGTGTCTAGGTTTGGTCTGTAGCACACTTACCCCCTATACAACCCCACTGTACTGCTAGTTTGGCCTGATTTTACCTCTACCAAAATCTGAGGGCTATTGTGAGTGTTTTGGGCAAAGTTTTCCCGATGTTTGAATGCTTGGTTTTGGTGGTTGGATTTGTATTTAGTTGTTGGGCGTTGTACGTCAACAACAAGAGTTGTTTGGTTATTTTTGCATGTGTGGGCTATGGGTTCTAACCCATAGACGATCTGTGTGCCGTAATTGGTTTTCCGGACTTGATGTTAATAGTATTTGCGATTTGTGTATTTATTGTAGGTACCTTCGCGTGGATTCCGAGATGACGAAGCACATCGAC
Source organism: Agapanthus africanus (assembly GCA_030015575.1). NCBI lineage: Eukaryota > Viridiplantae > Streptophyta > Magnoliopsida > Asparagales > Amaryllidaceae > Agapanthus > Agapanthus africanus. The sequence goes on along the minus strand of JASDDO010000022.1, from coordinate 296,395,696 downwards.
TACTGATTGATGATTTTTGTTGTGTCGTTTGAGAAAATAGAATAGAAATCACAACCAAAAATATTTTGACCGCAATCAATAAAGGTGTCGATTATAGCGCGTTAGTAAGTGCGGATCGTCCACAGGGAAAGTGTAATCGTTCGTCTTTTGAATTAGATGAATTGAAACTTTAAAGAAAAGAAAACAAATAATTCATGATTTGTATTTAAAGTTCAAGAATTAGAAAATATAGATCTAATAACAAGAAAAAGATAGAATCAAGAATTGATAGTTTGATGATTTTTCCAACCAAATATCAAGAATCGAAATGAGGCTCGTAGGAATCGATTGGATCTATAGATGTGATGTAATCTTACAATGACGTATTCTTATCCTTCGATGAATTGATACTAGATCGATGATGATCGATCGAGAATTAGGGATTTCTTATGAAACTAGGGTTTCATCTTATCCCTTATTCTTTCGTCGATATCATTCACATTCTAGCCTCTAGTAAATTCAAGAAACGATCATAGATTCCTAATTTCGAGCGATCACAATCAAGAAAGCATCGCAACGAAACTAGGTCATAGATTCTTGAACTTGCTAGGGTTTACAAAGCTCGTAGGACTCAAGAATCGTTTAAAGATTTGTTACATCATCATTCTATTGATCTTCTCGACTCCTTAACGAGCGGAGTTTTACTCAAACATCACAACAAGAACTACAATCATAAATTGAGATCGAATCATGATGCAAGAATTTAAAGAAAGCAAGATTAAAGAATTTCACCTTTTATTTATATCAACAATTTCATTACATTCGCTCAAGAACTACAAGAGGAAGAACTCGATCGTCGATTTGGCTTCGCTCGTCTCCGTGAGTCGCGGATCGTCTTGGATTACTTGCCCGATTGAAGATCGGCTTGACTCCTAAAAGGTTGAAGGCTTCTTGCTTGATTGGTACTCAAGATCTTGAATTTGGAGTGGAATTAGGGTTAGGGTTTCGCACAAGTCTTGTCACTAGACTTGTGGAAGAAGATGAAGAATTGAAGAAGACTAAAGATTATTGAAGATTGATTGAACTATTGATGAACTAATGAACAACCTCAACCCTTAGATCTAGGTTCCTATTTATAGCCATCAAAACCCTAGATCTAGGATTTGAATTTTAAGTTTCCCTCCAAAAGTTTGTTGAGGAGATTTTGAATTTCCCTCCAAAAGTTAGTTAGAGGAGAAGCTTCTAGATATGATTAGTTAGGAGGGAGCTTCTAGAAGAGGTTAGTTAGGAGCTTAATTAGGATTAGCTTTGCTTAATGATCTTTGCTGATCTGGTAGAAGCTTCGAGGGTTTTCTGGAATTTGACATGTATTTTTGAGCTGTGGCCACTGATTGAAGAATTATGCACCAAAAATGGCTTGATGATCTGACCAAACCGCCGCGGAACCGCGGCTCAAGCCGGCTCCCGCCGCGGTTCCGCGGCGATTTTGAGTCTTTGTGGCTTGAAACTTTTGGGCTTCTCTGGTACTGACATGTGGGACCTTTTGTGATATATTGAATTGTATTTTTCCCTCTATATTGCTACCAGATCTGAAAATATGGAGTTGGCGTATTTTTTATCAGCTTCTTTTGACTTTGCTCCTGCAATTTCCTGCACAAATCTCGAGAAAAGTGTTGCGCAATATTGGGATGATGTGATGCCATGAAATGCGGTCAATTTCCCTTAAAGTGCCGGTTTAAAAGTCTAACACATGAAATCTGATATTTAACGACTGATTTGCTTAATATGTGAAATATGAATGCCGAACACTTCTATATGAATGCAAATGATAGGGAAATTGCCGGTTAAAAGATGCAATATTTTCGACTGATCAAATTCTCCCCAAACTTAATTTCGATCGTCTCGAGCGAACTGTTTATTAAAAAGAGAAAGAGAAAATGAAGAAAGAGAAAAACTAACTAGCACACTTTCGTAGGCAACACGATTGCACTTAGCACGTGCAACAAGCCTTTAAACCTCTAGGTGTCCCTAGTAGGAGGAGTGTTGTCTCCTGAGGGTTTTCAGCGGATTGCACCCACAAAATCCAATAATAAAAGAAAGATCATAAATATTACATTTAAAGAAAAGAATTGTAAAACAAAAGCCTTGAAAATTAGGGTTTCCAACTAAGCTAGCTTTTCGGTGGTCATGAGCCCTATCTTAATAGTCATGAAAAGATGTTGGAAATCACGTCCTCCCTCAATAAAACCTCGTCTTATTCTTCATTCCTATCTTTCTTCCAAACATCGATCATATCACCCTGCGTGTGTGTAAAGGACATCCCTACACCCGGAGAATTCAATTCAAGCTATCATACTCTTGCCCATCAGCCTCAGTACTTTTTAATTAATGAATATTTAGATGAGATTGCTCACACACTTTCATGCGACCGTTAATACTTCTTGAGGTACTAACCGACCGATTACTCATGTGCTTGCTTAATTGGTGTATTTTCCTCGTCTTGCACCACCTCAGGCATAGCAGTGACTCCCAGACCAGTTGGCCTTAGGGCACTAGGTGAAGAGGCACCCTCGCTATATATTTTTTATTGCCCTTGGTGATAACAAAACCAGTGTCCATTTTTCTCACCACTTTATATTTTTTATTCATTTTTTTTATTTCCTTCATACATCGGCTTTAAGACAAGAGCATTTCAAGGTATCCTCTACTATCCCAGGCTTCAAGACGTGTGCAAGTGCGAATAGCAGGGTATCAACGTTCAAAATGTTTGGCTTCCAGAATAGAAACTATTTTTCAGACTTATTTTTATCCTCAGATTAGTGACGTCTTTCATCTTACTAACCCTTGGGACAACGGCTCATAACTACTTATTACTAGTTCGTATAAGAAAACTTCTAATTTTCTTAGTTTTCTTAAATTTTTCTAATCTCATGTATGTAATTTTTCACTATCTAAACTTTTATTATTTTATTTATGTACAAAAAAGATTTTTATTTTTGAAAATTTTTAAATTTTTAAATTTTTATAGGTTTTCGAAAATGTTTTGTGCTTATGCAAAGTATGATGCAAATGATGCGAAAATAAGCACAAACCTCCCCCAAACTTGTTTTCAACAGTGTCCTCACTGTTGCCATCCGCTAAATCTCGAAAAACCTGTAAGCTTGGGAGGAATTTATTAGTGGGGGCAAAATATTTAAGTGAAGATCCTCCCCCAAAACTTGAGTTATGCAATGTTAATCTTTGAAAATCATATGAGGGGGTAAAAAAATCAGTGGTCGATGCCAAGCTTTGCAAAGAACAAACGTCAACACCAACCATTCAAAAATTTTATCAATGCAGTGCTCTGGTTGGTGGAAGAAAAAGTGGGGAAAGGGTAAGGGGTGGAATAGAATGTGTGTGCGTCTCGTTTTGGAGAGACGATGCAGTGAATGTGATGGATTACTCGCATTCTTCTTACAAGTCAGATGAAGGGGTGGAGGTTCAATTTTAATGATTGGAACCTGATACATCTCAACACCCGTGTTATTCAGAAATGCGAGTTCATCAGCGAAGATCTCCTCAAAAGTTTCATCAATACCCCGAAGAATAATGTCATCACAAAGTGCGGGGTGATCTTCAGACTCTAAAAACAGTTCATAATCAGTGTTGGTTGTTGACCTGGACATTTCGGTGGAAGAGTCCGTATGTGTAAGATACATAGTTGGGTCAAACAACAACGTATGAAAAGAGTCTAGATCAGTATCATGAGGATCATCAAATTCGCTGCTGTCGACATCCATTAAGTCAACAGAACAGACCTGAGCAGTAGGTTCGGAGGGTACACTTCCCAACTTGTAAATGTTCAGCTCTATTGACCTATTCCCGAAAGATAGGGTCATAGAACCGTTACGACAGTTGATTATTGCATTGGAAGTGGCCAAAAAGGGGCGACCTAAAATCACCGGAATTTGATTCCGTGGGTTCGCTACAGGCTGTGTATCAATTACAATAAAGTCCACAGGGAAGATGAATTCCCCGATTTTTATTAACACATCCTCCAGTTCACCCCTAGGTTTGGTGATTGATCGGTCAGCCATTTGGAGAGTTATGCTCGACGGCTTTAACACTCCGATACCTAGTTGCTCATATACTGAATATGGAAGCAAGTTAACACTAGCGCCAAGGTCTAGTAGAGCACGGTTGATGTGTTTTTCCCCGATAGAAATGGAAATAGTAGGATATCCAGGATCCTTACGTTTCCTCGGTAATTGTTGGGGGAAAGCCGTGTCTACAGTCTTTTCCATGAATATCTTCTTGGGCACTTGAGTCTTCCTCTTCCTAGTGCACAAGTTCTTAAGAGTTTTCGCATAGGACGGAACTTGTTGGATGGCATCTAGGAGAGGGATGTTGGTGTTAACTTGCTTAAAAATGTTCATAATCTTCTCCATATGTGGACTCGGTGTGTTAGCCCTTAACCGATTAGGATAAGGTGCTTTAGCAATAAGCGTTGGGTCCATCATACGAGAAGGAAGTGGGGGTAGACATGATCCCAAAAAAGGAGTGGGGATCGTCTGTGAAGAACTAGAAGAGGTGGGCTGAGGTGGCGAGCCTTTTGGGAAACGAAGAATAGGCTCGGAAGAAGGTGGTAGGGTAGAAGAACTGGGGTCAGAACTAGAAGTAGAAGTGTGTGTGTAAGGAAAGGTCTCAGCCGGGGTGTTGATAGGATTTTCAATATCATCAATCTCTTCCCCAACGTGATTGTCAAGCACTCTTCCAGATCTCAACATGGTTGCATTCACAAGATGTGAATAGCCAGGATTGGGTAAAGGTTGAGCTGGAAGTTTCCCTTTCTCTCTTGCACTCATTTCAGCTCTTAATCGTGAAATTTCTGCTTCCATCGATTTGATACTCTCAGCTTGGGACGCTGAGTTTTTCTCAATTTTATCGACAAAAGACTTCATTTCAGCCGAAACTTGCATGATATTTGTTAAGACCAAATTCATGCATTGCGCAAATGAATAGGATTCATCAGTCCCGGTCAACTGCAAAGGACTAGACAGTGCAGGTGTGTTGACCGAATGTTGAAAATTTTGTGCTTGAAAGGGGTGCTGACTCAATTGTGGTGGTGGTTGCTGTTGTGGTGGAGGGACCTTTTGGAAATTGTGTTGGGTTGGAACCGTGTTTTGAGATTGTGATTGGTTTCAAGAAAAATTAGGGTGATTCCTCCAACCCTGATCATATGTGGAAGAATAAGGATTGTTCCTAGGTCCTTGTTGGTAAGCAGAATTGATAAGCTCATGAACTTGAAACGGACATTCTTCCGTCAAGTGAGACGGATCAGAACAGCAGCCACATACAGTTTTGGAGAGTGACATTTGATTTAGGGTTGCGGCTAAAAATTTGTTTTCCATAGTCTCGAGTTTCTTGTGTATAGCTGCAATGTCAGCTCTAACTCCTATGGAAATATCATTGCCATCCCTAAACGATTGACTCACACCCTCCCACTATAAATATTTTTCAGCGAAATCATCGAGGAATTTCCAGGCTTCCCCATCATCTTTGGTCATAAAATTGCCTTGACACATGGATTCAAAGGTCTGTCTTGTGTAAAGAGTAATGCCCTCATAAATGATTCGGCACAGTTCCCATCTCGGGATGCTGTGATGTGGACATTGGACTAACAGATCCTTGAAATGTTCAAGACATTTTGAAAATGTTTCATTTGGAAGCTGGGTGAATTGATAGATTTCGCTACGGAATCGAGCTGTCTTTTGATGTGGGTAGAATTTCTTAAGGAATGCTTTGACGAAGTCTTCCCAATTTGAAATGGAATGTGCGGTGGTGTTATATAGCCACTTCTCGGTTAAATCACATAAGGTAAATGGGAGAAGACGAAGACGGAAAGCATCCACAGAAAGCTGTGAAGTACCCATCATTGCGCATACATTTTCAAATTTCGTGATAAGCACGTATGCGTCTTCAGACTCGAGACCGTGGAATTTTGGTAGATGGTTGATGTATTGGGGTTTTATTTGAAAATTGTCCCCGTTGGCTGGTGGAATAGAAAGACAGGTGGAAAGTGGGCCTCGTGTAGGATAGCATCTCTCTTGGAGAGAGACGCAAGGTGGATTCTGCGCACCAACGGACGGCGGCAGGTTAGTGGAAAAGAAGTTAGATGGAGATGGATCCATCGATGTGGGTGTGGTGGTGGGTAAAAGAAAGGTAAGTGTAGAAATACCGACTTTTGGGTCGATCGAAGGAAACGCGGACTTAACGGGCACTAGAATCCCGTGTCCAGCCTATCTTGCACTAAAAAGGGTTAGTACAAGTGGCAACGTAGATTTATAATTAGGGGAATGAATGTGATTGGGGTGTTTGTTTTGAAAACTGACACGGATTTTTTTTTGAAAAAATGATGCAAATCACAAAATAAATGCAACACACAAAACCCTAAAATCTAGTGGTCACCTAGGTCCGGCTCTAGACCGCTCCTAACTGCCAAAAGACAAGTCGCAGGATAAATCCTCCACTGCCTCTTTGTCCCCCTGTGGCCAGGTAAGTGCCAGGTAAGTGGGAAGGTACTCCACTACGTAAGTAGTGGGCCTAATTAATAACCACTAGCCTTCGACACACTTGCCTTAGACACCACAAGAAAACGCGGATAAGCAATGAATTACCCATGGCCTTCTCTTTTCCTAAGTGAGCGCGATGGTCCTAAGAGTCATCTCTAGATCTTTTTTTAATTAATGAGGGTAAATGCGGATGCAAATTTTGCGATTTTTGGGGCTTAGGAAGGGTAATGAACTCCCCACCTAATCTGGATTTGGTCTTTGCCCCTTAATATCCGTATTAATTATGCACAGCCACAAGAATCAAAACAAGCACAATTTAATTTTTGCTTTTTGCGCGGCGCTGCGATTATTTGCAAAGAAACCTGCACAAAAATTGTTAATGGAGCAGCTGAAGGAGAAGATAAGAAAGTATAGAGAGTTACCAAAAAAATTTTGAACCGTGAGGGTACAAGGACGCGGCGGAATGGCGGTTTAAGCTGCCTAATGCCGCAGATGCGCGGCCAAATTCACTGTTCACTGAATGAAACTTCTACAGAGGGCTCCTGTTAACTCCCCTAGCTCTATGGAATATTCAGAAAAATTTTATCCAAGCTCCAATGATTCCAGATTTCCTCGCAATCAAATCACAACACACGTATTAAGGTTTGTGAGAGTTTAGATCTAAAAATTATAATGGAATAAAATTTTCAAATCAAATTTCAAAATACGAACAATTAGCGCACTATCCCCGGCAACGGCGCCATTTGATTGATGATTTTTGTTGTGTCATTTGAGAAAATAGAATAGAAATCACAACCAAAAATATTTTGACCGCAATCAATAACGGTGTCGATTGTAGCGCGTTAGTAAGTGCGGATCGTCCACAGGAAAAGTGTAATCGTTTGTCTTTTGAATTAGATGAATTGAAACTTTAAAGAAAAGAAAACAAACAATTCATGATTTGTATTTAAAGTTCAAGAATTAGAAAATATAGATCTAATAACAAGAAAAAGATAGAATCAAGAATTGATAGTTTGATGATTTTTCCAACCAAATATCAAGAATCGAAATGAGGCTCGTAGGAATCAATTGGATCTATAGATGTGATGTAATCTTACAATGACGTATTCTTATCCTTCGATGAATTGATACTAGATCGATGATGATCGATCGAGAAGTAGGGATTTCTTATGAAACTAGGGTTTCATCTTATCCCTTATTCTTTCGTCGATATCATTCACATTCTAGCCTCTAGTAAATTCAAGAAACGATCGTAGATCTCTAATTTCGAGCGATCACAATCAAGAAAACATCGCAACGAAACTAGGTCATCAATTCTTGAACTTGCTAGGGTTTACAAAGCTCGTAGGACTCAAGAATCGTTTAAAGATTTGTTACATCATCATTCTATTGATCTTCTCGACTCCTTAACGAGCGGAGTTTTACTCAAACATCACAACAAGAACTACAATCATAAATTGAGATCGAATCATGATGCAAGAATTTAAAGAAAGCAAGATTAAAGAATTTCACCTTTTATTTATATCAACAATTTCATTACATTCGCTCAAAAACTACAAGAGAAAGAACTCGATCGTCGATTTGGCTTCGCTCATCTCCGTGAGTCGCGGATCGGCTTGGATCACTTGCCCGATTGAAGATCGGCTCGGCTCCTAAAAGGTTGAAGGCTTCTTGCTTGATTGGTACTCAAGATCTTGAATTTGAGTGGAATTAGGGTTAGGGTTTCGCACAAGCCTTGTCACTAGACTTGTGGAAGAAGATGAAGAATTGTAGAAGACTAAAGATTATTGAAGATTGATTGAACTATTGATGAACTAATGAACAACCTCAACCCTTAGATCTAGATTCCTATTTATAGCCATCAAAACCCTAGATCTAGGATTTGAATTTTAAGTTTCGCTCCAAAAGTTTGTTGAGGAGATTTTGAATTTCCCTCCAAAAGTTAGTTAGAGGAGAAGCTTCTAGATGTGATTAGTTAGGAGGGAGCTTCTAGAAGAGGTTAGTTAGGAGCTTAATTAGGATTAGTTTTGCTTAATGATCTTTGCTGATCTGGTAGAAGCTTCGAGGGTTTTCTGGAATTTGACATGTATTTCTGAGCTGTGGCCACTGATTGAAGAATTATGCACCAAAAATGGCTTGATGATCTGACCAAACCGCCGCGGAACCGCGGCTCAAGCCGGCTCCCGCTGAGGTTCCGCGGCGCTTTTGAGTCTTTGTGGCTTGAAACTTTTGGGCTTCTCTGGTACTGACATGTTGGCCCTTTTGTGATATATTGAATTGTATTTTTCCCTCTATATTGCTACCAGATCTGAAAACATGGAGTTGGTGTATTTTTTATCAGCTTCTTTTGACTTTGCTCCTGCAATTTCCTGCACAAATCTCGAGACAAGTGTTGCGCAATATTGGGATGATGCGATGCCATGAAATGCGGTCAATTTCCCTTAAAGTGCCGTTTAAAAGTCTAACACATGAAATCTGATATTTAACGACTGATTTGCTTAATATGTGAAATATGAATGCCGAACACTTCTATATGAATGCAAATGATAGGGAAATTGCCGGTTAAAAGATGCAATATTTTCGACTGATCAACTACAGCTGAACAAGCAGTTCCACAGGTGATTAGATTTATATCTATGAGGGAAAGTCGGGTGGATGGCGTATAGCACCCTCGCAAATTTTGATGGAAACCGATATACAGGATATGGTTAGAGAAACCTATTCTAGGAACCTATGGATGTGATTAAAGGTTTAGTGTAACATGATATGAAAAAAATGATATCTCGGATTGATACATATATAAGGATATGATAAGTGAACGTGAATCACGATATACAGATAGGTAGTGCACGAGAATAAGTATGAGATTTAGAGTAGCATGACATGAGATTTATAAGATAGGATATATACATGTAAATGACTTGATATGGGATATAAATGTGATGGAAAGAATATACGATGTGACATGATGACTTTATTGATATGTCAGTATACGGATGCGAGTCGATATGAGAGGATTGATACCTTTGTCGGTCCCCTGATATGAGATTGTTATGAATGTGACCTGGGATATAGGTATATAGATATATATAATGTTGTGAAGCATGAGTGATATACCGTACATGACGTTAGGTCCGTACCCTCATTTGTCTTATAGGTTGATAGGATCCCTAATGGTCTATTGTCGCTGTACGATGATTTACCGTACGTGATGAGTTTTATGAGGATTGATCTGTACCCTTAACTAGAGAATGCCGTACGATAGATTATACCGTACGTGATGTTGTGAGGCTGGATGCCGATTAATATATTTACCGACTCGGCTATATTATAGATACGTATACCTTTAGCATTGAGCTTACGATTTACTTATGCTATGTTCATGTCATTCGCATTGCATTACATATACCTGTGCTAGTACACCTACACCATTATCGATGATGCGTATGTTACACTTACACAGATTGGCCGGCTCACACACTTCATCATCGATAATTGCTATGTCACTCACACCGTAGAATTGCCCCATCATAAGTTATTGTTCCCCTCCGAAAGACGCGGCGGAGACACGATGTGCGTCTTGCCTGAAATTCGGGGCAGATGCTAATTGGTGCTATCCGTCCACCTCTCCGAAGATGCCAAGTTGATTTATGGCACCATGTATCGAAGGTTTAAACGGATGCGGCCGATGTAGCAGACTTCATCAGATTCCCCCTCGTTTGAGGGGTTTTTGATTGTGGGGACGCTCTTCCCTGCAGGCGCAAGCCCCTGTAGTTAATTACGCTACCGCATCGTGGTAACAACTTTCTCCTTCTCCAGATGGTCACTTCGTGTCGTGGTTGTTTGTTTTGTTTTTGGTTGCCCGTTGATTGTATACGGAGACTAATTTATGTTGTCGCCCGTAGGGTGTGGATTAGTCCAAATCCGTATCTTCTTAGATTTGGGTTTGTGGGTTGGGTTTACGGATACGTTAGCCTCATTTGAGACTAAGATCAACTTAAACGTTTGTTAAGGATACGTTAGTCTAATTTTAGACTAAGATCAACTTAATGGGATTGTTTAGATCCAACAAAAGAGCAATTGGGCTCTATTGTTTAGTTTAGTCACATTGCGGTCGATTGCCAGTTTAAGGACATGAGGGTCCATTGTTAGTTTAAAGACATCGCGGTCGAGGTTAAGGACATCATAGTCCGTAGGTTTAAGGACCCACAGTCCGATGTTAGTTTTAAGACGTCACGGTCGAGGTTAAGGACAACATAGTCCATGAGTTTAAAGACCTCACAGTCAAGGTTAAGGACATCATAGTACATGGGCTTAAGGACCCGACAGTCCAATGTTAGTTTTAAGACATCACGGTCGAGGTTAAGGACATCATAGTCCATGGGCTTAAGGACCTCACAGTCAAGGTTAAGGACATCATAGTCCATGGGCTTAAGGACCCCACAGTCCAATGTTAGTTTTAAGACATCACGGTCGAGGTTAAGGACATCATAGTCCATGGGCTTAAGGAACCCACAGTCCAATGTTAGTTTTAAGACATCACGGTCGAGGTTAAGGACATCATAGTCCATGGGTTTAGGGACCCCACAGTCCGAAGAAATGTGTGGTCTTCGGGACCCGTCACCTCTCCAAAGACGTTGAAGGATTACAACGACAAATATCAGAGGAGTAACGAGATGTACCCTTGAACCAAGGTGGATTAAATGATCTGTAGCCCAGTTTGGAACTAAGACCAATTGATTATATTATGAGCACAATAGCTCAGTTAAGTCTGAATTGAGGACTTATGGCCAATTTGGGCTAAGTCCAACCAAGTTAAAATGTTTAACATTCGTTTTGGGTTGTTAAGCATTTGTTTGGGCTTGGCCCTTTTAACAATGCGGTGCATTGATTTAAATTCTGACAATGTTTATCTTTTATTGAGTGCTAAGCATTCATCATAGCTCTGGGGCTTATCCAAAGAACAATTTATGTTCTGCCCAAGCGCACATAAAGTATATAGCGCGATTGGCACTAGCGCCAGTCGATGAGCGCAGTGCGCTATGGTTAAAGCGCTAATGGGCTTCGCGCTTTGCGCCAGATGTTAAGCGCTGATGCGTTTAGCGCTTTGCGCTGAGTGAAGAGCGCGGATGCGCTTAGCGCTTTGCGTTAAATGAAGAGTGCTGATGCGCTATAATTGAAGCGTTGAAGCGCTTGGTGCTGGTGCTATATAATGAGCGCGAAGCGCTTTTAGTAATGCAGCGCACACGTGAGGAGCACGTGGTGCGCTTAGCGCTGAGCGCTAGCCAATGAGCGCAGTGCGCCGTTGTTTGAAGTGCTATGGCACTGCAGCGCTTTGCGCTAGATGAAGAGCACTAAGGCACTTTTAAATTAGGAGCGCTAAGGCTCTTCTTAGGTTAACTTTGCGCTCTGAGGATTATCTTCTTTGATAAGAGACTTCGTCTCAAGATTCCAAGAACAAAGTTCTTGACTTATAGGAGATAATTCAATCTCTTTTTGATGAAAGGCTTTTCCTTTATGGATCTGAGATCCTAAGAAAATTGAATAATTCTCCCCCCCTTTATAATGAGATGTTCATGATCTCAGAAAGACAATTTGTCTTATAGATCTATGATCTGTGAAGTAAGTACTTCTTTATTTTATGATAAGATCTTTTTGATCTCTTTATAAAAGACCTTGGTCTTTGTAGATCTATGATCTTTTAAGAAGAGAATTCTTCTCTTTAATTATGAGATGATTTCATCTCTTTGTTCATCGCCATTCTTTTTACCTTGAAGAAAAATCCTCTTTTGCCGAGAGCTATTTCTTCTTCTTGAGATTTTTTTAAAGTTTATGGAGGGGTTCCTCTCTTTTTAGGCTTGAAGTCTTGGTTCCTTTATATAGGGGAAGCTGATTTGTTGAATCAATTAAAGAGATTTATTCTCCAATTGATTTGAGAATTTCCCCATCGTTGGATCCTTGATCCAAGGGCTTCTGATTTACAGAAGATAATCTTCTTGTTTTAACAAGATTGAGAAATCTTTTTTTCTTTACAGAATTTGTTCTGTATTTTAGTGATTTTTAATCACCATTGGATCATTGATCCAACGGTATTCAAAATTCAGGGCACAATCTTTTCTGTTTGGAAAGATTTAACAGAATTTTATTCTTGTTAACTGATGATTTAATCATATCCGTTGGATATTTGATCCAACGGTGAGGAACATTTAGTTCCAGCGCTAGCGCTTATGCGCTTTGCCCATGGTGCGCTTTGCCCACGGTGCGTTAATTGGAGCGCAGCGCTTTTAGCGCTAGCGCACACGTGCTTTGCACGTGGCGCGCTACTTGGAGCGCAACGCATCTAGAGCTAGCGCCCATGTGCTTTGCACGAGGTGCGCTAGTTGTAGCGAAGCGCTTTTATAAAAGCGCGGCTTTAATTCAAATTTTGAATTCTGAACAGAGCTTTGCTCTAGTTGGGGAAACAAATGCCCATTCCCCCACCGTTGCGCTCACGGGGCCCACACGTGGGTGTAGCGGTGGCAACATCTCGACTCTTGGATCACCCAAGGAACTGAAACGGCGCTTAGTGCCTATAAATAGGACCCTTTTCCTTTGAGATGACTTCTGTTCATCTTCAATCCTTCTTGAAAATTTATTTTCTTCTTCAGAGCGTAGCTCTTCTTCTTAAGAATTTTTAAAGACGGAACTTTGTCTGATTAGGTAAAAGATTAAATCTTTTTTAGACATCTTTTAGGTTTCACCCATTAACAGAGCTTTGCTCTTCATAGATCTTTGATCTAAAGAAAATCATTTTTAGGGTTTTATTAAGAGAGCTTTGCTCTCTAAAAGGATCTTGCTTATGATTTCTTGATCCATTAATGGAGCTTTGCTCCTTTCAGATCATATAGAAGAACTCTTAAGCCTTTGCTCATGGATCTTGAAGATCAAATTGAAATTTTATTTTTGATAGATTATTCCATCATCTTTTCAGAGCAAGGCTCTTCTTGAGGAATTTTATTCCTTCATCATTAGACTTTGACAGATGTCTGTCTAGTGAAGAGCGCTGCTCTCAATGGGAGTTTTACTCCTCTGCCCGAGGGATTTCTCATTTAATGAGAATCTCTTGAGGATTTCCTCATTTAATGTCAACCTCATCCAATGATGAGGCTGTTTTATTAATGATGAACTGTCATCTAGATTTTGTGGGTCCCCTTTGGTCCCCTTTAACTGCATTGCAGTGCGGTACGGATTTATAGTACCTTGTAACAGAATTTAATTTATAGCATTGGTGGCTGAAAAATTCGTTCTTTTCTGCGCAGGTATTATGTCTTCCGACACCTCTTTCCCATTCATTCGTTCAGAAGGCGGATTTCCTGAAGCACCCGTTGACCGAGAAGTTTTCGCGCTAATAAAAGACTATGACCCGGAGCATAAGAGTCTTCATCTATGGGGTAAATGGTATGATCAAATTATCATTGGCCGACAGAGCTTTTCCTGTGCGACACCCTCGAAGCCTATTTCAGCAATTGCTTATGCAAATGCGCCTCCGATAAATTACACTGTGGAGGAGGTCAACTGGACTTCAGAAGGTCACCTTCGGCCTTCTATTGCCGCAATACCCGTGCAGCCGCCGGTGGCTTTGGACATCCTAGGGTGACGCCTATGTCAGGCGAGTCACGCCCCTGGGGATAGCCGTACAATGTAGGACTGACTCCCCATCACCCAGCTGGGTATTTGCAGTGGGCCCGGTATATTCTATCAGCGAGGAAGCCACAGTTAATGAAGCTCGGATTGTATCCCGCCGTTTATGCCTCTTTGTTTCAATATTCCACACCCCCTACATGGTGGGTCAGGGCATTTCTGGAACGGTGGAACATCCCAACCCACACCTTCCTTCTATCAGATCAAGAAGTCTCCATTTCTTTAGAGGAGTTTGCAGAGGTCTCGGGTTTACCCGTTAGGGGGGAACATTATGAGGAATTGCTTCCCCCGGATGAGTATGTTTTCTCTACCAAATTAGTGGTAATGGGTCTTACTCTCGAGAATGCTATTCAACACAAATTTCTGAGCTTAATAAAGGTGTTGAATATGTACGAGAACCTCTCTCTTGCATCCGAAGGTCGTGGAGTTAGTTTTACAGCTTTTATCGCTGATTTTCTTCGCCCGGAAATATTGAAGGAAGAAGTCGAGAAATTCGCCTGTCTTGACGACCCCTTCGGCTTGGGTTCAGGCAATCTGCCAGCGGTGGAGGCGGATCAGAAGAGCTTCTTTCTACCTGATACCCCGGTCATCCTTTTTGCAGAACTGGCGGCTCCTGGGATTGACGAAGAGGCGTTCTTTTTAGGGTTCCTCGGGTTATAGCTGAGTTGGTTCGCGCTTCCCATGCACCCTCGCCGTATGAGGCCGTCCGTCTTCTATCCTGCGCATCGGATGGTTGCTGGGATACAAGTGGCTGTGGGGATTGCTGGGTTAGCCTATATGTATCACGGCCTCAGCTTGGCGGCTGATACCACTGAGCCCGGGGTGCAGTCGGTAAACTTCCCGATACATTATTTCACGTCATGGCTCGAGTTACACGTGCTAGGTGTCTTTGGCATCCACAAGAGGCCGGGTTTTTATGACAGGTGCAGGTTCCCTCGGATCATGCGATTGGTTAGCGCTTCTATTGTGACTCCGACGCAACGAGAAGCTAGAGTCTTGCTTCTTCGCCCGCACACGGTTGGGGCTGGCATGTCCTTTACTGATAAAGTTCTTACCGTCGGCCAAGAGTCGGGGAAGATGGTGCTGCCACTGCAGGACATATTTAAAGATGGGGCCTCTGTGTTGAAAGCTCGGGAGATCCTTCATTTATACTCCATCAGACCGGGTTTCTTAGTGTTCAGGCAAAATGATGCGGCGTTATTCATGAGATACAATCTGCACCGTTTCACCCAGCAGCTAAGTTACAATCAGGGCGTCCCACTTGAAGCCTTCTTAGCCGAACCTGCTGCTATCGAAGAGGGAATGCGGAGCGCACTGCATCATTTCATGCGCTTGAACACAGGGTCCAACTTCTTTATCAGCGAACCGAGTTGCGTCCCAAAGGCTCTTAACGCGTACGTGGCGTGGTATCAGCATTCAATGGGCGTCGTCATCAGGGAAGAGAAGCGATTGTTGCTCGATCGCAAGGGTGCAGTGCCGTCTGGTGATTGAAATGTTCCTCTGAAGCGACGGAACATTGTTCATCCTCCCCTGAGAAAGGTCACTGTAGTTGATCCTCCACACGTGTTAAGACCTACGCGTGGGTTGCCCCCACCCAGCGTGCCAGAAAAAGAGGTGGTTTCCACGTCCCCCGAGTCGGACGTAGGAGAAGAAATTAGGAGGCGTCTACCAAACGCAAACTCGTGTTATCGGCCACCAGCGCCCGTCCTCAGAAGAAAAAGAAACAAGTACTTTCTATGGACACCATATTAGGCTCAACGCATCCTGATCCATCTAGCGAAGGCTTGAGCGAATATGGGACCAACGAGGGCTTATTCGGGACGCTTGATGATACCGATTTGGAGGCTGCCATCGAAGCTTCCAAACAGTCAGCCATCCTTGAAAAAGAACCGGCTGCCTTTACGCAGTCAGGTATACTTTACCCTTATCTCTCCGTTGTTCATTCTTTTTATCATGCTTTGACTGACGCTTGCTATTTTAATAGGTGCCTCTACAGAAAAAGCTATCGCTGCTTCGCTTAAAACCTTTGGAGAGGAAGAAAGGCTTCGCGTCTCATTGCCAACAGATGCTTCGCTTGAACGACTGATGACGGATACCGTACCGGTTCCGGATGTAAAACCCAGCTCTGATGATAATATCCCCTTGGCGAAGGTCGTGAAGAAGTCTTCTCTCTTTGTCAAAACCGAGAAGCAGCCCAAAAAACAGACGGTAAGGGGAAAGAAGCGATCTTCTAGAGCCATTAGCTCTGGGCCAACGGGGGAAGAAGACCGCTGCTAGTCCACCAGACGACAGTCTTCTTTTTCCTGGTTCATCTGCCGAGGAAGCTGCACAACTAGCTGAGGCTATAAGACGTTCTCAAGACGAGTCAGAGAACGTAAGAATTCCGAAAAAGCCCTACCCAGCCGTCATTTTTTATGAAGACCCTTCGTGGATCCGGCGACGATTCATCGGCCCTTTGGAGGAATGGGGCGAAAGGGCCCTTAAACAGGCTGCTTCGGAGGACGCTGCGGATGCGCTTTCGTTGTGGAATGGCGGCCACGAGTCTACCCTTGAACCTCGGCGAGCACACCTCCTTGAGAAGGAGTGTCGGCTTGAGCGAGCCATACAGAAATCTTCCTTGCGCATCGGTATGTTCCGGTATTGCTTTGTAATACTTTATATTGTCTGCACCTGTATATATGTATTCTTATCCTTATGTGAACTGTGCAAAGACTTCGGCGATGGGGGAGGTTCCCACGGGTTTACTGACCGTAGAGCCTGCTGATACCCCTAGTGAAACACTGCTCGGTGTGGAGGGGGCTGATGAAACTGTCCCTCCTGCGATGGAGCTTCCCTTGGTGATTCCTGCTCCCCAGGTGATTGCACCTCCGGGAGAGGCATCTTCATTGGCCGCGGGTTCAATGGATATCCCTGAGGACAGCTCAGACACTGCGGGACAGATAATCAAGGCTACCATCCTTCCATTGGAGCCCGTAGCGATGGTCATTGCTCCTCTACCGGAAGTTACTATACCGGTTCACCTCCCCGATGATGTGTCTGGGGGCATAGAAGAGGCCGCTGAAGCTGCTATCCCTCCAACCCAAAATGGGAGGAGCATCGAAGGTATTTTTCCATCTTTTATTTTAACGATCTCTTCATTATTTGAACTTTTCTGTCTTTTCAGAGCTACGGGAATTGGCGGCGTCCATCGCTGGCCTGTCTCCCAGGAATTCTTTCCAGCGTCTGCTGGAACTAGTTGCTCCACAGGCGATGTCCCCTCAGCGCATCATTCTATCTTCCGGGAAAGGTTAGCATTGTTCGCTCCTTTCTCGATATTGTTACTTCTTTATGTAACAATGTTCATGTCTTCTGTAGTTCTGGAGGCTGATGATGAGGTTGAGGTCCTCGATGGGCCCGGAGATCTTCCAGACACTTCTCGTATAAACGTGGGTAAGTAAAGTTTTGACGCCTTTGCATCTGTCCTCTGTTTGCAACCTTCGCTGATCATTTATCAATCTTTAACAGCTCTGCCTACTTTTACCGCGTTGGAGACTCGCATTCTCATGCCGTCTGGCCCTTATGCGCTGCGTGCATCCGAACGTATGGCCAAGTCAAGCCTTCACTCTTTGTTAGAGTTAATCGAAGACCTTCGTGTTGGTAGCTCGCTCACAGCCGAAGAATTTGCTGCTGAACCCAACGGTTCTCTCCCCTTTCTTGCCACTTATCATAGTGAAGCATTTGTGCAAGTTTGGGTCGAATTCTGTCGTCGAGTGGAGGCTTGCTTGCATAGTCTTGAATGCGCACACCTTCCTTCGGAGGTGGTGGCTGCGAAGACAAGTTTGCAGGAGTTGATTAAGCGGTACACCGCTAATACGCTTTCTTGTGAAAAGAGGCTCGTCCGAAAGTTCTCAGAGAGGAAGCTGGCTTCAACCGCGCTAGGGGAGCTTCAAGCCGAACTTACATCTAAGACCACCCGCGCATATAAACTTTGGCAAGAGCTTCAAGCCATAATCAAGGACGTGGTGGCTGTTGATAAAGCTGTTATCTTCACCCGGACGATGGTTGATTCTCATAAAGCTACTGAGCATGAACTTGAAGGCCAGCTTGCCTCGCATCAATCCCAACAGTCGGAAGCGGAGACCCGTCTCACAACCATAACCAATTTTGAAGCTGAGACCCAAGAAAGGGAGGATGAACTGATGAACTTTTTGAATCATCCGCCAGCTTGAAGAATTGTATTTTTTTTATTCTTCTTTTGTACATACTCCTGAATGAGAGTATTTTTGGTTCTTTCATAAATTGTACTTTGTATTCATTTGGATTCATGGATAAAAGGCATATTTTGCTTCATGATGGTGTGTCCCTTTTAGTAAGTACATTTTATGGATAATCTATTTTGATTTCCTTGTAGGACAGCGATGGCTTAGGAGTCAGGTTAAGATCTGCTTCCTAAGGCTTTTCAATTTTATGAGCCGTGAGGGCCTCATAAAGAATTTTCTCCCTACAGGTCGAGAGGATCCCGTAGGTGTATTTTCTCCTTAAGAATCGTGAGGATTCCTAAGTGTGTTTTCTCTTGAAAGTCGTAAGGATCTCACAAGAGAATTTACTCCCTTACGAGTCGTGAGGACCTGCAAGTGATGGATGAAGTTGACCTTATCCGCATTTCACGGAGTCAGGGGTTTGACTCTCGGACATCTGTACACCGCCGAGTCATGGAACTGGGAGTTGCCACTATTCTGCTTTGCTTGATGTGTATATTCCTGCAGAGAAACTGATTTCCCTACGGGTCAGCGCGAATCGAGATGTTCTCGTCAAGGACGTTGATTTCCCTGAATCGAAGTTTTTTCCAAGGACACTAATTTCCTTGGGGTTGAAACGAATCGAGGTATTCCTGCAAAGATGCTGATTTCTCTGTGGGTCGATGTGAATCAAGATGTTCTCGTCAACGTTGCTGATTTCCCTGAATCGAGGAGGTTGCCGAGGACACTGATTTCCCTGGGGTTGAGACGAATCAAGGTATTCCTGCAAAGACGTTGATTTCTCTGCGGGTCGGCGCGAATCGAGTTGATCTCATCAAGGACGCTGATTTCCCTAAATCGAGGAAGTTGCCATGGACACTGATTTCCCTGGGGTTGAGACGAATCGAGGTATTCCTGCAAAGACGCTGATTTCTCTGCGGGTCGACGCGAATCGAGTTGCTCTCGTCAAGGACGCTGATTTCCCTAAATCGAGGAAGTTGCCAAGGACACTGATTTCCTTGGGGTTGAGACGAATCGAGGTATTCCTGCAAAGACGCTGATTTCTCTGCGGGTCGACGCGAATCGAGTTGCTCTCGTCAAGGGCGCTGATTTCCCTGAATCAAGGAAGTTGCCAAGGACACTGATTTCCCTGGGGTTGAGACGAATCGAGGTATTCCTGCAAAGACGCTGATTTCTCTGCGGGTCGACGCGAATCAAGTTGCTCTTGTCAAGGACGCTGATATCCCTGAATCGAGGAAGTTGCCAAGGACACTAATTTCCCTAGGCTTGAGACAAATCGTTTCCGAGACGGAGCGTTGATCCAGCGGAGAGGTCATTGGTTGACGTATTTCCGAGACGGGGTCATTTGATGACGTGTTTTCGCGGCGGGGTCATTTGATGACGTGTTTCCACGACGGGGTCATTTGCTGATGTGTATCCGAGACGGGGTCATTTGATGACGTATTTCCGCGGTGGGGTCATTTGACGACGCTGGTTGTCTGTGAACCGTAGAGTTTTGGAACTGGGGACTTTGCCGTGGCTCCGATTGATGGTGTGGCATCTGTGTCCTGCTGGAATGAGGAGGCACACCGTTGTTGGTTTTCGGGCCATAGATGTGGCCATTGAAATTTAGAACTATGTACTTGGCCCCGTTTGTTGGTGTAACATCTGCATCCAATTGGAGGGAGGAAGAATGTCGGTGTTGATCTCTAAGTTGTCGATGTTGACATTGAGACCTTGAAGCCAGGGATCTTCCTTCGCTTCGTTTGTTGACATTGTGTATACAATAATGCGATGAATGACGAGATTGTCTCTTAGGTTGTCTATGAACCGTCGAGATTTGGCTTCGCTTCGACGAAGCCTGGTGGGACGATATGGTTCCCTTCTTGTTTGTGCCCATGGATTGTATACAGGAGTCAATGTGACCTCACCTGCATGGCATAATTTTCATTTTTTTTACTTCTTTCCGTGATGCTCTATCATTTCAGCTTTTATATCGCGAAGGTCGCGATTGCCCAATCATTTCGGCTATTTTTCGCGGTGCCCAATCATTTCGGCTATTTGCTCTATTTTTACTCGCTGCTTTTTATTGCGAGTTGCCCAATCATTTCGGCTATTTTGCATGCATACATTTTTACTTGCTGATTTTGTCTGCAAGTTGCCCCATCATTTCGGCTATTTCGTATGCATGTGTGGCTTGCCGGCTTTTCGCTGCAAGCTCGGAATTAGACACCGATTTCGGCATCAGCACCGCTACTACTGGGATATTGCCAGGAGTGAATCATCATTTGCCTCTGTCGATTTCGAACAAAGGTGGCTTAGTAAACAGGATTAGGATCTTGTCGACTAAGGCTTTTGACTTCATAAGCCGTAAGGGTCTCATAAAGGTATTCCTCCCTGCGAGTCGTGAGGATCTCGTAGGCGTGTTTTCTCCTTAGGAATCGTGAGGACTCCTAAGTGTATGTTCTCTTATAAGTCGTAAGGATCTTACAAGAGTGTTTTCTCCTTCTAAGTCGAGAGGACTTACAAGGGTTGTTCACCGTATAGACATATCCCTAGTCACGGAGGGGACTTCGTTAGGGAAATGTTTATTCGCGCCCGTGGATTGTATACAAGGGTCAGCACTGAGCCGCTTGTAAGGAAGTATTGGAGGTTGTGAGGGCTGCTTAAGAACGGGTTCAGATCCCTGTAGCTTAAGACTTTTGAATCTTATGAGCCGTGAGGGTCCCATAAGAGAGTTCTCCTTACGAGTCGTGAGGATCTTGCAAGTGTAATTTCTCCCTAGGGATCGTGGGGATCCCTAAGTGTGTTGCTCCCTTGTGAGTCGTAAGGATCTCACGCAGGTGGTTTCTCCTTAAAAAGTCGAGAGGACCTTGCAAGTGTCTTTTAACGAGATTGCGCCCTTTCGGGTTTTCACAAAACTCGCCGGTAGCCCTGCTGTTTTTACTCACGGGGCCCTTTCAGGTTTTCATCCGTGCCCATTTTGCTTGTGGACATACCGTTTCTTTTCTTTATTTTTATTCTAACGAGGTTGCGCCCTTTCGGGTTTTCACAAGACTCGCCAGTAGCCCTGCTGTTTTTACTCACGGAGCCCTTTCGGGTTTTCATCCGTGCCCATTTTGCTTATGGACATACCGTTTTCTTTTATTTTATTCTTCTTTTTTTTATATCAGCTTTGGGACGCTGCAATCCACCGTAGTTTATCGACATCTCGGTCAACAACTGGTTTTAGGACATAGTGGTCCATTGTTAGTTTAAGGACGTTCTGGTCCGTCGTTAGTTTAAGGACGTTTCGGTCTGTTGTTAGTTTAAGGACGTTTCGGTCCAACATTGTCGTATTTGAAGCGAATTTCTAGTTTAAGGACTTTTCGGTGCACGGGGCTTTCTCTATGAATGAGCATGATGACCCCGGTATGTCCATTTTTTTCGGAGCATGTGGTTGTGGCGGGTTCACCTTCCAATTTTCAGACAGAGCGAATTTTGTCTTTCTTGTATTGGTCTTCAACCCAATTTTTGAAGACGTAGCAATCTTCAAGTGGATGGCCCAATACTCGATGGTAGGGGCAGTAATTGGGATCGTTGACGTCGTTCCGTTGCAGTAGGTGTCCCGACTCTGTTAAAGTAATGAGCCCATTACGCACTGCCAGTTCGAACAGTCTCCTTGTTTTATCTTGGGGAAACAAGTAAGGACGTCTCAACTTCTCATCGAGGGATTGCCTCTTGTTGCTTTAGCGAACAATCGCTTTCGGGCCACTCGGTTGTTGTTGAGCGTTGGAGACGAAGGTTGTTTTTCCTTTGCCCTTTTCATTTCGAGAGTTCGGCTTTGGAGGCGACGGTCTATGACCCATCTGATCCATTTGAGCCAATTTGTCGATCAAGGCCTGGAAAGTAGTCGGCTTGAAGAACATCATGAACTGTGAAATAGTTGCATGAAGGTCTAAGGTGCCCACGAACATGCCCACCGCTGGTGCTTCTTCGATGCGCTGTTGCACTTCGACCACAGGTTCCGCCATCGGATTGCGTACTGAACCCACGTCTCGCCCGGCTTTACCCTTGCATTGATCAATGTTGTTATCAGGGTGCATTCACTTGCGCTCGCGAATCGCTGGGTAAACAATAACTCCATTTCTGCGAAAGTTTTGATGGAGTCGTTTGGAAGTTCGGAATACCACTCAAATGCCGTCTCCGATAAACTGCCGATGAATTGGCGGAGCAAGAGCTTATCATCGCCACCCGTATTGCCACAGAGAGCCCTGAACTGAGCGACATGTTGATGGGGATTGCCTGTCCCCTTGTACACATGGAATTTCGGGATCGTGTAGCCCGGCGGGTACTTTATCTGATCATACGAGCCTGGATACGGTCGCCCAGTTCTAACAACTTGGCCGGCCGCTTCATTTTCCTGGTGAACTCTTATTTTCTGAGCAATATAGTCATCCAGTGCAGCTTTGGAGATTGTCTCTTCTTTGGCTGTTGACAGAGCCGGCAGAGGATTTGATGTCTCCGATCGGTCATCTTCAATAATGATCGGAGGGTCTTCAGCTGGAGGATCCGGCTGTAACATCATCCCGACCATGTCTTAGAAGAGAAGAGCCATTTGTTTTATGTTGGCCGCCTGTTCTGCGGCCTCTTTTTCTTTCCCCTCGAGCATTCTTCGGAGGAATTCGGCATCGGTTTCTTGTTCCTGACGCTGCTCTGAGGTCTCCTCTGAGCTTGCTTTTGGTCCGGTGAGTGCAGCCAGCATCTCCTGAAGCTTCTGCTGCTGTTGTTCCTGAGCTCTTGTGATGGATCGGGTGAGTGGTCGGTGGCCTATAGAAGCGCGGCTATCCTCTTTCCCGGATGCCAAATAAATAGTATGGACCGTCGTGCCCCCAGACTTGGGGCGTTTGGGCTCAGCGTCTTTACGATTTACCGCGGTCACAGTGGTCTTTCCCGGCCTCCTTTTCTTTTGAGCAGTTGACGTTGAGGGAGCCATTGCAGTGGGCACCCAGGTGGTTGTCGTCCTTTGTGGCTTACTAGGATGGTTCTCTTCCTGCTGAACCTTCGCCCTTTTCTGTAGGCGAGGGTAATCTTGATCAATTACTGAGTCCTGAACCTGTCGCCAGACTTTGTAGATTTTGGAGGACAGCCGCTGAGGGGACTGTTCTGGCTTTGCTTCTGCAACATTCTCCACGGATGGAGGAGATCTTTTCAGCACAGCAGTTGGCGAATTCCTGCGTACCCTGTTAAGTAATTCAAAGCTGTTCCCAGTTGGAACAGCAGTATCAACTTCCACCATTGGAGCCGGCGGAGTCAATCCGGAAGGGGAATTTCTCCCATCTTTCCTCACTCGGCGCCAGTGGCGACGTCGAGCATGTCGTGCGGCCGGGATCACCTCCATTGTTGGATGAGCTTCTTCATGCCCCCTTCTTTGAGGAGAGACTGTTATTGGTGCAAGCCTGTCAAAGACTGACACCCGTTAAGAGGAGGTAGTCAGTCTTGTAAAGGCCGACTTTCGAACACGGGAAACAGCCTTCATGACTTTATCTGAAACGGGAGCTGAAACGGCCAGTCTCGTGAAGACCGACCCCTTAGCAGGAGAAGCCGCCTTAGGGACTTTAGGAGTAGGAATGGCTAACCGCTTAGGGATAAAACCTTCAGGTATTGCGGGCTTCTTCACGGGCCCGTTGGAGCTTTGGCCCAGTCTGCTGAAATCTGAGGCGCTTGGTTTGGGCGACCCGTTAAGAGGAGCCGCGGTAGTTGCAAGCCGATCAAAGACCGACTTCTTCTGAGCTTCTTGCAATGGTACCGGGGCATTGAAGCTCATCGGTGTGAGCATGGTCCCGAAGAATAGCCTAGTGGTGTCCTGAGTTACCTGCTCCACCGGCATAGCGAAGATGGAGACCGCTTGGGGCCCATAAGTCACCCCTCCGGACGGGACGAAGCGAGAGTTGCAATTGCAGTTAGTGCAGTTTGAAGCCATTGATCTTCTATTTTCTGCACGGAGTAAGACACCAAATCTTAGTACCTCGAATCCACAGGCAACCATAGCAAACCGCGATTCGTTCGCGAACACGACACACGAAGTGTGGAGTGGAAAGAGGAGAAGGTCCCACCCGGCGTGCCAGAATCTGTTCCCCTCCAAAAGACGCGGCGGAGACGCAATGTGCGTCTTGCCTGAAATTCGGGGCAGATGCTAATTGGTGCTATCCGTCCACCTCTCCGAAGATGCCAAGTTGATTTATGGCACCATATATGGAAGGTTTAAACGGATGTGGTCGATGTAGCAGACTTCGTCAGATTCCCCCTCGTTTGAGGGGTTTTTGATTGTGGGGACGCTCTTCCCTGCAGGCGCAAGCCCCTGCAGTTAATTATGCTACCGCTTCGCGGTAACCACTTTCTCCTTCTCCAGATGGTCACTTCGTGTCGTGGGTGTTTGTTTTGTTTTTGGTTGCCCGTGGATTGTATACGAAGACTAATTTATGTTATCGCCCGTAGGGCGTGGATTAGTCCAAATCCGTATCTTCTTAGATTTGGGTTTGGGTTTAAGGATACGTTAGCCTCATTTGAGACTAAGATCAACTTAAACGTTTTTAAGGATACGTTAGTCTAATTTTAGACTAAGATCAACTTAACGGGATCGTTTAGATCCAACAAAAGAGCAATTGGGCTCTACTGTTTAGTTTAGTGACATTGCGGTCGATTGCCAGTTTAAGGACATGGGGTCCATTGTTAGTTTAAATACATCGCGGTCGAGGTTAAGGACATCATAGTCCATGGGTTTAAGGACCCCACAGTCCGATGTTAGTTTTAAGACGTCACGGTCGAGGTTAAGGACATCATAGTCCATGAGTTTAAAGACCTCACAGTCAAGGTTAAGGACATCATAGTCTATGGGCTTAAGGACCCCACAGTTCAATGTTAGTTTTAAGACATCACGGTCGAGGTTAAGGATATCATAGTCCATGGGCTTAAGGACCTCACAGTCAAGGTTAAGGACATCATAGTCCATGGGCTTAAGGACCCCACGGTCCAATGTTAATTTTAAGACATCACGGTCGAGGTTAAGGATATCATAGTCCATGGGCTTAAGGACCCCACAGTCCAATGTTAGTTTTAAGACATCACGGTCGAGTTTAAGGACATTATAGTCCATGGGTTTAGGGACCCCACAGTCCGAAGAAATGTGTGGTCGTCGGGACCCGTCACCTCTCCGAAGACGTTGAAGGATTACAACGACAAATATCAGAGGAGTAACGATATGTACCCTTGAACCAAGGTGGATTAAATAATCTGTAGCCCAGTTTGGAACTAAGAACAATTAATTATATTATGAGCACAATAGCTCAGTTAAGTCTGAATTGAGGACTTATGGCCAATTTGGGCTAAGTCCAACCAAGTTAAAATGTTTAACATTCGTTTTGGGCTGTTAAGCATTTGTTTGGGCTTGGCCCTTTTAACAATGCGGAGCATTGATTTAAATTCTGACAATGTTTGTCTTTTATTGAGTGCTAAGCATTCATCATAGCTCTGGGGCTTATCGAAAGAACAATTTATGTTCTGCCCAAGCACACATAAAGTATATAGCGCGCTTGGCTCTAGCGCTAGTCGATGAGCGCAGTGCGCTATGGTTAAAGCGCTAATGTGCTTGGCGCTTTGCGCCAGATGTTAAGCGCTGATGCGTTTAGCTCTTTGCGCTGAGTGAAGAGCACGGATGCGGTTAGCGCTAAATGAAGAGTGCTGATGCGCTATAATTGAAGCGTTGAGGCGCTTAATGCTGGTGCCATATAATGAGCGCGAAGTGCTTTTAGTAATGCAGCGCACACGTGAGGAGCACGTGGTGCGCTTAGCGCTGAGCGCTAGCCAATGAGCGCAGTGCGCTGTTGTTTGAAGTGCTATGGCACTGCAGCGCTTTGCGCTAGATGAAGAGCACTAAGGCACTTTTAAATTAGGAGCGCTAAGGCTCTTCTTAAGTTAACTTTGCGCTCTGAGGATTATCTTCTTTGATAAGAGACTTCATGTTAAGATTCCAAGAACAAAGTTCTTGACTTATAGGAGATACTTCAATCTCTTTTTGATGAAAGGCTTTGCCTTAATGGATCTGAGATCCTAAGAGAATTGAATAATTCTCCCCCCCCCTTTATAATGAGATGTTCATGATCTCAGAAAGACAATTTGTCTTATAGATCTATGATCTGTGAAGTAAGTACTTCTTTATTTTATGATAAGATCTTTTTGATCTCTTTATAAAAGACCTTGGTCTTTGTAGATCTATGATCTTTTAAGAAGAGAATTCTTCTCTTTAATTATGAGATGATTTCATCTCTTTGTTCATTACCATTCTTTTTACCTTGAAGAAAAATCCTCTTTTGACGAGAGCTATTTCTTCTTCTTGAGATTTTCTCAAAATTTATGGGGGGGTTCCTCTCTTTTTAGGCTTGAAGTCTTGGGTCCTTTATATAGGGGAAGCTGATTTGTTGAATCAGTTAAAGAGATTTATTCTCCTATTGATTTGGGAATTTCCCTACCGTTGGATCCTTGATCCAAGGGCTTCTGATTTACAGAAGATAATCTTCTTGTTTTAACAAGATTGAGAAATCTTTTTTTCTTTACAGAATTTGTTCTATATTTTAGTGATTTTTAATCACCATTGGATCATTGATCCAACGGTATTCCAAATTCAGGGCACAATCTTTTCTGTTTGGAAAGATTCAACAGAATTCTATTCTTGTTAACTGATGATTTAATCATATCCATTGGATATTTGATCCAACGGTGAGGAACATTTAGTTCCAGCGCTAGCACTTATGCGCTTTGCCCATGGTGCGCTTTGCCCACGGTGCACTAATTGAAGCGCAGCGCTTTTAGCGCTAGCGCACACGTGCTTTGCACGTGGTGCGCTACTTGGAGCGCAACGCATCTAGAGCTAGCGCCTATGTGCTTTGCACGAGGTGCGCTAGTTGTAGCGAAGCGCTTTTATAAAAGCGCAGCTTTAATTCAAATTTTGAATTCTGAACAGAGCTTTGCTCTAGTTGGGGAAACAGTTATATTTCATGATATACTTGCTATGCTCACGTCATTATGATATGTCGCATGATATACTGATATGTTCACAACACTGTTCCATGTTGCATGATATACGGATATGCTTACATTTCTGTTATATGTCGCATACATCATGCTTTATGATTATACGCATTGAGATATACTTTTTTCATGCGATTTATGGATTTGAGAACCGTGGTTATTTCAAAAGAAAGTGTGTATTGTTTTAAAAACCCAGTTTCTCTTGATATGATATTTCAGTGCGTCCACCATGCGTTTTCTTGGTTCTGAGACGTGTGATATGTGAAATCCGATTCGAGGAGTTGGATGATCCATTTGCGGGTTCATGGTGGACCCGGTATGGTACCCCGGGGCAAGATTGGGATGTCGCGCGGTAGACGATGAGCCTGGCAGAGGGACTACTACTTACCGGTGATTGGTTGGACCTGGCGGTTATCCGGAGGATACCGACCGGAGTCGAGAGATGGAATGGGCCGATCCGTTCTGCCGGAGCCTAAGGGCCGATCCGTACAGATGGAGCCTGTGGGCCGATCCGGACTGACGGAGTCCGAGATATGAGGATTTACGTGTCGATGTTGGACACGGGTTTCATGATGTTTCGAGTGTCGATGTTGGACACTCAGGTTCCATGATTTTGATGTGTCATTGATGGACACACGTTGATTTATATCCTCATATTTACATGCATATGCTTACCTGATATTTACATGCATGATGTTGTTGTGTCATTAGTGGACACGTGGATGAGATCCACATGCATACATGCATTGATTATATGGTTGGATGATATCCACATGCATAGGCATTGAGTATATTGTTGGCACATATGTAGATACGGTCGTCCTATGTCATGACCCAAAATTTGGCCCGTAACCGGCACTTAAACTACGTAACGTCTACAGGCGTACGCAAATCAGGTAAGCCGAAACCCAGAAATCTAAACCACCCAAGTCTGGATCAACGGAGAAAAACATGGTTTTAACATTTGGAAAATCACAAGTAAAATCTCTAACTCTAGTTTTCCTTTTTGAAAATTTCGGCAGCACCTCCTTTGTAAAATCTAGCCCCGAAAACGGGTACAGCATAGATAATATATAAAGCATCCCAAATGGGAGAAAAATCACGTCCAACGGCGGAGACAATCACCATAACATGTATACGACGCCGAAGCGAAGAAATATCAAAGAAAAGGCTGCAATAAGAAGTAAACTTTCCAACATAACCGGCTCCTACGAGCACGGCACCCAAAGTCACCAAAATAATACAACACCGAATCCTCACAAGTCGTCTCTAAGTCATATACAAACAGTGGTAGATGGAGAATACTAGATCCAACAAAAAGATATCCAATGTACAGGCAGATAACCGCAAACCCACCTAAAAGCAAAGGCCTCACTGCCTAACGTAGTGGTATCCGCAAAAGTAGAGATGATAAGACGCCCTGCCGCGACTACTCAGAGGGAAAGTCCTGCAAAACCCTGTGGCACAACGGGGGTGAGTTTCCAACTCGTGAATAGTAAATAACATCATACTGTAATCGCAAGTATGCACGAACAGCAATCTATCTATCACATGTAATCCGATAGCATAAGTATGATAAGTGAATATGCAACAATCATGTAAAGGTACATCATCAGGGTACTACAACTACATGAAACAATGCATAACAACAATAATCCTGAGTGTGTGGGATGATACAATAAAATCTCATGCAAAATCATCAGCATGGAAAAACCCCAGTGTCCCTCAATGACACATCAAATCCCAAATCCTCAGGCACCGCAGCCACAGATCGGCCCTCACATCCTGTAAGTCTCATGGAACCTGAGTGTCAAACATCGACACCCGAAACATCATGAAAACATATCCCTATGTGTGTGTGTGTGTGTGTGTATATATAAGTATGAGGATATCAACCCCGTATGTCCACCGACGATACGTAAAAATCATGAAAACCTGAGTGTCTAACACCGACACTCGAAACATCATGAAACCCGTGTCTAGCATCGACACGTAAATCCTCATAACTCAGGCGCTATCACCACGACTGGCCCTGACGATATGTCGTACATCACTCCGGTCGATATCCCAACGATAACCGCCGAGTCCAAATACAGTCACCGGTAGGTACTTGCCCACCTTCCAGGCTCATCGTCTGTACCACGAACATCTTGCCGAGGGGAACCGTACCGGGCCCCACCATGTACCCGCACACGGCCCACTCACTCCTCGCATCGGGTATATATCACAAATCTCAGAACCGAGAAATCTCATGGTGGACGCATCAAATATCATATCAAGAGAAACCGGGTTTTCAAACAATACATAGTTTCTTGAAAATACCCCGACGGTTCTCAAACCATAAATCATATGAAATCCATATCTCAATACGAAAAATCCATATAAAACTGATATATGCAACATAAAACATCAATATGAGCATATAAAGGGATAACCGCTCTTTTAAATGAATCCATCTTTAAAATATATCTTGTGGTTCCCAAAATCCTCCGAAAACAAATGCAGCATCATATGAGGTGTACATGTAAGTGTAGCAAGGTTTAAGTATCTACATGTAAGCAAGTATGTATGATGCATTTCATAAGCGCAATGATCAACAACTCAATATCACATATCAAAACAATACCACTTGGGGTACATACAACTATAGCGAAAATATGCGGTTGTACATGTCAATATGAGTGCATGATATACATGTAGCTGTAATAGACTATGTGGGTGTACATGTCAATATGTATGCAAGATGTACAAGAAGCAATAGTAAGTTATACGTGAAATAGATTAAGAGTTACTATCTTAACTATCCATTTCAAACATAATAACACGTATATAGGTGGTTTGTACGTGTCAAGGCAATTACTGACGATGTGGGTGTAGCATACAATTTAGTGCTCGTGCAATATGAACCGTCAGTAATGTGTTATATCTAAAGGTACAACAGATACTACTATGCAATGACATTCATATGAAATTAACCAATATCCAATAACATGCAGCTATCCTATCATATCAGCCCTGACGCATAACGTCATACGGGCGATTTCCCCGTAGATGTTAAATCTACTCACCAATGGTCTCCAGCTATGAAAATCCGACCACCTGCTTCCCCTTGTTCGCAGCGTCCGAAGTCCCCGCTTGCGACGCTATATTTCCACAAACACAAGAAATAGTGCAAACATCTCAGAAATCGACCAATATAACGTAAAACTACACTTTAAACGACGCACCAACACTAAACTAACTCACAAGTCTCTACCTAGTGGTTAACGTGCGTTGCGACACTACTAAACCAAACTGAGTACAACAGCTGCATCTGATCACGACTCGTGTCGGATCACGTAACACGCGGAATCAAAACACTAGATTATAGGTAAACGATCCCAGATTTTGTATACTGCAATTACTAAAAAAGTAAATAGTACCAAACACCCCTAACCAACAGTAAACAACTACCCACAGAAGCCTAACCCCAGCACCATCCTACAAAGCCGGCGTCGCCGGAGTTCATCAAAGGGGTCGTCACCCCCGGCCGGTGGGGTGGTCCTCGTGTCTCAGGTGGTGCTCCAGGGTCACTAGTACATCACTATAATTTTGTTTGACTTTTCTGTAAAAAAAACCCAGGTCAAAGCAGGTACAGAGGCTCTAAAAAACCCGATATCGCACTAATCGATATAAAAAGTGTTTTACGCTACAACCAACGAGCTAAACAACATAAAAACTCCTAATTAACAGTGTAGGGATTATACCTATCAACTTTGCTCACATGCTCCAAGCTTTCCTAGTTCTAAGTGATCCAAGATGCTAAAACCAAGACTTTTAGAATTTTTGTGATATATTTTGGAATTTTGGAGAATTTATTGGCTTGGATTGATGAAAAAGGAGAAATAATTGCTCAAGAGCAGAAAGGGGAGGATGGAACTCGGCCAAGAGAGGAAGGGGAGGGTTTTGTGTAGGGTTTTCTAGGAATTTCCTTGCAATAAATGCATTCACACAACACATGCACACATGCATGCGCCTTGAATTTCTTTTCTTTTTCTTTTAACACATAAACCTAGTCCATACAATGAATCTAGATATTATGTGGGTTTGGTTTACTCAAGAATAATTGAAGAAAAGATTACTTAAAGAGAAATTTCCCAAAATGTGAATACTGCATTAAAATTGGGAAAAATTCAAATTGAACCAAAACGTCCCATATACCCCCAAAGCTTGCGCACTAGCTTTATTTTAGCTAAACTAGGTGCTGGCAAGTCTATATGGTCGTTTGAACACAGTCGGTTTAAAACGAAAAATACCGACAATTTAACCCTAAAACGGAAAAAATATAATAACGATTTCTAAAACGTTACACCCTAGATATCATAGTATTACCTTTATGATATAGTTGACCTAGGAATCGTTGTTTTATTCGATTTCTACCTGATGATGTTTTCTACTCATGAGTTGGCAACTCACCCCCGTTATGCCACAGTTCTTGCAGGTTGACCGCATGGATCAGTAGCGGCATCGCTGGTGTTAGTGTTTATGCCCTAGAAGGCCATTACTATATCATACTAGTTTGTATATTGCTTAATGGAAGCTTGAGATTTTCACAGTTATATAACAGTCTTGCTAAACATAGTAGTATGCTACTTGGTTTTTTCTATCTTAATATATGAGAATACGTATTGATAGAGCTCTTAGAATCTTGCTTGACTACCAGCGTTGTGATGGCAGTCACACTAGTGGGGGCTGGGTAGTCTACAAGCATATCCTTATTCAGGTCCCTAGTCGTAGGATTATCGAGACATGGCATCGCTACTCCGGAGTAGACTAGTGTGTACGCTTCTCATCCCAGTTGGGGAGATGGTATATCCCACAGCCGTCAGTACGTCGTACTGGAGATAGTATACAGGTGCTAGTTAGGTTACGGGTACACCGGACAGGACTTACAAGGAACTGTTGGTTGGTTTTATACCAGTCGTCAGTTAACAGTTCCCAGGTGACATGAGTACAGCATAGTCCGCAGACTTGACACTGCTACTTCGCCTCGAGTGTGTCCCACTGTTCTTAGATTGCTACCCTACCACGGCTCAAAGGAGTCGTGCAAACAGGTAGCAGTTGGGTGCAGTCACGAGCACTTGGAGGCAGTGGCGGTTAGACTGGATTCGTCTCTCCCGGTATTAGGAGTTGATATCGCGCTGTGTCAGAGAGCCATTACGCAAAGTCCCTGGCCAGGGCAAGCGAGATTTACTGGTAGGTTTTCCAGTAGTTTCTCAAGGTGTAATAGGCTACGCTCCGACATGACTTATACCGCTTTTAGGGGACTGACGCTTGCCCCCCCTGGGCCCGATATGCGATTGTCTTAGAGGAAAAGACCGGACTGTACGGAGATTGTCACAGCAGGCTCAGTAGGAGTTCGGATGGGTTTACTCATCGGCCTTCTTATCGACATCTACCTGGGGACCGTTACGTACAGCTAGTGCCGCTTGCGGTCTGTGGTTAAACCCACTGCCAGCGTAGTGTCGAGTCTTTAGAGTCCCACACAGAGAGTTTTCCTGCTTCGGGCGAAACTATATAGAGGTCGTATAGTTTTACGACAGGGTTCGGACGCATACGTGTTTTTACGCACGTACGATGTTCGGACAGTTTTTACTAGTCGGTTTTGGTTTAAGCCAGGTTCTAGTATCGGATTATTGGATTTATACAGTCTAAAGTTTTTCCGTGTTTTTACGGATAGGAGGGGCGTTCTCGTAATTTGTCGGGAAGCTTCTTGAAGCATGGTGACTTGGGGGTTAAGGTGGAATTTGCATTAATTGGATAAGGGAGTCATGGTGTGATTCATACATGGAGTTGATGAATCAATTATGATTTATATGACTCATGTGATGAATCACTTAGTGTATTAATGAAACATGATGATATATCATTATTTGTTATTCATTTAATATATATGATATGTTTCATATATACACACATGATCTATTCATCCAAAAGGATTCTCATTCTCACATTCTCTCTCCTCAAGCTCTCTCTCTTCAAACCCTAACCCTAACCTCTCATGTGTTGAGATCAAGGGTTAGCTAGACTAATACTTCCACAATCTAACTCTATATCACCTAGGTTGCTTAGATTAGCACTTTGAGTAACCTAGTTACCTCAAGTTAGAGGTTAAGCTTAGAGTAGGAGCTCTCGGGTGGATCGTCTTTGACTCGAGGAGGCCGTTGAGGTGCCGATGTTCCAAAGAGCCTACAAGGAGTGGAAGATAGTGATGAAGACCCAAAGGACAAGTAACGTGAGGTATAACTTCGAATCAGAGTAGTTAAACCTTTCATAGTTTGCTAGTAACGGTTTAGATACGATTCATGAGCTCAAGTCCGTGTTACGAAGCTTTGATAATCATTTTTCATAAATTCTGCCTCCCCGCAAGTTCGTGGGGTGCGTGACATGGACTTACAGTGGTATCAGAACCAACTAAACTATTACTAGCTTGTTAGCAACTAAGTAGAACTTCGATCGACGGAAAACACGAAAACAACACCCCGATACCCTTTTCAGTTTCTGTTAATTTTAAAAGTGTCAGAAAATATTTTTGATATGCCTTAAAATTCACAGCAGGGTATTTTAAGAATACTGGGAAAATACGAGCCACCAACTCAGTGTTATGGCCGCGGATCCACGGCAATAGAGTGCTTGTTCCGCGGATCCTCCGCCGAGTCAACTCCGAGTTGACTCGGATTTGCTCTGTTATTCTTGTTTTATGGTGTTCTGTTTTCAGGGATGTTCTGTTTCTACCCAAGTTACTTCAGTGTAGGTTTGCAATTGGGGTAGACACGGAAAATGGTTATCGATCGATATTCTTATTTATTTGCTAATCGGGTTTTATCTGAAATGATTAATGTGTTCATAAATCTCCCCTAACTGCTAGTATGTCGGTTGGCAGGGGGTTGCACATTTCTGTAATGTTTACTGTTTGTGTATATGAACTTGATTGGATCGTTGTGATGATTAGCCGGGGTTTGAGATGGGTTTTATATTCATTCATTCGATGTAAATTGTAATATGATGTAATATTCTTTTGCGGGGCACATCCAGGTTGCGGTTGTAGCCACCGTTGTATTATTTCATTTACTGTTTTTTGCTCCTAGGATAGACCCAAGGTGGGGTACACAAACTACCGGGTACGTCGAAGTGTTTAGTGGCCTACTCACATTGTTGAGGGAGACCGCTTCACTTCGGGTACTTGGCGGGTAGTTTGTCGTACCCGTAGGGGTCTAGGGTGGGGTAAAGGCTATTCATGATAACTGTGTAATCCGTCTTTTGTTGCAGGCTCAAAGCAAACGCGGATTGCTTGTATATCCAATAATGTTCATCTGAGATCTGGAATGCCTATTATTGCGTCTGACGAATGTACAATATCTATATATGATAGCTATTTAGACGTCACTTATGTTTTACACCCGCGCTAGCCCCGCCCCCGCTCTGTCGTTAGTTAAGTAACCTAACGGGTGATGACGGGACCCAGTGGCGAATGCGGATGGCATAAGAGGACGTTGTATTTTCGTTGTTTTCTGCAATGATAGGATAAATGATGGGACGCATTATTTTAATGCACAGAAAATAAACCAAAGTTGAATTGTTGGAACAAATTTAAAAGAAACCACTCGGTTATTTTAAAAGAGCAGTTTTTTTAATTGCGGAGCTTTAACCACTCCTTTTAAAAGGCTATCAGGTTCCTTCGATTATATCAAGTTCGCTACGTTCACGATTTCGCCAAAACCAGTCATAGCCCTCCGTCATTTCTTATGGATGGTCAGTAGTATTCAAGCTATGTTTGTTGGCTTTCGTCAAGACATAGTGTTTGGTAGCTGCTGGGGTATTCATTTGTTGCATAGATAGATGAGTTGGTTTGGGACAGTCCTATAACCTTGTTGGCTTTCGTCAAGGGTATATACGGGTGGGTTCAAATTAACAAGATAATGATGGGCAGAACTTGACATGTGTTTTATGATTTGTTGGCTTTCGTTAAGGTCATAAGAACATGGGGCAAAAATCTACATCGGGAGTTTCTAAAGAAACTGAAACTTGCTAGTGTAGCATACCATTTGGAGTTTGATGAATGTTGGTAGGATTCCTTCAACATTATCATACGATGATATTTGGATCCCGATCCTACTGTGAGTATATGCTACTTATCAGGAGATTCGTCACTTAACGATCAATGCTATAAACCAAGTAGGTGTCGAGAAAGGTGTCAGCGGGGCTACGCCCCCAGAGAAAAGAGGTTATTTAATTAAGGAACTTCACGAAAGCGTTGGAAAACCTCCCTCGAAGTACCGACACTAGCCTGGCTGAACGGTTAAGCAAGAATTGTACAGTGAGAATAGTCCTGGCTAATTCTTCTTTTATGGTTTGAGGAAGGATTCGAGAAACAGTGGGAGCCATCCAGTTTAGATAAATTAAAAACCAATCTAAACTTGCAAGAGCATCATGCTAAAGTGTTTTCTTCTCTCTCTCTCATTGCAGCGACCTTATGACCATGACTAGGTTACATCTAGATAACAAGTTGACTGAATCTAACTTATATGACTGGCAAAGGTCTGTCCAGATGTCCATTGCCTATGACAAGCTGGACCACCCTATTACTACTCAAGATCCCGCCGTCCCAGGTCCAGTTTCCACCGTCGCGGATAAGGATATCCGTCAGACAACGGAAAAGGATAAAGAGAAAGCTGAGTGCCTCGTGTTGGCTTCAGTTGATGGTGTATACCAGAAGCAACACGAGAAGATGGACTTATTTTCCATCTTTCTCCATAACAAAGATTTAT
Organism: Agapanthus africanus; assembly: GCA_030015575.1. NCBI lineage: Eukaryota > Viridiplantae > Streptophyta > Magnoliopsida > Asparagales > Amaryllidaceae > Agapanthus > Agapanthus africanus. Next base: position 296,359,396 of record JASDDO010000022.1, on the reverse strand, counting down.
ATGGAGAGCAAACTCATATCGCAAGATATGAGACCTTGAACGATTTAATTCAAGCGAGGTTGGCTGTTGGGTCATCTGTAGGGGACAACGTCCTTACAATGACTAGCTCTGTTGATGAGCTCAAGGACCTGAAGACCACGTTGGGAAACAGGTCATACGCTGACTTATTTCCACAGTCCCTACCCTCTACTTACACCCTGAAAGAAACCAGGGAGACATAAGCTCTGCTTAATGGGGGACCTTCTTCTTCTACATCCAGGGCGAAAGCAAAGGGTGAAAAGAAGAAGACCTCTACAAAGCCGATATACGGTGTCAATAAAGTAGGAGGAAATGGAAGAGCAAAAGTTTCGGGACTTGGTGTAGGTAAGGAGGAATGTTCCTATTGTTATGGGAACGGGCATTGGCAAAAGGATTGCAGGGCTTTGGAAGCCTGTAGCCAGGATACGAAGCATGTTGTGGCTTCAGCCTCAAGTGTGTTTGTAATTGAGAACTGTTTGTCAATTAACTCTACTTCCTGGGTACTAGATACCGGAGCAGGATCTCATATCTGTAATTCATTACATGCTTTGAGAAACCATAGAGTTATAAGGGTAGGAGATATGTCTCTCAGAGTTGCAAACGGAATGAGTGTGGACGCTGAATCCGTGGGAGAATATCGCCTAGGTTTGACAAGTAGGCAGATATTGATTCTACGTAACTGTTTGTATATACCTAGTTTGACTTGTAATATCATATCAGTGTCCTTACTTTCAAAAGAGGGATATGATTTTACATTCGTAAGCGATGTAGTTCACATCCACCTAAATCAAGTTTTGATTGGGTCTGGTACATTAGATGACGGTATATACGTATTGAGTCAAGCTCAGGTTTTCAATGTCCAGAACACACTTAAAAGAAAGTCTCCAGAAATGAATCAGGCTTTCTTATGGCATTGTAGACTAGGTCACATCAATGAAACACGATTAACGAAGTTACATAGAGAAGGATATTTGAATCCGTTCGAATATCAATCTTATGTCACTTGTGAATCTTGTCTAATGGGAAAGATGACAAAGACTCCGTTTACTGGACACGGAGTAAGAGCGAGCGAGCTCTTAGGACTCGTACACAGTGACGTGTGTGGTCCAATGTCTACACATGCGCGAGGTGGTTATTCCTACTTCATTACTTTTACGGATGATTTCTCTAGGTATGGACATATCTTCTTGATGAAGCATAAATCCGAGGCCTTTGAGAAATTCCAGGAATACAAGAATGAAGTGGAAAACCAAACAGGCAAAAGTATTAAGACACTGAGATCTGATCGAGGTGGTGAATACTTAAGTGCCGAGTTCCTGGGTTACTTAAAAGAGAATGGAATTCTCTCTCAGCTTACTCCTCCATACACACCACAACACAACGGTGTATCGGAAAGGAGGAATCGAACCCTATTGGATATGGTTCGTTCCATGATGAGTAAGGCTGAGTTGCCGCAATCATTCTGGGGTTATGCGCTAGAATCAGTGACATATCTTTTGAACAAGGTTCCAACCAAAACTGTGCCTACCACACCATATCAGATGTGGAGTGGGAAGAAACCCTATCTTCAGTACCTGAAGACATGGGGGTGTCCAGCTTTTGTAAAAAAGCAGCATCCGGACAAGCTCGAGGCACGCTCAGTAGAGTTTAAGTTTATGGGATATCCAAAGAACTCCATGGGATATTGCTTCTATTACGCAGAGGAACAAAAGGTTTTTGTTTCTCGTCATGCCCGCTTCTTAGAAACTGAATTTTTAGAAAATCGGAAGAGTGGGAGCGCAGTAGAACTGGAAGAAATTCCAGAGCCACAAGCTGTTACTGAAAGTTTGGTGGAACAAGAAGTTTCAGAAGAAAGGGACATACCAGCGCCTATCCGCAGAAGTAGTAGGCAGTCTCATCCGCCCGAGTGATACTACGGTTTTCTCATAGACGGGGATCGAGAGGATTGCATCATTAACAATGACGACCCTACTAGCTTCCAGCAAGCCATTCAGAGCGGCGACTCGGTAAAATGGCTGGATGCAATGCGGACCGAAATGGAGTCCATGTACACTAACAAAGTATGGACTTTGGACGTTGCTCCAGATGGGGTAAAACCCGAAGGATGCAAGTGGATCTTCAGAAAGAAGATTGGTGTAGATGGACAGATTGAAACCTATAAGGCTAGACTTGTTGCAAAGGGTTTCCGTCAAAGACCTGGTTTGGACTATGACGAAACCTTTTCTCCAGTGGCTATGCTCAAATCCATTCGGGTCCTTCTTACTATTGCTGCCTTCCACGATTATGAGATCTGGCAGATGGATGTAAAGACGGCCTTTCTAAATGGTAATTTGGAAGAGAGCATCTATATGGATCAGCCAAAGGGATTCATTCAGAGTGGGAGCAGCGGTAAAGTATGCAAGCTGCTTAAATCCATTTATGGACTAAAGCAGGCATCGCGGAGTTGGAACATCTGTTTTGATGATACTGTCAAAGAATTCGACTTTATCAAAAATCCAGATGAACCATGCATATACAGTAAGATTGTAGGGAGAGTTGTTGTATTCCTCGTTTTGTACGTGGATGACATTCTCCTAATAGGAAATAATATTCCTATGCTACAGTCAGTCAAAAGATTCTTCTCACAGAAGTTCTCCATGAAAGACCTGGGTGATTCCACTTACATTCTGGGGATCCAGATCTATCGTGATAGATCAAAGAGGATGTTGGGACTTTCGCAGTCCAGGTACATAGACACCATATTGAAAAGATTCAGTATGGATGATTCTAAGCGCGGTAACCTACCGGCTTGTCACGGAATCACCCTCTCCAAAGAGATGTCTCCCAAGACTGATTTGGAAAGGGATCGCATCTCGATTATACCCTACGCTTCTGCGGTAGGCTCTATAATGTATGCGATGTTGTATACCAGACCAAATGTAGCACACGCATTGAGCGTTGTAAGCCGGTATCAGGCAAACCCAGGGGAGAAGCACTGGATAGCAGTAAAGAACATTCTCAAGTACCTGAGGAGGACTAAGGAGATGTTCTTGGTGTATGGCGGAAAAGACCTCCAGATCGAGGCCTTTGCTGACTCCAGCTTCCAGAGTGACAAGGATGACTCCAAGTCCATGTCGGGTTATGTCTTTACCCTCAATGGAGGGGCGGTCTGTTGGAAGAGTTCCAAGCAGGACACCGTTGCTGACTCAACGATGGAAGCGGAGTACATAGCTTCTTGCGATGCCGCAAAAGAAGCTGTCTGGATGAAGAAGTTCCTCACCGAACTTCAGGTGGTTTCTACCAGTGTTGGTCCAATACCTCTGTATTGCGACAACAACGGCGCTATAGCTTTAGCGAAGGAACCCAGGTCCCATCAAAAGTCCAGACACATCTTAAGGCGGTATCACCTGATCAGGGAGATCGTCGATCGCCGGGAGATCGTCGATCGCCGGGAGATCGAGGTAAAGAGAGTAGATACAGAGAATAACATTGTTGATCCATTCACAAAGGCCATTCCTCAGACGCGGTTCGAAAGGCTATTCGAGATGATAGGTCTGCGATACGCCAGTACATAGCCCTAGTGCAAGTGGGAGATTGTTAGTGTTTATGCCCTAGAAGGCCATTACTGTATCATACTAGTTTGTATATTACTTAATGGAAGCTTGGGATTTTCACAGTTATATGACAGTCTTGCTAAACATAGTAGTATGCTACTTGGTTTTTTCTATCTTAATATGTGAGTATACGTATTCATAGAGCTCTTAGGATCATGCTTGACTACCAGCGTTGTGATGGCAGTCACACTAGTGGGGGTTGGGTAGTCTACAAGCACATCCTTATTCAGGTCCCTAGTCGTAGGATTATCGAGACAGGGCATCGATACTCTGGAGTAGACTAGTGTGTACGCTTCTCATCCCAGTTGGGGACATGGTATGTCCCACAGCCGTCAGTACGTCGTACTGGAGATAGTATCCAGGTGCTCGTTAGGTTACGGGTGCACCGGATAGGACTCGCAGGGAACTATTGGTTGGCTTTATACCAGTCGTCAGTTAACAGTTCCCAGGTGACATGAGTACAGCATAGTTCGCAGACTTGACACTGCTACTTCACCTCGAGTGTGTCCCACTGTTCTTAGATTGCTACCCTACCACGGCTCAAAGGAGTCGTGCAAACAGGTAGCAGTTGGGTGCAGTCCAGAGCACTTGGAGGCAGTGGCGGTTATACAGGATTCATCTCTCCCGGTATTGGGAGTTGATATCGCGCTGTGTCAGAGAGCCATTACACAAAGTCCCTGGCCAGGGCAAGCGAGATTTACCGGTAGGTTTTCCAGTAGTTTCTCAAGGTGTAATGGGCAAGTAATGTTACTTGTCCTAACGTGAGGTATAACTTCGAATCAGAGTAGTTAAACCTTTCGTAGTTTGCTAGTAACGGTTTAGATACGATTCATGCGCTCAAGTCCGTGTTACGAAGCTTTGATAATCGTTTTTCATAAATTCCGCCTCCCCGCAAGTTCGTGGGGTGCGTGACATGGACTTACAGCTGGCACACAGCTTGCTTTCGGGTGACTTGCTTTGGTAGGTGGTACATGTTGGATCATACCACTCTTGTATTTACTATTCCGTTGTATCTAGTTAACTCCATCAATCAGAAACTAGTATTTGTATAAATAGTAATACTTAGAAAGACTTGTATTTGCGAGACTTAGATCGACAGACTATATGTTCGCTATTGGGGGGATTTGATGTCTTTCTTTATATACTTTATCTTTTGTGGTGATCTTCGTCGTTGGACATTGTATACTTATATCTATGACTTGCATGGTTGTGATTCCGCCGATTGGCGAAGAGCTAACTCCCGCTTGGGGATGCCTTTTATATTATCATGTATATGTGGTTTTGGATCAAAATATACAAAGGAAGTGCTGCCCAAATTTTTAAAAGACGAAAGATGTTTTTCAACTAGTAAAAATCTACTTGCATTTTTCATGTTCCTCTATCTATGCAATAAGAAAACATTTGATTTTCATCATACCTTATTTTCAAAACTTCACCTCTTTTATTTTCTTAAAAGGTTTAGATTTCTGGGTTTCGGCTTACTTGAGTTACGTTACGCCTTTAGACGTCTTGTGATTTAAGTGCTGGTCACGAACAATATTTCGGGTCATGACAAAATTGGTATCATAGCACTATATTTAACCTTGGTTTGAGTCTATATTTGACTATGCGGAGTCTAGGGCGTGTATCTATTTCAGAACCTAGGCTTGACCTTACGGAACTTAGACTTGAACAGGGGGTATTAGACTCGAACTTTCGTTACATAGGCTGACCCTGATTAATGGAGTAGGTAGCTGTTAGTTATATGTATGCCCTAGAGGCCATTACTATACATTGGATGTATATTGTAGTGGATGCTGGGACATATATAGGGAGGACTTTCTTGCTCGACATGATAGTATGCTATCTGGTTGCTCTTTACCTTAACGTGTACACAGATTGCCTCTCTATTACATGTTGGTAAAGCCCTTAGGATGTGTACTTGACTACCTGGACTATGATGCGGATCATACTAGTGGGGACATGGTAGTCCATAAGTACATCCTTCAAAGTCCCTAGTCGTGGGTGTATCGAGACGGGGCATCGATATACCAGAGTAGACTAGCGTGTACCTTCTCGACCCATACAGATGGGCGATGGATGATCCCATATCCCTCGGTGTTTGACATCAGAGATGATATACGGGTGCTCAGTAGAGACTGGGTACACTGGACGGACTTGCCGAGAACTCCCAGATGGTATTATACCTCACGTCAGATGGCAGTTCTCTGGTGACACTGGTACAGAGTAGTCTGTTGACCCGAGATCGTCATAGAGTCTTGTGTGGTTCCCACTGTGCTTTGATTTCCATCTTACCACGTCCAAGAGGGCGTGAAAAACGGTGGTTTTTGGGTACAGTCCTGAGTCACATGGAGGCAATGAGCGATAGGAGGGGATTCGTCTCTCCCGGTATAGGGAGTTGATGTTGCGCTGTGTTCGATTGGCTATAACAGAAAATCCCTGGCCAGGGTTGCTGAGATTTACTGGTAAGTGTTACCAGTAGTTTCTCGGATTGTTATAGACCTCATATCGACACGACTTATCGAGCTATTGGGGTCTGACGTTTACCACCCCTAGGCGAGGTATGCGACATATCAGACGATCAGACCGGACTGTACGGTAGTGTTACTGGTTGGATTCACTGGAGTGTGAGCGGGCTTGCTCGTAGATCTTCTGATCGCTCAATACCCGGGTGGCCGTTACGTTTAGCAGACCGCTTGCGGCTTATGGGTGTTTGATATGATCATCATCTGCTGCCGGCGTATTGACGAGTCTTTAGAGTCCTACACAGAGGTTTCCTGGCTCAAGCGAAACGAAATAGGAGTGCATATGAGATATGTGCGGGACCGAGAATAATGCGTGTATGTGATACCGTATTCTATTCTCGCGATGAATGTATCGAATGGTTGTATGCGATATAACCTAGTTATCGAATCAAGGATTGATTCGATAAACCGATACATTGGATACTAGTCGGTTATGTGTGATATGACCGGATCGTTAAATCAAGTGTTGATTTAATGATTTAATGTATAATTATATATTTGATATATTACTTTGCATTAACTAGTATCGGTTCACTTTAAATGGATATTCTCACTCGGGTGTGCGCATTGCATATGCGATATGATTTTGTGCACATGATTGTATCGTGTTTGATGATACATGCTTTTTGGTTAAGTGTAAAGTATTAAACTATGGTTAAGTGGATGATTAGGGTTTTTACTTATTCATTTATTTGTTTATTTATTCATTTTTGGCAAAAGGAAAATGGTGGCTAATTTGGATTTATGTTGAAGCTTCATGAAGCTTTGACTTAGTCACCATTTTTGTCTTCATACCTAACCTATCCATTCACTTAACTTGAGTTTAGTCTCTACACTTAACCATGATTGATTATGATAAGTATTCTTTTAATTTCTATTTTCTAATTAACTTATCATAACATTTCTTCTTCTTCTTCCTTGAACTCAAGAAGAAAACCTTGACTTCATCAATGGTGGATTGATGAAATGAGTGAGAAATCCAATTCTAAAGTCTACCCACTTCCTATTTCTTCATCCTCTACCTCTTTCCAAGTAGTAGAGTGTGTTTTCTTCACAAGTTTCTTGACTTGGTGAAGTCGGAGCATGATTTAGCGATGCCTCGACGTAGATCATCTTCGGCATGGACATCGACGACCTAGCTCGCCATTTCTCCGACGAAGCCGACGCTAGAGTCCGGGAATTCACTTGGACAGCGGAGATGACTTCATTGCGGAGCCGTGGAGGTGGAGCACCGGATCTACAAAGGTTGTATTTCCGTATTCTATTAGTTAAGTGTTAACTAGTTTCATTATTCGCCTAGATTTCTAGCCAACGATCCGTTCTAGGGTTTCTCGGCACCTAGATTTTTTGAAATTGGCATGATCGATGCCTTGTGAGACCTCATTAGGATGCCTAGGAACCCTACAGTGGTATCAGAGCCTAGCTAGAGCCTTAGGCGAAGTCTAGACGGATTTTGAATTCCGAACGAACCCGAAACCCTATTACAAATTGCTCTCTGTACTTTTTCTGAAAACGTGGATTTTTCCAAATTAAAAATTGCTAAAAAATTCAGCAGGGAATTTTAAGAATTACGACGCAAAAATTTACTTATGAACAGTACAAACCGCGGCGGAACCGCGGCGGAACCGCGGCAGAAGCCTGGCTTCTGCGGCTGTTCCGCGGCGGAATGATGACGTCATCGTACACTGTTTGCACAGTAACTCCTATTATATTATGCTGGATTTTCTGGGTATTTTTAAAATTTATTCAAGAGTTGAATTTTCTGGAGTTGTTTTGGGGATTCGGTGTTTCGATCGGGGTATCAAATTTTGTCTATTTGGCTTTCCGGATAAATTTTAGAATATGTTAAAATGTTCGACCGGATATAAATACCCAATTTTTCCCCTGTCGTGAAATTTCCAAGTGTTGGACTTTTCCGTAGTTTAACGACGTTCTAAGTAGTGCAAGTAACGCGATGGACCCTCTAGAAGACAACAAACCTTAACTCGATTATGTGACCGTCTTGAACTGCCCTTTGAACCTTCGGGTTTGGGGCAGTACGGCGTGCCACATGTAAGGCGTTGGCTTGACCCTTCTACGGCTAGACCGTTGGTACTGAGGCACGAACTGAATGCTGTTAGACTTATTTCATGTGTTGATCTGTATCGGGAAAACTTGGGTGTTCGATTGTTCGATCAGAAAGTTTGACATTTTCTATTTGTCCGGAATGGGATACAATAATTGGAATTCACAATAAGTTATGAGATAACTGAATGAATGTTATAAACGTAGCACTTTAGTCTCACTTGATCGGTTGCCACGGAATTTTGATGTGATCAAAAGTCCGTTGCAATCACGTAGCGTACGCTGATACTCGCCGGGTAAAATTAATAGACAGCCTCACTCCATAGCCCCGACCAAGTGACTGTAGGAGAACCCCGTCGCCGAAAGCATCCGTTCGGGTGCTCGCGGCAGCGGTGTTCCGCCTTGGTGCACTTCGTCGACGGTATCGGGGGTGCGGCCGCCTACTGAAGTTTGTGACGAGCATTCGATCAGGATGTCGGGAATCTTGTTGAATTGCCCGACTTGATATTGAAAAGTGTTTTCGATTTTGAGACTAAAATGCGGGGTTTATAATTGTTAGGCATGCGATGTATAAGTAATTCATTTGGTCAGGCATGCGATGTCTGAGATGGTTGCGGATTCCAACTGTTGTAGTTTTACACTTTCTTTTCTGTGACCATAAGTGTAATATGTGATATCGCCGGTTTCGTTGCTATATGTCAACGACAATTGGGATGCGCATGTTTACTTACGTTGATGAGATGTGATGTTATGTGTTGCTGGATATGTTATATTGGATCGTCGTGTACGAATAGTGTTGGAGATAATGCCCTCAGAGTCAATTATTGGATCACAGGTACGTGATTGCAATGATTGATGGAGGACCTATCCCGGTAGGACAGTCTTACTCGAGATGATAGTATGCTATCTGGTTTACCTTTATCATCGTGTACTGTTTCAGGTGACCTGACACGTCGCTATTACACGTTGATAGAGCCCCTAGGATTCTTGCTTGACCACCAGCAGTATGAGGGCGATCATATAAGTGGGAGCTGGGGTCTATAAGCATATCCTGAAATGGTCCCTAGTCGTGTGAGTTTCGAGACAGGGCATCGATACTCCATAGTAGACTAGTGTATACAGTCGAGACCCCGACGAGGGGCGGTGGCCGGTCTCACAAGCCACTGGTGTCAGTTGGATCACCTAAGATGTATACAGGTGCTCATTGGGTTATGAGTACACCGGACAGGACTCGCCGGGAACATGCTAGTTGGTCATATACCAGACGTCAGATGGCAGTTCCCTGGTGACATGTGTGCAGGTTAGTTCATCGACCTGGGGATCGTCATTTGTCTCATATGAGTTCCCACTGTACTTTGATTACTACCCTACCACGGCTCAAAGGAGTCGTGCAAACAGGTTTTAGTTGGGTACAGTCCCGAGCCACATGGAGGCAGTGAGCGTATCTTCAGGGGTTCATCTCTCCCGGTATTGGGGGTGAGGTCGTGCTGTGTCTAGGAGAGCTATTACACGAAGCCCTCGGCCGAGGCAAGGAGATTTACTGGTAGGTATTCCAGTAGTATCTCAGGGTGTTCTGGGCTACACTCCGACACGACTTGTACCGCTTTTGGGGGTCTGACTTTTACCAACCCCCTAGGCCCGCCATGCGATGCTCATAGACGAACGGACCGGACTGTACGGATATTGTCACTGACAGGCTCAGTAAGGTTGTCAGGCTGAGTTCACTCACAAACATCCCTTTTAGTCAATACCTGGTAGCCCGTTACGTATTGGCTTATACCTCTGACGTGCTAGTGGTTAAATCCACAACCAAGGTGTTGACGAGTCTTTAGAGTCCCCCACATTCAGTTACTCAGCTTTCGGGCGAAAGGTTGTAGAGGCCGTATGGAGATATGGCAAGGTCCGATCAGATACGTGCGGTATTGCACGGATCAGGATCGGACAGTTAGTACTATAGGCCGTATGGATATATGGCAGGGTTCGATCAGATACGAGCGGTATTGCACGGATCAGGATCGAACGGATATTACTAGCCGGCTTTGGTTTAAGCCGGATCCTAGTATAGTACAGTGGAGATTTTGTCTCATTGCATTTGTATTTCGGTCGAAATACAGATGCGGGTGTGTATGCACAGTATCGGGGTTTTCCTGTAATTTATTACGGGACCAGTTTTCTGGAGTTGCCAGTTTGCTTTTAGTTTCGGCCGATTTCCTTTGTATCGTTCATTGGCCGAAGATTGGTGGAGGAGGGTTTATTTGCATTGTTGCAAATAGGCATTAGTGGAGGGGGTTCTTTGCATCTTGTTGCATCATGATGGCTTTCATGATGTGCACCATCATTGACTTGTTTTGACTCCATCATGGCTTGACTTTTAAAGTCATGATTGTTGATGATGTTGAGGGGTATGGTTGTTGAGTGAGGACTTTTCTTTGTGATGATTTCTTTTGTATGATAACCATTCTCTCTCTCTCTCTCTCTTGCTTGATTGATATGGTCACCTCCCCCTTGACTTTTCCCTCTTTTTTTTGGAGATACATGGGCCGGCCATCCCTTGTGAGGGGTTGATTTTATTTTTGGTGTGGCATTTTTGATTCTCTTCATGCTCCAAAAATCACACAAGAAGACTCTCCAAAATTCAAAGTTCTTTTTCCTCCACCAATGGCAATTCCACAACCCCAAAGTGAGACATGGTTCTATATATATTCTACAGCAAATCTTGGGCACGTCGAGTAGCCGGCTTCGTGCCCGAGTTGCCTCGGCATTGAGGTGGGAGCCCGTAAAAGAAGTAGGCGATGTGGTGCACTTCCGGCGACGAGGAGGAGACGGGACATTTCGCAGGAGATCGGGACGACGACGAGAAGACCGGAGGACTCGGATCTGTCGGTATACTTCTCTTCCCTATCTTGTTAGTAGCTTAGACTTGTTAATGGTTACGATCCGGATGTTTAGTGCGCGGTGGTGCCGGTTTGCTAAGTCTGCAAAATTAAAGTTTTTCACCGCTTCCGCATTCCGGCGTCGGATTGACGGTCGGGGCGCCGCCGTGCACTTACAGTGGTATCAGAGCCTCACCATTAACATAGTCTAGCTTGGTGTAATGTGTTTTTCTGTTTCGATCGATCGAATGTTCCAAAACTGCATTTTAGTTCGCATCAGTTTCTGTTGAAAATTTTTGGTCTCGAAAAATTTTTCAGGTTGTATAAAATTGATGTACTGGAGATTACAAGGATACTGTAAAAATTCGACAGGTTCAGTCGACAGTGCAGGCGCGGAACCACGGCCAAAACCCCCTTTGGGCCGCGTTTCCGCCGCGCACTGTTGAGATCTCTGCGCCCAATTTCTACAGTGTCTTTGTGGGCTTAATATATGGGTTTTGGAATATTAATTTTGGGCCCAGGATTTCTTGATCTGCTACAGTATTGTTTGGGGGCCCACTTGTTAAAATTTGATTGATCGGATATCTTAAACACATTATTTCACAGTATTTACATTATATCTGCGACCGTGAATGTCACTTGATCGGTAAATCCGGTCTAACTGCTATAGCCCGGTTAGACGGATTTGCGAACGTGATTTTCACGTTGATGTTCTGTTTTTGCTGTGATGTTGCGGATTGGTCGTGGGGAATAGCCTGGATGCAATGCTAGTACAGTTGTGGTTGTATTGTGTGCATTTGATATTGCGGGGCGAGCGTCCGACATGTGGACTGCCGTCACTGCCTGATTGTATTATTATTTTGGGGCATGGCCAGGTTGCGGTCGTTGTACCCGGTGTATGTATATTTTACTTTCTGTACTAGGATTACCCTAGAAGGGGTGCACGGATAGCCGGGTTCTAGAGGGCAACAAGCCCGCATCTCATGGCATTGAGACGGAGGGGGCTTTACTCAAGGATTGGCGGGCTGTTCGCCGCACTCGTAGGGGGTACATGTTGACCCAGGAGGGGTGCCCAAGTTGCCAGATTCCGTGAAGTGCTGGGTGGTCCATTCACGGTACTGAAGGGGGCTGCCTCGCTTCAGGTTTTGGCGGGTGACTTGCCGCGCCCGTAGGGGTCTAGGATTTCATTGCACAGGCTATCCACACGACCAGGGGAACGTCGGGTTTCAGTAGTGGCTCTGTGAAACCCGGGGATCCCAGATATCTGTATTGTTTCTGTGATGCTGTACATTTTCTGTGATGTTGCATTTCTTTCACGCCTTGAGCGAAATATAATATATTGGTATATATATTAGTAGACGTTGTATATGTTTTACATCCGCGCTAGTCCAGTCCCCGCTCTGTCGTTAGTTAGCTAACCTAACGGGTAATGACGGGACCCAGTGGCGAATGCGGATGGCATATACGTACATCAGTATATTTTCGTTCTTTTTGGTGTGATCAATTGATGGGACTGCGTTGATTCGGATCAATGCAATTTTAAAAAAAAACCTAATCTGATGTTGTTGGAACACTTTTCAAAAAGCTGTTATTGCAAGGACGTTCACTTTTGTTTTGCATAGTGATATTCAGTTGGAATATCCTGCTCCTCAGTCGACGAGGCAAGGGCCGAGATCCCTTCACCGGGAGTGACCCCTTGGACAGAAGTTTGCGTCAGGGCATTAACTTCACTATAGCCGATTACTTTTGCTTTGCATCGCGGTATTCAGTTGGAATATCCTGCACCCCATTCTACGGGGAAAGAGCCGAGATCCCTTCACCGGAAGTGACCTCTTTAGCAACGGTTTTCGTCACTATATTTTTAAAAGCTATCTGTTCCTTCGACGATATCAAGTTCTTTACGTTAAAGGTTTTCGCCAGAAACCATTCGTAGCCCTCCGTCGTTTCAGACGGGTAGCACGTAGTATTCATGCTGTGTTTGTTGACCTTCGTCAAGGCATAGTGTATGGTAGCTGCTTGTTACCTTTCTGTTGCATAGATAGATGCGTTGGTTTGGGACAGTCGTATAGCCTTGTTGACCTTTGTCAAGGGCTTGTACGGGTGGATTCAGATTAACCCTGGATAATGACGGGTAGAACTTGACATGTGACTTATGATATGTTGGCCAAAGTCAAGGTCATAAGAGCATGGGGCAGAAATCATATCGGGAATTTCAAAAGAACTGAAACTTGCCAGATATGCGCATACCTTCTGGAGTGTGATACCGTGAGCGGATTCCGTCACGTTATCATGCGATGATAGTTGGATCCCGATTCCCACTGATGAGTTAGTATACTCCTCGGGTAACCCCGACTAATTCTTCTTTCAGGTTTGGAGGAGAATTTGAGGTACAGTGGGAGGATTCCAGATTAGATAAATTGGTAACCATTCTGATCTAGGTTAGAGTGCACGCTGAGTGTTTCTTTTCTCTCTCTCTTTGGCTGCGACCATTGACCCGACCCTAAGACTTTGACTCAGAGACCAAGTTGACCGAACTTTCTTAAACACTGGCTTTTGGATTGTCAGAGTTGCAAACCTCATTGCCACTCCTACTTTTACCCTTTTCTCCAGGACACCCCGTATTGCTACGAACGTCCACTTCCATTGGACAAAACCATCGTATGGTCAGATACGAACTCGAAAGAATTTATTCGAGGATGGTTTCAGGTTTTGGAGAAAACGGATAGGATTATTCAGTTGTCTTTTCCTTTTACCCTCTCTCAGGTTACGAGTACTCCTTGGTTTAGGGGTAGTACACCTATTACGCAAATTGGATTGTCTTCTTCCAAACCTTAGGCTGGTGCCGACCGGTAGGGAATGAAGAAAACCAATCAGCATAACGATGGTGTGCAGAAGGTATTAAGTTAAGACAAAGCAAGGGATTAGTAAGAAGGCAAAGTAAATTGCAACAGATATTCATGACCAAACCAGGTATTTCTTCGCCAATCCTAAAATCACCTTTGAATTTCTCCAGGACACTCCGTATCACTACGAAGATCCACAGTTTATTGGATACTCCATCGTATGGTTATATACGAACTCGAAAGGAACTTGTTCCAGTTCGGGGATGGATTCTGGTTCAGGAGAAATACGAATAAGATTTATTCAGGTGTCTTTTATCTTCACCTTCTCTCGCATTGCGAGTGTTCCTAGGATTGGGACAGTACACTCATTATGCTTATTGGATAGTCTTCTTCCAAACCATAGGCTGGTGCCGAACGGTAGGGAAGGAAGAAAACCATTTGGCCTAAAGGGGTGTACAGAAGGTAATGACTAAAGACATATGAAGGGATTTGGAGAGGTGGCAAAGAATTATACGGTTACAGTCGTGAATGTGGAAGAGGCATTACTAGGAATACCGGGATACCCCATCGAAACATTTCAATTTTTCAGTCTCACTGTGTACTGTTAAAAGAAAACTGATTTCCCGACTAGATACTTACTCCAGGGTATGTATTTACCAGGTATGATTCTCACATCTGTATGGTTTTACAGATGATGAGTGGGAGTAAGTAATTGGGAATTGGGTGATCATCCTCAATATATCGGGATTCGTTGTAATCGGTGATATTTGAGGAAATCACCTGGGCTGTTTGCCGGTCGGCAAATATTTGGTTTTGAATATCCGTTGTTATGCACCAATTTCAAATCGATATATCTGTACGTCTATTTTCATAGAGTGAGATATACCCTTTTGAAATTATGTCTACGACATTTACCTATATCAGTGGATGGTTAGGTAAGGAGCATTGAACAGCGGTGTAATTCTTCATAACCAAAGGTACAGTTTTTAACCTACGACACACAGTGAATGAGTTATCAGACTCAAGGGACTTATACAGAGTATTGTATGCTGTCCAGGGTCCATAAGGACAGAGGGGTTGGTCCTCGTACTATATTCGGTTTACTTATGACTTCTCTAGTTTTTAGACAAGTGTTTCGTGGAAACACAGGGTCCGAATTCTGAGAAGTTATAGGTATTTGAATAGAGTAGAGAACCAGGTATAGCAAGTATCGGGATTCTTCAAAGTGATCGAAGATGTAGATACTTGTCAATGGTATTCAGTTGCTAGTAATGATAAAGAGATCTTGCTTCTCTTTCAGGTTACTCATGATTGGAAGCATTCCTAAGTTGAGTAACGCTGATCGGCCTCCTTCCATTTTAGTTGACATGCACTGGGGACAGCTGCATGATTTGAATCTGGTTCAATTAAATCAGTGCCTCTGGTTCTATATTGGATATAGTACAGTTCATATCTTAACATTGTTAAGGTATGGGGAGTTGTCCGGTTTATGCTTAAAACCAGACATTGGACAACTCAAGGCACGTTTCTGTAATGGTTGTTTGTGGGTTGACCCAGGCTGTGACGAGGGTTGACTTTCTACCATCTGGATGAACAATAGCAATATTGTTCTATACTCGCCACAGTTTTATCAAAAATTGATTTTTTCAGAAAACAGTAGTGGGAGTATGGTAGAACTGGAAGTGATTCCAGAACCACAAACGATTACTGAAGATTTGATAAGGAACCTAAAGATTCAATCTGGATTGACATTCCATTGGCCACTCCGCAGATAAGGTGGGTAACTTCAGGCACCCGAGAGGTACTCCGGTAGCCTCAAGGACGGTGACAGGGAAGTTCTTGTTTACCCACAATTACCATTGCTGTTGTTCCAGGTTACGAGACCCGGCAGGAGGATGAGTATAGCGTCGTTCTGAACTCGCTTCAGAAGTGTACGTGTATATGACTCTGCCAGAGGGTTGTCGTAGTCAGTGGGAGCAGCGGAAGCATTGGTGGACAGGTAGCTTATGTCTATTTGTAGACTAAAGCAGATATAGCGGAGATAGATCATCTATTTCTGACGTGACAGTCATGGGTTTGACTTCATCAGAATAGGGGATGGATCTGTTGAGGAGGTACTAGGGTGTGATGTCATGGTATTTGGATGACATACACAGAGTAGGAAGTGATATTCCTACACTACAATCGGTTATACTTTGGTCGTCACACAGTGTTTTCTCCACAAAAGAAATGGATTTTATGTCAGACATACTGGTTACTAGATCTATGGTTTTAGATCTGGATTTGGGTGGTTTCCCAATCAGGGTGCTTTGACAGCATTCTAAGAGTATTTAGAATGGACGACTCCTGGCACGGTAGTGTACCTGCAGGTAATGGAGTCACCCTCTCTAAAGGTGTCTTACAGACTAAAGGGGAGAGGGACGTGCATGATTGGCAGATCACTTGCTCAGGCAATTGAGTCAATCATGAGATGTCAAGTACCACACCAGATGTTGTTCTTGCACTAGATGCAATAAGTTGACATTGATCCAATCCTGGAGAAACAGTCGGAAGCAGTTTTAGAACATAAGTGGATGTTCTAGGGATATGATAACGACAGCCTCTTTCGGGAGACAGTTATCATTCCAGGCTTCCAAGGTGACATGGACGACAAGGAGGTTGTCAGAGTTATAGTTTTTCCTTCTGACGAGGGGCAGTATTTTGGACAGGTGGTCCAAGGCAATACTGAGGGAGGCATGGCGCAGGATACTGATTAAGTTCAGTTGACGATACAGTCTAAGAAGTTTGGATTTGGAGTTCATTTATGAGCTATGTCCCATCAGACATCCAGACACATTCTAAGACAGGTATTCCTCATTTCGGGAGATGGGTTTCTCCACGAACTTGAGATATAGAGAGACATAGAAAGAGACATCAAGGCAGATCCACTCACTGAGGCTATTCCTCGAACGCAATAGTTTCGCAAACGAGCTTTGTGAGACTGACTAGTAGAGGAGTTGGGTGTTCGGTATCACACGGGCTGTGAGTATGCGACATCGCAATAATTAGCCTTGAGTGCAAGTGGGAGATTGTTGGAGATAATGCCCTCAGAGTCAATTATTGGATCACAGGTACGTGATTGCAATGATTGATGGAGGACCTATCCCGGTAGGACAGTCTTACTCGAGATGATAGTATGCTATCTGGTTTACCTTTATCATCGTGTACTGTTTCAGGTGACCTGACACGTCGCTATTACACGTTGATAGAGCCCCTAGGATTCTTGCTTGACCACCAGCAGTATGAGGGCGATCATATAAGTGGGAGCTGGGGTCTATAAGCATATCCTGAAATGGTCCCTAGTCGTGTGAGTTTCGAGATAGGGCATCGATACTCCATAGTAGACTGTGTATACAGTCGAGACCCCGACGAGGGGCGGTGGCCGGTCTCACAAGCCACTGGTGTCAGTTGGATCACCTAAGATGTATACAGGTGCTCATTGGGTTATGAGTACACCGGACAGGACTCGCCGGGAACATGCTAGTTGGTCATATACCAGACATCAGATGGCAGTTCCCTGGTGACATGTGTGCAGGTTAGTTCATCGACCTGGGGATCGTCATTTGTCTCGTGTGAGTTCCCACTGTACTTTGATTACTACCCTACCACGGCTTAAAGGAGTCATGCAAACAGGTTTTAGTTGGGTACAGTCCCGAGCCACATGGAGGCAGTGAGCGTATCTTCAGGGGTTCGTCTCTCCCGGTATTGGGGGTGAGGTCATGCTGTGTCTAGGAGGGCCATTACACAAAGCCCTCGGCCGAGGCAAGGAGATTTACTGGTAGGTATTCCAGTAGTATCTCAGGGTGTTCTGGGCTACACTCCGACACGACTTGTACCGCTTTTGGGGGTCTGACTTTTACCAAGCCCCTAGGCCCGCCATGCGATGCTCATAGACGAACGGACCGGACTGTACGGATATTGTCACTGACAGGCTCAGTACGGTTGTCAGGCTGAGTTCACTCACAGACATCCCTTTTAGTCAATACCTGGTAGCCCGTTACGTATTGGCTTATACCTCTGACGTGCTAGTGGTTAAATCCACAACCAAGGTGTTGACGAGTCTTTAGAGTCCCCCACATTCAGTTACTCAGCTTTCGGGCGAAAGGTTGTAGAGGCCGTATGGAGATATGGCAAGGTCCGATCAGATACGTGCGGTATTGCACGGATCAGGATCGGACAGTTAGTACTATAGGCCGTATGGATATATGGCAGGGTTCGATCAGATACGTGCGGTATTGCACGGATCAGTATCGAACGGATATTACTAGCCGGCTTTGGTTTAAGCCGGATCCTAGTATAGTACAGTGGAGATTTTGTCTCATTGCATTTGTATTTCGGTCGAAATACAGATGCGGGTGTGTATGCACAGTATAGGGGTTTTCCTGTAATTTATTACGGGACCAGTTTTCTGGAGTTGCCAGTTTGCTTTTAGTTTCGGCCGATTTCCTTTGTATCGTTCATTGGCCGAAGATTGGTGGAGGAGGGTTTATTTGCATTGTTACAAATAGGCATTAGTGGAGGGGGTTCTTTGCATCTTGTTGCATCATGATGGCTTTCATGATGTGCACCATCATTGACTTGTTTTGACTCCATCATGGCTTGACTTTTAAAGTCATGATTGTTGATGATGTTGAGGGGTATGGTTGTTGAGTGAGGACTTTTCTTTGTGATGATTTCTTTTGTATGATAACCATTCTCTCTCTCTCTCTTGCTTGATTGATATGGTCACCTCCCCATTGACTTTTCCCTCTTTTTTTTGGAGATACATGGGCCGGCCATCCCTTGCGAGGGGTTGATTTTATTTTTGGTGTGGCATTTTTGGTTCTCTTCATGCTCCAAAAATCACACAAGAAGACTCTCCAAAATTCAAAGTTCTTTTTCCTCCACCAATGGCAATTCCACAACCCCAAAGTGAGACATGGTTCTATACATATTCTACAGCAAATCTTGGGCACGTCGAGTAGCCGGCTTCGTGCCCGAGTTGCCTCGGCATTGAGGTGGGAGCCCGTAAAAGAAGTAGGCGATGTGGTGCACTTCCGGCGACGAGGAGGAGACGGGACATTTCGCAGGAGATCGGGACGACGACGAGAAGACCGGAGGACTCGGATCTGTCGGTATACTTCTCTTCCCTATCTTGTTAGTAGCTTAGACTTGTTAATGGTTACGATCCGGATGTTTAGTGCGCGGTGGTGCCGGTTTGCTAAGTCCGCAAAATTAAAGTTTTTCACCGCTTCCGCATTCCGACGTCGGATTGACGGCCGGGGCGCTGCCGTGCTCTTACAAATAGCCGGGGGGGTTTTATGTGAGATGAGTGTTTTTCATTTTCATTCATGTAAAAACTTGTATGTAATATTCTTTTATTGGGGCACTTCCAGGTTGCTGAAGTTGTCACCTTTTGTATATTATTTACTTTTCCGCACTAGGATAGACCCAAGGAGGAGGGCACAAGTAACCGGATTCTGGAGTCTAGTGGGAGACCAACTCGAGGAGTCGAGTCCGGGTCTCCTAACTCCAGAATTGGTAGGGTTGCTTGCCGCTCTCGTAGGGGTCTTGGGGTGTGGGTTTGCCTATTCGTCACGACCGTGGAATCCGTGTTTTATACTGGCTCGTATTGTAAACACGGACGTCCTAGTATATCCAATATTTCATATGATTCTTCTGCTGCGATATCTATGATGTGATCCTGTGATGTTCTGTGATAGATACAGTATATAGTATATATGATATATTATATAGACGTTACTTATGTTTTACACCCGCGCTAGCCCTGCCCCGCTCTGTCGTTAGTTACCTAACCTAACGGTGCATGAGGGGACATCGAGGCGAATGCGGATGGCATAAGTGTACGTCGTATTTATCTGTGATGTTTAGGTACTTAAATGATGGGACTTCATTAATGTGATTAATGAAATTAAAAGAAACCTAAGATGTTGTAGAATCGAATTTCAAAATAAAACAGGTAGCTACAGTTCTTGCTTTGCACAGCGGTATATATGATATATCCTGTGTAGGGTTCCTGGGCACTATAGTGAGGTCTCACAAGGCATCGAACATGCCAATTTCAAAAAAATATGGGTGCCGAGAGACCCGACTACGGATCGTAGACTAGATTTCTAGGCGAAACACTAACTAGTTAACACTTAACTAATGGGATATCGGAAATACAACCTTTGTAGATCCGGTGCTCCACCTCCATAGCTCCGCAACGAAGTCGTCTCCGCTGTCCAAAAGGAATCCGGGCTCAAGAGTCGGCTTCGTCGGAGAAAAAGCGAGCTAGGTCGTCGATGTCCATGCCGAAGATGATCTACGTCGAGGCATCGCTAAATCAAGCTCCACCTTCACCAAGCCCTAAAAACTTATGAAGGAAACACACTCTACTACTTGGCAAGAGGTAGAGGATGAAGAAATAGGAAGTGGGTAGACTTTAGAATTGGATTTCTCACTCTTTATCATCAATCACCATTGATGACCTTTCTTTCTTCACTTGAAGAAAAATGAGGAAGAAGAAGATAATAGTTATGATAAGTTAATTAAAAATGAAATGAATAATCAAATCTTATCATAACAAGACCATGGTTAATTGTAGAGAGTTAACTCAAGTTAGATGAATGGTTAGGGTTTGTATAAGAAGACAAAATGGTTGCTATGGTCAAAGTTCATGAAGCTTCAAAGAATACAAACAAAATAGCAACCATTTTCTCATTTCCTTTTTCTTTTTTTTTTCCAAGAAGAAAAAGATTAATAAATGAATAAGGAAAACAAAACCCTAATTATCCACTTAAAACATGGTTTAATTCTTTACATTTAACCAAAATGCATGTATCATCAAACATGATACAATCTAGTGCACAAAATCATATCGCATATGTAATGCGCACATCCGAGTGAGAAAATCCATTATAAAGTGAACCGATACTAGTTGATGCAAAGTAATATATCAAATATATAAACATGCATTAAATCATTAAATCAACATTTGATTCAATGATCCGGTCATGTCGCACACAACCGACTAGTATACAATGTATCGGTTTATCGAATCAACGCTTGAATCGATAACTAGGTTATATCGCATACAACCATTCGATACATTCATCGCGAGAATGAAATACGGTATTACATACACGCATTATTCTCGGTCCCGCACATATCTCATATGCGCTCCTATTTCGTTTCGCTTGAGCCAGGAAACCTCTGTGTAGGACTCTAAAGACTCGTCAATACGCCGGTAGCAGATGATGATCATATCAAACACCCACAAGCCGCAAGTGGACTGCTAAACGTAACGGCCACCCGGGTATTGAGCGATCAGAAGATCGACAAGCAAGCCCGCTCATACTCCTGTGAATCCAACCAGTAACACTACCGTACAGTCCGGTCTGATCGTCTGATATGTCGAATATCTTGCCTAGGGGTGGTAAACGTCAGACCCCAATAGCTCGATAAGTCGTGTCGATATGAGGTCTATAACAATTCGAGAAACTACTGGTAACACTTACCAGTAAATCTCAGCAACCCTGGCCAGGGATTTCCTGTTATAGCCAATCGAACACAGCGCAACATCAACCCCCTATACCGGGAGAGACGAATCCCCTCCTATCGCTCATTGCCTCCATGTGACTCGGGACTGTACCCAAAAACCACCGTTTTGCATGCCCTCTTGGACGTGGTAAGATGGAAATCAAAGCACAGTGGGAACCACACAAGACTCTATGACGATCTCAGGTCAACAGACTACTCTGTACCAGTGTCACCAGAGAACTGCCATCTGACGTGAGGTATAATACCATCTGGGAGTTCTCGGCGAGTCCGTCCAGTGTACCCAGTCTCCACTGAGCACCCGTACATCATCTCTGATGTCAAACACCAATGGATATGGGATCATCCATCGCCCATCTGTATGGGTCGAGAAGGTATACGCTAGTCTACTCTGGTATATCGATGCCCCGTCTCGATACACCCACGACTAGGGACTTTGAAGGATGTACTTATGGACTACCATGTCCCCACTAGTATGATCCGCATCATAGTCCAGGTAGTCAAGTACACATCCTAAGGGCTTTACCAACATGTAACAAAGAGACAATCAGTGTACACGTTAAGGTAAAGAGTAACCAGATAGCATACTATCATGTCGAGCAAGAAAGTCCTCCCTATATATGTCCCAGCATCCACTACAATATACATCCTATGTACAGTAATGGCCTCTAGGGCATACATATAACTAACATCCTGCACCTTATTCGATAAGGAAAGGACCGAGATCCCTTCACCGGGAGTGATTCCTTTAGCAATAACTGGCAGATGCTACACCCTCGGTTTGTCTTTTGATAGCTTTTAAGTGTTTTTGCTTTGCACAGTGATATATATGATATATCCCGCACCTCATTCGACGAGGAAAGGACCGACGATCCCTTCACCGGGAGTGACTCCTTTAGTAAAACTAGAAAAGCCTCAAAAACACTCCATTTCAAAATTCATTCGATCCTACAACGATATCAAGTTCATTACGCAATAAGTTTTCAGAAAAACCTGACGTAGCCGTCCGTCATTTCAGATAAGTTGTATATAGTATTCGTGCTGCATTTGTTGGCTTTCGTCAAGGTGCAGTGTGCGGTAGCTATATGCTGCTTATCTGCTAGCATACGATGCGATTGGATTAGGGTAGTCGTGCGGCTTTGTTGGCTTTCGTCAAGGGTCGTGCGGGTGGGTTTAATTCAATCAAGAAATGTACGGGTTGAACTTGACTAGCGAGCTATGGTTTGTTGGCTTTCGTCAAGGTCATAGCACGTTAGGGGCAAAATATTATCGGGAATTTCAAGTGTTGAAATTTGCAATGAGATTGCATACCTTCTATGAGATAGTTGGATCCCGATACCCGCTGCGAGTAATTGTTACTCCTGGGAGAGTTTTATACATTACAATTAGCCGATCAAGTAGGTGTCTAGAAAGGTGTTAACGAGGTTACGCCTCTGGGAAAACGAGGTTTACATTAATTAGGTCCGTGCGAAAGCACGGGGCACCTCCCTCAAAGTACCGACACTGACCTGGCTGAAAGATTGGCGAACTTGTAGTGTTTAATTAATCCCGGCTAGTCTTTCTTTTTAGGGTTTGAAGGAAGATTTGATAAAAAAGCAGTGGGAGCCATCCTGATTAGATAAAATAATAACCAATCTATTCTTGCAAGAGAGCACGCTGAGTGTTTTCTTCTCTCTCTCTCCTGGTAGCGACCATATCACGCCTTAATCAAGATAATAATACGGATTATTGACCGAACCCGCTTGTTATACTGAGCTGGGGAACGTTGGTCCCGCTCCAACTTATAATAGTTATAAGACAGAGCAGGAAATTAGGGAATACCAGATTTTCCGTGCCGCCCAAACGAAGAGAGTGCATGCTGATGCATCATCTTCGGGTGTGTTCATTATACAGAACTGTTTCTCAGTATCCTCCGCATCCATGGTATATGATACCGGATCAGGATCCCAGATATGTAATCTGTTACATAGGGCTACAAAAAGGTAGAAAAACTGAGAACGGGTGATAAGTTTCATGAGGCAGAAAACGGGGCAAGTGTTGCAGCCAAGTCTGTCAGTCACTGTCACCCTGTATTGTAATACATTGATTCTGAACGAATGTTATTAGATACCGAACCTGATATACAAAATCATATCACTCTCTTTATTAGTAAAGAAATGATAAAAATTTTGTATTGATGGATAATGTTTTGAACATTTCCTATATCAAAAGTTGATCGGTTCAGGCACGTTATCTAAAAGCATTGATGTTCTAAATCAAACTACAGTTCTTAGTATACAAAACACACACAAGAGGAAGAGTTCAGAAATGAACGAATCCTTCTTGAGGTATTGTAGACTAGGTCATATCAATGCGACCCGACTAGCTGAGTTACATTTAGATGTATATTTAAATCAGTTTGAATTTACATCTTATGAAACTCGCCAGTCATGTCACAATGATAAGATGACCATAGCTCCGTTTACTGGAAACAGAGAAAGAGTTAGTGAACTCTTGGGACTGTTACATGATGATGTATGTAAGGTCTCCTGTCTACACATGCCAGGACTGGTTCTTTGTACTTCATTACATTCTCTGATAATCTCTCAAGATTCAGACATATGTTCCTGTTGAAACACAAGTCAGAACCTTTTGAGATATTCACAGAATATAAGCGAGAAGTAGAGAACCAAAATACGGGTAAAAGTATCATGTCCTTTGATGAGATCGAGGAGGAGAATACTTGAGCACGGAAATCCTGGACTATTCTAAAGGAAAATGAGATTCTCTCTCAGCATTACTCCTCTGTATACACCATAGCACGATGGTATATCGGGGCGGAGCAGATACACCCTATATGATAAGGTGTGCTCTATGATGAGTAATACTGAGTTACCTATTTCCTTTTAGGGGGTTATGCACTTGAGAAGCTGCATACCTATTGAATAGGGTTCTAATCAAATCAGTAGCCTACCATTTCATATGTGATATGGAATGGGAAGAGCCCATATCTTAAATTAGTTAAGATTTGGGGTTGTCCAGCCTATATCTAAAAGCAAAATCCGGACAAGCTCGAGGCAAGGTCTGTTATGTAGAACTGGAAAGGTTCCAGCTATACAAACTACAGCAGAAGATTTGGTAGAACCAAAGGATTCGGTAGATTCCAAAGAACCTCAGCCTCTCCGCCGATCTAGTAGGGTTCCTCACCCACCTGAGAGATACTTCAGTTTCTCTATGACAGTGGGAGCGAGGATTGCATCATGAGATGATGACCCAACTAATTTCGAGCTGGCCATCTGGAGTAAGACTCTGTAAGAATGGCTGGATGTTTAGCGATATGAGATGGAATCCTTATACACCAACAAAGTATGGACTTTAGTTGCTATATCTGAACTGTTAAATCCCCATCAGGAGCAAGTATATCTTGAGAAGATTACTTGGTGTACATGGAAAAGTTGAGACTTTCAAAGCTAGACTAGTTAAAGGTTTTCGTCATTGACCAGGCGTGGATAATGATGAAACCATTTCCAGTACCTATGCTTAAGTCCATCCAGATACTACTTGCCATGGCTACATACCATTACTACGATATCTGGCGGTTGGGTGCCATGACATCTTTTCTAAATGATGTTTTAGAAGAGAACGTCTGTAAGTACACAGCCAGAGGTCCTCGTAGACAGTGGGAGCAGCGGAAACGTGTGCAAGATGTTTTATATAATAAAGCAGGCATCGCGGAGTTGGAACGTCTGTTTTGATGTAGTAGTCAAAGAGTTTGACTTCATCAAAATGGTAGATGAACCTTGTATAAACAAAAAGGTAGTAGGGAGTATGGTGGTGATCCTCGTAGAGTACGTGGATGACATACTCTTGATAAGAAAGGAGTTTCCTATGCTACGCTCGGTCAATCTCCGCTTATCACAATGATTCTCCATATAGGATCACTGGAAGTGTTCCAAAGTGATAAAGACGACTGAATGTCAGTCGCAGGCATTGTCTTTACCTTCAGTAAAGGGACGGTATGTTGGAAGAGTTCCAAGCTAGATACCGTGACATACTAGACGATAAAGGCAGGATACATCGCTACTTAAGATGCTACCAAAGAGGCTGTTTGGATGTATAATGGTTCATGAGATGAACTACGTTCCTACCATTATGAGACAATGGAGTTGTGGCTTATGCCAAGGAACGCCGGTCCCATCAGTGATCCAGACTTATTCTAAGGCAGTATCACCTGATCATGGAGATGGTTGATCTCCAGGTTGATCGAGGCAAGGAGAGCAGACTTAGAGGATAACGCAGCGGATCCACTCACGAAGGCCTATTCCCAGAGAGAGACTATTATGGGATGGTTGAGTATGAGATACTACAACCACTGCTACAGATGGCCCTAGTGCAAGTGGGAGATTGTTAGTTATATGTATGCCCTAGAGGCCATTACTGTACATTGGATGTATATTGTAGTGGATGCTGGGACATATATAGGGAGGACTTTCTTGCTCTACATGATAGTATGCTATCTGGTTGCTCTTTACCTTAACGTGTACACAGATTGCCTCTCTATTACATGTTGGTAAAGCCCTTAGGATGTGTACTTGACTACCTGGACTATGATGCGAATCATACTAGTGGGGACATGGTAGTCCATAAGTACATCCTTCAAAGTCCCTAGTCGTGGGTGTATCGAGACGGGGCATCGATATACCAGAGTAGACTAGCGTGTACCTTCTCGACCCATACAGATGGGCGATGGATGATTCCATATCCATCGGTGTTTGACATCAGAGATGATATACGGGTGCTCAGTAGAGACTGGGTACACTGGACGGACTCGCCGAGAACTCCCAGATGGTATTATACCTCACGTCAGATGGCAGTTCTCTGGTGACACTGGTACAGAGTAGTCTGTTGACCCGAGATCGTCATAGAGTCTTGTGTGGTTCCCACTGTGCTTTGATTTCCATCTTACCACGTCCAAGAGGGCGTGCAAAACGGTGGTTTTTGGGTACAGTCCTGAGTCACATGGAGGCAATGAGCGATAGGAGGGGATTCGTCTCTCCCGGTATAGGGAGTTGATGTTGCGCTGTGTTCGATTGGCTATAACAGGAAATCCCTGGCCAGGGTTGCTGAGATTTACTGGTAAGTGTTACCAGTAGTTTCTCGGATTGTTATAGACCTCATATCGACACGACTTATCGAGCTATTGGGGTCTGACGTTTACCACCCCTAGGCGAGGTATGCGACATATCAGACGATCAGACCGGACTGTACGGTAGTGTTACTGGTTGGATTCACTGGAGTGTGAGCGGGCTTGCTCGTCGATCTTCTGATCGCTCAATACCTGGGTGGCAGTTACGTTTAGCAGACCGCTTGCGGCTTGTGGGTGTTTGATATGATCATCATCTGCTGCCGGCGTATTGACGAGTCTTTAGAGTCCTACACAGAGGTTTCCTGGCTCAAGCGAAACGAAATAGGAGTGCATATGAGATATGTGCGGGACCGAGAATAATGCGTGTATGTGATACCGTATTCTATTCTCGCGATGAATGTATCGAATGGTTGTATGCGATATAACCTAGTTATCGAATCAAGGATTGATTCGATAAACCGATACATTGGATACTAGTCGGTTATGTGTGATATGACCGGATCGTTAAATCAAGTGTTGATTTAATGATTTAATGTATAATTATATATTTGATATATTACTTTGCATTAACTAATATCGGTTCACTTTAAATGGATATTCTCACTCGGGTGTGCGCATTGCATATGCGATATGATTTTGTGCACATGATTGTATCATGTTTGATGATACATGCTTTTTGGTTAAGTGTAAAGTATTAAACTATGGTTAAGTGGATGATTAGGGTTTTTACTTATTCATTTATTTGTTTATTTATTCATTTTTGGCAAAAGGAAAATGGTGGCTAATTTGGATTTATGTTGAAGCTTCATGAAGCTTTGACTTAGTCACCATTTTTGTCTTCATACCTAACCTATCCATTCACTTAACTTGAGTTTAGTCTCTACACTTAACCATGGTTGATTATGATAAGTATTCTTTTAATTTCTATTTTCTAATTAACTTATCATAACATTTCTTCTTCTTCTTCTTCCTTGAACTCAAGAAGAAAACCTTGACTTCATCAATGGTGGATTGATGAAATGAGTGAGAAATCCAATTCTAAAGTCTACCCACTTCCTATTTCTTCATCCTCTACCTCTTGCCAAGTAGTAGAGTGTGTTTTCTTCACAAGTTTCTTGACTTGGTGAAGTCGGAGCATGATTTAGCGATGCCTCGACGTAGATCATCTTCGGCATGGACATCGACGACCTAGCTCGCCATTTCTCCGACGAAGCCGACGCTAGAGTCCGGGAATTCACTTGGACAGCGGAGATGACTTCATTGCGGAGCCGTGGAGGTGGAGCACCGGATCTACAAAGGTTGTATTTCCGTATTCTATTAGTTAAGTGTTAACTAGTTTCATTATTCGCCTAGATTTCTAGCCAACGATCCGTTCTAGGGTTTCTCGGCACCTAGATTTTTTGAAATTGGCATGAACGATGCCTTGTGAGACCTCATTAGGATGCCTAGGAACCCTACAGTAGCTTGAGTAGAGTGACGTACCGTACGTATGTTTCGCGGCATATTTACGATACGATACTCCACTTAAGAAACCTTAGAATGTACATATCTTGAGACTTGTGATTCTCTCCACTCCCTTGATCACACATCCATTGAGATCCTTGATTCTGTTAGTTATATGTATGCCCTAGAGACCATTACTATACATGAGATGTATATTGGTGTTTGACATCAGAGATGATATACGGGTGCTCAGTGGAAACTGGGTACACTGGACGGACTCACCGAGAACTCCCAGATGGTATTATACCTCACGTCAGATGGCAGTTCTCTGGTGACGCTGGTGTAGGTTAGTCTGTGTAAGTCCACGTTGCGACCCCCGGTTCTTACGGGGAGGCGGAAACGGTATAAAAATCAAATTTTTAGCGCATGGGGCAACATGGACTAACAAAGTCGGGATCTTTTCTAAACTAAACTAGCAAACATGCAAAGGAGAGTTAACTACTCGGCAAAGTGGCTATACCTAACTTGAACTCCTTCTTCTTGAAACCTAGTAGAGGTTGATGGTTCTCTTCTCGTCGTCTTCTTCCGTCGAAGATGGATCCACCTGAGGGTTCAACCTTCGGGCTCTTTCTCGAACTTGGAGAGAACTAGAATCTTCGGCTTGCTAAACCTTTGATCCTAGAGTGAGTAGAGAGTGTCTTTGGGGTGTTTTTCTTTTAAGGAGAGGGATTCTCAACACATGAGAAGGATTCTCCTTTAGCTAGAGGAAGAAGAAGATGAAGTGAGGAGAGAGAAGCCAAATGATAGAATGATCTCTTTTCTTTTTGCAACCATAACAAAAAGCAAAAGAATTATCAAATTAATAATAATAATGAAAATGAAAAGGTTGATGGAAGGTTTAGGAATGACCATTATCATTTCAAACATTAAATGAATTTGCTAGAATCAAAGAGCATCTTTCTTTTGTAATGATGATGGTCAAAACTTCAACCATGGTCAACAAGTCAACAAAAAAAACAACCATGACACAATTTCATTTTATTAATATTATTAATTGATATAACATAAATCCATTAGGGTTTGGAAAAAGACGACTGTCAACTGTGCATACGCACCCGTTCCGAAACCCTAATGAAAGTCATCTTCCTTCTCCTCAAATAACTGTGCATACACACCTGCATTCTTGTTCCGAGGAACATGAATACTGAGAGATAAAAGCAACCCCAAAACATATACCAGCATCTGACTCAAACCAGAGCCAGCCAGTAAAATCCGTCCGGACTCCAAACGTGCACAAGTGCGCGGATGAGAACGAACCCTGTCACAAAACCATGCGACCTCTACTCTGTTTTGCCCAGAGGCGAATACCCTCTGTGTGAGACTCTAAAGACTCGACACTACGCTGGCAGTGGGTTTAACCACAGACCGCAAGCGGTACTAGCTGTGCGTAACGGTCCCCAGGTAGATGCCGACAAGAAGGCTGACGAGGTGAAACCCCATCTGAACTCCTACTGAGTCTGAATGTGACAGTCTCCGTACAGTCCGGTCTGTTAGTCTAATACATCGCATGTCGGGCTTAGGGGGCGGTAAAACGTCAGTCCCCTAATAGCGGTACAAGTCGTGTCGGAGTGAAGCCCAAAACACCCTGAGATAACACTGGAAGCCTACCAGTATATCTCGCTTGCCCTGGCCAGGGACTACTCGTGTAATGGCTCTCCTAGACACAGCGCGATGTCAAGCCCCAACACCGGGAGAGACGAATCATGTCTAACCGTCACTGCCTCCAAGTGCTTCGGGACTGTACCCAACTACTACCCGTTTGCACGACTCCTTTGAGTCGTAGTAGGGTAGTAATCAAAGTACAGTGGGAACACACTCGAGGCGAAGTGCCAGTGTCAAGTCAGCGGACTAAGCTGTACTCATGTCACCTGGGAACTGATAACTGACGATAGGTATAATACCAACCTGTCAGTTCCCGACGAGTCCTGTCCAGTGTACTCGTAACCCAACGAGCACCCGTATACTATCTCCAGTACGACATACTGATGGCTGTGGGACAGACCATCTCCCACACTGGGATGAGAAGCGCATACGCTAGTCTACTCCGGAGTATCGATGCCCTGTCTCGATAGTCCTGCGACTAGGGACCTGTATAAGGATGTGCTTATAGATTACCCAGCCCCCACTAGTGTGACTGCCATCACAACGCTGGTAATCAAGCAAAGATCTTAAGGGCTCCACTAATGCGTATAAGTGATATACTGAAATAAACACAAGTACACATTGAAGTAGAAACAAACCAAGTAGCATACTACTATATTGAGCAAGATTGTTTATACAAGGTGAATATCCCAAGCTTCCATTAAGTAATATACAAACTAGTATGATACAGTAATGGCCTCTAAGGCATATACACTAACAATCTCCCACTTGCACTAAGGCCATGTACTGGCGTATCGAAGACCTATCATCTCGATCAGCCGCTCGAACTGAGTCTGGGGTAAGGCCTTGGTGAATGGATCTGCAGTGTTTTCTTCTGAAGCAACCCTCCGAACCTCGATCTCCTTGCGATCCACGATCTCCCTGATCAGGTGATACCGCCTCAAGATGTGCCTGGATCTCTGATGGGACCTGGGTTCCTTCGCTAAAGCTATAGCCCCGTTGTTGTCGCAATTCAGAGTTATTGGGTCAACAATGGACGGAACCACCTGAAGTTCTTTCAAGAACTTCCTCATCCAGACAGCTTCTTTTGCGGCATCAGATGCAGCGATGTATTCCGCTTCCATTGTCGAGTTTGCAACGGTTTCCTGTTTGGAACTCTTCCAACACACCGCCCCTCCATTGAGGGTAAAGACAAAACCCGACATGGACTTGGAATCATCCTTGTCACTCTGGAAGCTGGAGTCAGCAAAGGCCTCGATCTGGAGGTCTTTTCCGCCATACACCAAGAACATCTCCTTAGTCCTTCTCAGGTACTTGAGAATGTTCTTTACCGCTATCCAGTGTTTCTCCCTAGGGTTTGACTGATACCGGCTTACCACACTCAGTGCATAAGCTACATTCGGTCTGGTACACAACATCGCATACATTATAGAGCCTACCGCAGAAGCGTAGGGTATAATAGACATGCGATCCCTCTCCAAATCAGTCTTGGGAGACATCTCTTTAGAGAGGGTGATCCCGTGACAAGCCGGTAGGTTACCGCGCTTGGAATCTTCCATACTGAATCTTTTCACTATGGTGTCGATGTACCTGGACTGAGAAAGTCCTAATATCCTCTTGGATCTATCACGATGGATCCAGATCCCCAGGATGTATGAGGCATCACCCAGGTCTTTCATGGAGAACCTTTGTGACAAGAACCCCTTGACAGATTGTAGCATAGGAATGTCATTTCCTATTAAGAGAATGTCATCCACATATAAAACGAGGAATACTACAGTTCTCGCTACAAATCTACTATAGATGCATGGTTCATCTGGATTTTTGATAAAGCCAAATTCCTTGACCGTCTCATCAAAACAGATGTTCCAACTCCGCGATGCCTGCTTTAGTCCATAGATGGACTTAAGCAACTTGCACACCTTTCCGCTGCTCCCACTCTGAATGAAACCCTCTGGCTGATCCATATAGACACACTCCTCTAAATTTCCATTCAGAAAAGCGGTCTTTACGTCCATCTGCCAAATCTCATAATCGTGGAAGGTAGCAATGGCAAGAAGGATCCGAATGGATTTCAGCATAGCCACTGGAGAAAAGGTTTCGTCATAGTCCAAGCCAGTTCTTTGACGGAAACCCTTTGCTACAAGTCTAGCTTTATAGGTCTCAACCTGTCCATCTACACCAATCTTCCTTTTGAAGATCCACTTGCATCCTACGGATTTTACCCCGTCTGGAGCAATGTCCAACGTCCATACTTTGTTGGTGTACATGGACTCCATTTCGGTCCGCATTGCATCCAGCCATTTTACCAAGTCAACGCTCTGAACGGCCTGCTGGAAGCTAGTAGGCTCATCATAATCTATGATGCAATCCTCTCGATCCCCGTCTATGAGAAAACCGTAGTATCTCTCGGGCGGATGAGACTGCCTACTACTCCTGCGGAGCGGCATAGGAATGTCCTGTTCATTTGAACCCTCTGGTTCCATTAAGCTTTCAGTAATAGTCTGTGGTTCTGGAATTTCTTCCAGTTCTACTGCGCTCCCACTTGTTTCTTTTTCTATGAACTGGTGTTCTAGAAAGTGGGCATGACGAGAAACAAGAACTTTTTGTTCCTCTTCGTAGTAGAAGATATATCCCTTGGAATTCTTTGAATATCCCACAAACTTACACAGTACTGAGCGTGCCTCGAGCTTGTCCGCATGCTGCTTTTTAACAAAAGCTGGACTTCCCCAAGTCTTAATGTGACTGAGATGGGGCCTCTTCCCACACCACATCTCATATGGTGTAGTAGGCACAGTCTTAGTAGGAACTCAGTTCAAAAGGTACGTAGCTGATTCTAGCGCATACCCCCAGAATGATCGCGGTAACTCAGCGCTACTCATCATAGACCGTACCATATCCAATAGGGTTCGGTTCTATCTTTCTGATACACCGTTGTGTTGTGGAGTGTATGGAGGAGTAAGCTGAGAGAGAATTCCGTTCTCTTTTAAATAATTCAGGAACTCGGCACTCAAGTATTCTCCACCTCGATCCGATCTTAGAATCTTGATACTTTTGCCGGTTTGGTTTTCCACTTCATTCTTATATTCCTGGAATTTTTCAAAGGCTTCGGACTTATGTTTCATTAAGAAGACATAACCGTACCTTGAGAAATCATCCGTAAAAGTAATGAAGTAAGAGTAACCGCTTCGCGCATGTGTAGACATTGGACCGCACACGTCGCTGTGTACGAGCCCCAAGAGCTCGCTCGCTCTTACTCCGTGTCCAGTGAACGGAGTCTTTGTCATCTTTCCTTTGAGACAGGATTGACAAGTGGCATACGATTGATATTCGAACGGATCCAAATACCCTTCTGTATGTAACTTAGTCAACCTTCTCTCATTGATGTGACCCAGTCTACAATGCCATAAGAAAGTCTGATTGAAATCCGGAGACTTTCTTTTGTGTGTATTCTGGACATTGAAAATCTGTGGTTGGTTTAACACGTATATACCATTGCTCAATGTACCTGACCCAATCAGAACTTGATTAAGGTGAATGTTTACAACATTACTTACAAACGCAAATTCATAACCTTCTTTAGAAACCAAAGATACAGAAATGATATTACAAGTTGCGTTGGGTACAAAAAAGCAATTACGCAAAACCAAAACATGCCTATCTGACATTCCTAGGTGATAGTCCCCCACGGCTTTAGCATCCATGCTAGCTCCGTTTGCAACTCTGAGGGTCATGTCACCTGCCTTCAAAAACCTACGGTTTCTCAACGCCTTCAATGAATTACAGATATGAGATCCTGATCCGGTATCCAATACCCAGGAAGTAGAGTTTATCGAAAGACAGTTTTCAATAACATACACACCTGAAGCTGAAGCCGCAACCTGCTTCAGTTCCTGTGTCCTGGCCTTCCAAGCCCTGCAATCTTTCTTCCAGTGTCCACTCTTATGACAATAGAAGCATTCTTCCTTTCCCACAAGCTTCCCCGCTATCTTTGTTGCCATTTCTTTTCCCTTCGTACCCACTTTACTAACACCGTCCCTTGGTTTGGCGGGGGCTTTCTTCCTCTTTCCCTTGGCTTTCGCCTTGGACCTAGAGGAAGAAGATCCTCCTACAAACAAAGCGGGTGTTTCCCTACCTTTCTGTAGGGTGCCCACTGCGCTCCTCAGCATGTTGAGGAGTTCTGAAAGTTCAACTTCCTTTTCTTGTAAGCTGAAGTTCAGTATAAACTGGGCGTAAGTGGATGGAAGGGACTGGAGAATTAAATCCGTATAGAGTTCACTTTCCAACGTGGTCCCAAGTTCCGCGAGCTCTTCAATGTAGCCAATCATCTTAAGCACGTGGTCCGCTACCGATGATCCGACGGCCAACTTTGCCGAAAATAACTTTTTCGACACTTCGTATCTTGCGATACGAGACTGCTCTCCATACAGTTCTTTTGTATGAAGAAATATGGATTCCAAGTCCATATTCTCGTGCCTCCTCTGATGTTCATTGTCCATCGAGGCAAGTACGAGGCACCTGGCCTTCGCGCTATCAATCTCCCAGGTCTTACGGATTTCCTTATCCGCGACGCTGGAGGTGGGACTTGGGACGGGGGGAGCTTTGGTGGTAAGAAGATACCCCAGCTTGTCGTAAGTGATTGCCATCTTGACATTTCTGAGCCAATATTTGTAGTTTGGCCCTGTCAATATATTTTTATCTAGAAGTAACTTAAGTCCAGTCATGTCGATTGGTCGCTGCAATTAGGAGAGAGAGAAGAAACACTTTAGCACGATGCTCTTGCAAGTTTAGAATGGTTTTTAGTTTTTCTAAATAGGATGGCTCCCACTGTCTCTCGAATCCCTCCTCAAACCATAAAGGAAGAATTAGTCGGGATCAATCCCACCGTACAATACTTGCTTAACCGTTCAGCCAGGCCAGTGCCGGTACTTCGAGGGAGGTTTTCCAACGCTTTCGTGAAGTTCCTTAATTAAATAACCTCTTTTCCCTGGGGGCGTAGCCCCGCTAACACCTTTCTAGGCACCTACTAGGTTTATAGCATTGATCGTTTAGTGAGAAATTTCCCGAGGAGTAGCATATACTCACAGTAGGATCGGGATCCAAATATCATCGCGTGACGAAACTGAAGGAATCCTACCAGAATCACCACACTCCAAATGGTATGCAAATCTAGCAAGTTTCAGTACTTATGAAACTCCCGATGTGGATTTTTGCCCCATGCTCTTATGACCTTGACTTTGGCCAAAATATCATAAGTCACATGTCAAGTTCTACCCGTCACTATCCAGGTTAATTTGGATCCACCCATACCTACCCTTGACTTTGGCCAAAATGGCAGTACGACTGTCCCAAACCAACGCATCTATCTGTGCTACACATGAACATCCAATAGCTACCAATCACTATGCCTTGACTTTGGCCAACATACATAGCTTGAATACTATTGCCTATTCATGCGAAACGACGGAGGGCTACGAATGGTTTTGGTAAAACCGTGAACGTAGTGAACTTGATATAATCGATGGAACGAGATAGCTTTTAGAAGGAGTGGCTCAAGCTCCGCATTTAAAAGTTATTTTTGAAAAGAACCGAGTGGTTTTTCGAAAGTGTTCCAACGACTTTAGCTTGGTTTATTATCTTGCATTAGTTCTTTTAATGCGTGATATTCTTGCATTAGTTCTTTTAATGTGTCCCATCATTTAATCCTACCATTGCAGAAAACAACCAAAATATGACGTACGCTTATGCCATTCGCATTCGCCACGGGGCCCCGTCATCACCCGTTAGGTTACTTAACTAACGACAGAGCGGGGGCTGGGCTAGCGCGGCTGTAAAACATAAGCAACGCCTAAATAGTTATAAATATAGCAATGATAGACATTACAGATCACAGATGAATACATTGGATATACTAGGAATCCGCAATCCGTTCGAGCCTGCAACGAAAAGCGGATTACACGGTCGCGATGAATAGCCAATACCCCACCCAAGACCCCTACGGGTGCGGCAAACTACCCACCAAGTACTCGGCAGTTTGTGCACCCCTCCATGGGTCTATCCTAGGAGCAAAAACAGTAAAAAGAATTATACAATGACGGCTACAACCCCGACCCGGTTGTGCGGCCAAACAAATAATAATATTACATCAATTTACATGTTACAAATGAATGAAAGAAAAACAAAAGCTCATCTCACATCCACCCCGGCTATTCACCCGCTACAGTCCAACACATTCATATACACATTACAATATCAAA
Source organism: Agapanthus africanus (assembly GCA_030015575.1). NCBI lineage: Eukaryota > Viridiplantae > Streptophyta > Magnoliopsida > Asparagales > Amaryllidaceae > Agapanthus > Agapanthus africanus. The sequence goes on along the minus strand of JASDDO010000022.1, from coordinate 296,323,415 downwards.
CACAGATCACAGAGATGTATAACCCCGACTAATCGACTTATAGCGATTAGCCGACGTTCAATACATTCAAACATCACAGATATAACCAATATAGTCCAAGTGTAGTGAAGTTCGGAAAAAATACGGAATTATAGGCCCCCAATAACAAATTTCTATTCTGGAAAATCTGGGCACATATAATATATCTTAAAAATCCTAAAACCCTACCATAAGAACACTGCACAAAACCCGATCACGAGAGGACCCTAAACGGCGGCGGTTCCGCGGCAAATGCCTACCTCATGCCGCGGAACCGCGGCGGTTTGAAAGAATCTGGGGATCGTTTTTCTTGGGTGTTCACACAAAACCCTGAGCCGAATTTAGGTGTATAACAAATCTTGTTTTGACCAGAAAATTTTTTAACAGAAACTAGGGTTTTGTAAAAGTTTGGTTTTTGGATTTTTCGGTTCCGAACTTCGTTACACTTCACTACCAAGCTAGTTTAAGTTTAGTTAGGCTCTGATACCACTGTAAGTCCACGTTGCGACCCCCAGTTCTTACGGGGAGGCGGAAACGGTATAAAAATCAAATTTTTAGCGCATGGGGCAACATGGACTAACAAAGTTGGGATCTTTTCTAAACTAAACTAGCAAACATGCAAAGGAGAGTTAACTACTCGGCAAAGTGGTTATACCTAACTTGAACTCCTTCTTCTTGAAACCTAGTAGAGGTTGATGGTTCTCTTCTCGTCGCCTTCTTCCGTCGAAGATGGATACACCTGAGGGTTCAACCTTCGGGCTCTTTCTCGAACTTGGAGAGAACTAGAATCTTCGGCTTGCTAAACCTTTGATCCTAGAGTGAGTAGAGAGTGTCTTTGGGGTGTTTTTCTTTTAAGGAGAGGGATTCTAAACACATGAGAAGGATTCTCCTTTAGCTAGAGGAAGAAGAAGATGAAGTGAGGAGAGAGAAGCCAAATGATAGAATGATCTCTTTTCTTTTTGCAACCATAACAAAAAGCAAAAGGATTATCAAATTAATAATAATAATGAAAATAAAAAGGTTGATGGAAGGTTTAGGAATGACCATTATCATTTCAAACATTAAATGAATTTGCTAGAATCAAAGAGCATCTTTCTTTTGTAATGATGATGGTCAAAACTTCAACCATGGTCAACAAGTCAACCATGGTCAACAAGTCAACAAAAAAACCAACCATGACACAATTTCATTTTATTAATATTATTAATTGATATAACATAAATCCATTAGGGTTTGGAAAAGACGACTGTCAACTGTGCAAACGCACCCGTTCCGAAACCCTAATGAAAGTCCTCTTCCTCCTCCTCAAATAACTGTGCATACACACCTGCATTCTTGTTCCGAGGAACATGAATACTGAGAGATAAAAGCAACCACAAAACATATACCAGCATCTGACTCAAACCAGAGCCAGCCAGTAAAATCCGTCCGGACTCCAAACGTGCACAAGTGCGCGGATGAGAACGAACCCTGTCACAAAACCATGCGACCTCTACTCTGTTTTTCCCAGAGGCGAATACCCTCTGTGTGGGACTCTAAAGACTCGACACTACGCTGGCAGTGGGTTTAACCACAGACCGCAAGCGGCACTAGCTGTGCGTAACGGTCCCCAGGTAGATGCCGACAAGAAGGCTGACGAGGTGAAACCCCATCTGAACTCCTACTGTGTCTGAATGTGACAGTCTCCGTACAGTCTGGTCTGTTCGTCTAATACATCGCATGTCGGGCCTAGGGGGCGGTAAAACGTCAGTCCCCTAATAGCGGTACAAGTCGTGTCGGAGTGAAGCCCAAAACACCCTGAGATAACACTGGAAGCCTACCAGTATATCTCGCTTGCCCTGGCCAGGGACTACTCGTGTAATGGCTCTCCTAGACACAGCGCGATGTCAAGCCCCAACACCGGAAGAGACGAATCCTGTCTAACCGTCACTGCCTCCAAGTGCTTCGGGACTGTACCCAACTACTACCCGTTTGCACGACTCCTTTGAGTCGTAGTAGGGTAGTAATCAAAGTACAGTGGGAACACACTCGAGGCGAAGTGCCAGTGTCAAGTCAGCGGACTAAGCTGTACTCATATCACCTGGGAACTGATAACTGACGATAGGTATAATACCAACCTGTCAGTTCCCGACGAGTCCTGTCCAGTGTACTCGTAACCCAACGAGCACCCGTATACTATCTCCAGTACGACATACTGATGGCTGTGGGACAGACCATCTCCCACACTGGGATGAGAAGCGCATACGCTAGTCTACTCCGGAGTATCGATGCCCTGTCTCGATAGTCCTGCGACTAGGGACCTGTATAAGGATGTGCTTATAGATTACCCAGCCCCCACTAGTGTGACTGCCATCACAACGCTGGTAATCAAGCAAAGATCCTGAGGGCTCCACTAATGCGTATAAGTGATATACTGAAATAAACACAAGTACACATTGAAGTAGAAACAAACCAAGTAGCATACTACTATATTGAGCAAGATTGTTTATACAAGGTGAATATCCCAAGCTTCCATTAAGTAATATACAAACTAGTATGATACAGTAATGGCCTTTAGGGCATATACACTAACAGTCTGTTGACCCGAGATCGTCATAGAGTCTTGTGTGATTCCCACTGTGCTTTGATTTCCACCTTAACACGTCCAAGAGGGCGTGCAAAACGGTGGTTTTTAGGTACAGTCCCGAGTCACATGGAGGCAATGAGCGATAGGAGGGGTTTCGTCTCTCCCGGTATTAGGGGTTGATGTTGCGCTGTGCTCGATTAGCCATAACAGGGAAGTTCCTGGCCAGGGCTGGTTTAGAGATTTACTGGTAAGTGTTACCAGTAGTTTCTCGACCTGTTATGAGCCTCATATCGGCATGACTTATCGGTTATTGGGGTCTGATGTTTACCAACCCTAGACTTGATATGCGACATATCTGACGAGGAGACCGGACTGTACGGTAGTATCACTGTCAGGCTTTTGCAGGAGTTGGAGCGGGCTTGCTTGCTGATCTTCTGATCGCTCAATACCCGGGTAGTCGTTACGTCCAGCTAGTACCGCTGACGGCTTGTGGGTGCTGTAAGTCCACGTTGCGACCCCCGGTTCTTACGGGGAGGCGGAAACGGTATAAAAATCAAATTTTTTAGCGCAAGGGGCAACATGGACTAAACAAAGTCGGGATCTTTTCCTAAACTAAAACTAGCATACAAGCTAAAGAGAGTTAGCTACTCGGAAAGATGGTTATACCTAAACTTGAACTCCTTCTTCTTCAAACTTTATGGAGGTTGATGGTTCTTTCCTAGTAGCCTTCTTCCGTCGAAGATGGATCCACCTGAGGGTTCAACCTTTGGGCTCTTCCTCGAACTTTGAGTGAACTAGGATCTCCAGCTTGATAAACCTTGAACCCTAGAGAGAGTAGAGAGTATCTATGGGGTGCTTTCTTTTTCAAGGTGAGGGATTCTCAACACATGAGAAGTAATCACCTTGAGCTTGAGGAAGAAGAAGATGAAATGAAGAGAGAGAATGATTATGATAGAATGAGCTATCTTTTTCCTTTTGCAACCATATCAAAAGAAAAAGAATTATCTAATTAGTAATAATAATTCAAATGAGAATAGTTGATGGTTGTTTTGGAATGACCACTATCATCACTTCATTAAATGAATGTTGGCAAGAATCAAGGAGCATCCTTGCAAAATAATGATGATGGTCAAACATTCAACCATGGTCAACAAGTCAACCATGGTCAACAAGTCAACAAAACCAACCATAACATAATTACATTTAATTACTATTATTAATAGATATCTCACAAATTCATTAGGGTTTGAAAAAAAAAAGACGACTGTCAACTGTGCATGCGCACCCGTTCCGAAACCCTAATGAAAAACCTCTTCTTCCTCCTTAAACAACTGTGCATACACACCTGCATTCTTGTTCCGATGAACATGAATACTGAGAGATAAAAGTAACCCCAAAACATATACCAGTATCCGGCTCAAACCAGAGCCCGCTGGCAATATCCGTCCGGACTCCAAAAAGTGCAAAAGTGCGCGGATGAGAACGAACCCTGTCGCAAAACCATGCGACCTCTACTCTGTTTTGCCCAGAGGCGAATACCCTCTGTGTGGGACTCTAAAGACTCGACACTACGCTGGCAGTGGGTTTAACCACAGACCGCAAGCGGCACTAGCTGTGCGTAACGATCCCCAGGTAGATGCCGACAAGAAGGTTGACGAGGTGAAACCCCATCTGTACTCCTACTGAGTCTGAATGTGACAGTCTCCGTACAGTCCGGTCTGTTCGTCTGATACAACACATGTCGGGCCTAGGGGGCGGTAAAACGTCAGTCCCCTAATAGCGGTACAAGTCGTGTCGGAGTGAAGCCCAAAACACCCTGAGATAACACTGGAAGCCTACCAGTATATCTCGCTTGCCCTGGCCAGGGACTACTCGTGTAATGGCTCTCCTAGACACAGCGCGATGTCAACCCCCAATACCGGGAGAGACGAATCCTGTCTAACCGTCACTGCCTCCAAGTGCTTCGGGACTGCACCCAACCACCACCTGTTTGCACGACTCCTTTGAGACGTGGTAGGGTAGTGATCAAAGTGCAGTGGGAACACACTCGAGGCGAAGTGCCAGTGTCAAGTCAGCGGACTAAGCTGTACTCATGTCACCGGGGAACTGATAACCGACGATAGGTATAATACCAACCTGTCAGTTCCCGACGAGTCCTGTCCAGTGTACTCGTAACCCAACGAGCACCCGTATACTATCTCCAGTATGACGTACTGATGGCTGTGGGACAGACCATCTCCCACACTGGGATGAGAAGCGCATACGCTAGTCTACTCCGGAGTATCGATGCCCTGTCTCGATAGTCCTGCGACTAGGGACCTGTATAAGGATGTGCTTATAGATTACCCAGCCCCCACTAGTGTGACTGCCATCACAACGCTGGTAATCAAGCAAAGATCCTAAGGGCTCCACTAATGCGTATAAGTGATATACTAAAATAAACACAAGTGCACATTGAAGTAGAAACAAACCAAGTAGCATACTACTATATTGAGCAAGAATGTTTATACAAGGTGAATATCCCAAGCTTCCATTAAGTAATATACAAACTAGTATGATACAGTAATGGCCTCTAGGGCATATACACTAACAATCTCCCACTTGCACTAAGGCCATGTACTGGCGTATCGAAGACCTATCATCTCGATCAGCCGCTCGAACTGAGTCTGGGGTAGGGCCTTGGTGAATGGATCTGCAGTGTTCTCTTCTGAAGCAACCCTCCGAACCTCGATCTCCGTGCGATCCACGATCTCCCTGATCAGGTGATACCGCCTTAAGATGTGCCTGGATCTTTGATGGGACCTGGGTTCCTTCGCTAAAGCTATAGCCCCGTTGTTGTCGCAATACAGAGGTATTGGGTTAACAATGGACGGAACCACCTGAAGTTCTTTCAAGAACTTCCTCATCCAGACAGCTTCTTTTGCGGCATCAGATGCAGCGATGTATTCCGCTTCCATAGTCGAGTCTACAACGGTTTCCTGTTTGGAGCTCTTCCAACACACCGCCCCTCCATTGAGGGTAAAGACGAAACCCGACATGGACTTGGAATCATCCTTGTCACTCTGGAAGCTGGAGTCACCAAAGGCCTCGATCTGGAGGTCTTTTCCGCCATACACCAAGAACATCTCCTTAGTCCTTCTCAGGTACTTGAGAATGTTCTTTACCGCTATCCAGTGTTTCTCCCCAAGGTTTGACTGATACCGGCTTACCACACTCGGTGCATAAGCTACATCCGGTCTGGTACACAACATCGCATACATTATAGAGCCTACCGCAGAAGCGTAGGGTATAATAGACATGTGATCCCTCTCCAAATCAGTCTTGGGAGACATCTCTTTAGAGAGGGTGATCCCGTGACAAGCCGGTAGGTTACCGCGCTTGGAATCTTCCATACTGAATCTCTTCACTATGGTGTCGATGTACCTGGACTGAGAAAGTCCTAATATCCTCTTGGATCTATCACGATGGATCCGGATCCCCAGGATGTATGAGGCATCACCCAGGTCTTTCATGGAGAACCTGTGTGACAAGAACCCCTTGACAGATTGTAGCATAGGAATGTCATTTCCTATTAAGAGAATGTCATCCACGTATAAAACGAGGAATACTACAGTTCTCGCTACAAATCTACTATAGATGCATGGTTCATCTGGATTTTTGATAAAGCCAAATTCCTTGACCGTCTCATCAAAACAGATGTTCCAACTCCGCGATGCCTGCTTTAGTCCATAAATGGACTTAAGCAACTTGCACACCTTTCCGCTGCTCCTACTCTGAATGAAACCCTCTGTCTGATCCATATAGACGCACTCCTCTAAATTTCTATTTAGAAAAGCGGTCTTTACGTCCATCTGCCAAATCTCATAATCGTAGAAAGCAGCAATGGAAAGAAGGATCCGAATGGATTTCAGCATAGCCACTGGAGAAAAGGTTTCGTCATAGTCCAAGCCAGGTCTTTAACGGAAACCCTTTGCTACAAGTCTAGCTTTATAGGTTTCAACCTGTCCATCTACACCAATCTTCCTTTTGAAGATCCACTTGCATCCTACGGGTTTTACCCCGTCTGGAGCAATGTCCAACGTCCATACTTTGTTGGTGTACATGGACTCCATTTCGGTCCGCATTGCATCCAGCCATTTTACCGAGTCAACGCTCTGAACGGCCTGCTGGAAGCTAGTAGGCTCATCATAATCTATGATGCAATCCTCTCTATCCCCGTCTATGAGAAAACCGTAGTATCTCTCGGGCGGATGAGACTGCCTACTACTTCTGCGGAGCGGCATAGGAATGTCCTGTTCTTTTGAACTTACTGGCTCTTCCAAGCTCTCAGTAATAGCTTGTGGTTCTGGAATTTCTTCCAGTTCTATTGCGTTCCCACTTATCTGGGTTTCCAAAAACTCAGTTTCCAAGAAGCGGGCATGTTGAGAAACAAGAACTTTTTGTTCCTCTGCGGAATAGAACAGATACCCCCTGGAGTTCTTTGGGTATCCCACAAACTTACACTGTACTGAACGTGCCTCGAGCTTGTCCGCATGCTGCTTTTTTACAAAATCTGGACATCCCCATATCTTAAGGTACTTAAGACAGGGTTTCTTCCCACTCCACATCTGATATGGAGTGGTAGGCACAGTCTTAGTGGGAGCCTTGTTCAAGAGATATGCAGCTGTTTCTAGTGCATAGCCCCAGAAAGATCGCGGTAACTCAGCCTTACTCATCATGGAACGAACCATATCCAATAGGGTTCGATTCCTTCTTTCCGATACACCGTTATGTTGCGGAGTGTATGGAGGAGTACGCTGAGAGAGAATTCCATTCTCTTTTAAATAGTCCAGGAACTCGGCACTCAAGTATTCACCACCTCGATCCGATCTTAGAATCTTAATACTTTTGCCTGTTTGTTTTTCAACTTCATTCTTGTAATCCCGAAATTTCTCAAAGGCCTCGGATTTGTGCTTCATTAAGAAGACATGTCCATACCTAGAGAAATCGTCTGTGAAAGTAATGAAGTATGAATAACCGCTTCGCGCATGTGTAGACATTGGACCACACACGTCACTGTGTATGAGTCCCAAGAGCTCGCTCGCTCTTTCTCCGTGTCCAGTGAACGGAGTCTTTGTCATCTTTCCCATGAGACAAGATTCACAAGTGGCATAAGACTGATACTCGAACGGGTCCAGGTATCCTTCTTTATGTAACTTAGTCAACCGTGTCTCATTAATGTGACCCAGTCTACAATGCCATAAGAAAGCCTGATTGATATCTGGAGACTTTCTTTTGTGTGTATTCTGGACATTGAAAATCTGTGGTTGGTTTAACACGTATATACCATTGCTCAGTGTACCTGACCCAATCAGAACTTGATTAAGGTGAATGTTTACAACATTACTTACAAACGCAAATTCATAACCTTCTTTAGAAACCAAAGATACAGAAATGATATTACAAGTTGCGTTGGGTACAAAAAAGCAATTACGCAAAACCAAAACATGCCCATCTGACATTCCCAGGTGATAGTCCCCCACGGCTTTAGCATCCATGCTAGCTCCGTTCGCAACTCTGAGGGTCATGTCACCTGCCTTCAAAAACCTACGGTTTCTCAACGCCTGCAAAGAATTACAGATATGAGATCCTGATCCGGTATCCAATACCCAGGAAGTAGAATTTATAGAAAGACAGTTTTCAATAACATACACACCTGAAGCTGAAGCCGCAACCTGCTTCAGTTCCTGTGTCCTGGCCTTCCAAGCCCTGCAATCTTTCTTCCAGTGTCCACTCTTGTGACAATAGAAGCATTCCTCTTTACCCACAAGCTTTCCCGCAATCTTTGTTGCCTTTTCCTTTCCCTTCATACCCACTTTACTAACACCGCCTCTTGGTTTGGCGGGGGTTTTCTTCCTCTTTCCCTAGGCTTTCGCCTTGGACCTAGAGGAAGAAGATCCTCCTACAAACAAAGCGGGTGTTTTCCTACCCTTCTGTAGGGTGCCCTCTGCGCTCCTCAGCATGTTGAGGAGTTCTGAAAGTTCAACTTCCTTTTCTTGTAAGTTGAAATTCAGTATGAATTGGGCGTAAGTGGATGGAAGGGACTGGAGAAATAAATCCGTATAGAGTTCACTGTCCAACGTGGTCCCAAGTTCCGCGAGCTCCTCAGTGTAGCCAATCATCTTAAGCACGTGGTCCGCTACCGATGATCCGACGGCCAACTTTGTCGAAAATAACTTCTTCGACACTTTGTATCTTGCGATACGAGACTGCTCTCCATACAGTTCTTTTGTATGGAGAAATATGGACTCGAGGTCCATATTCTCATACCTCCTCTGATGTTCGTTGTCCATAGAGGCAAGCACGAGGCACCTGGCCTTCGCGCAATCAATCTCCTAAGTCTTACGGATTTCCTTATCCGCGACGCTGGAGGTGGGACCTGGGACGGGGGGAGCTTTGGTGGTAAGAAGATACCCCAGCTTGTCGTAAGTGATTGCCAATTTTACATTCCTGAGCCAATCTTTGTAGTTTGGCCCTGTCAATATATTTTTATCTAGAAGTAACTTAAGTCCAGTCATTTCGAATTTGTTCGCTGCAGGGGAAGAGAGAAGAAACACTTTAGCACGATGCTCTTGCAAGTTTAGAATGGTTTTTAGTTTTTCTAAACAGGATGGCTCCCACTGTCTCTCGAATCCCTCCTCAAACCATAAAGGAAGAATTAGCCGGGATCAATCCCACCGCACAATACTTTCTTAACCGTTCAGCCAGGCCAGTGTGGGTACTTCGAGGGAGGTTTTCCAACGCTTTCGCGAAGTTCCTTAATTAAATAACCTCTTTTCCCTGGGGGCGTAGCCCCGCTAACACCTTTCTAGGCACCTACTAGGTTTATAGCATTGATCGTTTAGTGAGAAATTTCCCGAGGAGTAGCATATACTCACAGTAGGATCGGGATCCAAATATCATCGCGTGACGAAAATGAAGGAATCCTACCATAATCATCACACTCTAAATGGTATGCAAATCTAGCAAGTTTCAGTACTTATGAAACTCCCGATGTGGATTTTTGCCCCATGCTCTTATGACCTTGACGAAGGTCAACAAATCATAAGTCACATGTCAAGTTCTGCCCGTCATTATCCAGGTTAATTTGAACCCACCCGTATATACCCTTAACGAAGGTCAACAAGGCAATACGACTGTCCCAAACCAACGCATCTATCTATGCTACATATGAACACCCAACAACTACCAATCTCTTTGTCTTGACGAAGGTCAACAAACATAGCTTGAATACTATTGAATATTCATACGAAATGACGGAGGGCTACGAATGGTTTTGGCGAAACCGTGAACGTAGTGAACTTGATATAATCGATGGAACAAGATAGCTTTTAGAAGGAGTGGCTCAAGCTCCGCATTTAAAAGTTAGTTTTGAAAAGAACAGAGTGGTTTTTCGAAAGTGTTCCAACGACTTTAGCTTGGTTTATTATCTTGCATTAGTTCTTTTAATGCGTGATATTCTTGCATTAGTTCTTTTAATGCGTCCCATCATTTAATCCTACCATTGCAGAAAACAACCAAAATATGACGTACGCTTATGCCATATGCATTCGCCACGGGGCCCCGTCATCACCCGTTAGGTTACTTAACTAACGACAGAGCGGGGGCTGGGCTAGCGCGGCTGTAAAACATAAGCAACGCCTAAATAGAAAGCAATGATAGACATTATAGATCACAGATGAATACATTGGATATACTAGCAATCCGCAATCCTTTCGAGCCTGCAACGAAAAGCGGATTACACGGTCGCGGTGAATAGCCAATACCCCACCCAAGACCCCTACGGGTGCGGCAAACTACCCGCCAAGTACCCGGCAGTTTGTGCACCCCTCCATGGGTCTATCCTCGGAGCAAAAACAGAAAAAAGAATTATACAATGACGGCTACAACCCCGACCCGGTTGTGCGGCCATACAAATAATATTATTACATCAATTTACATGTTACAAATGAATGAAAGAAAAACAAAAGCTCATCTCACAGCTATTCACCCGCGACAGTCCAACACATTCATATACACATTCCAATATCAAACACAGATTACAGAGATGTATAACCCCGACTAATCGACTTATAGCGATTAGCCGACGTTCAATACATACAAGCATCACAGATATAACCATCATAGTCAAAGTGCAGTGAAGTTCGGAAAAAATACGGAATTATAGGACCCCAAAAGTAAATTTCTGTTCTGGAAAATCTGGGCACATATAATATATCTTAAAAATCCCAAAACCAACACAGAGACACACTGCACGAAAAACGATGACGAGAGGACAACAAACGGCGGCGGTTCCGCGGCAAACTCCTACCTCATGCCGCGGAACCGCGGCGGTTTGAATGAATCAGTGGATCGTTTTTCTTGGGTGTTCACACAAAACCCTGAGCCGAATTTAGGTGTATAACAAATCTCGTTTTGACCAGAAAAAATTTTAACAGAAACTAGGGTTTTGTAAAAGTTTGGTTTTTGGATTTTTCGGTTCCGAACTTCGTTACACTTCACTACCAAGCTAGTTTAAGTTTAGTTAGGCTCTGATACCACTGTAAGTCCACGTTGCGACCCCCGGTTCTTACGGGGAGGCGGAAACGGTATAAAAATCAAATTTTTTAGCGCAAGGGGCAACATGGACTAAACAAAGTCGGGATCTTTTCCTAAATTAAAACTAGCATACAAGCAAAAGAGAGTTAGCTACTCGGAAAGATGGTTATACCTAAACTTGAACTCCTTCTTCTTCAAACTTTGTGGAGGTTGATGGTTCTTTCCTCGTAGCCTTCTTCCGTTGAAGATGGATCCACCTGAGGGTTCAACCTTTGGGCTCTTCCTCGAACTTTGAGTGAACTGGGATCTCCGGCTTGCTAAACCTTGAACCCTAGAGAGAGTAGAGAGTATCTATGGGGTGCTTTCTTTTTCAAGGTGAGGGATTCTCAACACATGAGAAGGAATCACCTTGAGCTTGAGGAAGAAGAAGATGAAATGAAGAGAGAGAATGATTATGATAGAATGAGCTATCTTTTTCCTTTTGCAACCATATCAAAAGAAAAAGAATTATCTAATTAGTAATAATAATTCAAATGAGAATAGTTGATGGTTCTTTTGGAATGACCACTATCATCACTTCATTAAATGAATGTTGGCAAGAATCAAGGAGCATCCTTGCAAAATAATGATGATGGTCAAACATTCAACCATGGTCAACAAGTCAACCATGGTCAACAAGTCAACAAAACCAACCATAACATAATTCCATTTAATTACTATTATTAATAGATATCTCACAAATTCATTAGGGTTTGGAAAAAAAAGACGACTGTCAACTGTGCATGCGCACCCGTTCCGAAACCCTAATGAAAAACCTCTTCTTCCTCCTTAAACAACTGTGCATACACACCTGCATTCTTGTTCCGATGAACATGAATACTGAGAGATAAAAGTAGCCCCAAAACATATACCAGTATCCGGCTCAAACCAGAGCCCGCTGGCAATATCCGTCCGGACTCCAAAACGTGCACAAGTGCGCGGATGAGAACGAACCCTGTCGCAAAACCATGCGACCTCTACTCTGTTTTGCCCAGAGGCGAATACCCTCTGTGTGGGACTCTAAAGACTCGACACTACGCTGGCAGTGGGTTTAACCACAGACCGCAAGCGGAACTAGCTGTGCGTAACGGTCCCCAGGTAGATGCCGACAAGAAGGCTGACGAGGTGAAACCCCATCTGTACTCCTACTGAGTCTGAATGTGACAGTCTCCGTACAGTCCGGTCTGTTCGTCTGATACATCGCATGTCGGGCCTAGGGGCGGTAAAACGCCAGTCCCCTAATAGCGGTACAAGTCGTGTCGGAGTGAAGCCCAAAACACCCTGAGATAACACTGGAAGCCTACCAGTATATCTCGCTTGCCCTGGCCAGGGACTACTCGTGTAATGGCTCTCCTAGACACAGCGCGATGTCAACCCCCAATACCGGGAGAGATGAATCCTGTCTAACCGTCACTGCCTCCAAGTGCTTCGGGACTGCACCCAACCACCACCTGTTTGCACGACTCCTTTGAGCCTTGGTAGGGTAGTGATCAAAGTGCAGTGGGAACACACTCGAGGCGAAGTGCCAGTGTCAAGTCAGCGGAGTAAGCTGTACTCATGTCACCTGGGAACTAGTAACCGACGATAGGTATAATACCAACCTATCAGTTCCCGACGAGTCCTATCCAGTGTACTCGTAACCCAACGAGCACCCGTATACTATCTCCAGTATGACGTACTGATGGCTGTGGGACAGACCATCTCCCACACTGGGATGAGAAGCGCATACGCTAGTCTACTCCGGAGTATCGATGCCCTGTCTCGATAGTCCTGCGACTAGGGACCTGTATAAGGATGTGCTTATAGATTACCCAGCCCCCACTAGTGTGACTGCCATCACAACGCTGGTAATCAAGCAAAGATCCTAAGGGCTCCACTAATGCGTATAAGTGATATACTAAAATAAACACAAGTACACATTGAAGTAGAAACAAACCAAGTAGCATACTACTATATTGAGCAAGATTGTTTATACAAGGTGAATATCCCAAGCTTCCATTAAGTAATATACAAACTAGTATGATACAGTAATGGCCTCTAGGGCATATACACTAACAGGTGCTTGATGTGATCATCACCTACTGCCGGCGTATTGACGAGTCTTTAGAGTCCTACATAAAGGTTTTACTGGCTCAGGCAAAACGAAATAGGAGCACATAAGTAATATGTGCGGGACCGAGAATAATTCGTGTATGTGATACCGTATTCTATTATCGCGACTTTTGTATTGGTCGGTTATATGAGATATAGCCGGGTTATCAAATCAAGGGTTGATTCGATAAGTCGATACATTGGATGTTAGTCGGTTATATGTGATATAACCGGATTATTAAGTCAAGTGTTGATTTAATAATTTAGTATATAATTATATATGTGATATACTAATTTACATTAACTAACATTGGTTCACTTAAGCATTTGTTTTTCTCACTTGTGCACAACTTAATATATATGTGATATATATTAAATTGTGTTTGTTTGTATCATGGTTGTTGATACACACTACATGGGTGTATGAGACATACACCATGCTAATTATGATGTTGGGTTTAGTATTTTAATGTAATTACAAAATTAGTGGATTATTGGAAAAAGGCATGAAGCTTATGGAAGCTTGTGGATGCTTTGACCATGTCCACTAGGTTTGTTTTACTTTAGATATTTGTTAACCTAACCATTCTAATTAGCTATGGTAATGTCTCTACATGAGTTAGTATATGATACAAACTCACCTATGGTTCACTCTCTCTCTTGATTAGTTTTCATTCTCATTTTTCTTGAGCTCATCTTCTTCCTCCTTCAAAAAGCTTGCTAGGGTTTGAAAAGAGAGAGAAATATTGTGAGAAAAGAAATTCTAAAGTGTACCCATTTCTTATTTCTCCATCCTCTACTAGATTAGCACTTTAGTATAGAGTGTTTGCTTCACTTTGGTGAAGTAGTAGCTTGAGTTCGTATTCCCTCGACGTAGATCATCTTCGGCCTCGAAGACTTCAAGCAAAACCGTTGCCCTTTTCTCATGGAGCCGTCCAAGAGTCCGGGAGTTTGATGATCGCAGCGAAGGGACTACAAGGAGCTTATGAAGTGAAGGACCGATCTACAAAGGTTGTATTTCAATTTCACTTAGATAGTAAATGGTTTATTATATGTTTTCCATATTAATTTCTAGTTAACGATCTAGTTTAGAGTTCCTTTTAACGGCAAAAATTTGAAAATGGCATGGACGATGCCTTCCGAAACCTCGCTGCCGTCGAGAGGAACCCTACAGTGGTATCAGAGCCTAGCTAGGAAATTGTACGGATATTGTTAGAATACGAATACGAAACGAACTCCGAAACTTGAAACCCTAAAACCCACTTTCTGTCGATTTTCAAACGAGTCCTAAAATTTTTTTAAACATGTACAGAATGATGTATGTACGATAAGATGAACACTGGTAAAATTTGGTGGCATTTGGCCAATTTTAGGCCAGCGAGAACCCCCCCCATACCGGTCCAATCCAAGCCGCCCTCCAAATATCTCCAGTGTTCTGTTACATGGGTTTTAGTGCTTCAGGTGTTGTTTATTTTTGCTAAATTGTCATATGATGTTAATTTACTATAATAACAAATCAGAGTATTTCGTAGTCGTATTTTAACTGTTTTCGGGTTACTTTAGACGATATTAAAAAGTTCAATCGGATGTCAAATACCCACTTTTTCCTTTGCCGGAAAATTTTCCAAGTGTTGGATTTTTCCCGTAGTTAAAAAGCTTTCAAAGATCATGCAAGTTATGCGATGGACCCTCTAGAAGAACAAAACCTTAACTCAATTATGTGACCGTCAAAACCGCCACTGAACCCTCGGGTTTGTGGTGGTTCAGCGGTACCACATGTGAGGCATTGGTTTGGCCCTTCTACGGCTGGTTCGTTGGTACTGAGGCGTGTGCTGAATAACTTTAAAACTACACTCAAGTATTGAGCTTTTTGGGTAATTTTGGGTGTTTAATGATTCGATTGGAACGTTTAACATCGTCTAGATTTTTCTGTAATGTGATACAATATGTGAAATTCATACTGTTAGGCATGAAATGCGAAGTATGTGATATTTCAGATTTATGATGTCTAAGGTGTTTGTGGATTCCAAATGTTGTAGTTTTACAGTTTCTTTTCTACGACCGTAAGTGTAATATGTGATATCGCCGGTTTCGTTGCTATATATCAACGACAATTGGGATGCGCATATTTACTTACGTTGATGACATGTGATGTTATGTGTTGCTGGATATGTTATATTGGATCGTCGCGTTTTGAATAGCCGGGGGGGTTTATGTGATATGAGAGTTTTTATTTTCATTCATGTAAATTTAAATGTATATAATATTCTTTTATTGGGGCACTTCCGGGTTGAGGATGATGTCACCATTGTGTATTATTTACTTTTCCGCACTAGGATAGACCCAAGGAGGAGAGCACAAGTAACCGGGTTCTAGAGTCCAGTGGGAGACCAACTCGAGGAGTCGAGTCCGGGTCTCCTAACTCTAGAATTGGTAGGGTTGCTTGCTGCTCTCGTAGGGGTCTAGGGGTGTGGGTTTGGCTATTCATCGCGACTGTGGAATCCGTGTTTTATAAAGGATTAAAATAAAACACGGACCTCCTAGTATATCCAATATTTCATATGTTTCTTCTGCTGCGATATTTGTGATGTGATCATTTGATATGTTGAGATAGATACTGTATATAGTATATATGATATATTATATAGATGTTGCTTATATTTTACACCCGCGCTAGCACTGCCCCGCTTTGTCGTTAGTTACCTAACCTAACGGTGCACGAGAGGACATCGAGGCGAATGCGGATGGCATAAGCATACGTTGTATTTATCTGTGATGTTTAGGTGATTTAAATGATGGGACTTCATTAATATGATTAATGAAAGAAAAAGAAACTTAAAAGATGTTGTGGAATCGAATTTTCAAAAACATGTAGCTACAGTTCTTACTTTGCATAGAGGTGTTCCTTGTAGAACATCCTGCACCTTATTCGATAAGGAAAGGGTCGAGATCCCTTCACCGGGAGTGACCCCTTTAGCAATAACTGGCAGATGCTACAACCCTCGGTTTTTTCTTTTGATTGCTTTTCTAGTTCTTGCTTTTCACAGTGATATATATGATATATCATGCACCTCATTCGACGAGGAAAGAGCCGAGATCCCTTCACCGGGAGTGACCTCTTTAGAAAAACTAATGAAAGCCTCAAAAACACTCCATTTTAAAATCATTTGATTCTACAACGATATCAAGTTCATTACGCAATAGGTTTTCAGAAAAACCTGTCGTAGCCCTCCGTCATTTTAGATAAGTACTTCATAGTATTCGTGCTACATTTGTTGGCTTTCGTCAAGGCGTAGTGTGCGGTAGCTATTTATGCTTATCTGCACAAGCATATGATGCGATTGGATTAGGGTAGTCGTGCGACTTTGTTGGCTTTCATCAAGGGTCGTGCGGGTGGGTTTAATTCAATCAAGAAATGTACGGGTTGAACTTGACTAGTGGACTATGGTTTGTTGGCTTTCGTCATGGTCATAGCACGCTAGGGGCAAAATTATCAGGAATTTCAAGTGTTGAAATTTGCAATGAGATTGCATACCTTCAATGAGATAGTTGGATCCCGATACCCACTGCAAGTAATTGTTACTCCTGAGAGAGTTTTACACATTACAATTAGCCGATCAAGTAGCTGTCTAGAAAGGTGTCAACGAGGTTACGCCCTGGGAAAACGAGGTTTATTTTAATTAGGTCCGTGCGAAAGCACGGGGAACCTCCCTCAAAGTACTGACACTAGCCTGGCTGAAAGATTGGCGAAACTGTAGGGTGTAATTAATCCCGGCTAGTCTTTCCTTTTAAGGTTTGAAGGAAGATTTGATAAAAAACAGTGGGACCCATCCTGATTAGATAAAATAATAACCAATCTAATCTTGCAAGAGCGCACGCAGAGTGTTTTCTTCTCTCTCTCCAGGTAGCGACCATGTCACGCCTTAATCAAGATAATAATATGGATGTATTGACCGAACCCACTTGTTATACTGTGCTGGGGAACGTTGGTCCCGCTCCAACTTATAATTGTTATAAGACCGAGAAGGAAATAGGGGATTACCAGGATTCCCGTGCCGCCTAAACGAAGAAAGTGTATGATGATGCATCTTCTTCGGGTGTGTTCATTACCGAGAACTGTTTCTCAGTATCTTCTACGTCCTGGGTATGAGATACCGGATCAGGATCCCACATATATAATCTGTTACATGGGCTACAGACAAGTAGAGAACTGAGATCGGGTGATAAAATTTCAAAAGTTGGAAACAGTGCAATTGTTGCAGCCAAGATGTTGGCAGTTATCACCCTGTATTACCGAATACATTGATTCTGAATGAATGTTATTAGATACCGAACCTGATATACAACATCATATCAGTCTCTTTATTTAGTATAGAAGGATATAATTTTGTATTGTTGGATAATGTTTTGAACATTTCCTATATCAAGTGTTGATCGGTTCAGGCACGTTATCTAAAAGCATATACGTTCTAAATCAAACCATAGTTCTTAACATACAGAACACACACAAGAGGAAGAGTTCATAAATGAACGAATCCTTCTTAAGGCATTGTAGACTAGGTCATATCAATGCGACCCGACTAGCTGAAGTTACATAAAGATGCATATTTAAATCAGTTTGAATTTACATCTTGTGAAACTTTCCAGTCGTATACAAAGATAAGATGACCATAGCTCCGTTTAATGGAAACAGAGAAAGAGTTGGTGAACTCTTGGGATTGATACATGATGATGTATGTAAGTCCCCAGTCTACACATGCCAGGACCGGTTCTTTGTACTTCATTACATTCACTGATGATCTCTCAAGATTCGGACATATGTTCCTGTTGAAACACAAGTCTGAACCTTTTGAGTTATTCAATGAATATAAGTTAGAAGTAGAGAACCAAAACAGGTATAAGTATTATGTCCTTTGATGAGATCAGGGAGGAGAATACTTGAGCACGAAGTTCCTGGACTATTCTAAAGGAGAATGGGATTCTCTCTCAGCATTACTCCTCCGTACACACCACAGTACAATGATGTATCGGGGTGGAGCAATTACACCCTATGAGATATGGTGTGCTCTATGATGAGTATTACTGAGTTGCCTATTTCCTTTTGGGGGTTATGCACTTGTGAAGCTGTATACCTATTGAATGGCATTCCAACCAAATCTGCTGGCTACCACTCCATATGAAATATGGTATGGGAAGAGCCCATCTCTTAAGGAAGTTAAGATTTGGGGTTGTTCGGCCTATGTCTAAAAGAAAAATCCGGACAAGCTCGAGGCAAGGTCAGTTCTGTAGAAGTTTGTTGGATATCCCAAGCATTTGCAAGGGAATATCTTCTACCACACCGAGGAACAAAAGGTGTTTTGTTTCTCGGCATGCCACCTTTTTTAGAAAAGGAATTTATTTTGGAAACAAATTAGTGGTCATGAGGTAGAACTGGAAGGAGTTCCAGCTATACAAACTACAGCTGATGATTTGGTAGAACCGGAGGATTCAATAGCTCCAAACGAACCTCAGCCTCTCCGCCGATCTGGTAGGGTTCCTCACCCATCTGAGAGATACTTTGTTTTCTCTATGACAGTGGGAGCGAGGACTGCATCATGAGATGATGACCCAACTAGTTTCGAGCAGGCCATCAAGAGTGGGGACTCTATAAGAATGGCTGGATGCTATGCGATCTGAGATGGAATCTATGTACACCGACGAAGTATGGACTTTGGTTGCTATATCTAAAGGGTTAAATCCCCATTAGGAGCAAGTATATCTTAAGAAGATTACTTGGTGTACATGGAAAAGTTGAGACTTTCAAAGCTAAACTTGCAAAAGTTTCTCGTCATCGACCAGGAGTGGATAATGATGAAACCTTTTCTGGGGCCTATGCTTAAGTCCATCCAGACCCTACTTGCCACTGCTACATGCCATGACTACGATATCTGGCGGTTGGGTGTCATGACTGCTATTCTAAATAGTGATTTAGAAGAGAGCGTCTATAAGTACACAGCCAGAGGGCTTCGTAGACAGTGGGAGCAGTGGAAATGTGTGCAAGTTACTTTACAGGTTAAAGAAGGCATCGCGGAGTTGGAACATCTGTTTTGATGTGGTAATCAAAACGTTTGACTTCATCAAAATGGTAGATGAACCTTGTATATGCAAAAGGGTAGTTAGGAGTATGGTGGTGATCCTCGTATTATACGTGGATGACATACTCTTGATAGAAAAGGAGTTTCCTATGCTATGCTCGATCAATCTCCTCTTATCATAAGGATTCTCCATATAGGATCAAGGTGATACCTCCTAGATCCAGGGTTTTGGATCTATGAGATAGATCTAAGTGGATGTTAGGATTCTCACTAGGGGTAGTGAGATGGTATCAATTAATCCAAGAGAGAATCACTGGATCCCTTCTAAGGTGGTAAGGTCGACTGAATGTCAGTCACAGGCATTGTCTTTACCCTCAGTAAAGGGACGGTATGTTGGAAGACTTCCAAGCTAGATACCGTGGCATACTAGACGATAAAGGCTGGATACATCGCTACCAAAGATGCTACACAAGAGGAAGTCTGGGTGTATATTAGTTCATGAGATGAACTTCGTTCCTACAATTGTGTGACAATGGAGTTGTGGCTTATGCCTAGGAACGCCCGTCCCATCAGTGACCCAGACATATTCTAAGGCAGTATCACCTGATCATGGAGATGGTTGATCTCCAGGGGATCGAGGTTAGGAGAGTAGACTCAAAGGAAAAAACGGCGGATTCACTCACAAAGGCATTTTCCCAGAGAGAGACTTTTATAGGATGGTTGAGTATGAGATACTACAACCACTGTTATCAGATGGCCTTAGTGCAGGTGGGAGATTGTTAGTTATATGTATGCCCTAGAGGCCATTACTATACATGAGATGTATATTGTAGTGGATGCTTGGACATATATAGGGAGTACTTTCTTGCTCGACATGATAGTATGCTATCTGGTTACTCTTTACCTTAACGTGTACACTGATTGTCTCTCTGTTATATGTTGGTAAAGCCCTTAGGATGTGTACTTGACTACCAGGACTATGATGCAGATCATACTAGTGGGGACAGAGTAGTCCATAAGTACATCCTTTAATGTCCCTAGTCGTGGGTGTATCGAGACGGGGCATCGATATACCAGAGTAGACTAGCGTATAGCTTCTCGACCCATACAGATGGGCCATGGATGATCCCATATCCATTGGTGTTTGAAATCAGAGATGATATACGGGTGCTCAGTGGAGACTGGGTACACTGGACGGACTCACCGAGAACTCCCAGATGGTATTATACCTCACGTCAGATGGCAGTTCTCTGGTGACACTGGTACAGGTTAGTCTGTAGACCCGAGATCGTCATAGAGTCTTGTGTGATTCCCACTGTGCTTTGATTTCCACCTTACCACGTCCAAGAGGGCATGCAAAACAGTGGTTTTTAGGTACAGTCCCAGTTAGGTCCACGTTACCTACCCCGGTGCTTACGGGGAGGCGGAATAGGTAAAAATCGGATTTTTAACACAAGGTAACATGGACCAACCATGAAGGATCTTTGCTAAACAAAAACTAACAAACTAACTACAAGTTCTAGCTACTAGGTTAGATGGTTATACCTAGATCTTGAACTCCTTCTCTTCTTGTTGTGGTTCTCCTTCTTGCTTGCTCCTTGGAGAGGTGTAGACGGCTCATCCTCTTCGTCTTCTCTTTGCCGAAGAAAGATCCACCCGAAGGCCTCTACCTTGAGCTCCTACCTCAACCAAGAGGTAACTAGAGTGCTTGGCTTGCTAGACTAAGAACCCTAGAATGAGTAGAGAGTTGTCTTGATGGTTTTTTCTCACAAAGCTTATGTTTTTCAACACATGAAAGAAGAGAGCTTTGAGAGAGGAAGAGGGAGAGCTTTGCAAGAGAGAGAAAGAGCAAGAGAGAATGAGCAAGAATAACAACCATGCTCTCATATGAGAATAATAATGATAATAACTAAAGAAAATTGTGATGGTTAGTTGAAATGACCATTATCATTTCACATTTAATGCAATTTGCAAGAATCAAGAAGCATCTTGCAAAAGAAATGATCATGGTCAAATGGTCAACAAAAGTCAAATGTTCAACCAAAGTCAAATGGTCAACCAAAGTCAAATGGTCAACCTAACCATGGCACAATTATCCTTAATTAATATTATTAATCATATTATTAACCAAAGACACTGCTGCTTCGCCTCGAGTGTGTTCCCACTGTTCTTAGATTACTACCCTACCACGGCTCAAAGGAGTCGTGCAAACAGGTAGCAGTTGGGTGCAGTCCCGAAGCACTTGGAGGCAGTGGCGGTTAGACAGGATTCGTCTCTCCCGGTATTGGGAGTTGATATCGCGCTGTGTCTGGAGAGCCATTACGCAAAGTCCCTGTCCAGGGCAAGCGAGATTTACTGGTAGGTTTTCCAGTACGTACAGCTAGTGCCGCTTGCGGTCTGTGGTTAAACCCACTGCCAGCGTAGTAATCGAGTCTTTAGAGTCCCACACAGAGAGTTTCCCTGCTTTGGGAGAAATGATATAGAGGTCGTATGGTTTTACGATAGGGTTCGGACACGCACGTGCATTTATGCACGTACGATGTTCGGACAGTTTTTACTAGCAGGCTTTGGTTTAAGCCAGATTCTAGTATCGGATTATTGGATTTATACAATCTAAAGTATTTCCGTGCTTTCACGGATATGAGGGGCGTTCTCGTAAGTTGTCGAGAAGCTTCTAGAAGGATGATGACTTGGAGGCTAAGGTGGCATTTGCATTTATTGGATTAATGAGTCATGGTGTAATTCATCCATGGAGTTAATGATGCATTTATGTTTTAAATGACTCATGAGATGAATCACTATGTGAGTTAATGAAGCATGATGACACATTATTATTTGTTATTCATTTAATAATGTGTTATGCTTCATATATTCACAATGATATCATTATTCCAAAAAGGATTCTCATTCTCACCTTCTCTCTCCTCAAGCTCTCTCTCTTCAAACCCTAACCCTAACCTCTCATGTGTTGAGATCAAGAGTTAGCAAGACTTATCGATCCATAATCCCACTCTATATTCCCTAGGTTTCTTTGATTAGCACTTTGAGTAACCTAGTTACCTCAAGTTAGAGGTCAATCTTGGAGTAGTAGCTCTCGGGTGGATCTTCTATTACAAAGAGGAGGACGACGAGGAGGTAGTCATCGAGAAGAAGAAGGACTAGGTTCATTAGGTATAATCTTCTTTCATAGTATCTAATCCCTCCTATGATGTTGTTAGTTAAGGTTTGGCAAAGATCCGTAAGTTAGTCGATGTTAGTTTAAAGAAAAAGATTGTTTTTCATATTTCCGCCTCCCCGCAATCGTGGGGTGTACAACGTCGACTTACAGTGGTATTAGAGCCTCGCTAAACCATAACTAACTTGTTAGCAAAGTCGTTAGAAATTCAATCGCGAAACGAACCGGAAAAATCATCATTTTCACATAGTTTCTGTTGATTTTAAAACGGAGTCTAAAAATTTTTCAGGGACTCTTAAAATTACAAGCAGGGAATTATAAGAATACTGGAGAAATTTAGGTTCCTGAATCGGCCAAACAGCCGCGGGACCGCGGCCGATCCAAGTGATCCGTCGCGGATCCGCGGCCGAGTTAAAGCCGAGTCACCCCAAAATTCCCCAGTAACTCTTCTGTGTTAATTTTGGTATTTCTAGGATATTTTGTTTCTGCTCAAGTCTCAGGTGCACAGAGAAGTTTTTGGAGTAGAATCATTTGCGTTTGCTCGATCGAAATTCTACGATGTTTGGCTAATTAGATTATATCTGTGATTTTTATAATGTGTTCGCAAACCTCCCCTAACTGCTAGTATGTCGGTTGGCAGGGGGTTGCACATTTCTGTAATGTTTTTACTGTTTGTGTTTGTGGACTTGTTGGATTGTCGTGAATGAATAGCCGGGGATGTGAGACGAGCGTTTCTTTCATTCAAATGTAATTTGTAAACTGTTGTAATATTCTTTTGCGGGGCACATCCAGGTTGCGGTTGTAGCCACCGTTGTATTATTTCATTTACTAATTTTTGCTCCTAGGATAGACCCAAGGTGGGGTGCACAAACTACCGGGTACTTTGAAGTGTTTAGTGGCCTACTCACGTTGTTGAGGGAGACCGCTTCACTTCGGGTACTTGGCGGGTAGTTTGTCGTACCCATTGGGGTCTAGGGTGGGGTTTTGGCTATTCATCGCGACTGTGTGATCCGTCTTTCTTTGCAGGCTCAAAAGAAATGTGGATTCGTAGAATATCCAATATGTTCATCTGTGATCTGGAATGCCTATTATTGCGTCAGACGAATGTACAATATCTATATATGATAGCTATTTAGACGTCACTTATGTTTTACACCCGCGCTAGCCCAGCCCCCGCTCTATCGTTAGTTAAGTAACCTAACGAGTGATGACGGGACCCAGTGGAGAATGCGGATGGCATAAGAGGACGTTGTATTTTCGTTGTTTTCTGCAATGATAGGTTAATTGATGGGACGCATTATATTAATGCAAAGAAAATAAACCAAAGTTGAATCGTTGGAACAGTCTAAAAGAAACCACTCGGTTATTTTAAAACAGAGGGTATTTTTTTAAATTGCGGAGCTTTAACCACTCCTTTTAAAAGCTATCAGGTTCCTTCGATCATATCAAGTTCACTACATTCACAGTTTTGCCAAAACCATTCGTATCCCTCCGTCATTTCATTTGGGTATTCAGTAGTATTCAAGCTATGTATTTTAAAGTCAAGGCATACTGTTTGGTAGTTGCTAGGTATTCATTTGTTGCATAGATAGATGAGTTAGTTTGGGGCAGTCGTATTATCATTTGACCAAAGTCAGGGGTATGTACGGATGGGTTCAAATTAACAAGATAATGATGGGTAGAACTTGACATGTGACTTATGACATTTTGACCAAAGCCAAGGTCATAAGAGCATGGGGAAAAAATTTATATCGGGAATTTCTAAAGAAACTGAAATTTGCAAACAGATGCATACCATTTGGAGTTTGATGAATGTTGGTAGGATTCCTTCAGCATTATCATACGATGATATTTGGATCCCGATCCTACTGTGAGTATCCGCTACTCATCAGGAGATTCATCACTTAACGATCAATGCTATAAACCAAGTAGGTGCCGAGAAAGGTGTCAGCGGGGCTACGCCCCCAGAGAAAAGAGGTTATTTAATTAAGGAACTTAGCGAAAGCATTAGAAAACCTCCCTCGAAGTACCGACACCGACCTGGCTGAACGGTTAAGCAAGTATTATACGGTGAGAATAGTCCTGGCTAGTTCTTCCTTTTTGGTTTGAGGAGGGATTCGAGAAACAGTGGGAGCCATCCAGTTTAGATAAAATAAAAACCACTCTAAACTTGCAAGAGCATCATGCTAAAGTGTTCCCTCTCTCTCTCTCTCATTGCAGCGACCCAAAACATGACAGGCCTTAAGTTACTATTAGAGAAAAATATATTGACAGGGCCAAACTATAAAGATTGGCTGCGGAATATCAAGATGGCTTTGACTTATGACAAATTGGGGTATGTCCTTACCACTAAGGCACCTGCTGTCCCTGGTCCAAAATCCAGTATTGCGGATAAGGAAATCAACAAGACCTGGGAGTTAGATTGCGCGAAGGCCAAGTACATCGTACTTGCCTCTATGAATAATGAACATCAGAGGAGGCACGAGGATATGGATCTTGAATCCATATTTCTCCATACAAAGGATCTGTATGGGGAGCAATCTCGTATAGCAAGATACGAGACCTCGAAGAACTTGTTTCAGTCGAGGTTGGCCGTCGGATCGTCTGTAGGAGAACATGTCCTAAAGATGATTGGCTATATAGAAGAGCTCGCAGACCTCGGGACGACTTTAGAGAACGAGCTCTATACAGACTTGATTCTCCGGTCCCTTCCTTCCACCTACGCCCAGTTTATTCTAAATTTCAACATTCAAAGAAAAGAAGTTGAACTTCCAGAACTCCTTAACATGTTGAGAAGTGCAGAGGGCACCTTGCAGAAGGCAAGGGAAACACCCGCTATGTTTGTTCGCGGTGCTTCCTTCTTTCGGGTCCAAGGCTAGGGCCAAAAGAAGGAAGAATAAGGCCGCTACCAAACCTAGAGGAGGTGTTAGTAAGGTGGGAGCTAAGGGAAAGACAAAGATTGCAGTGCCAGTAGTGGCAAAGGACGAGTGCTTCCACTGTCGTAGGAAAGGGCACTGGAAGAAAGATTGCAAAGCTTGGAATGCCAAGAACCAGGAACCGAAGCAAGCTGTGGCTTCGACTTCAGGTGTGTTTGTAATTGAAAATTGTCTGTCAATCAACTCTACTTCCTGGGTATTGGATACCGGATCAGGATCTCATATATGCAATTCATTGCGGGCACTGAGAAACTGTAGAGTGCTGAAGGTTGGTGATATGACCCTCCAGGTTGCTAACGGAGCTAGTGTGGGTGCTGTGTCCGTAGGGGATTATCACCTTGGATTGACGAGTGGACATATTTTGGTTTTGCATAACTGTTTTTGTGTACCCAGTTTAACGTGTAATATCATATCGGTTTCGTTGTTATCAAAAGAAGGTTATGATTTCACGTTTGTAAGCGATGTTGTTAACATCCACCTTAATCATGGTTTGATTGGGTCCGGTACACTAGATAACGGTATATACGTCTTAAACCAATTACAGATTTTCAATGTCCAGAACACACTAAAAAGAAAGTCTCCAGATTTAAATAAGGCTTTCTTATGGCATTATAGACTGGGTCACATCAATGAGACAAGGTTAACTAAGTTACATAGAGAAGGATATTTGGATTCGTTCGAATATCAAACATATGCCACTTGTCAATCATGTCTCAAAGGAAAGATGACAAAGACTCCATTCACTGGACATGGAGTAAGAGTAAGCGAGCTCTTAGGACTCATACACAGCGATGTATGTGGTCCAATGTCTACATATGCAAGAGGTGGTTTTTCCTATTTCATTACTTTTACGGATGATTACTCTAGGTACGGATTCATTTTCTTGATGAAACATAAATCCGAGGCTTTTGAGAAATTCCAAGAGTATAAGAATGAAGTAGAAAACCAAACCGGCAAAAGTATCAAGACACTGAGATCTAATCGAGGTGGTGAATACTTAAGTGCCGAGTTCCTAGGTTACCTAAATGAGAAAGGAATTCTCTCTCAGCTTACTCCTCCATACACTCCACAGCATAACGGTGTATCGGAGAGACGGAATCGAACCCTATTGGATATGGTACATTCCATGATGACTAATGCTGAGTTACCGCGATCTTTCTGGGGTTATGCGCTAGAATCAACGGCATATCTTTTGAACAAAGCTCCTACCAAGACTGTGCCTACCACGCCATATCAGATGTGGAGTGGGAAGAAACCCTATCTTCAGCATCTAAAGATATGGGGATGTCCAGCTTTTGTTAAAAAACAGCATGCGGACAAACTCGAGGCACGATCAGTACAGTGTAAGTTTGTGGGATATCCAAAGAACTCCAAGGGGTATTTCTTCTATTACGCAGAGGACCAAAAGGTTTTTTTTTTTCGTCATGCCCATTTTCTAGAACAGCAGGTTTTAGAAAAGGAAACAAGTGGGAGCGAAATAGAACTGGAAGAAATTCCAAAACCACAAACTACTACTGAAAGTTTGGTAGAACCAGTAGTTCAAGAAGAACAGGACATTCCCGCACCCCTCCGCAGGAGTAGTAGGCCGTCTCATTCGCCTGAGAGATACTACGGTTTTCTCATAGATGGGGATAGAGAAGATTGCATCAATGATGATGATGAACCTACTAGCTTCCAGCCGGCCATCCAGAGCGGCGACTCGGTACGATGGCTAGATGCAATGCGGACCGAGATGGAGTCCATGTACACCAACAAAGTATGGACTTTGGACTTTGCTCCAGATGGGGTAAAACCCATAGGATGCAAATGGATCTTCAAGAAAAAGATTGGTGTAGATGGACAGGTGGAAACCTATAAAGCAAGACTTGTTGCAAAGGGTTTTCGTCAAAGACCTGGTTTGGACTATGACGAAACTTTTTCTCCAATGGCTATGCTCAAATCCATTCGGGTCCTTCTTGCTATTGCCGCCTTCCATGATTATGAAATCTGGCAGATGAACGTAAAAACAGCTTTTCTGAATGGTAATTTAGAAAAGTGCATCTATATGGATCAGCCAGAAGGTTTCAATCAGAGTGGGAGCAGCGGGAAAGTGTGCAAGTTGCTTAAGTCTATTTATGGACTAACGCAGGCATCGCGGAGTTGGAACATCTGTTTTGATGAAACGGTCAAAGAATATGACTTTATCAAAAATATAGATGAACCATGTATATTCAGTAAAATTGTAGCACGAACTGTCGTATTCCTCGTCTTGTACGTGGATGACATTCTACTGATAGGAAATGATATTCCTATGCTACAATCTGTCAAATGATTCTTGTCACACAGTGTAACATTTAGGAAAAAGCTAGAAATAAATAAAACTAAATAAATTAAGAATAAGCTGATAAAACACGAAATGGTTAAAACCAAATATGTCAATCTTCCTAAGATATATGTAATGCAAATTAAATTAGAAATTTAGAATGTAATATAAATAAGTTATAAGGGTTTTAAAGATAATTTTAGCTTCATTTTAAATAAAAGATATGTTTTGTAATTAGTTAATTGTGAGGGGTTAAATTGCAAAGTTAGGTTTTATGCTAATACAAGATTGTCAAGGGTTTAAGTGAGTAAAGGGTTATCAATTCAGTTCTGAAATAAAATTCAAAATAAAACAAAAGAAAAAGGAAAATGAGAAGATAATCACCAAAACACCCCATGCTTTCTTGCCACCACCAATTTCCACCTCCTCCTTGCATGAATTGTGCACACATTAGCTTAAGACACCTCCTCCTTCCCTTATCTCTTTATACCTTCACTTAAATAGCTCCATTTCAGTTAATCTTCAGATTTAAAACTTCAAATGAACTGAAAGAAAATCAAAAGAAAAGAAAAGAAAAGGAGGAAAGAAAATAAGAGGAAGAAGAAGAGGGTTGAGGAGCTTGTTCTTGGTGGTAGTTCTTCTTCAAGCTAGGAGGAGCTTGTAGATCTTTGGAGGGTTATTCCTACAACTAATAGGAAGGTAAAATTCTAAATCATAGTAGGTAACTTAAATTCTGTAGCTTAATTAGTTAAATTTTAGTATATCACATAATATCGTATTCTAGGTGAAATTAGAGTCTGTTAAAATCTGCTTCAATCTGGAACTTAACTAAATAAATTCAACAGTGTAGAAATGATGTAGGTAACAAATAGAACACACCACAAGAAAACGGCAGTGAGGCGCCGGGGTTGGGCCGGCGACAGAAGAGGAATGGCCGGCGTCGCCGGCCATGTGGGGAGCTTTGGGGATTTTGTTTGTTGGGTAGTCTACAGTGTTCAATTTAGGGTATTTTGGCACTGTTGATCTAACTTAGTTTCACTGTAATCTAAATCTGGGAGAATATATCGGAAATTGAATCGTAAAACACTAAAAACGACACGACGAAATTACGTCGCGTTTTAAATTCTGAAACTGTGCAGGTTTAAGCTAAAATCCAGCGAGACTAAGTGTGAAACAACTTGATATAACCTAATAGTTGATAACTAGCAAAAAGGGTATAACGTGTTTTCTATTTCCGTTATGTTGGAAATACAGTTTTACTTATATACGTTATATTGGTATATTTAGACGCGGATACAAGGAATACGGAAGCCGCGAGGAAAGGGAAAGGATTAGCGATTCCGGAATAGATTCGATTTTCCGGTGAGTAGACTAAACATCTACCGGGGAATTTAGTAGAGATGGCGTGTTTCGCCCATGGTTTTACATTAATACGATATTCATATCATCATGTTAAATAATTAGAATATCATTCATTTCATTACTTATATGTCGCTTAGTTGTTAGAACACTTCACAAGTATCGACGAGTCATGCCACGTGCACATCTTATATGCTACACACACCTCGTCGATATTGCCATGTCACATACACCTAAATATCATACTTATTAACATGGATTATATTGTTTTTCGAATGTTAAGTATATTGGTAGAATTTCTTATTTACATTTTGTCGCTTTATGCGTATTTCCATGTTGGATATGAGATAGATACAGAATTGAGGATTTATGATTTTGAGTTTTTAAATACTATTACATAAATCCCGTTTTCATGATTGATGTGACATGTCCACCCTGAGTTGATTTCTGTTTTTGGCTTTATTCCGGACCGAGTGGGGGAGATATACGGTCGCGGATTTACGTTATCCATACTGAGTGGGGGAGCTATACAGTTGGATACAGGGTGGACCCGGTCGAGACCGAGGGGCAGGATAGCCGTATTGAGACGGGGGAGCCTAGCGAGGTTACTCGATTCCGGATATTGGTTTTAGAAATATGCGGCGTGCATCTAGAGGATGACGACCGATATTATGGGTATAGGATCATTCGGGGAATGATGCCTATAAGAAATGAAAGTTTTGTGTCGTTGATAGACACCGAGAGATGATTTCTATTGAGTTGTGATTTCTGAAGTATGATGTGATTTATTGTTGGATTTCACATATACCCATATATCATATTGATTCATGTTCATTATCATGATTACCATATTTACTTTATTCGCCGTTATATGTTAGTCGTATTCACTGAGTTGGCAACTCATCCCCGTTGTGCCACAGTTCCTTGCAGGGATAGAGTGGACGGGTAGTTGCGAGGCAGGACCACTTTTGCTGTGGTTTCCATCTTTTGATCGGTAGGTTACATGTGTAGTAACCTCCTTTTTGGTGTTTGTACTTTTGTATCTAGAAAGACTCCATCAGACTTGTATTTTGACTTAGAAAAGAGAGTTGGTAAATATATGTACAGTTGGAAAATGTGGATCAGTATTATAGTCTTTTCTTTATGAGATTCAGTGATGTTCCTTATATGCATATTCATATTCTTATTGATATTGTTGATTCCAACCCGGAATACAACCAAACTTAACCTTTATTACTTGTTTAATGAATTAACTTCATAACTCGAGATTTCTACTTAAAAACTAAATTTTCATAAATAATTCCGAAATAAGGTATTTTGATCTTGGTTTTTGGCTTACTTGGACTTGTGCATATCTTTAGATATGATACAAATCTAAATGCCTGTCACATCCAAACTTGGGTCGTGACAAAGTTGGTACTCCATGAAAGACCTGGGTGATGCCTCTTACATTCTAGGGATCCGGATCTATCGTGATAGATCCAAGAGGATGTTGGGACTTTCGCAGTCCAGGTATAACAACACTGTAGTGAAAAGATTCAGTATGGAAGATTCTAAGCGCGTTAATCTACCGGCTTGTCACGGAATCACCCTCTCCAAAGAGATGTCTCCCAAGACTGATTTGGAAAGGGATCGCATGTCTATTATACCCTACGCTTCTGCGGTAGGCTCTATAATGTATGCGATGTTGTGCACCAGACTAGATGTAGCTTACGCACTGAGTGTGGTAAGCAGGTATCAGTCAGACCCAGGGGAGAAGCACTGGATAGCAGTAAAGAACATTCTCAAGTACCTGAGAAGAACTAAGGAGATGTTCTTGGTTTACGGCGGAAAAGAACTCAAGATCGAGGCCTTTGTTGATTCCAGCTTCCAGAGTGATAAGGATGACTCTAAGTCCATGTCAGGTTATGTCTTTACCCTCAATGGAGGGGCGGTGTGCTGGAAGAGTTCCAAGCAGGACACCGTTGCTGACTCGACAATGGAAGCGGAGTATATTGCTGCTTGCGATGCCGCAAAAGAAGCGGTCTGGATGAAGAAGTTCCTCACAGAACTTCAGGTGGTTCCTACTATTGTTGATCCAATACCGCTGTATTCCGACAACAACGGAGCTATAGCTTTAGCGAAGGAACCCAGGTCCCATCAGAAGTCCAGACACATCTTAAGGCGGTATCACCTGATCAGGGAGATCATAGATCGCCGGGAGATCGAGGTCCGGAGAGTTGCTACAGAGGAGAACATGCTGATCCATTCACAAAGTCCTTACCTCAGATTCAGTTCAAGAGGCTACTCGAGATGATCGGTCTTCGATACGCCAGTACATGGCCCTAGTGCAAGTGGGAGATTGTTAGTGTATATGCCCTAGGGGCCATTATTGTATCATACTAGCTTGTATATTACTTAATGGAAGCTTGGGATATTCACAGTTATATTAACAGTCTTGCTAAACATGGTAGTTTGCTACTTGGCTTATATCTATCTTAATATGTGTGTACGTATTGATAAAGCCCTTAGGATCTTGCTTGACTACCAGCGTTGTGATGGCAGTCACACTAGTGGGGGCTGGGTAGTCTACAAGCACATCCTTTTTCAGGTCCCTAGTCGTAGGATTATCGAGACAGGGCATCGATACTCCGGAGTAGACTAGTGTGTACGCTTCTCATCCTAGTTGGGGAGATGGTCTGTCCCATAGCCATCAGTACGTCGTACTGGAGATAGTATACAGGTGCTCGTTGGGTTATGGGTACACCGGACAGGACTCGCAGGGAACTGTTGGTTGGTATTATACCTGTCGTCGGTTAACAGTTCCCAGGTGACATGTGTACAGCATAGTCCACAGACTTGACAATACTGCTTCGCCTCGAGTGTGTTCCCACTGTTTTTAGATTACTACCCTACCACGGCTCAAAGGAGTCGTGCAAACAGGTAGCAGTTGGGTGCAGTCCCGAAGCACTTGGAGGCAGTGGCGGTTAGACAGGAATCGTCTCTCCCAGTATTGGGAGTTGATATCGCGCTGTGTCTGGAGAGCCATTACGCAAAGTCCCTGGCCAGGGCAAGCGAGATTTACTGGTAGGTTTTCCAGTAGTTTCTCAAGGTGTAATGGGCTTCGCTCCGACACGACTTATACCGCTTTTAGGGGACTGACGCTTGCTGCCCCCCAAGCCCGATATGCGATGGTCCTAGACGAACAGACCGGACTGTACAGAGATTGTCACATCAGGCTCAGTAGGAGTTCGGATGGGTTTCCTCATCGGCCTTCTTATCGACATCTACCTGGGGACCGTTAAGTACAGCTAGCGCCGCTTGCGGTCTGTGGTTAAACCCACTGCCAGCGTAGTAGTCGAGTCTTTAGAGTCCCACACAGAGAGTTTTCCTGCTTCGGGCGAAACGATATAGAGGTCGTATGGTTTTACGACAGGGTTCGGACACGCACGTGCATTTATGTTCGTACGATGTTCGGACAGTTTTTACTAGCAGGCTTTGGTTTAAGCCAGATTCTAGTATCGAATTATTGGATTTATACAGTCTAAAGTATTTCCGTGTTTTCACGGATAGGAGGGGCGTTCTCGTAAATTGTCGAGAAGCTTCTAGAAGGATGATGACTTGGAGGCTAAGGTGGCATTTGCATTTATTGGATTAATGAGTCATGGTGTGATTCATCCATGGATTTAATGATGCATTTATGTTTTAAATGACTCATGAGATGAATCACTATGTGAGTTAATGAAGCATGATGACACATTTTTATTTGTTATTCATTTAATAATGTGTTATACTTCATATATTCACAATGATATCATTATTCCAAAAAGGATTCTCATTCTCACATTCTCTCTCCTCAAGTTCTCTCTCTTCAAACCCTAACCCTAACCTCTCATGTGTTGAGATCAAGGGTTAGCAAGACTTATTGATCCATAATCCCACTCTATATTCCCTAGGTTGCTTTGATTAGCACTTTGAGTAACCTAGTTACCTCAAGTTAGAGGTCAAGCTTGGAGTAGTAGCTCTCGGGTGGATCTTCTATTACAAAGAGGAGGCCGACGAGGAGGTGGTCATCGAGAAGAAGAAGGACTTGGTTCATTAGGTATAATCTTCTTTCATAGTAGCTAATCCCTCCTATGATGTTGTTAGTTAAGGTTTGGCAAAGATCCGTAAATTAGTCGATGTTAGTTTAAAGAAAAAGATTGTTTTTCATATTTCCGCCTCCCCGCAACTCATGGGGTGTACAACGTCGACTTACAAATGTTTGCATGCCTCAATAGAGCCATGGTAGGGTAGTAATCTAAGAACAGTGGGAACACACTCGAGGAGAAGTGACAGTGTCAAGTCAACGGACTAAGCTGTACTCATGTCACCTGAGAACTGTTAACTGACGATAGGTATAATACCAACCAACAGTTCCCGACGAGTCATGTCCAGTGTACTCGTAACATAACGAGCACCTGCATACTATCTCCAGTACGACGTACTGATGGCTGTGGGACAGACCATCTCCCCTGCTGGGATAAGAAGCGTATGCACCAGTCTACTCTGGAGTTTCGATGCCATGTCTCGATAATCCTACGACTAGGGACCAAAATAAGGATGTGCTTATAGACTACCCAGCCCCCACTAGTGTGATCGCCATCACAACGCCGGTAGTCAAGCAAAGATCCGAAGGGCTCCATCAATATATATTAGCGATATGTTAAAAGAAACATATACACATATTAAGATAGAAACAAACCAAGTAGCATACTACTATATCGAGCAAGACTTTCGTAAATCCGTGTATATATCCCAAGCTTCCAAAATGTATTATACAAACTAGTACTATACAATAATGGCCTCTAGGGCATACATATCCAACAATCTCCCACTTGCACTAAAGGCCAGTAAATGGTGTACCGCATACCCAACGTCTGCACTAAGGCCAGCTGCTGGCGTACCGCATACCCAATAGCTCAAAAAGTTGCTCGAACTGTGTTTGAGGGAGGGCCTTTGTGAATGGATCCGCCGTGTTGTCTTTAGTGTCCACTCTCTGTACCTCGATCACCTGGCGATCAATGATCTCCCTGATCAGGTGATACCGCCTTAAGATGTGTCTGGACTTCTGATGGGACCGTGGTTCCTTCGCTAAAGCTATAGCCCCATTGTTATCGCAATACAAAGGTATTGGGTCAACAATGGACGGAACCACCTGAAGTTCACTAATGAACTTCTTCATCCATACCGCCTCTTTTGCGGCATCACTTGCAGCAATGTATTCAGCGTCCATCGTCGATTCTACGACGGTATCCTATTTGAAACTCCTCCAACACACCGCCCCTCCGTTGAGGGTAAACACAAAACCCAAGACAGACTTGCTGTCATCCTTGTCACTCTGGAAGCTTGAATCGGTAAAGGACTCGACCCTGAGGTCTCCATTACCGTAAACCAGGAACATCTCCTTAGTCCTTCTCGGGTACTTGAGAATGTTCTTCACTGCCGTCCAGTGGTTCTCACCTGGGTCAGACTGATACCGGCTCACCACGCTTAGCGCGTAAGCTACATCTGGTCTTGTACATAGCATCGCATACATTATAGATCCTACCGCCAAAGCGTAGGGTATAGTGCTCATGCGAACCCTCTCCTCGTCAGTCTTAGGAGACATCTTCTTGGAGAGGGTGATTCCGTGCAATTCGGGTATATTACCAAGCTTGGAATCTTCCATACTAAATCTCTTTAGTATGGTCTCTATGTACCTGGACTGCGAAAGTCCCAGTAATCTCTTGGATCTATCTCTGTAGATCCTGATCCCCAGTATGCATGTGGCATCACCCAGGTCCTTCATGGAGAACCGTTGTGAAAAAAATAGCTTGACCGATTGTAGCATAGGAACATCATTTCCTATCAAAAGAATGTCGTCCACGTATAAGACTAGGAACACGACAGTTCGTCCTATAATCTTCTTATAGATACAAGGTTCATCTTCGTTCTTGATGAAATCAAATTCCTTGATTGCCTCATCAAAACAGATGTTCCAGCTCCGCGATGCCTGCTTTAATCCATAAATGGATTTAAGCAACTTGCACACCTTCCCGCTGCTCCCACTGTCTACAAAACCTTCTGGCTGATCAATATAAACGCACTCTTCCAAACTGCCATTTAGAAAAGCCGTTTTTACGTCCATCTGCCAGATCTCATAGTCATGGAAGGCAGCAATGGCAAGTAGGATTCGAATGGATTTGAGCATACCCACTGGAGAAAAAGTTTCGTCATAGTCCACACCAGGTCTTTGACGAAAACCTTTTGCAACAATTCTAGCCTTATAGGTTTTCACCTGCCCATCTACACCAAGTTTCCTTTTGTAGATCCATTTGCATCCAACAGGTTTTACCCCAGGTGGAGAAATATCCAAGGTCCACACTTTATTGGTGTACATGGACTCCATTTCGGATCGCATAGAATCCGGCCATTTATCAGAGTCTCTACTGATAATGGCCTGCCTGAAACTGGTAGGATCATCTTCTTCCAAGATGCAATCCTCTCGATCCCCGTCTATGAGAAAACCGTAGTATCTCTCGGGCGGATGAGAAATCCTACCAGATCTGCGGAGTGGCTGAGGTTCGTCTGGGATTACTGAATCTAGTGGTTCCACCAAATCTTCAGTTACATTTTGTGGTTCATGGATTTCTCCCAGTTCTACCGAACTCCCACTAGTTTCTTTTGCAAGAAACTCCCTTTCTAAAAAGGTAGCATGGCGAGATACAAACACCTTTTGTTCCTCAGTGTGGTAGAACAGATATCCTAGTGAATCTTTAGGATATCCCACAAATTTACATAGAACTGACCGTGCCTCTAGCTTATCCGGTTTCTGTGTTTTCACATAGGCCGGACAACCCCATATCTTAAATCGCTTAAGATATGGATTTCGTACACTCCATACTTCATATGGATTCTTAGGCACAGATTTGGATGGAACGTAGTTCAGTAGGTATGCCGCTGTCTGAAGCGCATGTCCCCAGAATGAAAGAGGCAACTCAGCACTACTCATCATAGAGCGAACCATATCCAATAGGGTACGATTCCTCCGCTCCGATACACCGTTGTGTTGTGGTGTATAAGGAGGAGTAAGCTGAGAGAGAATTCCATTCTCTTTTAAGTAATCTAGGAATTCCTTGCTTAAGTACTCCCTTCCCCTATCCGATCGGAGGATCTTGATACTTTTGCCAGTCTGGTTCTCTACTTCGTTTCTGAATTCCTTGAGTTTCTCAAAAGCTTCAGATTTGTGTTTCATAAGATACACATATCCGAATCTAGAGAGATCGTCAGTGAATGTGATGAAGTATGAGAACCCACCCCTTGCATGTATAGACATCGGACCACATACATCACAGTGTATGAGTCCCAAGAGCTCTGCTGCCCTTTCTCCATGTCCGGTGAACGCAGATTTGGTCATCTTTCCTTTGAGACAAGACTGACAAGTTTCATAAAATGAAAATTCGAACGTATTCAAGAGTCCATCTTTATTCAACTTACTTAGTCTTTTCTCTCCGATAAGACCAAGTCTACAATGCCACAAGTAGAATTCCTTCGTATCTGAACTCTTCCTCTTGCGTGTGTTTTGTACATTGAGAACTGCATTATGATTTAGAACATAGATACCATTACACAGTGTACCTTCTGTAACCAGTACTATATCAAGGTAAATGTGTTAGTGTATATGCCCTAGAGGCCATTACTGTATCATACTAGCTTGTATATTACTTAATGGAAGCTTAGGATATTCACAGTTGTATAGACAATCTTGCTCAAAATGGTAGTATGCTACTTGGTTTGTCTCTACTTCAATATGTACATGTGTTTCTTTTAGCATATCACTTATATACATATTAGTAGAGCCCTTAGGATCTTTGCTTGATTACCAGCGTTGTGATGGCGCTCACACTCGTGGGGGCTGGGTAATCCATAAGCACATCCTTATACAGGTCCCTAGTTGTAGGACTATCGAGACAGGGCATTGATACTCTGGAGCAGACTAGCGTATGCGCTTCTCATCCCAGCGGGGGAGACGGTCTATCCCACAGCCGTCAGTACGTCGTACTTGAGATAGTATGCGGGTGCTCGTTAGGTTACGAGTACACTGGACAGGACTCGTCGGGAACTGTTGGTTGGTATTATACCTATCGTCAGTTATCAGTTCCCAGGTGACATGAGTGTAAGTGCACGGCGGCGTCCTGGCCGTCAATCCGACGCCGGAATGCGGAAGCGATGCTTTTCTTTACCTATTTAAAACCGGCACCACCGCGCACTAAAAACCCGGATCGTGCCATTAAACTAGTCCTAGCTAACAAGAGAAGGGGTAGAGAGATATACCGAGCGATCCGTGTCCTTCGGTCTTCTCGTCGTCGTCCCGATCTCCCCGCGGAATGTCCGGTCTCCACCTCCTCGCCGGAAGGGCACCACGTCGCCGGCTTCTTTTACGGGCTCCCACCTCTTGACCGAAGCAACTCGGGCATGAAGTTGGCGAGTCGACGTGCCTAACATTTGCTGTAAAATAGTGTAGAAAACTATGTCTCATTTGGGGGCACTAGAAGTTGCCTTTTGAGAAGGTGGAGGAATCGAGTTTTGGAGATGGAGCTAAAAGGATTTTGTGAAGCCAAAAGAACAAAATTCCCCTCACCAAAAATATGGGACAGCCCCCTTTCTTCAAGGCCGGCCATGAAGGAATGGGAGAGCAAAAGAGAGGAGTGAGTGGAATAATACAAGAGAATAAGGATAATCATGAAGTGAAATGATCATAACCATAATCACACTCCAAGAACAAATCAACTCTCATCACCAAAAGTGAAACCATCATGAACCATCATGAACCCACAAGTCAAGCCATGATGACTAAAGAAAGTCAAGTGATCATGACACACCAAAATGCAAAAACAACCCTCCAAAAAGCTTATTTGCACAAATGCAAATAAGCCCTCCTCCACCAATCTTCAGCCAATGAAAGATACAAAGAAATATGGCTGAAACGGAAAACAAACTGGCAACTCCATAAAACTGGTCCCGTAATAAATTACAGGAAAACCCCGCTACTGTATATACATACCCGCGTTTGTATTCCGACCGAAATACAAATGCAATGAGACAAAATCTACACTGTACTATACTAGGATCCGGCTTAAACCAAAGCCGGCTAGTATTAACCGTCCGATCCTGATCCGTGCAATACCGCACGTATCTGATCGAACCCTGCCATATCTCCATACGGCCTCTAGTACTAACCGTCCGATCCTGATCCGTGCAATACCGCACGTATCTGATCGAACCCTGCCATATCTCCATACGGCCTCTACAGCGTTTCGCCCGAAACTTGAGTAACTGAATGTGGTGGACTCTAAAGACTCGTCAATACTATGGCTGTGGATTTAACCACTAGCACGTCAGAGGTATTAGCCATACATGACGGGCTACCAGCTATTGACCAAAAGGGACGTCGATGAGCGAACTCATCCTGAAACCCTACTGAGCCTGTCAGTGACAATATCCGTACAGTCCGGTCCGTTCGTCTATGAGCATCACATGGCGGGCCTAGGGGGTTGGTAAAAGTCAGACCCCCAAAAGCGGTACAAGTCGTGTCGGAGCATAGCCCAGAACACCCTGAGATACTACTGGAATACCTACCAGTAAATCTCCTGCCTTGGCCAAGGACTTTTCATGTTCTGTCTCTCCTAGACACAGCGCGACCTCACCCCCAATACCGGGAGAGACGAACCCCCGAAGATCCGCTCACTGCCTCCATGTGGCTCGGGACTGTACCCAACTAAAACCTGTTTGCACGTCTCCTTTGAGCGTGGTAGGGTAGTAATCAAAGTACAGTGGGAACTCACACGAGACAAATGATGATCCTCAGGTTGATGAAGTAACCTGTACACATGTCACCAGGGAACTGCTATCTGACGTCAGGTATAAGACCAACTAGCATGTTCCCGGCGAGTCCTGTCCGGTGTACTCATAACCTAATGAGCACATGTATACATCTTAGGTGAACCTACTGACACCGGTGGCTTGTGAGACCAGCCACCGCCCCTCGTCGGGGTCTCGACTGTATACACTAGTCTACTCTGGGGTATCGATGCCCTGTCTCGAAACTCCCACGACTAGGGACCTTTTAAGGTTGTGCTTATAGACTACCAGCTCCCACGTATATGATCGCCCTCATACTGCTGGCAGTCAAGCAAGAATCCTAGGGGCTCTATCAACGTGCAATAGTGACCTGTAAGGTCACCTAAGGCAGTACACGATGATAAAGGTAAACCAGATAGCATACTATCATCTTGAGTAAGACTGTCCTACCGGAATAGGTCCTCCCTCAATCATTGCAATCATGTGCCTGTGATCCAATAATTGACTTTGAGGGCACTATCTCCAACATTCTCCCACTTGCACTCAAGGCTAATTATTGCGATGTCGCATACTCACAGCCCGTGTGATACCGAACACCCAACTCCTCTACTAGTCAGTCTCACAAATCCCGTTTGCGAAACTATTGCGTTCGAAGAATAGCCTCAGCGAGTGGATCCTCTTTGATGTTTCTTTCTATGTCTCTCTTAATCTCAAGTTCGCGGAGAAACCCATCTCCCGAAATGAGCAATACCTGTCTTAGAATGTGTCTGGATGTCTGATGGGACCTAGCTCATAAAAGAACTCCAAATCCAAACTTCTTAGATTGTATCGTCAACTGAACTTAATCAGTATCCTGCGCCATGCCTCCCTCAGTATTGCCTTGGACCACCTGTCCAAAATACTGCCCCTCGTCAGAAGGAAAACTATAACTCTGACAACCTCCTTGTCGTCCAGGTCACCTTGGAAGCCTGGAATGATAACTGTCTCCCGAATGAGGCTGTCGTTATCATATCCCTAGAACATCCACTTATGTTCTAAAACTGCTTCCGACCGTTTCTCCAGGATTGGATTAATATCAACTTATTGCATCTAGTGCAAGAACAACATCTGGTGTGGTACTTGACATCTCATGATTGACTCAATTGCCTGAGCAAGTGATCTGTTAATCATGCACATCCCTCTCCCCTTTAGTCTGTAAGACACCTTTAGAGAGGGTGACTCCATCACCTGCAGGTACACTACCGTGCCAGGAGTCGTCCATTCTAAATACTCTTAGAATGCTGTCTAAATACCCTGATTAGGAAACCACCCAAATCTAGATCTAAAACCACAGATCTAGTAATCAGTATGTATGATATAATATCCAAGTCCCATGTGGAGAAACCACTGTGTGACGACCAAAGTATAACCGATCGTAGTATAGAAATATCACTTCCTACTCTGTGTATGTCATCCAAATACCATGACATCACACCCTACTATCTTCTCAACAGATCCATCCCCTATTCTGATGAAGTCAAACCTATGACTGTCACATCAGAAATTGATGATCTATCTCCGCTATATCAGCTTTAGTCTATAAATAGACATAAGCCACATGTCCACCAATGCTTCCGCTGCTCCCACTGACTAAGACAACCCTCTGGCAGAGTCATATACATGTACACTTCTAAAGCCAATTTAGAACAACGCTATACTCATCCTCCTGCCGAGTCTCACAGTCTGGAACAACAGCAATGGCAAGTCTGGGTAGACAAGAACTTCCCTGTCACCGTCCTTGAGGCTACCGGAGTACCTCTCGGGTGCCTGAAGTTACCCACCTTATCTGCGGAGTGGTCAATGGAATGTCAAACCAATTGAATCTTTAAGTTCCTATCAAATCTTCAGTAATCGTTTGTGGTTCTGGAATCACTTCCAGTTCTACCATACTCCCACTACTGTTTTCTGAAAAAATCCATTTTTGTTAAAACTGTGGCGAGTCTAGAACAATATCACTATTGATCTTCCAGATGGTAGAAAGTCAACCCTCGTCATAGCCTGGGTCAACCCACAAATAGCCATTACAGAAACGTGCCTTGAGTTATCCAGAGTCTGGTTTTAAGCATAAGCCGGACAACTCCCCGTACCTTAACATCGTTAAGATATGAACTGTTATATATCCAATATAGAACCAGAGGCACTGATTTAATTGAACCAGATTCAAATCATGCAGCTGTCTCCAGTGCATGTCAACAAAATGGAAGGAGGCCGATCAGCGTTACTCAACTTAGGAATGCTTCCAATTATGAGTAACCCGAAAGTGAAGCAAGTTCTCTTAATCATTACTATCAACTGAACAACATACACAAGTATCTACATCTTCGATCACTTTGAAGAATCCCGATACTTGTAATACCTGGTTCTCTACTTTATTCATATACCTATAACTTCTCAAAATTCGGACCCTGTGTTTCCACGAAACACCTGTCTAAAAACTAGAGAAGTCATAAGTAAACCGAATATAGTACGAGGATCATCCCCTCTGTCCTAATGGACACTGGACAACATACAATACTCTGTATAAGTCCCTTGAGTCTGATAACTCATTCCCTGTGTGTCGTAGGTTGAAAACTATACTTATGGTTAAGAAGAATTACACCGCTGTTTAATGCTCCTTTCCTAACCATCCACTGATATAGGTAAATGTCATAGACATAATTTCAAAAATGTATATCTCACTCTATAAAAATAGACGTACAGATATATCAATTTGAAATTGGTGCATAACATCGGATATTCAAAACCAAATATTTGCCGACCGGCAAACAACCCAGGCGATTTCCTCAAATATCACCAATTACAACGAATTCCGATATAATGAGGAAGATCACCTAATTCCCAATAACTTACTCTCACTCATCATCTGTAAAACCATACAGATGTGAGAATCATACCTGGTAAATACATACCCTGGAGTAAGTATCTAATCGGAAAATCAGTTTTCCTTTAACAATACACAGTGAAACTGAAACATTGTAAATGTTTCGTAGGGGTATCCTGGTATTCCTAGTAATGCCTCTTCCATTATCCAGATTCACAACTGTAACCGTGTAATTCTTTGCCATCTTTCCAAATCCCTTTATATGTCTTTAGTCATTACCTTCTGTACACCCCATTAGGCCAAATGGTTTTCTTCCTTCCTTACCGTTCGGCACCAGCCTATGGTTTGGAAGAAGACTATCCAATAAGCATAATGGGTGTACTATCCTAATCCTATGAACACTCGCAATGCGAGAGAAGGTGAAGATAAAAGACAACCGAATAAACCTTATTCCTATTTCTCCTGAACCAGAATCCATCCCCGAACTGGAACAAGTTCCTTTCGAGTTCGTATATAACCATACGATGGAGTATCCAATAAACTGTGGATCTTCATAGTGATAAGGAGTGTCCTGGAGAAATACAAAGGTGATTTAGGATTGGCGAAGAAATACTTGGTTTGGTCGTGAATAGCAGTCGCAATTTACTTTGCCCTCTTACTAATCCCTTAATATGTCTTTACTTAATACCTTCTGTACACCATCGTTAGGCTAATTGGTTTTCTTCATTCCCTACCGGTCGGCACCTGCCTATGGTTTGGAAGAAGACTATCCAATTTGCGTAATAGGTGTACTATCTCCTAAACCAAGGAGCACTCGCAACCTGAGAGAAGGTAAAATGAAAAGACAACTAAATAGTCCTATCTGTTTTCTCCAGAACCAGAAACCATCCTCGAATAAGTTCCTTCGAGTTCGTATATAACCATACGATGGTTTTGTCCAATGGAAGTGGACATTCGTAGTAATACGGGGTGTCCTGGAGAAAAGGGTAAAAGTAGGAGTGGCAATGAGGTTTGCAACTCTGACAATCCAAAAACCAGTGTTTAAAAAGGTTCGGTTAATTTTGGTCACTGAGTTATAGTCTTAGGGTCGGGTCAATGGTCGCTGCCAAAGAGAGAGAGAAAAGAAACACTCAGCGTGTACTCTAACCTAGATCAGAATGGTTACCAATTTATCTAATCTGGAAACCTCCCACTGTACCGTCAAATTCTCCTCCAAACCTGAAAGAAGAATTAGTCGGGATCACCCGAGGAGTAAACTAACTCATCAGTGGGAATCGGGATCCAACTATCATCGCATGATAACGTGACGGAATCCGCTCACGTCATCACACTCCAGAAGGTATGCGCATATCTGGCAAGTTTCAGTTTCTTTAGAAACTCCCGATGTGATTTTTACCCCATGCTCTTATGACCTTGACTTTGGCCAACAAATCATAAGTCACATGTCAAGTTCTACCCGTCATTCTCCAGGTTAATTTGAGCCCACCCGCACAAGCCCTTGACTTTAGCCAACAAGGCTATACGACTGCCCCAAACCAACGCATCTATCTATGCTGCATATGAATACCCAACAGCTACCAAACACTGTGCCTTGACTTTGGCCAACAAACACAGCTTGAATACTATTGACTATCCATATGAAACGACGGAGGGCTACGAATGGTTTCTGGCGAAAACCTTTAACGTAATGAACTCGATATCGTTGAAGGAACTGGATAGCTTTTATGAAAATATAGTGACGAAAACCTTTGCTAAAGAGGTCACTCCCGGTGAAGGGATCTCGACTCTTTCCCCGTAGAATGAGGTGCAGGATATTCCAACTGAATACTACGACGCAAAGCAAAAGTAATCGGCTATAGTGAAGTTAATGCCCTGACGCAAACTTCTGTCCAAGGGGTCACTCCCGGTGAAGGGATCTCGGCCCTTGCCTCGTCGACTGAGGAGCAGGATATTCCAACTGAATACCACGATGCAAAACAAAAGAGAACGTCCTTGCAATAACAGCTTTTTGAAAAGTGTTCCAACAACATCAGAATAGGTTTGTTTTTAATTTGCATTGATCCGAATCAACGCATTCCCATCAATTGATCACACCACAAAGAACGAAAATAATGACGTAAGTATATGCCATCCGCATTCGCCACTGGGTCCCGTCATTACCCGTTAGGTTAGTTAACTAACGACAGAGCGGGGACTGGACTAGCGCGGATGCAAAACATATACAACATCTACTAGTATATATATCAATATATAATATTTCGCTCAAGGCGTGATAAAATGCAACATCACAGAAATGTACAGCATCACAGAACAATACAGATATCTGGGATCCCCGGGTTTCACAGAGCCACTACTGAAACCCGACGTTCCCCTGGTCGTGTGGATAGCCTGTGCAATGAAATCCTAGACCCCTACGGGCGCGGCAAGTTACCCGCCAAAACATGAAGCGAGGCAGCCCCCTTCAGCAACGTGAATGGACCACCCAGCACTTCACGGAATCCGGTAACTTGGGCACCCCTCCTGGGTCAACCTGTACCCCCTACGAGTGCGGCGAATAGCCCGCCAATTCTAGAATGAAGCCCCCTCCGTCTCAATGCCATGAGATGCGGGCTTGTTGCCCTCTAGAACCCGGCTATCCGTGCACCCCACCTTGGGGTAATCCTAGTACAGAAAGTAAAATATACATACAACGGGTACAGCGACCTCGACCTGGTCGTGCCCCAAAAGAATAATGTACAAACAGGCAGTGACGGTAGTCCACATGCCGGACGCTCGCCCCGCAATATCAAATGTACATAATACAACA
The DNA here is from genome assembly GCA_030015575.1 of Agapanthus africanus. Taxonomy (NCBI): domain Eukaryota; kingdom Viridiplantae; phylum Streptophyta; class Magnoliopsida; order Asparagales; family Amaryllidaceae; genus Agapanthus; species Agapanthus africanus. The sequence continues at coordinate 296,278,751 of JASDDO010000022.1, read as the reverse complement.
AAAACTATACTAGCATTGCATCCAGGCTATCCCCCACGACCAATCCGCAACATCACAGCACAACACAGAACATCAACGTGAATGTCACGTTCGCAAATCCGTCTAACCGGGCTATTGCAGTTAGACAGGATTTACCGATCAAGTGACATTCACGGTCGCAGATATAATGTAAATACTGTGAACTAACATGTTTACAATTTTCGATCGATCAATTTTTACCAAGTGGGCCCCAAGCACTACTGTAGCACTCAAAGAAATCGGGGCCCAAAAAATAACATTCCAAAAAACCCTATTTTCCATTCAGGAGCTCTCTGTAAAATTTTAGTGCCATGAACAGTCTAGATTGCGGCGGAACCGCGGCCCAAGCATGGGTTTGGCCGCGGTTCCGCGGTGGAAAAGTGGGATCATGCAACCAAAATTTCACAGAATGCTTAGAATTCCCTGCACATCATTCTGGAACATACTGAAAAAATTTTGGAGCCAAAAAAATTTCGACAGAAAACTGATATGCATGAAAACACGGTTTTGGGATTTTTGCTCGATCGAAACTTTAAACATACTAGAGCAAGCTAGAAAAGAGTTAATGGCGAGGCTCTGATACCACTGTAAGTGCACGGCAGCGCCCCGGCTGTCAATCCGACGCCGGAATGCGGAAGCGATGCTTTTCTTTACCTTTTTAAAACCGACACCACCGCGCACTAAAAACCCAGATCGTGCCATTAAACTAGTCCTAGCTAACAAGAGAAGGGGTAGAGAGATATACCGAGCGATTCGTGTCCTTCGGTCTTCTCGTCGCCGTCCCAATCTCCCCGCGGAATGTCCGGTCTCCACCTCCTCGCCGGAAGAGCACCACGTCGCCGGCTTCTTTTACGGGCTCCCACTACTTGACCGAGGCAACTCGGGCACGAAATTGGCGAGTCGACGTGCCCAAGATTTGCTGTAGAATAGTGTAGAAAACTATGTCTCATTTGGGGGCACTAGAAGTTGCCTTTTGAGAAGGTGGAGGAATCGAGTTTTGGAGATGGAGCTAAAAGGATTTTGTGAAGCCAAAAGAACAAAATTCCTCTCACCAAAAATATGGGACAGCCCCCTTTCTTCAAGGCCGGCAATGAAGGAATGGGAGAGCAAAAGAGAGGAGTGAGTGGAATAATACAAGAGAATAAGGATAATCATGAAGTGAAATGATCATAACCATAATCACACTCCAAGAACAAATCAACTCTCATCACCAAAAGTGAAACCATCATGAACCATCATGAACCCACAAGTCAAGCCATGATAACTAAAGAAAGTCAAGTGATCATGACACACCAAAATGCAAAAACAACCCTCCAAAAAGCTTATTTGCACAAATGCAAATAAGCCCTCCTCCACCAATTTTCAGCCAATGAAATATACAAATAAATATGGCTGAAACGGAAAACAAACTGGCAACTTCATAAAACTGGTCCCATAATAAATTACAGGAAAACCCCGGTACTGTATATACATACCCGCGTTTGTATTCCGACCGAAATACAAATGCAATGAGACAAAATCTACACTGTACTATACTAGGATCCGGCTTAAACCAAAGCCGTCTAGTATTAACCGTCCGATCCTGATCCGTGCAATACCGCACGTATCTGATCGAACCCTGCCATATCTCCATACGGCCTCTAGTACTAACCGTCCGATCCTGATCCGTGCAATACCGCACGTATCTGATCGAACCCTGCCATATCTCCATACGGCCTCTACAGCGTTTCGCCCGAAACTTGAGTAACTGAATGTGGTGGACTCTAAAGACTCGTCAATACTATGGCTGTGGATTTAACCACTAGCACGTCAGCGGTATTAGCCATACATGACGGGCTACCAGCTATTGACCAAAAGGGACGTCGATGAGCGAACTCATCCTGACACCCTACTGAGCCTGTCAGTGACAATATCCGTACAGTCCGGTCCGTTCGTCTATGAGCATCACATGGCGGGCCTAGGGGGTTGGTAAAAGTCAGACCCCCAAAAACGGTACAAGTCGTGTCGGAGCGTAGCCCAGAACACCCTGAGATACTACTGGAATACCTACCAGTAAATCTCCTGACTTGGCCAAGGACTTTTCATGTTCTGTCTCTCCTAGACACAGCGCGACCTCACCCCCAATACCGGGAGAGACGAACCCCCGAAGATGCGCTCACTGCCTCCATGTGGCTCGGGACTGTACCCAACTAAAACCTGTTTGCACGTCTCCTTTGAGCGTGGTAGGGTAGTAATCAAAGTACAGTGGGAACTCACACGAGACAAATGACGATCCTCAGGTCGATGAATTAACCTGTACACATGTCACCAGGGAACTGCTATCCGACGTCAGGTATAATACCAACTAGCATGTTCCTGGCGAGTCCTGTCCGGTGTACTCATAACCTAATGAGCACCTGTATACATCTTAGGTGAACCTACTGACACCGGTGGCTTGTGAGACCGGCCACCGCCCCTCATCGGGGTCTCGACTGTATACACTAGTCTACTCTGGAGTATCGATGCCCTGTCTCGAAACTCCGACGACTAGGGACCTTTTAAGGATGTGCTTATAGACTACCAGCTCCCACGTATATGATCTCCCTCATACTGCTGGCAGTCAAGCAAGAATCCTAGGGGCTCTATCAACGTGCAATAGTGACCTGTAAGGTCACCTAAGGCAGTACACGATGATAAAGGTAAACCAGATAGCATACTATCATCTTGAGTAAGACTGTCCTGCCAGAATAGGTCATCCCTCAATCATTGCAATCACGTGCCTGTGATCCAATAATTGACTCTGAGGGCACTATCTCCAACAATGAGTACAGCTTAGTCCGCTGACTTGACACTGTCACTTCGCCTCGAGTGTGTTCCCCCTGTACTTAGATTACTACCCTACCACGGCTCAAAGGAGTCCTGCAAACAGGTAGTAGTTGGGTGCAGTCCCGAAGCACTTGGAGGCAGTGACGGTTAGACAGGATTCGTCTCTCCCGGTATTGGGGGTTGACATCGCGCTGTGTCTAGGAGAGCTATTACACAAGTAGTCCCTGGCCAGGGCAAGCGAGATATACTGGTAGGTTTCCAGTGTTATCTCAGGGTGTTCTGGGCTACACTCCGACACGACTTGTACCGCTATTAGGGGACTGACGTTCACCGCCCCCCTAGGCCCGCCATGCGATGTATCAGACGAACAGACCGGACTGTACGGAGATTGTCACATACAGGCTCAGTAGGAGTTCGGATGGGTTTACCTCATCGGCCTTCTTATCGACATCTACCTGGGGACCGTTACGTACAGCTAGTGCCGCTTGCGGTCTGTGGTTAAACCCACTGCCAGCGTAGTGTCGAGTCTTTAGAGTCCCACACAGAGAGTTTCCCTTCACTGAGCGAAACGTGTAGAGGCCGTATGGTTTTACGGCAGGGCTACGATCACTTACGCGCACTTGTGTGCGTATGCTGTTCGGGCAGAAAATACTAGTGGGCTTTGGTTTAAGCCAGATCCTAGTATTGCACGGATGGATTTGTTTTGTCTTCTGTGCATTCGCATTCTACGGAATGCGGATGCGGGTGTGTATGCACAGTTTTGAGGAGCGATAAAGGAGAAGGTGCCCCATTAGGGTTTTGGCAGTCGGTTCGGCCAAAACCGTAATGTGGCAGACTTATTAGGGTTTTGACAATTCGTTTGGTCGAAACCATTATGAGCCGGAGACATTGTTTACTAATCCTTTTAGTGATAATTTAGTGATGGCTAATTGCATTGACCATTTGACCACATTGACCTCTCTTGACTTTGTTGACCCGTTGACCGTGTTGACCATTGACCTTCAAGAGAGGTCTACACTCTTCTTGGATTTTCTTTTTCTTTTTTGATTATGATAATGGTAAATTCAATGTAGCATCAACTTTATCATGATATGATTAGTAATGATGGTTTTGGGTGTATTATTGCAACCATGGTTCATTTCATTTGGGTTAATCTTTTCATTATTCTCTTCTCATTCTCTCTCTTGAAGTGAGAAGAAAAGAAAAGCTCCATGGTTGCTAGGTTTTCTCCTTCATCTTCCTCCTCTTGAAAATTCTTTTGATCTCATGTGTTGAGAGAAAAAGAATCCACATAGACAAACACTCCCATCTTTCTCTTCTACACAACCTAAGGCATTTAGATTAGCAATCTCTTTGCCCTAGTTGCCTCGGCTTGAGGTGGAGCTTAGTGTACAACTCTCGGGTGGATCGTCTTCGACTCAAGAAGGCCGCGGAGGTGACCAAGATCCGGATCGACCCTCGGAGTGTGGATGGACGAGCCGGACAGCGGAGAGAAGACCCGAAGGACCGGTTTCGTGAGGTATATTTTCTACAGCATAGTTGTTAAAGCCTCTTCTTGTTTGCTAGTTTCTAGTTTAGCCAAGATCCTTGCTTTTGAGTCCATGTTGCCTTGCGCCAAATTATTGTTTTTCGCCGTTTCCGCCTCCCCGTAAGAACCGGGGTAAGCAACGTGGACTTACAGTGGTATCAGAGCCTAGCTAAACATAAACTAGCAAGTTAGCAAAGTGTTAAGAATATCGATCGGAAAAAAGTCGCAAAACACATCCGACAAAAACCAACTTTCTGTCGAATTTTTATACTGTTCAAAAAATTATTTGACATACATGAAAATTCGTCTCAGGGTTTTTATAGAACACACAGCAAAACTGAGCATCTGACTCGGCCAACTCACCGCGGAAACGCGGCCAAACCATGGGTTTAGCATTGGATCCGCGGCCGAGTTAACTCGACCACGACTCCGTTTTGCTGCAGTGTCCTTAGCTTGCTGTTTTGAGATTTTTAATACATGTTTTTTCCACCCAGAATTTCCAGAGAGCAAATTGACTTTTGGGGTGGTTATAAATCCGTATTTTGATCGATATTCCGTACTCTTTGGCTAATGAATATTATCTGTGATGTGATATATGTATTGAACGTCCGCTAATCGCTATACGTCGATTAGTGGGGGTTATACATATCTGTGATCTGTAATGTTGATGGTTTGTGGATATGAACTCGGTGGATTGTCGCGGATGAATAGTCGGGAATGGGTATGAGATGAGAGTTTCTTTTTCTTTCATTCATTGTAAAATTTGTAAATTGATGTAATATTATTTGTTTGGCCGCACAACCGGGTCGGGGTTGTAGCCGTCATTGTTTAATTTCTTTTTACTGTTTTTGCTCCTAGGATAGACCCAAGGAGGGGTGCACAAACTACCGGGTATCTCGAAGTGCCGAGTGGCCTACTCACGGTGTTGAGGGAGGTTGCTTCGCTTCGGGTACTTGGAGGGTAGTTTGCCGCACCCGTAGGGGTCTAGGGTGGGGTTTAGCTATTCATCGCGACCGTGTAATCCTTTTTTCGTTGCAGGCTCGAACGAATCGCGGATTCCTAGTTTATCCAAAGTGTTCATCTGTGATCTGTAATGGCTATCATTGCTGTATATCTATATATGATAACTATTTAGGTGTTGCTTATGTTTTGCATCCGCGCTAGTCCAGCCCCCGCTCTGTCGTTAGTTAAGTAACCTAACGGGTGATGACGGGGCCCCGTAGCGAATGCGGATGGCATAAGCGTATGCCATATTTTGGTTGTTTTCTGCAATGGTAGGATTAAATGATGGGACGCATTGGAATTAATGCAAGAAAATAAACCAAGTAAAAGTCGTTGGAACACTTTCAAAACCACTCGGTTCTTTTCAAAAACCAGCTTTTTAAACGCGGAGCTTGAACCACTCCTTTTAAAAGCTATCTAGTTCCATCGATTATATCAAGTTCACTACGTTCACGGTTTCACCAAAACCATTCGTAGCCCTCCATCATTTCGTATGGATATTCAATAGTATTCAAGCTATGTTTGTTGACCTTCGTCAAGGCATAGTGATCGGTAGCTGTTGGGTGTTCATATGTAGTATAGATAGATGCGTTGGTTTGGGACAGTCGTATTACCTTGTTGACCTTCGTCAAGGGTATGTACGGGTGGGTTCAAATTAACCTGGATAATGACGGGTAGAACTTGACATGTGACTTATGATTTGTTGACCTTCGTCAAGGTCATAAGAGCATGGGGAAAAAATCCACATCGGGAGTTTCAAAAGTACTGAAACTTGCTAGCGCTGCATACCATTTGGAGTGTGATGATTCTGGTAGGATTCCTTCGGTTTTATCACGCAATGATATTTGGATCCCGATCCTACTGTGAGTATATGCTACTCCTCGGGAACTTTCTCACTTAACGATCAATGCTATAAACCTAGTAGGTGTCTAGAAAGGTGTTAGAGGGGCTACGCCCATAGGGAAAAGAGGTTACTTAATTAAGGAACTTCGCGAAAGCGTTGGAAAACCTCCCTCGAAGTACCGACACCAGCCTGGCTGAACGGTTAAGCAAGTATTGTACGGTGAGATTGATCCCGACTAATTCTTCCTTTATGGTTTGAGGAGGGATTCGAGAGACAGTGGGAGCCATCCTGTTTAGATAAATTAAAAACCAATCTAAACTTGTAAGAGCATCATGCTAAGTGTTTTCTTCTCTCTCTCTTAATTGCAGTGACCCAGTGACCGCACCTAGGTTACATCTAGATAATAAAATGACTGAATTTGACTGTTATGACTGGCAAAGGTCTGTCCAGATGTCCATTGCCCATGACAAACTGGGACACCTCTTGACTGATCCAACCCCTGCCGTCTCAGGTCCAGTTTCCCTTGTCACGGATATTGATATCCGAAGGACATCGGAAGAAGACTGTGCAAAAGCCAAGTGCCTCGTGTTAGCCTCAGTTGATGGTGCATACCAGAGGCAGCACGAGAAGATGGACTCAGTTTCTATCTTCCTCCATAACAAAGATTTATATGGAGAGCAATCTCGTATCGCAAGATATGAGACCTCGAACGAATTGCTTCCAGCGAGGTTGGCTATCGGGTCATCTGTAGGGGGCAACGTCCTTACAGAGACCAGCTCTTTTGAGCTCACGGACCTGAAGACCACGTTGAAGAACGGGTCAGATGTTGACTTAGTTCAACAGTCTCTACCTACTACCCTGAAGGAAACCAGGGAAGTAGAAATAAAGGGAACGGCAGAAGTTTCGGGAATGGATGTAGATAAAGAAGGATGTTCCTATTGTTACGGGAATGAACATGGATAGAAGGATTGCAGGGCTTGCAAAGCCAGTAGCCAGAATTCGAAGCATGTTGTGGCTTCGGCTTCGGGTGTGTTTGTAATAGAGAACTGTATGTCAGTTAACCCTACTTCCTGGGTATTGGATACCGGATCAGGATCTCATATCTGTAATTCGTTACAGTCTCTGAGAAACCGTAGGGTTATCAGGAAAGGTGATATGACTCTCAGGGTTGCTAACGGAATGAGCATGTATGCTGAATCCGTAGGGGAATATCATCTAGGACTGACAACTGGGCAGATATTGATTCTGCGTAACTGTTTTTATGTACCAGGTGCGACATGTAATATCATATCTGTATCCTTAATTTCTAAGGAAGGATATGATTTTACTTTTGTAAGCGATGTAGTCAACATCCACCTAAATCAAGTTCTGATTAGGTCAGGTACATTACAAAACGGAATATACGTATTGAATCAAGCTCAGATCTTCAGTGTCCAGAACACACTTAAAAGAAAGTCTCCGGAAACAAATCAGGCTTTCTTATGGCATTGTAGACTGGGTCACATTAATGAGACACGGTTAACAAAGTTACATAAAGAGGGATACTTGAATCCGTTCGAGTATCAGTCTTATGCCACTTGTGAATCTTATCTCATGGGAAAGATGACAAAGACTTCGTTCACTGGACACGGAGAAAGAGCGAGCGAGCTCTTGGGACTCATACACAGTGATGTGTGTGGTCCAATGTCTACACATGCGCGAAGTGGTTATTCATACTTCATTACTTTCACAGATGATTTCTCTAGGTATGGGCATGTCTTCTTAATGAAGCACAAATCCGAGGCCTTTGAGAAATTTTAGGAATACAAGAATGAAGTTGAAAAACAAACAGGCAAAAGTATCAAGACACTGAGATCCGATCGAGGTGGTGAATACTTGAGTGCCGAGTTTCTGGGCTACTTAAAAGAGAATGGAATTCTCTCTCAGCTTACTCCTCTATACACACCACAACACAACGGTGTATCGGAAAGGCGGAATCGAACCCTATTGGATATGGTTCGTTACATGATGAGTAAGGCTGAGTTGCCGCGATCCTTCTGGGGTTATGCACTAGAAACAGCTACATATCTCTTGAATAAGGCTCCAACCAAGACTGTGCCTACCACCCCATATCAGATGTGGAGTGGGAAGAAACCCTGTCTCAAGTACCTTAAGACATGGGGATGTCCAGCTTTTGTAAAAAAGCAGCATGCGGACAAGCTCGGGGTACACTCAATACCGTGTAAGTTTGTGGGATACCCAAAGAACTCTTAGGGGTATCCTTTCTATTCCGCAGAGGAACAAAAGGTTTTTGTTTCTCAGCATGCACACTTCTTGGAAACTGAATTTTTAGAAAATCAGATAAGTGGGAGCGCAATAGAACTGGAAGAAATTCCAGAACCATAAACTATTACTGAAAGCTTGAAGGAACCAGAAGTTTCAAGAGAACCGGACATCCCAGCGCCACTCCGCAGGAGTAGTAGGCAGTCTCATCCGCCCGAAAGATACTAAGGTTTTCTCATAGACGGGGATAGAGAGAATTGCACCATGGATTATGGTGAGCCTACTAGCTTCCAGCAAGCCATTCAGAGCGGCGACTCGGTAAAATGGCTGGATGCAATGCGGGCCGAAATGGAATCCATGTACACCAACAAAGTTTGGACTTTGGACTTTGCTCCAGAAGGGGTAAAACCCGTAGGCTGCAAATGGATCTTCAGAAAGAAGATTGGTGTAGATGGGCAGGTTGAGACCTATAAAGCTAGACTTGTTGCAAAGGGTTTTCGTCAAAGACCTGGTTTGGACTATGACGAGACCTTTTCTCCAGTGGCTATGTTGAAATCATTTCGGATCCTTCTTGCCATTGCTTGTTAGTGTATATGCCCTAGAGGCCATTACTGTATCATACTAGTTTGTATATTACTTGATGGAAGCTTGGGATATTCATAGTTGTATATACAATCTTGCTCGAAATGGTAGTATGCTACTTGGTTTGTCTCTGCTTTAATATGTGCATGTGTTTCTTTTAGCATATAGCTGATATACATATTAGTAGAGCCCTTAGGATCTTGATTACCAGCGTTGTGATGGCGCTCACATTCGTAGGAGCTGGGTGATCTATAAGCACATCCTTATACAGGTCCCTAGTCGTTGGACTATCGAGACAGGGCATCGATACTCCGGAGTAGACTAGCGTATGCGCTTCTCATCCCAGTGTGGGAGACGGTCTGTCCCACAGCCGTCAGTACGTCGTACTTGAGATAGTATGCGGGTGCTCGTTAGGTTACGAGTACACTGGACAGGACTCGTCGGGAACTGTTGGTTGGTATTATACCTATCGTCAGTTATCAGTTCCCAGGTGACATGAGTACAGCTTAGTCCGCTGACTTGACACTGTCACTTCGCCTCGAGTGTGTTCCCACTGCACTTTGATTACCACCCTACCACGGCTCAAAGGAGTCGTGCAAACAGGTAGTTTTTGGGTGCAGTCCCGAAGCGCTTGGAGGCAGTGACGGTTAGACAGGATTCGTCTCTCCCGGTATTGGGGTTGACATCGCGATGTGTCCAGGAGAGCCATTACACGAGTAGTCCCTGGCCAGGGCAAGCGAGATATACTGGTAGGTTTCCAGTGTTATCTCAGGGTGTTCTGGGCTACACTCCGACATGACTTGTACCGCTATTAGGGGACTGACGTTCTCTGCCCCCCTAGGCCCGCCATGCGATGTATCAGACGAACAGACCGGACTATACGGAGACTGTCACATACAGGCTCAGTAGGAGTTCAGATGTGGTTCACCTCGTCAGTCTTCTTATCGACATCTACCTGGGGACCGTTACGTACAGCTAGTGCCGCTTGCGGTCTGTGGTTAAACCCACTGCCAGCGTAGTGTCGAGTCTTTAGAGTCCCACACAGAGAGCTATTCGCCTTTAGGCAAAATGAGTAGAGGTCGCATGGTTTTGCGACAGGGTTCGTTCACATCCGCGCACTTGTGCACGTTTGCTGTCCGGACAGCTTATACTAGCCGGCTTTGGTTTAAGCCGGATCCAAGTATATGATTTGGGATTGGTTTTTCTCTTTGTGTTCGTGTTCCTCGGATCACGAATACGGGTGCGTATGCACAGTTGCTTGAGACGGAGGGAGAGGACTTTGATTAGGGTTAATAACCATTGTCATTTTTATTAACCCTAATGCTTATGTGTGAATTATGGTTAATTGATATTAGTTTAATAATTGTGCATGGTTATGGTTGTTGACCATTTGACCTTCTTGACTTGTTGACCTTGGTTGACACTTTGACCATCATCATTTCATTTGGAAGATGCTCTTTGATCCTTGCAATTTGCATTAAAAATGAAATGATAATGGTCATGTCTTGATTAAGCCATGACAATTATCTCACTAATTATCTAATTACAATAATTCACACATATATGTGAGAATGGTTTATTTTATTCTCATTCTATCATTTACTTTCTCTCTCTTGTTCTTCCTCTCCCTCAAGCTCTCCCCTCTCATGTGTTGAGAAACACTTGAGCTTGAGAAAAACCCCTTCTTGATAATCTCTACTCTCATCTAGGGTTCAAGGATTAGCACTTCTTGCACCCTAGTTACTTCTAGCTTAGAGTTGAAGCCAAAGGTTGAGGCTTTCGGGTGGATCTTTCTTTGACGGGAGAAGACGACTAAGGTGACCTCCTTCCACTACTCCAAGAAGCAAGGAGAGAAGGACATAAAGCCCAAGGTATAACCTTTCTAGCACTTAGCTAGTTTCTAGTTAGCTTTAGCTTGTTTTTGTTTAGCAAAGATCCTTCTTTGTCTAGTCCATGTTGCCTAAAGTCATAAAAATTGGATTTTTATTCCGTTTTCCGCCTCCCCGTAAGCACCGGGGTGGGCAACGTGGACTTACAGTGGTATCAGAGCCTAACTAAACATAAACTAGCTAGGTAGTAAAGTGTATCGAAGTTCGAATAGGAAAAATCGAAAAACCGAGTTTTCAAAACCCTAAGTTTCTGTTAAAATTTTTTCTGTTCAAAACAAAATAAATCATACTCCAAAAATCATCTCAGGGTTTTGTGAAGAAAGCCACCAAAAACGATCCAGTAACTCGACCAAAGAGCCGCGGTTCCGCGGCAATAGCAAGCTATTGCCGCGCAACCGCGGCCGTCTTGGCTCGTCTCTGGGTCGAGTTTGGTGCAGTGTATTTCTGGCTTGGTTTTTGGATTTTTAAGATGGTTTATATGTGCCCAGATTTTCCAGAATAGAAATTTGTTTTTGGGGGCCTATAAATCCGTATTTTTTTTCGAACTTCAATACACTTTGACTAAAAGGTTATATCTGTGTTGTTTATATGTATTAAACGTCGGCTAATCGCTATATGTCGATTAGTCGGGGTTATACATATCTGTGATCTGTGTTTGATGATGGCATGTGTATATGAATGCGTTGGACTGCCGCGGGTGAATAGCCGGGGTGGATGTTAGATGAGTGTTGCTTTTTCTTTCATTCATTGTAATATGTAAATTGATGTAATATTATTATTTGTTTGGCCGCACAACCGGGTCGGGGTTGTAGCCGTCATTGTATAATTCTTTTTACTGTTTTTGCTCCTAGGATAGACCCATGGAAGGGGTGCACAAACTACCGGGTATCTCGAAGTGCCGAGTGGCCTACTCACGGTGTTGAGGGAGGTTGCTTCGCTTCGGGTACTTGGCGGGTAGTTTGCCGCACCCGTAGGGGTCTTGGGTGGGGTATTGGCTATTCACCGCGACCGTGTAATCCGCTTTTCGTTGCAGGCTCGAACGGATTGCGGATTCCTAGTATATCCAATGTATTCATCTGTGATCTGTAATGTCTATCATTGCTATATATTTATATATGATAACTATTTAGGCGTTGCTTATGTTTTACAGCCGCGCTAGCCCAGCCCCCGCTCTGTCGTTAGTTAAGTAACCTAACGGGTGATGACGGGGCCCCGTGGCGAATGCGAATGGCATAAGCGTACGTCATATTTTGGTTGTTTTCTGCAATGGTAGGATTAAATGATGGGACGCATTAAAAGAACTAATGCAAGAAAATAAACCAAGTAAAAGTCGATTGGAACACTTTGAAAACCACTCGGTTCTTTTCAAAAACTAAACTTTTAAACGCAGAGCTTGAACCACTCCTTTTTAAAAGCTATCTCGTTCCATCGATTATATCAAGTTCACTACGTTCACGGTTTCGCCAAAACCATCCGTAGCCCTCCATCATTTTAGTTAAATATACGGTAGTATTCAAGCTATGTATTTTGACCTCACGCCAAGGCATAGTGATTGGTAGCTGCCGGTTATTTATCTGTTGCATAGATAGAATGCGTTGGTTTGAGACAGTCGTACTGCCATTTTGGCCTACGTCATGGGTAGGTACGGGTGGGTTCAAATTAACCGGGATAATGATGGGAAGAACTTGACATGTGACTTATGACATTTTGACCTCACGCCAAGGTCATAAGAGCATGGGGCAAAAATCCACATCGGGAGTTTCATAAGTACTGAAACTTGCTAGCGCTGCATACCATTTGGAGTGTGATAATTCTGGTAGGATTCCTTCGGTTTTATCACGCGATGATATTTGGATCCCGATCCTACTGTGAGTATATGCTACTCCTCGGGAAAACTCTCACTTAACGATCAATGCTATAAACTTAGTAGGTGTCTAGAAAGGTGTTAGCGGGGCTACGCCCACAGGGAAAAGAGGTTACTTAATTAAGGAACTTCACGAAAGCGTTGGAAAACCTCCCTCGAAGTACCGACACTGGCCTGGCTGAACGGTTGAGCAAGTATTGTACGGTGGGATTGATCCTGACTAATCCTTTCTTTACGGTTTGAGAAGGGATTCGAGAGACAGTGGGAGCCATCCAGTTTAGACAAATTAAAAACCACTCTAAACTTGCAAGAGCATCATGCTAAAGTGTTTTTTCTCTCTCCTAATTGCAGCGACCATTCAACATGACCGGACTTAAGTTATTACTAGATAAAAACATATTGACAGGGCCAAACTACAAAGATTGGCTCAGGAATGTCAAGATGGCAATCACTTACGACAAGTTGGGGTATGTCCTTACCACCAAAGCTCCCCCTGTCCCAGGTCCCAAAACCAGTGTCGTAGATAGGGAAATCTACAAACCCTGGGAAATAGATTGCGCGAAGGCCAGATGCCTCGTACTAGCCTCGATGGACAACGAACATCAGAGGAGGCACGAGAATATGGACCTAGAGTCCATATTTCTTCATACAAAAGAACTGTATGGAGAGCAGTCTCGTATCGCCAGATACGAAGTGTCGAAGAAGTTGTTTTCGGCAAGGTTGGCCGTCGGATCATCGGTAGCGGAACACGTCCTTAAGATGATTGGCTACATTGAGGAGCTCGCGGACCTTGGGACCACGTTGGAGAATGAACTCTATACTGATTTGATTCTCCAGTCCCTTCCTTCCACTTACGCCCAGTTTATCCTTAACTTCAACATGCAAGGAAAGGAGGTTGAACTTTCCGAACTTCTGAACATGTTGGGGAGTGCTGAGGGCACCCTACAGAAAGGTAGGGAGACATCCACTTTATTTGTAGGAGGATCTTTCTCTTCTAGATCCAGGGCGAAAGCCAAGGGTAAGAAGAAGAAAGCCCCCGCCAAACCAAGAGGCGATATCAGTAAAGTGGATACGAAGGGAAAAGGAAAAGCAACAAAGATAGCGGGAAAGCTGGTGGGGAAGGAAGAATGCTTCTATTGTCACAAAAGTGGTCACTGGAAACAGGATTGCAAGGCTTGGAAGGCCAGAACACAGGATTTGAAGCGAGTTGCAGCTTCAGCTTCAGGTGTGTATGTTATTGAAAACTGTCTATCAATAAACTCTACATCCTGGGTATTAGATACCGGATCAGGATCTCATATCTGTAATTCTTTGCAGGCGTTGAGAAAGCGTAGAGTTTTGAAGGCAGGTGACATGACCCTCAGAGTTGCAAACGGTGCTAGCATGGATGCTGAGGCCATGGGGGACTATCACCTGGGATTGTCGGATGGACACTTTTTGGTTTTGCGTAGTTGTTATTATGTACCAAGTGCAACCTGTAATATCATTTCTGTATCTTTATTATCTAAAGAAGATTATGAATTTGCATTTGTAAGTAATGTAGTGAACATTCACCTTAATCAAGTTTTGATTGGGTCAGGTACATTGAACAACGGTATATACGTATTAAACCAACCACAGATTATCAATGTCCAGAATACACATAAAAAAAGTCTCCAGAAATCAATAAAACATTCTTATGGCATTGTAGACTGGGTCACATCAATGAGAGAAGGTTGACTAAGTTACATGCAGAAGGATATTTGGATCCGTTCGAATATCAATCGTATGCAACTTGCCAATCCTGTCTCAAAGGAAAGATGACAAAGACTCCGTTCACTGGACACGGAGTAAGAGCGAGCGAGCTCTTGGGACTCGTACACAGCGACGTGTGCGGTCCAATGTCTACACATGCACGAAGCGGTTATTCTTACTTCATTACTTTTACGGATGATTTCTCAAGGTTCGGGCATGTCTTCTTGATGAAGCATAAATCCGAAGTTTTTGAAAAGTTCCAGGAATATAAGAATGAAGTAGAAAAACAAACAGGCAAAAGTATCAAGGCACTGAGATCTGATCGAGGTGGTGAATACTTGAGTGCCGAGTTCCTGGGTTACTTAAAAGAGAATGGAATTCTCTCTCAGCTTACTCCTCCATACACTCCGCAACATAACAGTGTATCGGAGAGACGGAACCGAACCCTATTGGATATGGTACGGTCCATGATGAGTAACACTGAGTTGCCGCGATCGTTCTGGGGATATGCGCTAGAATCAGCTGCATACCTTTTGAACCGAGTTCATACTAAGACTGTGCCTACCACACCATATGAGTTATGGAGTGGGAAGAAACCCTATCTTCAATACCTGAAGATTTGGTGATGTCCAGCTTATGTCAAAAAGCAGCATGCGGACAAGCTCGAGACACGCTCAGTACTGTGCAAGTTTGTGGGATACCCAAAGAACTCCAGGGGTATCTTTTCTATTACGCAGAGGAACAAAAAGTCCTTGTTTCTCGTAATGCCCACTTTCTAGAACACCAGTTCATAGAAAAGGAAATAAGTGGGAGCGCAATAGAACTGGAAGAAATTCCAGAACCACAAGCTATTACTGAAAGCTTAGTAGAACCAGAGGGTTCGAAAGATCAGGACATTCCCACGCCACTCCGCAGGAGTAGTAGGCAGTCTCATCCGCCCGAGAGATACTACGGTTTTCTCATTGACGGGGATAGAGAGGATTGCATCATAGATTGTGATTAGCCTACTAGCTTTTAGCAAGCCATTCAGAGCGTCGATTCGGTAAAATGGCTGGATGCAATGCGGACCGAAATGGAGTCCATATACACCAACAAAGTATGGACGTTGGACATTGCTCCAGATGGGGTAAAACCCGTAGGATGCAAGTGGATCTTCAAAAGGAAGATTGGTGTAGATGGACAGGTTGAGACCTATAAAACTAGACTGGTTGCAAAGGGTTTTCGTCAAAGACCTGGTTTGGACTATGACGAAACCTTTTCTCCGGTAGCTATGCTAAAATCCATTCGGATCCTTCTTGCCATTGCTGCCTTCCACGATTATGAGATTTGGCAGATGGACGTAAAGACAGCTTTTCTAAATGGACATTTAGAGGAGTGTGTCTATATGGACCAGCCAGAGGGTTTCATTCAGAGTGGGACCAGCGGAAAGGTGTGCAAGTTGCTTAAGTCCATTTATGGACTGAAGCAGGCATCGCGGAGTTGGAACATCTGTTTTGATGAGACGGTCAAGGAATTTGGCTTTATCAAAAATCCAGATGAACCATGCATCTATTGTAGATTTGTAGCGAGAACTGTAGTATTCCTCGTTTTATACGTGGATGACATTCTCTTAATAGGAAATGACATTCCTATGCTACAATCTGTCAAGGGGTTCTTGTCACACAGGTTCTCCATGAAAGACCTGGGTGATGCCTCATACATTCTGGGTATCCGGATCTACCGTGACAGATCCAAGAGGATATTAAGACTTTCGCAGTCCAGGTACATCGACACCATACTGAAGAGATTCAGTATGGAAGATTCCAAGCGTGGTAATCTACCGGCTTGTCACGGGATCACCCTCTCCAAAGAGATGTCTCCCAAGACTGATTTGGAGAGGGATCGCATGTCTATTATACCCTACGCTTCTGCGGTAGGCTCTATAATGTATGCGATGTTGTGTACCAGACCGGATGTGGCTTATGCACTGAGTGTGGTAAGCAGGTATCAGTCAAACCCTGGGGAGAAACATTGGATAGCAGTAAAGAACATTCTCAAGTACCTGAGAAGGACTAAGGAGATGTTCTTGGTGTATGGCGGAAAAGACCTCCAGATTGAGGCCTTTGCTGACTCCAGCTTCCAGAGTGACAAGGATGATTCCAAGTCCATGTCGGGTTTTGTTTTCACCCTCAATGGAGGGGCGGTGTGTTGGAAGAGTTCCAAATAGGAAACCGTTGCTGACTCGACTATGGAAGCGGAATACATCGCTGCATCTGATGCCGCAAAAGAAGCTGTCTGGATGAGGAAGTTCTTGAGAGAACTTCAGGTGGTTCCGTCCATTGTTGACCCAATACCTCTGTATTGCGACAACAACGGGGCTATAGCTTTAGCGAAGGAACCCAGGTCCCATCAAAAATCCAGACACATCTTAAGGCGGTATCACCTGATCAGGGAGATCGTGGATCGCCAGGAGATCGAGGTTCGGAGGGTTGCTTCAGAAGATAACACAGCAGATCCATTCACCAAGGCCTTGCCCCAGACTCAATTCGAGCGGCTGATCGAGATAATAGGTCTTCGATACGCCAGTACATGGCCTTAGTGCAAGTGGAAGATTGTTAGTGTATATGCCCTAGAGGCCATTACTGTATCATACTAGTTTGTATATTATTTGATGGAAGCTTGGGATATTCACAGTTGTATATACAATCTTGCTTGAAATGGTAGTATGCTACTTGGTTTGCCTCTTCTTTAATATGTGCATGTGTTTCTTTTAGCATATAGCTGATATACATATTAGTAGAGCCCTTAGGATCTTTGCTTGATTACCAGCGTTGTGATGGCGCTCACACTCATGGGAGCTGGGTGATCTATAAGCACATCCTTATACAGGTCCCTAGTCGTTAGACTATCGAGACAGGGCATCGATACTCCGGAGTAGACTAGCGTATGCGCTTCTCATCCCAGTGTGGGAGACGGTCTGTCCCACAGCCGTCAGTACGTCGTACTTGAGATAGTATGCGGGTGCTCGTTAGGTTACGAGTACACTGAACAGGACTCGTCGGGAACTGTTGGTTGGTATTATACCTATCGTCAGTTATCAGTTCCCAGGTGACATGAGTACAGCTTAGTCCGCTGACTTGACACTGTCACTTCGCCTCGAGTGTGTTCCCACTGCACTTTGATTACCACCCTACCACGGCTCAAAGGAGTCGTGCAAACAGGTAGTTTTTGGGTGCAGTCCCGAAGCGCTTGGAGGCAGTGACGGTTAGACAGGATTCGTCTCTCCCGGTATTGGGGGTTGACATCGCGATGTGTCCAGGAGAGCCATTACACGAGTAGTCCCTGGCCAGGGCAAGCGAGATATACTGGTAGGTTTCCAGTGTTATCTCAGGGTGTTCTGGGCTACACTCCGACACGACTTGTACCGCTATTAGGAGACTGACGTTCTCCGCCCCCCTAGGCCCGCCAAGCGATGTATCAGACGAACAGACCGGACTGTACGGAGACTGTCACATACAGGCTCAGTAGGAGTTCAGATAGGGTTCACCTCGTCAGTCTTCTTATCGACATCTACCTGGGGACCGTTACGTACAGCTAGTGCCGCTTGCGGTCTGTGGTTAAACCTACTGCCAGCGTAGTGTCGAGTCTTTAGAGTCCCACACAGAGAGCTATTCGCCTTTACGCAAAATGAGTAGAGGTCGCATGGTTTTGCGACAGGGTTCGTTCACATCCGCGCACTTGTGCACGTTTGCTGTCCGGACAGCTTATACTAGCGGGCTTTGGTTTAAGCCGGATCCTAGTATATGATTTGGGATTGGTTTTTCTCTTTTTGTTCGTGTTCCTCGGATCACGAATACGGGTGCGTATGCACAGTTGCTTGAGACGGAGGGAGAGGACTTTGATTAGGGTTAATAACCATTGTCATTTTTATTAACCCTAATGCTTATGTGTGAATTATGGTTAATTGATATTAGTTTAATAATTGTGCATGGTTATGGTTGTTGACCATTTGACCTTCTTGACTTGTTGACCTTGGTTGACACTTTGACCATCATCATTTCATTTGGAAGATGCTCTTTGATCCTTGCAATTTGCATTAAAAATGAAATGATAATGGTCATGTCTTGATTAAGCCATGACAATTATCTCACTAATTATCTAATTACAATAATTCACACATATATGTGAGAATGGTTTATTTTATTCTCATTCTATCATTTACTTTCTCTCTCTTGTTCTTCCTCTCCCTCAAGCTCTCCCCTTTCATGTGTTGAGAAACACTTGAGCTTGAGAAAAACCCCTTCTTGATAATCTCTACTCTCATCTAGGGTTCAAGGATTAGCACTTCTTGCACCCTAGTTACTTCTAGCTTGGAGTTGAAGCCAAAGGTTGAGGCTTTCGGGTGGATCTTTCTTTGACGGGAAAAGACGACTAAGGTGACCTCCTTCCACTACTCCAAGGAGCAAGGAGAGAAGGACATAAATCCCAAGGTATAACCTTTCTAGCACTTAGCTAGTTTCTAATTAGCTTTAGCTTGTTTTTGTTTAGCAAAGATCCTTCTTTGTCTAGTCCATGTTGCCTAAAGTCATAAAAATTCGATTTTTATTCCGTTTTCCGCCTCCCCGTAAGCACCGGGGTGGGCAACGTGGACTTACAGTGCTGCCTTCCACGATTATGAAATCTGGCAAATGGACGTAAAGACGGCTTTCCTAAATGGAAATTTGGAAGAGTGCGTCTATATGGATCAGCCGGAGGGATTCATTCAGAGTGGGAGCAGCAGTAGAGTGTGCAAGTTGCTGAAGTCCATCTATGGACTTAAGCAGGCATCGCGGAGTTGGAACATCTGCTTTGATGATACTGTCAAAGAATTCGGCTTTATCAAAAACCCAGATGAACCATGCATTTACAGTAAGATTGTAGGGAGAACTGTAGTATTCCTCGTCTTGTACGTGGATGACATTCTCCTAATAGGAAATGATATTCCTATGCTACAGTCAGTCAAAGGATTCTTGTCACAGAGGTTCTCCATGAAGGACCTGGGCGATGCCAACTACATTCTGGGGATCCAGATCTATCGTGATAGATCAAAGAGGATGTTGGGACTTTCACAGTCAAGGTACATCGACACCATACTGAAAAGATTCAGTATGGAAGATTCCAAGGGCAGTAATTTACCGGCTTGTCACGGGATCACCCTCTCCAAAGAGATGTCTCCCAAGACTGCTTTGGAGAGGGATCGCATGTCTATTATACCCTACGCTTCTGCGGTAGGCTCTATAATGTATGCGATGTTATGTACCAGACCAGATGTAGCATACGCATTGAGCGTTGTAAGCCGGTATCAGTCGAACCCGGGGGAGAAACACTGGATAGCGGAAAAGAACATTCTCAAGTACCTGAGAAGGACTAAGGAGATGTTCTTGGTGTATGGCGGAAAAGACCTCCAGCTCGAGGCCTTTGCTGACTCCACCTTCCAGAGTGACAAGGATGACTCCAAGTCCATGTCGGGTTATGTATTTACCCTCAATGGAGGGGCGGTTTGCTGGAAGAGTTCCAAGCAGGAGACCGTTGCAGACTCAACTATGGAAGCGGAGTACATAGCTGCTTGCGATGCCGCAAAGGAAGCTGTCTAGATGAAGAAGTTCCTCACAGAGCTTCCGGTGGTTCCTACCATTGTTGATCCAATACCGCTGTATTCCGACAACAATGGCGCTATAGCTTTAGCGAAGGAACCCAGGTCCCATCAGAAGTCCAGGCACATTTTGAGGCGGTACCACCTGATCAGGGAGATCGTAGATCGCCGGGAGATCGAGGTGAAGAGAGTAAATACGGAGAACAACACTGCAGATCCACTCACGAAGGCCCTACCCCAGACTCAGTTCGAGCGGCTGATCGAGATGATAGGTCTTCGATACGCCAGTACATGGACTTAGTGCAAGTGGGAGATTGTTAGTGTATATGCCCTAGAGGCCATTACTGTATCATACTAGCTTGTATATTACTTAATGGAAGCTTGGGATATTCACAGTTGTATAGACAATCTTGCTCAAAATGGTAGTATGCTACTTGGTTTGTCTCTACTTCAATATGTGCATGTGTTTCTTTTAGCATATCGCTTATATACATATTAGTAGAGCCCTTAGGATCTTTGCTTGATTACCAGCGTTGTGATGGCGCTCACACTCGTGGGGGCTGGGTAATCCATAAGCACATCCTTATACAGGTCCCTAGTCGTAGGACTATCGAGACAGGGCATAGATACTCCGGAGTAGACTAGCGTATGCGCTTCTCATCCCAGCGGGGGAGACGGTCTGTCCCACAGCCGTCAGTACGTCGTACTTGAGATAGTATGCGGGTGCTCGTTAGGTTACGAGTACACTGGACAGGACTCGTCGGGAAATGTTGGTTGGTATTATACCTATCGTCAGTTATCAGTTCCCAGGTGACATGAGTACGGCTTAGTCCGCTGACTTGACACTGTCACTTCGCCTCGAGTGTGTTCCCACTGTACTTAGATTACTACCCTACCACGGCTCAAAGGAGTCGTGCAAACAGGTAGTAGTTGGGTGCAGTCCCGAAGCACTTGGAGGCAGTGACGGTTAGACAGGATTCGTCTCTCCCGGTATTGGGGGTTGACATCGCGCTGTGTCTAGGAGAACCATTACACAAGTAGTCCCTGGCCAGGGCAAGCGAGATATACTGGTAGGTTTCTAGTGTTATCTCAGGGTGTTCTGGGCTACACTCCGACACGACTTGTACCGCTATTAGGGGACTGACGTTCACCGCCCCCCTAAGCCCGCCATGCGATGTATCAGACGAACAGACCGGACTGTACGGAGATTGTCACATACAGGCTCAGTAGGAGTTCGGATGGGTTTACCTCATCGGCCTTCTTATCGACATCTACCTGGGGACCGTTACGTACAGCTAGTGCCTCTTGCGGTCTGTGGTTAAACCCACTGCCAGCGTAGTGTCGAGTCTTTAGAGTCCCACACAGAGAGTTTCCCTGCACTGAGCGAAACGTGTAGAGGCCGTATGGTTTTACGGCAGGGCTACGATCACTTACGCGCACTTGTGTGCGTATGCTGTTCGGGCAGAAAATACTAGTGGGCTTTGGTTTAAGCCAGATCCTAGTATTGCACAGATGGATTTGTTTTGTCTTCTGTGCATTCGCATTCTACGGAATGCGGATGCGGGTGTGTATGCACAGTTTTGAGGAGCGATAAAGGAGAAGGTGCCCCATTAGGGTTTTGGCAGTCTGTTCGGCCAAAACCGTAATGTGGCAGACTTATTAGGGTTTTGACAATTCGTTTGGTCGAAACCATTATGAGCCGGAGACATTGTTTATTAATCCTTTTAGTGATAATTTAGTGATGGCTAATTGCATTGACTATTTGACCACATTGACCTCTCTTGACTTTGTTGACCCGTTGACCGTGTTGACCATTGACCTTCAAGAGAGGTCTACACTCTTCTTGGATTTTCTTTTTCTTTTTTGATTATGATAATGGTAAATTCAATGTAGCATCAACTTTATCATGATATGATTAGTAATGATGGTTTTGGGTGTATTATTGCAACCATGGTTCATTTCATTTGGGTTAATCTTTTCATTATTCTCTTCTCATTCTCTCTCTTGAAGTGAGAAGCAAAGAAAAGCTCCATGGTTGCTAGGTTTTCTCCTTCATCTTCCTCCTCTTGAAAATTCTTTTGATCTCATGTGTTGAGAGAAAAAGAATCCACATAGACAAACACTCCCATCTTTCTCTTCTACACAACCTAAGGCATTTAGATTAGCAATCACTTTGCCCTAGTTACCTCGGCTTGAGGTGGAGCTTAGTGTACAACTCTCGGGTGGATCGTCTTCGACTCAAGAAGGCCGCGGAGGTGACCAAGATCCGGATCGACCCTCGGAGCGTGGATGGACGAGCCGGACAGCGGAGAGAAGACCCGAAGGACCGGTTTCGTGAGGTATATTTTCTACAGCATAGTTGTTAAAGCCTCTTCTTGTTTGCTAGTTTCTAGTTTAGCCAAGATCCTTGCTTTTGAGTCCATGTTGCCTTGCGCCAAATTATTGTTTTTCGCCATTTCCGCCTCCCCGTAAGAACCGGGGTGAGCAACGTGGACTTATAAAATGTTCATGATATTTCTATCAAGAACAAATTTATATCCATCTTTATCAAGTAGAGACCTGATATTATGTTGCAAACCATGGAAGGTACATAGTAGCAATTGTTCAAAATCATAGTATTGCCATTTGGCAACACTAGGTGATATTCACCGACGGCTGCGGCATTAACTTGTGCTCCGTTCCCTAACCCGAGGGACATATCACCAGGTGCAACTTTCCTACTTTTTCTCAGTCCCTGTAATAAATTACAGATATGAGATCCTGATCCGGTATCAAGTACCCAGGAGGTAGGGCTGACCGAAAAGCAGTTCTCAATTACAAGAACACCTGAAGTAGATGCAATACTATCTTCTTCTTCAACTGGGTATCCTTGGAATCCATACAATCCTCTTTCCCTTGCTCATACTTATGACTATTGTCATAAGTTATGTTAGTTATATGTATGCCCTATAGGCCATTACTATACATGAGATGTATATTGTAGTGGATGCTTGGACATATATAGGGAGGACTTTCTTGCTCGACATGATAGTATGCTATCTGGTTACTCTTTACCTTAACGTGTATACTGATCGTCTCTCTGTTACATGTTGGTAAATTCCTTAGGATGTGTACTTGACTACCTGGACTATGATGCGGATCATACTAGTGGGGACATGGTAGTCCATAAGTACATCCTTCAAGGTCCCTAGTCGTGGGTGTATCGAGATGGGGCATCGATATACCAGAGTAGACTAGAGTATACTTTCTCGACCCATATAGATGGGCGATGGATGATCCCATATCCATTGGTGTTTGACATCAGAGATGATATATGGGTGCTCAGTGGAGACTGGGTACACAGGACGGACTTGCCGAGAACTCCCAGATGGTATTATACCTTACGTCAGATGACAGTTCTCTGGTGACACTGGTACAGGTTAGTCTGTAGACCCGAGATCGTCATAGAGTCTTGTGTGATTCCCAATGTGCTTTGATTTCCACCTTACCACGTCCAAGAGGGCGTGCAAAATGGTGGTTTTTGGGTACAGTCCCGAGTCACATGGAGGCAATGAGCGATAGGAGGGGTTTCGTCTCTCCCGGTATTGGGGGTTGATGTTGCGCTATGCTCGATTGGCCATAACAGGGAAGTCCCTGGCCAGGGCTGGTTTAGAGATTTACTGGTAAGTGTTACCAGTAGTTTCTCGACCCATTATGAGCCTCATATCGGCATGACTTATCGGTTATTGGGGTCTGACGTTTACCACCCCTAGACTTGATATGCGACATATCAGACGAGGAGACCGGACTGTACGGTAGTGTCACTATCAGGCTTTTTGCAGGAGTTGGAGTGGGCTTGCTTGCGGATCTTCTGATCGCTCAATACCCGGGTAGCCGTTACGTCCAGCTAGTACCGCTGACGGCTTGTGGGTGCTTGATATGATCATCACCTACTGCCGGCGTATTGATGTAACATTTCAAAAAAATAAAATATTATTTTTGGGAATTTTCATAATTTTTAATGAATATTTTAATAGTCGGTGTAATTAAATACCGATAAATGGTGAAAATTCCGGAGAAAATTTTAGAAATTCTAAAATAGGGTATTTTGTGGAAGTATGTCATTTTTAAGCTTTTATGGTTACGTATATGTTATTTTGGTGTAAATCGCGATTGACAATCGCTAAGTGGATTTTTGGATTTTTGTGCAAATATGTGCACATGACATTTTCTACACCTGTTTCTTGTTTTGGTCATGGTAGCCTAGGGTTGGACCATGTTTAGGTGACCATGGTGGGTGAACCATTTGACTAGAGCTGGGGTTATGTCGACTTGTGTAGGGAGAAGTGAGCCAATGTGGCTTGGTGTCTTGTGAGCATTGTTCCGGAGAAAAAGAGAGATGGTTAGGATGTGCCATGATCCATCCCATTTCATTATTCCTTATGTTTTGTTACGCTCTCTCACATCTCTCCCCACAACATAACACCCCTTAAGGAAAAACCACCAGCAGCAGGTGCTGAAACATTGCGACAGCCTTACGTCAGCTCCTGATATACCATATCAGCCCCCATTCTCTCACATCAACAGCTACATCAGCTCCATAGCTGATTTACACCAGCTCCTATCACATTTCATCCCCCCATTGCTGACCAAACACCCCCCATCGAGACTTATCAGCCCCCTCGCTGATCTACAATCTCCCATCACCATTTTCAGCCCCCAATGGCTGACTTTTGCTACCAATCAGCCCAAATTCTGCCTAACTTCATCCACCAGAACAGCCCCTAAATTCAGCTGAAGACATGCATCAATCAGCAGCTAATCAGCCCCCCTTTGTCAATACTTTCAGCCTACAATGATGGACTTCAGCAACCCCTAGCTCCTAGCACCATAGCCTAACCTCTATACACTCACACCAGCTGATACTTCAGCACAGATTCAGCCACATTTCCTGGCAACAGATCAGCCACATTTTCATCCCCACACACCCCCCAACCTCATCAATCACAGCCCACTCTTCTTCTGCTGCCTCACACACAAAGTAACAAGAGAGAAAGAAAAGTTCAAGCAGCAGCAGAACCTGCATGCAGCAACATCAGAAACAACTTCAAGATGCAGCATCAGCAACCGCAACGAGACAAGAAATCAACCTCAGGCAGAAACTTCGGCAGCAACCACCCCTCCTCCTTCCTTCATCTCCCCTTCTCCTACATTCTAGGACCCCCTGGAGGTATAATCTCGCATCCCAACTCGGTTCTTGCTCAGTTAGGTTATATATCGGAAAGTTCACTGTATTATTTGTGACATTGTGCTAGTTTAGGCAATTTTGAGTGAAACTTGACCTAGTATTGGTTTTGATCGTTAGTATAACCTTATTAGATACTTTTGAGACCATTGTAACCAATATTACTCTAAAATCCAAGTATTTACCAGAGTTATTCGACTTGGCGTATCTTACTGTTTTTGTCGATTTTGAGGCCTTTCTGAAATCTGCTTTCACCCGGGGCCTTATAGGAAAAAGTAGACATGTCAGTGAGCTGTGCAGGCGCCCTGGAACCCCTACCAAAAGCCTTAGCCACTAATTCAAAACTCCGGCCGCAAATTTCACCATTCTGGCCGCAATTTGCGGCCAGACCAGCATAAAAATGCCTCGTTTTGCGTGCAAAGGCCCTTTTTCATGTAAAATTGACCCCCGGCATGTCTAGTTTTGACTGGTTCCTGTTAGGATAAAATCTGGGTTCTTTTTCGTGAGTTGGCGTATGATTTATGACGTGTTTTTGTATGAATTTTGATATTCGATGATTCGTATCTGTCGGGTGGCGTTCGGACGTCGACGACAGAGGATATTGGCTGTTTTTGCACACAAGGTCACAGGTTTTTACCTATGGGCGTAGTGTGCACTATTTTGGTTTCCGATGTGATTTTTATGAGTTTTAGCATGTGATATCCTTGTAGGTACTCACGTGACGTCGAAGCGTTGGAGATGCAAATGACGACATCGGCACCGGAACACATAACTAGGTGAGTAGATTTATATCTACGGGGAGAAGTCGGGTGGATGGCGTATAGCACCCCCGCAGTCCGTGGTGATGTATACGGATGCATATACACACCTACAATTATTATTATATGTTGTTCAGGAAATTTTTGATGATTTAAGATGGATATTGGTATATTGGATTGGTGAAAAGTTACGAAACCATAGGGTAGTGGGTGCACTACACATACATGCACACATATACATATTTGCATACATCCTCACTTTATATATTCTTATGGGATTCGTTATGGACATGTGTTTACTTGGATATGAGGCTATGTGTTTATTAAGGATTTGAGGATGATACATGGGATTGATATGAGTCGATGAGTTGATCTGAGATTATGATATCAGCGATATGACATGTTATGACAGTTAAATTCATGATTTAGATACACCTTGATGCCTTAACGGATTTTTGGGATAATGATGCCATAGGAATAGTGACATAAATATGTAAATGATCGACATGTGATTATGATACGAGATATGATATGATATGATATGACAGGATATATATAATAGGCCGCCTTGGGCGGGGTATACTCCTTGAGATGATATGTGCTGATGATATCGATTTATACGGGATTGTCGATCAGTAGTTAGATCTTGATTATAGTAATGATGTTAGAATTGTACCAAACATAGGTCAGTACCCCGATGATGATATTGATAAAGAGAATACTTGATGATTAATATGATAAATGTGATATTGACCCGTACCCAGATTGGGGATGCCGTACGACGGATTTACGTACGAGCTATAATTTGATGTTTTGATCCGCACTCTTGACTTGGGAATAACTGATTTTAGAGATATGATATCGGATGTGATATTATCGAGGCGGGATCACCGACTATATATATATATTTATATGTATCGACTCAGAGGTTAGGCGGTTTC
This sequence comes from Agapanthus africanus, assembly GCA_030015575.1. NCBI lineage: Eukaryota > Viridiplantae > Streptophyta > Magnoliopsida > Asparagales > Amaryllidaceae > Agapanthus > Agapanthus africanus. The sequence goes on along the minus strand of JASDDO010000022.1, from coordinate 296,251,689 downwards.
CCTTACCTGCAGTTAGCTTATTAGCTCAGCCTTATTGTTGGCATAGCTGTACGACCTTTATGACATTAGATGCAGTTTAGCGATCATGGTGTTCAGTATTTCAGCTCCTGCATATTATTATTGTTGCTCTGCATCGCATACTGTTATGATTCATATTCTATTATTGATATCATGCTGTTAGGACTCCAGCACCATTACCGATGATGCGTATGTTCCACATACACTTACTTTCCAGTTCACACACATCTTCATCGGTAATTGCCATGTCACTACACAGTAGTATTATTGTATCAGGATATGATCCTTGTATGTGCATACTATTATTCCATGTTGCAGGACATACAGTTACACTTGCATTCCATTTATATGTCACATACATCATGCTTCCTGATTATACGCATTGAGATATGTTGTTTCTATGTTATTTCTGGATTTGGGAACCGTGGGTATTTCAAAGAGATTGTGTAAATGTTTTAAAAACCCGGTTACCCTTGATATGATATTTCAGTGCGTTCACCATGTGTTTTCTCGGTGCTGAGAGTGACATGTGAAACCCGAATCGAGGAGGCGGATGAGACCGATTGCGGGTACATGGTGGACCCGGTGCGGTACCCCGGGGCAAGAAGATCGCAGATGATGGCGTTGAGCCTGTGCAGGGGAGCACTACCTACCGGTGATATTACCCGACATGTCGGATATCCGGAGGATACCGTCGTAGTCATGAGATGGATGGTAGGGGCCGATCTGGACTGACGGCACCCTAGATTTTGTGATTGAGACATTGAGATTTCGAGATATTGAGGTACAGAGATTGTGATACGAGGTATCGAGATACTGAGACTTATGTTTTGTGCCGATGCTAGGCACTGTTTTATACTGATTTCATCGTGATACCTCATTTTAAAAATACAGAAATCTCACAAAGTTACAAAGCAGTTTTCTTCAGTACATGCATTCTGTTTCATGCATTCATACATCATTCATATGATATATTGCCACCTGATGCACTGGCACAGACATATGGGATTACACTTGGGTTTGATATTTACATTAGCCATGGTTAGAGATTACTGGTTATATTGAGGATTATTTATATTATGATCGTATGACCTAGGTTGCGTCATACATGCGATTTTCTGTTCGTAGATCTTTTTCTACTCACGAGTTGGCAACTCACCCCCGTTGTGCCCCAGTTTCATGCAGGTGTTGCCGTACGGATTTCATTACGGCTTTGCGGGCACTGTACCTTTCGGGTGACTTGCTAGTAGGTGGGTTTATTGTATCTTACCCATCATTATACTTTGTATATTATATTTCAGTTGTATCTAGAATTTCCATCAACCAAAACATGTACTTATTTGAGATAGAGACCAGTGATGTTTATTCTTTCGACCTTAGAGTCGCGGGTTATATTTCGATGGGTTCTTGCTGGTTGAGTTTCATTTCTGTTGTGATCCTCGCCTTTAGGCGTTGTATATTATGATGCATACAGGTTGATTTGGTATGGTTTTTCCTACACTCTACTACTTCTACATGGGTTTGGATTTCTGGGTTTCGGCTTACTTAGAATACGTGCGCCTTGAGACGTTCATAGTCTAAGTGCCGGTCATGATTCGTAATTTCGGGTCGTGACAATTGACGAGTCTTTAGAGTCCTACATAGAGGTTTTACTGGCTCAGGCAAAACGAAATAGGAGCGCATATGTGATATGTGCGGGACCGAGAATAATGCGAGTATGTGATACCGTATTCAATTCTCGTGATATTTGTATCGATCGGTTATATGCGATATAACCAGGTTATCGAATCAAGGGTTGATTAAATAAGTCGATACATTGGATGTTAGTCGGTTATATGTGATATAACCAGATTATTAAGTCAAGTGTTGATTTAATAATTTAGTGTATAATTGTATATGAGATATACTAATTTACATTAACTAACATTGGTTCACTTAAGCATTTGTTTTTCTCACTTGTGCACAACTTAATATATATGTGATATATATTTATTTGTGTACATATTGTATCATGGTTGTTGATACAACTATCATGGGTGTATAAGACCTATACCTTACTAATTATAGTATTAGGTTTTTATATTTAAAGTAATTCTAAAATTAGTGGATAATGAGCTCACATGCATGAAGCTTCATGAAGCTTATGGTTGCATTGACTTAGTCTACTAGTTTTGTTTTACTTAAGATATTAATTAACCTAACCACTATAATTAGCCATGGTTATGTCTCTACATGAGTTAGTATATGATACCCACTCACCCATGGTTAGCTAACTCTCTCTTGATTAGTTTTCATTCTCATTTTGAGCTCATCTTCTTCCTCCTTCAATTTCTTTCTATGGTTTGATAAAGAGAGAGAATGATAGTGAGAAAAGAAATTCTAAAGTGTACCCATTTCCTATTTCATTATCCTCTACTAGACTAGCACTTTAGTTTAGGGTGTTTTCTTCACTAATTCTCTAGTCAGTGAAGTAGAAGCTTGAGTTCGTATTCCCTCGACGTAGATCATCTTCGGCCTCGAAGACTTCAAGCAAAACCGTTGCCCTCTTCTCATGGAGCCGTCAGAGAGTCCGGGAGCACGATGATCGCAGCGAAGGGACTACTACAAGGAGCTTAAGAAGTGAAGACCGATCTACAAAGGTTGTATTTCGTATTCACTTAGAGATAGTTGTTATTTACTAGCATGTGTTACCCTAATTATCTAGCAAAGATCTTGTTTAGAGTTATTCGGCACGGCTAAAATTTTAATCGGGCATGGTTGATGCCTTGTAGAACCTTCTTAGAGTGCCTAGTAACCCTACAGTGGTATCAGAGCCTAGCTAGAGCATTAGGCCACGTGTATACGAAGTTAAAACTCCGAACGAAACTCGAAACGCCAAAATGAACCCCTCTCTGGAAAATTTTTCAAAACTATGTGTAACTCCTTGAAATTCGTTAGGATGTTTTCGCGTTAATTAGCAAGTGTGCGTGTTTTTCATAAAAACGGATATCTTATTTTTCCTTCTTGGATAGTGATAATTTGTGTTGGGAAGTGTTTAGATATATATATTTATATATATATAATTCTAGGGTTATTAATTATTTTGGTCGTGTTTACCCTAAGTGGGAAAATTTTTGTGTTAGTGTACACTTGCACACTTAGCATTTTATGACTTAGGTTTTAAGTGTTAGCATGTTAACCCTCTTTAATTTTCTTGCATGGTTTTATTTATCCCCACCATTTAACCAAGTCAAATCCTTATAAAAATTCAAAATTTAAAAAGGGAATTAGAGGCATGGTGGTTAGGTATGAATTTGACCTTTAATTGACAATTTCCTTCTCTCTTCTCTCTCTTCTCTCATTTCTGAAACTCCAGCAGAAATTCCAGCAGCAGCAACCCCATTTTGTTCATCACCTCTTCTTCTTTTCATTTCACCTTGAGGCCAAACAAAACCCTACATAAAAACAACACTTTCCTTCACAAAATCATGGGAAAAGGGGGCTTTTTGAGGTGTTTGGGAGCAATTCTGCATACTTGAGGAGGGAGCTGGAACTCTTGGTGTTTCATAAGGTCTTTAGGAGGCATTAGCTCATAATTAACACCCTTTCTCCATATCCTGTAGTATCTTAACTAAAAATCATGTTTTTTGTGCATTATTAGTGATATTGAAGGATAATTGTGAAGCATATGTTAGATTGGTGTTCTCATAGTTTAGTTAACTCTTTTAAGTGTTTTTAGAGCTATTTAAACCAGGTTTTGCTTCAGGTTTGCACAAAAATACCATGAAGTACCTTTTTAGTGTAAAATGTAGTTTTTTAACTAGAAATTGGGTTCTGTTAGATCTGCTTGTGCCCGGGTTATTTCAGAACGATTTTGGATTTACTGTAGCATAAGAAGGGGGTTTGGAGTGCACACACAAAACCGGGGGACCCACCTCCCTACCCAGGCCGCCAGAAAATACATTCTGGCCGCAACTTGCGGCCAGATAGGTGAATTGGGGGTTGGGGTTTGGGCCACTGGAGTCTGCATCTATGTGGAGTGTTTTGGTATATATATTTTTGTAAAATCTGTTCTGTATCAAAATCTGGAGTGGAATACCCTATTTCCCGTATTTTTACTCTTTCGCAACACGCGTGATACGTGTGTGTGGGTTTTGGGTTTCTGCGTATCGCGACGCGACGGAGTGACTTCCGGCGCGTAATCACACGTTATAGCGTATCGTGCACACGCGCGCTTGGTTTGCGACACGGGTTTCTAGTTGACTTTAAATGTCGTGTTTGTATAGTTTCGAGCTTATGTGTGATATTCTGTGGAATTCTAGGTTCGCAGGCACGTGCGACGGACGCCACGAAGAAGGGGAAGCAAATCGTCGGCTATACCTAGCGAGAGACTACTGTGAGTAGATTTAACATCTACGGGGAAATCGCCCGCATGGCGTTATGCGTCAGGGCTGATAGGACCTTATAGAAGCATATTACACTTACCTACATTGACTGTTCATGGCTACTATTTTGTGCATACCACATTCCCTGCTATAGGTATATAAACTAGAATTGATAGAACACCGCACCATTACTAACGGTTCATGTTGCACGAGCACTATCCTGCATGTTACACACACACCGTTTGTAATTGCCATGACACTCACACTGTAGAATTTCCATGATCATTATGATGTATCTCATCTTTTATGTGACTAAACATGATATTCATACTTGATACATATATCACATTGCTTGACTTGCATATTGATTCGGATTACCTGATATTCATACGTGATACATATATCACATTGCTTGACTTGCATATTGATTCGGATTACATGATATTCATACTTGATACATATGTCACATTGCTTGACTTGCACATTGATTCGGATTACCTGATATTCATACTTGATACATATATCACATTGCTTTGACTTGCATATTGATTCGGATTACATGATATTCATACTTGATACATATATCACATTGCTTGACTTACACATTGATTCGGATTACCTGATATTCATACTTGATACATATATCACATTGCTTTGACTTGCACATTGATTCGGATTACCTGATATTCATACTTGATACATATATCACATTGCTTTGACATGCACATTGTATATTCATACCAGTGCACACATACATTGATATCCTCATACTTGCGCACACGTACATTGTATATTCATACCAGTGCACACATACATTGATATCTTCATAATTGTGCACATGCACATTGTATATTCATACCAGTGCACCCATACATTGAGATCTTCATACTTGCTTAGATTACGCATTGAGATATGTTGTTTCCATATTAATTCTGGATTTGGGAAACCGTGAATATTTCAAAAGAGAATAGTTAATTATTTAAAAACCCGGTTTCCCTTGATATGATATTTCGGTGCGTCCACCATGTGATTTCTCGGTGCTAGAGTGATATATGTGAACCCGAATCGAGGAGTTGGATGAGGCCGATTACGGGAACATGGTGGACCCGGTATGGTACCCCGGGACGAGAACGGTTTCGTTGTGTATTAGACGGTGAGCCTGGCAGAGGGACTACTACCTACCGGTGATTGGTTGGACCTGGCAGTTATCTGGAGGATACTGACCAGAGTCGATAGATGGATGCGGGATGATCCGTACTGCCGGGGCCGAAGGCCGATACCGCAGACGGAGCCCGTGGGCTGATCCGGACTGACGGATGTCCGATGGATGAGGATTTGCGTGTCGATGCTGGATACGAGTACTTATGATATTTGGGTGCTGATGTTGGGCACTCGTGATTCTCTGAGATTTACAGGATTAAAGGGCCGATGAGAGTGTCGTCGCCTGAGCTATTTAGGGATCTGGGTGCATTGATGGACACCGATTATATATATTCCACGTTGACATAACGTGTAGATGTTAGATTTCCCATACTCAGCTTTCATTATTGTATCTCATCCTGTAGTTATATATTACCTGATAGAGCACTTGCATGATTATTTCACATACTGCTTATCACGCATTGATATTATCTGCTGGCATATGATAGAGTAGCACAGTACGTGCATGCTCGCGATTACCATTATATGTTATTTCTATTCATGAGTTGGCAACTCACCCCCGTTGTGCTACAGTGTTTGCAGGTTTCCCCTCGGAGTAGTCGTGGCAGGCTGCCCTTTTGCATCTTTTGGCTACAGATACCACTACAGTTGGTGCGAGGACTATTTTGCTTTTAGGTGGGTTGTGGTATCTGGTTACTTCTATTGTACACACTTTTGTATCTAGTATTCTCGATCTACCATATATGTACTGGACTTAGAGACAGTGTGAGGACGATGATGTATATCTTTGTATTCTGGTGTCGAGCTCGTGGGAGCCGACTGTTTATATTTATGCAGTTTATTATGTTATGGTGTTTACTTATTGCTCATTCTTCGCTACGGCGTCATATATTACTTTTGTGTTGTTGTTTTCTTCCATTGGGCGTGATTTCTCCCTTTTGGGAATGCCTTATTTCATTATATATCATTTCACTTATATCCTGATTTATACCCGATTTTCGGGGTTACTTTTTCAAAGGAAATGCTGCCAAAATTATTTTAAGGATAACTTAACTTTAAAAAGAACTTTATTGAACTATTTAAGATTTTCTAAATATTTAATTGAATGTTTTCAACACTCACTACTTTTAATGGTTTTGATTTCTGGGTTCGGCTTACTTAGTCGCGTTACGCCTGTAGACGTTGCGTGGTTAAGTGCCAGTCACGAGTCGAAATATTCGGGTTGTGACAAAGTTGGTATCAGAGCGTAGGTTTTACCTTCAGAGTGTAGGATGACCCTGGTATGATGGAATAGGTAGCTGAAGCAGAGTGGCATAGCGTGCGTATGTTCCGCGGCATATTCACGACACGGTACTCCGCCAAGGCGACCTTAGGACTTGTTGAGTTAAATTCCTTCTCGAGTATATACATTCTTGTGATTCGATTTATGTACCCTTATCGAATCCTACTTTTCTTTTCAGCCATTACGCCGCCAAAGACTACGAGGGAACAGAGAGCGGCCGCGAGGGCCGAGATTCGAGTTGACTCGTCTGAGACGAGGACTGATTCGGATAGTACACCGGTTGTGCCCGAGCAGGCTGTTCCTGCCGTGACAGATCAGATTTCCATGTTAAGGGCTGGTGTGCAGGAGATGCGCCAGACGGTGGGATCCAGTATGCAGGAGATGCGCCAGATGATGGGATCCCTAGTTGAGACACTTCGAGCGCAGCGTCCAGAGGTAGTTCCACCCGTTGCAGAGACCGCGGTGGTACCCACAGTACAGGCAGTTGCCCCTGCAGCTACAGAGGTTATTATAGTATCGCTGTCAGAGTTTATGAGGCTGAAGCCTCTGGTCTTCACAGGCACCGATACAGCCGAGGACCCACAGTCTTTCATTGATAGGATGGCTCGGATATGCCGTTCCCTCAGATGCGCAGATGCGAGATGGGTTGAGTTCGTGAGCTTTCTCCTGGAAGGTCTTGCGCAGAAATGGTGCGAATCAGTCGAGAAGGGTAGAGCAGCAGGTCTTCCTCCTATGACCTGGACAGAGTTCGTGGCGCTATTCCTTGCCCGCTTTCTTCCCCTGAGTGTCAGAGATGCTAGAGCACGCAGGTTCGAGTCCTTACTCCAGACTCCGGAGATGTCAGTGGCAGAGTACGATGTGCTGTTCACCGAGCTATCAGTTTATGCTCCGTACTTAGTGGCTATCGAGGAGATGCGAGTTAAGAGATTTGCCGAGGCTTGCTCATACCACTGTTCCTTGCGATCAGCGTGCAGCATTACGAGACATATGCAGCAGCAGCAGATGCAGCATTATTGGTTGAGGAGCGCCTTGCTGAGACTTCGGCGGTTCCAGGGCCGAAGAGAGTTCGTGCAGAGACGGCCTTTTCGGCGCCGTGACGGGCACCTTGCAGGTGGCAGAGATTCGAGGCGAGGCCAGTTATTTAGCTCCTATCCCCAGGAAGGTCAGCGACCATCATCGGGATGTTTCCGTTGCGGGAGTTCTTATCATCCTATGCGAGATTGTCCTGAGATACCACGGAGGGAGGCGACAGCACCGCATGTCACATTACCACCTTCACCACTCCAGAGGGCGTTGCCTATTGTACCTACTGTTACTCAGCGTCAGACCCATGCACAGAGAGGTCGAGGACGTGGAGGATTTGTTCATAGAGGACGAGGTGATCGAGGCAGAGGACGACCAGTTGCCGGCAGGGGACAGTCGGTCGCAGGGGGAGGACAGGCGCGATTTTTTGCTTTGACGCATCAGGACGCGCAGGCGTCCAATGCGGTGGTCTCAGGTATCCTTCCAGTATGTTCTATTGATGCACACGTGTTATTCGATCCCGGATCCACGCACTCGTACATATCCACACACTTTGTGCCGAGTTTGGGTAGAGAGTCCGGTTTGCTTGATCAGCCGCTTGTGGTGACTACCTCTGTGGGAGAGTCGTTTGTTGCTAGGCACGTGTTCCGATTCTGTACTGTCCGTATTGGCGAGAGAGAGTTGCCAGTCGATTTGATCCTTCTTGAGATGTTGGACTTCGACATTCTGTTGGGCATGGATTGGTTAGCCACGTGCTATGCTTCTGTTGACTGCCACAAGAAAACAGTTAGATTTTGTTTTCCCGGCGAGTAGGTTTTTGTTGTGTTGGGGGACCGTGGTGCCACCCCTCACAGTGTGATTTCTTCTGTTTGCGCTGGACAGCTTTTGAGGAAGGGATGTCAGGGATTTCTCACCTATGTTTGCGATACTAGAGCTACAGGGGTTCCGATGGATCAGATTCTGGTGGTTAGCGAGTTCCCTGACGAGATTTCTGGGCTACCTCCCGAGCGCGACATCTCTTTCTGTATTGATTTGGTTCCTGGCACGGGGCCTATTTCTATACCGCCTTATCGGATGGCCCCGGCGGAACTTAGTGAATTGAAGGGTCAGTTGCAAGATTTGCTGGACAAGGGACTTATTCGACCCAGTGTTTCTTCTTGGGGTGCTCCAGTCCTGTTTGTCAAGAAGAAGGACGGCAGTATGCGTTTGTGTATCGACTACCGTCAGCTGAACAGGGTGACAGTGTGGAACAGGTATCCTTTGCCATGCATCGACGATTTGTTCGACCAGCTTCAGAGGGCAGGATACTTTTCGAGGATCGATTTGCGATCAGGCTACCATCAGCTGCGGGTTCGACAGGAGGACATTCCTAGGACAGCTTTCCGCACGCGCTACGGCCATTACGAGTTTCTGGTGATGTCGTTCGGACTCACCAACGCGCCAGCAGCATTCATGGACTTGAGGAACCGCATTTTCCGGCCGTATCTTGATTTGTTCATCATAGTGTTCATTGACGATATTCTGGTGTATTTTCAGAGTGGAGAGGAGCACGAGCAGCACCTGCGGATTACACTGCAGACCTTGAGAGAGCATCAGCTTTTCGCCAAATTCTCCAAGTGTGCTTTCTGGCTGGACAGCGTAGATTTCTTGGGGTACGTGATTACACGAGATGGTATATGTGTAGACCCGAGGAAGATTGAGGCTGTTCGGAGTTGGCCCAGACCCACATCTGTTATGGAGATTCGCAGCTTTCTAGGGCTGGCCGGCTACTACAGGAGATTCGTGCAGGACTTCTCCCGTATTGCTACACCTTTGACCGGGTTTGTTGGAGATAGTGCCCTCAGAGTCAATTATTGGATCACAGGCACGTGATTGCAATGATTGAGGGAGGACCTATCCCGGTAGGACAGTCTTACTCGAGATGATAGTATGCTATCTGGTTTACCTTTATCATCGTGTACTGCTTTAGGCGACTTGACATGTCGCTATTGCACGTTGATAGAGCCCCTAGGATTCTTGCTTGACTGCCAGCAATATGAGGGCGATCATATAAGTGAGAGCTGGAGTCTATAAGCGCATCCTTAAAAGGTCCCTAGTCGTAGGAGTTTCGAGACAGGGCATCGATACTCCATAGTAGACTAGTGTATACAGTCGAGACCCCGACGAGGGGCGGTGGCCGGTCTCATAAGCCACTGGTGTCAGTTGGTTCACCTAAGATGTATACAGGTGCTCATTGGGTTATGAGTACACCGGACAGGACTCGCCGGCAACATGCTAGTTGGTCTTATACCTGACGTCAGATAGCAGTTCCCAGGTGACATGTGTACAGGTTAGTTCATCGACCTGGGAATCGTCATTTGTCTCGTGTGAGTTCCCACTGTACTTTGATTACTACCCTACCACGGCTCAAAGGAGTCGTGCAAACAGGTTTTAGTTGGGTACAGTCCCGAGCCACATGGAGACAGTGAGCGGATCTTCGGGGGTTCGTCTCTCCCGGTATTGGGGGTGAGGTCGCGCTGTGTATAGGAGAGCCATTACACGAAGTCCTTGGCCAAGGCAGGAGATTTACTGGTAGGTATTCCAGTAGTATCTCAGGGTGTTCTGGGCTACACTCCGACACGACTTGTACCGCTTTTGGGGGTCTGACTTTTACCAACCCCCTAGGCCCGACATGCGATGCTCATAGACGAACGGACCGGACTGTACGGATATTGTCACTGACAGGCTCAGTAGGGTGTCAGGATGAGTTCGCTCATCGACGTCCCTTTTAGTCAATAGCTGGTGGCCCGTTACGTATTGGCTTATACCTCTGACGTGCTAGTGGTTAAATCCGCAGCCATAGTATTGACGAGTCTTTAGAGTCCACCACACTTTCAGTTACTCAAGCTTTCGGGCGAAACGCTGTAGAGGCCGTATGGAGATATGGCAGGGTCCGATCAGATACGTGCGGTATTGCACGGATCAGGATCGGACAGTTTTGTACTAGTGGTCGTATGGTTATATGGCAGCGTTCGATCAGATACGTGCGGTATTGCACGGATCAGGATCGGACGGATATTACTAGCCGGCTTTGGTTTAAGCCGGATCCTAGTATAGTACAGTGTAGATTTTGTCTCATTGCATTTGTATCCGGACGGAATACAGATGCGGGTGTGTATGCACAGTATCGGGGGTTTTCCTGTAATTTATTACGGGACCAGTTTTCTGGAGTTGCCAGTTTGCATTCCGTTCCGGCCGGTTTTCCTTTGTTCTTTCCCGGCCGGACTTTTCCGATGGAGGGGGTTATTTGCAATTGTGCAAATAACATTTGTGGAGGGGTCTTCTTGCACTTGTATTCATTATGATAAGCATCTTTGCTTTATCATCCATGCTTTTGCATTAATGGGATTTGATGTGAATAGAAGGATTAAGCATGGTTGATGTCTTTATGTTTGTTTGTGGTCACCACTTATGTTTCCTACACTCACCTCCCTCTTGCTTCATATTGTTTTCCTCCACCATTTCTAAAGATGAGAGATCATTATTCATGGTTAAGAAAAGAATGAGAGAAGAAGAAAAAGAGAGAAGAAGGAGAGAGCTTCATCTTCATCTTTGAGAGAGTATATCATTCTTCATCTCATTCCATTGCTAGAAAATTGAAAGCACCAATTTTCTATACACCATTCCTCCATCTATGGCAACCAATCCCAAAAGTGAGACATACACTCTACACTATACTTCCTACAGCAAATCTTGGACGCGTCGATTCGCCAGCTTCGCACCCGAGTTACCTCGGTATTGAGGTGGGAGCCCGTAAAAGTACCCGGCTTCGTGGTGCCATTTCCGACGAGGAGGAGACGACCGGAGATCCCGCGAGGAGATCGGAGTGGAGATGAAGACCGGAGGACTCGGATCAGTCGGTACATCTCTAACCCTTCTCTTGTTAGCTTAGACTAGTTTAATGGCATGATCCGGGGTTTAGTGCGCGGTGGTGCCGGTTTGCTAAGTCCGCAAAATTAAAGTTTATCACCGTTTCCGCGTTTGGCCGTCGGTTTGACGGCCGGGGCGCCGCCGTGCACTTACAGGGTTGACCCAGAAGGGTGTTCGTTTTGATTGGACGGAGGAGTGTGAGCACAGTTTTCAGCAGCTACGAGCTCTACTGACTACGACACCAGTGTTATCTTTGCCTTCAGGGTCAGGCGGATTTGTGGTCTACTGTGATGCTTCACGAGTGGGGCTAGGGTGCGTATTGATGCAGCATGACCGGGTGATCGCGTATGCTTCGCGGCAATTGAAGAAACATGAACAGAATTACCCCACTCACGATTTGGAGATGGCTGTAGTGGTCTTTGCACTTAAGATCTGGCGACATTACCTATACGGTGAGTCGTGCCAGATATTCACTGATCACAAGAGCTTAAAGTATATATTTCAGCAGCGAGACCTGAACCTTAGACAGCGCCGATGGATAGAGTTAGTGAAGGATTACGATTGCGAGATCTTGTACCACCGGGGCAAGGCTAATGTGGCGGCGGATGCTTTGAGCAGGAGGCCTGGGGGTAGTCTATCTTGTTTGAGCACAGTGCAGAGGCAGTCGTCGGCAGATTGGCAGATTTTATGCGACAGCCGGGTACAGTTCGAGTTTACGCCGATCGGAGGACAGATTGCGCATGTTCATGCACGCCCACAGTTGCTCGACCGTATACATGAGGCACAGCACAGTGATGACCGATGTTCAGAAATTAGGACACAGATTGGACAGGGCAGATTTCCCGAGTTCATGATCGATGATCAGGGGATACTACGATTTGGGGCTAGACTGTGCGTACCTGATGCTGAGGGATTGCGGCGCGAGATTCTTGAGGAGGCACATCGATCGGTATATAGTGTCCATCCCGGTTCCACCAAGATGTACCATGACATGAGAGGTGTTTACTGGTGGGACGGAATGAAGAGAGACATCGCAGATTTTGTGTCGAGATGCCTGACTTGTCAGCAAGTCAAGGCTGAGCACCAGAGGCCCGCGGGAGAGCTACAGCCGTTACCCATTCCGGAGTGGAAATGGGAGCAGATTTCTATGGATTTCATCGTGGGTCTACCTAGGACTTTTCGAGGGTATGACTCCATCTGGGTGATCGTGGATCGTTTGACGAAAGCGGCTCACTTCCTACCGGTGAAGACGACTTTCGGATTTGCTCATTATGCCCAGATATACATTGACGAGATTGTACGACTGCACGGAGTTCCGACATGTATCGTGTCCGACAGAGGCACCCATTTTACCAGCCGACTATGGCAGAGGCTTCAGGAGGCTTTGGGCACTCGCTTGAGTTTCAGCACAACATTTCATCCGCAGACCGACGGACAGTCAGAGTGGACTATTCAGACTCTCGAGGACATACTCAGAGCGTGCATCTTAGACTTTGGAGGTAGCTGAGATCATCATTTACCCTTAGTAGAGTTCTCCTACAACAACAGCCACCAGGAGACCATTCAGATGGCACTATTTGAGGCTCTTTATGGGAGGAGATACAGATCGCCCACCTGTTGGACGGAGCTCAGTGAGAGCAGTATCTTAAGGCCACAGATTGTGGAGGAGACGACCGTGAAGATCCAGTTGATCCGTGATAGGATGAGAGCAGCCCAGAGTAGGCAGAGATCTTATGCGGACCGTCGTCGGCACAGACTTGAGTTTTCTGTTGGTGATCATGTTTTCTTGAGGGTCTTCCCAATGAAAGGTGTGATGAGATTTGGGAAGAAGGGGAAGCTTAGTCCCAGATATGTGGGCCCCTTCGAGATCCTCGAGCGTGTTGGTGCAGTTGCGTATCGGTTAGCCCTTCCGCCCAGTTTTCCAGATGTGCACCTCGTATTTCACGTTTCGATGCTCCGCGGATATCTTCATGATCCTTCGCATTCGATTCAGCACCCGACGATCCAGCTTGAGCGCGACCTTTCCTATGCAGAGCAGCCGGTGATGATCTTGGATCGCCAAGTGAAGAAATTGAGGTCGAAAGAGATACCGTCCGTCAAGGTACTTTGGCGTGGTCCGAACAAAGAGAAGGTCACTTGGGAGACCGAGAGCGAGATGAGGAAGAGGTATCCCAACCTTTTTGAAGGTACGTATAGTTAGATTTTTAAATTCGGGGACCGAATTTCATTAAGGGGGGTAGATTGTAACGCCTTGAAATTCGTTAGGATGTTTTCGCGTTAATTAGCAAGTGTGCGTGTTTTTCATAAAAACGGATATCTTATTTTTCCTTCTTGGATAGTGATAATTTGTGTTGTGAAGTGTTTAGATATATATATTTATATATATATAATTCTAGGGTTATTAATTATTTTGGTCGTGTTTACCGTAAGTGGGAAAATTTTTGTGTTAGTGTACACGTGCACACTTAGCATTTTATGACTTAGGTTTTAAGTGTTAGCATGTTAACCCTCTTTAATTTTCTTGCATGGTTTTATTTATCCCCACCATTTAACCAAGTCAAACCCTTATAAAAATTCAAAATTTAAAAATCGAATTAGAGGCATGGTGGTTAGGTATGAATTTGACCTTTAATTGACCATTTCCTTCTCTCTTCTCTCTCTTCTCTCATTTCTGAAACTCCAGCAGAAATTCCAGCAGTAGCAACCCCATTTTGTTCATCTCCTCTTCTCCTTTTCATTTCCCCTTGAGGCCAAACAAAACCCTACATAAAAACAACACTTTCCTTTACAAAACCATGGGAAAATGGGGCTTTTTGAGGTGTTTGGGAGCAATTCTGCATACTTGAGGAGGGAGCTGGAACTCTTGGTGTTTCATAAGGTCTTTAGGAGGTATTAGCTCATAATTAACACCCTTTCTCCATATCTTGTAGTATCTTAACTAAAAATCATGTTTTTTGTGCATTATTAGTGATATTGAAGGATAATTGTGAAGCATATGTTAGATTGGTGTTCTCATAGTTTAGTTAACTCTTTTAAGTGTTTTTAGAGCTATTTAAACCAGGATTTGCTTCAGGTTTGCACAAAAATACCATAAAGTACCTTTTTAGTGTAAAATGTGATTTTTTAACTAGAAATTGGGTTCTGTTAGATCTGCTTGTGCCCGGGTTATTTCAGAACGATTTTGGATTTACTGTAGCATAAGCAGGTGGTTTGGAGTGTTGCACAAAAATACCATAAAGTACCTTTTTAGTGTAAAATGTGATTTTTTAACTAGAAATTGGGTTCTGTTAGATCTGCTTGTGCCCGGGTTATTTCAGAACGATTTTGGACTTACTGTAGCATAAGCAGGTGGTTTGGAGTGCACACACAAAACCGGGGGACCCACCTCCCTACCCAGGCCGCCAGAAAATACATTCTGGCCGCAAATTGCGGCCAGATAGGTGAATTGGGGGTTGGGTTTGGGCCACTGGAGTCTGCATCTATGTGGAGTGTTTTGGTATATATATTTTTGTAAAATCTGTTCTATATCAAAATCTGGAGTGGAATACCCTATTTCCCGTATTTTTACTCTTTCGCGACACGCGTGATACGTGTGTGTGGGTTTTGGGTTTCTGCGTATCGCGACGCGACGGAGTGACTTCAAGCGCGTAATCACACGTTATAGCGTATCGCGCACACGCGTGCTTGGTTTGCGGCACGGGTTTCTAGTTGACTTTAAATGTCGTGTTTGTATGGTTTCGAGCTTATGTGTGATATTCTGTGGAATTCTAGGTTCGCAGGCAAGTGCGACGGACGCCGCGAAGAAGGGGAAGCAAATCGTCGGCTATACCTAGCGAGAGACTACTGTGAGTAGATTTAACATCTATGGGGAAATCGCCCGGATGGCGTTATGCGTCAGGGCTGATAGGACCTTATAGCAGCATATTACACTTACCTACATTGACTGTTCATGGCTACTCCTTTGTGCATACCACATTCCCTGCTATAGGTATATAAACTAGAATTGATAGAACACCGCACCATTACTAACGGTTCATGTTGCACGAGCATTATCCTACATATTACACACACACCGTTTGTAAT
Organism: Agapanthus africanus; assembly: GCA_030015575.1. Classification (NCBI taxonomy): domain Eukaryota; kingdom Viridiplantae; phylum Streptophyta; class Magnoliopsida; order Asparagales; family Amaryllidaceae; genus Agapanthus; species Agapanthus africanus. The sequence continues at coordinate 296,235,849 of JASDDO010000022.1, read as the reverse complement.
TGCCATGACACTCACACTGTAGAATTTCCATGATCATTATGCTGTAGCTCATCTTTTATGTGACTAAACATGATATTCATACTTGATACATATATCACATTTCTTGACTTGCATATTGATTCGGATTACCTGATATTCATACGTGATACATATATCACATTGCTTGACTTGCATATTGATTCGGATTACCTGATATTCATACTTGATACATATATCACATTGCTTGACTTGCATATTGATTCGGATTACATGATATTCATACTTGATACATATGTCACATTGCTTGACTTGCACATTGATTCGGATTACCTGATATTCATACTTGATACATATATCACATTGCTTTGACTTGCATATTGATTCGGATTACATGATATTCATACTTGATACATATATCACATTGCTTGACTTGCACATTGATTCGGATTACCTGATATTCATACTTGATACATATATCACATTGCTTTGACTTGCACATTGATTCGGATTACCTGATATTCATACTTGATACATATATCACATTGCTTTGACATGCACATTGTATATTCATACCAGTGCACACATACATTGATATCCTCATACTTGCGCACATGCACATTGTATATTCATACCAGTGCACACATACATTGATATCTTCATACTTGCGCACATGCACATTCTATATTCATACTAGTGCACACATACATTGAGATCTTCATACTTGCTTAGATTACGCATTGAGATATGTTGTTTCCATGTTAATTCTGGATTTGGGAAACCGTGAATATTTCAAAAGAGAATAGTTAATTATTTAAAAACCCGGTTTCCCTTGATATAATATTTCGGTGCATCCACCATGTGATTTCTCGGTGCTAGAGTGATATATGTGAACCCGAATCGAGGAGTTGGATGAGGCCGATTACGGGAACATGGTGGACCCGGTATGGTACCCCGGGGCGAGAACGGTTTCGCTGTGTATTAGACGGTGAGCCTGGCAGAGGGACTACTACCTACCGGTGATTGGTTGGACCTGGCAGTTATCCGGAGGATACTGACCAGAGTCGATAGATAGATGCGGGATGATCCGTACTGCCGGGGCCGAGGGCCGATACCGCAGACGGAGCCCGTGGGCTGATCCGGACTGACGGATGTCCGATGGATGAGGATTTGCGTGTCGATGCTGGACACGAGTACTTATGATATTTGGGTGCCGATGTTGGGCACTCGTGATTCTCAGAGATTTACAGGATTAGAGGGCCGATGAGAGTGCCAGCGCCTGAGCTATTTGGGGATCTGGGTACATTGATGGACACCGATTATATATATTCCACGTTGACATTCCGTGTAAATGTTAGATTTACCATACTCAGCTTTCATTATTGTATCTCATCCTGTAGTTATATATTACCTGATAGAGCACTTGCATGATTATTTCACATACTGCTTATCACGCATTGATATTATCTGCTGGCATATGATAGAGTAGCGCAGTACGTGCATGCTCGCGATTACCTTTATATGTTATTTCTATTCACGAGTTGGCAACTCACCCCCGTTGTGCCACAGTGTTTGCAGGTTTCCCCTCGGAGTAATCGCGGCAGGCTGTCCTTTTTGCATCCTTTGGCTACATGTAACGTTTTGAAAATCGTTTCGGTGAAATTTCGAAAATACGGTAAAATAAGGGGGTTTTCTGTAAAAAGTCAAAATGAAAATATCTTTATTATAAAATTAAATATACATATTATAGCTATGTAATTGCTAGTATTTGGTGTTTATTGAGCCACTGGTGAAATTTCAAATTTTCTGAAAAATTTTCCGAAATTAATTATTTTAATATTATTTTAAGCCGTCACTAATACATTTAATTAGGGAAAATTACAAATTGGAATGAGTTGAAACAAATTTTGTGCATCATAAAACATTAAATAAAATTTTATCATGTGGTTTTTGAAGTGAAATCGTTTGCCAAAACGGTTTAGAAAATATCGAAGAAAAAGGCTTTTTTTTAGTGTAAATGGATGTTTGGGGTATTGTAATTATCATTTTCCATCACCCCACACCCATACCCACACTCACACACCCCCATTTATTTCTTCCCTTGGCTGAATTCAGCAGCCCCCACCCATTTTCCCCACTTGAATTTCAAAGAAAAGAAAAGAAAGAAAGAAAAGAAAAGAAAAGAAATGAGAATGGATAAAAGAGTTGGTATTTGGTTGACTTTGACTTTTTCCCTCACCATACCTCACACCACACTCCCTCTCTCCTCTCCCCCACCTGCAATGGCCGAGCCCCCCCCCCCTCCAATTCAGCCCCTTCATTCTTCATCTCTTTCTCTTTAAAAAAGTTCATCAAAAATGCTTGAAAAATCCACAAAAAATCAAGCAAAAATCCAAATCAAAATCCACCTCCTACCCATTTTCCCTTGGCTACCATAGCATGGATCTAGGGATTTAGATTTCAATTTGGGAGGCTAAGTGTGCTATTGGGATCTTCAAATTTTTTTGGTATAAATTCTAACCTTTTTGCTTAATGTGTTGTTAATTGCTTAGGTTAGCTTAATTAATTGTTTAATTAGGTTTTTAATTAGTTCTAGGTACATGATTTAAAATTCAAGAGAGGGGTTTGATTTCAAATTGGTATTTTGTGTTGTGAGATTTAGTTTATGTGATATAATTGACATATTATTGTTATGCTAAATCCAATTTAAGTTGCTAGTTTGCATATTTGTTGATTTAAAAGTTGTAATTATATAAATGGTAAACTAGGTTTTGAAAATAATTATATTCTTGTGAGATAAAATTCAAATTTAGGTTTCATGTTATTATAAAGATTATATTGAGTGGTTTAATGCTTTTAGTTCATGAAAATCCAAGCTAGATTATAGTTTGTGCATTTTTGCTATAAAATTGTTAAAATTTAGGTATTTTGTGAACTAGAATTTTAAGGTTTATGGAAATTAATGAGATTAAATTATGGGAATTGTTTTTATGACTCAATTAAGATATTTAGTGAATATTGTGGCCGCTAGGTTCGTTTATACATCGAGTTTTGTACTAAAACGGTTAAATTTGCATGCTAGATTTTCGGAAAAATAGCTTTTAAAGCAAGTTTGAGGTTTGTGTGAGTTTTAAGCTATTTTATATTATAATTAGTGCTTGTAATTGTACAAATGAGTGTGTTTGGGTTGTTCTCGATGGTTTGGCGTTTGTACGCCGACTTCGAGGGTTTTTGGGTTGATTTGTGAAAGCAACCATAGGTTTTGACCTATGTGGGATTCACGTGTCGTTTTGGGTCATGAGTCGGATTTTAATACGACACGGTACGTTATGATATGTAGGTAACCCATGTGGACTTCGAGACGACAAGCAAGCGCGTGGCGACGTCGGCACCGGCTAGCGAGGACCAGGTGAGTAGATTTATATCTACGGGGAGAAGTCGGGTGGATGGCGATAGCACCCCCGCAGTCCGTAGTGTAGCTCATATATATATGTTTATATAGGTGTTTTATGATACGAGAATGTTTATTCATGTTATGATTATGTGTTCATGGATTAGCTTTGGGTTAGTTGCGAAACCCCAGAGTAGTTGTTATACCCGCATACGCACACACAGACTTGCATACTTTACTTTCTTGTGCGCAGATTGGGATGTGTATACATGTATATATACGTGGTATGGGACTATGCATATGTACATTCATATACGCATGCATGGATAATGAGGATAGTACTTGGGATTTATGATGAGTCGGTGAGATTTGATTTGAGGCCGTGAGATCGGTGATATAGCAGGGTTCGTATTTGAGATACGACATGACGTCGTAGCGGGTCCTTGACATAGTGTTTCACACACGTGCATGCATACTTAGGCGGTATCAGTATTGTACTAGGCGTAGATCAGTACCCCGATCATGATATTTGATAAAGAGGATACCAGGTGAATAGTATGATGAATGTGATATTAACCCGTACCCAGATTTGGGGATGCCGTATGACGGATTTACGTACGAGCTATATTTTGATGATTGATCCGCACTCTTGACTTGGGATACCTGCTTATAGATATGGTACCGGATATGATATTATTGAGGCGGGATCACCGACTAATATATATACAGGTATGTATATGTATCGACTCAGATGTTAGGCGGTTTCCTTACCTGTAGTCCAGCTTGTTAGCTTAGCCCTTTAGTTTAGTTAGTTGTTAGATTAGATTCGATTCTTACCTATTTCAAAAACTAACGAATCGTGGGTATTTTAAAAGACAGCCCAAGGGATCCTACGGATATTTCAAAAGACGTATCTTTTCATAAAAACACCGTAGCCCCTATTTTCAAAACCCCATGATTCGTGTTATTTCAAAAGGCACCATTAGTTATAGTTGCGTCTAGTATTCAGCTCCCACTCATTATTGTGGTTCACTTCGCATCGCATGCTTATATTATGTTTCATACTCCATTATTGATATCATGCTGTTAGGACACCAGCACCATTACCGATGATGCATATGTACCGCGTACACTTACTTGCCGGCTCACACACATCTTCATCGGTAATTGCCATGTCACGTACACCTTAGAAAATATTATTGCTTGACATAGCCTGTTAGCTAATAGTTTAGACATGATATTAGCGTACTTGCCTTATATGTTAGTTTAGACATTGTAGTTATTACCTGCTACTTCGTGCATACTGTTATTCATTGTTATGCCGCATTCATGGATTCTCATCCATATATTCACTATTTTACGTGTTATTGAGGTTTTGGATTCGGATTTCCATGAGATTTTCTGGATTTGGAGGAAAACCGCAAAAAACATAAATAAACCTTTTCTCTCTTTTAAAATAAAAAGTGCGGTTTTCCCATGATGTATGAGTCGTCCACCATGAGTTTGCTGATGGATTTCGAGACCCGATTCGAGGAGTGGAGGAACCGTTTCGGGTACATGGTGGGCCCGGTGCGGTACCCCGGGGCAAGAGGATCGTGTTGTTGACGTTGAGCCTGGCAGGGGTGCACTACCGACCGGTGATATTACCCGACGCGTCGGATATCCGGAGGATACCGTCGTGGTCTTGAGATAGATGGTAGGGGCCGGTCTGGATTGATGGCGCCCTAGATATTGTGATTGAGATATTGAGGTACAGAGATTGTGATACAGAGATATCGAGATATTCGGACACTTGTTTTGTGTCGATGCTGGGCACGGTTTTATGCTGATTTCATTTATGGTACCTCACTTTTAAAATACAGAAATCTCACTGATTTATGAAAGCAGTTTTCGTCAGTACATGCATTCTGTTCCATGCATTCATACATCATCCATATGATACATTGCTACCTGAGGCACTGGCACGGGCACATGGAATTACACTTGGATTAGATATTTACCCTAGTCATTGTTATAGACTGCTGGTTTTATTTGAGAATTATATATATTGATCGTATGACCTAGGATTGCGTTATACATGCGATTTCTATTCGTAGATGTTTTTCTATTCACGAGTTGGCAACTCACCCCCGTTGTGCCCCAGTTTCTTGCAGGTTTCGCCGTACAGGTTTCTTTACGGCTTTGCGGGTACAGTTTCGTTCGGGTGACTTGCTAGTAGGTGGGTTTATTTGTATCGTACCCATCATTATACATTGTATATTATTATTCAGTTGTATCTAGAAGTTCCATCAACCAAACATGTATTTACTTTGAGATAGAGACCAGTGATGTTATTCCTTCGACCTTAGAGTCGCGCGTTATTTTTCTGTGGTTTTCTTATGGTTTGAGTTTCCTTTTGAGTTTTGATCCTCGCCGTTGGCGTTGTATATTATATTGCTTGTGTGGTTGTGACCGTCGATTGACGAAGAGCTAGCTCCCGCTTGGGGATGCTTTTTTTTTGATTTCGTATACTATTCATGTTGTATCCCGTTTGGGGGCCAGTATTTACAAAGGAGACTCTGCCGAAATTTTCAGGAAATTTTTGATGTTTTTAGAAACCCGCATAATTCGGCTTATGCTATTGAAACTACTTGTTTTAAATTGGTTTTCCTTCACTCTACTACTTTTCTTGGTTTGGATTTCTGGGGTTTCGGTTTACTTAGATTACGTATGCCTCGAGACGTTCGTAGTTTAAGTGCCGGTCTTGTTCCGTACTTTCGGGACGTGACACTACAGATACCACTACAGTTGGTGCGAGGACTATTTTGCTTTTAGGTGGGTTGTGGTATCTGGTTACTTCTATTGTACACACTTTTGTATCTAGTATTCTCCATCTACCATATATGTACTGGACTTAGAGAAAGTGTGAGGACGATGATGTATATCTTTGTATTCTGGTGTCGAGCTCGTGGGAGCCGACTGTTTATATTTATGCAGTTTATTATGCTGTGATGTTTACTTATTGCTCATTCTTCGCTACGGCGTCGTATATTACTTTTGTGTTGTTGTTTTCTGCCATTGGGCGTGATTGCTCCCGTTTGGGAACGCCTTATTTCATTATATATCATTTCACTTATATCCTGATTTATACCCGATTTTCGGGGTTACTTTTTCAAAGGAAATGTTGCCAAAATTATTTTAAGGATAACTTAACTTTAAAAAGAACTTTATTGAACTATTTAAGGTTTTCTAAATGTTTAATTGAATGTTTTCAACACTCACTACTTTTAATAGTTTTGATTTCTGGGTTCGGCTTACTTAGTCGCGTTACGCCTGTAGATGTTGCGTGGTTAAGTACCAGTCATGAGTCGAAATATTCGGGTTATGACACTATGATTTTTCTGAATTAAAAATACCTAAAAAAATCAGCAGGCTAATATAAGCATTACAGTGAAAAACGACGGCATAAGCTGTACAAACCGCCGCGGAACCGCGGTCCTACCACGCTTGGACCACAGATCCGCAGCGGTACAGAAGCATTATGCAGTCGTTTTAGCAAAGTAATGACTGTAGCTGCATGTTTAGTTTTCTCGGTATTTTTAATCTGACTCAAGTGTTGAGTGTTCTGGGGTTTATTTTGTATTCGTTGATTCGATCGGAATATTTAAATTCGTAATGTTTTCCGGATAATTTAGAAAGTATTAAAAAGTTCGAACGGATATCAATAACTCACTTTTTCCCGACCCGGAAAATTTCCAAGTGTTGGATTTTTCCGTTGTTTAAGAACGTCTAAATCATGCAAGTTACGCAATGGACCCTCTAGAAGACAACAAACCTTAACTCGATTATGTGACCATCTTGAACTGCCTTTTGAACCTTAGGTTTGGGGCAGTACGGCGTTGTCACATGTGAGGCGTTGGCTTGACCCTTCTACGGCTGGACCATTGGTACTGTGGCATGTGATGGATGTTTTTAAACTCCCCTCAAGTGTTGAGAACTATTTGGGAAAACTTGGGTGTTTGATCATTCGATCGGAAAGTTTAACATTGTCTATTTATCTGGAATGTGATACAATATTTGGAATCCACAAGTAGTTATGAGATAACTAATTTGAATGTTATAAACATAGCACTTTAGTCTCAAATGATCGGTTGCCACGGGATTTTGATGCGATCAAAATTCTATCGCAATCACGTAGCGTACGCGGATACTCGCCGGATAAACTTAATAGACAGCCACACCCCAAAGCCCCGACAAAGTGACTGTAGGAGAACCCCGTCGCCAAAAGCATCCATTCGGGTGCTCGCGGCAGCGGTGTTCCGCCTTAGTGCACTTCGTCGACGGTATTGGGGGTGCGGCCGTCTACTAAAGTTTGCGACGAGCATTCGATCACATATCGGGAATCTTGTTGAATTGCCCGACTAGATATTGAAAAGTGTTTTCGATATAGAGACTAAAATGCGGGGTTTATAATTGTTAGGAATGCGATGTCTAAGGAGGTTGCGGATTCCAACTGTTGTAGTTTTACACTTTCTTTTCTGCGACCGTAAGTGTAATATGTGTTATCGCCGGTTTCGTTGATATATGTCAACGACAATTGGGATGCGCATATTTACTTACGTTGATGACATGTAATGTTATGTATTGCTGGATATGTTATATTGGATCGTCGCGTTTTTGAATAGCCGGGGGTTTTATGTGAGATGAGGGTTTTTATTTTCATTCATGTAAATTTCATTGTATGTAATATTCTTTTATTGGGGCACTTCCGGGATGAGGTTGATGTCACCATTTGTATATTATTTACTTTTCCACACTTGGATAGACCCAAGGAGGAGAGCACAATTAACCGGGTTCTAGAGTCCAGTGGGAGACCAACTCGAGGAGTCGAGTCCGGGTCTCCTAACTCTAGAATTTGTAGGGTTGCTTGCCGCTCTCGTAGGGGTCTAGGGGTGTGGGTTTGGCTATTCATTGCGACCGTGGAATCCGTGTTTTATAAAGGCTCAAAATAAAACTCGGACGTCCTAGTATATCCAATGTTCATATGTTTCTTCTGCTGCGATATCTGTGATGTGATCATTTGATATGTTGTTGATAGATAATGTATATAGTATATATGATATATTATATAGACGTTACTTATGTTTTACACCCGCGCTAGCCCTGCCCCGCTCTGCCGTTAGTTACCTAACCTAACGGTGCACGAAGGGACATCGAGGCGAATGCGGATGGCATAAGTGTACGTCGTATTTATCTGTGATGTTTAGATGACTTAAATGATGGGACTTCATTAATATGATTAATGAAAGAAAAGAAACCTAAAAGATGTTGTGGAATCGAATTTTCAAAAACAGGTAGCTACAGTTCTTGCTTTGCATCGCGGTGTTCCTTGTAGAACATCATGCACCTTATTCGATAAGGAAAGGGCCAAGATCCCTTCACCGGGAATGACCCCTTTAGAAATAACTGGCAGATGCTACACCCCTCGGTTTTGTCTTTTAATTGCTTTTCTAGTTCTTGCTTTGCACAGTGATATATATGATATATCCTTCATCTCATTCGACGAGGAAAGAGCCAAGATCCCTTCACCGGGAGTGACCTCTTTAGCGAAACTAGCAAAAGCCTCAAAACCACTCCATTTTAAAATTATTTGATTCTACAACGATATCAAGTTCATTACGCAATAGGTTTTCAGAAAAACCTGTCGTAGCCCTCCGTCATTTCAGATAAGTCCTACTTAGTATTCGTGCTGCGTTTGTTAACCTTGTCAAGGCGTAGTGTGCGGTAGCTGACTAGTATTTATCTGTTCATGCATATGATGCAGATTGGATTAGGTTAGTCGTACGGCCTTGTTGACCTTGTCAAGGGTCGTGCGGGTGGGTTTAATTCAATCAAGAAATGACGGGTTGAACTTGACTTACGGTCTATGGTTTGTTGACCTTGTCAAGGTCATAGATCGTTCGGGGCAAAATATTATCGGGAATTTCAAGTGTTGAAATTTGCAATGAGATTGCATACCTTCTATGAGATAGTTGGATCCCGATACCCACTGCGAGTAATTGTTACTCCTGGGAGAGTTTTACACATTACAATTAGCCGATCAAGTAGGTGTCTAGAAAGGTGTCAACGGGGTTACGCCTCTGGGAAAATGAGGTTTACTTTAATTAGGTCCGTGCGAAAGCACGGGGACCCTCCCTCAAAGTAACGACACTGGCCTGGCTGAAAGATTGGCAAAGTTGTAGGGTGTAATTAATCCCTGCTAGTCTTTCCTTTTAGGGTTTGAAGGAAGATTTGATAAAAACAGTGGGAGCCATCCTGATTAGATAAAATAATAACCAATCTGATCTTGCAAGAGCGCACGCAGAGTGTTTTCTTCTCTCTCTCCAGGTAGCGACCATATCATGCCTTAATCAAGATAATAATACGGATGTATTGACCGAACCCGCTTGTTATACTGTGCTGGGGAACGTTGGTCCCGCTCCAACTTATAATTGTTATAAGACAGAGCAGGAAATAGGGGATTACCAGAATTCCCGTGCCGCCCAAACGAAGAAAGTGCATGCTGATGCATCTTTTTCGGGTATGTTCATTACAGAGAACTATTTCTCAGTATCCTTTACGTCCTAGGTATGAGATACTGGATCAGGATCCCACATATGTAATTTGTTACATGGGCTACAGACAAGTAGAGAACTGAGAACGGGTGATAAGTTTCATGAGATAGAAACGGTGCAAGTGTTGCAGCCAAGTCTGTTGGTAGTTATCACCCTGTATTACCAGAATACATTGATTCTGAACAAATGTCATTAGATACCGAACCTGATATACAACATCATATCAGTCTCTTTATTCGTAAAGAAGGATATAATTTTGTATTGTTGGATAATGTTTTGAACATTTCCTATATCAAGAGTTGATCGGTTCAGGCACGTAATCTAAAAGCATTGACGTTCTAAATCAAACTACAGTTCTTAGTATACAGAACACACACAAGAGTCAGAAATGAACGAATCCTTCTTGAGGCATTGTAGACTAGGTCATATCAATGCGACCCGACTAGCGAAGTTACATAAAGATGCATATTTAAATTAGTTTGAATTTACATCTTGTGAAACTTGCCGGTCATGTCACAGAAATAAGATGACCATAGCTCTGTTTATAGGAAATAGAAAAAGAGTTAGTGAACTCTTGGGATGATACATGTTGATGTATGAAGGTCCCCAGTCTACACATGCAAAGACCGGTTCTTTGTACTTCATTACATTCTCTGATGATCTCTCAAGATTCAGACATATGTTCCTGTTGAAACACAATTCCGAAGCTTTTGAGATATTCACAGAATATAAGTTAGAAAGTAGAGAACCAAAACGGGTATAAGTATTATGTCCTTTGATGTAATCAAGGAGGAGAATACTTGAGCACGGAATTCCTGGATTATTCTAAAGGAGAATGAGATTCTCTCTCAGCATTACTCCTCCGTATACACCACAGCACGTCGGTGTATCGGGGCGGAGCAATCGCACCCTATGTGATAAGGTGTGGTCTATGATGAGTACTACTGAGTTACCTATTTTCTTTTAGGAGTTATGCACTGGAGAAGTTGCATACCTATTGAATAGGGTTCCGATCAAATCAGTTGCCTACCACTTTATATGAGATATGGAAAGGAAAGAGCCCATATCTTAAGTTTGTTAAGATTTGGGGTTGTCCAGCCTATGTCTAAACGCATAATCCAGACAAGCTCGAGGAAAAGTCAGTTCTGTGGAAGTTTGTTGGATATCCCAAGCATTCACAAAGGAATATCTTCTACCAAACCGAGGAACAAAAGATGTTTTGTTTCTCAGCATACCACCTTTGTGAAAGGGAATTTCTTGTGAAGAAATTAGTGGTCAGGAGGTAGAACTGGAAAGAGTTCCAGCTATACAAACTTCAGCTGATGATTTGGTAGAACCAAAGGATTCAATAGTTTCCAACGAACCTCAGCCTCTCCGCCGATCTAGTAAGGTTCCTCACCTACCTGAGAGATACTTCTGTTTCTCTATGACAGTGGGAGCGAGGATTGCATCATGAGATGATAACCCAACTAGTTTCGAGCTGGCCATCAGGAGTGGGACTCTATAAGAATGGCTGGATGCTTAGCGATCTGAGATGGAATCCTTATACACCAACAAAGAGTAAGTGCACGGCGGCGGCCCGGCCTCCATCCCGAGGCCAAATGCGGAAGCGATGGTTAACTTTAATTTTTCTTGACCGGCACCACCGCGCACTAGAACCCAGATCGGGCCATTAACTAGTCATAGCTAACTACAAGATGGGGAAGAGAGATATACCGAGTGATCCGAGTCCTCCGGTCTTCTCGCCGTCGTCCCGATCTCCCGCGGAATGTCTGGTCTCCACCTCCGCGCCGGAAGGGCACCACGTCGCCTGCTTCTTTTATGGGTTCCCACCTCTATACCGAGGCAACTCGGGCACGAAGTTGGCGAGCCGACGTGCCCAAGGTTCGCTGTAGAATATAGTGTAGAACCATATATCTCATTTGGGGTTCATGGAGGTTGCCATTTTGTGGAGGAGAATGAACTATACTTTGGAGGTGGAACTATGGGATTTTTGCCAAGCCAAATGAGTGTAAAAACCCCACTACCAAATTGGGACAGCCCTCATATCATGCTTGGCCGGCCATGCATTTGGGAATGAGAGAATGGGGTAACAAAAATGAGGGAGACCAATAATAATGCAAGGGAGAGGAAAAATGTTATCATGAAACATGATCACAATCAAAAACCCACACTCCACCAACCAATCAACAACCATGATTGCTTCAAAAAGTCAAGCAATCATGAACTCAAGAAAGTCAAGGTATGGTGCAATTATCATGACATTACATCTTGCAAAAACAACCCTCCAAATTGCTTATTTGCACAAATGCAAATAAGCCCTCCTCCACCAATCTTCGGCCAATGAACGATACAAAGGAAATTGGCCGAAACGGAAAGCAAACTGGCAACTCCAGAAAATTGGTCCCGTAATAAATTACAGGAAAACCCCGATACTGTGTATACACACCCGCATTTGTATTCCAACCGAAATACAAATGCAATGAGATAAAATCTACACTGTACTATACTAGGATCCGGCTTAAACCAAAGCCGGCTAGTAATATCCGTTCGATCCTGATCCGTGCAATACCGCATGTATCTGATCGAACCCTGCCATATATCCATACGGCCTGTAGTACAAACTGTCCGATCCTGATCCGTACAATACCGCACGTATCTGATCGGACCTTGCCATATCTCCATACGGCCTCTACAGCGTTTCGCCCGAAAGCTTGAGTAACTGTATGTGTGGTGGACTCTAAAGACTCGTCAATACTATGGCTGTGGATTTAACCACTAGCACGTCAGAGGTATTAGCCATACGTGATGGGCCACCAGCTATTGACCAAAAGGGACGTCGATGAGTGAACTCATCCTGACACCCTACTGAGCCTGTCAGTGACAATATCCGTACAGTCCGGTCCGTTCGTCTATGAGCATCGCATGGCGGGCCTAGGGGGTTGGTAAAAATCAGGCCCCCAAAAGCGGTACAAGTCGTGTCGGAGTGTAGCCCAGAACACCCTAAGATACTACTGGAATACCTACCAGTAAATCTCCTGCCTCGGCCGAGGGCTTCGTATAATGGCTCTCCTAGACACAGCGCGACCTCACCCCCAATACCGGGAGAGACGAACCCCTGAAGATCCGCTCACTGCCTCCATGTGGCTCGGGACTGTACCCAACTAAAACCTGTTTGCACGTCTCCTTTGAGTGTGGTAGGGTAGTAATCAAATTACAGTGGGAACTCACACGAAACAAATGACGATCCCCAGGTCGATGAACTAACCTGTACACATGTCACTAGGGAACTGCTATCTGACGTCAGGTATAAGACCAACTAGCATGTTTCCTGCGAGTCCTGTCCGGTGTACTCATAACCCAATGAGCACCTGTATACATCTTAGGTGATCCAACTAACACCAATGGCTTGTGAGACCGGCCACCGCCCCTCGTCGGGGTCTCGAATGTATACACTAGTCTACTCTGGAGTATCGATGCCCTGTCTCGAAACTCCTACGACTAGGGACCTTTTAAGGATGTGCTTATAGACCCCAGCTCCCACTTATATGATCGCCCTCATACTGCTGGTGGTCAAGCAAGAATCCTAGGGGCTCTATCAACGTGTAATAGCGACATGTCAGGTCACCTAAAGCAGTACACGATGATAAAGGTAAACCAGATAGCATATTATCATCTTGAGTAAGACTGTCCTACCGGGATAGGTCCTCCCTCAATCATTGCAATCACGTGCCTGTGATCCAATAATTGACTCTGAGGGCACTATCTCCAACACAAAGTATGGTTTTTGGTTGCTTTATCTGAAGGGTTAAATCCCCATCAGGAGCAAGTATATCTTGAGAAGATTACTTGGTGTACATGGAAAAGTTGAGACTTTCAAAGCTAGACTTGTTAAAGGTTTGCATCATCGACCAGGTATGGATTATGGTGAAACCTTTTCTAAGTAGCTATGCTTAAGTCCATCCAGATCCTACTTTCCACGGCTACATACCATGACTACGATATCTGGCGGTTGGGTGTCATGACTGCTTTTCTAAATGTTGATTTGGAAGGGAGCGTCTATAAGTACACAGCCAGAGGGCTTCATAGACAGTGGGAGCAGCGGAAGCGTGTACAAGTTGCTTTATGGGATAAAGCAAGCATCGCGGTGTTGGAACGTCTGTTTTGATGTGGTAGTCAAAGAGTTTGACTTCATCAAAATGGTAGATGATCCTTGTATATACAAAAAGGTAGTAGGGAGTATGGTGGTGATCCTCGTAGAGTACGTGGATGACATACTCTTGATAGGGAAGGAGTTTCCTATGCTACGCTCGATCAATCTCCGCTTATCACAATGATTCTCCAAATAGGATCAAAGTGATACCTACTAAATCTTGGGTTTTGGATCTATGAGATAGATCTAATTGGATGTTAGGATACACACTAGTTGTAGTGAGATGGTATCAATTGATCCTGGGGAGAATCACTGGAAGGGTTCCAGGGTGATAAGGACGACTGAATGTCAGTCACAGGCATTGTCTTTACCCTCAGTAAAGGGACGGTATGTTGGAAGAGTTCCAAGCTAGATACCGTGACATTCTAGACGATTAAAGGCAAGACACATCGTTACCAAAGATGCTACCAAAGAGGCAGTCTGGGTGTATATTAGTTCATGAGATGAACTTCGTTCCTACCATTGTGTGACAATGGAGTTATGGCTTATGCCTAGGAACGCCCGTCCCATCAGTGATCCAGACATATTCTAAGGCAGTGTCACCTGATCATGGAGATGGTTGATCTCCAGGGGATCGAGGTTAGGAGAGTAGACTCAAAGGACAACACGGAGGATCCACTCACAAAGGCCTTTTCCCAGAGAGAGACTTTTATGGGATGGTTGAGTATGAGATACTTCAACCACTGTTATCAGATGGCCCTAGTGCAAGTGGGAGATTGTTAGTTATATGTATGCCCTAGAGGCCATTACTATACATGAGATGTATATTATACTGGATGCTTGGACATATATAGGGAGGACTTTCTTGCTCGACAAGATAGTATGCTATCTGGTTACTTTTTACCTTAACGTTTATACTGATTGTCTCTCTGTTACATGTTGGTAAAGCCCTTAGGATGTGTACTTGACTACCTGGACTATGATGCGGATCATACTAGTGGGGACATGGTAGTCCATAAGTACATCCTTCAAGGTCCCTAGTCGTGGGCGTATCGAGATGGGGCATCGATATACCATAGTAGACTAGCATACACCTTCTCGACCCATATAGATGGGCGATGGATGATCCCATATCCATTGGTGTTTGACATCAGAGATGATATACGGGTGCTCAGTGGAGACTGGGTACACTGGACGGACTCGCCGAGAACTCCCAGATGGTATTATACCTTACGTCAGATGGCAGTTCTCTGGTGACACTGGTACAGGTTAGTCTGTAGACCCGAGATCGTCATAGAGTCTTGTGTGATTCCCAATGTGCTTTGATTTCCACCTTACCACGTCCAAGAGGGCATGCAAAACGGTGGTTTTTTGGGTACAGTCCTGAGTCACTGGAGGCAATGAGCGATAGGAGGGGTTTCGTCTCTCCCGGTATTGGGAGTTGATGTTGCGCTATGCTCGATTGGCCATAACAGGGAAGTCCCTGGCCAGGGCTGGTTTAGAGATTTACTGGTAAGTGTTACCAGTAGTTTCTCGAACCGTTATGAGCCTCATATCGGTATGACTTATCGGTTATTGGGGTCTGACGATTACCACCCCTAGACTTGATATGCGACATATCAGATGAGGAGACCGGACTGTACGGTAGTGTCACTGTCAGGCTTTTTGCAGGAGTTGGAGCGGGCTTGCTTGCTGATATTCTGATCGCTAAATACCCGGGTAGCCGTTACGTCCAGCTAGTACCGCTGACGGCTTGTGGGTGCTTGATATGATCATCACCTACTGCCGGCGTATTGATGAGTCTTTAGAGTCCTACATAGAGGTTTTACTGGCTCAGGCAAAACGAAATAGGAGCGCATAGGTGATATGTGCGGGACCGAGAATAATACGAGTATGTGATACCGTATTCAATTCTCGCGATGTTTGTATCGATCGGTTATATGCGATATAACTAGGTTATCGAATCAAGGGTTGATTCGATAAGTCGATGCATTGGATGTTAGTCGGTTATATGTGATATAACCGGATTATTAAGTCAAGTGTTGATTTAATAATTTAGTGTATAATTGTATATGAGATATACTAATTTACATTAACTAACATTGGTTCACTTAAGCATTTATTTTTCTCACTTGTGCACAACTTAATATATATGTGATATATATTTATTTGTGTACATATTGTATCGTGGTTGTTGATACAACTATCATGGGTGTATAAGACCTATACCTTACTAATTATAGTATTAGGTTTTTATATTTAAAGTAATTCTAAAATTAGTGGATAATGAGCTCACATGCATGAAGCTTCATGAAGCTTATGGTTGCATTAACTTAGTCCACTAGTTTTGTTTTACTTAAGATATTAATTAACCTAACCACTATAATTATCCATAGTTATGTCTCTACATGAGTTAGTATATGATACCCACTCACCCATGGTTAGCTAACTCTCTCTTGATTAGTTTTCATTCTCATTTTGAGCTCATCTTCTTCCTCCTTCAATTTCTTTCTAGGGTTTGATAAAGAGAGAGAATGATAGTGAGAAAAGAAATTCTAAAGTGTACCCATTTCCTATTTCATCATCCTCTACTAGACTAGCACTTTAGTTTAGGGTGTTTGCTTCTCTAATTCTCTAGTTAGTGAAGTAAAAGCTTGAGTTCGTATTCTCTCGACGTAGATCATCTTCGGCCTCGAAGACTTCAAGCAAAACCGTTGCCCTCTTCTCATGGAGCCTTCCGAGAGTCCGGGAGCACGATGATCGCAGCGAAGGGACTACTACAAGGAGCTTAAGAAGTGAAGGACCGATCTACAAAGGTTGTATTTCGTATTCACTTAGAGATAATTGTTATTTACTAGCATGTGTTACCCTAATTATCTAGCAAAGATCTTGTTTAAAGTTATTCGGCACGGCTAAAATTTTAATCGGGCATGGTTGATGCCTTGTAGAACCTTCTTAAAGTGCCTAGTAACCCTACAAGTTAGAGCCGAACCGACGTTCCCCAGCCCCGAATAAGAATTCGGATCGGTCAAGCGATACATTTTATTATCTTGATTAGGGCGTGAAATGGTTGCTACCTGGAGAGAGAGAAAGGAAACACTCAGCGTGCGCTCTTGCAAGATTAGATTGGTTATTAATTTATCAAACCGGGATGGCTCCCACTGTTTCCTTAAATTCTTCTTCAAACCCTAAAAGAAGAACTAGTCAGGATTAATCGCATGTGACAATACTTGCTTAACCTTTCAGCCAGGCTAGTGTTGGTACTTCGAGGGAGGTTTTCCAACGCTTTCACAAAGTTTCTTAATTACATAACCTCTTTTCCCTGGAGGCGTAGCCCCGCTAACACCGTTCTAGACACCTACTTAGTTTATAGCATTGATTGTTAAGTGAAATAATCTCCCGAGAGTAATCCAACTCATCAGTGGGATCGGGATCCAACTATCATTGTGTGATGACCTAGATGGAATCCACTCTAGTAACCACACTCCAGAAGGTATGCTAAATCTGTAAGTTTCCTATATATTTGAAACTCCCGATGTGGTTTTTTCCCCTAGGACCCTAGTGACCTTGACGGAGTCAACAAATCAAAAAGTCCTAGTCAAGTTCAACCCGTCATTATCTGGATTGCAGTAAACCCACCAGCACAACCCTTGACGAAGTCAACAAGGTTATACGACTGTCCTAACCAATCCCATATAGTGCTATAAACAAGTACCACTCAGCTACCGTACACTACGCCTTGACGGAGTCAACAAACGCAGCACGAATACTAAGTGTTACTTGTAAGAAATGACGGAGGGCTACGGCTGGGTTATTAGAGAAAAACCCGTTAACGTAATGAACTTGATATCATTGAAGGAACCTGAGTGCTTTTACAAATATATAGTGGCGAAAACTTTTGCTAAAGAGGTCACTCCCGGTGAAGGGATCTCGGCTCTTTCCTCGTAGAATGAGGTGCAGGATATTCCAACTGAATACCGTGATGCAAAGCAAAAAGTAATCAACTATAGTGAAGTTATTACCCTGACGCAAACTTCTGTCCAAGGGGTCACTCCCGATGAAGGGATCTCGGCCCTTGCCTCGTCGAATGAGGTACTGGATATTCATAACCGAATACCTCTGTGCAAAACAAAAGAGAACGTCCTTGCAATAACAGCTTTTTGAAAATTGTTCCAACAACATCTTTTAGGTTTATTTTCTTTGCATTAATATAATGTGTCCCATCAGTTAATCCTACCATTGCAGAAAACAACGAAAATATAACGTACGCTTATACCATCCGCATTCGCCACTGGGCCCCGTCATCACCCGTTAGGTTACTTAACTAACGACAGAGCGGGGGCTGGACTAGCGCGGATGCAAAACATAAGCAACGCCTACTAGATATCATATATAGATATATACATTCGTCAGATGCAATGATAGCCATTCCAGATCACAGATGGAACACATTGGATATGCTAGGAATCCGCGTTTCGTTCGAGCCTGCAACGAAAGAAGGATTACACGGTTGCGAAGTATGGACTTTGGTTACTATATCTAAAGGGTTAAATCTCCATTATGAGCAAGTATATCTTGAGAAGATTACTTGGTGTACATAGAAAAGTTAAGACTTTCAAAGCTAGACATGTTAAAGGTTTGCATCATCGACCAGGTGTGGCTTATGATGAAACCTTTTCTAAGTGCCTATGCTTAAGTCCATCCAGTTCCTACTTGCCAATGCTACATACCATGACTACGATATCTGGCGGTTGGGTGTCATGACTGCTGTTCTAAATAGTGATTTAGAAGAGAGCGTCTATATGTACACAGCCAGAGGGCTTCATAGACAGTGGGAGCAGCGAAAATGTGTGCAAGTTGCTTTACAAGTTAAAGCAGGCATCGCGGAGTTGGAACATCTGTTTTGATGTGGTAGTCAAAGAGTTTGACTTCATCAAAATGGTAGATGAATCTTGTATATACAAAAAGGTAGTAGGGAGTATGGTGGTGATCCTCGTATAGTACATGGATGACATACTCTTGATAGGGAAGGAGTTTCCAATGCTACGCTCAGTCAATCTCCTCTTATCACAAGGATTCTCCATATAGGATCAAGATGATACCTCCTAAATCCTGGGTTTTGGATCTATGAGATAGATCTAATTGGATGTTAGGATTCTCACTAGGTGTAGTGAGATGGTATCAATCGATCCTGGGGAGAATCACTGGATAGCTTCCAGGGTGGTAAGGTCGACTGAATGTCAGTCACAGGCATTGTCTTTACCCTCAGTAAAGGGACGGTATGTTGGAAAAGTTCCAAGAAAGATACCGTGGCATATTAGACGATAAAGGCTGGATACATCACTACCAAAGATGCTACCAAGGAGGCAGTCTTGGTGTATATTAGTTCATGAGATGAACTACGTTCCTACCATTGTGTGACAATGAGGTTGTGGATTATGCCTAGGAACGCCCGTCCCATCAGTGATCCAGACATATTCTAAGGCAGTATCACCTGATCATGGAGATGGTTGATCTCCAGGGGATCGAGGTCAGGAGAGTAGTCTCAGAGGACAACACGGCGGATCCACTCACAAAGGCATTTTCCCAGAGAAAGACTTTTATGGGATGGTTGAGTATGAAATACTACAACCACTGCTATCAGATGGCCCTAGTGCAAGTGGGAGATTGTTAGTTATATGTATGCCCTAGAGGCCATTACTATACATAAGATGTATATTGTAGTGGATGCTTGGACATATATAGGGAGGACTTTCTTGCTCGACATGATAGTATGCTATCTGGTTACTCTTTACCTTAACGTGTACACTGATTGTCTCTCTGTTACATGTTGGTAAATCCCTTAGGATGTGTACTTGACTACCTGGACTATGATGCAGATCATACTAGTGGGGACATGGTATTCCATAAGTACATCCTTCAAGGTCCCTAGTCATGAGTGTATCGAGACGGGGCATCGATATACCAGAGTAGACTAGCGTATAGCTTCTCGACCCATATAGATGGGCAATGGATGATCTCATATCCATTGGTGTTTGACATCAGAGA
Organism: Agapanthus africanus; assembly: GCA_030015575.1. Lineage (NCBI taxonomy): Eukaryota > Viridiplantae > Streptophyta > Magnoliopsida > Asparagales > Amaryllidaceae > Agapanthus > Agapanthus africanus. The sequence goes on along the minus strand of JASDDO010000022.1, from coordinate 296,215,688 downwards.
TGATATACGGGTGCTCAGTGGAGACTGGGTTCGCTGGACGGACTCGCCGAGAACTCCCAGATGGTATTATACCTCACGTCAGATGGCAGTTCTCTGGTGACACTGGTACAGGTTAGTCTGTAGACCCGAGATCGTCATAGTGTCTTGTGTGATTCCCACTATGCTTTGATTTCCACCTTACCACGTCCAAGAGGGCATGCAAAACGGTGGTTTTTGGGTACAGTCCCGAGTCACATGGAGGCAATGAGCGATAGGAGGGGTTTCGTCTCTCCCGGTATTGGGGGTTGATGTTGTGCTGTGCTCGATTGGCCATAACAGGGAAGTCCATGGCCAGGGCTGGTTTAAAGATTTAGTGGTAAGAGTTACCAGTAGTTTCTCGACTCATTATGATCCTCATATCGGCACGACTTATCGGTTATTGGGGTCTGACGTTTACCACCCCTAGACTTGATATGCGACATATCAAACGAGGAGACCGGACTGTACAGTAGTATCACTGTCAGGCTTTTGCAGGAGTTGGAGTGGGCTTGCTTGTTGTTCTTCTGATCGCTCAATACCCGGGTAGCCGTTACGTCCAGCTAGTACCGCTGACAGCTTGTGGGTGCTTGATATGATCATCACCTACTGCCGGCATATTGACGAGTCTTTAGAGTCCTACATAGAGGTTTTACTGGCTCAGGCAAAACGAAATAGGAGCGCATATGTGATATGTGCGGGACCGAGAATAATGCGTGTAGGGTTAGTATAGCACCTTGTGAAGGTTTTGTCAAGCATCAATCATGCTACTTTTAAAATTTTTGGGGTGCTAAACAAACCCAAACCAAGATTTTAACTAGAGACTTAGGGTAAACATTCATGTAAACAACTTTACATCTAAGAGTTAGGGATTACAACCTTTGTAGTCTGTTCCTTCACTTCATAAGCTCCGTGTTGAGGTCCCTTCGCTGCGATCATCAAGTACCCGGACTCTAGAGAGGCTCCATGAAGAGAAAGATGCAAGCTTGCTTCCAATCTTTAACAACTAAGATGGTCTACCTTGAAGAATCTCACACCCAAGCTATTGCTTCACTAATCAAGTATTAGCAAAGTAAACACCCTAATCTAAGTGGCTAGAATAGATGAGGATGATGAAGTAGGAATTTATCTCTCTTTTGTTTTCTTTTTCTCACTTTATTTCATCACATCACAAAAAGCTAGAAAGCTTTTCAAAGAGGAAGAAGAAGAAGAAATCTATTTGTGATGAATAATGAAATCTTATATTGTGGTTACAAATCCAACCATGGGTTAAGAATAAAGGCTTAACCCTTGTAGAGAATTAACTAGGGTAAAGGGTTTTGGGTTGGGTTAAGAAATATCTTCACAAAATATCTTAGCTAAAAACAAAAGAAAGCTTCATGAAGCTTCATGAAAAAGCTAACCCAAATCAAAACCCTAACTTGTTTAAACTCCACAAAATATGTTGCATTTGTAACCCTAACATGTTACAATCTTATATATCACATATATAATATATAATGTAACAAAATAAAATAATACAAATAACATATATCGCATATACATCAATGTATTATCCATGTGAGAAAAAGAATCTTTAAGTGAGCTTATATTAGTTAATGTAATATAATATATCAAATATATAATAATACATTAAATTATCGAATCAACACTTGATCCGATAATCCGACTATTTTACAAATAACCGACTAATATAATCTGTATCAGTTCATCGAATCAACACTTGATCCGATGATACGGCTATATCACATATACCCGGTCGATATCACATATCGCGAGAATCTAATACTGTATAACATACACGTATTATTCTCGGTCCCGTATATATCACATATGTACTCCTATTCCGTTTGCCTGAGCCAAGAAACCTCTGTGTAGGACTCTAAAGAATCGTCAATACGCCGGCAGTAGGTGATGATCATATCAAACACCCACAAGCTACAAGCGGTCAGCTAAACGTAACAGCCACCCAGGTATTGAGCAATCGGAAGATCAACAAGCAAACCTGTACATTCTCCTGCGAATCCAATCAGTAACACTCTCGTACAGTCCGGTCTCTTCGTCTAATATGTCGCATATCCAGTAGTCTAGGGGTGGTTAACGTCAGACCCCAGTAACCGATAAGTCGTGTTGATATGAAGTCCATAACAGTTCGAGAAACTACTGATAACACTTACCAGTAAATCTCAGCAACCATGGCCAGGGATTTCCAGTTATAGCCAATCGAACACAGGGCAACATCAACTCCCTATACCGGGAGAGAGGAAACCCCTCCTAAAGCTCATTGCCTCCATGTGACTCGGGACTGTACCCAAAAGCCACCGTTTTGCACGCCCTCTTGGACGTGGTATGATGGAAATCAAAGCACAGTGGGAATCACACAAGACTCTATGACGATCTCGGGTCTACAGACTAACCTGTACCAGTGTCACCAGAGAACTGCCATCTGACGTGAGGTATAATACCATCTGGGAGTTCTCGGCGAGTCCGTCCAGTTACCCAGTCTCCACTGAGCACTTGTATACTATCTCTGATGTCAAACATCAATGGATATGGGATCATCCATTGCCTATCTACATAGGTCAAGAAGCATACGCTAGTCTACTCTGGTATATCAATGCCCTGTCTCGATACACCTGCGACTAGGAACATTTGAAGGATGTACTTAGCGACTACACTGTCCCCACTAGTATGATCTGCATCATAGTCCTGGTAGTCAAGTACTCATCCTAAGGGCTTTATCAACATGTAACATAGAGACTATCAGAGTACATGTTAAGATAAAGAGCAACCAGATAGCATACTATCAAGTCGAGCAAGAAAGTCCTCCATATATATGTCTAAGCATCCACTACAATGTACATCGCATGTACAGTAATGGCCTCTAGGGCATATATATCACTAACAATCTCCCACTTGCACTAGGGCCATCTGTTGTAGTATCTCATACCCAACAATGAGCTGTGGTTGAAGTATCTCATACTCAACCATCCCATAAAAGTCTCTACTGGGAAATAGGCCTTTCTGAGTGGATCCGCGTTGTTGTCCTCTGTATCTCTCTCCTGGCCTCGATCTCCCTGGAGATTAACCATCTCCATTATCAGGTGATACTGCCTAAGAATATGTCTGGATCACGGATGGGACGGGGTTTCCTTGGCATAAGTCATAACTCCATTGTCACACAATGGTAGGAACGAAAATTCATCTCATGAACTCATATATATCTAGACTGCCTCGTTGGTAGGATCCTTGGTAGCAATGTATCTTGCCTTTAATCGTCTAGTAAGTCACGGTATCTAGCTTGGAACTCTTCCAACATACCGTCCCTCCACTGAGGGTAAAGACAATGCCTGTGACTGACATTCAGTCGTCCTTATCACCCTGGAATCTTTCCAGTGATTCTCCACAGGATCGATTGATACCATCTCACTACAACTAGTAAGAATCCTAACATCCAATTTAGATCTATCTCATAGATCCATAACCCAGGATTTAGAAGGTATCACCTTGATCCTTTATGGAGAATCTTTGTGATAAGAGGAGATTGACCAAGTGTAGCATAGGAAACTCCTTTCCTATCAAGAGTATGTCATCCACGTACAATACGGGGATCACCACCATACTCTCTACTACCTTTTTGTATATACAAGCTTCATCTACTATTTTGATGAAGTCAAAATCTTTGACTACCACATCAAAACAGGCGTTCCATCTTTGCGATGCCTGCTTTATCCCATAAAGCAACTTGCATACGTTTCCGCTGCTCCCACTGTCTACGAAGCCCTCTGGCTGTGTACTTATAGATGCTCTCTTCTAAATCACTATTTAGAAAAGCAGCCATGACACCCAACCGCCAGATATCGTAGTCATGATATGTAGCAATGGCAAGTAGGATCTGGATGGACTTAAGCATAGCTTTGAAAGTCTTAACTTTTCCATGTACACCAAGTAATCTTCTCAAGATATACTTGCTTCTGATGGGGATTTAACCCTTCAGATAAAGCAACCAAAGTCCATACTTTGTTGGTGTATATGGATTCCATCTCAGATCACTAAGCATCCACCCATTCTTACAGAGTCCCCACTCTTGATGGCCTGCTCGAAACAAGTTGGGTCATCATCTCAAGATGCAATCCTCGCTCCCGCTGTCATAGAGAAACCGAAGTATCTCTCAGGTGGATGAGGAACCCTACTAAATCAGCGGAGAGGCTGAGGTTCGTTAGAAACTATTGAATCCTTCGGGTTTACCAAATCATCAGCTGCAGTTTGTATAGCTGGAAACTTTTCCAGTTCTACCTCATGACCACTAATTTCTTCACAAGAAATTCCCTTTCCAAAAGGTGGCATGCTGAGAAACAAAACACCTTTTACTCCCCAGTTTGGTAGAAGATATTCACTTGCGAATGCTTGGGATATCCAACAAACTTCCACAGAACAGACCTTGCCTCGAGTTTGTCCGGATTTTGCTTTGGACAACCCCAAATCTTAACATCCTTAAGAGATGGGCTCTTTCCATACCATATCACATATGGAGTGGTAGGCACCTGATTTGGTTGGAACCGTATTCAATAAGTATGCAGCTTCTCAAGTGCATAACCCCCAAAAGGAAATAGGTAACTCAGTAGTACTCATCATAGAGTACACCATATCACATAGGGTGTGATTGCTCCGCCCCGATATACCAACGTATTGTGGTGTATACTGAGGAGTAATACTGAGAGAGAATCTTATTCTCCTTTAAAATAGTCCAGGAATCCTGAATGATCGTTTTCTTTGTGTGTCGGTTTAGAAACTAGAATTCACAATCAAAGAATTATTTGACCGCAATCAATAACGGTGTCGGATTGTAGATCATTAGTGAGTGCGGATCGTCCACAGGGATTGCGCGATTCGTTTGTATCTTGTTTTGTTTGAATCGAAACTTTAATAGAAAAGAAAAGCAAAGAAAATGATTCAAGATTTTTATCGATGAGTTTCAAGTATCACTATTCTAATCAAGAATCAAGAAAACGATAAACAACGAGAATCAAGTATCGATAGAATTCCAATCACTTTAGGTTTCAAGATTTGAAGTAAAGCTCGTAGGAATCGATTCGGTTGTAAATGTGAAGAAGATTCAAGATTACGATCTCTTATCTATTAACAAATTGACGCTAAATCGATGTAGAATTCATCGAGGATCAAGGATCTTGCGAAGAGTTAGGGTTCCTCATCTTATCCTTTGTCCTTTCGATGAATCACATTCACTAGATAGCTTCTTGAAAGTAGAATGATCGATTGTTGATCTCAAGATCATGCGAAAGGAATCAAGAGCGCATTCGCATCGATCTAGATCATCGATCAATCGATTTTCAAGAATTTACAATTGTTTTAAGACTTAAGAAATCGTTTAAAGATTTATCAACATCATCATTTTACAGTCGTTTCGATTCCTCCACGAGCGGAGTTTTATTCAAGCATCATCACAAAGTACATATTCAAGAATCGAAATGAATCATAATGCTTGAATTGAAAATAAGCAAGTTAAAGAATCTTCACCTTTATTACATCAATAAGTAGTTACAACTCTCAAGAATTACAAGAGGTAGAAACTTTGCTCGTCGAATCTAGCATCGCTTGGCTCCTTGAGTCTTGGATCGCTTGGATCTCGTGCTCCGTTGAAGTCCGGCTCCGCTTCAAAGGATCTTGAAGACTTGCTTGGCTTGCACTCAAAGGATCTTGAGGTTTCTTGATTTTGGATTGGATTAGGATTAGGGTTTTGACACAAGCCTTGTCACTAGGCTTGTGGGTGGAAATTGGGGAAGATGAAGAATAGGGGAGATTAGAGATTGATCAACTAAGGATTCAACAACTAATGATTGATTACCCTTTCAAGTGAGCCTTAGGGGTCTATTTATAGGTTTTCCAAACCCTAGGTCTAGGAATTCAAATTTGAGTTTTCCCTCCAAAAGTTAGTTAGAGGAAGAGACTTCTAGAAGTAGTTAGTTAGGGGATTAGCTTCTACCCTAAGCTAGGAGGTTAGGGGGAAGGTTCTAGATCCTTAATAGAGTTTAAGTGAAGCTTGTTGAAGAAGCTTGGGGTGTTTAGTTAGGAACCCAATGGCTTGCTGATCTGGCAGAAATTTCAGGATCTTTCTGGAGAATGTAGTGTTTTTCTGAAGTGTGGAAGCTGACATAGGAGTTCTGAGCTGAAGCTGAGGAGGTGATTTGGACAAGCCGCCGCGGAACCGCGGCACAAGGCGGCTCCGGCTGCGGTTCCGCGGCCATGTGGTGGAGCTAGGGCTTCATCTTTCATGTGTTGCTCTCCTATGTCTTTTGATGTATTTCCTGCTATGTTGAATCTCTGAATTCTTTTTAGATCAATACCAGATTCCAAATCCATGAGTTGGCGTCTTTTTAACAGTCTTCGTTTGTAAATTTGACCGATCTTCTGTAATGTCCTGCACAGACTTCGAAACACAAATTGCGATATATAGGAATGATACCATGCTATGAAATGCAGTCAATTTCCCTTATAGTGCCGGTTTTAAAGTCTAACACATGCAATCTGATATTTTACGACTGATTTACTAATATGTGCTATATGAATACTGAACACTTCTAGATGAGTGCAAATGATAGGGAAATTGCCGGTTAAAAGATGCAGTGTTTTCGACTGATCGAATTCCCCCAAACTTATTTTTGATCGTCTCGAGTGAACTTTATTAAAAAGAGAAGGAGAAAATAAAGAAAGAAAAAACTAACTAGCACACTTTCGTAGGCAACACGATTGCACTGAGCACGTGCAACAAGCCTTTAAACCTCTAGGTGTCCCTGGTAGGAGGAGTGTTGTCTCCTGGGGGTTTTCAGCGGATTGCACCCACAAAATCCATTATTAAAAGGAAGATCATGAATATTACATTTAAAGAAAAGAATTGTAAAAGAAAAGCCTTGAAAATTAGGGTTTCCAACTAAGCTAGGTTTTCGGTTGTCATGAGCCCTATCTTAATGGTCATGAAAAGATGTCAGAAATCACGTCCTCCCTCAATAAAACATTGTCTTATTCTTCAGTCATATCTTTCTTCCAAACATCGATCATATAACCCTGCGTGTGTGTAAAGACATCCCTCCACCCGGAGAATTCAATTCAAGCTATCATACTCTTGCCCATCAGCCTCAGTACTTTTTAATTAATGAATATTTAAATGAGATTGCTCACACACTTTCATGCGACCGTTAATACTTCTTGAGGTACTAACCGATCGATTACTCCTGTGCTTGCTTACTTGGTGTATTTTCCTCGTCTTGCACCACCTAAGGCTTAGCAGTGACTCCCAGACCAGTTGGCCTTAGGGCACTAGGTGAAGAGGCACCCTCGCTATATTTTTTTATTGCTGTCTTGGCGATAAAAAAACCAGTGTCCATTTTTCTCACCATTTTATATTTTCTTCATTTTTTTTATTTCCTTCATACTTTTGGCTTTAAGACAAGAGCATTTCAAGGTATCCTCTACTATCCCAGGCTTCAAGACGTGTGTAGGTGCGAATAGCAGGGTATCAACGTTCAAAATGTTTGGCTTCCAGAATAGAAACTATTTTTCAGACTTATTTTTATCCTCAGATTATTGACTTCCTTCATCTTACTAACCCTTGGGACAACGGCTTATTACTAGTTCGTATAAGAAAACTTCTAATTTTCTTGGTTTTCTTAAATTTTTCTAATCTCATGGATGTAATTTTTCACTATCTAATCATTTATTATCTTATTTATATACAAAAAATGTTAAATATTAAAATATTTTTATATTTTGCAAATTTTAAATTTTTATGGATTTTGAAAAAATTTAAATTTTTATAGGTTTTAAAAGAAATGTTTTGTGCTTATGCAAATGATATGCAAATGATGCAATAATAAGCACAAACCTCCCCCAAACTTGTTTTCAACAGTGTCCTCACTGTTGCCAACAGCTATATCTACAAAACCTGTAAGCCTGGGAGGAATTTATTAGTAGGGGCAAAATATATAAGTGAAGAACCTCCCCCAAACTTACTCTTTTCACTTACCTCCATTCAAAAAGATGATGCAGTGATATACATGACATGAAGGTGAGACGGAGGAATTTTAATCCAAATAAAATGGCTCCTGTAAGAACAGGAGCTCCTCCATGGGGTCAGTGGAAAAATACGGGTTTAGTCTATGTCCATTCACTTTGAAAAATGTGCCGTTTTTAACATTTTCTACTTCTACTGCCCCGTGCGGGTATACAGACCGCACAACAAAAGGTCCCTTCCACCGAGATCGAAGCTTACCCGCGTGAAGGTGTAGTCGTGAATCGTAAAGAAAGACTTGTTGACCAGGTGAAAATGTTTTCCTCAAAATGTTTTTATCATGAAAAACCTTAGTCCTATTCTTTATGATCGCAGCGTTATCATAAGCTTCATCGCGAAGTTCGCTTAGCTCATTAAGTTGCAGCTTCCGAAAGTTGCAGGCTTGGTTTAGATCAAAATTTATTTCCTTAATAGCCCACAATGCTTTATGCTCAATCTCGACGGGTAAGTGACATGCCTTCCCAAACACTATCCTATATGGAGACATCCCTAGGTCGGTTTTAAATGCAGTTCGGAATGCCCAAAGAGCATCCGTCAGTTTGGTCGACCAGTCTTTTCTATTCTTAGCAACAGTCTTCTCCAGGATTAGTTTGATCTCTCTGTTTGAGATCTCAGCCTGCCCGCTCGTTTGGGGATGATAGGGTGTAGAAAGTCGGTGGTTGATTGAGTATTTCCGCATCAAAGTCTCGAAAGACCTGTTGCAGAAATGTGTCCCATTATCGCTAATAATAGCGCGTGGGTGTCCAAATCGCGAAAAGATATTCTCTTTCAAGAACTTAATGACAACTTTCCTGTCATTAGTGCGACATGGAATGGCTTCAACCCACTTTGAGACATAATCAACCGCCAGCAGTATGTACAAATTCCCAAAGGAGTTGGGAAAGGGACCCATAAAATCAATGCCCCAAACATCGAATATTTCAACAACCAGAATGGGTTGCTGAGGTATTTCATTTCTCCGGGAGATTCTACCCGTGTACTGACATTGTGTACAGGTTTTGCAATACTCAAATGCGTCCTTGAACAAGGTCGGCCAATAAAATCCGCACTGCAAAACCTTCTCCGCCGTCTTTCTAGGACCGAAGTGACCCCCACAGGCCTGATCATGACAAAAATAAAGAACACTCTTGAACTCTTCTTTCGGGACACACCAGCGAATGATCTGATCAGGACAATACTTAAACAAATATGGATCATCCCAGTAAAAGTGTTTTACTTGGGAAAGAAAACGGTAGTTGTCCTGTTTTGACCAATCGCTGGGTATAAGTCCCGTGACCAGATAGTTCACAATATCCCTGAACCAAGGTTCATTGGATATTGTCAAGAGTTGTTCGTCGGGAAACGAATCATTGATCGGCAGGGTCACAGGGGAAGAAGAGATGCGTGAAAGATGGTCGGCTACTACGTTTTCACATCCTTTCTTATCTTTGATAACAAGATCAAATTCTTGTAACAGAAGGATCCAACGTATTAGCCGACCTTTTGCATCTTTCTTCGCCAGAAGATGTTTTAAGGCGGAATGGTCAGTGTACACAACTATAGGAGAGCCAATTAAGTAAAGCCTGAATTTTTCTAATGCAAATACAACCGCCAAAAGTTCTTTCTCGGTGGTTGTATAATTGATTTGTGCATCATTCAGGGTCTTACTTGCATAGTATATCACGTGTGGCAACTTTTCAATGTGTTGTCCTAAGATTGCACCTACTGCAAAATCAGATGCATCACACATCAGCTCAAAAGGGTAGTCCCAATTTGGAGACGATAGAACGGGGGCTGAAGTGAGGGAGTGTTTAAGTGAGTCAAAAGCTGTCTCACAGTCCGAGTCAAAGTGGAAGGTCGTATCCTTGGCCAGGAGAAGAGTTAAAGGTCTAGCAATTTTGCTAAAGTCCTTAATGAATCTTCTATAAAAGCCCGCATGGCCAAGGAATGATCGAATATCTTTGACGCTTTTGGGATGAGGAAGGTTTTGAATGACATCTATCTTAGCTCTATCAACCTCACTGCCTTTCTGTGAAATAACATGTCCAAGTACAATTCCTTCTTGGACCATGAAATGGCATTTTTCCCAGTTCAAAGTTAAGTTCTTCTCTTTGCAACGAGTAAGAACTGCGTCAAGATTCGCTAGGCAATCAGAAAAAGAGTCTCCAAAAATCGAGAAATCGTCCATAAAGATCTCCAGAAAATTCTCTACCATGTCAGAGAATATCCCCATCATACACCGCTGAAAGGTAGCGGGAGCATTGCATAACCCAAAGGGCATGCGTCTATAAGCGAAGGTACCAAAAGGACAAGTAAAAGTGGTTTTATCTTGATCCTTTTTGGCGATGGGGGCCTGATTATAGCCTGAGTATCCGTCCATAAAACAATAATACTCTCGTCCAGCTAAGCGTTCCAGCATTTGATCAATGAATGGTAGAGGAAAGTGGTCTTTTCTCGTGGCGGCATTGAGTTTTCTATAATCAATACATACACGCCACCCAGTTTGGGCGCGTGTTTGAATCAACTCATTTGACTCATTGGTTATAACAGTGATGCCGGATTTCTTAGGGACGACATGTATAGGACTCACCCATTGGCTATCGGAGATTGGGTATATAATACCATTATCAAGGCATTTGACGATCTCTTTCATCACCGCTTCCTTCATGACGGGATTTAACCGTCTCTGTGGTTCTCGGGTTGGTCTAGCATCATCCATCACATGTATATGATGTTCAACAATCAAGGGACTAATCCCTTTGATGTCCGCCACAGTCCAACCAAACGCCTCTTTGTTAGATCTCCATACCGATAAAAGTGCATTCTCTTGCTCTGATACTAGAGAAGCGGATATGATAACCGGTAAAGACTCCTTCTCACCTAAATAAGCATATTTAAGATGAGAAGGTAAAATTTTGAGATCTAATTCGGGCGGAGAAATGATAGAAGGTGGGATCATAGAGTGATTTTTGGATTTACAAAGAAGCTCAGAGCCTGTGAAAGATACAGACTCGGGTGGAGAAAAGTCAGGAGTGTAGGACTCAAGTGTAGGAAAAGTGTCCTCACTAAGATCATGTGTAAGATCAAACAGAGATGTGGTAATGTCGTCGAGATCAGTAAAGCAAAGTTCCTCAGCTCCGCAACTATCGGGAGCGATCTCGTGGACAGAGCACACATCGAGAATATGAGCAGAGGGTTCTGATGGCTGACTTCCAACTTTGTAGATGTTTAGTTCAATGGTCATATTTCCAAATGATAAGTTCATTGAACCATTTCTACAGTTAATAACAGCGTTGGAAGTGGCAAGGAAAGGACGACCCAGAATCACCGGAATTTGGCCCCGGGGGTTTGCTACAGGTTGTGTATCGAGTACAATGAAGTCTACAGGGAATACAAATTCCCCGACCTTTATCAACACATCCTCTAGTTCACTCCTTGGTTTGGTGATTGAACGGTCTGCCATTTGGAGAGTGCAGTGAGCAGGTTTCAACTCTCCAATCCCTAATTGCTCATATACAGAATATGGAAGTAGGTTAACACTTGCGCCAAGGTCTAAAAGAGCACGATTTATGTTTTTACCCCCAATAGAAATCGATATCGTAGGACATCCTAGGTCCTTACGTTTCTTTGGTAGCTGGGGGATAAAAGCAGTGCTAATATTATTAGACATGAAGACCTTCTTCGGCACTTGAGTCTTCCTCTTCCTAGTGCATAAGTCCTTAAGAATTTTCGCATAAGCGGGGACTTGTTGAATCGCATCTAGGAGAGGGATGTTGATGTTAACCTGTTTGAACATTTCGATAATTTTCTCCATATGTGGACTCGATCTGTTACCCCTTAACCGGTTCGGGTAAGGAGCTTTCGCAATAAGCGCTAGGTCCATCATAGGAGAAGGAAGAGGGGGTAGACGAGATCCCAAAAGAGGAGTGGGGACCGTCTGTGGAGAACTAGAAAGGCTATACTGAGGTGTCGAGCCTAGTGGGAAATGGAGAATAGGCTCGCGAGAAGGTGGTGGGGTAGAAGAACAAGGATCAGAAGTAGAAGTGTGTGTGTGATGAAAGATCTCAGCCGGGGTGTTATTGATAGGATTTTCAATATCAACAATTCCTTCCCCGACATGGTTATTCAGCACTCTTCCCGATCTCAACATTGTGACGGCATTTACATTGTAATGCCCAGGATTTGGCAGGGGTTGAGAAGGAAGTTTCCCTTTTTCTCTCGTACTCATCTCGGCTTTAAGTCGTGCGATTTCAGCTTCCATCGATCTGATACTCTCAGCTTGGGACGCTGAGTTTTTCTTTATCTCACTGACGGAAGTTCTAACCTCAGCCGAAACCTCTATGAAATTTGACAAGAGTGATTTCATGGTTTGAGTGAATTGAGAGAGTTCGTCAGAACCGGTCAACTGCATAGGATTAGACTGTGCAGGAGTGTTGACCTGGTTATGGAAATTTTGTGACTAGTAGGGGTGCTGAGTGAGTTGAAGTGGTTGCTGTTGTGGTGGAAGAGCCCTTTGGAAATTATTTTGGCTTGGAACCGTGTTTTGATGAGATTGTTGTTGGTTCCAAGCAAAATTCGGGTGATTCCTCCAACCCTGATTGTACGTGGAAGAATATGGATCGTTTCTGGGTCTTTGAAATGCGGCATTAGTATGCTCGTGACCTTGAAACGCAGAGTTTAATGGACATTCTTCCGTTAAGTGAGACGGATCAGAACAGCAGCCACATACAGTTTTGGGGAGCGACATTGGGTTTAGGGAGGCTGCAGAAAATTTGTGTTCCATAACGTCGAGCTTCTTTTGCATTGCTGCCATCTCAGCTCGAACATCTATGGATACATCTATTTGGTGTACGCCACCCTTATTCAATGATTGGGTTCCACTCTCCCACTGTAGTGATTTTTCAGCGAACTCTTCTAAAAATTTCCATGCTTCCCCATCATCCTTGGTCATAAAGGTACCTTGACACATGTTTTCAAGGTTCTGTTTAGTGTTTGGGTTAATGCCCTCATAAATGATTCGGCAAAGATCCCATCTCGGGATGTCGTGATGAGGACATTGAACCAATAGATCCTTGAAACGTTCAAAGCATTTTGAAAATGGTTCAGTAGGGAGCTGGGTAAATTGATTAAGTTCGGTACGGATTCGAGCTGTCTTTTGCATTGGGTAAAATTTCTTAAGGAATGCCGCGACGAATTCTTCCCAATTCGTGATTGAATGTGTGGTAGTGTTATATAGCCACTTCTCGGCTATATCGCACAAAGTAAATGGAAGAAGACGTAGACGCATAGCATCCACTGAAAGTTGTGACGTACCCATCATTGTGCATACGTTTTCAAATTTGGTAATGAAAACGTAAGCGTCCTCAGTCTCGAGTCCGTGGAATTTGGGTAAAAGGTTGATGTATTGGGGTTTAATTTCAAAATTATCCCCGTTGGCTGGTGGAATGGATAAGCAGGTCGAAAGAGGACCTCGCAATGGATAGCACCTCTCTTAGAGAGAGATGCGGGGTGGATTCTGCGCACCAACAGACGGCGGCAGATTAGTGTTAAAGAAATTCGATGGAGGTGGATCCATCGATGTAGGTGTGGTGGTGGGTAAAGAAGAAGTAAATGGAGAAATACCAACTTCGGAGTCGATAAAGGGTACGCGGACTAAACGGGCACTAGAATCCCGTGTCCAGCCTATCTTGTACTAAAAAGGGTTAGTACAAGTGGCAGCGTGGCTTATAATTAGGGGTAATGAATGAATGAATGCGGTGTTTGTTTTGAAAATTGGACGGATTTTTGAAAATATGATGCAACACAACAAATGCAACACACAAAACCCTAATTCTATTGGTCAAATAGGTCAGATCTCTAGACCGCTCCTAACTTCCAAAAGACAAGATGCAGGATTAATCTTCCACTGCCTCTTTGTCTCTCCTGTGGCCAGGTAAGTGCCAGGTAAGTGGGAGGTTCTCCACTACGTAAGTAGTGGGCCTAATTAAGTAACCACTAGCCTTCGACACACTTGCCTTAGACACCACAAGAGAAACGCGGATAAGCAATGAATTACCCACGGCCTTCTTCTGTCCTAAGTGAGCGCGACGGTCCTTAGAGTCATCTCTAGATTTCTTTTAGTTAATTGGGGTAAATGCGGATGCAAGTTTTGCGATTTTCGGGGCTTAGGAAGGGTAATGAACTCCCCACCTAATCTGGATTTGGTCTTTGCCCCTTAATGTCCGTATTAATTATGCAAACAACCACAAAAATCAAAACAAGCACAATTTAATTTTTGCTTTTTGCGCGGCGCTGCGATTTTTGCAAAGAAGCCTGCACAAAATGTTAATTGGAGCAGACAGAGGAGGAGATAAGAAAGTAAGAAGCTTACAGAGAAAATTTTGTACAGACGGAGCTTCACCAAGGCGCGGAACCGCGTCAATAGGGTGCTTAGACCGCGCTTTCGCGGCCGTAGGTAATGATCTCAGCGTCAAATTTTAACAGCAAGTTGCTGTTAACTCCTTTAGTCCTCTGGAATTTTCCAAAGATTAATTCAATTGCAAAGCAAGCTCCAGATTTCCTTGCAATAAACCACAACAAATCGTTTAGTGTTTTGTGCGAAATTTGATCACAAAATTACAATGGAATAAATCTTTCAATTCAAATTTCAAATAAAGAACGAATTAGCGCGCGATCCCCGGCAACGGCGCCATTTGATTGATCGTTTTCTTTGTGTGTCGGTTTAGAAACTAGAATTCACAATCAAAGAATTATTTGACCGCAATCAATAACGGTGTCGGATTGTAGATCATTAGTGAGTGCGGATCGTCCACAGGGATTGCGCGATTCGTTTGTATCTTGTTTTGTTTGAATCGAAACTTTAATAGAAAAGAAAAGCAAAGAAAATGATTCAAGATTTTTATCGATGAGTTTCAAGTATCACTATTTTAATCAAGAATCAAGAAAACGATAAACATCGAGAATCAAGTATCGATAGAATTCCAATCACTTTAGGTTTCAAGATTTGAAGTAAAGCTCGTAGGAATCGATTCGGTTGTAAATGTGAAGAAGATTCAAGATTACGATCACTTATCTATTAACAAATTGACGCTAAATCGATGTAGAATTCATCGAGGATCAAGGATCTTGCGAAGAGTTAGGGTTCCTCATCCTATCCTTTGTCCTTTCGATGAATCACATTCACTAGATAGCTTCTTGAAAGTCGAATGATCGATTGTTGATCTCTAGATCATGCGAAAGGAATCAAGAGCGCATTCGCATCAATCTAGATCGTCGATCAATCGATTTTCAAGAATTTACAATTGTTTTAAGACTTAAGAAATCGTTTAATGATTTATCAACATCATCATTTTACAGTCGTTTCGATTCCTCCACGAGCGGAGTTTTATTCAAGCATCATCACAAAGTACATATTCAAGAATCGAAATGAATCATAATGCTTGAATTGAAAATAAGCAAGTTAAAGAATCTTCACCTTTATTACATCAACAAGTAGTTACAACTCTCAAGAATTACAAGAGGTAGAAACTTTGCTCGTCAAATCTAGCATCGCTTGGCTCCTTGAGTCTTGGATCGCTTGGATCTCGTGCTCCGTTGAAGTCCGGCTCCGCTTCAAAGGATCTTGAAGACTTGCTTGGCTTGCACTCAAAGGATCTTGAGGTTTCTTGATTTTGGATTGGATTAGGGTTAGGGTTTTGACACAAGCCTTGTCATTAGGCTTGTGGGTGGAAATTGGGGAAGATGAAGAATGGGGGAGATTAGAGATTGATCAACTAAGAATTCAACAACTAATGATTGATTACCCTTTCAAGTGAGCCTTAGGGGTCTATTTATAGGTTTTCTAAACCCTAGTATAGGGTGTTTTTCGTCACCCCAGTGAGATGGGAATACGCGAGCGCTTGTCAGGCGCACTACAGATTCCCCCTGCCAAGGGTAGGCCGGGGTTTAATGATTGTGGGGATCCGAATCTCCGGCAGCCGCGGACTAAGCTGTCGTTAATTACCCCTCGTCTTTGGGGCGAGGGAACCTCCGATTAACGGGTTAAATTGGTCATGTGAACTCAATGTGCAGTGTGCGTGTGTTTTGTTTTGAAAGGGGGGTTTTGGATATATCGGGAGCCACGCAGAGTTTTTACGGGGGTCCCGCTACCCGGATAGCGGGCTGGGGGTCAAGAGGGCTAGCAGCCCCCTTGCGAGGTTCGGGGGAGAATGTGGCGGAGTATGTATATGTGCGAATTTGTATACATATGTATATGTATATGTATGTACATAAAAAGAGGGGGAAAAGGCATCCAAGGGATGCGTGGGGCAGCACCTTGGGCGCTGTGCGCTTAGGTGTTGTGCGCTCAGGCGCAAGCGCGCCACGTGGGCGCTTTGCGCATGAGCGCTGCGCGCAGGTGCGCAGGTGCGCGCGCCACGTGTCGGCACGTGGGCGCTTTGCGCATGAGCGCTGCGCGCAGGTGCGCACGCGTGCGCGCCACGTGTCGGCACGTGGGCGCTTTGAGCATGAGCGCTGCGCGCAGGTGCGCACGCGCGCGCGCGCCGCGTGTCGGCACGTGGGCGCTTTGCGCAAGAGCGCTGCGCGCAGGTGCGCAAGCGCGCGCGCGCGCCACGTATCGGCACGTAGGCACTTTGCGCAATGCGCGTTGCGCGCAGGTGCGCAGGTGCGCAAGCGAGCGCGCGCCACGTGTCGGCACGTGGGCGCTTTGCGCAATGCGCGTTGGTGCACAAGCGCGCGCGCCACGTGTCGGCACGCGGGCGCTTTGCGCACTTGCGCTGCGCGCCGGAGAGGACAAGAGGCTTTTAGCCTAAAAAAAATTCTCAAAAGAGAAATCAGAGAGGAGTCGGGCTCCTGAATGTGTTTTGGGTTTAATGGAAGTGGTTCTTCTTCTTCCTCCTGTTGCTTGCTGGATCTTGAAGATCAAGAGGTGTGAAATCTCAAAATCTCTCCTTTTTAAGATCTGATGACAGATCCAAGTTCCCCTTTGTGGGTTTTGTGGTGAAAAACTAATTTGTTTTACAAAAAGAAGAGTAAAACTCTTGATTTAATTCAAGAGAAAGAAGAAGGTTTTGGAACCTTGAAGAAGAAGAATAGATCTCAGATCTGGAAACTATTTTGGAGAGAATGAAAGGTATCCTTTTTTTATTCATCATGTTGCCTTATATAGGCTTACATATTTGCATATAGCCCCTTGGGCTTCACAAAAATGGCATTTTAGCCATCCCATGGCTCATGTGCCATTTCATTTTTGCACATAAGCCATGGGCTTACAAAATATTGGCTTTATGCCCATTTTGCATACATTTATGTATAAAAAATTACATAAAAATTATTTATTACATGATCTATATTTTAGCATGGAGGAGGCTGGTCGCGGGCTCGACTTGGGCATGGGCCCGTTTGACCTGGGCTTGGGCCCACCTTGCTTGGGGTTGACCTTGACTTTGACTCGGTCAACGGGGGTGTGAATTTTTACCCCAACACCTAGGTCTAGGAATTCAAATTTGAGTTTTCCCTCCAAAAGTTAGTTAGAGGAAGAGGCTTCTAGAAGTAGTTAGTTAGGGGATTAGCTTCTACCCTAAGCTAGGATGTTAGGGGGAAGGTTCTAGATCCTTAATAGAGTTTAAGTGAAGCTTGGTGAAGAAGCTTGGGGTGTTTAGTTAGGAACCCAATGGCTTGCTGATCTGGCAGAAATTTCAGGATCTTTCTGGAGAATGTGGTGTTTTTCTGAAGTGTGGAAGCTGACATAGGAGTTCTGAGCTGAAGCTGAGGAGGTGATTTGGACAAGCCGCCGCGGAACCGCGGCGCAAGGCGGCTCCGGCCGCGGTTCCGCGGCCATGTGGTGGAGCTAGGGCTTCATCTTTCATGTGTTGCTCTCCTATGTCTTTTGATGTATTTCCTGCTATGTTGAATCTCTAAATTCTTTTTAGATCAATACCAGATTCCAAATCCATGAGTTAGCGTCTTTTTAACAGTCTTCGTTTGTAAATTTGACCGATCTTCTGTAATGTCCTGTACAGACTTCGAAACACAAATTGCGATATATAGGAATGATGCCATGCTATGAAATGCAGTCAATTTCCCTTATAGTGCCGGTTTTAAAGTCTAACACATGCAATCTGATATTTTACGACTGATTTACTAATATGTGCTATATGAATGCCGAACACTTCTAGATGAGTGCAAATGATAGGGAAATTGCCGGTTAAAAGATGCAGTATTTTCGACTGATCAAATCACGTGCTCAAGTATTCTCCTCCCTGATCACATCAAAGGACATAATACTTATACCCGTTTTGGTTCTCTACTTCTGAAGTACAAAGAACCAGTCCTGGCATTTGTAGACAGGAGACCTCATACATCATTATGTATCAATCCCAAGACTTCACTAACTCTTTCTCTGTTTCCAATAAACAGAGCTATGGTCATCTTATCTTTGTGACATGACTGAAAAGTTTCACAAGATGTAAATTCAAACTAATTTAAATATGCATCTAAATGTAACTTCAGCTAGTCGGGTCACATTGATATGACCTAGTCTACAATACCTCAAGAAGGATTCGTTCATTTCTGAACTCTTCCTCTTGTATGTGTTCTGTACATTAAGGAATGTGGTTTGATTTAGAACGTCTATGCTTTTAGATAACGTGCCTGAACTGATCAACTCTTGATATAGGAAATGATCAAAACATTATCCAACAATACAAAATTATATCTTTCCTTTTTTTTATAAAGATAATGATATGATGTTATATATCAGGTTCGGTATCTAACAACATTCGTTCATAATCAATGTATTTGTTTAATACTGGGTGATAACTGCCAACAAACTTGGCTTGCAACAATTACACCTTTTCCAACTCTTGAAACATATCACCCGTTCTCAGTTCTCTGTAATGAACATACCCGAAGAGGATGCATCAGCATGCACTTTCTTCGTTTGGGCAGCACGGGAATCCTGGTAATCCCCTATTTCCTGCTCGGCCTTATAATATTTATAAGTTGGAGCGGGACCAACGTTCCCTAGCGCAGTATAACAAGCGGGTTCGGTCAATACATCCGTATTTTTTATCTTGATTAAGGCGTGACATGGTCGCTACCTGGAGAGAGAGAGAGAAGAAAACACTCAGCGTATGCTCTTGTAAGATTAGATTGGTTATTAATATATCTAATCAGGATGGCTCCCATTGTTTTAGTCTAATTTTCCTTCAAACCCTAAAAGGAAAGACTAGCCGGGATTAATTACACGCTACAAGTTCGTCAATCTTTCAGTCAGGCCAGTGTCGGTACTTTGAGGGAGGTTCCCCGTGCTTTCGCATGGACCTAATTAAAATAAACCTCATTTTCCCAGGGGGCGTAACCCCGTTTAACACCTTTCTAGACACCTACTTGATCGGCTAATTGTAATGTGTAAAACTCTCGCAGGAGTAACTCTTACTCGCAGTGGGTATCGGGATCCAACTATCACGTAGAAGGTATGCAATCTCATTGCAAATTTCAACACTTGAAATTCCCAATAATATTTTGCCCCAAGCGATCTATGACCTTGACTAAGTCAACAAACCATAGACCGCAAGTAAAGTTCAACCCGTCATTTCCCGATTGAATTAAACCCACCCGCACGACCCTTGACTAAGTCAACAAGGCCGTACGACTACCCTAATCCAATCGCATCATATGCTTTGCAGATAAGCACTAATCAACTACCGCACACTACGCCTTGACTAAGTCAACAAACGTAGCACGAATACTAAATACTACTTATCTAAAATGACGGAGGGCTACGACAGGTTCTTAAGAAAACCCTTTGCGTAATGAACTTGATATCGTTGTAGAATCGAGTGAATTTTATAAAAGGAGTGTTTTTGAGGCTTTTACTAGTTTTGCTAAAGAGGTCACTCCCGGTGAAGGGATCTCGGCTCTTTCCTTATCGAATAAGGTGCTGGATATTCTACAAGGAATACCGCTATGCATAGCAAAAACTATAGAAACAATCAAAAGATAAACCGT
Organism: Agapanthus africanus; assembly: GCA_030015575.1. Classification (NCBI taxonomy): domain Eukaryota; kingdom Viridiplantae; phylum Streptophyta; class Magnoliopsida; order Asparagales; family Amaryllidaceae; genus Agapanthus; species Agapanthus africanus. Next base: position 296,195,599 of record JASDDO010000022.1, on the reverse strand, counting down.
GTTTGTAGCATTTGCTAGTTTCGTTAAAGAGGTCACTCCCGGTGAAGGGATCTCGGCTCTTCCCTTATCGAATAAGGTGCTGGATATTCTACAAGAAATACCGCTATGCAAAGCAAGAACTAGAGCTACCAGTTTTTAAACAAGTTTCTACAACATCTTTAGGTTTCTTTATTTCATTAATCTCATTAATGAAGTCCCATTTTATTATGCTTCACAAGCATCACATTTGAAACGAAATCAGCAATATAACATATATCTCATATATATAATATAAACATTCGTCTCAGGCAGTAATATGATCTCATCACAGAACATTGCAGCAGAAGAACATATATGAAATATTGGATATACTAGGAGGTCCGTATTTTAATACGAGCCTGTATAAAACACGGATTCCACGGTCGCGATGAATAGCCAATCCCACACCCCTAGACCCCTACGAGAGCGGCAAGCAACCCTACCAATTCTAGAGTTAGGACACCCGGTCTCGACTCCTCGAGATGGTTTCCCACTGGACCGTAGAACCCGGTTACTTGTGCTCCCCGCCTTGGGTCTATCCTAATGCGGAAAAGTAAATAATATACAATGGTGACATCATCCTCAACCCGGAAATTCCCCAATAAAAGAATATTACATACAAATGAATTTTACATGAATGAAAAAGAAAAAATCTCATCTCACATAAAAAACCCGGCTATTCGAAACACGACGATCCAATATAACATATCACAGCAACACATAACATCACATATCATCAACGTAAGTAAATATGCGTATCCCAGTTGTCGTTGACATATAGCACCGAAACCGGCGATACACCACATATTACACTTACGGTCGCAGAAAAGAAAGTGAAAAACTACAACATTTGGAATCCACAATCACTTTAGACGTCTTAAATCCGAAATATCACATACTTCGTATTTCATGCCTAACTATATGAATTCCACATATTGTATCACATTCCAGATAAATAGACAATGTTAAACTTTACGATCGAATAAACAAACACCCAAGATTTCCCAAATAGCTCAACACTTGAGCGAAGTTCAAAAATCCCAGAACATGTCACAGCCCCAATGAACCAACCGTAGAAGGGTCAAACCAACGCCTCACATATGGAAACGCTAAACTACCACAAACCCTAGGGTTCAGTGGCGGTTTTGACGGTCACATAATCGAGTTAAGGTTACGTTCTTCTAGAGGATCCACAGATACGCTTGCATGATTTCCCGAAAGTTTTAAACTCAGGAAAAATCCAACACTTAAAAGTTTTCCGACAGGGGAAAAAGTGAGTTATTGATATCCATTCGAACTTTTAACACGTTCTAAATTAGCCGGGAAAACTTAAACGAAGTTAAACTTTCCGATCGAATCAACGAGTTCCCAATATTTCCCAGAAAGCTCAACACTTGAGTAGAATTAAAAATTCCCAAAAACATGAAAAAGTACCCAAGAATAAACCCCTGAAGTATTAGCCCCTAACTCCAAAAGTTGGCCGCGGAACCGCCGCCAAACGCATGGTTTGGCCGCAGTTCCACGGTCTCTTGAGGGAGTTATGGCTTTGTACTTCACAGTAATTCTTAGAATTCCCTGCATGATTTTCTAAGTATTTTTAATATGAAAAATTTCAACTTTTGAAAAAATTTCCAGAGAAGGGGTTGTTTCGGGGTTTCGGAGTTCGATCGGACTTCAAACTTCGTCTAAACAACGCCTAATGCTCTAGCTTGGCTCCGATACCACTGTAGGGTTAGTATAGCACCTTGTGAAGGTTTTGGCAAGCATCAATCATGCTACTTTTAAAAATTTTGGGGTTCTAAACAAACCCTAACCAAGATCTTAACTAGAGACTTAGGGTAAACATTCATGTAAACAACTTTACATCTAAGAGTTAGGGATTACAACCTTTATAGTCCGTTCCTTCACTTCATAAGCTCCGTGTTGAGGTCCCTTCCCTGCGATCATCAAGTACCCGGAATCTAGAAAGGCTCCATGAAGAGAAAGATGCAAGCTTACTTCCAATCTTCAACAACTAAGATGATCTACCTTGAAGAATCTCAAACCCAAGCTATTGCTTCACTAATCAAGTATTAGCAAAGCAAACACCCTAATCTAAGTGGCTAGAATAGATGAGGATGATGAAGTAGGAATTTAGCTCTCTTTTGTTTTCTTTTTCTCACTTTATTTCATCACATCACAAAAAACTAGAAAGCTTTTCAAAGAGGAAGAAGAAGAAGAAATCTATTTGTGATGAATAATGAAATCTTATATTGTGGTTACAAATCCAACCATGGGTTAAGAATGAAGGCTTAACCCTTATAAAGAATTAACTAGGGTAAAAGGTTTTGGGTTGGGTTAAGAAATATCTTCACAAAATATCTTAGCTAAAAACAAAAGAAAGCTTCATGAAACTTAACCCAAAAGCTAACCCAAAAGCTAACCCAAATCAAAACCCTAACTTGTTTAAACTCCAAAAAACATATTGCATTTGTAACCCTGACATGTTACAATATTATATATCACATATATAATATATAATGTAACAAAATAAAATAATACAATTAACATATATCGCAAATATATCAATGTATTATCCATGTGAGAAAAAGAATCTTTAAGTGAGCTTATATTAGTTAATGTAATATAATATATCAAATATATAATTATACATTAAATTATCGAATCAACACTTGATCCGATAATCCGGCTATTTTACAAATAACCGACTAATATAATCTGTATCAATTCATCGAATCAACACTTGATCCGATGACCCGGCTATATCACATATACCCGGCCGATATCACATATCGCGAGAATATAATACGGTATCACATACCGTATTATTCTCGGTCCCGCACATATCACATATGTTGTAACATTTCCAAAATAATAAAATATTATTTTTAGGAATTTTTATGATTTAATATTATTTTATTGATTATTTTAATATTAAATTAATATTTAAATGCAAATAAATGGAGGAAAATTATGAAAAATTATGGAAAATTCTAAAATGGGTTATTTATTGTAATTATGCCATTTTTAAGTGTTTGTGATCATTTATATGCTAATTTAGTGCTAATCGCGATTAGAAATCGCTAATCGGGTTTTTTGGCTTTTTGTGCAAAATTGTGCACATATCATTTTTGGACTTGTGTTACATTTTTTCTACCATGTTACTTTGGGGATACTATTGGGGTGAGAAGGATTTGGATAAGGAAAGAAAAGAAAAGAAAAGAAAAGGAAAGAGTAGGTGTAATGATGAGAGAGAGGGGCAAGGTCAACCCCACCTTTTTGAACCATACCCTCATTATTTCCCTTGTTGTTTTCTCTCCCTCTCCTCCCTCATTTCCTGCGGCTGCTGCTGCTCCCTTCCTTCTTCTTCCTCCTCCTTCAAAAACTCCCCACATCACCATGAAACCAAACTCAAAACCTCACACTCATTTCACGAAACATGCACACAAGCCCAAGATCTATGCTATGGACCAAGAAAGGAGGTATTTTGGTGCTGTTGAGGATTCATGAGTCTCTTGTGAGGTAATTTCTTCTCAATTAGAGTGTTAATGGTTGTATTTAAGGTTTAGTTCAAGTTTCATATCGATATTGGGTGATTTGTGGATATTTGGGCAAAACTAGAGAGGATTAGGGTAAAGTTGAGTTGTGACTTTGCAATTGAGCTTAGAAGGTGACCTTAGACCCTATATGGACTAGAAACCCAAACCAATCCCACTGGAAAAACTAAAAATACAGAATTACGGGACTTTCATGTCGGTTTTTGTGAACCTGGAACTTGCAGGAAAATCTGGAGCACACTGAGACCTTTTTAGGAAAAATCAACAACACCAGGGACCCAATTGAGACAATAGGAGGCTACCCTAACCAGACGAGCCCCCAATTCCATGCTTGGGCCGGCCAGGCCGGCCAAACAGTGCTTGTGGCCGGCCAAGTTGTGGTGGTTTGGCTCGGGGTTGGTCCAGTATCTTAAATATACCCTGCATAGCACCCTAGAGTTGTTGATTTGACCTGTTTTGGCCTGAGACGAAATCTGGGAGCATTTTCTCATGTTGCAGCTTTGAAATGTGAATTGGTTTTGCGTATTTTGAATTGGTGATTTTGATATTTATGTGTTATCTCGATCGTGTGACGTTTGTACGTCTATATCGAGTGATTACGGGTTGTTTTGCGAAGGCTAGCCGTAGGTTCTAACCTATAGGCCTTTTCGCGTATCGTATTGGTTTTAGCGTATCGTTTCAAGTGTTGATTTGGTTTTGATGCGATGCGATACGTGTGATATGTGTAGGTACACCGCGACGATCCGAGGCGATGCGGAAGATGACGGTGATATCGATACCGACACGCAGGATGCAGGTGAGTAGATTTATATCTACGGGGAGAAGTCGGGTGGATGGCGTATAGCACCCCCGCAGTCCGTGGTGTTGTATAAGAATACGTATACACACGTATAATTATTATATGTTGTTAGGATCATTGATATTGATATTGGTAGCTTTGATGCTCAGATTATATTGGTGTAGTATAGTGCGAACCCTAGGGTAGCGATTGCACTTATACCTACACTTACACATATACCTATACACATTCTTGCATTCATTCTTTCATATGATGGTGTGTATATCTACACGTGGGTATGGGACTATGTGTTTATATACGGGATTGAGAATGATACGTGGATTTGTGATGACACTTGATGTGAGGCCGTGAGATCGGCGATGTGACATAGTTGCCTTGAGGTGCGATATGATAGTTTAGCGGGCCTTTGGACATATGCTTTACCCGCATTCATACTTGAGGATATCTTACGATATGGTATTGAGGCGAGATTACCGACTATCATATCTATACTTATGTGTATATTGACTCAGATTAGGTGGTTTCATGCCCCTCCTGTCTAGATTTCTCAGTAGACATTGGACTAGACCGAGTCATACCTTTTTCAAAACTAACGAATCGGGAATATTTTAAAGATAAGAAAAAGGGTAATACGGATATTTTCAAATGATGCATCTTTTCTTAAAACACCGTAGCCCTTACTTTACCAAAAGCCCTGATTCGTCTTATTTCAAAAGGCAAGGTTGCATGACATACCTATTGGGACAGGTTCTGTGCTGTAGCGTTGATCATTGTTTCCGCATTATTCCTGCTATTCGCATTGCATCGCTTGTATTGTTGTGATATTCAGTCATGCTGCTAGGACACCAGCACTATTATCGATTATGCATATGTTCCACGTACACTTGTTGCCGGCTCACACACTCATCATCGATAATTGCCATGTCACTACACTGTAGTACTATTGCATTCAGTATATGATCCTTGCATGACATGATGATGTACATACCTTCCTTTACATGTGGCATACTTCATGCTTGATTGTACGCATTGAGATATGTGGTTCTATGATATTTCTGGATTTGGGAACCGAGGATGTTTTAAAAAGAGAATATATCATTACTTTAAAAACCCGGTTCCCTTGATATGATATTTCAGTGCGTCCACCATGTGTTTTCTCGGTGCTGAGAGCGACATGTGACACCCGAATCGAGGCGCGGATGAGCCGATTGCGGGTACATGGTGGACCCGGTATGGTTCCCCTCGGCGAGATGATCGATGGGTTATGCCGATTGAGTCTGGAGGCGGGCGAGTACCTACCGGTGATTGTATTTGAGCTCGGCGGATATCCGGGGGATACCGCCTGGAGCCGAGAGATGGGCGTACTGCCGGGGCCGACGGGCCGATACCGCAGACAGAGCCCAGAGATGGACATGGGTTGACTCGTACTGCCGGGGCCGAGGGCCGATACCGCAGACAGAGCCCGTGGGCCGGTCCGGACTGACGGAGCCCGATATATGAGGATTTACGTGCCGATGCTGGGCACGGTTTTCATGATGTTTTCGGGTGTCGATGCTGGGCACCCTGGTTCCATGATATTGATGTGTCGCGAGGGACACGGGTGATTATATCCTTATATTATATTTCCATGCACAGGCTTGTGATATTTACTTGCATGATGTTTATCGTCAGTGGGTGACGAGTGGACGGGATCCATGTATGTGCAGATGGGATTACAGTGGTTATACCTCATATTCATGACATGCTATTACCTGAGGCACTGACACGATTACTTGGCATTACACTCATGTTTAGAGATTACATTGCCAGTTTAGCATGTTTCAGCTTTATTCATATTGAGGTTTATATATATCTGATCGTATTGACCTAGGATGGTCATGCATTCGATTCCTGCTTGTAGATATCTTTCTATTCACGAGTTGGCAACTCACCCCCGTTGTGCCCCAGTTCTTGCAGGTTTGCCGTACAGTTCCATAGCGGCATTTCTGGCACACTGCTTCTTTTTGGGTGACTTGCTTGGATAGGTGGGTTCTTTTGTATCAGAACCGCTATTGTATTTGTATTATTCATTGTATCTAGAATTGTCCATCAACCAAAAACTTGTATATTGTTTCAGACTTAGACCAGTGTTGTATTATTCGACCTAGAGTCGCGCTTAGTAGTATTGCGGTTTTCTTATTGCTTTTGAGCTGTCTTTTGGATTTGATCCTCGCCACTTGGCGTTGTATATTATCATATCATTGTGTGATTGTGACCGTCGATTGACGAAGAGCTAGCTCCCGCTTGGGGATGCCTTTATCATTGCATATATATATCGTTATCCTTGTTATACCCCTTTCGGGGCCAGTTTTACAAAAGAAACTCTGCCGAAATTTTTAGAAAAGACTTACTGTTTTTAAAACGTACCTTCGGCTTAGTTATTTAAAAACCTTGATTTCAAACATGTTTCTTCACTTCTTAAACCAGTTTCTTTACTTATTCTTAAAAATGGTTTTAGATTTCTGGGCTTTTGGCTTACTTGGATCAGATGGGGTCCTATAGACTTCATATGGTTCAAGTGCCAGTCACGTGCTCTTTCGGGTCGTGACAAAGTTGGTATCAGAGCGCTAGGTTGACCTTGGTTCGAGTCTAAGTTTGACTATGTGGAGCCTAGGGAGTTATTTATATGCGGATCTTAGGCTTGACCTTATGGAACTTAGACTTGGTCGAGGGTGTGTAAACCCGAACTTTCGTCGTATTAGGATGACCCTTGGTTGATGGATTAGGTGACTAAAGTAGAGTGACGTACCGTTGGTATGTTCCGCGGCATAGTTACGACACGCCACTCCGCTTAAGGAACCTTAGGATGTACATACTTTCGAGATCAGTGATTCTCTTTATATCCAGGATTATACATCTATTTGAGATCCCCGATTCTATTAGTTTCATGATCATACCTTCATTGATGATGTTCCTTCCTATGATCATGTATCCACTTTGGATTTGTTGATTCCTTTCTTTCCATTGATGTGCTCTCTTTGATACTCGATTGAGATTCCTGTCACCATGTTTGAGCGCAGTTTGGGCTGCTGCTAGGGTTACGGCCGGTGTGAGCCCGTTTGGTACGAGGGCCGACCATTGTGTTTTCTGGTGACATGGGAACATCTCGAGTTAGTGTTGGTGATTGTGACCCCTAATGGGGGCGAGTGCTTGGTTTTGCACCGGGTGATCGGGCCATTGTTAGAGCTGCCAGTTGAGAGAGAGCTGTTGATGTACAGCATACCTCAGAGATCGTGATGTCGCCTACCGTGCAGACAGATGGACCAGCTGTTGCTGAGATTGACAGGATGTCGCTTCCGAAGCTTACGAGCTGAGATTGCCGTAGCTTTCAGGCAAATATGCGACAGATGATAGCTAGTCTACCCGATTTGAGAGACGAAGGTGATTCGTCCGATTTTGCGCCAGAGCGGGCCCAGTGAGTTGAAGATTTCCAGTGTGGAGAATCTTACTCAGATCTAGAGCAGACCGATTCAGAGATGACCGCCAATGTGTTGCCTTTCTTGGAGGATTGAGGCATTGTTCGGCGTACAGGCGTATGAGCCAGTTGCTGCTGCAAATGACGAGATATCGCCCAGATGATTGGAGCTACTGCAGCATGAGCATATTCTTGAGATATGATGGTGAGTCGCTAGTCACCGAGGATGAATGACTAGGACGTGTGGTGAGTTCGCTTACCCCGATGCGAGATCATCAGGTGGATTGATTCCAGCTAGAGACGACTTCACGCAGATTCGTTGAGAGTCGATTGAGACGATCGAATGTCAGGGGCCTATTTTCCAAGTTTAAAGTATACGGAAAGACATGCAGGTGATTCTATGGACCCTCTAGAAGAATGAAACCCTAACTCGACTTAATGACCGTGTGAAAGCCTTTGAACCTTCGGGTTTGCGGCAGTTCCTCGGCGCCATTAGTGAGGCTTGGGTTTGCCCTTCTACGGCTGGACCACCGACGCTGTGGCATGTACTCGATACTATTAAACTGTACCCGAGGTGTGAGTTCTTGGGGGATTATGAGGTTCTGACGAGTCGATCGGATGGTTCGACATCTTTCGGATATTGTGATGGGACACTGCTTGGGAGACTCCAGATGCGAGCATAGCCGTCGGAGCGCAGTTCGTGTAGCCATGATGAGTTGAGTCCGAATCAGTCGATATGTGAGCAAGGTGGAGTAAAGAGTTCGCACGAGATTTCGATGAGATGACGTTCTACTCCGCTGACATCAGAGATGTGACGTGCACGCTAAGGACGTGTTCGGCTAGATATCTTCTACTGAGTGAGGAAGAGACCGAGTTGTGATCTCGAGTCCGCGTGAGGGACTTCGGATGGACCGTAGCCGAAGGCATTGCAGTGCGCAGATAGAGACGCGATGTTGAAATGGACGATGATACAGACAAGCGGAACAAGAGGTTCGTGCGAGACGCTGATGAGCTGTCATTACTTTCCGTCGAGACCAGAGGTCAGATATGCTTACAGAGGCGCTGGGATGCGACCAATTCCCGAGTAATTGCTGTGCTGAGGACACAGATGTCCATTGGACGAGAAGAGACTATGCGAGAGTACCAGCCTCCGTACAGATCGGCATAGGCAAGATCGGCAGAGACTTGAGCAGGATTCCTTCCAGGACACCGCTACAATGACGTTTGCACCCAGGATCAGATGTGTGATGTGCATTCAGAGAGCCGGAGGCCGATGCCAGTGACGTATGGCTTTACGAACAGTCGTGAGGATTGACCGAGAGATGGCAAAGAAGTGCCAGAACGGAATCGTTCCTGTCAGCACTCCTGACCGGGCCGGTGAGCCGATGGATTGCGAGATTGGCAATCTACAGGAAAGATCATGAACCAGATACAGAGGACGCCAGCCGCTAGCAAGAGGCAAGTGGAGATCTTGCACCGTGAGAGTTTGATGTACCGGCACCTTCTCGATTTCGAGGGAGGATATACCGACGACAGTATTTATGCTTTGTGATTTTGTGATTCGATTATCACGTATCTGTCAGTTTGGGTTTTCGGTATTTTGGCAATCTATTAGCATGATTGGTTTTGATGGCTGAGTTCTATGAGTTCTGTTTTCGTGCACCATGGTTGCACTTATTGGGCATTTATACCCGGCGCATCATTATTGTTCTTGAGGTATTGATTGTGATTTCGTGCCTATTATATGCCGGTGATTTGATTTATGCTTCCAGCATAGTTTCCATGCATTTTGGTGTTATGATTTGATTTGTGCACGCTGATGCACACGGTTGTGAGATTTTCCTTTGCAGTACACTTGATTTTGGTTTGAGCCGCATTATATCGTTGATTTTGACCCTGATATTGATGGTTGACTTTTGCACTCCGTGCTTTTGATGTGACTTACGCATGTTCGGCGTTTGCTGTTGGATTTCGTGATTCCATACATGTTGAGTGCGCAGGGTTTAGATTTTCATTCGTGCACGATGGGTGCACCGATTTGGATTTTCGCGCATGTTGGGCGCATGTTTTGAGATACGATTTGGGTGCACACCCGATGCACTAAATCGAGATTTCTTCGTGCATGTCAGATGCACCGGATCTGTGGCTGTCCGGCACATACGTTGCCTACGACAGATGCTTCGTGCACACCCGTTGCACCTAGATGCTGTTTTGTGCACCTGTTTAGCACATATATGGATTTTTGATTTCCATGCGCACCAGACGCACAGGATTGTGTTATGTGCATTTTTGGGATTTATTCCTTTTGGAGCAGTACTTTTTATGATGTTGGATTTTGCTTTCATACTGAGCAGGACTAGTCAGTGGACGGTACCTGGATATACTTTTGCATGCATCGATAGTTTTCGAAGGGATTTCCAAGGAGCGAGCTATGGTCTCGATATATATATACTTACGTGTCTGGTATGACACGAAGTGTTTTAAAACAAGGAAACCCTTCTAAAATGTTTTCAAAACGGCGGAACGTGTTTGGTAAACAAAGGATATATATATATACATATATAGTTTTTCTTATGAAAAACGTCCGCCACTGTGCAGTGTTATGTGCATCATGCAGCGATTTTTAAAGACTTGGCATGCTTTTTCATCAGCTATTCACATGTTTAGATTGGATGTCTACATGTGTAGTTTTGATCCATATCATATCGGTTTTTGTATTAGATTTGACATTGTGTTTTTACCTTGACTCCGATGATTGCGGGATGCTTGACGGAGTTTTGATTTTGAGTTATCTACTCAGTACCCATGCGCATGCATTGCGCTGTGACGTTTTTTTGTATTGATGATTTCGGAGCCCCGACGACTTGGGATTTGTATCGAAATGTTTTAGTACTTGGGGGTTTTAAATTTAAATTCGGGGACCGAATTTCTTTAAGGGGGGTAGATTGTAGCATTTCCAAAATAATAAAATATTATTTTTAGGAATTTTTATGATTTAATATTATTTTATTGATTATTTTAATATTAAATTAATATTTAAATGCAAATAAATGGAGGAAAATTATGAAAAATTATGGAAAATTCTAAAATGGGTTATTTATTGTAATTATGCCATTTTTAAGTGTTTGTGATCATTTATATGCTAATTTAGTGCTAATCGCGATTAGAAATCGCTAATCGGGTTTTTTGGCTTTTTGTGCAAAATTGTGCACATATCATTTTTGGACTTGTGTTACATTTTTTCTACCATGTTACTTTGGGGATGCTATTGGGGTGAGAAGGATTTGGATAAGGAAAGAAAAGAAAAGAAAAGAAAAGGAAAGAGTAGGTGTAATGATGAGAGAGAGGGGCAAGGTCAACCCCACCTTTTTGAACCATACCCTCATTATTTCCCTTGTTGTTTTCTCTCCCTCTCCTCCCTCATTTCCTGCGGCTGCTGCTGCTCCCTTCCTTCTTCTTCCTCCTCCTTCAAAAACTCCCCACATCACCATGAAACCAAACTCAAAACCTCACACTCATTTCACGAAACATGCACACAAGCCCAAGATCTATGCTATGGACCAAGAAAGGAGGTGTTTTGGTGCTGTTGAGGATTCATGAGTCTCTTGTGAGGTAATTTCTTCTCAATTAGAGTGTTAATGGTTGTATTTAAGGTTTATTTCAAGTTTCATATCGATATTGGGTGATTTGTGGATATTTGGGCAAAACTAGAGAGGATTAGGGTAAAGTTGAGTTGTGACTTTGCAATTGAGCTTAGAAGGTGACCTTAGACCCTATATGGACTAGAAACCCAAACCAATCCCACTGGAAAAACTAAAAATACTGAATTACGGGACTTTCATGTCGGTTTTTGTGAACCTGGAACTTGCAGGAAAATCTGGAGCACACTGAGACCTTTTTAGGAAAAATCAACAACACCAGGGACCCAATTGAGACAATAGGAGGCTACCCTAACCAGACGAGCCCCCAATTCCATGCTTGGGCCGGCCAGGCCGGCCAAACAGTGCTTGTGGCCGGCCAAGTTGTGGTGGTTTGGCTCGGGGTTGGTCCAGTATCTTAAATATACCCTGCATAGCACCCTAGAGTTGTTGATTTGACCTGTTTTGGCCTGAGACGAAATCTGGGAGCATTTTCTCATGTTGCAGCTTTGAAATGTGAATTGGTTTTGCGTATTTTGAATTGGTGATTTTGATATTTATGTGTTATCTCGATCGTGTGACGTTTGTACGTCTATATCGAGTGATTACGGGTTGTTTTGCGAAGGCTAGCCGTAGGTTCTAACCTATAGGCCTTTTCGCGTATCGTATTGGTTTTAGCGTATCGTTTCAAGTGTTGATTTGGTTTTGATGCGATGCGATACGTGTGATATGTGTAGGTACACCGCGACGATCCGAGGCGATGCGGAAGATGACGGTGATATCGATACCGACACGCAGGATGCAGGTGAGTAGATTTATATCTACGGGGAGAAGTCGGGTGGATGGCGTATAGCACCCCCGCAGTCCGTGGTGTTGTATACGAATACGTATACACACGTATAATTATTATATGTTGTTAGGATCATTGATATTGATATTGGTAGCTTTGATGCTCAGATTATATTGGTGTAGTATAGTGCGAACCCTAGGGTAGCGATTGCACTTATACCTACACTTACACATATACCTATACACATTCTTGCATTCATTCTTTCATATGATGGTGTGTATATCTACACGTGGGTATGGGACTATGTGTTTATATACGGGATTGAGAATGATACGTGGATTTGTGATGACACTTGATGTGAGGCCGTGAGATCGGCGATGTGACATAGTTGCCTTGAGGTGCGATATGATAGTTTAGCGGGCCTTTGGACATATGCTTTACCCGCATTCATACTTGAGGATATCTTACGATATGGTATTGAGGCGAGATTACCGACTATCATATCTATACTTATGTGTATATTGACTCAGATTAGGTGGTTTCATGCCCCTCCTGTCTAGATTTCTCAGTAGACATTGGACTAGACCGAGTCATACCTTTTTCAAAACTAACGAATCGGGAATATTTTAAAGATAAGAAAAAGGGTAATACGGATATTTTCAAATGATGCATCTTTTCTTAAAACACCGTAGCCCTTGCTTTACCAAAAGCCCTGATTCGTCTTATTTCAAAAGGCAAGGTTGCATGACATACCTATTGGGACAGGTTCTGTGCTGTAGCGTTGATCATTGTTTCCGCATTATTCCTGCTATTCGCATTGCATCGCTTGTATTGTTGTGATATTCAGTCATGCTGCTAGGACACCAGCACCATTATCGATGATGCATATGTTCCACGTACACTTGTTGCCGGCTCACACACTCATCATCGATAATTGCCATGTCACTACACTGTAGTACTATTGCATTCAGTATATGATCCTTGCATGACATGATGATGTACATACCTTCCTTTACATGTGGCATACTTCATGCTTGATTGTACGCATTGAGATATGTGGTTCTATGATATTTCTGGATTTGGGAACCGAGGATGTTTTAAAAAGAGAATATATCATTACTTTAAAAACCCGGTTCCCTTGATATGATATTTCAGTGCGTCCACCATGTGTTTTCTCGGTGCTGAGAGCGACATGTGACACCCGAATCGAGGCGCGGATGAGCCGATTGCGGGTACATGGTGGACCCGGTATGGTTCCCCTCGGCGAGATGATCGATGGGTTATGCCGATTGAGTCTGGAGGCGGGCGAGTACCTACCGGTGATTGTATTTGAGCTCGGCGGATATCCGGGGGATACCGCCTGGAGCCGAGAGATGGGCGTACTGCCGGGGCCGACGGGCCGATACCGCAGACAGAGCCCAGAGATGGACATGGGTTGACTCGTACTGCCGGGGCCGAGGGCCGATACCGCAGACAGAGCCCGTGGGCCAGTCCGGACTGACGGAGCCCGATATATGAGGATTTACGTGCCGATGCTGGGCACGGTTTTCATGATGTTTTCGGGTGTCGATGCTGGGCACCCTGGTTCCATGATATTGATGTGTCGCGAGGGACACGGGTGATTATATCCTCATATTATATTTCCATGCACAGGCTTGTGATATTTACTTGCATGATGTTTATCGTCAGTGGGTGACGAGTGGACGGGATCCCCGTATGTGCAGATGGGATTACAGTGGTTATACCTCATATTCATGACATGCTATTACCTGAGGCACTGACACGATTACTTGGCATTACACTCATGTTTAGAGATTACATTGCCAGTTTAGCATGTTTCAGCTTTATTCATATTGAGGTTTATATATATCTGATCGTATTGACCTAGGATGGTCATGCATTCGATTCCTGCTTGTAGATATCTTTCTATTCACGAGTTGGCAACTCACCCCCGTTGTGCCCCAGTTCTTGCAGGTTTGCCGTACAGTTCCATAGCGGCATTTCTGGCACACTGCTTCTTTTTGGGTGACTTGCTTGGATAGGTGGGTTCTTTTGTATCAGAACCGCTATTGTATTTGTATTATTCATTGTATCTAGAATTGTCCATCAACCAAAAACTTGTATATTGTTTCAGACTTAGACCAGTGTTGTATTATTCGACCTAGAGTCGCGCTTAGTAGTATTGCGGTTTTCTTATTGCTTTTGAGCTATCTTTTGGATTTGATCCTCGCCACTTGGCGTTGTATATTATCATATCATTGTGTGATTGTGACCGTCGATTGACGAAGAGCTAGCTCCCGCTTGGGGATGTCTTTATCATTGCATATATATATCGTTATCCTTGTTATACCCCTTTCGGGGCCAGTTTTACAAAAGAAACTCTGCCGAAATTTTTAGAAAAGACTTACTGTTTTTAAAACGCACCTTCGGCTTAGTTATTTAAAAACCTTGATTTCAAACATGTTTCTTCACTTCTTAAACCAGTTTCTTTACTTATTCTTAAAAATGGTTTTAGATTTCTGGGCTTTTGGCTTACTTGGATCAGATGGGGTCCTATAGACTTCATATGGTTCAAGTGCCAGTCACGTGCTCTTTTGGGTCGTGACATATGTGCTCCTACTCCGTTTTGCCTGAGCCAGAAAATCTCTGTGTAAGACTATAAAGAATCGTCAATACGCCGGCAGTAGGTAATGATCATATCAAACACCCACAAGCTGCAAGCGGTCAGCTAAACGTAGCAGCCACCTAGGTATTGAGCAATCAGAAGATCAACAAGCAAGCATGTACATTCTCCTGCGAATCCAATCAGTAACACTCCCGTACAGTCCGGTCTCTTCGTCTGATATGTCGCATATCCAGTCTAGGGGTGGTTAACGTCAGACCCCAGTAACCGATAAGTCGTGTCGATATGAGGTCCATAACAGTTCGAGAAACTACTGATAACACTTACCAGTAAATCTCAGAAACCCTGGCCAGGGATTTCCAGTTATAGCCAATCGAACACAGCGCAACATCAACTCCCTATACCGGGAGAGATGAAACCCCTCTTATCGCTCATTGCCTCCATGTGACTCGGGACTGTACCCAAAAGCCACTGTTTTGCACGCCCTCTTGGACGTGGTATGATGGAAATAAAAGCACGGTGGGAATCACACAAGACTCTATGACGATCTCGGGTCTACAGACTAACCTGTACCAGTGTCACCAGAGAACTGACATCTGATGTGAGGTATAATACCATCTGGGAGTTCTCGGCGAGTCCGTCCAGTGTACCCAGTCTCCACTAAGCACCCGTATACTATCTCTGATGTCAAACATCAATGGATATGGGATCATTCATTGCCCATTTACATGGGTCAAGAAGCATACGCTAGTCTACTCTGGTATATCGATGCCCTGTCTTGATACACCTGCGACTAGGAACATTTGAAGGATGTACTTAGCGACTACATTGTCCCCACTAGTATGATCTGCATCATAGTCCTGGTAGTCAAGTACTCATCCTAAGGGCTTTATCAACATGAAACATAGAGACTATCAGAGTACATGTTAAGATAAAGAGCAACCAAATAGCATACTATCATGTCGAGCAAGAAAGTCCTCCATATATGTTTAAGCATCCACTACAATGTACATCGCATGTACAGTAATAGCCTCCAGGGCATACATATCACTAACAATGCGTGTATGTAATACTGTATTCTATTCTCGCGACTTTTGTATCGGCCGGTTATATGTGATATAGCCGGGTTATCGAATCAAGTGTTGATTCGATAAGTTGGTATATTTTGTGTTAGTCGGTTATATGCGATATAGCCGGATTATTAAGTCAAGTGTTGATTTAATAATTTAGTGTATAATTGTATATTGGATATACTAATTTACATTAACTAACATTGGTTCACTTAAGCATTTGTTTTTCTCACTTGTGCACAACTTAATATATATGTGATATATATTTATTTGTGTTCATTTTGTATCATGGTTGTTGATACACACTATATGGGTGTATGAGACATACACCATTATAATTATATTGGTAGGGTTTTAATATACAAAGTAAATACAAAATTTGTGGATAATTGTTCAAGTGCATGAAGCTTCATGAAGCTTGTGAGTGCATTGACCAATTCCACTAGTTTTGTTTTACTTAGGATATTTATTAACCTAACTGTAAGTCCACGCTAGCGCCCCGGCAGTCTACAGACGCCAAATGCGGAACAAAAACTTTTTAACTTGGCGCTATCGTATACTTTAACCCGGATCTGCCATTATTGCTAAACTAACAAACTGTAAAGAGTGTAGAATGGTTATACCGAACGATCCGAGTCCTTCGTTCTTCAACCATCATCCCACGCTCCGTTGCGGCTGCTCCGATCTGATCGCCGATCTCCTCGTCGAGGTGGCACCACATGATCGGTTCTTTAAACGGGCTCCCGCCTCTGACTCGAGGCAACTCGATCGTCAAGTTTGCTAAAAGAGACGACCAAGATTGATGTAGAGAATGAGTAGATGACTTTGTCTCACTTCGTCCAAATCCGTGGACGATCGGTTAATGAAGTTGCCGTGGAAATCGGGTGATGGAATGAAATGAACTGTGAATTCCATACACCCCAAAACTATCATATCTTTTCTAACCGAAATGAAACCTCAAGTGAGAGTGAAAAATGAGAGAGAGAGGAGGCTTATCATATATATGAAGGAGGGAGGTGACCGTAGGAGAAGGGGGTGACCATAAGCATAAGATATTATGAACAAAATATCTTAAGGAAAACAAAAAACCTTAATTACAAAGCATGAGTCATTATGCATTAATTGAACCTTTAAAGCAACCAATGAAAATCCAACACCAATTAATCCTAGTCACCTCATCTAGAAACTTCTAGAAGAATCCACACTCATCTCAAGAAAAGATAAATCCGTCTTTAACCGAATGTTAAAAGACGGCTGATAGAAAACTGAAAACTGGCAACTTCCAAAAGTGATCCTGAAACGACTTTCAGGAAAACCCCGAAACTGTATAAATATACCCGCATTTATATTACGACCGAATATAAATGCAACTGAGACAAAGATATTATACCTACTCAATATAATACTTGGATCCGGCTTAAACCAAAGCCGACCAGTATCATCTGTCCGAAAATCGACACGTGCGTAAACGCACGTGCATTTTCCGAACCCTGCCATAAAACCATACGGCCTCTACAACGTTTCGCCCGAACTTGGGAAACTGCCTGTGGGGGACTCTAATGACTCGTCAGCACCCTGGCAGTGGGTTTAACCACAAACCGTCAGCGGCACTAGCAATGCGTAACGGCTGCCCACGGACTGACCTCAAGGGTGGCCGAGGAGCGAACTCAAGGGAGACCGATGAGCGAACTCCTCCGAAAACCCTACTGAGCCTAACAGTGACAATGTATATACAGTCCGGTCCGTTCGTCAATGAGTATCGCATATCCGCCTAGGGGGCTAGTAACGTCAGACCCCAATAGCAGTATAAGTCGTGTCGGAGTGAAGCCCAATAACACCCTGAGATACTACTGGAGTACCTACCAGTAAATCTCCTGCCATGGCCATGGACTTTGTGTAATGGCTCTCCTAGACACTGCACGACCTCGCCCCCAATACCGGGAGAGACGAATCCCCTGCCGATCCGCTCACGTGCCTCCATATGGCTCGGGACTGTACCCAAAAGCTACCTGTTTGCACGACTCCTTTGAGCCGTGGTAGGGTAGAAATCAAAGCACAGTGGGAACTCACATGAGACAAATGACGACCTCAGGTCGATGAACTAACCTGTACACATGTCACCAGGGAACTGCTATCTGACGATAGATATAATACTAACTAGCAGATTCCCGGCGAGTCCTGTCCGGTGTACTCATAACCCAATGAGCACCTGTATACATCTTAGGTGATCCAACTACACCAGTGGCTTGTGAGACCGGCCACCGCCCCTCGTCGGGGTCTCGACTGTACACACTAGTCTACTCCGGAGTATCGATGCCCTGTCTCGAAACTCCCACGACTAGGGACCAAAATTAAGGATATGCATATAAACTACCCAACTCTCACGTATATGATCGCCATCATACTGTTGGTAGTAAAGCAAGATCCTAAGGGCTCTATCAAAGTGTAACATGCAATCAGTCACCTGAACATGTACACGACTGATAAAGGCAAACCAGATAGCATACTATCATTTCGAGTAAGACTGTCCTACCGGGATAGATCCTCCGCAATCATTGCAATCACGTACCTGCGATCCAATAATTGACTATGAGGGCACTATCTCCAACAATCTCCCACTTGCACTCAAGGCTAATATTGCGATGTCGACTACTCACAGCCCGTGTGAAACCGAACATCCAACTCCTCTACTAATCAGTTTCACAAAGCCCGTTTGTAAAACTATTGTGTTCGAGAAATAGCCTCAGTGAGTGGATCCGCCTAGATGTTTCTTTCTATATCTCTCTAAAACTCAAGTTCGCGGAGAAAGCCATCTCCCGAATCGAGTAATAACTGTCTTAGAACATGTCTGGATATCTGATGGGACCTTAGTTCATAAATGAACTCCATATCCAAACTTCTTAGACTGAATCGATCACTGAACCTAATCAGTATCGGGCACCAAGCCACCCACAGTATCCTCTGGAACCACCTGTCCATAATACTGTCCCTCGTCAGAGGGAAAACTAAAAACTCTGACAATCACTCTGTCATCCATGCCACCTTTGAAGCCTGGAATGATAACCGTCTCCCGAAAGAGGCTGCCGTTATCAAATCCGTAGAACATGTACCAATGTTCTAAAACTGCTTCCTTATGTTTCTCCAGGATTGGATTAATACAAACTTATTGCATCTAGTGCAAAACCAACATTTGGTGTGGTACTTGACATCTCATGATTGACTCAATTGCCTAAGCAAGTGATCTGCCAATCATGCACATCCCTCTCCCCTTTAGTCTATACGACACCTTTAGAGAGGGTGACTCCATCACCTGCAGGTGCACTACCATGCTAGGAGTCAACTATTCCAAAAACCATTAGAATATCTGTCAAAGTACCCACATTGGGAAACTACCCAAATCCAGATCTAAAACCATAGATCTAGAAACCAGAATGTCAAATATTATATCCATATCCTGTCTGGAGAAACAACTGTGTGACAACCACAGTACAACCGATCGTAGTATAGGAATTTTACTTCCCACTCTGTGTATGTCATCCAGATACCATGACATCACACCCTACTACCTTCTTAACTGATCCATCCCTTATTCTGATTGAAGTCAAACCCATGACTGTCACATCAAAATTAGATGATCTATCTCCGCTATAACTGCTCAAGTCTATAAATAGATATAAGCTACTTGCCCACTATGCTTCCGCTGCTCCCACTGACTACGACAACCCTCCTACCGGGTCTCATATCCTGGAACAACAGTAGTGTCAAGTCTTGGTAGATAAGAACCTCCCTGTCACCTTCTCTGAGGCTACCGAAGTACCTCTCGGGCGTCTGAGGTTACCTACCATTCCTGCGGAGTGGCTATTTGAATGTCAAACCTGATTGAATGTATAGGTCCTATTAAATTTTCCGTAATCGTTCGCGGTTCTGGAATCACTTCCAGTTCTACCATACTCCCACTATTGTTTTTAGAAAAAGATCCATTTTACTAAAACTGTGGCGAGTCAAGAACAATATCACTATTGATCTTCCAAATGGTAGAATATCAACCCTCGTCATAGCCAGGGTCAACCCACAAACAGCCATTACAGAAACGTGCCCTGAGTTATCCAGTGTCTGGTTTTAAGCATAAGCTGGACAACTCCCCGTACTTTAGTTTCTTTTAAGGTACGATCCATTCTTTATCCAATACAGAAACTTTGGCACTTATTTAATCGGAACCATATTCAAATCATGCAGCTGTCTCCAGTGCATATCAACTTAATGGAAAAAGGCTGATCAGCATTACTCAACTTAGGAATCCATCCAATTATGAGTAACCTGAAAGAGAAACACGTTTCTCAAAACCATCACTATCATCTGAATACCAATCACAAGAATCTACATCTTCGATCTCTTTGAAGAATCCCGATACTTGTGATACCTGGTTCTCTACTTTATTCTTATACCCACAATTTCTCAAAACTTAGACCTTGTATTTGTACGAAACACTTGTCTAAATACTAGAGAAGTTATAAGTAAACAGAACATAGTACGAGGACCTACCCCTTTGTCCTAATGGACACTTGGACAACATACAATACTCTGTATAAGTCCACTGAGTTAAACAACTCAAAACCTGTGCATCGTAGGTAGAAAACTGTACCCTGGCGATTTCCTCAAATATCACCAATTACAACGAATTCCGATATAATGAGGATGATCACCTAATTCCCAATATCTTACTCCCACTCATCATCTGTAAAACCATACAGATATGAGAATGAAACCTGGTAAATACATACCCTTGGAGTAAGTGTCTAATCGGGAAAACAGTTTTTCTTTAACAATGCACTGAAACATGAAAATGTTTCGTAGGGGTATCCTGGTATTCATAGCAATGCCTCTTCCATAATCCTATTCATGACTTCAACCGTATATTTTATTGCCATCTCTCCAAATCACTTTTATTTGTCTTTAGTCGTTACCTTCTGTACACCATTGTTAGGCTAAATGGTTTTCTTCCTTCCCTACCGTTCGGCACCAGCCTATGGTTTGGAAGAAGACTATCCAGTAAGCATAATAGGTGTACCCTCCTAAACCAAGGAGTACTCGCATCTCGAGAGAAGGTGATGATAAAAGACAACTGAATAATACCTTATTCTTTTAAAGGTGAAATAGGAGTGGCGATTAAGTACGCGGTTTTGG
Source organism: Agapanthus africanus (assembly GCA_030015575.1). NCBI lineage: Eukaryota > Viridiplantae > Streptophyta > Magnoliopsida > Asparagales > Amaryllidaceae > Agapanthus > Agapanthus africanus. The sequence goes on along the minus strand of JASDDO010000022.1, from coordinate 296,174,466 downwards.
TCGTGAATGATATCAGTCGCAATTTACTTTGCCCTCTTTCTAATCCCTTTATTTTGTCTTTACATATTACCTTCTGCACACCCTACTTAGGCTAATTGGTTTTCTTCATTCCCTACCTTTCGGCACCAGCCTATGGTTTGGAATAAGACTATCCAATAAGCGTAATAGGTGTACTCTCCTAAACCAAGGAGCTCTCGCAACCTGAGAGAAGGTGATAATAAAAGACAACTGAATAAACCAATTCTATTTCTCACGAACCTGAACCGGGATCCATCCTCGAAGAAGTCCCTTCGAGTTCGTATATAACCATACGATGGATCTATCCAATGGAAGTGGATATCCGTAGTTTATACGGGTGTTCTGAGAAATACAAAGGGTAAAAGAAGGAGTGGCAATGACTTATGCAACTCAGACAATCCAAAAGCCAGTATTTTAAGAAGGTTCGGTTAACCTGGTCACTGAGTCATAGTCTAGGGTCGGTCAAAGGTCGCTGCCAAAGAGAGAGAGAGAAAAGAAACACTCTGCGTGCACTCTAACCTAGATCAGAATGGTCATCATTTTATCTAATCCGGAAACCTCCCACTGTCCTGTCAAATTCTCCTCCAAACCTAAAGAAGAATCAATCGGGATCACCCGAAGAGTAACTCATCAGTGGAAATCGGGATCCAACTCTCATCGCATGTTAACGTGATGGAATGCATCCACGTTATTCATACTCCAGAAGGTATGCGCATACTTGGCAAGTTTCAGTTTCTTTAGAAACTCCCGATATCATTTTCTTGCCCCATGCTCTTATGACCTTGACGTATGCCAACAAATCATAAGTCACATGTCAAGTTCTGCCCGTCATTATCTTGTTAATTTGAACCCACCCGTACATACCCTTGACGTATGCCAACAAGGTAATACGACTGTCCCAAACCAACTCATCTATCTATGCAACAAATGAATACCCAGCAGCTACCAAACACTATGCCTTGACGTATGCCAACAAACATAGCTTGAATACTACTGACCATCCATAAGAAACGACGGAGGGCTACGACTGGTTTTTGGCGAAAAACCTTTAACGTAGTGAACTTGATATCGCTGAAGGAACCTGATAGCTTTTTAAAATATAGTGGCGAAAACCTTTTGCTAAAGAGGTCACTCCCGGTAAAGGGATCTCGGCTCTTTCCTCGTGGAATGAGGTGCAGGATATTCCACTGAATACCTCGATGCAAAGCAACATGTAATCGACTATAGTGAAGTTATTACGCTGACGCAAACTTCTGCCCAAGGGGTCTTTCCCGGTGAAGGGATATCAGCCCTTGCCTCGTCGAATGAGGTGCTGGATATTCATACCGAATACCGCTATGCATAACAAAAAGAAACATCTTTGCAATAACACTTTTTAAATTGTTCCAACAACTGTATACAGGTTTGTTTTACTTTGCATTGATCAGAATCAACGCAGTCCCATCAATAATCACACCAGAAAAGAACGAAAATAAAATGTACGTATATGCCATCCGCATTCGTCACTGGGTCCCGTCATCACCCGTTAGGTTACTTAACTAACGACAGAGCGGGGACTGGACTAGCGCGGGTGTAAAACATATACAACATCTAATAGTATATAAACCAATATACATAATCGCTCCAGGCGTGATAATATGCAACATTACAGAAAAGTAATAAGCATCACAGAACAATACAGATATCTGGGATCCCCGAGTTTCACAGAGCCGCTGCTGAAACTCGACGTTCCCCTGTCGTGTGGATAGCCTGTGCAATGAAACCTAGACCCCTACGGGTGCGGCAAGTTACCCGACAAAACCTGAAGCGAGGTAGTCCCCACAGCATAGTGAATGGAACACCCGGCACTTCACGGAATCCGGTAAATTGAGCACCCCTCCTTGGGTCAACCTGTACCCCATACGAGTGCGGCGAATAGTCTGCCAATTCTGAAGTGGGACCCCTCTGCCTCTCAAAGCCATGAGCTGCGGACCCGTTGCCCCCCAGAACCCGGCTATCCGTGCACTCCGTCTCGGGGCAAAAACCTAGTACAGTAATGAAAAATAGTACAATAGGTACATCGACCGCATCCTGGCCGTGCCCCAAAAGAATATTATACAACAGGTAGTGACGGCTGTCCACAAGTTGGACGCTCGCCCCGCAATATCAAATGTACAAATAAACACAAACTGTACTATCATTGCACACTGCTATCCACCACGACAAATCCGCAACATCACAGCACAACACAAAACATCAACGCGAATGTCACGTTCGCAAACCCGTCTAAAAGAACTATAGCAATCGGACGCGGTTTACCGATCAAATGACATTCCCGGTCGGAGATATAATGTAAGCACTGTAAACTAACGTGTTTAAATTACGATCGACCAAAGACCAAAATTTCAAAAAAGTGGGCCCCAAAGCTTACTGGTGAACAGTAACAAAATCTGGGCCAAAAATTTATATACCAAAAACCCCAAAATCCCACCAAGAACCCACTGGAAAAAAATTGGAGCACGTGCTCCTCACATGGCCGCGGAAGCGCGGCCAAACCATGGGTTTGGCCGCGCTTCCGCGGCAACTTGGAGGAGTCACGACTCCAAATTTCGTCGTGGGTCTTATAATTCTCTGCTCTGATTTTTAAGACATCCAGAAATCAATTTCGACACCGTTTAAAAACAACAGAAACTGTCAAGTAAGGAAAATGATATTTTTGGCAGTTTTCGATTTTCGGTCGGATCGATGTTTTAAACGCGTTAGCACAAGTTAGTATAGCAAAATGGTTAAGCTCTGATACCACTGTAAGTCCACGCTAGCGCCCCGGCAGTCTACAGACGCCAAATGCGGAACAAAAACTTTTTAACTTGGCGCTATCGTATACTTTAACCCGGATCTGCCATTATTGCTAAACTAACAAACTGTAAAGAGTGTAGAATGGTTATACCGAACGATCCGAGTCCTTCGTTCTTCAACCATCATCCCACGCTCCGTTGCGGCTGCTCCGATCTGATCGCCGATCTCCTCGTCGAGGTGGCACCACATGATCGGTTCTTTAAACGGGCTCCCGCCTCTGACTCGAGGCAACTCGATCGTCAAGTTTGCTAAAAGAGACGACCAAGATTGATGTAGAGAATGAGTAGATGACTTTGTCTCACTTCGTCCAAATCCGTGGACGATCGGTTAATGAAGTTGCCGTGGAAATCGGGTGATGGAATGAAATGAACTGTGAATTCCATACACCCCAAAACTATCATATCTTTTCTAACCGAAATGAAACCTCAAGTGAGAGTGAAAAATGAGAGAGAGAGGAGGCTTATCATATATATGAAGGAGGGAGGTGACCGTAGGAGAAGGGGGTGACCATAAGCATAAGATATTATGAACAAAATATCTTAAGGAAAACAAAAAACCTTAATTACAAAGCATGAGTCATTATGCATTAATTGAACCTTTAAAGCAACCAATGAAAATCCAACACCAATTAATCCTAGTCACCTCATCTAGAAACTTCTAGAAGAATCCACACTCATCTCAAGAAAAGATAAATCCGTCTTTAACCGAATGTTAAAAGACGGCTGATAGAAAACTGAAAACTGGCAACTTCCAAAAGTGATCCTGAAACGACTTTCAGGAAAACCCCGAAACTGTATAAATATACCCGCATTTATATTACGACCGAATATAAATGCAACTGAGACAAAGATATTATACCTACTCAATATAATACTTGGATCCGGCTTAAACCAAAGCCGACCAGTATCATCTGTCCGAAAATCGACACGTGCGTAAACGCACGTGCATTTTCCGAACCCTGCCATAAAACCATACGGCCTCTACAACGTTTCGCCCGAACTTGGGAAACTGCCTGTGGGGGACTCTAATGACTCGTCAGCACCCTGGCAGTGGGTTTAACCACAAACCGTCAGCGGCACTAGCAATGCGTAACGGCTGCCCACGGACTGACCTCAAGGGTGGCCGAGGAGCGAACTCAAGGGAGACCGATGAGCGAACTCCTCCGAAAACCCTACTGAGCCTAACAGTGACAATGTATATACAGTCCGGTCCGTTCGTCAATGAGTATCGCATATCCGCCTAGGGGGCTAGTAACGTCAGACCCCAATAGCAGTATAAGTCGTGTCGGAGTGAAGCCCAATAACACCCTGAGATACTACTGGAGTACCTACCAGTAAATCTCCTGCCATGGCCATGGACTTTGTGTAATGGCTCTCCTAGACACTGCACGACCTCGCCCCCAATACCGGGAGAGACGAATCCCCTGCCGATCCGCTCACGTGCCTCCATATGGCTCGGGACTGTACCCAAAAGCTACCTGTTTGCACGACTCCTTTGAGCCGTGGTAGGGTAGAAATCAAAGCACAGTGGGAACTCACATGAGACAAATGACGACCTCAGGTCGATGAACTAACCTGTACACATGTCACCAGGGAACTGCTATCTGACGATAGATATAATACTAACTAGCAGATTCCCGGCGAGTCCTGTCCGGTGTACTCATAACCCAATGAGCACCTGTATACATCTTAGGTGATCCAACTACACCAGTGGCTTGTGAGACCGGCCACCGCCCCTCGTCGGGGTCTCGACTGTACACACTAGTCTACTCCGGAGTATCGATGCCCTGTCTCGAAACTCCCACGACTAGGGACCAAAATTAAGGATATGCATATAAACTACCCAACTCTCACGTATATGATCGCCATCATACTGTTGGTAGTAAAGCAAGATCCTAAGGGCTCTATCAAAGTGTAACATGCAATCAGTCACCTGAACATGTACACGACTGATAAAGGCAAACCAGATAGCATACTATCATTTCGAGTAAGACTGTCCTACCGGGATAGATCCTCCGCAATCATTGCAATCACGTACCTGCGATCCAATAATTGACTATGAGGGCACTATCTCCAACACTAACCACTATGATTAGCCATGGTTATGTCTCTATAAGAGTTAGTATATGATACCCACTCACCCATGGTTAGCTCTCTCTCTCTTGATTAGTTTTCATTCTCATTTTTCTTGAGCTCATCTTCTTCCTCCTTCAAAAGCTTGCTAGGGTTTGAAAAAGAGAGAGAAATATAGTGAGAAAAGAAATTCTAAAGTGTACCCATTTCCTATTTCTCCATCCTCTACTAGATTAGCACTTTAGTATAGGGTGTTTGCTTCACTTTGGTGAAGTAGTAGCTTGAGTTCGTATTCCCTTGACGTAGATCACCTACGGCCTCGAAGACTTCAAAAAAGACCGTTGCATTCTTCTCATGGAGCCGTCCAAGAGTCCGGGAGCAACATGATCGCAGCGAAAGGACTACTACAAGGAGCTTATGAAGTGAAGGACCGATCTACAAAGGTTGTATTTCGATTTCACTCAGATGTAAAATAGTTTACATATGTTTCCGTATTAATTTCTAGTTATCGATTCTAGTTTAGAGTTCCTTGAAACGGAAAAAATTTGAAAATGGCATGGACGATGCCTCTCGAAACCTTGTTGCCGTCGAAAGTTTCCCTACAATGTGGATGAGATCTATATGCATAAAGACATTGATTATATGGTTGGATGATATCTACATGCATAGGCATTGAGTATATTATTGGCACATATGTAGATACAGTCACCTTAGATATCATAGTATTACCTTTATGATATAGTTGACCTAGGAATCGTTGTTTTATTCGATTTCTACCTGATGATGTTTTCTACTCACGAGTTGGCAACTCACCCCAGTTGTTCCATAGTTCTTGCAGGTTGACCGTATGGATCAGTCGTGGCATCGCTGGCACACAGCTTGCTTTCGGGTGACTTGCTTTGGTAGGTGGTACACGTTGGATCGTACCACTCTTGTATTTACTACTCCGTTGTATCTAGTTAACTCCATCAATCAGAAACTATTATTTGTATAAATAGTAAGACTTAGAAAGACTTGTATTTGCGAGACTTAGAGCGACGGACTATATGTTCGCTATTGGGGGATTTGATGTCTTTCTTTATTTACTTTATCTTTTGTGGTGATCTTCGCTGTTGGGCGTCGTATACTTATATCTATGACTTGCGTGGTTGTGATTCCGCCGATTGGCGAAGAGCTAGCTCTCGCTTGGGGATGCCTTTTATATTATCATGTATATGTGGTTTTGGATCAAAATATACAAAGGAGGTGCTGCCTAAATTTTTAAAAGACGAAATATGTTTTTCAACTAGTAAAAATCCACTTGCATTTTTCATGTTCCTCTATCTATGCAATAAGAAAACATTTGATTTTAATCATACCTTATTTTCAAAACTTCACCTCTTTTATTTTCTTAAAAAGGTTTAGATTTCTGGGTTTCGGCTTACTTGAGTTACGTTACGCCTTTAGACGTCTCGTGATTTAAGTGTCGGTCACGAACAATATTTCGGGTCGTGACAGTATACGGGGGCTCATTGGAGACTAGGTACACTGGACGGACTCGCCGAGAACTCTTATATGGTATTATATCTATCGTCGGATAGCAGTTCTCAGGTGACACTAGTACAGGTTAGTCTGTAGATCCGAGATCGTCATAGAGTCTTGTGTGTTCTCCCACTGTACTTTGATTTCCACCATACACGGCTCTATTGAGTCATGCAAACAGGTGGCTTTTGGGTACAGTCCCGAGACACATGGAAGCAATGAGCGATAGGAGGGGTTTCGTCTCTCTCGGTATTGGGGGTTAATGTTGCGCTGTGCGCGATTGGCTATAACAGGAAGTCCCTGGCCAGGGCTGCTGAGATTTACTGATAAGTGTTATCAGTAGTTTCTCGATCTGTTATAGGCCATACATCGGTATTTATTGAGTTATTGGGGTCGACGACGCCATCCCTAGACTCGATATGCAGCATATCTGACGAAGAGATCGGACTGTACGATAAGTGTTACCGGTGGGCTCTACGGGAGTTTTGACAGGTTCTCTTGTTGTTCTTCTGTTCTCTCAATACCTGGGAGTCGTTACGTGCATCTAGTACCGCTGACGGTTTGTGGTTATGTGATATGATCACTGCCTACTGCTAGCGTATTAACGAGTCTCAGAGTCCCATAAAGGGGTTTCCTAGCTCAGGCGAAACAATGTGGGGTGCATATAGGGATATGCGCGGGTGCTTGCTTAAATGCGTGTATATGATACCGTATTTTAGTCAAGCGTTTTCTATTGGTCGGGTCGTATATGATATGACCGGACTATTAAATCAAATGTTGATTTAATATCAAATGACCATTAGCTCGTTTATTATACACTTTCTTTATTTTGTATGCATACATGTATGTATGTTTATATTGATATGTATGCACACATGCATTCATACATGTGTCATGGTTGATGATACATTGGAGATGGCTATGCAAAACTCACATGGAAACTATTATGATATTTTTATTATTGAGTTAAAAGAAAATGGGAAATAAATCATGGTTGACTTTTCTTCTCTTCTACACACTTCCAAAAATATCTTACACTAACCATGGTTTCATTCCTAATTATCTTTTAACCCAACCATCTAAAATATCTAGATATTTTCCATGGGTGGGTTATTAGTGAGTGTGACTCTCTCTCTCGTCTATTATTATCTTGTGCTTATCTCTCTTGAGCTTAGCTTAGCCATTTCCATCTCCTTCTTCCTCCAAGCTCTCTACCCTTTTCCAAGTGAGTGAAGAGAAAGAAAATAAAGGTTTTTTAAGTGAGAACACTACCCACTTCACCAATCTATATTAATCTAGCCTACTAGTGTAGGTTGTTTGCATCACTTCTACTTAGATAAAGTGAAGTAAGGAGCTTGAGCAAAAGAACTTCGTGGTGGATCGTCGATGAAGCTCCTTTTCTCATCGTCATGAACTCCGTGGTGGTCCGTACTTCAAAGTCCACGACGATCCACCACGGAGTTCCTTTGCTCAAGCTCCTTGCTTCACTTTATCTAAGTAGAAGTGAGGAAAACAACCATATATTAGATATGGTGCGCTCTATGATGAGTACTGCTGAGTTACCTGTTTCCTTTTGGTGTTATGCACTTGAGAAGCTGCATACCTATTGAATGGGGTTCCATCCCAATCAGTGCCTACCACTACATATGAGATATAGAATGGGAAGAGACCATGTCTTAAACGAGTTAAGATATGGGGTTGTCCGGCCTTTGTTGAAAGGTGAATCCGGACAAGCTCGTGGCAAGGTCAGTTTTGTATAAGTTTGTTAGGATATCCCAAAAATTTGCAAGGGTATATCTTCTACCACACTGAGGAGCAAAAGGTGTTTTGTTTCTCATCATGCCACCTTTTTAGAAAATGGATTTCTTGTGAAGAAATTAGTGGTCATGAGGTAGAACTGGAAGGAGTTCCAGCTGGACAAACTAACAGCTGATGATTTGGTGAAACCAAAGAATTCAATAGTCTCCGACAAACCTCGGCCTCTCCGCGAATCTAGTAGGGTTTCTCATCCCCCTGAGAGATACTACGGTTTTCTCGATGACAGTGGAAGCGAAGATTGCATCATGGTAGATGATGACCCAACTAGGTTCAGGCAGGCCATCACGAGTGGGGACTCTGTGAAATGGCTGGATGCTATGAGATCAAAGATGGAATCCATGTACACCTGTTAGTTATATGTATGCCCTAGAGGCCATTACTGTACATAGGATGTATATTGTAGTGGATGCTTGGACATATATAGGGAGGACTTTCTTGCTCGACATGATAGTATACTATCTGGTTGCTCTTTACCTTAACGTGTACACTGATTGTCTCTCTGTTACATGTTGGTAAAGCCCTTAGGATGTGTACTTGACTACTTGGACTATGATGCGGATCATACTAGTGTGGACATGGTAGTCCACAAGTACATCCCTCAAAGTCCCTAGTCGTGGGTGTATCGAGACGGGGCATCGATATACCAGAGTAGACTAGCGTATACCTTCTCGACCCATACAGATGGGCGATGGATGATCCCATATCCATTGGTGTTTGACATCAGAGATGATATACGGGTGCTCAGTGGAGACTGGGTACACTGGACGGACTCGCCGAGAACTCCCAGATGGTATTATACCTTACTGTAACACCTTAGAATGTGTTTTGTAGCTAATTATATTTTAATGTATGGTTTTTAATAAAAAGTTTACCAATTTGGTTTTTAAATATTTTATCATATTTATTGAGTATTTTATTAGATTTTTCCTAGGCTTGCACACACTTGTGCATGTTAACTAGGTTGTTAAGTGTGGTTTAACCATTTCTTAATCTAGTTTTAATTATTAAGTATTTTGGTTTAATAGTTCATGATTGTTCTTTAAAAAGAAAAATGGATTTAAATGGGGTTTCAAATTTAAAATGATTGTTCTTGTGTTGACCTTGGTGAGAGAGAGAGAGAGTGAGAATGGGGCATGATGGCTTTGCCATGCTTCATTAAATGAAGAGAGAGAGTAGGGGTTTTGACTTTATCTCTCATTATCACTTCTCTTTTCACTCATCCTCTCATTCTCTCACAACACACACACTTACCCAGCAGCAGCCAAGGCGGCAGCAGCAGCCTCATTAGCAACAGCATCAGCTCCATCAGCAACTCATGCAACAGCAGCAACAGCAAGCAGCAGCCACAGCATCAACAACAACATAGCAAGAGCAGCAGCAGCAGGAGCTTCAGCAGCAACAAGAGAAGCAAGTAGCAGCTGCACCTGAAGCAAGCAATAGCAACATCAGCATCAACAACAACTACAACAACAACAGCAGCGCTAGAAGCAACTTCAGCAGCAGTAGCAGTAACAGCATCAGCAGCAACTGTAGCAGCAGCAGCTCCAGCAGTTGTAGCAAGCTCTCACCTCCTCCACACACTTCTTCTTCTGCTTCTTAGGGTTCTCTAGGGTATATTTTCTGAACCCATCTCTCTTTTGCTTAGCTTGTGTGCTAATTGGTGTCGGTTAGTGTTAATTAGAGAGTTTAGTGCTAGATATTAGTGAATTGTGTGGAATTGGGATAAGTGATGATTGTGTTGACAAACCCTAGCTATTTACGTGTTGTTAGGGTCACTTACACTGAGAATTCCCTGGATTACACTAAAATACCATAGGGTTTGTGTTTTTTGCAAAATTAGCGTTTTTTTAAGCGACATTGTGACATTCTGTGATCTGCTATTGACCCGGACCCTTCAGAACAAAATTGAGAAGACTGGAGCATGTACACTAGGTATAGAACACATCACATGAACACGAGCCACCCATTCCCAACCCCGGCCGCCAATTTAATCCATATGGCCGCAATTTGCGGCCAGGAAGAGGGGTAGGGTCTTGGGGTTTTGGGTAGGGTACTCTGCAGTGTTGTCTAGTGCCTTGGCATGTCTAGTTTTGTAAGATTTGACCTGTAGGAAAATCTGGGACAATATATCGTATTTCTAGTTTGTTGTGTTTGCGCGATACGCGCGATACGTGAGAGGGTTCTGTGATCCAGCGTATCGCGGCGTGTCGCGATGGTTTTAGACGCGTATACACACGATTCCGCGTATCGTGCACACGCGTGTTTAGTTCGCGACGCGAGTTTCTCGTTTTGGTTCGATATCGCGTTTTGCGGAATATTTGGCTTATATATGATTTCCATGTCTTATTTGCAGGTTTGCAGGCAGGGACTACGGACACTGCTACAAGGGGAGCAGATGGTAGGATTCACCTAGCGTGGAGCGTAGGTGAGTAGATTTAACATCTACAGGGGAATCGCCCGTATGGCGTTATGCGTCTGGGCTAGGATTCAAATACCTGTCGCATATTCTACGTCATTGTTAGAATTGCGCCTTTACTTTATTTCCTTGATATAGTTGTACTGTGACTAGCAGCCGTAGGACACTGCACATATTATTGACGGTTCATGTTGCACGAGCACGGATTGTATGCTACACACACACACCGTCAATAATTGCCATGTCATACACAACCCCCTTATAGATACTTTATTGCTTATCATACTTGACATCTAGCTTATCGGTATACCTATAGCGTATCTTACCATTAGTGATAGGTACATCTACACCTTGCGATACAGCTACAGGTATACCTTACACATATTCTACTTATACCCAGGGGGTATACGACATCTTTTACTTATAGGTAGATATCTATACTTAGCTGTACCTTATTGATTTCGCATACATATGGTTTCAGCTATATATTTTCCTTTATATGCTCGCATTCAGATATATCGCATATATGTATTCCTGGATTTGCGCATTGTTATTTGGATTTCACATGATGATTTCTGGATTTGGGAACCGCGGGAGTTCATGAAATTATGCATACATTGAAAAACCCGGTTTCCTTGATATGATATTTGCGCAGCCACCATGAGATTTATCGGTTCTGATTATATACTCCATACGAGGTGTGGTTGCCATATGAGGGTACATGGTGGGGCCCGGTATGGTTCCCCTCGGCAAGAAGATCGATGGATGTTGCCGATTGAGCCTGGAGGCGGGCGAGTACCTACCAGTGACAGTACCCATGACTCGGCGGGGGATCACGGAGACACCGCTGGGAGTCATGTACGTATGCATACGTCGAAAGGCGAGGGTCAGAGCTAGGCACTCGTGCTCTCGGGATAGCGTATGATACGTGATCAGGATTTCTGTGTCGATGCTTGGCACATGGTTTTCATGATATTTCTTTAACACCTTTGTATATATAACAGGGGATTTAACCGCTGTTATATATACCCTTACACCAATATTAGTGGAATGGGACGCTAATATATGTGTATTGCCCCCATCATATTTATTTCTGCATATATATATATTTAGGATGTTAGAAATTATTTGAGATTCGACTTGGGATATAGGTGATTCATTGAGATTAGATATTGGATATGAAAGAGATTGCTTATTTGTCCATTCGGGATATAGGAGATCTATTCGACATTGTACATTGAGGAGATGTGAGACTTATATGATATGAGAGCCCAACGTGGGGGCTGATTTGAGGAGTTGAGATTTGAGTGTCTTGATGGATTGTGATCCTACCACGATGTCAGGTTTCCGTGGAAATGACATATTTCACCCCATACCTCATACTTACCTATTTTATGCACAGTTTCATATATTGGTAGTACCTGTTAGTGTACCCTCATGATTGCTGCATATCTACCTTCTCATATCCCTATTGCATAGTTATTGCATACTATTATTACTGTAATCGCATACCTTAGATTCATGTTGTATGTACATTCCTGCGATTACCTGCATATGTTATCTACTATTCACGAGTTGGCAACTCACCCCCGTTGTGCCACAGGTGTTTCAGGTTGTTCCCCAGAGTAGTCGAGGCAGGCTATTCAGTATCCATCTATCATCTTTTGCTACAGATACCGCATCAGCTCACAGTACTATTTTGCTTAGGTGGGTTAGATGATTATCTGTATTTCATATTGTACATTCGTTGTATCTTGTACTCTCCATCTACTATTATGTTGTTGACTTAGAGACTTGGTAAGGATGTTATTGTATATTATTGTGGATTTGTTGTCTTTTATATACAGCTTTCTCTCTACTGTCTTTATTTCTTCGCTACGGCGTCGTATATTTGTATTGTATTCATCTTGGCTAGTTTTTACAAAAAGGGGGTGTTGCCAAAATTTTAAAGATAGAAAGTAGAACTTTTAAAGAATTTGGGTTGCGATTTCAAATGTTTCAAAAACTTATTTTATCTTTTCCGTATTTTTATGGTTTAGATTTCTGGGTTTTGGCTTTCTTTTACTGCGTTACGTCTTAGGGCGTTGCGTAGTACTAGGGCCGTCATGGGCCAATTTCGGGTCGTGACACTTACGTCAGATGGCAGTTCTCTGGTGACACTAGTACAGGTTAGTCTGTAGACCCGAGATCGTCATAGAGTCTTGTGTGATTCCCATTGTGCTTTGATTTCCACATTACCACGTCCAAGAGGGCGTGCAAAATGGTGGTTTTTGGGTACAGTCCCGAATCACATGGAGGCAATGAGCGATAGGAGGGGATTCGTCTCTCCCGGTATAGAGAGTTGATGTTGCGCTGTGTTCGATTGGCTATAACCGGAAATCCCTGGCCAGGGTTGCTGAGATTTACTGGTAAGTGTTACCAGTAGTTTCTCGAACTGTTATAGACCTCATATCGACACGACTTATCGAGCTACTGGGGTCTGACGATTACCACCCCTAGGCAAGATATGCGACATATCAGACGAACAGACCGGACTGTACGGTAAGTGTTACTGATTGGATTCACAGGAGTGTGAGCGGGCTTGCTCGTTGATCTTCTGATCGCTCAATACCCGAGTGGCCGTTACGTTTAGCAGACCGCTTGCGGCTTGTGGGTGTTTGATATGATCATCACCTGCTGCCGGCGTATTGACGAGTCTTTAGAGTCCTACACAGAGGTTTCCTGGCTCAAGCAAAACGAAATAGGAGCGCATATGAGATATGTGCGGGACCGAGAATAATGCGTGTATGTGATACCGTATTCTATTCTCACGATGAATGTATCGATTGGTTGTATGCGTTATAACCTAGTTATCGAATCAAGGATTAATTCGATAAGTCGATGCATTGGATATTAGTCGGTCATATGCGATATGACCGGATCGTTAAATCAAGTGTTGATTTAATGATTTAATGTATAATTATATATTTGATATATTACTTTACATTAACTAGTATTGGTTCACTTAAGATTATTTTCTCACTTGAATGTACACATTGTAAATATGATATATGTTTGTGCACTAGTTTGTATCATGTTTGATGATACATGCAAACTTGGGTGTGTGTTTACTTTAAACTATGATTAGGTTAATGGTTAGGGTTTGATTTATTTAATTATTTACTTTATTCATTTTGGCAAAGAATAAAATGGAGGCATGCTTTGTTTTATCCATGAAGCTTCATGAAGCTTTGAAAGTCTTTGCCATTTTGTCTTTTGCCTTAACCTAACCATTTAAACCTAAACCCTAATTTATTCTCTACACAAGTTAAACTCACCCATGGTTGCATTATGATAACCATATCTTGATTTTCTTTTTGAATTAATTCATATTCTTTTTCTTTCTTCTTCTTCATCTTCTTCATGAAGAGAAGAAACCATGGCTAGATTTTTCCAAGTGATAATTCCAAGTGAGAAATCCAAATCAAAAATGAACCCACTTCCTATTTCTTCATCCTCTATCACTTGCTATGTAGTAGAGGGTGTTTTCTTCACAAGTTCTTTGACCTAGTGAAGATGGAGCTTGAGTTTGAGTCGCCTCGACGTAGATCATCTTCGGCCTCGAAGTCAATGACCTAGCCCGATCATTTCTCCGACGAAACCATCGCTACAGTCCGGGATCCCGATGATCGCAGCAGAGGGACATCAACACGGAGCTAAAGAAATGGTGGAGCGGATCTACAAAGGTTGTATTTCCATTCACTTAGCAATAAAGTTGTTTACTTGCTAGCTTTTCGCATTAAACTCTAGTTAACGATCTTGCTAAGGGTTGTTCGGCACCTAGAAAATTTTTGTTTGGCATGGTTGATGCCTTGTGGAACCTCTTGAGTGTGCCTAGTAACCCTACAGTGGTATCAGAGCCTAGCTAGAGCCTTAGGCGATGTATAGACGATGTTAGAAGTCCGATCGAACCCGAAACCCTAATACAAAATCACTCTCTAGAAATTTTCTGGAATTTTGGATTTTTGTGAATTAAAAATTGCCAAAAAATTCAGCAGGGAATTGTAGGAGTTACTGTGAAGCACATGATGCTAACTCGACCAATGCGCCGCGGAACCGCGGCCCCACCCTGGCATGTGCGGCGGTTCCGCGGCCATATTGGTGAGTTAGGCCACGTGGTTTGCACAGTAATTCTTTTCTTAAAGTGTTGTGTCTTCGGGGAATTTTTAAATTTTATTCAACAGTTGAATTTTCTGGGTTGTTTTGGGGATTCGATTATTCGATCGGTTTATTTAATTTCGTCTATGTGTTTTTTGGGGTAATTTTAGAATATGTTAAAAATTTCGACCGGATATAAATACCCATTTTTTCCCCTGCCGGGAAATTTCCAATTTTTGGATTTTTCCGTGGTTTAAAGACGTTCTAAGTAGTGCAAGTAACACGATGGACCCTCTAGAAGACAACAAACCTTAACTCGATTATGTGACCGTCTTGAACTGCCCTTTGAACCTTAGGGTTTGGGGCAGTACGGCGTGCCACATGTGAGGCATTGGCTTGACCCTTCTACGGCTGGACCGTTGGTACTGAGGCATGAAGTGAATGTTTTTTAAACCTATTTCATGTGTTGAGCTGTTTCGGGAAAACTTGGGTGTTTGACTGTTCGATCGGAAAGTTTAACATTTTCTGTTTATCTGGAATGTGGTACAATATTTGGAATTCACAAGTGGTTATGTGATAACTAATATGAATGTTATAAACATAGCACTTTAGTCTCAATTGATCGGTTGCCACGGAATTTTGATGCGATCAAAAGTCCGTCGCAATCACGTAGCATACGCGGATACTCGCCGGATAAACTTAATAGACAGCTACACCCTTTAGCCCCGACCAAGTGACTGTAGGAGAACCCCGTCGCCGAAAGCATCCGTTCGGGTGCTCGCGGTAGCGGTGTTCCGCCTTGGTGCACTTCGTCGACGGTATCGGGGGTGCGGCCGTCTACTAAAGTTTGCGACGAGCATTCGATCAGAATGTCGGGAATCCTGTTGAATTGCCCGACTTGATATTGAAAAGTGTTTTCGATAATGAGACTAAAATGCGGGATTTATAATTGTTAGGCATGTGATGTCTAAGGAATTCAGATGGTTAGGCATGCGATGTCTAAAGAGGTTGTGAATTCCAACTGTTGTAGTTTTACACTTTCTTTTCTGTGACCGTAAGTGTAATGATTGTAATAAAATCTTGTTGTGTAAATCGAATCAAATAGTCCCCGACAACGGCGCCATTTGATTGAAAAGAATTCTCTATGTGTAGTATGAAATGGTAAAGAAATCACAACCAAAAATTATTTGACCGCAATCAACTACGGTGTCGGATTGTAGTTAGTATGTGAGTGCGGATCGTCCACAGGGAAAGTGTAATCGTTCGTCTTTTGAATTAGATGAATTGAAACATTAAAGAAAGAAAACAAAACAATTCAAGATTTATAGTTGATGTTCAAGAATGAGAAAAACTAGATCTAAGAAAGCATTAAAAGATAGAATCAAGAATTGATCGTTTGTTGATTTTTCCAAACCAAATCTCAAGAATCGAAATGAGGCTCGTAGGAATCGATCGGATCTATAGATGTGATGTAATCTTACAATTACGTATTCTTATCCTTCGATGAATTGATACTAGATCGATGATCATCGATGAGAATTAGGGATTTCTTGTGAAACTAGGGTTTCATCTTATCCCTTGTTCTTTCGTCGATGTCATTCATATTCTAGCCTCTAGTAAATTCAAGAAGCGATCGTAGATCCCTAATTTCGAGCGATCACAATCAAGAAAGCATCACTACGAAACTAGGTCATCGATTCTTGAACTTGCTAGGGTTTACAAAACTCGTAGGACTTAAAAATAGTATTAGAATTTGTTACATCATCGTTCTACAATCGTCTCGACTCCTTAACGAGCGGAGTTTCACTCGAACATCACAACAAGAGCAACAATTACAAATTGAGATCTAATCATGATGCAAGAATTAAAAGAAAGCAAGATTAACGAATTTCACCATTTATTTATATCAACAATTTCGTTACAATCACTCAAGAACTACAAGAGGAAGAACTTGATCGTCGATTTGGCTTCGCTCGTCTCCGTGGATCGCAGATCGGCTTGGATCACTTGCCCGATTGAAGATCGACTCGGCTCCTAAAAGGTTGAAGGCTTCTCGCTTGATTTGGTACTCAAGATCTTGGATTAGGAGTGGAATTAGGGTTAGGGTTTCGCACAAGCCTTGTCACGAGACTTGTGGAAGAAGATGATGAAAGAGGGAATTATTTTTAACTAATGGTGAACTAATGATGAACAACCTCAACCCTTAGATTTAGGCACCTATTTATAGATAACTAACCCTAGATCTAGGATTTCAAATTCTAAGTTTCCCTCCAAAAGTTTGTTAGATGAAATTCAAATTTCCCTCCAAAAGTTTGTTAAATGAAATTCAAATTTCCCTCCAAAAGTTTGTTAAATGAAATTCAAATTTTCCTCCAAAATGAACTACCTCATTTGAAGTTGAATTTTCCCTCCAAAATGAACAACTTTTCCCTCCAAAATGAACTACCTCATTTGAATTTGAATTTTCCCTCCAAAATGAGGTTGTTAGAAAGAATCTTCTAGAAAAAGTTTGTTGGAAGGAATATTCTAGAATGAGGTTGTTACAAGGAGGCTTCTAGAAGAAGGTTGTTATAAGGAGGCTTCTAGAAGAAGTTAGTTGGAGGGAGGCTTCTAGAACTAGGTTGTTAGGCCGAGCCTTCTAGATGAAGCCACGTGGAGTTTCTGGAGAGTTCTGGAAGCTTTGCCGTTAGAAATAAGCACATGGGAAAAATCTGCTTCTCTGCTGACGTCATCATGCCACGGATCCGCGGCGGGAAGCGCCCATTGGCCTTGAATAAATTTCTGGAATTTTACTGCCAGATCACCAGACTTAGACTTGGTGTAATTTTGATCAGCACTTTTGACAATTTGGCTCGGTTTCTGGAATTTCCTGCACAGACTTCGAAACAAGTGTTGTGCAAATACAGAAATGATGCGATGCCATGAAATGCGGTTAAGTTCCCTTAAAGTGTCGGTTTAAAAGTCTAATACATGCAATCTCATATTTTGTGACAGATTTGTTAATATGTAGAATATGAATGCCGAACACTTCTAAGTGTATGCAAATATTAAGGAAATTGCCGGCTAAAATATACAATATTTTCGACTGATCATGTAATATGTGATATCGCCGGTTTCGTTGCTATATGTCAACGACAATTGGGATGCGCATATTTACTTACGTTGATGACATGTGATGTTATGTGTTGCTGGATATGTTATATTGGATCGTCGTGTTTGAATAGCCTGGGTTTTTTTTATGTGAGACGAGTGTTTTTTCCATTTTCATTCATGTAAAAACTTGTATGTAATATTCTTTTATTGGGGCACTTCCAGGTTGCGGAAGATGTCACCATTGTATATTATTTACTTTTCCGCACTAGGATAGACCCAAGGAGGAGAGCACAAGTAACCGCGTTCTGGAGTCCAGTGGGAGACCAACTCGAGGAGTCGAGTCCGGGTCTCCTAACTCTAGAATTGGTAGGGTTGCTTGCCGCTCTCGTAAGGGTCTAGGGGTGTGGGTTTGGCTATTCATCACGACCGTGGAATCCGTGTTTTATACAGGCTCGTATTGAAAACACGGATGTCCTAGTATATCCAATGTTTCATATGTTTCTTCTGCTGCGATATCTGTTCTGTGATCATTTCATATGTGATGATAGATACTGTATATGATATATATGATATATTATATAGACGTTACTTATGTTTTACACCCGCGCTAGCCCTGCCCCGCTCTGCCGTTAGTTACCTAACCTAACGGTGCACGAGGGGACATCGAGGCGAATGCGGATGGCATAAGTGTGCGTCGTATTTATCTGTGATGTTTAGGTAACTTAAATGATAGGACTTCATTAATATGATTAATGAAAGAAAAAGAAACCTAAAGATGTTGTGGAATCAAATTTTCAAAAACAGGTAGCTACAGTTCTTGCTTTGCATCGCGGTGTTCCTTGTAGAACATCCTGCACCTTATTCGATAAGGAAAGGACCGAGATCCCTTCACCGGGAGTGACTCCTTCAGCAATAACTGGCAGATGCTACAACCCTCGGTTTGTTTTTTGATTGCTTCTATAGTTTTTGTTTTGCACAGCGGTATATTTGATATATCCTGCACCTTATTCGATGAGGAAAGGGCCGACAATCCCTTCACCGGGAGTGACCCCTTTAGCAAAACTAGAAAAGCCTCAAAAGCACTCCATTTTTAAAATCATTTGATTCTACAACGATATCAAGTTCATTACGCAATAGGTTTTCAGAAAAACCTGTCGTAGCCCTCCGTCATTTCAGATAAGTCCTACTTAATATTCGTGCTGCGTTTGTTAACCTTGTCAAGGCGCAGTGTGCAGTAGCTAACCAGTATTTATCTGCTTATGCATATGATGCAGATTGTTTTAGGGTAGTCGTACGGCCTTGTTGACCTTGTCAAGGGTCGTGCGGGTGGGTTTGATTCAATCAAGAAATGACGGGTAGAACTTGACTTACGGTCTATGGTTTGTTGACCTTGTCAAGGTCATAGATCGTTCGGGGCAAAATTATCGGGAATTTCAAGTGTTGAAATTTGCAATGAGATTGCATACCTTCTATGAGATAGTTGGATCCCGATACCCACTGTGAGTAATTGTTACTCCTGGGAGAGTTTTACACATTACAATTAGCCGATCAAATAGGTGTCTAGAAAGGTGTCAAAGGGGTTACGCCTCTGGGAAAACGAGGTTTACTTTAATTAGGTCCGTGCGAAAGAACGGGGAACCTCCCTCAAAGTACCGACACTGGCCTGGCTGAAAGATTGGCGAACTTGTAGCGTGTAATTAATCCCGGCTAGTCTTTCCTTTTAGGGTTTGAAGGAAGATTTGATAAAAAGAGTGAGAGCCATCCTGATTAGATAAAATAATAACCAATCTGATCTTGCAAGAGCGCATGCAGAGTGTTTTCTTCTCTCTCTCTCCAGGTAGCGACCATGTCACGCCTTAATCAAGATAATAATACGGATGTATTGACCGAACCCGCTTGTTATACTGAGCTGGGGAACGTTGGTCCCGCTCCAACTTATAATTGTTATAAGACAGAGCAGGAAATTGGGGAATACCAGGATTCCCCTGCCGCCCAAACGAAGAAAGTGCATATGATGCATCTCCTTCGGGTGTGTTCATTACAAAGAACTGTTTCTCAGTATCCTCTTCGTCCTGGGTATTTGATACCGGATCAGGATCCCAGATATGCAATCTGTTACATAGGGCTACAGAAAGGTAGAGAACTGAGAACGGGTGATAAGTTTCATGAGACAGAAAACGGTGCAAGTGTTGCAGCCAAGTCTGTTGGTCACTATCACCCTGTATTACCAATACATTGATTCTGAACAAATGCTATTAGATACCGAACCTGATATACAAAATCATATCAGTCTCTTTATTAGTAAAGAAATGATAAAATTTTGTATTGTTGGATAATGTTTTGAACATTTCCTATATCAAGGGTTGATCGGTTCAGGCACGTTATCTAAAAGCATTGATGTTCTAAATCAAACTACAGTTCTTAGTATACAGAACACACACAAGAGGAAGAGTTCAGAAATGAACGGATCCTTCTTGAGGTATTGTAGACTAGGTCATATCAATACGACCCGACTAGCTAAGTTGCACATAGATGCATATTTAAATCTGTTTGAATTTACATCTTGTGAAAACTTGCCGGTCATGTCACAAAGATAAGATGACCACAGCTCTGTTTATTGGAAGCAGAGAAAGAGTTAGTGAACTCTTGGGATGATACATGTTGATGTATGTAGGTTCCCTGTCTACACATGCCAGGACCGGTTCTTTGTATTTCATTACATTCTCTGATAATCTCTCAAGATTCAGACATATGTTCCTGTTGAAACACAAGTCCGAACCTTTTGAGATATTCACAGAATATAAGTTATAAGTAGAGAACCAAAATGGGTAAAAGTATTATGTCCTTTGATGTGATCAAGGAGGAGAATACTAGAGCGCGGAATTCTTGGACTATTCTAAAAAGAGAATGAGATTCTCTCTCGGCATTACTCCTCCGTATACACCATAGCACGATGGTGTATCGGGGTGGAGCAACCGCACCCTATATGATATGGTGTGCTCTATGATGAGTACTACTAAGTTTCCTATTTTCTTTTGGGAGTTATGCGCTTGAGAAGCTGCATACCTATTGAATAGGGTTCCAATCAAATCAGTTGCCTACTACTTCATATGTGATATGGAAAGGGAAGAGTCCATATCTTAAGTTTGTTAAGATTTAGGGTTGTCCGGACTATGTCTAAAAGCAAAATCCGGACAAGCTCGAGGCAGGGTCAGTTATATAGAACTGGAAAGGTTCCAGCTATACAAACTGCAGCTGATGATTTGGTAGAACCATAGGATTCAATAGATTCTAACGAACCTCGGCCTCTCCGCCGATCTAGTAGGGTTCCTCACCCACCTGAGAGATACTTTGGTTTCCCTATGACAGTGGGAGCGAGGATTGCATCATGAGATGATGACCCAACTAGTTTCGAGCTGGCCATCAGGAGTGGGACTCTATAAGAATGGCTGGATGCTTATCGATCTGAGATGGAATCCTTATACACCAACAAAGTATAGACTTTGGTTGCTTTATCTGAAGGGTTAAATCCCCATCAGGAGCAAGTATATCATGAGAAGATTACTTGGTGTAGATGGAAAAGTTGAGACTTTCAAAGCTAGACTTGTTAAAGGTTTTCGTCATCGACCAGGCGTGGATAATGATGAAACCTTTTCTGGGGCCTATGCTTAAGTCCATCCAGATCCTACTTGCCACGGCTACATACCATGACTACGATATCTGGCGGTTGGGTGTCATGACTGCTTTTCTAAGTGATGTTTTAGAAGAGTGCGTCTATAAGTATACAGCCAGAGGGCCTCGTAGACAGTGGGAGCAGCGGAAACGCGAGCAAGATGTTTTATGTGATAAAGCAGGCATCGCGGAGTTGGAACATCTGTTTTGATGAGTTAGTCAAAGAGTTTGACATCATCAAAATGGTAGATGAACCTTGTATATACAAAAAGGTAGTAGGGAGTATGGTGGTGATCCTCGTAGAGTACGTGGATGACATACTCTTGATAGGGAAGAAGTTTCATATGCTACGCTCGGTCAATCTCCGCTTATCACAATGATTCTCCATATAGGATCAAAGTGATACCTCCTAAATCCTGAGTTTTGATCTATGAGATAGAAGTAATTGGATGTTGGGATTCTCACTAGTTGTAGTGAGATGGTATCAATCGATCCTGGGGAGAATCACTGGAAAGGTTCCAGGGTGATAAGGACGACTGAAAGTCAGTCTCAGGCATTGTCTTTACCCTCAGTGGAGGGACGGTATTTTGGAAGAGTTCCAAGCTAGATACCGTGGCATACTAGACGATAAAGGCTGGATACATCGCTACCAAAGATGCTACCAAAGAGGCAGTCTGGATATATATTAGTTCATGAGATGAACTTCGTTCCTCCCATTGTGTGACAATGGAGTTGTGGCTTATGCCAAGGAACGCCCGTCCCGTCAGTGATCCAAACATATTCTGAGGCAGTATCACCTGATCATGGAGATGGTTGATCTCCAGAGGATCGAGGTTAGGAGAGTAGACTCAGAGGACAACACGGCGGATCCACTCATAAAGGCCTTTTCCCAGAGAGAGATTTATATGGGATGGTTGAGTATGAGATACTACAACCACTGCTACAGATGGCCCTAGTGCAAGTGGGAGATTGTTAGTTATATGTATGCCCTAGAGGCCATTACTGTACATGAGATGTATATTGTAGTGGATGCTTGGACATATATAGGAAGGACTTTCTTGCTCGACATGATAGTATGCTATCTGGTTGCGCTTTACCTTAACGTGTACACTGATTGTCTCTCTGTTACATGTTGGTAAAGCCCTTAGGATGTGTACTTGACTACCTGGACTATGATGCTAATCATACTAGTGGGGACATGGTAGTCCACAAGTACATCCTTCAAAGTCCCTAGTCATGGGTGTATCGAGTGTAAGTCGATGTAGTACACCCCAGTACTTGTGGGGAGGCGGATTTTACAAAAACGATCAAGTTTAAGGAACGAACATCGACTAACTGCTTAAATCGAAGCTAAACAAATAATAACCAAACACATAGCTATACTAAACTATAGTGTTAAGGGATTATACCGATCGAAACTAGTCCTTCGTCTTTGTGTCCTCCTTTGTTCTCCTCGACCTTCTCTAGGTAGTAGACGATCCACCCGAGAGCAAGACACCAAGCTACACCTCTAACTTGAGGTAACTAATCAACTTTGATTGCTAATCAAAGATGAAAGGATGAGATAGAGTGATGGTTATGGATGCTTAAGTCTAACTAAACCTTTGATCTCAACACATGAGGATTAAGGATTAGTATCTTGAAGATGAGAGCTTGAGGAGAGAGAATATGAGATAAGATTATGAGAGGAGAGAGAGTGTATCATAATATATTATGAAGCATTCTCATTTATCAATAATGAATAAAAGAAATGAATAAGCATGCTTCATAAAATATCTAGTGGTGATTCATTAGCATGAGTCATTAAGCAATAAATGTGCATTAATGAAATGAATGAATCACCACAATGACTCACAACCTCATCCAAAGTAACCTCCTTAGTCACATCTTCTAGAAGCTTCTCGTACAATTACGAGAACGCCCCTCCGATCCGCAAAAATACGGAAAAACTTTAGACTGTAAAAATCCAATAACCGGATACCAGTAACTGGCTTAAACCAAAGCCGACTGGTAAAAACTGTCCGAAAGTCGTACGTGCGTAAACGCACGTATGCGTCCGAACCCTTTGTCGCAAAACCATGCAACCTCTATATCGTTTCGCCTGGAGTAGGAAACTCTCTGTGTGGGACTCTAGAGACTCGACTACTACGCTGGCAGTGGGTTTAACCACAGACCGCAAGCGGCACTAGCTGTACGTAACGGTCCCCAGGTAGTTGTCGATAAGAAGGCCGATGAGTAAACCCATCCGAACTCCTACTGAGTCTGATGTGACAATATCCATACAGTCCGGTCCGTTCGTCCAAGACTATCGCATATCGGGCCTAGGGGGACGGCAAGCGTCGGTCCCCTAATAGCGGTATAAGTCGTGTCGGAGTGAAGCCCATTACACCCTGAGAAACTACTGGAACCTACCAGCAAATCTCGCTTGCCCTGGCCAGGGACTTTGCGTAATGGCTCTCTGACACAGCACGATATCTACTCCCAATACCGGGAGGGACGAATCCTGTCTAACCGCCACTGCCTCCAAGTGCTCGGGACTGCACCCAACTGCCACCTGTTTGCACGACTCCTTTGAGCCGTGGTAGGGTAGCAATCTAAGAACAG
Source organism: Agapanthus africanus (assembly GCA_030015575.1). Lineage (NCBI taxonomy): Eukaryota > Viridiplantae > Streptophyta > Magnoliopsida > Asparagales > Amaryllidaceae > Agapanthus > Agapanthus africanus. Next base: position 296,150,280 of record JASDDO010000022.1, on the reverse strand, counting down.
TGGGACACACTCGAGGCGAAGTAGCAGTGTCAAGTCTGCGGACTACGCTGTACTCATGTCACCTGGGAACTGTTCACTGACGACTGGTATCAAACCAACCAACAGTTCCCTGTGAGTCCTGTCCGGTGTACCCGTAACCTAACGAGCACCTGTATACTATCTCCAGTACGACGTACTGACGGCTGTGGGACAGACCATCTCCCCAACTGGGATGAGAAGCGTACACACTAGTCTACTCCGGAGTATCGATGCTCTGTCTCGATAATCCAACGACCAGGGACCTGAATAAGGATGTGCTTGTAGACTACCCAGCCCCCACTAGTGTGACTGCCATCACAACGCTGGTAGACAAGCAAGATCCTAAGAGCTCTATCAATACGTACACTCACATATTAAGATAGAAAAACCAAGTAGCATACTACCATGTTTAGCAAGACTGTTATATACATGTGAATATCCCAAGCTTCCATTAAGTAATATACAAGCTAGTATGATACAGTAATGGCCTTCTAGGGCATAAACACTAACAATCTCCCACTTGCACTAGGGCCATGTACTGGCATATCGTAGACCAATGATCTCGAGCAGCCTCTCGAACTGAATCTGAGGAAGGGCCTTCGTGAATGGATCAGCAATGTTCTCTTCTGAAGCAACTCTCCGAACCTCGATCTCCTGACGATCAATGATCTCCCTGATCAGGTGATACCGCCTCAAGATGTGTCTGGACTTCCGATGGGACCTTGGTTCCTTCGCTAAAGCTATAGCTCCGTTGTTGTCGCAATACAGAGGTATTGGATCAACTATGGTAGGAACCACCTGAAGTTCTGTTAGGAACTTCTTCATCCAGACTGCTTCTTTTGCGGCATCGCAAGCAGCTATATACTCCGCTTCCATCGTCGAGTCAGCAACGGTGTCCTGCTTGGAGCTCTTCCAGCACACCGCCCCTCCATTGAGGGTAAAGACATAACCCGACATGGACTTGGAATCGTCCTTATCACTCTGGAAGCCGGAATCAGCAAAGGCCTCTAACCTGAGGTCTTTTCCGCCGTAAACCAAGAACATCTCCTTAGTCCTCCTCAGGTACTTGAGAATGTTCTTTACTGCTATCCAGTGTTTCTCCCCTGGGTCTGACTGATACCGGCTTACCACGCTCAGTGCGTAAGCTACATCTGGTCTGGTACACAACATCGCATACATTATAGAGCCTACCGCAGAAGCGTAGGGTATAATAGACATGCGTTCCCTTTCCAAATCAGTCTTGGGAGACATCTCTTTGGAGAGGGTGATTCCGTGACAAGCCGGTAGATTACCGCGCTTAGAATCTTCCATACTGAATCTTTTCAGTACAGTATCGATATACCTGGACTGCGAAAGTCCCAACATCCTCTTGGATCTATCACGATAGATCCGGATCACCAGAATGTAAGAGGCATCACCCAGGTCTTTCATGGAGAACCTGTGTGACAAGAATCCTTTGACAGATTGTAGCATAGGAATGTCATTTCCTATCAATAGAATGTCATCCACGTACAAGACGAGGAATACGACACTTCTGGCCACAACTTTACTATATATGCACGGTTCATCTGGATTTTTGATAAAGTCATATTCTTTGACTGTCTCATCAAAACAGATGTTCCAACTCCGCGATGCCTGCTTTAGTCCGTAAATGGACTTAAGCAGCTTGCATACTTTCCCGCTGCTCCCATTCTGATTGAAACCCTCTGGCTGATCCATATAGACGCTCTCTTCTAAATTTCCATTCAGAAAAGCCGTCTTTACGTCCATCTGCCAGATTTCATAATCATGGAAGGCAACAATAGCAAGAAGGACCCGAATGGATTTGAGCATAGCCACTGGAGAAAAAGTTTCGTCATAGTCCAAACCAGGTCTTTGACGAAAACCCTTTGCAACAAGTCTAGCCTTATAGGTTTCCACCTGTCCATCTACACCAATCTTTTTCTTGAAGATCCAATTGCATCCTATGGGTTTTACCCCATCTGGAGCAAAGTCCAAAGTCCATACTTTGTTGGTGTACATGGACTCCATCTCGGTCCGCATTGCATCTAGCCATCGTACCGAGTCGCCGCTCTGGATGGCCTGCTGGAAGTCGGTAGGTTCATCATCTTCTATGATGCAATCCTCTCTATCCCCGTCTATGAGAAAACCGTAGTATCTCTCAGGCGGATGAGACGGCCTACTACTCCTGCGGAGGGGTGCGGGAATGTTCTGTTCTTCTTGAACCTCTGGTTCTACCAAACTTTCAGTAGCAGCTTGTGGTTCTGGAATTTCTTCCAGTTCTATTTCGCTCCCACTCTTCTGATTTTCTAAAAATTCAGTTTCTAAGAAGTGGGCATGACGAGAAACAAAAACCTTTTGTTCCTCTGCGTAATAGAAATAATATCCCTAGGAGTTCTTTGGATATCCCACAAGCTTACACAGTACTGAGCGTGCCTCGAGCTTGTCCACATGCTGCTTTTTTACAAAAGCTGGACACCCCCATGTCCTAAAATGTTTCAGACAGGGTTTCTTCCCACTCCACATCTGATATGGTATGGTAGGCACAGTCTTGGTTGGAACCTGGTTCAAAAGATATGCCGCTGATTCTAGCGCATAACCCCAGAAAGATCGCGGTAACTCAGTATTACTCATCATGGATCGTACCATATCCAATAGGGTTCGATTCCGTCTCTCCGATACACCGTTGTGCTGTGGAGTGTATGGAGGAGTAAGCTGAGAGAGAATTCCTTTCTCTTTTAGGTAACCTAGGAACTCGGCACTTAAGTATTCTCCACCTCGATCAGATCTTAGTGTCTTAATACTTTTGCCTGTTTGGTTTTCCGCTTCACTCTTGAATTCCAGGAATTTCTCAAAGGCCTCTGATTTATGCTTCATTAAGAAAACATATCCATACCTAGAGAAATCATATGTAAAAGTAATGAAGTAGGAATAACCACCTCTCGCATGTGTAGACATTGGACCACATACATCACTGTGTATGAGTCCTAAGAGCTCGCTCGCTCTTACTCCTTGTCCAGTAAATGGAGTCTTTGTCATCTTTCCTTTGAGACAAGATTGACAAGTGTCATAGGTTTGATATTCGAACGTGTCCAAATATCCTTCTCTATGCAACTTAGTCAACCTTCTCTCATTGATGTGACCCAGTCTACAATGCCATAAGAAAGCTTTATTTAAATCTGGAGACTTTCTTTTTAGTGTGTTCTGGACATTGAAAATTTGGAGTTGGTTTAACACATATATGCCGTTATTTAGAGTACCGGACCCAATCAAACCATGATTAAGGTGGATGTTGACAACATCTCTTACAAACGTGAAATCATAACCTTTATTTGATAACAAGGAAACTGATATGATATTACACGTTAAGCTGGGTACAAAATAACAGTTATGTAAAACCAAAATGTGTCCACTCGTCAATCCTAGGTGATAATCCCCGACGGACGCAGCTCCCACGCTAGCTCCGTTAGCAACCCTGAGGATCATATCACCTTCCTTCAGCACTCTACGGTTTCTCAGTGCCTGCAATGAATTGCAAATATGAGATCCTGATCCGGTATCCAATACCCAGGAAGTAGAGTTGATTGACAGACAATTCTCAATTACAAACACACCTGAAGTCGAAGCCACAGCTTGCTTCGGTTCCTGGTTCTTGGCGTTCCACGCCTTGCAATCCTTCTTCCAGTGCCCTTTCCTGTGACAATGGAAGCACTCATCCAGGCCAACTACCGGTGCTGTAAACTTTTTCTTTTCCTTCTTTCCCACCTTACTAACACCTCCTCTAGGTCTGGGTGCGGCCTTCTTCTTCCTTCCTTTGGCCCTAGCCTTGGACCCGGAAGAAGATGAACCGCCAACAAACATAGCGGGTGTTTCCCTTGCCTTCTGCAAGGTGCCCTCTGCACTCCTTAACATGTTCAGGAGTTCCGCAAGTTCAACTTCTTTTCCTTGAAGATTGAAGTTGAGGATAAACTGGGCGTAGGTGGGAGGAAGGGACTGGAGAACAAGGTCTGTATAGAGCTCATTATCCAAAGTCGTCCCAAGGTCTGCGAGCTCTTCTATGTAGCCAATCATCTGTAGGACATGTTCACCTACCGATGACCCGACAGCCAACCTCGCTCGAAACAATTTCTTAGAGGTCTCGTATCTTGCTATACAAGATTGCTCTCCATAAAGTTCCTTTGTATGGAGAAATATGCCATCTAAGGACATATCCTCGTGCCTCCTCTGATGTTCATTGTTCATCGAGGCAAGCACGATGCACTTGGCTCTCGCGCAATCTAATTCCCGGGTTTTGCGGATTTCCTTATCCGCATTACTGGATTTGGGACCAAGGACAGCAGGTGCTGTAGCGGTGAGGACGTACCCCAGTTTGTCATAGGTCAAAGCCATCTTGACATTCCGCAGCCAATCTTTATAGTTTGGCCCCGTCAGTATATTTTTCTCTAAAAGTAACTTAAATCCAGTCATTTTCAGGGTCGCTGCAATTAGGAGAGAGAGAAGAAAACTCTTTAGCATGATGCTCTTGCAAGTTTAGAGTGGTTTTTAGTTTATCTAAACTGGATGGCTCCCACTGTTTCTCGAATCCTTCCTCAAACCATAAAAGAAGAATTAGCCAAGACTATTCTCACCGTACAATACTTGCTTAACCGTTCAGCCAGGCCGGTGTCGATACTTCGAGGGAGGTTTTCCAACGCTTTCGCGAAGTTCCTTAATTAAATAACCTCTTTTCTCTGGGGGCGTAACCCCGCTGACACTTTTCTGGACACCTACTAGGTTTATAGCATTGATCGTTAAGCGACGAATATCCTGATAAGTAGCATATACTCACAGTAGGATCGGGATCCAAATATCATCGTATGATAATGTTGAAGGAATCCTACCAACATTCATCAAACTCCAAATGGTATGCATCTCTTTGCAAATTTCAGTTTCTTTAGAAATTCCCGATATATATTTTTGCCCCATGCTCTTATGATCTTGACTAAGGGCCAACAAATCATAAGTCACATGTCAAGTTCTGCCCATCATTATCCTGTTGATTTGAACCCATCCGTATACTCTTGACTAAGGGCCAAACAAAGTAATACGACTGTCCCAAACCAACTCATCTATCTATGCAACAAATGAATACCCCAGCAGCTACCAAACACTATGTCTTGACTAAGGGCCAAACAAACATAGCTTGAATACTACTGACCATTCATAAGAAATGACGGAGGGCTACGACTGGTTTTGGCGAAACCGTGAACGTAGTGAACTTGATATAACCGAAGGAACCTGATAGCTTTTAAAAGGAGTGGTTAAGACTCCGCATTTAAAAATATCTGTTTTAAAAATAACCGAGTGGTTTCTTTTAAATTGTTCCAACGATTTAAACTTTGGTTTATTTTACTTTGCATTATAGATAATGCGTCCCATCATTAACCTATCATTGCAGAAAACAACGAAAATACAACGTCCTCTTATGCCATCCGCATTCGCCACGGGGTCCCGTCATCACCCGTTAGGTTACTTAACTAACGACAGAGCGGGGGCTGGGCTAGCGCGGGTGTAAAACATAAGTGGCGTCTAAATAGCTATCATAAATATAGATATTTTACATTCGTCTGACGCAATGATATTCATTCCAGAACACAGATAAACAATATTGGATTTGCAAGCAATCTGTATTTCTTTTGAGCCTGCAAGAAAAGACAGATTACACAGTTGTGATGAATAGCCGTTACCCCACCCTCGACCCCTACGGGTACGGCAAACTACCCACCCGGCAGTCTGTGTACCCCACCTTGGGTCAGTCCTAGGAGCAAAAACAGTAAAATGAAATAATACAACGGTGGCTACGACCGCAACCTGGAAGTGCCCCGCAAAAATAATATTACAACAAATTACATTTACAACAAATGAATTAAGCAATAACCCATTGCGAACCCTGGCTATACACCACAACAGTCCAATACAGTTTATATGCACAAACAGATATAACCATTTCAGAAATGTGCAACCCCCTGCCAACCGACATACTAGCAGTTGGGGGAGGTTTACGAACACATTAAACAATCACAGATATAATCCAATACGCAAATACCGTACAATTCGATCGAATAAACAACATCAATATTGCTCCAAAATCTGCTCTGTTAAACAGTAACCTGAGCAATAATTAAATATTCCAGAAAACCCCAAATATCACAGAGAAGCAACAGAAGAAAAATCGGCCGCTGACTCGCCAACTCGGCGGCGGAAGCGTGGCAACTCAGTGGCTGAGGCCGCGGTTCCGCGGCGAGATGGTCGATTCAGACGACTGTTTTTCTTGGGTGTTCTACTGGTGTCATGTCAAACTCTCTGAACTCACCTGAAAATTTTTCTGACATCGTTTTAAATTCGACAGAAACTTACATTTTTTAGGGTTTTCCGGCTTCGTTTTTCCGTTCGAAATTCATACAAATTTGCAATCAAGTTATTTATTGTTTAGCGAGGCTCTGATACCACTGTAAGTCGATGTAGTACACCCCAGTACTTGTGGGGAGGCGGATTTTACAAAAACGATCAAGTTTAAGGAACGAACATCGACTAACTGCTTAAATCGAAGCTAAACAAATAATAACCAAACACATAGCTATACTAAACTATAGTGTTAAGGGATTATACCGATCGAAACTAGTCCTTCGTCTTTGTGTCCTCCTTTGTTCTCCTCGACCTTCTCTAGGTAGTAGACGATCCACCCGAGAGCAAGACACCAAGCTACACCTCTAACTTGAGGTAACTAATCAACTTTGATTGCTAATCAAAGATAAAAGGATGAGATAGAGTGATGGTTATGGATGCTTAAGTCTAACTAAACCTTTGATCTCAACACATGAGGATTAAGGATTAGTATCTTGAAGATGAGAGCTTGAGGAGAGAGAATATGAGATAAGATTATGAGAGGAGAGAGAGTGTATCATAATATATTATGAAGCATTCTCATTTATCAATAATGAATAAAAGAAATGTATAAGCATGCTTCATAAAATATCTAGTGGTGATTCATTAGCATGAGTCATTAAGCAATAAATGTGCATTAATGAAATGAATGAATCACCACAATGACTCACAACCTCATCCAAAGTAACCTCCTTAGTCACATCTTCTAGAAGCTTCTCGTACAATTACGAGAACGCCCCTCCGATCCGCAAAAATACGGAAAAACTTTAGACTGTAAAAATCCAATAACCGGATACCAGTAACTGGCTTAAACCAAAGCCGACTGGTAAAAACTGTCCGAAAGTCGTACGTGCGTAAACGCACGTATGCGTCCGAACCCTTTGTCGCAAAACCATGCAACCTCTATATCGTTTCGCCTGGAGTAGGAAACTCTCTGTGTGGGACTCTAGAGACTCGACTACTACGCTGGCAGTGGGTTTAACCACAGACCGCAAGCGGCACTAGCTGTACGTAACGGTCCCCAGGTAGTTGTCGATAAGAAGGCCGATGAGTAAACCCATCCGAACTCCTACTGAGTCTAATGTGACAATCTCCATACAGTCCGGTCCGTTCGTCCAAGACTATCGCATATCGGGCCTAGGGGGGCGGCAAGCGTCAGTCCCCTAATAGCGGTATAAGTCGTGTCGGAGTGAAGCCCATTACACCCTGAGAAACTACTGGAACCTACCAGCAAATCTCGCTTACCCTGGCCAGGGACTTTGCGTAATGGCTCTCTGACACAGCACGATATCTACTCCCAATACCGGGAGGGACGAATCCTGTCTAACCGCCACTGCCTCCAAGTGCTCGGGACTGCACCCAACTGCCACCTGTTTGCACGACTCCTTTGAGCCGTGGTAGGGTAGCAATCTAAGAACAGTGGGACACACTCGAGGCGAAGTAGCAGTGTCAAGTCTGCGGACTACGCTATACTCATGTCACCTGGGAACTGTTCACTGACGACTGGTATCAAACCAACCAACAGTTCCCTGTGAGTCCTGTCCGGTGTACCCGTAACCTAACGAGCACCTGTATACTATCTCCAGTACGACGTACTGACGGCTGTGGGACAGACCATCTCCCCAACTGGGATGAGAAGCGTACACACTAGTCTACTCCGGAGTATCGATGCTCTGTCTCGATAATCCAACGACCAGGGACCTGAATAAGGATGTGCTTGTAGACTACCCAGCCCCCACTAGTGTGACTGCCATCACAACGCTGGTAGACAAGCAAGATCCTAAGAGCTCTATCAATACGTACACTCACATATTAAGATAGAAAAACCAAGTAGCATACTACCATGTTTAGCAAGACTGTTATATACATGTGAATATCCCAAGCTTCCATTAAGTAATATACAAGCTAGTATGATACAGTAATGGCCTTCTAGGGCATAAACACTAACATCGAGACGGGGCATCGATATACCAGAGTAGACTAGCGTATACCTTCTCGACCCATACAGATGGGCGATGGATGATCCCATATCCAATGGTGTTTGACATCAGAGATGATATACGGGTGCTCATTGGAGACTGGGTACACTGGACGGACTCCCTGAGAACTCCCAGATGGTATTATACCTTACGTCAGATGGCAGTTTTCTGGTGACACTAGTACAGGTTAGTCTGTAGACCCGAGATCGTCATAGAGTCTTGTGTGATTCCCACTGTGCTTTGATTTCCACCTTACCACGTCCAAGAGGGCATGCAAAACGATGGTTTTTCGGTACAGTCCCGAATCACATGGAGGCAATGAGCGATAGGAGGGGATTCGTCTCTCCCGGTATAGGGAGTTGATGTTGCGTTGTGTTCGATTGGCTATAACCGGAAATCCCTGGCCAGGGTTGCTGAGATTTACTGGTAAGTGTTACCAGTAGTTTCTCGAACTGTTATAGACCTCATATCGACACGACTTATCGAGCTACTGGGGTCTGACGTTTACCACCCCTAGGCAAGATATGCGACATATCAGACGAACAGACCGGACGTACGGTAAGTGTTACTGGTTGGATTCACAGGAGTGTGAGCGGGCTTGCTCGTTGATCTTCTGATCGCTCAATACCCGGGTGGCCGTTACGTTTAGCAGACCGCTTGCGGCTTGTGGGTGTTTGATATGATCATCACCTGCTGCCGACGTATTGACGAGTCTTTAGAGTCCTACACAGAGGTTTCCTGGCTCAAGCAAAACGAAATAGGAGCGCATATGAGATATGTGCAGGACCGAGAATAATGCGTGTATGTGATACCATATTCTATTCTCGCGATGAATGTATCGATTGGTTGTATGCGATATAACCTAGTTATCGAATCAAGGATTGATTCGATAAGTCGATACATTGGATATTAGTCGGTCATATGCGATATGACCGGATCGTTAAATCAAGTGTTGATTTAATGATTTAATATATAATTATATATTTGATATATTACTTTACATTAACTAGTATTGGTTCACTTAAGATTATTTTCTCACTTGAATATGCACATTGTATATATGATATATGTTTGTGCACTAGTTTGTATCATGTTTGATGATACATGCAAACTTGGGTGTGTGTTTACTTTAAACTATGATTAGGTTAATGGTTAGGGTTTGATTTATTTATTTATTTACTTTATTCATTTTGGCAAAGAATAAAATGGAGGCATGCTTTGTTTTATCCATGAAGCTTCATGAAGTTTTGAAAGTCTTTGCCATTTTGTCTTTTGCCTTAACCTAACCATTTAAACCTAAACCCTAGTTTATTCTCTACACAAGTTAAACTCACCCATGGTTGCATTATGATAACCATATCTTGATTTTCTTTTTGAATTAATTCATATTCTTTTTCTTTCATCTTCTTCATCTTCTTCATGAAGAGAAGAAACCATGGCTAGATTTTTTCGAGTGATGATTCCAAGTGAGAAATCCAAATCCAAAGTGAACCCACTTCCTATTTCTTCATCCTCTATCACTTGCCATGTAGTAGAGGGTGTTTTCTTCACAAGTTCTTTGACCTAGTGAAGATAGAGCTTGAGTTTGAGTCGCCTCGGCGTAGATCATCTTCGGCCTTGAAGTCAATGACCTAGCCCGATCATTTCTCCGACGAAACCATCGCTAGAGTCCGGGATCCCGATGATCGCAGCGGAGGGACATCAACACGGAGCTAAAGAAATGATGGAGCGGATCTACAAAGATTGTATTTCCATTCACTTAGCAATAAAGTTGTTTACTTGCTAGCTTTTCGCCTTAAACTCTAGTTAACGATCTTGCTAAGGGTTGTTCGGCACCTAGAAAATTTTTGTTTGGCATGGTTGATGCCTTGTGGAACCTCTTGAGTGTGCCTAGTAACCCTACAACACCAACAAAATATGACTTTGAATGTTGCACCTAAAGGGGTAAAACCCATCGGGAGCAAGTGGATCTTGAGAAGATTCTTGGTTTAGATGGAAAAGTTGAGACTTTCAAAGCTAGACTTGTAGTAAAAGGTTTTCGTCAATAACCAGGTGTGGTTTATGATGAAACCTTTTCTTCAGTGGCTATGCTTAAGTCTATCAGGATTAAAAGAGGCATCGCGGAGTTGGAACATCTGTTTTAATGTGGCAGTCAAAGTGTTTGACTTCATCAAAAAGGTAGATGAACCTTGTATATACAAGAAGGTTGTAGAGAGTAAGGTTGTCTTCCACGTATTGTACGTAGATGGCATACTCTTGATAAGAAATGGTTTCCTATGCTACACTCGGTCAAGCTCCTCTTATCACGAAGATTCTCCATGGAAGATCTGGATGATACCTACTATATCTTATGGATTATGATATATGGTGATAGATCTAAGTGGATGTTAGGAGTGTCCCAAATCCAGGTACATTAACACCATACTAAAGGGGTTTAGTATGGAGGATTCTAAACTTGGTGGTTCGCCCACTTACTCAAGAATCACTCTCTCTAAAAAGATGTCTTCCAAGACTGATTTGGAGAGAGCTCGCGTACAAGGGATACCCTATGCTTCGGCACTAGGCTCTATCATGTATGTGATGTTATGTACCAGACCAGATGTAGCTGACTCACTAGGTGTAGTGATCAGGAATCAATCGGATCTTAGGAGAATCACTGTAAAGCTGTGTAGGACATTCTTAAGTACTTGAGAAGTACTAAAGAAATATTCTTGGGGTTTGGTAACGGTGAACTCCAGTGGGAGTCCTTTACCAATTCGAGCTCCCAGAGTGATAAGGTCGACTAAAAGTTAGTCTCGGGCTTTGTCTTTACCCTCAGTGGAGGGACGGTATGTTGGAAGAGATCCAAGCTATATACCATGGAAAACTAGAAGATAAAGGCCGAATACATCGCTACCAACGATGCTACCAAAGTGGATGTCTGGATAATTCTTGTTCATGAGATGAACATAGTTCCTACCATTGAGCGTCCAATAACTGTTATTGTGACAACAATGGAGTTATGGTTTTGGCCTAGGAACGCCGGTCCCATCAGCCATCCAGATATATTCTGAGGATAGTATCACCTGATCAGGGAGATGGTTGATCTCCAAGGGATCGAGGTAAGGAGAGTTGACGCAAAGGATAACACGGCAGATCCACTCACAGAGGCCTAACCCTAGAGAGATTTTTATGGGACGTTGGGTATGAGATACTACAACAAATGGCCTTAGTGCAAGTGGGAGATTGTTAGTTATATGTATGCCCTAGAGGCCATTATTATATATGTGATGTATATTATAGTGGATGTTTGGACATATATAGAGAGGACTTTCTTGCTCAACATGATAATATGCTATCTGGTTGCTCTTTATCTTAACATGTACACTTAGTGTCTCTCTATTACATGTTGATAAAGCCCTTAGGATGAGTATTTGACCACCAGGATTATGATGCAGATCATACTAGTGGGGCAGAAGTAATCGGTAAGTACATCCTTCAATTGTTCCTAGTCGTGGGAGTATCGAGACGGGGCATCGATATTCCAAAGTAAACTAGCATATACGCTTCTCGACCCATGTGATGGGCGATGGATGATCCCACATCCATTGGTGTTTGACATCAGAGAAGGTATACGAGTGCTCAGTGGAGACTGGGTACACTGAACGGACGCACCGAGAACTCCTAGATGGTATTATACATATCATCAGATAGCAGTTCTCTGTTGACACTGGTGCAGGTTAGTCTGTCGGCCCGAGATCGTCATAGAGTCTTGTGTGATTCCCACTGTGCTTTGATTTCCACCTTACCACGTTCAAGAGATCATGCAAAATGGTGGTTTTTGGGTACAGTCCCGAGTCACATGGAGGCAATGAGCGATAGGAGGGGATTTCGTCTCTCCCGGTATTGGGGGTTGATGTTGCTCTATGCTTGATTGGCCATAACAGGAAATCCCTGGCCAGGGCTGCTGAGATCTACTGGTAAGTGTTATCAGTAGTTTCTCCAACCGTTATGAGCCTCACATCGGCATGACTTATCAGGCTATTGGGGTCTGACGTTTACCACCCCCAGGCTGTGATATGCGACATATCAGACGAAGAGACCGGACTGTACGGTAGTGTTACTGATTGGATTCGCAGGAGTATGAGCAGGCTTGCTTGTTGATCTTCTGATCGCTCAATACTCGGGTGGCCATTACGTTTAGCAGACCGCTTGCGGCTTGTGGGTGACTGATATGATCACCACCTACTACCGGCGTATTGACGAGTCTTTAGAGTCCTACACAGAGGTTTCCTAGCTCAAGCGAAACGAAGTAGGAGCACATATGTGATATGTGCGGTACCGAGATTAATACAAGTATATGATACCGTATTCTATTCTCGCGATATGTGATATCGGTCGGTTATATGTGATATAGCCGGGCTGTCGAATCAAGTGATGATTCGATAAGTTGATACATTTGATATTAGTCGGTTGTATATGATATAGCCGGATTATTAAATCAAGTGTTGATTTAATAATTTAATGTATAATTATATATTTGATATATTAACTTACATTAACTAATATTAGCTCACTCAAGAATTCTTTTTCTCACTTGTGTGCATTTAGTATATATATGATATATATTAATGTACATTTTTGTGTCATGCTAGATGATACATGTGACATGGGTGTATGTGACTCACACTATGCTTAACATAACCAAGAGTTTTATTTATTTAAAATAATTCAAAATTGAGTGGAAATTAGTCATGGTTGAAGCTTAATGGAAGCTTGTAGAATCATTGACTAAGTCCACCAATTTTGTTTTACTTAAGATATTTATTAACCCAATCATTATGATTATCCATGGTTTAGTCTCTACATGAGTTAGTATATGATATTAACTCACCCATGGTTCCCTTTCAACACTAGATCTTTTCCATGGTTGCTTTTCTTCATCTCCTTCCTCAAGCTCTCTAACTTTTTGGGAGGTGAAGAAAATGAGTGAGAAAAATATTTCTAAAGTGAGCAAAATTCCTACTTCATCATCCTCTACTAGATTAGTCATTTAGTTTAGAGTGTTTGCTTCACTAATTCCATATAAGTGAAGAGGTAGCTTGAGTTAGTGTCTCCTCGACGTAGATCATCTTCGGCCTCGAAGACTTCAAGCAAGCTTGTTCATTTCACCTTGTGGAGCCTCACTAGAGTTCGGGAGATCACTACTTGGACCGAAGGGACTACTACACGGAGCTATTGAAGTGAAGGACCGATCTACAAAGGTTGTATTCTTTGTTCACTTAGATTTAAAGATGTTTTCATTGATGTTTCGTCTAATTCTCTAGTTAAGATTCTAGGTTTGGGTTCTTTAGAGCACCATTTTTTTTGAAAACGGTATGGTCGATGCCTCCCGAAACCCAGAATTTTTCAAACGTTGAAATGTTCGTGATTAAAAATATCCAAAAAATCGTGCAGGGTTTTTTATGGAGCCAGTAGAAATTTGAAGACCCAAATCCAATAAACCGCCGCGGAAGCGCAGCCAAACCCCATGTTTGGCCGCGGTTCCGAGGCTAGTTAATGTCCTTATGGTGTCATCTTTCTCCTGCTGCTTTTATCAGTAGTTTCAGCAGCAGCCCTATCCAGAGACTTTCAGTTATAGCCAATCGAGCATATCGCAACATCAACCCCCAATGTCGGGAGAGACGAAACCCCTCCTATCGCTCATTGCCTCCATGTGACTCAGGACTGTACCCAAAATCCACCTGTTTGCACGACTCCTTTGAGCCGTGGTAGAGAGAAAATCAAAGCACAGTGGGAGCCACACTAGACTCTATGACGATCTCGGGTCTACAGACTAACCTGTACCAGTATCACCAGAGAACTGCTATCTGACGATAGGTATAATACCAACTAGGAGTTCTCGGCGAGTCCTGTTCGGTATACCCATTCTCTAATAAGCACATGTGTACAATCTTTGATGTCACACATCAATGGTTGTGGGATCAACCATCGCCCCATACAGGGTCAAGAAACGTACACACTAGTCTACTCTGGAATATCGATGCCCTGTCTCGATATCCCCTCGACTAGGAACTGTTAAAGGATGTACTTGTGGACCACCCTGGCCCCACTAGTATGATCTGCATCATAGTCCCGGTAGTCAAGTATATATCCTAAGGGCTTTATCAACATGTAAGGGAAAGATAGTATAAGAATACCAGTCAACATGTTAAGATAAAGAGTAACCAGATAGCATACTATCATGTCGAGTAAGAAAGTCCTCTATATATATGTCCAAACATCCACTATAACATACGTCGATATACAATAATGGCCTCTAGGGCATACATTCCTAACATGTTCTTGGTATTGTCCCTCCTCGAATTCAGTAATTGCATTCCAGCAACTACGATAATTGCCTTGAAGGCACCAATATCTAACATGGCCTTAGTATAAGTAGGAGATTGTCAGGTATATATGCCCTAAAGACCATTATTGTATAATATAGGATTGTATATTACATTTTGGAAGCTTAGGATATATATGTATAAGACAGTCTTGCTCAATATGATAGTTTGCTATCTGGTTTGTATCTGTCTTAACATGTGTATATGTTCGTTTTTACATATCGCTAATACATGTTGATAGAACCCTTAGGATCTTTACTTGACTACAAGCGTTTTGATGGTAACCATACTTGTAGGAGCTGAGTAGTCTATAAACACATCTTTAAAATTGTCCCTAGTCGTAGGATTTTCGAGACTGGGTATCGATACTCTAGAGTAGACTAGTGTATACGTTTCTTATCCCCGTCATGGGAGATGGTCGGTTCCGTAGCTATTGGTTTACGGTACCAAAGATAGTATACAAGTGCTCATCAGGTTATGAGTTACACTGGACGGACTCGCTGGGAACTGCTAGTTGGTATTATATCTATCGTCGGATAGCAGTTCTCTGGTGACATCGGTACAGGTTAGTCTAATGACTTGACATCACCATTAGTCTCGAGTGTGTTCCCACTGTACTTAGATTACTACCCTACCACGGTTTTAAAGAGTCATGTAAAACAGTAATAGGTGGGTGCAGTCCCAAAGCACTTGGAGGCAGTAGGTGATAGAAAGGATTCGTCTCTCCCGATATAGGGAGTTGATATCGCGCTATGTACGGTTGGCCGATACTATAGGTCCCTGGTTAGGGCAAGTGAAATTTATTGATAGATACACCAGTAGTTTCTCAGGTTATATTGGGTTCCACACCGACACGATTTATCGCGCTAATAGGGATCTGACATTTACCATCCCCCTAGGCCCGATATGCGATACTCTTAGACGAACAAACCAGAGTGTATGGAGAATGTCACCTATAGTAATAGGAGTTCGGATGAGTTTTCTTATCGATCTTCCTTTCGACGGATACCTGGGTAGCCGTTACGTACAGCTAGTGCCACTGATACGCTTGTGGTTAAACCCACTGCCGGAGTATCATCGAGTTTTTAGAGTCCCACACAGAGGGTTTTCCGGTTCAAGAGAAACGGTGTAGTATACGTATTTCGATACGCTCGGGTGTTCGATTGAACACGTATATTTCATACACCTGCTTTAATCTGGCTATTTAGTAATACTAGCAAGTTTGAAAGATAACCAGATATGGAGCTAGTATTATATTGCTCTCTTTTGGGTATTTGTATTTTAACACGAATACGGTATTTATACGAATACGTGTATTTGTATGAATACGGATATTTGTGTCTTGATACAAATACATGTATTTCTTTCTAAATATGAATACGCGTATTTTGTATTTTCGATACAAATACGGTGTTCGTATTTTGGTAGAAATACTTTATACGTATTTTGGTAGAAATACGGTATACGTATTTATTATAAATACGGGTATAATGGTATACTTGATTATATGTGTGTGTGCGCGCGTGTGCATGCCATGTGAAGTGGCTATTCTTTCCCTCTCATTTCTTTATGGTTCTTGGAGAAGTGTGTGGGCTTGTGATTCACACTAGTAAATCATCAGCCCACCCACTTATTGATTTTTATATTGTTAAGAAGAGATAAGAGTGAGAGTTAGATATTGTTATGGTTTTAATAATTCTTTGAGCCATCTTTTTCTTCTTCTTCTTGCTCACTTCTCTTTGAGTTTTGAAAAAGTAAAAAGAGAGCATCTTGATTATAACTATACCACTAAGTATCTAGACTTGGCAAATGTAGATCTTTAGTTGTTTCTTACAAGGTATACCTTACCGGTATTCTCGGATGGATCGTCTTTGATGCGGGGAGATCAACTCGAAGCTCGATCCTACAACCCTAAGAGCTTAAGAAGAGGACCACAAAAGATCCGAAGGACACATCTTCAAAGGTTGTAGTACTCAATTAGGAGATAAACTCTTTGGTTTAGATTACTCTAGTGTTTAGACAAGTATTGTAGGGTTTTAGTTTATAGTGCTCAAGTTAAAATTAAAGGTTTTTGATTCCGTAACGCCGTAGTAGTCACGGCAAGAAGCACTATGAACTTACATATATGTGTACACAAATGAGGTGGCTCTCTCTTATCCTTTTTTGTATTTGTGAGAAGAGCGTAGGCTTTTGACTCACCATGGCGAATCACAAGTCCACCCATTCTCACATTAAAAGAAAAAATGATAATGAAAAGAGTTTAGAGATTATCTTTTTGTGTCATGCTTGATTTATCATCACCATCACCATTATCATCTTTTTCCTCTTCTCTTGAGTTTTCATTGTAAGGAAAGGAAAAAGAAAAGAAAGGAAAATTTAGAGAGAGCCACTACTATATCTTCTATTAACCAATTCCTAGCAAGTCTTAATCACTAGTTGATTCATTTGGTATTTAATGTGAAGCTATAGCCTTTGTTAGGGTTCTCTCTGATGGATCATTTTCCACAAGGAAGACCGACCCCAAACTCGTTCCCGGTGAACCTAAGAGCAAAAGAAATAGAAAGAAGATGAAGAACACGACTACAAAGGTAGCTATCACCTATCTGAGTAGTTAAACTCCTTCCGGTTTTTAGTTCAGTATTTGGTTTCGATTCTAGCTCGTAGAAGTTCGTGCTCTTTGTATAAAAAAAATTTGTTTTGTATTCCGTCTTGATCGCTAGTTAGCGGCATGAGCACGAATTTCTACTTATATTTATTAGGGGTTGTTTGCTTGTTGGAATCAAAAAATAAGAATGTGAATAGGGGACTTGGGCAAAATAATTTTTGTCTTCTAAAATTGTCATTTGAAATGGTTTTTGTCCCCTTCAATCTCTTCCTTTATTTGGTTGAACAAAAAAATTGAGAAATGAATTTTAGGAATTGGATGAAGAGAAGAGAGAGAAAGAGAGAGTAGGTACATAATTGTTTCTTAAATAAAAATAATACCCATTATCCTATGTGTCTTTGGAAATGGATAATTCCATCCAAAAAAGCTTGGATTTAGAATTGCCAAAAAAATGATATCAATTCCCATTTTGGTGATATCAATTCACAAAACTTACAATTCATATTCCATGCAAACAAATAAGGAAATTACAATTTTATACTTTTTGGATTTGGTGTCTTGTCACCCAATTCCCTTTGTTTTGGGGTAATTCCTTGCAAACAAAAGCCCGTTAATACCAAGATAAAATAAATGATAACAAGGATATTTTCTCTTTAATTTCAAGATGCAACCATTATTCTTTGTGCTTGAAAAAACCTTATTCTGAACATGCCAAATTTTTCTCAGATAATAACTTCCAAAAAACAAAAATGGTAAAATATAATTGAACCAATGCATAACAAACTACAGAGTTTCCAAATATGCATCTTATATTTACTGAAAGTCAAAGAAAGATCTAACTTTTTATCCAGTATTTCATTCCTAAATTTCTAATTGTTGTACAATAGTTACATTCAATGTAGGCCTCAAAGCAGCAGTAAGGGTCAACAATGGATGATTTTGGCTGGTAGTTACAAAGTTCACAAACAATGGTGCTTCAGAAAAAACATGCACCATGCCATCAAACCAGAAAACGAAAGATGTGAAACGAACAGAAAATTGTTAAACTGAGAACTTTTAAGTTTCAAAAATATGATACAAACTGCTCGCTTAATCATCAATGAATTCGTTGGACTGAACAATTCTTATAAGTTCCTTCAGATTAGCTAAGACATGTCTTGGTCCCAAACTCTCGGCGCCAATGTAATTCAAAAGCTGCTCCAAATCCTACCACAGAGAAGAAAGAGCAATATCAAATCAAAGAAATGCCAGGTTGAACAAAGACGAGGTTGGATTGTCTGTTTCTACTATTTTACTTTGTTATATTTTACGGTAAACTTCAGTAACACAAACATTTTTAGATCCATACACCTCATAGAATATATATAAATACCATGAACTTAGTAGATTGCAAATGAATACCAAAAGCTTTCTGCATTTCCCAATTTAGTATACACTGATTCAGGAGAAATAACAAAAAGCAGGCGACCGTAAAGAGGCTCCTGCTAAAAACATCATATGGAAGTAAATTAACAAAATGCAGAAAGTTTGTGGCATTTAATTGCAATCTATAAAGTCCGTACTTTTATTTTGCAGTTTATAAAACGTATGCTTTATATATGAGAACCTTTATAGCTCATGGTATTGGTCTGATAGGATAATCCATGTAAAATAATGACCGTATGTCGTAGTCCAGAAAGCATTTGTGATTAGATTGATATTAATATAGAGAATTCTGCATTGTGTATATCACCAAAGCATGACAGTAAACCAAAGCATGACAGTAAAACTGACGCAGATATCTCATTAATAATGAACGAAAAGCTAAGGTAATATGAATAAAACAAAAGGGTTTGCATATTCAAACAATATTTAGCAAATACACGATTTGGTTTTTTTAACATGAACTCCTGTGTAAAGAAAAATCCCCTTTAACTTGGATCCCTGTCCCTGAATATTTTGAACGCGTGCTAGGCACATGCCTGAGTTAAAAGACTTATACACCATGTCCAGAAATCATTTTTGCAACTAAAAAGTTGAAAAGGAAATTATGCTTATGAGAACCAACCTTTTGGAGTACGGAAAACAGACCAAATAAGAATAAATATCATCGTCTCAATGATCTAACAATAAGGTGGAAGAGCGTTATTTTATTTTATTTTTTTGGCACTAGCCCGTAAGCCCTAACCCAAGCACACAACACACCAACACACATCACACATAAGCACACAACGCACATGCGCACCCAGGGGACCCACGAGTTTGGCCCGAAAGCATTAATTTGCGGCCCCCTCCTGGGTTCCTGAGGTTCGAACCCCGCACTCTCCCCAAGAGGGGAAGTGCCCATATCAACTAAGCTATAGCTCATTGGTGGAAGAACATTATTTGACACAGTATAAGTGTGTGACACCCTCTCAGAGAGCAATTCTAGAATAATAGAATGGATGAAAATTTTGTAATATAGAATTGCATTCAACTCTCAAGGAAAATGCAAACAAAAAGAAAATTGGAACGTATGTAGGATAATCTGGGAAGCCAGCTAGGATAGCAGCATGGCACTTCAGTTTACGACCTGACCAATCAAAGGCCAACACATCAGCTGATATCCAATTGCGCCTACCATTTAGCTCGTGCCTACCATCAGCTGACATTCAATTACTACCTGACCCTACCCATTTAGCTCATGCCTAACTAGGGAAGCCAGGAAATTTAAATCACCAATCCAAAGGTATGAAGAGATTAGGTCGCTGATCCACTGTTAGAAAATGTGTTTTGAGCAGCACATGTGCCTGCATATGCATATGCACTCTCGTGGCACATTAAATTGCGCCACATGGCCCATTATGAGGCCAAGGCGCATTTCAAGTTGATACACTGTTGCGAGCATTGTTTTATGCAATCAAGGTTGCAATTGGAAGCATTGTGCTGAACCTACCAATCAATCAATTACATCAAATTGAACCCTTCTTTTAGCTTCTCTCCACCTATTTCTTTTTGTTCTCCTCCTCTAAGATTTACCTCTCTTGCAAGGATGTATTTTTCAACGTCACTCAAATTCTATTAGCATGTACTATAAAATTTCAACTTTTCCTCGGTTCTTTTCCTATTTAATTGAGTTCTTTATTTATTTGCTTTCCTTTCCTTCTTCTCTCTCTTTGCCTTTTTAAAAAGCCATTCCGCACATATGACGCATATGCCATATATACTTTATGGACCACTCAACCACATGGTAGCGCATACCGCATTCCATAACCTTGAACTGATCTAGAACTAACTAAATAAACAGGGAAAGTCACCACTGTCAAGTACGAGATTCAAATATATCGAGGTGAAACATATGATATGATAGTTGAAAAACCTCTTCTTCTTTTTTGCATTCAGAAGGTAGGAAAATTACTTGTTGCGATTATCTTAAAATATGTAGGCATATCTAGAAACCCTTCCAATACGTACTAAACTGTAACTGCGCAATCTGATGATAACAGAAAATAGAAAGATCTAGATAAAAAAGGAGAAACACATGACACGTGTCACTATAGTTATCATCAGAAACCATTATATATCTCTATAACCAAAAATGTGTGTAGAGGTAATTGCACATCAAAAAAATAGCATTGAGCATAAAATTGATACATATAAGAGAAAATTTCTACTTTCTGAAGCAGGCCATGGCATATGATAGTTACTCCCTAGAAAGAAGTATATGGCAGTTTATATAGACTGGAAATATATACTAAAATTACAATACTTTATCATCTTAAATGGCTATAAGCTTAATATGACAAATCAAATCCATCAAATAATTGTAAACTACTAAAATACAGATTTGAGCAGTCGGTATTTTATATCAAAATCAGCACAGACGAATATGATATGCACTTCAAAAATGGACATACTTCAAAACCACAAATATAGCAATTGTTACTGAAAAGCCATTCATTTTGAATTGTAACTTTTAACGGTCTCTATGAAATTGATATTGCTTGCATTTACAGATATTAATTAATATGGAACTGATATTGCTTAGTTTAGAGGCATTTTTTTCTTTTTAGATGTAGATAGTAACTAACAATGATGGATCTCAAATTTAAAAATATTTAGTTCCACTCCTAAGATTTTTAAGATACATATCTAGCACCAAATGGTCGAACTGACGAGATATATGAAGAATAAAGCTTCACAAACCAAACCCTGACCTACCAGCTACTTTTAAAAAATCAATGAAAATTCATTGGAAAGGATCATCCACCGACCATTCCAAATCTTCCTCTGAACAAATAATCCAGAACTCCTACCCACCCACCCATCCCCCAACAAAAAACAAACAAACAAACAATGGAGGATAAGAAAACCCCTAAATCTCAATCTTATGCACATTAAACATACATACAAGCTTTAAACTCTTAGTCATGCCTTTTTCAAGAAGTCTCCTTATACTTTAAAATGGATGATCAATATTTATATTTACCTAGATTCCCCTCTCACAGAAGAGAGATTTTTAATGAACTCAATTTAATCAACAAATCAGGTATATGGTGTGCGAAGGTACAAGTCTTCAGTTGATAAGATGTCAAAAACACTGGAAATGTTGAGTTATTGGTAAATTAAGTGAGGTTGCAGGTTATGCCAATTACAAGCCTGATGAAACTTTGGTGACTTTAAACCATAAATCTTTTTTCATCTTGGATAAAGTTAGCTAGAAATAAGATCCCAACAAAGTTCAGAAAGACATATCAGTATATATACTAAGACCATGTATAAAAATGAAAGATACGAGGCAAGAACCAAACCTTATTTAGCAAAAATATTGCATATGCAGCTCTAGTAGAATCTTGGCCTTCAAGAAAAAGAGGAAATTCCGTAGATTTTGCATTCACGGTTGTGTTTGAATTTACCAAAGAGTCAGACGATGCAGACTCCACTGCAGGAGCATGGTCAAGGACATACGAACGTGAGCCTCCTAGGCGAAGGGGATACCGTAGACAAACATCAAGGTAGGATGCAATCAGAAAAACTTCCTACAGAACAAGCACACGTGGATATGATAAGTTAGCTAATAAATTTACAGCAAAACTCCACCTTCTATTACTATAGACCTTATGTTCAGCTTCACTTGAAAATATTTGAAAATTTGTCTTTAGGTCCCTGAGATTTTATGCTAGAGAAACTAGGTTTAAGGCTATTCTGACGGTTTGACCTTCTATTCACTGTAATCCTTGGAATAGCTTTACATATGGTTTTTCTTATATTACCCTTCTGCACGGTAGTTAATATAATTGTAATAAGAAATGGTGAAATTTTAGCCAAATTTTCTGTATTTGCAGACAAGTGCAGGGGACTATAGTCAAATTTACTCTAAATATAGTCAAAGTAATTGATAACGAAAGAAATGGTGGATGAAGGTGAAGGGCAAAATGATAATAGAAATTAACATACTATAAAGGTATTGTAAGGAGTGCTTCTAGTTCTAGGAACTGCAGAGACTTAAGGAAAGATTCCTAGGACTTCATGAATTCAAAAAAAGAAAATTTGAAAAAAGGCAGGATCTTGTGGCACTGATACAAGCATAAATCTCAGGACCTAGAGACCTTTTTTTTCAAGTATTGATATAAGGGTGTAAAGTAATAATTTATTTCAACCAGTTGGAGTTACCAAGGTCTACAGCTTACATGAGCAACATAACCAAGAACAGTTGCAGATTTCTGTATCTCTGTTTTATTACCGAAAAAGCTCAACTTCTTAAGTGGATGTGCAGTTAGTTGGAGACCTGAAATGGTTAAAGGTGATATTTGCTGAGACTTGGACACATTTTCGATGGAGGAACCTGCTGAATCTCCTGGAGAAAAGCATTACAACTATCTCAGGTTATATCTAAAGATATGGCAGATTAAGTTGGCTTCTTCTATTGAAAAAAAGTTGTATACAGCTCCTACATTGATGAATGACATTATGCTGAAATCGTGACAGGTTCAAAACAAAAGATGGATATCATATTAAGAGAAATAATTATTAAGAAACAACAAAGGAAGATATTTGTGTCATGTGCTCATGAAAATAAGGATAAGCTCAAGACCAGCATCCAAAGATTGCCATGATGACAAGTGACATGTAACTGTACAGGAGAGAGGGGGAGGGAGAGAGGGAGGGAGAGTGTTGTGTGTAAATTGTAAATTCTCCAGCCATATTTTAAAGTATTACTGAAAAATAAGATTAAAAAATTGTTATGTTGATCAATGCCCTGTAAACCTGCCAATGCAGATCTTCTGAATTTGGTATTAACCAATTACGGGAGGTGATCAAAAGTATGGTTTTTAGGAACCTATTGTTGATGTCAGAATGAATTGACAAAAAAATAAATTTAAATATTTTGTGATGTCTACAAAAGCATATGCCACTTAAGAAAGCAGAAGCATGGCATTAAAAGATTTAGAAGAAGGCAAGTTCTTTTTTATATCAACTATATATTAAAAGAAAAAAGGATATACACCACAAGGGACACCTTTCTAAACAAAGATAACCAGATTTAATGGGCTATGTACCTAAGGATGGCAGTCCAGGCAACCTAACAGCTTCAACAACATTTTTCCCAATAAACTATAGTCAACTCTCCATAATATCCAATGGTAGATATGTAGGGTAAGTTACTATGATTGCGCATTAAAGAGTATTACTTGATCTTTAATCCTATAAGAACTACATGAAGAGGTAGACTATTTTCCAGTGCACCTCACTCATAAGAGGGTTGAAAGAAAGAAGGAAAAGTACTTGATTCATCGCTGCCATGACTTGAATCATTCTTCTCTTTAGATTGATTTACAGCTTTCACGGGATAAAGGGCAGAAACTTGAGTTATCATATATTGTTGTCTCTTTCGAAGCATCCTTTGCAGATTCTTGAGATTTCCATGGCCCCTTTTACCAGCTAGCAACTTATTAGCTTCCTGTTTTAAGAGGGGGGTAGGGGGGGATAAAACAATGAGTTAACAGACATCATCAAACAAGAAGACTTCAATTAGAAAAAGATGTTTCCTAATTCTTTTCTTCATTCTTTGTATTTTATATTCTAAGCACATGGAACAATATAGACCAAGGATTTTTCAGGACACTACAAGGATATCAATCCTCAAATATCAATAGTTTCTTGCAACATGTTTCATAAGAATACCAGGAGATGCTTACGAAACCATCTTGGGTTAACGCAAACAAAGGTGTAAGATACTAAGCAAGAGTAAGAATTTCATTTATAAAATTGTAAAACTAAGAGCTGGATATATATTTTAGACCAAGCCAAAGACACAAAATCTTATATAGTAAACTCAAATTAAGTTAGAAGACCAGTGGTTATTGGAATTAAAGAAAAATTTCTTCACTAACCCAAAAAAAATATCCTAGGGAACTTGGTGATTCAGATTTGGTATTCCAGCGAATCAACAAAAAATTATGGCATGCATGTGGTAGCAAATTTGAAGCTACAACAATTACAACTATTACATCAACAAGGTACCCCAAACTTCTGGGATTGGCTGCATGAATTTTTTACCCCTCTTTCACTCAGCTTTGTCAAGGCACGTCCCCTAGATTTAATTGGTAAGAAAATGGTACTCCGAAAGCTATTGAGACATCAATTAAAATCAGTATTGCCATGGAATGAGCCTTTAAGTAGAGAGAAATATATAAAAATCAGCATGCAAACCAAATATGTAACTCAAGGACATAGCAAGCTGATAAAAAGAAGTTTCTTAAAACCAAAAGTTTGCCAAATAAATGGCTGACAAATTATAGTAACATAGTTTCTCAATTACCTGCAGCTGCTGGTGGGCTACAGAAAGAGTCTTGGCAGCTGCTAATAAAATTCTGATATCCATGCAAAGCTGCTCCCTTTTGACTTTAACATCCTCCAATGTTTTCTTTGTGTACAATGACATATCCCCAAGGGTGAGCTTTCGAGCCTCAAGCTTTTCTCTCATGCTCTCGAGTTCATTGGATTGACGCATATATTCTTCCCTTACCTGTCACCATTTTAGCGCTAGCTAAGTAGTGATGAATTAAAGAGCGGGAGAAATAGATGATAAATATTTTTCCTAAGAAGAACAGTTCAGGGATTACAAGTAACATTATTCTCTGATATGGGGGAGAGTAAGAATCATCACATAACCCCCAAACTCAACCATCACATTAGTGAAATCAATAAAAAGGGTAGAGGAGCAATGATGATGCCATCACCGAATTCTGCACAGGATATTGTTTCCAAAGCAGAAGCCTTAATAAGATCTTGGATTGACCTACGTGGGATCGACCTACATGAATCGGTAATCGCCGCATGGCCAAATTAACATGTTAATCAGTCTAGCGTAATAAATAAGCCTTTTGGTATTTTTGTTATTGCTTCATAATAACAGCCTAGTTCAAGCATAAGTGTCACAATAGCACCGTTGAGTTACAAAGCTATCTATATGTATTAACTATTATAAGAATTTATGCTTGCTTTCTTGGTTTTTCTTTTCCCTTATTTATTCTTTTGGGGGAATTTTCCAGTTTTAAATGGAAAAGGATAAATTATTGTTCAGATTGGTTTTATTTAATCTAGTTAATTTAACCACATTAACTTTCATTTATTGGGGCTACTTAATTAGGTCCATATTTGCTTTTTAATAGGTCAATTAATGGGTTGTTATCCTTAGGCTATTACTTGGAATCACCGAACAATTTAATCTGTTCACTTCACTTTTTAATAGATGTTGTATAGGCTACTGGGATTTTTATTGGAAATTTTCCTTTAGAGCAGGAAATTCACATGCTCATCTTTGAGGTCGATAAATTGTCCTGAGTAAATTTGTTCAGCATTTTTGTTGGCAGAATTCATGCCCATCAATCTCAGTCAAGCATTCTCAAATCACTAACTTTTCATGGGCAATCATCAATTCCAGATCGATTACTCAGCTAAATTTACACAAGAATCAGCACGAAATATATAATTCAAGAAACACTATCATATTTATAACACGCCCTAACCCTAGAACCGCGAAAAGGCCGTACCTTGATGATCGATTCAATCCTCTGAGAGAGGATCTCCTTCTTCTCCTTAGCCTTGTTGAGGGCGGAGGAGAGGCTCCAAAGGCGAGCAAGCTCCTGCTGCAACTCCTCCCACTCGATGATCTTAGGGTTCTCTGATCCGATGACGACGATCTCTTTCTCTGAGTCAAGATCATTGCTGCTGCTTCGATTGGGATCCATTGTTGATGGGGCTCATCGTCTTTGGAGAATCGAGGCGGCGAGATCGAAGACCATCGGCGATCAAATCGCCAAACTTGCAGCAAAGCGGCACTGATCGTATTTTTAGAACTTTCTTTTATTTTTTGCCCCTTAATTCACTGAACCACAAAAGGCATCTGTTTTCCAACATGCTACCAAAAGCTTTACAAATTACTAGCAAACATTTTCATATTAGCAACACCTATCTTTTAGTAAATGGTAAATTAAAAAATCACCATCAAATTTTAATAGTTTTTGAGATGGAATAAAATGTAGATGTGCACTTTACAACTAAGCTTGGTTATGAAGTGCACACTCATTTTACTGTTTAGATGGGTCTAGCATTTTAAGTTGCGGCGGGACCTAAAACGGGTGTACATGTATTCACTGCCAACCTTGGGTGTGATGTGCACAACCACATTAAGTTCTTTTGAGAAAACGCCATTGAACTTTATGTTGACTTCATGTTTTTATAGGGTTTCGAGGCTAAACTAAAAAAAATTGTAACTGAAACCTGTCTGACAAAACCAAAATAGAGTTTCTCAAACCGCGGTTTAAAAATATTTCAAGAGCTCAAAATCCCATTATTTTAGACTCCAAAACGACTGAAGCTTTGCAAAGTTTTAAGTCGTTATCTTACATACCCTGTTTTAAAAGGAAATCTTGGTTTTAAGAAATCTATTGGCAAACAACCATAAACTTTATGAACTCACATTTTCATGAAGTTGTGGTTTATATGCAAACCGCGGTTTTGTTTTAACTTATACAAAACCAGGATTTCAGAAACTTTGTTGTCAAGCTAGGCTTAAGTGGGATAACACCAAAAAAAAATGACTATGGTGTTTTTTTTATGAAGATACCTTTCTATTTTTGACAAAAATGCTCTTTAAGGAGGTCGTGGCATTTTGGTGATATTTCAAAAACGTTAAAGGTTCGACAGTGCTTTAAAATATTTTCACCACAGAAAAATATATAGTTTTTTTTTCAATAAACCGACGTGATTGTGTTAACTACATATGTAAATGTCATTAAAATAGTTTAGTAAAGAGAGTGCACTGTAGCTTAGTGGTAGAGAGCCTCCTGCTCATGCACCTAATCAAGAGATCCATGTGTTCAGCAAGCCTGAAATACAACCTTCTATCTATTCAATAAATAAATAAAAAGTTTAGGAAGAGGGGTCTTGATTGAGGCATTGCTTCAGATGTTGTCCTCCGCCGATCTGTCGTGAGCGTTGCTGGACGGTAGAGATTGAATTCGGAGGTTGCCTTCTTGAGTGTGCGAATCTCAATAGATTGAGTTTGAGGTGGAAGCCGAACTACCTGCAAATAAGGGCAGGGATGGGTGACCACCGTAGGACCTTCCGACGATCAAGTTAGCCGAGGAATTTGAGCAGAGTAGTGGCTTATTGGGTTTAAGTTGTCTTACCTGAATCGTCTGAGAGAGGAGTTTTATAGTGGTCGCATGGAGCGAAAAGGCGCGAGATCTGTAAGTCCATGTCACGCACCCCACGAGCTCGCGGGGAGGCGGAATATATGAAAAACAATTATCAAAGCTTTGTAACACGGACTTGAGCACATGGATCGTGTCTAAACCATTACTGGCAAATTACGAAAGGTTTAACTACTCGGATTCGAAGTTATACCTCGCGTTACTTGTCCTTCGGGTCTTCATCGCTGTCCTCCACACCTCGGAGGCTCTATGGAACATTGGCACCTCAACGGCCTCCTCGAGTCAAAGACGATCCACCCGAGAGTCTATAGTCCGAGCTCCTATCTCGAATCTGAGATAACTACGGCTTCTAGATCGCTAATCAAGAAGTTCTAGAGGGTGTAGAGTAATTAGATGGATTACTTAGTCACTAAAACCCTAGTTCATGAAAGAATATAATAAAGCATATAATGAAGCAAACAAATTCCCATGTCGGGAAGCTTCTAGATCGCTAATATAGAAGTTCTAGAGGGTGTAGAGTAATTCTCAACTCATGAGAGCTTTTAGGGTTTTGAGGAAGAAGATGAAGACTTGAGGAGAGAGAAAGCTTTTGTGATAATGATAATGAATAATACTCATGAAAGAATATAATGAAGCACACAAATATCTCTTGATAAATATCTAGAAATATCTTGTGAACTTCATTTAATCCTAAGGGTGAATCACCTCATGAGTCATTAAGCATTTAATGAAAACTTACAACTCATCTCTCCACCTCATTTGTGTTTAATCCAAAAAGAAATAAATACAAATGAGTCATCTTCTTCTAGAAGCTTCCCGACAAATTACGAGATTGCCCCTCCCATCCGTATTTCCGAAAAACACGGATAATCTTTGACTGAATAAATCCATCTGTATAATACTAGAATCTGGCTTAAACCAAAACCCGCTAGTATTATATGCCCGATCATAATACGTGCACAAGTATACGTAAGTGATCGCGGCCTCGCCGTAAAACCATACGGCCTCTACACCTTTTGCCCAGTGCATGGAAACTCTCTGTGTGGGACTCTAAAGACTCGACACTACGCTGGCAGTGGGTTTAACCACAGGCCGCAAGCGGTACTAGCTGTACGTAACGGTCCCCGGGTAGATGTCGATAAGAAGGACGATGAGGAAACCCATCCAAACTCCAATTGAGTCTGATGTGACAATCTCCGTATGTCTGTTCGTCTAGGACTATCGCATATCGGGCCTAGGGGGTGGTAAACGTCAGACCCCTAATAGCGGTATAAGTCGTGTCGGAGTGAAGCCCATTACACCCTGAGAAACTACTGGAAGCCTACCAGTAAATCTCGTTTGCCCTGGCCAGGGACTTTGCGTAATGGCTCTCCATACACAGCGCGTGATATCAACCCCCAATATCGGGAGAGATGAATCCTGTCTAACCGCCACTGCCTCCAAGTGCTTCGGGACTGCACCCAACTACTACCTGTTTACACGACTCCTTTGAGCCGTGGTAGGGTAGTAATCTAAGTACAGTGGGAACACACCCGAGGCAAAGTAGCAGTGTCAAGTCGACGGACTAAGCTGTACTCATGTCACCTGGGAACTGCTATCTGACGATGGGTATAAAACCAACCTGCAGTTCCCGGCGAGTCCTGTCTGGTGTACCCGTAACCTAACGAGCACCTGCATACTATCTCTAGTACGACGTATTGATGGCTATGGGACAGACCATCTCCCTATGCTGGGATGAGAAGCGTATACACCAGTCTGCTCCGGAGTATCGATGCCATGTCTCGATAATCCTACGACCAGGGACCTGTATAGAATGTTGCTTATAGACTACCCAGCCCCCACTAGTGTGATTGCCATCACAACGCTGGTTATCAACCAAAGATCCTAAGGGCTCTACTAATATGTATAAGCGATACGTTAAAAGAAACATATGCACATATTAAAGTAGACACAAACCAAGTAGCATACTACCATTTTTAGCAAGACTGTCAATACAACTGTGAATATCCCAAGCTTCCATTAAGTAATATACAAACTAGTATGATACAGTAATGGCCTCTAGGGCATAAACACTAACAATCTTCCACTTGCACTAGGGCCATGTACTGGCATATTGCAGACCTATCATCTCGAATAGCCTCTCGAGCTGCGTCTGAGGAATGGCCTTTGTGAATGGATCAGCAGTGTTATTCTCCGTATCTACTCTCTTTACCTCGATCTCCCTGATCAGGTGATACCGCCTTAAGATGTGTCTGGACTTTTGATAGGACCTGGGTTCCTTCGCTAAAGCTATAGCGTCGTTGTTGTCGCAATACAGAGGTATTGGATCAACACTGGTAGGAACCACCTAAAGTTCTGTAAGGAACTTCTTCATCCAGACAGCTTCTTTTGCGGCATCGCAAGCAGCTATGTACTCCGCTTCCATCGTTGAGTCAGCAACGGTGTCCTGCTTGGAACTCTTCCAACAGACCGCCCCTCCATTGAGGGTAAAGACATAACCCGACATGGACTTTGAGTCATCCTTGTCACTCTGGAAGCTGGATTCGGCAAATGCCTCGATCTGGAGGTCTTTTCCGCCATACACCAAGAACATCTTCTTAGTCCTCCTCAGGTACTTGAGAATGTTCTTTACTGCTATCAGTGCTTCTTCCCTGGGTTTGCCTGATACCGCCTTACAACGCTCAATGCGTATGATGCATCTGGTCTGGTACATAACATCGCATACATTATAGAGCCTACCGCAGAAGCGTAGGGTATAATCGACATGCGATCCCTTTCCAAATCAGTCTTGGAAGACATCTCTTTGGAGAGGTTGATTCCATGACAAGCCGGTAGGTTACCGCGCTTAGAATCTTCCATACTGAATCTTTTCAATATGGTGTCTATGTACCTAGACTGCGAAAGTCCCAACATCCTCTTTGATCTATCACGATGGATCTGGATCCCCGGAATGTAGGTGGCATCACCCAGGTCCTTCATGGAGAACTTCCGTGACAAGAATCTTTTGACTGACTGTAGCATAGGAATATCATTTCCTATTAGGAGAATGTCATCCACGTATAAGACGAGGAATACTACAGCTCTCCCTACAATCTTACTGTATATGCATGGTTCATCTGGATTCTTGATAAAGTCGAATTCTTTGACAGTATCATCAAAACAGATGTTCCAACTCCGCGATGCCTGCTTTAGTCCATAAATGGACTTAAGCAACTTGCACACTTTACCGCTGCTCCCACTCTGAATGAATCCCTCTGGATGATCCTGTAGGGTTGCTAGGCATGCGCACAAGGGTCTACGAGGCATCAACCATGCCCGATTAAAATTTTAGCCGTACCGAACAACCCGAATACGGATCTTTAAACTAGAGATTAGGCGAAAACTAACATGCTAAACACTTTAACACTAAGTGAGAGGGATTACAACCTTTGTAGATCCGGTCCTTCACTTCATATGCTCCGTGTTGAGATCCCTTCGCTGCGATCATCGTGCTCCGGACTCTCGAGAGGTTCCACGAAGAGAAAGATGCAGCCTTTGCTCCCGATCTTCGATACATAGATGATCTACCTTGAAGTTTCGTTAACACAAGCTAACACTCATGAAATGATATGAACACCCTCATCTAAATGGCAAGGGAAGATGAGGATGATGAAGTAGGATTTTTACTCTCTTTATTTATCTTTTTCTCACAATTATTCATCACTTGGAAAAAAGCTAGTGAGCTTTTTCCATGAAGAAAGATGAAGGAAGAAGATGAAGAAGAATAATGAATTCCTTTTATGATGAATAGTAATCAAGAATATATGATTGATTATCAAACCATGGTCAAGGATGAGAGGCTAAACCAATGTAGAGAATAAACTAGAGTTAGGATTTGGTTAGGTCAAAGCATGAGTCATAACAAAATATCTTTATCATGACAAAATAGAATCCTTCTAGAATGAATAAGAAGGTGCTAACCCTAATCCCTTTATATCATCCTTAAACATGTTTTATAATAAATCATATCATGTCACAATAATATATATCACATATATATTATATATATTTGTAACAAAAGAAAATAATACAATTAACATATATCGCATATATATCAATGTATTAATCCGGTGAGAAAAAGAATCTTTTGGTGAGCTAATATTAGTTAATGTAATTTAATATATCATATATATTATTATACATTAAATTATCGAATCAACACTTGATCCGACAATCCGGCTATATCGCATATAACCGACTAATATTTATCCGTACCGATTCATCGAATCAACACTTGATCCGATGACCCGGCTGATATCAAATATCGCGAGAATAGAATACGGTATCTCATATCGCATTATCCTCGGTCCCGCACATATCACATACGTGCCCCTACTCCGTTTTGCCTGAGCCAAGAAACCTCTGTGTAGGACTCTAAAGAATCGTCAATACACTGGCAGTAGGTGATGATCATATCAAACACCCACAAGCTGCAAGCGGTCAGCTAAACGTAACAGCCACCCGGGTATTGAGAGCTCAGAAGATCAACAAGCAAGCCTGTAACTTCTCCTGTGAATCCAAACAGTAACACTCCCGTACAGTCCGGTCTCGTCGTCTGATATGTCGCATATCTCGCCTAGGGGTGGTAAACGTCAGACCCCAGTAGCTCGATAAGTCGTGTCGATATGAGGTCTATAACAGTTCGAGAAACTACTGATAACACTTACCAGTAAATCTCAGCAACCCTGGCCAGGGATTTCCGGTTATAGCCAATAGAACACAGCACAACATCAACTCCCTATACCGGGAGAGACGAATCCCCTCCTATCGCGCATTGCCTCCATGTGATTCGGGACTGTACTGTAGGGTGTTTTTCGTCACCCCATTGAGATGGGAATACGCGCGCGCTTGTCAGGCGTACTACAGATTCCCCCTGCCTAGGGTAGGCGGGGGTTTAATGATTGTGGGGATCCGAACCTCCGGCAGCCGCGGACTAAACTGCCGTTAATTACCCCTCGCCTTTAGGGCGAGGGAACCTCCGATTAACGGGTTAAACCGGTCATGCGAACCCAATGTGCGGTGTGCGTGTGTTCTATTTTGAAAGGGGGGTTTTGGATATATCGGAAGCCACGCAGAGTTTTTACGGGGGTCCCGCTACCCGGATAGCGGGCTGGGGGTCAAGGTGGCTAGCAGCCCCCTTACGGGGTTCGGGGCAGCGCCCCGGCCCGAATTTTTTTTAGAAGGGGAGAATGTTGCGGAGTATGTGTATGTGTATATTTGTATACAAATGTATGTATATACATATATATATAAATAAAGGGGAAAAGGCATCCAAAGGATGCGTGGGGCAGCACCTTGGGCGCTGTGCGCTTAGATGCTGTGCGCTCAGGCGCAAGCGCGCCACGTGTCGGCACGTGGGCGCTTTGCGCATGAGCGCTGCGCGCTGGAGCGCAAGCGCGCGCCACGTGTCGGCACGTGGGCGCTTTGCCCATCGCGCTGGTGCGCAAGCGCGCGCGCCACGTGTCGGCACGTGGGCGCTTTGCGCATCGCGCTGGTGCGCAAGCGCGCAGGAGCGCAAGCGCGTGCGCCACGTGTCGGCACGTGGGCGCTTTGCGCTCGCGCGCAGTGCGCTGGTGCGCAAACGCGCCACGTGTCGGCACGTAGGTGCTTTGCGCTCGAGCGCTAGCGCGCCGGCGAGGAAAGGAGGGCTTTTGCCTAGAACCAGAAGCTATGCTTCAAAAAGGAAATATTTATTATATATGTATATATGGAGTTAAACTCCTAGGATGTTTTGAAGCTGATGAAAGGGGTTCTTCTTCTTCCTCCTGTTGTTTGGCCGGATCTTGAAGATCAAGAGATGTGAGATCTCAAAATCTCTCCTTTTTGAGATCTGATGGGAGATCTGAGCTCCCCTTTATGGGTTTTGTGGTGGAAAACTACTTAGTTTTTGAAGAGAAAGAGTAAAACTCTTGATTTAATTCAAAAGAAATGGGAAGGTTTAGAACCTTGGAGAAGGAGCAGGAGGCACAAAAACCCTAATTTTTGGGGGAATGAAAAGCATTCTCTTTTTTATTCATCATATTGCCTTTTATAGGCTTACATATTTACATATAGCCCCTTGGGCTTTACAAAATGGCATTTTGCCTATTCCATGACTCATGTGCCATTACATTTTTGCACATAAGCCATGGGCTTACAAAATATTGGCTTTATGCCCATTTTACATGCATTCATGTATAAAAAAATTCATAATAATTATTTATTACATGATTTTGTCGTTGCCATGGGGAGGCTGTCCGTGGGCTTGACTTGGGCATGGGCCCGCTTGACCTGGGCTTGGGCCCACCTAGCTTGGGGGTTGACCTTGACTTTGACTCGGTTAACCGGGGTGTAAATTTTTACCCCAACAAATTGCCCCCATCAATAAATGCACACCACATATGTGGGTCGTGTGCATGAAATTGATGGATCTTCTTTCACGTGGAGGCGACTTGATTTGGTTCCCACTTTTTGGGATGCACTGCCCTTTTTACGACATGGACGATCGACGCTCTGATCCGAAGCGATTTGGTAGACGTGTCCCCGGCACGGAGTGTCGCTGGTCGACGTTTCCTCGAGGCGGAGTGTTTGTTTTCGATGTGCCCCCGGCACGGAGTGTCTGCTTGACATTTCCCCGAGGCGGAGTATCGGCTGGTTGATGTGTCCCCGAGACGGAGTGTCTGTGTTGGATGTTTCCCTGATGCGGAGTTTCTGTATTGGACGTTTCCCCGATGCAGAGTGTCACTTGCTAACGTGTCCCCAGCACGGAGTGGTCTGGTTCCTGCTTTGTAGGAAGCCTGCACTGCCATTTTTGCGACGTGGACGGTCGACGCTTGACGCGTCTCCGAGACGGAGTGTCCGTGGTAGACGTTTCCCTGGCCCGGAGCAATCTGGTTCCTGCTTTGTAGGAAGCCTGCACTGCCCTTTTTGCGACATGGACGGTCGACGCTCTGTTACGAAGCGATTTGGGTTCCCAATTCGTGGGAGCCCGCACTGCCCTTTTTGCGACATAGACGGTCGACGCTCTGTTACGAAGCGATTTTGGGTTCCCAATTTGCGGGAGCCTGCACTGCCCTTTTTGCGACATAGACGGTCGACGCTCTGTTACGAAGCGATTTGGGTTCCCAATTTGCGGGAGCCTGCACTGCCCTTTTTGCGACATAGACGGTCGACGCTCTGATCTGAAGCGATTTGGTAGACGTGTCCCCGGCACGGAGTGTCGCTGGTCGACGTTTTCCCGAGGCGGAGTGTCTGTTGTCGATGTGCCCCTGTCACGGAGTGTCTGCTTGACGTTTCCCCGAGGTGGAGTATCGGCTGGTTGACTTTTCCCCGGCACGGAGTGTCGCTGATGGACTTTTCCCCGGCGCGGAGTGTCGGGTTGACTTTTCCCCGGCACGGAGTGTCGCTGGTCGACGTTTCCCCGGCGCGGAGTGTCGGGTTGACTTTTCCCCGGCACGGAGTGTCGCTGATGGACTTTTCCCCGGCGCGGAGTGTCGGGTTGACTTTTCCCCGGCGCGGAGTGTCGCTGATGGACTTTTCCCCGGCGCGGAGTGTCGGGTTGACTTTTCCCCGGCACGGAGTGTCGCTGGTCGACGTTTCCCCGGTACGGAGTGTCGGGTTGTCGATGTGCCCCTGTCACGGAGTGTCTGCTTGACGTTTCCCCGAGGTGGAGTATCGGCTGGTTTACTTTTCCCCGGCACGGAGTGTCGCTGATGGACTTTTCCCCGGCGCGGAGTGTCGCGGATTGACTTTTCCCCGGCACGGAGTGTCGCTGATGGACTTTTCCCCGGCGCGGAGTGTCGCTGATGGACTTTTCCCCGGCGCGGAGTGTCGGGTTGACTTTTCCCCGGCATGGAGTGTCGCTGATGGACTTTTCCCCGGCGCGGAGTGTCGGGTTGACTTTTCCCCGGCGCGGAGTGTCGCTGATGGACTTTTCCCCGGCGCGGAGTGTCGGGTTGACTTTTCCCCGGCACGGAGTGTCGCTGATGGACTTTTCCCCGGCGCAGAGTGTCGGGTTGACTTTTCCCCGGCACGGAGTGTCGCTGATGGACTTTTCCCCGGCGCGGAGTGTCGCTGGTTGACTTTTCCCCGGCACGGAGTGTCGCTGATGGACTTTTCCCCGGCGCGGAGTGTCGCTGATGGACTTTTCCGAGGCGGAGCATAACTCCGGCAGGGAAGGTAGATATCCCGAGGCGAAGCATGATTTCAACACGGGGTAGATTCTGGGACAGAGCATGATTCCGCCGTAGAGGTTGTTAGTTTGATTTGATTTGGGTTGACATCAGCATCGCTACACTGGAATATGTTACCAGGAGCGAATCATCATTTGTCATGAGAGGGATTTGGGAATTGGTTTTTGTTTGGCATCAGTATCGCTACACTGGAATATGGTACCAGGAGCGAATCATCATTTGCGCTTGCTTATCAGGAAGTGGTGGCTTAGGAGACAGGTTTTAGGTCCCTATCGCCTAAGACTTTTCAATTTTGTGAGCCGTAAGGGTCTCACAAAGCATTTTCTCTCTACGGATCGTAAGGATCCCGTAAGTGCATTTTCTCCTTGGGAGTCGTGGGGACTCCCAAGTGTGTTGCTCCTTTGTGAGTCATAAGGATCTCACGCGGGAATTTTCTCCTCACAAAGTCGAGAGGACTTTGCGAGTGCATTTCCTCCTCTTTTTTTCTTTACGAGTTTGCGCCCTTTCGGGTTTTCACAAACTCGCCGGCAGTCCTGCTGTTTTTAATCACGGAGCCCTTTCGGGTTTTCATCCGTGCCCGTTTTGCTTGTGGACATACCGTTCTTTTCTTCTTCTTTTTTTTTCTTTTTTTTTGGAGAGATCGGGATTGTTTTACGCCCGTGGATTGTATACGGTTTTGCAGGATGTATGATCCAGACCGCAGGGCCAGAAACATTTCAGGACTTTGTTGGCGTCTGCATCGCTACACCGGAATATGGTACCAGGAGCGACTCATCATTCGCCATTGGGGATTGGGGAGCGAATTTGGTTGGCGTCTGCATCGCTGCACTGGAATATGGTACCAGGAGCGACTCATCATTCGCCGTTGGGGATTGGGGAGCGAATTTGGTTGGCGTCTGCATCGCTGCACTAGAATATGGTACCAGGAGTGACTCATCATTCGCCGTTGGGGATTGGGGAGCGAATTTGGTTGGCGTCTGCATCGCTGCACTGGAATATAGTACCAGGAGCGACTCATCATTCGCCGTTTGGGGACTGGGGAGCGATGGCTTAGGAGACAGGTTTAGATCCCTATTGCCTAAGGCTTTTCAATTTTATGGGCCGTGAGGGTCCCATAAAGGTATTTTCTCCCCGCGAGTCGTAAGGATCCCACAGGTGTATGTTCTCCTTAGAAGTCGTGAGGACTCCTAAGTGTGCTTTTCCTTTGTGAGTCGTAAGGATCCCACAAAGGTTTGTTCTCCTCATGTATCGTGAGGACACATGAGTGGATTTCCCTCGTTCCCAGTTTAAGGACATAGAGGTCGACTGTTTCCAGTTTAACGACTTAGAGGTCATCTGTGTCCAGTTTAACGACTTAGAGGTCGTCTGTTTCCAGTTTAATGACTTGGAGGTCAGCTGTCTCCAGTTTAACGACGTGGAGGTCATCTGTTTCCAGTTTAACGACGTGGAGGTCATCTGTTTCCAGTTTAACGACGTGGAGGTCAGCTGTTTCCAGTTTAAAGACTTGGAGGTCATCTGTTTCCAGTTTAAAGACTTAGAGGTCATATATTTCCAGTTTAAAGACTTAGTGGTCATCTGTCTCCAGTTTAACGACTTGGAAGTCATCTGTTTCCAGTTTAATGACTTAGAGGTCATCTGTTTCCCGTTTAACGACGTAGTGGTCACCTGTTTCCAGTTTAAAGACATAGAGGTCATCTGTTTCCAGTTTAAAGACGTAGAGGTCATCTGTTTCCAGTTTAACGACTTAGAGGTCATCTGTTTCCAGTTTAACGACTTGGAGGTCATCTGTTTCCAGTTTAAAGACTTAGAGGTCTATTGTTTCCAGTTTAACGACTTAGAGGTCATCTGTTTCCAGTTTTACGACGTAGAGGTCACATGTTTCCAGTTTAAAGACTTAGGGGTCTGCTGTTTCTAGTTTAAAGACTTAGGGGTCTGTTGTGCCCAGTTTAACGACTTAGCGGTCATCTGTTTCCAGTTTAAAGACTTGGAGGTCATCTGTTTCCAGTTTAACGACTTAGAGGTCATCTGTTTCCAGTTTAAAGACATAGAGGTCATCTGTTTCCAGTTTAAAGACATAGAGGTCATCTGTTTCCAGTTTAACGACGTAGTGGTCATCTGTTTCCAGTTTAAAGACATAGAGGTCATCTGTTTCCAGTTTAAAGACGTAGAGGTCATCTGTTTCCAGTTTAACGACTTAGAGGTCATCTGTTTCCAGTTTAACGACTTGGAGGTCATCTGTTTCCAGTTTAAAGACTTAGAGGTCTACTGTTTCTAGTTTAAAGACTTAGAGGTCATCTGTTTCCAGTTTAAAGACGTAGAGATCATCTGTTTCCAGTTTAACGACTTAGAGGCCATCTGTTTCCAGTTTAACGACTTGGAGGTCATCTGTTTCCAGTTTAACGACTTAGAGGTCATCTGTTTCCAGTTTAAAGACTTAGGGGTCTATTGATGTCGAGCTTGGAATTTTGGGGTAGGGGCCGGCATCAGCGTTGCTAACACTGAAGCAGAGGTGCCAGGACACATAAGTGGGTCTCCCCAATGGTGCATGATTTCGAGGGCGGAGACCAACCGCTGGACTGATGATTGCGGTGGGGCATGGCTATGCTGAGAATTATTTGAGCCCGTGGATTGTATACGGTAGTCAATTTGGGGACTGGCCGTAGGGCTGGAAGAATTTTGGGAAACTGGATTTTGGTTGGCGTCTGCATCGCTACACTGGAATATGGTATCAGGAGCGACTCATCATTCGCCGTTGTTTTTTTTTGTTTTTCTTGTTTTACCGCGATTGCTCTATCATTTCAGCTTTTCTTATCGCGAAGGTCGCGATTGCCCTATCATTTCGGCTATCTATTCGCGGTTGCCCCATCATTTCAGCTTTATTTTCATTTTCATTTTTTTACTCGCTGATTTTTATTGCGAGTTGCCCCATCATTTCGGCTTTTCTTTATTTTCCTTTTATTTACACATTTTTTTATTTACACATTTTTTTTATTTACACATTTTTTTTTTGCATTCCCAGTTTAACGACTTAGAGGTCGATGGTTCCCAGTTTAATGACGTGGGGGCCATCTGTGCTTATCCCAGCTCCTTGAACTTTGATCTTGGCGGAGCTGTGTTGATGACCTAGCTCTGTGGCTTGCCGACACGTCCGAGGATTGCGAGGTTTTTCCAAGCTTATATTGTTCCTCTGCCCAATCTTTGAAAATATAGCAGTCTTCGATGGTATGATCCACCACTCTATGATATGGGCAGTATATGGGATTGCCGGTCATGTTCATTTCCTGTGGCCTCTTTGGAACAGGCAGTTGCAGACCATTGTTCAAGGCGTCCATGAATATTTTGCGGACTTCCTCCCTCCTGAAGGAGTATACCTTCTTCTTTCTTTCCATTGGGGTAGGTGCCTTTACTGATGCTGGTCCTCGAGGCCAATCGGTCTTTGGTTCGCCCTTTTCAGATAATGGCACATGTCTGGGAGGATTAGGTTCCCGAAAGGCTTCGGTCTCCATTTGCATGAAATCGGCGGTCGTAGCTTGACTGCTTGCTAACGCGCCTTTAGACAGTTCTATCTCTCCCGCCATGTATTGCCTTTCGACCCAATCTTTAAAGACGAAGCAGTCCTCAATGGCATGACCTATCACCCTGTGATAGGGGCAATATTCTGGGTCGTCGGTCATATTCGCTTCTTGCGGTCTCTTTGATCCCGGCAGTTGTAGACCGTTTCTTAGGGCGTCCCTGAATATCTTGTGGACTTTTTCCCTTTTGAAGGAATAGACCTTTTCCAGCTTCGCTTTCAGAGGCGATTCCCCCCCGGCGTATGTATCGGAGGGACTGGAGGCTGATTGCGGCCGTTTTTCTCGAAGGCGCTCCGCTTTTAGGTTGGAAGGGATATCAGTTGGCTGCCCCCGGGTATCAATCCCTGGCTCATGAGCCAAAATTTGATTCTGCTGTAATTGCAATTGGGCGACTTGGGTCGCGAGATCTGCCACGACGTTTGCCAGCTCGTCGACTTTGGAATAGACCTCGGCCATCTTCTCATCCCTGTCCTGAAATTGCCTTTGAAGCCATTGGAATAATGCTTATTCTGTAGTTCCGGCTATGACAACCGGGTAATCTTTATTGCCTGAGCTCAATTCCGTAGGAACCACGGGCTCCACTGGCTTATTGCCCTGAGCGGGCTCTTCATCATTTAGATCGAGCCGACGCTGGGTAGCATCAACCATATCATCACCATGGCTGTGAAGAAGAAGAGGGTTCATTTCTTCAAGTCCGGCCATGTAGACAGTGTGGATAACACATTCAGCCATTCTTTCATCACTAGCAGCTGATTTCACGGAGCGGTCTGGGCTTTGGAAATTTATAAGTTTTAACATGGCCAGAGCCCTAGCCCTTTTGTTGGCTCTATATCTGAGCCGCTTCTGCCTCAGCTTCTCGATCTTGAAGGCCCGGCGGGCATCCGCTATCCGGGAAGCCATTGTGAGTTGATCAGCGGGGAGCTTAGAGAAGACACCCGATCGAGCATTTGTCAGGGGCGCCGCTGGAGCTTGCTCGGGACGCGTTGTAGCTTTGTTGGTGTTGATGGCCTTGCCCCCAGCTGTGGCCAGGGAAAGTCGTTCAGATACCGACTCGCGTTTGGGTTGGGGCGCCCTTGAGATCACCACGTTTGGCCTCCTGCCTTTCGAGACCGGTTTGTCTGTTGCTGGAGCTTGAGGAGCTGGAATGGCGTTAGCTGGCATGAACATAATAGAGCCAAATGGTAGCGGCTCCTCCTCCCATTGTCGCCCGAGACTGGCCGGAAGGACCGTCCTGGAGTCTATCTTCATTGTGTAGGAGACGGGAGTCGTGCTGAGAGCTGAGATCGTCCTTGGAGACATTGTTGGAGGTGATTGCTTGAAAACCTGCATGAAAAAGCATTATTTTTAGTATAAATACAGGTATGTATGTTGATTGAGTTTGCATGAACGCTTAACCCTAAATATGGGAGGAGAGACTGGTCCCACCGGGCGTGCCAGAATCTGTAGGGTGTTTTTCGTCACCCCATTGAGATGGGAATACACGCGCGCTTGTCAGGCGTACTACAGATTCCCCCTGCCTAGGGTAGGGCGGGGTTTAATGATTGTGGGGATCCGAATCTCCGGCAGCCGCGGACTAAACTGCCGTTAATTACCCCTCGCCTTTGGGGCGAAGGAACCTCCGATTAACGGGTTAAACCGGTCATGCGAACCCAATGTGCGGTGTGCGTGTGTTCTGTTTTGAAAGTGGGGTTTTGGATATATCGGGAGCCACGCAGAGTTTTTACGGGGGTCCCGCTACCCGGATAGCGGGCTGGGGGTCAAGGGGGCTAGCATCCCCCTTGCGGGGTTCGGGGCAGCGCCCCGGCCCGAAAATTTTTTGGAAGGGGAGAATGTTGCGGAGTATGTGTATGTGTACATTTGTATACAAATGTATGCATATACATATATATATAAATGAAGGGGAAAAGGCATCCAAAGGATGCGTGGGGCAGCACCTTGGGCGATGTGCGCTTAGGTGCTGTGCGCTCAGGCGCAAGCGCGCGCCACGTGTCGGCACGTGGGCGCTTTGCGCAGGAGCGCTGCGCGCGCGCCACGTGTCGGCACGTGGGCGCTTTGCGCATGAGCGCTGCGCGCTGGAGCGCAAGCGCGCGCGCGCCACGTGTCGGCACGTGGGCGCTTTGCGCATCCCGCTGGTGCGTAAGCGCGCGCGCCACGTGTCGGCACGTGGGCGCTTTGCGCATCGCGCTGGTGCGCAAGCGCGCGCGCCACGTGTCGGCACGTGGGCGCTTTGCGCTCGTGCGCAGTGCGCTGGAGCGCAAACGCGCCACGTGTCGGCACGTAGGTGCTTTGCGCTCGAGCGCTAGCGCGCTGGCGAGGAAAGGATGGCTTTTGCCTAGAACCAGAAGCTATGCTTCAAAAAGGAAATATTTATTATATATGTATATATGGAGTTAAACTCCTAGGATGTTTTGAAGCTGATGAAAGGGGTTCTTCTTCTTCCTCCTGTTGTTTGGCCGGATCTTGAAGATCAAGAGATGTGAGATCTCAAAATCTCTCATTTTTGAGATCTGATGAGAGATCTGAGCTCCCCTTTATGGGTTTTGTGGTGGAAAACTACTTAGTTTTTTAAGAGAAAGAGTAAAACTCTTGATTTAATTCAAAAGAAATGGGAAGGTTTAGAACCTTGGAGAAGGAGCAGGAGGCACAAAAACCCTAATTTTTGGGGGAATGAAAAGCATTCTCTTTTTTATTCATCATGTTGCCTTTTATAGGCTTACATATTTACATATAGCCCCTTGGGCTTTACAAAATGGCATTTTGCCTATTCCATGGCTCATGTGCCATTACATTTTTGCACATAAGCCATGGGCTTACAAAATATTGGCTTTATGCCCATTTTACATGCATTCATGTATAAAAAATTCATAATAATTATTTATTACATGATTTTGTCGTTGCCATGGGGAGGCTGTCCGTGGGCTTGACTTGGGCATGGGCCCGCTTGACCTGGGCTTGGGCCCACCTAGCTTGGGGGTTGACCTTGACTTTGACTCGGTCAACCGGGGTGTAAATTTTTACCCCAACATGTACCCAAAAACCACCTTTTTGCACGCCCTCTTGGACGTGGTATGATGGAAATCAAAGCACAGTGGGAATCACACAAGACTCTATGACGATCTCGGGTCAACAGACTACTCTGTACCAGTGTCACCGGAGAACTGCCATCTGACGTGAGGTATAATACCATCTGGGAGTTCTCGGCGAGTCCGTCCAGTGTACCCAGTCTCCACTGAGCACCCGTATACCATCCTTGATGTCAAACACCGATGGATATGGGATCATCCATCGCCCATCATATGGGTCAAGATGCGTATACGCTAGTCTACTCTGGTGTATCGATGCCCTGTCTCGATACACCCTCGACTAGGAACAGTTATAGGATGTACTCGTCGACTACCGTGGCCCCACTACTATGATCTCATCATAGTCCCAGTAGTCGAGTACATATCCTAAGGGCTTTATCAACATGTAATATAGAGACAATCAGAGTATATGTTAAGATAAATTACAACCAGATAGCATACTATCATGTCGAGCAAGAAAGTCCTCCCTATATATGTCCAAGCATCCATTACAATATACATCGTATGTACAGTAATGGCCTCTAGGGCATACATATAACTAACAATCTCCCACTTGCACTAGGGCCATCTGTTGTGGTATCGCATACCCAACAATTAGCTGTGGTTGAAGTATCTCATACTCAACCATCCCATAAAAGTCTCTACTGGGAAAAAGGCCTTTGTGAGTGGATCCGCGCTGTTGTCCTCTGTGTCTACTCTCCTAACCTCGATCTCCCTGGAGATCAACCATCTCCATGATCAGGTGA
The DNA here is from genome assembly GCA_030015575.1 of Agapanthus africanus. Lineage (NCBI taxonomy): Eukaryota > Viridiplantae > Streptophyta > Magnoliopsida > Asparagales > Amaryllidaceae > Agapanthus > Agapanthus africanus. Next base: position 296,106,597 of record JASDDO010000022.1, on the reverse strand, counting down.
TACTGCCTAAGAATTATATCTGGATTTCTGATGGGACGGGGGTTCCTTGGAAAAAGCCACAACTCCATTGTCACACAATGGTAGGAACGAAGTTCATCTCATGAACTTATATCTATCCAGACTGCCTCTTTGGTAGCATCCTTGGTAACGATGTATCTTGCCTTTAATCGTCTAGTAAGTCACGGTATCTAGCTTGGAACTCTTCCAACATACCGTCCCTCCACTGAGGGTAAAGACAATGCCTGCGACTGACATTCAGTCGTTCTTATCACCCTGGAACCTTTCCAGTGATTCTCCCCAGGATCGATTGATACCATCTCGCTACAACTAGTGAGTATCCTAACATCCAATTAGAACTATCTCATAGATCCAAAACCCAGGATTTAGGAGGTATCATCTTAATCCTATATGGAGAATCCTTGTGATAAGTGGAGATTGACCGAACGTAGCATATGAAACTTCTTCCCTATCAAGAGTATGTCATCCACGTACTCTACGAGGATCACCACCATACTCCCTACTACCTTTTTGTATATACAAGGTTCATCTACCATTTTGATGAAGTCAAACTTTTTGACTACCACATCAAAACAGATGTTCCAACTCCGCGATGCCTGCTTTATCACATAAAACTCCCTACACACGTTTCCGCTACTCCCACTGTCTACGAAGCCCTCTGGCTGTGTACTTATAGACGCTCTCTTCTAAAACATCATTTCAGAAAAGCAGTCATGACACCCAACCACCAGATATCATAGTCATGGTATGTAGCAGTGGCAAGTAGGATCTGGATGGACTTAAGCATAGATCCTTAGAAAAAGGTTTCAACATAATCCATACCTGGTCAATGATGCAAACCTTTAACAAGTCTAGCTTTCAAAGTCTCAACTTTTCCATGTACACCAAGTAATCTTCTCAAGATATACTTGCTCCTGATGGGGATTTAACCCTTCAGATAAAGCAACCAAACTCCATACTTTGTCGGTGTATAAGGATTCCATCTCAGATCGCTAAGCATCCAGCCATTCTTACAGAGTCCTACTCCTGATGGCCTGCTCGAAACTAGTTGGGTCATCATCTCATGATGCAATCCTCGCTCCCACTGTCATAGAGAAACCGAAGTATCTCTCAGGTGGGTGAGGAATCCTACTAGATCGGCGGAGAGGCTGAGGTTCGTTGGAAACTATTGAATCCTTTGGTTCTACCAAATCATCAGTTGCAGTTTGTATAGCTGGAACATTTCCAGTTCTACATAACAGACCTTGCCTCGAGCTTGTCCGGATTTTGCTTTTAGACATAGTCCGGACAACCCCAAATCTTAACAAACTTAAGATATGGGCTCTTCCCATTCCATATCACATATGAAGTGGTAGGTAACTGATTTGATTTGAACCCTATTCAATAGGTATGCAGCTTTTCAAGTGCATAACTCCCAAAAGGAAATAGGAAACTCAGTAGTACTCATCATAGAGCACACCATATCTAATAGGGTGAGTTTGCTCCACCCCGATATACCATCGTGCTATGGTATATACGGAGGAGTAATGCTGAGAGAGAATCTCATTCTCCTTTAGAATAGTCCAGGAATTCCGTGCTCAAGTATTCTCCTCCTTGATTACATCAAAGGACATAATACTTTTACCCGTAATTGGTTCTCTACTTCTAACTTATATTCTGTGAATATCTCAAAAGGTTCGGACTTGTGTTTCAATAGGAACATATGTCTGAATCTTGAGAGATCATCAGAGAATGTAATGAAGTACAAAGAACCTGTCTTGGCATGTGTAGACAGGAGACTTTCATACATCAGCATGTATCAATCCCAAGAGTTCACTAACTCTTTCTCTGTTTCCAATAAACAGAGCTGTGGTCATTTTATCTTTGTGACATGACTGGCAAGTTTCACAAGATGTAAATTCAAACAAATTTAAATATGCATCTTAATATAACTTCAGCTAGTCGGGTCGCATTGATATGACCTAGTCTACAATGCCTCAAGAAGGATCCGTTTATTTCTGAACTCTTCCTCTTGTGTGTGTTCTGTACGTTAAGAACTGTAGTTTGATTTAGAACGTCAATGCTTTTAGATAATGTGCCTGAACCGATCAACTCTTGATATAGGAAATGTTCAAAACATTATCCAACAATACAAAATTATATCCTTTCTTTACTAATAAAGAGACTGATATGATTTTGTATATCAGGTTCGGTATCTAATAACATTCGTTCAGAATCAATGTATTCAGGTAATACAGGGTGATAGTGACCAACAGACTTGGCTGCAACACTTGCACTGTTTTCTGTCTCATGAAACTTATCACCCGTTCTCAGTTCTCTACCTTTCTGTAGCCCATGTAACAAATTACATATGCGGGATCCTGATCCGGTATCACATACTCAGGACGTAAAGGATACTGAGAAAAAGTTCTCTGTAATGAACACACCCGAAGATGATGCATCAACATGCACTTTCTTCGTTTGGGCGGCACGGGAAATCTGGTATTCCCCAATTTCCTGCTCTGTCTTATAACAATTATAAGTTGGAGCGGGACCAACGTTCCCCAGCTCAGTATAACAAGCGGGTTCGGTCAATATATCCGTATTATTATCTTGATTAAGGCGTGATATGGTCGCTATCTGGAGAGAGAGAGAAGAAAACACTCAGCGTATGCTCTTGCAAGATTAGATTGGTTATCTAATATATCTAATCAGGATGTTTCCCACTGTTTTAATCAAATCTTCCTTCAAACCCTAAAAGGAAAGACTAGCCGGGATTAATTACACGCTACAAGTTCGCCAATCTTTCAGCTAGGCCAGTGTCGGTACTTTGAGGGAGGTCCCCCGTGCTTTCGCACGAACCTAATTAAAGTAAACCTCGTTTTCCCAGGGGCGTAACCTAATTAAAGTGAAAGAGTTGTTAGACTCAGCAGACTTATACAGAGTATTGTATGTTGTCCAGTGTCCATTAGGACAGAGGGGTTGGTCCTCATACTATATTCTGTTTACTTTTAACTTCTCTAGTTCTTAGACACGTGTTTCGTAGAAACACAGGGTCTAAGTTTTGAGGAGTTATAGGTATTTGAATAGAGTAGAGAACCAGGTGTAGCAAGTATCGGGATTCTTCAAAGTGACCGAAGATGTAGATACTTGTGTATGGTATTCAGTTGATAGTAATGATAAAGAGAAATTGCTTCTCTTTCAGGTTACTCATAATTGGAAGCATTCCTAAGTTGAGTAACGCTGATCGGCCTCCTTCCATTTAGTTTACATGCACTGGAGATAGCTGCATGATTTGAATCTGGTTCAATTGAATCAGTGCCTCTGGTTCTATATTGGATATAGAACAGTTCATATCTTAACGATGTTAAGGTACGGGGAGTTGTCCGGCTTATGCTTAAAACCAGACACTGGACAACTCAAGGCACGTTTCTGTAATGGCTGTTTGCGGGTTGACCCAGGCTATGACGAGGGTTGACTTTCTACCATCTGGGAGATCAATAGTAATATTGTTCTAGACTCGCCACAGTTTTAATAAAAATGGATTTTTTCAGAAAACAGTAGTGGGAGTATGGTAGAACTGGAAGTAATTCCAGAACCACAAACGATTACTGAAGATTTGATAAGGAACCTAAAGATTCAATCTGGTTTGACATTCCATTGGCCACTCCGCAGATACGGTGGGTAACTTCAGGCACCCGAGAGGTACTCCGGTAGCCTCAAGGACGGTGACAGGGAAGTTCCTGTTTACCCACACTTGCCATTGCTGTTGTTCCAGGCCGCGAGACCCGGCAGGAGGATGAGTATAGCGTCGTTCTGAACTAGCTTCAGAAGTGCACGTCTATATGACTCTGCCAGAGGGTTGTCGTAGTCAGTGGGAGCAGCGAAAGCATTGGTGGACATCAGGCTTATGTCTATTTATAGACTAAAGTAGATATAGCGGAGATAGATCATCTATTTCTGATGTGACAGTCATAGGTTTGACGTCATCAGAATAGGGGATGGATCTGTTAAGAAGGTAGTAGGGTGTGATGTCCTGGTTTTGGATGACATACACAGAGTAGGAAATGAAACTCCTATACTACGATCGGTTATACTTTGGTTGTCACACAGTGGTTTCTCCACACAGGACTTGGATATTATATCAGACATTCTGGTTACTAGATCTATGGTTTTAGATCTAGATTTGGGTGGTTTCCTAATCTGGGTACCTTGACAGCATTCTATGAGTATTTAGAATGGACGACTCCTGGCACGGTAGTACACCTGCAGGTAATGGAGTCACCCTCTCTAAAGGTGTCCTACAGACTAAAGGGGAGAGGGATACGCATGATTGACAGATCACTTGCTTAGGCAATTGAGTCAATCTTGAGATGTCAAGTACCACACCAGATGTTGTTCTTGCAGTAGATGCAATAAGTTGATATTAATCCAATCCTGGAGAAACAATCGGAAGCAGTTTTAGGACATAAGTGCGTGTTCTAGGGATGTGATAACGACAGCCTCTTTTAGGAGACGGTTATCACTCCAGGCTTCCAAGGTGACATGGATGGCAGAGTGGCTGTCAGAGTTATAGTTTCTCCTTCTGACGAGGGGCAGTATTTGGGACAGGTGGTCCAAGGCAATACTGAGGGAGGCATGGCGCTGGGTACTGATTAAGTTCAGTTATCGATACAGTCTAAGAAGTTTGGATTTGGAGTTCATTTATGAGCTAGGTCCCATCAGATATCCAGACATACTCTAAGACAGGTATTGCTCATTTCGGGAGATGGCTTTCTCCGCGAACTTGAGATATAGAGAGACATAGAAAGAAACATCACAGCGGATCCACTCACTGAGGCTATTCCTCGAACGCAATAGTTTCGCAAACGAGCTTTGTGAGACTGACAAGTAGAGGAGTTGGGTGTTCGGTATCACACGGGCTGTGAGTATGCGACATCGCAATAATTAGCCTTGAGTGCAAGTGGGAGATTGTTGGAGATAGTGCCCTCAGAGTCAATTATTGGATCACAGGCACGTGATTGCAATGATTGAGGGAGGACCTATCCCGGTAGGACAGTCTTACTCGAGATGATAGTATGCTATCTGGTTTATCTTTATCATCGTGTACTGCTTTAGGTGACCTGACATGTCGCTATTACACGTTGATAGAGCCCCTAGGATTCTTGCTTGACTACCAGCAGTATGATGGCGATCATATACGTGGGAGCTGGTAGTCTATAAGCACATCCTTAAAAGGTCCCTAGTCGAGGGAGTTTCGAGACAGGGCATCGATTCTCCAGAGTAGACTAGTGTATACAGTCGAGACCCCGACGAGGGGCGGTGGCCGGTCTCACAAGCCACTGGTGTCAGTTGGTTCACCTAAGATGTATACAGGTGCTCATTGGGTTATGAGTACACCGGACAGGACTCGCCGGGAACATGCTAGTTGGTCTTATACCTGACGTCAGATAGCAGTTCCCTGGTGACATGTGTACAGGTTAGTTCATCGACCTGAGGATCGTCATTTGTCTCGTGTGAGTTCCCACTGTGCTTTGATTACTACCCTACCACGGCTCAAAGGAGTCGTGCAAACAGGTTTTAGTTGGGTACAGTCCCGAGCTACATGGAGGCAGTGAGCGGATCTTCAGGGGTTCGTCTCTCCCGGTATTGGGGGTGAGCTCACGCTGTGTCTAGGAGAGCCATTACGCAAAGCCCTCGGCCGAGGCAGGAGATTTACTGGTAGGTATTCCAGTAGTATCTCAGGGCGTTCTGGGCTACACTCCGACACGACTTGTACCGCTTTTGGGGGTCTGACTTTTACCAACCCCCTAGGCCCGACATGCGATGCTCATAGACGAACGGACCGGACTGTACGGATATTGTCACTGACAGGCTCAGTAGGGTGTCAGGATGAGTTCGCTCATCGACGTCCCTTTTGGTCAATAGCTGGTGGCCCCTCACGTATTGGCTAATACCTCTGACGTGCTAGTGGTTAAATCCACAGCCATAGTATTGACGAGTCTTTAGAGTCCACCACACTTTCAGTTACTCAAGCTTTCGGGCGAAACGCTATAGAGGCCGTATGGAGATATGGCAGGGTCCGATCAGATACGTGCGGTATTGCACGGATCAGGATCGGACAGTTTTGTACTAGTGGCCGTATAGTTATATGGCAGGGTTTGATCTGATACGTGCGGTATTGCACGGATCAGGATCGAACGGATTTTACTAGCCGGCTTTGGCTTAAGCCGGTCCTAGTTTAGTACAGTGTAGATTTTGTCTCATTGCATTTGTATCCGGACGGAATACAGATGCGGGTGTGTATGCACAGTATAGGGGTTTTCCTGTAATTTATTACGGGACCAGTTTTCTGGAGTTTCCTGTTTGCATTCCGTTCCGGCCGGTTTTCCTTTGTTCTTTCCCGGCCGGACTTTTCTGATGGAGGGGGTAATTTGCAGTTTTGCAAATTACATTTGAGGAGGGGGGTTTCTTGCATATGTATTTATTATGATAGCATCTTTAGATACCATTCTTTTCCTTCATCTTTTCATGCTTTATTAAGATTAGAAATGAGTTGAAAGATGATGTGAGATGGTTATGATGGTGTTAGGATATGGTCATCCTCTCTCTTTTCCTACACTCACCTCCCTCTTGCTTTTGTAATTCTTTCCTCCACCATTCTCATTCTTAGGAGATAGTAGAACTCACTTGAGAGAAAAGAAGATGAGAGCTTCATCTTGTGAGTTTCATTCTTGATCTCATTTTTCATGCTAGAAAAATGCAAGCACCATTTTTCTAATCTTGATTCCTCCATCATCTTCATAGGCAACAAACCCCAAATGAGACATAGCCTCTACACTACACATTCTACAGCATATCTTGAGCATGTCGAGTTGCCGGCTTCATGCCCGAGTTGCCTCGGTATTGAGGCGGGAGCCCGTAAAAGACGCAGGCGATGTGGTGCCCTTCCGGCGTGGAGGCGACGATGTGGAGACAAGACTTTCCGCGGGAGATCGGGATGATGACGAGAAGACCGGAGGACTCGGATCACTCGGTATACTTCTCTTCCCATCTCTTGTTAAGCTAGCATTAGGTTAATGGTTACGATCCGGGTTTTCATTGTCCGCGGTAGCGCCAGTTTCCAAGTAAGGAAAATTTTTGATTCCGCATTTTGGCCTCGGAAAGACGGCCGGGGCACTGCCGTGGCGCAACATGGTATCAGAGCCACGCCATTAACCTTACCTAGCTTGTTCTAATGTGTTTTGCATTTCCGATCGACCAAAATTCCAAAATCTGCATTTTCACTAGCATCAGTTTCTGTTGAAAATTTTTGGTCTCAAATTTTTTTTCAGGTTGTATAAAACTAATGTACTGGAAATTATAAGACTGCTGTAAAAATTCGACGCACTCAGTCGATGGATGAAGCGCGGAACCGCGGCCAAACCCCCCTTTGGGCAGCGGTTCCCGCCGCACTTTGCTGTCCTCACTGTGTCCAATTTTTACAGTGGGCTTGTGGGCTGATTTTGGGGGTTTTGGGATATTAAATTTGGGCCCAGATTTTCTGTAACTGCTACAGTATTGCTTGGGGGCCCACTTGTTAATTGTTTGATCGATCGGATATTTTAAACACATTATTTCACAGTATTTACATTATATCTGCGACCGTGAATGTCACTTGATCGGTAAATCCGGTCTAACTGCTATAGCCCGGTTAGACGGATTTGCGAACGTGACTTTCACGTTGATGTTCTATGTTTATGCTGTGTTGTTGCGGATCGGTCGTGGGGGATATCCTGGATGCAATGTTAGTACAGTTTTGTTTTATATGTACATTTGATATTGCGGGGCGAGCGTCCGACATGTGGACAGCCGTCACTGTCTGTTTGTATTATTCTTTTGGGGCACGACCTGGTTGCGGTCGATGTACCCGTTGTATGTATATTTTACTTTCTGTACTAGGATTACCCCGCGGAGGGGTGCACGGATAGCCGGGTTCTAGAGGGCAACGGGCCCGCATCTCATGACATTGAGACGGAGGGGGCTTCACTCTAGGATTGGCGGGCTATTCGCCGCACTCATAGGGGGTACAGGTTGACCCAGGAGGGGTGCCCAAGTTACCGGATTCCATGAAGTGCTGGGTGGTCCATTCACGGTGCTGAAGGGGGCTGCCTCGCTTCAGGTTTTGGCGGGTGACTTGCCGCGCCCGTAGGGGTCTAGGATTTCATTGCACAGGCTATCCACACGACCAGGGGAACGTCGGGTTTCAGCTGCGGCTCTGTGAAACCCGGGGATCCCAGATATCTGTATTGTTCTGTGATGCTGTACATTTCTGTGATGTTGCATTCTTATCACGCCTTGAGCGAATATAATATATTGGTATATATATTAGTAGATGTTGTATATGTTTTGCATCCGCGCTAGTCCAGTCCCCGCTCTGTCGTTAGTTAAGTAACCTAACGGGTGATGACGGGACCCAGTGGCGAATGCGGATGGCATATACGTACATCAGTATATTTTCGTTCTTTGTGGTGTGATCAATTGATGGGACTGCGTTGATTCGGATCAACGCAAGTTATAAACATACCTATTCTGATGTTGTTGGAACATTTTTCAAAAAGCTGTTATTGCAAGGACGTTCACTTTTGTTTTGCATCGTGGTATTCATTTGGAATATCCTGCTCCTCAGTCGACGAGGCAAGGGCCGAGATCCCTTCACCGGGAGTGACCCCTTGGACAGAAGTTTGCGTCAGGGCATTAACTTCACTATAGCCGATTACTTTTGCTTTGCATCGTGGTATTCAGTTGGAATATCCTGCACCTCATTCTACGGGGAAAGAGCCGAGATCCCTTCACCGGGAGTGACCTCTTTAGTAAAGGTTTTCGTCACTATATTTTTATAAAAGGCTATGCAGTTCCTTCAACGATATCAAGTTCATTACGTTAAAGGTTTTTCGCCAAAAACCAGCCGTAGCCCTCCGTCATTTCCTACAGGTATTATTTAGTATTCGTGCTGCGTTTGTTGACCTAGTCAAGACGTAGTGTTCGGTAGCTGAGTGGTACTTGTTTGTTGCATAAGTGGGATTGGTTAAGACAGTCGTGCGGCCTGGTTGACCTAGTCAAGGGCACGTACGGGTGGGTTTAATGCAATCCAGAATAATGACGGGTTGAACTTGACTGGCGGTTTATGGTTTGTTGACCTAGTCAAGGTCATAAACCGCTTGGGGTAAAAACACACATCGGGAGTTTCAAAAGAACTGAAACTTGCCAGGCATGCGCATACCTTCTGGAGTGTGGTGACTTGAGTGGATTCCGTCAAGTTATCATGCGATGATAGTTGGATCCCGATTCCCACTGATGAGTTAGTTTACTCCTCGGGTGACCCCGACTAATTCTTCTTTCAGGTTTGGAGGAGAATTTGAGGTACAGTGGGAGGTTTCCAGATTAGACAAAGTGATAACCATTCTGATTTAGGTTAGAGTGCACGCTGAGTGTTTCTTTTCTCTCTCTCTGGCAGCGACCATTGACCCGACCCTGGACTATGACTCAGTGACCAAGTTAACCGAACTTTCTTAACACTGGCTTTTGGATTGTCAGAGTTGCAAACCTCATTGCCACTCCTACTTTTACCCTTTTCTCCAGGACACCCCGTATTACTACAAACGTCCACTTCCATTGGACAAAACCATCGTATGGTTATATACGAACTCGAAAGACTTCGAGGATGGTTTCTGGTTCTGGAGAAAACGAATAGGATTATTCAGTTGTCTTTTCTTTTCACCTTCTCTCATTGCGAGTACTCCTTGGTTTAGGAGATAGTACACCTATTACGCAAATTGGATAGTCTTCTTCCAAACCTTAGGCTGGTGCCGAACGGTGGGGAATGAAGAATACCAATTAGCCTAAACGGTGTACAGAAGGTATTAAGATTAAGACAAAGCAAGGGATTAGTAAGAGGGCAAAGTAAAATGCGACTGATATTCACGACCAAACCAAGTATTTCTTCGCCAATCCTAAATCACCTTTGTATTTCTCCAGGACACTCCGTATCACTGCGAAGATCCACAGTTTATTGGATACTCCATCGTATGGTTATATACGAACTCGAAAGGAACTTGTTCCAGTTCGGGGATGGATTCTGGTTCAGGAGAAATAGGAATAAGGTTTATTCGGTTGTCTTTTATCATCACCTTCTCTCGCATTGCGAGTGCTCCTAGGACTAGGACAGTACACCCATTATGCTTATTGGATAGTCTTCTTCCAAGCCATAGGCTGGTGCCGAACGGTAGGGAAGGAAGAAAACCATTTGGCCTAAAGGGGTGTGCAGACGGTAATGACTAAAGACATATAAAGGGATTTGGACAGATGGCAAAGAGATATACGGTTATAGTTGTGAATCTGGATAATGGAAGAGGCATTACTAGGAATACCAGGATACCTCAACGAAACATTTCGATGTTTCAGTTTCACTGTGTACTGTTAATAGAAAACTGATTTCGCGATTAGACACTTGCTCCAGGGTATGTATTTACCAGGTTGGATTTTCACATCTGTATGGTTTTACAGATGATGAGTGGGAGTAAGTTATTGGGAATTAGGTGACCATCCTCATTATATCGGGATTCGTTGTAATTGGTGATATTTGAGGAAGCCACCTGGGTTGTTTGCCGGTCGGCAAATATTTGGTTTTGAATATCCGCTGTTGTGCACCAATTTCAAATTGATATATCTGTACGTCTATTTTCATAGAGTGAGATATACCTTTTGATATTATGTCGATGACATTTACCTATATCAGTGGATGGTTAGGTAAGGAGCATTAAACAGCGGTGTAATTCTTCTTAACCATAAGTACAGTTTTCAACCTACGACACACAGTGAAAGAGTTGTCAGACTCAGCGGACTTATACAGAGTATTGTATGTTGTCCAGTGTCCATTAGGACAGAGGGGTTGGTCCTCATACTATATTCTGTTTACTTTTAACTTCTCTAGTTCTTAGACATGTGTTTCGTAGAAACACAGGGTCTAAGTTTTGAGGAGTTATAGGTATTTGAATAGAGTAGAGAACCAGGTGTAGCAAGTATCGGGATTCTTCAAAGTGACCGAAGATGTAGATACTTGTGTATGGTATTCAGTTGATAGTAATGATAAAGAGAAATTGCTTCTCTTTCAGGTTACTCATAATTGGAAGCATTCCTAAGTTGAGTAACGCTGATCGGCCTCCTTCCATTTAGTTTACATGCACTGGAGATAGCTGCATGATTTGAATCTGGTTCAATTGAATCAGTGCCTCTGGTTCTATATTGGATATAGAACAGTTCATATCTTAACGATGTTAAAGTACGGGGAGTTGTCCGGCTTATGCTTAAAACCAGACACTGGACAACTCAAGGCACGTTTCTGTAATGGCTGTTTGCGGGTTGACCCAGGCTATGACGAGGGTTGACTTTCTACCATCTGGGAGATCAATAGTAATATTGTTCTAGACTCGCCACAGTTTTAATAAAAATGGATTTTTTCAGAAAACAGTAGTGGGAGTATGGTAGAACTGGAAGTAATTCCAGAACCACAAACGATTACTGAAGATTTGATAAGGAACCTAAAGATTCAATCTGGTTTGACATTCCATTGGCCACTCCGCAGATACGGTGGGTAACTTCAGGCACCCGAGAGGTACTCCGGTAGCCTCAAGGACGGTGACAGGGAAGTTCCTGTTTACCCACACTTGCCATTGCTGTTGTTCCAGGCCGCGAGACCCGGCAGGAGGATGAGTATAGCGTCGTTCTGAACTAGCTTCAGAAGTGCACGTCTATATGACTCTGCCAGAGGGTTGTCGTTGTCAGTGGGAGCAGCGGAAGCATTGGTGGACATCAGGCTTATGTCTATTTATAGACTAAAGTAGATATAGCGAAGATAGATCATCTATTTCTGATGTGACAGTCATAGGTTTGACGTCATCAGAATAAGGGATGGATCTGTTAAGAAGGTAGTAGGGTGTGATGTCCTGGTTTTGGATGACATACACAGAGTAGGAAAGGAAACTCTGATACTACGATCGGTTATACTTTGGTTGTCACACAGTGGTTTCTCCACACAGGACTTGGATATTATATCAGACATTCTGGTTACTAGATCTATGGTTTTAGATCTAGATTTGGGTGGTTTCCTAATCTGGGTACCTTGACAGCATTCTATGAGTATTTAGAATGGACGACTCCTGGCACGGTAGTACACCTGCAGGTAATGGAGTCACCCTCTCTAAAGGTGTCCTACAGACTAAAGGGGAGAGGGATACGCATGATTGACAGATCACTTGCTTAGGCAATTGAGTCAATCTTGAGATGTCAAGTACCACACCAGATGTTGTTCTTGCAGTAGATGCAATAAGTTGATATTAATCCAATCCTGGAGAAATAATCGGAAGCAGTTTTAGGACATAAGTGCGTGTTCTAGGGATGTGATAACGACAGCCTCTTTTAGGAGACGGTTATCACTCCAGGCTTCCAAGGTGACATGGATGGCAGAGTGGCTGTCAGAGTTATAGTTTCTCCTTCTGACGAGGGGCAGTATTTGGGACAGGTGGTCCAAGGCAATACTGAGGGAGGCATGGCGCTGGGTACTGATTAAGTTCAGTTATCGATACAGTCTAAGAAGTTTGGATTTGGAGTTCATTTATGAGCTAGGTCCCATCAGATATCCAGACATACTCTAAGACAGGTATTGCTCATTTCGGGAGATGGCTTTCTCCGCGAACTTGAGATATAGAGAGACATAGAAAGAAACATCACAGCGGATCCACTCACTGAGGCTATTCCTCGAACGCAATAGTTTCGCAAACGAGCTTTGTGAGACTGACAAGTAGAGGAGTTGGGTGTTCGGTATCACACGGGCTGTGAGTATGCGACATCGCAATAATTAGCCTTGAGTGCAAGTGGGAGATTGTTGGAGATAGTGCCCTCAGAGTCAATTATTGGATCACAGGCACGTGATTGCAATGATTGAGGGAGGACCTATCCCGGTAGGACAGTCTTACTCGAGATGATAGTATGCTATCTGGTTTATCTTTATCATCGTGTACTGCTTTAGGTGACCTGACATGTCGCTATTACACGTTGATAGAGCCCCTAGGATTCTTGCTTGACTACCAGCAGTATGATGGCGATCATATACGTGGGAGCTGGTAGTCTATAAGCACATCCTTAAAAGGTCCCTAGTCGAGGGAGTTTCGAGACAGGGCATCGATTCTCCAGAGTAGACTAGTGTATACAGTCGAGACCCCGACGAGGGGCGGTGGCCGGTCTCACAAGCCACTGGTGTCAGTTGGTTCACCTAAGATGTATACAGGTGCTCATTGGGTTATGAGTACACCGGACAGGACTCGCCGGGAACATGCTAGTTGGTCTTATACCTGACGTCAGATAGCAGTTCCCTGGTGACATGTGTACATGTTAGTTCATCGACCTGAGGATCGTCATTTGTCTCGTGTGAGTTCCCACTGTGCTTTGATTACTACCCTACCACGGCTCAAAGGAGTCGTGCAAACAGGTTTTAGTTGGGTACAGTCCCGAGCCACATGGAGGCAGTGAGCGGATCTTCAGGGGTTCGTCTCTCCCGGTATTGGGGGTGAGCTCGCGCTGTGTCTAGGAGAGCCATTACGCAAAGCCCTCGGCCGAGGCAGGAGATTTACTGGTAGGTATTCCAGTAGTATCTCAGGGCGTTCTGGGCTACACTCCGACACGACTTGTACCGCTTTTGGGGGTCTGACTTTTACCAACCCCCTAGGCCCGACATGCGATGCTCATAGACGAACGGACCGGACTGTACGGATATTGTCACTGACAGGCTCAGTAGGGTGTCAGGATGAGTTCGCTCATCGACGTCCCTTTTGGTCAATAGCTGGTGGCCCGTCACGTATTGGCTAATACCTCTGACGTGCTAGTGGTTAAATCCACAGCCATAGTATTGACGAGTCTTTAGAGTCCACCACACTTTCAGTTACTCAAGCTTTCGGGCGAAACGCTGTAGAGGCCGTATGGAGATATGGCAGGGTCCGATCAGATACGTGCGGTATTGCACGGATCAGGATCGGACAGTTTTGTACTAGTGGCCATATAGTTATATGGCAGGGTTTGATCTGATACGTGCGGTATTGCACGGATCAGGATCGAACGGATTTTACTAGCCGGCTTTGGCTTAAGCCGGTCCTAGTTTAGTACAGTGTAGATTTTGTCTCATTACATTTGTATCCGGACGGAATACAGATGCGGGTGTGTATGCACAATATAGGGGTTTTCCTGTAATTTATTACGGGACCAGTTTTCTGGAGTTGCCAGTTTGCATTCCGTTCCGGCCGGTTTTCCTTTGTTCTTTCCCGGCCGGACTTTTCTGATGGAGGGGGTAATTTGCAGTTTTGCAAATTACATTTGAGGAGGGGGGTTTCTTGCATATGTATTTATTATGATAGCATCTTTAGATACCATTCTTTTCCTTCATCTTTTCATGCTTTATTAAGATTAGAAATGAGTTGAAAGATGATGTGAGATGGTTATGATGGTGTTAGGATATGGTCACCCTCTCTCTTTTCCTACACTCACCTCCCTCTTGCTTTTGTAATTCTTTCCTCCACCATTCTCATTCTTAGGAGATGGTAGAACTCACTTGAGAGAAAAGAAGATGAGAGCTTCATCTTGAGAGTTTCATTCTTGATCTCATTTTTCATGCTAGAAAAATGCAAGAACCATTTTTCTAATCTTGATTCCTCCATCATCTTCATAGGCAACAAACCCCAAATGAGACATAGCCTCTACACTACACATTCTACAGCATATCATGAGCATGTCGAGTTGCCGGCTTCATGCCCGAGTTGCCTCGGTATTGAGGCGGGAGCCCGTAAAAGACGCAGGCGATGTGGTGCCCTTCCGGCGTGGAGGCGACGATGTGGAGACAAGACTTTCCGCGGGAGATCGGGACGATGACGAGAAGACCGGAGGACTCGGATCACTCGGTATACTTCTCTTCCCATCTCTTGTTAAGCTAGCATGTCACGACCCGAAATTACGAATCATGACCGGCACTTAGACTACGAACGTCTCAAGACGCACGTAATCTAAGTAAGCCGAAACCCAGAAATCCAAACCAAGAGAAGTAGTAGAGTGTAGGAAAAACCATACCAAATCAACCTGTATGCATCATAATATACAACGCCTAAAGGCGAGGATCTCAACAGAAATGAAACTCAACCAGCAAGAACCCATCGAAATATAATCCGCGACTCTAAGGTCGAAAGAATAAACATCACTGGTCTCTATCTCAAATAAGTACATGTTTTGGTTGATGGAACTTCTAGATACAACTGAATATATTATACAATGTATACTGATGGTTATGATACAAATAACCCATCTACTAGCAAGTCACCTGAAATAAGCTGTGCCCGCAAAGCCGTACTGAAATCCGTACGGCAACACCTGCAAGAAACTGGGGCACAACGGGGGTGAGTTGCCAACTCGTGAGTAGAAAAAGATCTACGAACAGCAAATCGCATGTATGACGCAACCTAGGTCATACGATCATAATATAAATAATCCTCAAATATATATAACCAGTAATCTCTAACTATGGCTAGTGTAAATATCTAACCCAAATGTAATCCCATATGTCCATGTCAGTGCATCAGGTGGCAATATATCATATGAATGATGTATGAATGCATGAAACAGAATGCATGTACTGAAGAAAACTGCTTTTGTAACTTTGTGAGATTTCTGTATTTTTAAAATGAGGTATCATAAATGAAATCAGCATAAACAGTGCCCAGCATCGGCACAAAACATAAGTCTCAGTATCTCGATACCTCTGTATCACAATCTCTATACCTCAATATCTCGAAATCTCAATGTCTCAATCACAAAATCTAGGGCGCCGTCAATCCAGATCGACCCCTACCATCCATCTCATGACTACGACGGTATCCTCCGGATATCCGACGTGTCGGGTAAAATCACCGGTAGGTAGTGCTCCCCTGCACAGGCTCAACGCCATCATCTGCGATCTTCTTGCCCCGGGGTACCGCACCGGGTCCACCATGTACCCGCAATCGGTCTCATCCGCCTCCTCGATTCGGGTTTCACATGTCACTCTCAGCACCGAGAAAACACATGGTGAACGCACTGAAATATCATATCAAGGGTAACCGGGTTTTTAAAACAATTACATAATCTCTTTAAAATACCCACGGTTCCCAAATCCAGAAATAACATAGAAACAGCATATCTCAATGCGTATAATCAGGAAGCATGATGTATGTGACATATAAATGGAATGCAAGTGTAACTGTATGTCCTGCAACATGGAATAATAGTATGCACATACAAGGGTCATATCCTGATGCAATAATACTACTGTGTAGTGACATGGCAATTACCGATGAAGATGTGTGTGAACTGGCAAGTAAGTGTATGTGGAACATACGCATCATCGGTAATGGTGCTGGTGTCCTAACAACATGATATCAATAATAGAATATGAATCATAACAGTATGTGATGCAGAGCAACAATAATAATATGCGAGAGCTGTAATACTGAACACCATGATCGCTAAACTGCATCTAATGTCATAAAGGTCGTACAGCTATGCCAACAATAAGGCTGAGCTAATAAGCTAACTGCAGGTAAAGGAAAACCGCCTAACCTCTGAGTCGATACATATAAATATATATATGTAGTCGGTGATCCCGCCTCGATAATATCTCATCCGATATCATATCTCTAAAATTAGTTATTCCCAAGTCAAAAGTGCGGATCAAAACATCAAATTATAGCTCGTACGTAAATCCGTCGTACGGCATCCCCAATCTGGGTACGGGTCAATATCACATTTGTCATATAAATCATCAAGTATTCTCTTTATCAATATCATCATCGGGGTATTGACCTATGTCTGGTACAATTCTAACATCATTACTATAATCAAGATCTAACTACCGGTCGACAATCCCGTATAAATCGATATCATCAGCACATATCATCTTAAGGAGTATACCCCGTCCAAGGCGGCCTATTATAAATATCCTGTCATATCATATCATATCTCGTATCATAATCACATGTCGATCATTTACATATTTGTATCACTATTCCTATGGCATCATTATCCCAAAATCCGCTAAGGCACCAAAGTGTATCTAAATCATGAATTTTACTATCATAACAGGTCATATCGCCGATATCATAATCTCATATCAACCATCGACTCACATCGATCCCATATATCATCCTCAAATCCGTAATAAGCATATAAACCCAAACCCATGTGAACACATATCCATAACGAATTCCATAACCATATATGAAGTGAGGATGTATGCAAGTATGTATATGTGTGCATGAATATGTAGTGCACCCACTACCCTATGGTTTCGTAACAAAAATCATCCAAGTTCACCAATATCCATTTATCATCAATAATAATCCCAACAACAATAATAATTATAGGTGTGTATACGCATCCGTATACACCACCTCGGACTGCGGGGGTGCTATACGCCATCCACCCGACTTCTCCCCGTAGATATAAATCTACTCACCTAGTTATGTGTTCCGGTGCCGATGTCGTCATTTGCGTCTCCAACGCCTCGATGTCACGTGAGTACCTACAAGAATATCACATGCTAAAACACATGAAAACCATGTCGGAAACCAAAATGGTGCACACTACGCCCATAGGTAAAAACCTGTGACCTTGTGTGCTAAAACAGCCAATATCCTCTGTTGTCGACGTCCGAACGCCACCCGACAGATACGAATCATCGAATATCAAAATCCATACAAAAACACGTCATAAATCATACGCCAACTCACGAAAATGAACCCAGATTTTATCCTAACAGGAACCAGTCAAAACTAGACATGCTGGGGGTCAATTTTACATGAAAAAGGGCCTTTGCACGCAAAACGAGGCATTTTTGTGCTGGTCTGGCCGTAAATGGCGGCCAAAATGATGAAATTTGCGGCCATAGTTTGGAGATGGTGGCTCGGGCTTTTGGTAGGGGGTGCCTGCACAGCTCACTGACATGTCTACTTTTTCCTATAAGGCCCCGGGTGAAAGCAGATTTCAGAAAGGCCTCAAAATCGACAAAAACGGTAAGATACGCCAAGTCGAATAACTCTGGTAAATACTTGGATTTTAGAGTAATATTGGTTACAATGGTCTCAAAAACATCTAATAAGGTTATACTAACGATCAAAACCAATACTAGGTCAAGTTTCACTCAAAATTGTCTAAACTAGCACAATATCTCACTAAAACAGTAAACTTTCAGATATTACACCAGAACTGAGCAAGAACTGAGTTGGGATGCGAGATTATACCTCGAGGGGGTCCTAGAATGTAGGAGAAGGCAAGACAAGGGAAGGAGGAGTGGGTTGGTGTTGCTGGAATTCCCTGGTTCAAGTTGTTGTTGCAACAGATGTTGCTGTTTCAAGCTGCTGCTCCATTTGCTGATGCATGGGCTGCTGCTGCTGCTTGGAATTGTGTTTGCTTTGGGTTGTTTTGTGTGATGTTGTGGTATGGTGGTGTTGTGCTAGGGTGTTGGGGCTGTTCCTTGCTGTTGTTGCAGCTGATGTTGATAAGAAATGGGGCTGAAGTTGTGCTGATAAGGGTGTGGTGTTGGTTAAAGGCTGATACAATGGGCTGAAATGCATGGTTTCAGCTGCTGGTATAGCTGAAGTCAGCCATTGTAGGCTGAGAAGTCTTTAGGGGGGGTGTTTGGTCGGTTAGGGGGGCTGAATGTTTGACATTGGGGCTGAAGCTTGACATTGGGTGCAAAGGTATGTGGCTAATAGATTCATTTTCAGCTGAAATCAGGGCTGATTAGTAGCAAAGTCAGCCATTGAAGGCTGAAAATTGATAATGAGAGATTGTAGATCAGCTAGGGGCTGATAAGTCTCGATGGGAGGGTGTTTGGTCTGCAATGGGGGGCTGAAATGTGCTAGGGGCTGATATATATATCAGCTATGGGGCTGATGTAGCTGTTGATGTGAGAGAATGGGGGCTGATTTGGTATATCAGGAGCTGATGTAAGTCTGTTGCAATGTTTCAGCACCTGCTGCTGGTGGTTTTCCTTAAGGGAGTGTTATGTTGTGGGGAGAAATGTGAGAGAGGGTAACAAAACACAAGGAATAATGATATGGGATGAATCATAGCACATCCTAACCATCTCCCTCTTTCTCCAAAACAATGTTCACAAGACACCAAGCCACCATGGCTCACTTCTCCCTACACAGTCGACATAACCCCAGCTCTAATCAAATGGTTCAACCCACCATGGTCACCTAAACATGGTCCAACCCTAGGCTACCATGACCAAAACAAGAAACAGGTGTAGAAAATGTTATGTGCACATTTTTGCACAAAAAGCCAAAAATTCACTTAGCGATTGTCAATCGCGATTTACACCAAAATAACATATACGTAACCATAAAAGCTTAAAAATGACATATTTCCACAAAATACCCTATTTTTAGAATTTCCAAAATTTTCTCCGGAATTTTCACCATTTATCGGTATTTAATTACACCGACTATTAAAATATTCATTAAAAATTATGAAAATTCCCAAAAATAATATTTTATTTTTTTGAAATGTTACAATCTTCCCCCCTTAAAGAAATTCGGTCCCCGAATTTAAATTTAAACCTCCCAATTCTAAAAACATTTCAATAAAATGTCCAAACCAATGGGGCTCCGAAATTATCGATATATAAAAGGCATCGTAGCGCAATACATGCGCATGAGTAACAACAGATAACTCGAAGTCAAAACTCCGTCAAGCATCCTGTAATCATCGGAGTCAAGGTGAAAACACAACTGCCAAATCCAAAGCAAAACCGATATGCTAGAAATCGGAACTATACATGTAAATATCAAATCTGTACATGTAAATATCTGAAAGGAATCCATGCCAAATTATTTAAAGTCGATGTGTAATGCGCATAACACTGCACAGCGGCGGACGTCTCTATAAGAAAATAGCCAAATACATATATATCTTTTGTTTAATATGCACGATCCGCCGTTTTGAAAACGATTTAGAAGGGTCTCCTCATTTTAAATGTCTTGTGTCATAAATGACACGTATGTAAATAATGAGACTATAGCTCGCTTTTGAAAATCCCTTTGAAATCTGTCAATGTATGGAAAATATACCCAGGCACTGTCATCTGATCAGTCCTGCTCAGTACGAAAATCAATCGCAATATCAAATATCATGAAACGTACTGCTCCCTAAGAAATCAATTCCAAAAATGTGCATATAAAAACCCTGTGCGTCCGGTGCGCACGGAAATCAAAATCCATGAATGTGCCATACATGCGCACATAAACAATATCTAAGTGTATCGGGTGTGCACGAAACATCTGTCAAGGCAACAGGTGTGCCTGACAGCAAAACAGGTGCATTTGACATGCACGAAGAATCTCGGTTTAGTGCATCTGGTGTGCACCAAATCACATCTCATAACATGCGCCCAACATGCGCTAAAAAATCCAAATCCGGTGCATCCATCATGCACGAAACAAATATCGAGCATCACCATCGAAATAGAAGTCCAGTGCATCCAAGTGCACCAATATATATGTCACTGCACTGCAAGCATATGTAAACTATACAGAGTGCAGGAACCAAATCGTGTGCGTGCATACGCACAAAATCAACTCAAATGTCTAAGCCCCATAAAATCACAAACATGTGAAACCAAGGCACGAAGACGATATCAAGTGCAACGACTTTGCGAGAATCGTAAATACTCAATCATCAAAATCAGATCAGGCTAATAAATCGCCCAATAATGCCGAAATCAAGTATGGCGGAATAGTTCCGCTCAAGCACATCCTTAAGAATCTCTGGACAGCTATCGTGATCACTCACAGTATATCTCGTCGACGATCCTGAAATCTGGCCTGCTGGTGTGCATAACATGACCACTCCTGGGTCCAAGTCTTCTCTGTGGATTACCAAATCTCACGATCCATCGGCTCATCGGCCTTATCAGGTGTGCTAATGGGGTCGATTCCATTTTGGCACTCTCTGGTCATTTCTCGGTTAATCATCGCGATCACTCGTAAAGCAACATGTCACTGGCGTCGGCCTCTGGCTCTCTGAATGTACGTGACACAGCTGATCCTGGGTGCAAGTATCATTGCAGCAGTGTCCTGGAAGGAATCCTACCAAGGTCTCTTCCAGTCTCATCTCTGCCAACTGTCCGGAAATCATCGTCCTTTTCTATATCTGCTTCTTGTTCCGGAACGGCTGCATACTCATCGCGACTCCTTCTGGAAGGTATATCCAGTACTCTGCCTCGGCATGCGCATCGCATCTCTGATGTCGGCGGAGTGGAACGTCATCTCATCCAGACCTTGCGCGAACCTCTTACTCCACCTTTCTCTAATGTCGACTGCTTCAGATTCGTCTCGTCATGGCTGCATGGACTGAACTCCAATGGCTATCCTCGTATCTGGAGTCTCCCAAGAAATGCATCTCACCACCAAGCATCCGAATTAAGTCGAGCCGTCCGATCGATTGGTCAAAACCTCATAATCCTCCAAGAGCTCAACATCTTAGGTACAGTATAAGAGTATCAAGTACATACCACAGCATCGGTGGTCCAGCCGTAGAAGGGCAAACCCAAGCCTTACTAAGGGCGTCGCAGAACTGCCGTAAACCCTAAGGTTCAAAGGCTTTCACACGGTCATTATGTCGAGTTAGGGTTTCATTCTTCTAGAGGGTCCATAGAATTTCCTGCATGTCTTTCCAAATACTTTAAACTTGGAATAGTAGGTTACTATCATTCGATCGTCTCTGTCGACTCTCAACGTCTCCGCGTGAAGTCGTCTCTAGCTGGAATCAATCTATCTGATGATCTCGCATCGGGGTAGCGAATGATCCACATGTCCTAGTCATTCACCCTCGGGGACTAGAGATCTTCTATCATCTCTTAGTACCACTCGTACTGCAATAGCTCCAACACCTGGGCGATATCCTGTCGTTTGCAGCAAAACTAGCTCGCTCGTCTGCACGTTGAGCCGTGCCTCAATCATCATGAATGAGCAATACATCAACGGTCATCAAAATCTGGCTGGCCTCTATCAGTGGCTCAATCCTCTGGTGCCAATCTGCACGTCCGAGTAATCTCATACAGCGATCCATCCATCGCTCGTGGCGCAAAACACAATCAAAGGACACATCTCTACAATCGTGTGTCGCCAGAATCACGCCACGGTCAGTCCTCGTTCGTGACGAGCTCAAGCTGACCGCAACTCTAGCCATAGCTCTCCCTGCCCGTAATCGTGGCAGCAAAACCAAAACTGGTACCGATGAGGCTAGATCAGGAAGGAATATGATACTGAGCAAAGAAATGTACATCCTAAGGCTCCTTAAATGGAGTGGCGTGTCGTAAATATGCCGCGGACATACCACGGTACGTCACTCTACTTTAGTCACCTATTCCATCAACCAAGGGTCATCCTATACTCCGAAGGTAAAACCTAACGCTTTGATACCAACTTTGTCACGACCCGAAATTACGAATCATGACCGGCACTTAGACTACGAACGTCTCAAGGCGCACGTAATCTAAGTAAGCCGAAACCCAGAAATCCAAACCAAGAGAAGTAGTAGAGTGTAGGAAAAACCATACCAAATCAACCTGTATGCATCATAATATACAACGCCTAAAGGCGAGGATCTCAACAGAAATGAAACTCAACCAGCAAGAACCCATCGAAATATAATCCGCGACTCTAAGGTCGAAAGAATAAACATCAATGGTCTCTATCTCAAATAAGTACATGTTTTGGTTGATGGAACTTCTAGATACAACTGAATATATTATACAATGTATACTGATGGTTATGATACAAATAACCCATCTACTAGCAAGTCACCTGAAATAAGCTGTGCCCGCAAAGCCGTAATGAAATCCGTACGGCAACACCTGCAAGAAACTGGGGCACAACGGGGGTGAGTTGCCAACTCGTGAGTAGAAAAAGATCTACGAACAGCAAATCGCATGTATGACGCAACCTAGGTCATACGATCATAATATAAATAATCCTCAAATATATATAACCAGTAATCTCTAACCATGGCTAGTGTAAATATCTAACCCAAATGTAATCCCATATGTCCATGTCAGTGCATCAGGTGGCAATATATCATATGAATGATGTATGAATGCATGAAACAGAATGCATGTACTGAAGAAAACTGCTTTTGTAACTTTGTGAGATTTCTGTATTTTTAAAATGAGGTATCATAAATGAAATCAGCATAAACAGTGCCCAGCATCGGCACAAAACATAAGTCTCAGTATCTCGATACCTCTGTATCACAATCTCTATACCTCAATATCTCGAAATCTCAATGTCTCAATCACAAAATCTAGGGCGCCGTCAATCCAGATCGACCCCTACCATCCATCTCATGACTACGACGGTATCCTCCGGATATCCGACGTGTCGGGTAAAATCACCGGTAGGTAGTGCTCCCCTGCACAGGCTCAACGCCATTATCTGCGATCTTCTTGCCCCGGGGTACCGCACCGGGTCCACCATGTACCCGCAATCGGTCTCATCCGCCTCCTCGATTCGGGTTTCACACGTCACTCTCAGCACCGAGAAAACACATGGTGAACGCACTGAAATATCATATCAAGGGTAACCGGGTTTTTAAAACAATTACATAATCTCTTTAAAATACCCACGGTTCCGAAATCCAGAAATAACATAGAAACAGCATATCTCAATGCGTATAATCAGGAAGCATGATGTATGTGACATATAAATGGAATGCAAGTGTAACTGTATGTCCTGCAACATGGAATAATAGTATGCACATACAAGGGTCATATCCTGATGCAATAATACTACTGTGTAGTGACATGGCAATTACCGATGAAGATGTGTGTGAACTGGCAAGTAAGTGTATGTGGAACATACGCATCATCGGTAATGGTGCTGGTGTCCTAACAGCATGATATCAATAATAGAATATGAATCATAACAGTATGTGATGCAGAGCAACAATAATAATATGCAAGAGCTGTAATACTGAACACCATGATCGCTAAACTGAATCTAATGTCATAAAGGTCGTACAGCTATGCCAACAATAAGGCTGAGCTAATAAGCTAACTGCAGGTAAAGGAAAACCGCCTAACCTCTGAGTCGATACATATAAATATATATATGTAGTCGGTGATCCCGCCTCGATAATATCTCATCCGATATCATATCTCTAAAATTAGTTATTCCCAAGTCAAAAGTGCGGATCAAAACATCAAATTATAGCTCGTACGTAAATCCGTCGTACGGCATCCCCAATCTGGGTACGGGTCAATATCACATTTGTCATATAAATCATCAAGTATTCTCTTTATCAATATCATCATCGGGGTATTGACCTATGTCTGGTACAATTCTAACATCATTACTATAATCAAGATCTAACTACCGGTCGACAATCCCGTATAAATCGATATCATCAGCACATATCATCTTAAGGAGTATACCCCGTCCAAGGCGGCCTATTATAAATATCCTGTCATATCATATCATATCTCGGATCATAATCACATGTCGATCATTTACATATTTGTATCACTATTCCTATGGCATCATTATCCCAAAATCCGCTAAGGCACCAAAGTGTATCTAAATCATGAATTTTACTATCATAACAGGTCATATCGCCGATATCATAATCTCATATCAACCATCGACTCACATCGATCCCATATATCATCCTCAAATCCGTAATAAGCATATAAACCCAAACCCATGTGAACACATATCCATAACGAATTCCATAACCATATATGAAGTGAGGATGTATGCAAGTATGTATATGTGTGCATGAATATGTAGTGCACCCACTACCCTATGGTTTCGTAACAAAAATCATCCAAGTTCACCAATATCCATTTATCATCAATAATAATCCCAACAACAATAATAATTATAGGTGTGTATACGCATCCGTATACACCACCTCGGACTGCGGGGGTGCTATACGCCATCCACCCGACTTCTCCCCGTAGATATAAATCTACTCACCTAGTTATGTGTTCCGGTGCCGATGTCGTCATTTGCGTCTCCAACGCCTCGATGTCACGTGAGTACCTACAAGAATATCACATGCTAAAACACATGAAAACCATGTCGGAAACCAAAATGGTGCACACTACGCCCATAGGTAAAAACCTGTGACCTTGTGTGCTAAAACAGCCAATATCCTCTGTTGTCGACGTCCGAACGCCACCCGACAGATACGAATCATCGAATATCAAAATCCATACAAAAACACGTCATAAATCATACGCCAACTCACGAAAATGAACCCAGATTTTATCCTAACAGGAACCAGTCAAAACTAGACATGCTGGGGGTCAATTTTACATGAAAAAGGGCCTTTGCACGCAAAACGAGGCATTTTTGTGCTGGTCTGGCCGTAAATGGCGGCCAAAATGATGAAATTTGCGGCCATAGTTTGGAGATGGTGGCTCGGGCTTTTGGTAGGGGGTGCCTGCACAGCTCACTGACATGTCTACTTTTTCCTATAAGGCCCCGGGTGAAAGCAGATTTCAGAAAGGCCTCAAAATCGACAAAATCGGTAAGATACGCCAAGTCGAATAACTCTGGTAAATACTTGGATTTTAGAGTAATATTGGTTACAATGGTCTCAAAAACATCTAATAAGGTTATACTAACGATCAAAACCAATACTAGGTCAAGTTTCACTCAAAATTGCCTAAACTAGCACAATATCTCACTAAAACAGTAAACTTTCAGATATTACACCAGAACTGAGCAAGAACTGAGTTGGGATGCGAGATTATACCTCGAGGGGGTCCTAGAATGTAGGAGAAGGGAAGACAAGGGAAGGAGGAGTGGGTTGGTGTTGCTGGAATTCCCTGGTTCAAGTTGTTGTTGCAACAGATGTTGCTGTTTCAAGCTGCTGCTCCATTTGCTGATGCATGGGCTGCTGCTGCTGCTTGGAATTGTGTTTGCTTTGGGTTGTTTTGTGTGATGTTGTGGTATGGTGGTGTTGTGCTAGGGTGTTGGGGCTGTTCCTTGCTGTTGTTGCAGCTGATGTTGATAAGAAATGGGGCTGAAGTTGTGCTGATAAGGGTGTGGTGTTGGTTAAAGGCTGATACAATGGGCTGAAATGCATGGTTTCAGCTGCTGGTATAGCTGAAGTCAGCCATTGTAGGCTGAGAAGTCTTTAGGGGGGGTGTTTGGTCGGTTAGGGGGGCTGAATGTTTGACATTGGGGCTGAAGCTTGATATTGGGTGCAACGGTATGTGGCTAATAGATTCATTTTCAGCTGAAATCAGGGCTGATTAGTAGCAAAGTCAGCCATTGAAGGCTGAAAATTGATAATGAGAGATTGTAGATCAGCTAGGGGCTGATAAGTCTCGATGGGAGGGTGTTTGGTCAGCAATGGGGGGCTGAAATGTGCTAGGGGCTGATATATATATCAGCTATGGAGCTGATGTAGCTGTTGATGTGAGAGAATGGGGGCTGATTTGGTATATCAGGAGCTGATGTAAGTCTGTTGCAATGTTTCAGCACCTGCTGCTGGTGGTTTTCCTTAAGGGAGTGTTATGTTGTGGGGAGAAATGTGAGAGAGGGTAACAAAACACAAGGAATAATGATATGGGATGAATCATGGCACATCCTAACCATCTCCCTCTTTCTCCAAAACAATGTTCACAAGACACCAAGCCACCATGGCTCACTTCTCCCTACACAGTCGACATAACCCCAGCTCTAATCAAATGGTTCAACCCACCATGGTCACCTAAATATGGTCCAACCCTAGGCTACCATGACCAAAACAAGAAACAGGTGTAGAAAATGTTATGTGCACATTTTTGCACAAAAAGCCAAAAATTCACTTAGCGATTGTCAATCGCGATTTACACCAAAATAACATATACGTAACCATAAAAGCTTAAAAATGACATATTTCCACAAAATACCCTATTTTTAGAATTTCCAAAATTTTCTCCGGAATTTTCACCATTTATCGGTATTTAATTACACCGACTATTAAAATATTCATTAAAAATTATGAAAATTCCCAAAAATAATATTTTATTTTTTTGAAATGTTACATAGCATTAGGTTAATGGTTACGATCCGGGTTTTCATTGTCCGCGGTAGCGCCAGTTTCCAAGTAAGGAAAATTTTTGATTCCGCATTTTGGCCTCGGAAAGACGGCCGGGGCGCTGCCGTGGCGCAACAGGTCTCCCACTGGACCCTAGAACCCGGTTACTTGTGCTCCCCTCCTTGGGTCTACCTAATGCGGAAAAGTAAATAATATACAACGGTGACATCTTCCGCAACCTGGAAGTGTCCCAATAAAAGAATATTACATACAAATGAATTTTACATTAATGAAAAAGAAAAACTCTCATCTCACATAAAACCCCCGGCTATTCAAACACGACGATCCAATATAACATATCACAGCAACACATAATATCTCATATCATCAACGTAAGCAAGTATGCGTATCCCGTTTGTCGTTGATGTATAGCAACGAAGCCGGCGATACATCACATACTACGCTTACGGTCACAGAAAAGAAAGTGTAAAACTACAACAGTTGGAATCCGCAATCTCTTTAGACATCGCATGCCTAACCAAATGAATTCCTTAGACATCGCATGCCTAACAATTATAAACCCCGCATTTTAGTCTCTTTATCGAAAACTCTTTTCAATGTCAAGCCGGGAATTCAACAAGATTCCCGATGTCCTGATCGAATGCTCGTCGCAAACTTTAGTAGACGGCCGCACCCCCAGATGCCGTCGACACAGTGCACTAAGGCGGAACACCGCTGCCGCAAGCACCCGAACGGATGCTTTCGGCGACGGGGTTCTCCTACAGTCACTTGGTCGGGGCTAAGAGGTGTAGCTGTCTATTAAGTTTATCCGGCGAGTATCCGCGTAAGCTACGTGATTGCGACGGACTTTTGATCACATCAAAATTCCATGGCAACCGATCATTTGAGACTAAACTGCTATGTTTATAATATTCAAATTAGTTATCTCATAACAACAAGTGGATTCCAAATATTGTATCACATTCCAGATAAATAGACAAAGTTAAACTTTCCGATCGAATCATCAAACACCCAAGATTTCCCCAATATATCTCAACACTTGAAATCAGTTTAAAAACATCCATCACATGCCACAGTACCAATGGTCCAGCCGTAGAAGGGTCAAGCCAACGCCTCACATGTGGAACGTCGTACTGCCCCAAACCCTAAGGTTCAAAAGGCAGTTCAAGACGGTCACATAATCGAGTTAAGGTTTGTTGTCTTATAGAGGGTCCACCGCGTTACTTGCATGACTTAGAACGTGAAAGCTTTGCCTAGCACCCTATACTGAGTTTTGAAGCATCACATGTCCCAAAGTTTAAATCTTTATGGTGCTAAACAAGCATGCAAAGGAATCGATCCTAGAAAATTAGGGTTATGAAACTTAAAGCTAATTAAATTAGGGTTTCGAGAATACAACCTTTGTAGCTCCCTTTTTGCTAAACTCCTTGGTCTCTTGGATGTTGGAAGAAGGTCCTCTTGAAGTCCTCTCACGTCCACGACGATCCACCCGGAGTTCCTCGTCCAAGCTCGCAACTTCGAGAATCGAAGAGAACACTCTAAACAAGTTGGCTAAACTTGTGTAGAATGATGTTGTGGTTAAGATTCTCACTTCAAAAACCTTTCTTTATGTGTATTTTACTCACTAGAAGAAACTAGAGAGCAAATATTGAAGGAGGAAGAAGATGGCTATTTATTTTAACAAGAGTAGAATGATAACCATCAAAAGAAAAAAAGAAATATATCATTATATATTTTATTTCTTCTCACTATGAACCATGGTTAAAATGATGGAGACATTATTTAACTTGAGTTTTAGAATATAAAGAGAAGGATAACTCATGGTTAGAAGTAGGTGAGAATGGTTAGGTTTAAAGAAGAATGTAGAAGCAAGCAAGAATTATCCTTATCTTTTCTATTTGTTTTAAACAATAAATCAAATAATAATCCATATATTCAACCATGGTGTGAGTCTTATATTGCCATCTTATTCCATATATAAACAACCATGATAGATGGGTGTATGTATGTATGTATGTATGCACATCATTATGTGCATGAAACTAGTAAGAAAGAAAGAAAGAAAAACATACATGCATGCACACATCCATCATTCAAGAAAAGGTTTTAAGTGAGAAAACTAATGGTTAAATGATAAATCAACACTTGATTTATCAATCCGGCCATATCACATATGACCCCACCAAAAGCAAGCCGCCCGATCAATGTACGGTATCATATACGCGCATTTTAATCGGGTCCATGCGCATATCGCATACGCGCACCACAACGTTTCGCCTGGACTAGGTAACTCCTGTGTGGGACTCTAAGACTCGTCAATACGCCGGCAGAGGGTGATGATCATATCAAGTACCCCCAAACCGCAAGCGGTCAGCTAAACGTAACGGTCACCCAGGTATTGAGCGATCAGAAGAAAACAAGCGAACCTGCTACAACTCCCGTCGAGCCAACTGGAAACACTACCGTACAGTCCGGTCTCTTCGTCAGATATGCTGCATATCGAGCTTAGGGATGGTCACGTCGACCCCAATAACTCAATAAGTCGTGCCGGTGAATGGTCTATAACAGATCGAGAAACTACTGATAACACTTATCAGCAATTCTCAGCAGCCCTGGCCAGGGACTTGTTGATATAACCAGTCGGGCACTGCACAGCATCAACTCCCAATACCGGGAGAGACGAAACCCCTCCTATCGCTCATCGCCTTCGTGTGTCTCGGGACTGTACCCAACGGCCACCTGTTTGCACGACTCGGTAGAGCCGTGGTAGGGTGGCAATCAAAGTACAGTAGGAGAACACACAAGACTCTATGACGATCTCGGGTCTACAGACTAACCTGTACCAGTGTCACCTGAGAACTGCTATCCGACGATAGATATAATTCCATATAGGAGTTCTCGGTGAGTCCGTCCAGTGTACCCAGTCACCACTGAGCACCCGTATATGATCTTGATGTCAAACATCGATGAATGTGGGAACATTCATCGCCCATCGTATGGGTCTAGTATCATATACGCTAGTCTACTCTGGTATATCAATGCCCCGTCTCGATATACCTTCGACTAGGGACATTCCAGGATATGCTTACAGACTACAGATGTCCCACTAGTATGATCTCCATCATAATCAAAGTAGTCAAGCCGATATCCTCAGGGCTTTATCAGCATGTATGAATGAATAAAAGCATGATCAAATCAACATGTCAGATAAAGAAGAACCAGATAGCATACTATCATGTCGAGCAAGAATGCATACTGAATATATATATACATGTATAGATACATCCACCATCACATAATGGCCTCTAGGGCATACATATATCCAATAATCTCCCACTTGCACTAAGGCCAGTTATTGGCGTATCTCATACCCAACATCTCAAAAAGTCGCTCATGCTGTGGTTGAGGGAGGGCCTTGGTGAGTGGATCCGCGGCGTTATTCTTTGTGTCTACTCTCTTAATCTCGATCTCGCGGCGATCTACAATCTCCCGGATCAAATGAAAGCGCCTCAGGATGTGTCTGGACCGCTGATGGGACCTGGGCTCCTTGGCTAACGCCATAGCCCCATTATTATCACAATACAAGGGTATTGGATCAATAATGGTTGGAACTACTCCTAGCTCCGAGACGAACTTCTTCATCCAGACGGCTTCCTTGGTAGCATCATTTGCAGCAATGTACTCAGCCTCCATCGTAGAGTCTGCAACGGTATCCTGTTTGGAACTCTTCCAACTTACCGCCCCTCCATTGAGGGTAAATACAAACCCTGAGATAGATTTGCTGTCATCCTTATCACTCTGGAAGCTTGAATCGGTAAAGGCCTCCATTTGGAGATCTGTATTACCATACACCAAGAACAATTCTTTAGTCCTTCGTAAGTACTTAAGAATGTTCTTTACAGCTGTCCAGTGGTTCTCCTCTGGGTTGGATTGATACCTGCTTACAACACTAAGTGCATAAGCTACATCTGGACGTGTACATAACATCGCATACATTATAGATCCTACTGCCGAAGCATAAGGTATAATGCTCATGCGAGCTCTCTCTTCATCGGTCTTTGGACAAGAATCCTTGGAGAGAGTGACTCCATGGCAAGCGGGTAAGGCACCCCGCTTGGAGTCTTCCATACTAAACCTTTTTAGGATGGTGTTGATGTACCTGGTTTGGGACAATCCCAATAACTTTTTGGATCTATCCCTATAGATCCTTATGCCCAGGATGTATGTGGCATCACCCAGGTCCTTCATGGAGAACCTTAGTGATAAGAATGATTTGACCGACTGTAGCATAGGAATATCATTTCCTATCAGAAGAATGTCATCCACGTACAATACGAGGAATGTGACAGCTCTTCCTACAGCCTTCTTATAAACACAAGGTTCATCTGGATTTTTGATGAAATAAAACTCTTTGATAACATCATCGAAACAGATGTTCCAACTCCGAGATGCCTGCTTTAACCCATATATGGATTTAAGTAGTCTACATGCTTTCTCGCTGCTCCCACTGTCAATGAAGCCCTCTGGCTGATCCATATAAACGCATTCTTCTAAATCTCCATTTAGAAATGCTGTTTTAACATCCATCTGCCAGATTTCATAGTCGTAGTGAGCAGCAATAGCAAGTAGGATCCGAATGGATTTAAGCATGGCTACGGGCGAAAAAGTTTCGTCATAGTCCAAACCTGGTCTTTGACGAAAACCTTTCGCCATAAGTCTTGCCTTATAGGTCTCTACCTGTCCATCTACACCAATCTTTCTTTTAAAGATCCATTTGCACCCTATAGGTTTTACCCCAGGGGGTACAACGTCCAAAGTCCATACTTTGTTGGTGTACATAGACTCCATTTCGGATCTCATGGCATCCAGCCACTGCACTGAGTCACCACTCGTGATAGCTTGCTGAAAACTGGTAGGATCATCATCATCCATGATGCAATCTTCTCCGTCACCATCAATGAGGAAACCGTAGTACCTCTCCGGTGGACGAGAAGTCCTACCAGACCTTCGGAGTGGCCGAGGTTCCTCAGTTTCTATTGCAACAGCCGGTTCAACCAAATCGTCATTAGTAGTTTGTGTTTCTAGAACCTCTTCTAGATCCACTACCTTGCCATCATCTTTATCTGTGAAAAACTCTTTTTCTAAGAATGTGGCATACTGAGAAACAAACACTTTTTGTTCCTCTTTGTGGTAGAATAGATATCCATAAGAATTCTTTGGATATCCTACAAAGTTACACATGACTGACCGTGTCTCGAGTTTGTCCGGATTCTGCTTTTTAACATAGGCCGGGCAACCCCAAATCTTAATTCTTTTAAGAGATGGTTTCTTCCCATGCCATATCTCATATGGCGTGGTAGACACGGCTTTGGTTGGAACCCTGTTTAGCATAAACGTTGCAGTCTCTAATGCATGCCCCCAAAACAAGACTGGTAACTCAGCGTCACTCATCATGGACCGGACCATATCTAATAGGGTCCTATTCCGTCGTTCCGACACACCGTTGTGCTGTGGTGTGTAAGGAGGAGTGAGCTGAGAGAGAATCCCATTCTCTTTTAGGAAGTTTGCAAATTCTGTATTGAGATACTCTCCACCTCGATCTGATCGAAGCATCTTAATACTCAAGCCGGTTTGTTTTTCTACTTCCTGTTTATATTCAACGAATTTCTCGAAAGCGTCGGACTTGTGTTTTAATAAAAATACATGACCGAATCTTGAGAAATCATCGGTGAATGTAATGAAGTATGAAAAACCGCCTCTAGCCTGTGTAGACATAGGCCCACATACATCACTATGTATGAGGCCCAGGAGCTGAGTAGCTCTTTCTCCGTGTCCGGTAAACGGAGTTTTGGTCATTTTACCCTTGATACAAGACTGGCAAGTCGCATAAGATTTATATTCAAAAGAGTTTAAATATCCATCTTTTTGTAACCTGTTTAGTCTTGTTTCGTTAATATGACCAAGTCTACAATGCCAAAGAAAAGCTTCATTTAATTCTGAAAGTTTTCTTTTATTAGTGTGTTGTATATTGAAAACTGTGTGTTGATTTAGGACATATATTCCGTTATTAAGTGTACCATACCCAACCAACATTTGATTTAGGTGAATGTTCATAACATTGTTCTGCAACACAAAATTATACCCTTCATTGTCCAACAAAGAAACGGATATTATATTACATAGCATACTTGGTACAAAATAACATGGATTCAAAATCAAAATACATCCAGATGGCAACCCCAAGTGATACTCTTCCACTGCGACTGTATGTACATTGGAACCATTTCCAACGCAGAGAGTATGGTCACCTGTCTTCAAAACCTTGCTATTTCTCAGCCCCTGCATAGAATTGCAAATGTGAGAACCTGAACCGGTATCTAATACCCAGGAAGCAGAGTTTATTGAAAAACAGTTTTCTGTCACAAACGCACCTGAAGCAGAAGCATCACCATGCTTCTTCTTGAGACTTAAGTACTCCGTGCAGTTGCGCTTCCAATGTCCTGTCTTGTGGCAATGAAAACATTCGCCTTTCCCCGAGTCTCCAGCCTTGGACTTTTCCTTTCCCTTTACCTTTTTAACTCCACCCTTAGGATTAGTGGGCTTCTTCTTTTTCTTTCCCTTGGCCTTAGCTTTCGGGCGAGCAGAGGAAGACTGTCCAATAGTCATAACGGGAGTTTTCGCTGACTTCATAGTGCTCTCTGCACTCCTTAACATGTTAAGGAGTTCAGGGAGTTCCTTCTCCATGCCGTGCATGTTGAAGTTCATTATGAATTGAGCAAAGGTGGAGGGGAGGGACTGCAGAATAATATCTATATATTGTTCATTGTCCATTGTCCATCCTAGGTCCTCAAGCTCTTCTATAAGAGCTATCATCTTCAGAACATGGTCTCCTACTGGTGTGCCAGGGGCCATTCGCATCTGAAACAATTTCTTTGATGCTTCGTATCGTAATACGCGGGATTGCTCTCCATACAACTCCTTTGTATGGAGAAATATGGTTTGAATGTCCATATTCTCGTGCTGCTTTTGATGTGTATTGTCCATTGATGCAAGCGCGAGGCATTTGGCCGTGGCACAGTCAGCGTCCCATGTCTTGCGGACTTCAACGTCCGCAACTGAGGATTTTGGACCTGGGACGGGCGGGGCTGAAGCCGTGAGGACATATGATACTTTATCATAAGTCAAGGCGATTTTCAGATTCCTCAGCCAGTCTTTATAATTGGTCCCATTCAGTTTGTTTTTATCTAGTAGAAGCTTGAGTCCAGTCATGGGTATCTGCCATTAAGAGAGAGAAAAGAATACACTCAGCGAAAGCTCTTGCACAGATCAGATTGGTTATTTTCTTGTCTAATCGATGTCTCCCACTGCTTTAATCAAGTTTTTCTTTCAAACCTTAAAAAGAAAACTAGCCAGGATTAATTACAGTCTACAACTTCGCTAACCGTTCAGCCAGGCCAGTGTCGGTACTTGAGGGAGGTTCCCCGTGCTTTCGCACGGACCTAATTAAAGTAAACCTCGTTTTCCCAGAGGCGTAGCCTCATTAACACCTTTCTAGACACCTAATGAGTTAGCTAATTGTAAACTGCAAAACTCTCCTAGGAGCAACTATTGCCCACAGTGGGATCGGGATCCAACCATCACATGGAAGGTATGCAATCTCATTGCAAATTTTAACACTTGAAATTCCCGATGTAATTTTTACCCCTAGTACTTATGACCTTAACTATGGTCAACAAATTATAAGTGTCAGTCAAGTTCTACCCGTCATTTCTTGATCAATTAGACCCACCCATATGACCCTTAACTATAGTCAACAAAGTCGCATGAATGTTTTAATTAATCTGCATCATATGCAGTGTAGGAAGACATCACTTAGCTACCGTACACTACGCCTTAACTAAAGTCAACAAACGTAGAACGAATACTAAGTACTCTACTTCCTAAAATGACGGAGGGTTGCGGATGATTTTTAATCAAATCTTTAACGCTTTGAACTTGATATCGTTGTAGAATCACACAGTTTTCAAAAGGAGTGGCTTAAGCTCCGCAGTTTTGAAATATAGCTTTTTCATAAAGAGCCGAGTGGTTTTTAAATCTGATTCTACAACATCTTTTTAGGTTTATTTTCTTTACATTAATCATATTAATGTAATCCCATCATTTAAGTCCTTAAGCCAATCACAGAAAAGAAACGAAAATAACACGTACGCTTATGCCATCCGCATTCGCCGCAATGTTCCGTTATGCACCGTTAGGTTACTTAACTAACGGCATACCGGGACGGGACTAGCGCGGGTGTAAAACATAAGCAACGTCTACTATATATCATATATATAATATGTCATTCGTCTCAGATATCACAAAACACAGGCAGCAGAAACATATATATAATGTGGGATATACTAGGACGTCCGTATTTAGTATTTAGCCAATAATAGAAAATACGGATTCCACAGTCGCGATGAATAGCCAAGCCCACACCCCTAGACCCCTACGAGAGCGGCAAGCGACCCTACCAATCCTGGAGTTTAGGAGACCCGGTTTCGACTCCTCGAGATGGCCTCCCACTGAACCCCAGAACCTGGTCACTTGTGCTCCCCACCTTGGGTCTATCCTAATGCGGAAAAGTAAATAATATACAACACTAGTGACACAACCTCAACCCGGAAGTGCCCCAAATAAAAGAATATTACATTACATTTGAATTTACATGAATGAAAATATAAAACTCTCATCACACATAAAACCCCCCGGCTATTCAATCGCGACAATCCTGCACATCATATCACAGCAACACATAATATCACATATCATCAACGTAAGTAAGTATGCATACCCCAATTGTCGTTGACGTATAGCAACGAAACCGGCGATATCGAACATACTACACTTACGGTCACAGAAAAGAAAGTGTAAAACTACAATATTTGGAATCCACATTCTCTTTAGACATCATATATGCGAAATATCACATATTTCGTATTTCATGCCTAAACTATATGAATTCCACATATTGTATCAAATTCCATATAAACAGACAGTATTAAAGTTTTCGAACGAACGATCAAGCACCCAAGATTCACTAAAGCTCAACACTTGAGCAGGGTTCAAAAATCCGGAGTGTGACACAGTAGTAGCGGTCCAGCCGTAGAAGGGTCAAGCCAACGCCTCATATGTGGCACGCCGTACTGCCCCAAACCCTAAGGTTCAAAGGGCGGTTCAAGATGGTCACATAATCGAGTTAAGGTTTGTTGTCTTCTAGAGGGTCCACCACAAAAAGACTTGCACGTATCTCCAAAGTATTTAAACCCCGTTAATATTAAGCAAATGATACTCGTTCAAACACTTCAATACTTTCTAATTTACCCGGATAAACAACGAAATGAAAATTCCGATCGAATCTACGCGTTCAAAACCATCTCCAGAAAATACAGTACTATATACAGATTAAACATACCTAAAACACTGTACAAGAAGATATAAGAATTACAGTGGAAAAATTATCCATTGATGCCTCTGTACGGCCGCGGAACCGCGGCCTAAGCCAGGAAATGCGGCTGTTCCGCGGCGGTTTATGCTCTTCAGGTCATCGAATTTCACTGTTATTCTTATAATTTCCTGCTGTAATTTTTAAGTATTTTTAATTCTGAAAAACGTCAGATTTTAAAATTTGTCCAGAGAGGGTCTTAAAATATCGTAGTTTTGTCCGATCGAAGTTTTTACATCGTAAAAGCATCGCCTAATGTTCTAGGTCGGCTCTGATACCAATGAAAGGTTTGCCTAGCACCCTATACTGAGTTTTGAAGCATCACATGTCCCAAAGTTTAAATCTTTATGGTGCTAAACAAGCATGCAAAGGAATCGATCCTAGAAAATTAGGGTTATGAAACTTAAAGCTAATTAAATTAGGGTTTCGAGACTACAACCTTTGTAGCTCCCTTTTTGCTAAACTCCTTGGTCTCTTGGATGTTGGAAGAAGGTCCTCTTGAAGTCCTCTCACGTCCACGACGATCCACCCGGAGTTCCTCGTCCAAGCTCGCAACTTCGAGAATCGAAGAGAACACTCTAAACAAGTTGGCTAAAGTTGTGTAGAATGATGTTGTGGTTAAGATTCTCACTTCAAAAACCTTTCTTTATGTGTATTTTACTCACTAGAAGTAACTAGAGAGCAAATATTGAAGGAGGAAGAAGATGGCTATTTATTTTAACAAGAGTAAAATGATAACCATCAAAAGAAAAAAAGAAATATATCATTATATATTTTATTTCTTCTCACTATGAACCATGGTTAAAATGATGGAGACATTATTTAACTTGAGTTTTAGAACATAAAGAGAAGGATAACTCATGGTTAGAAGTAGGTGAGAATGGTTAGGTTTAAAGAAGAATGTAGAAGCAAGCAAGAATTATCCTTATCTTTTCTATTTGTTTTAAACAATAAATCAAATAATAATCCATATATTCAACCATGGTGTGAGTCTTATATTGCCATCTTATTCCATATATAAACAACCATGATAGATGGGTGTATGTATGTATGTATGTATGCACATCCTTATGTGCATAAAACTAGTAAGAAAGAAAGAAAGAAAAACATACATGCATGCACACATCCATCATTCAAGAAAAGGTTTTAAGTGAGAAAACTAATGGTTAAATGATAAATCAACACTTGATTTATCAATCCGGCCATATCACATATGACCCCACCAAAAGCAAGCCGCCCGATCAATGTACGGTATCATATACGCGCATTTTAATCGGGTCCATGCGCATATCGCATACGCGCACCACAACGTTTCGCCTGGACTAGGTAACTCCTGTGTGGGACTCTAAGACTCGTCAATACGCCGGCAGAGGGTGATGATCATATCAAGTACCCCCAAACCGCAAGCGGTCAGCTAAACGTAACGGCCACCCGGGTATTGAGCGATCAGAAGAAAACAAGCGAACCTGCTACAACTCCCGTTGAGCCAACTGGCAACACTACCGTACAGTCCGGTCTCTTCGTCAGATATGCTGCATATCGAGCCTAGGGATGGTCACGTCGACCCCAATAACTCAATAAGTCGTGCCGGTGAATGGTCTATAACAGATCGAGAAACTACTGATAACACTTATCAGCAATTCTCAGCAGCCCTGGCCAGGGACTTGCTGATATAACCAGTCGGGCACTGCACATCATCAACTCCCAATACCAGGAAAGACGAAACCCCTCCTATCGCTCATCGTCTTCGTGTGTCTCGGGACTGTACCCAACGGCCACCTGTTTGCACGGCTCGGTAGAGCCGTGGTAGGGTGGCAATCAAACTACAGTGGGAGAACACACAAGACTCTATGACGATCTCGGGTCTACAGACTAACCTGTACCAGTGTCACCTGAGAACTGCTATTCGACGATAGATATAATTCCATATAGGAGTTCTCGGTGAGTCCGTCCAGTGTACCCAGTCACCACTGAGCACCCGTATATGATCTTGATGTCAAACATCGATGAATGTGGGAACATTCATCGCCCATCGGATGGGTCTAGTATCATATACGCTAGTCTACTCTGGTATATCAATGCCCCGTCTCGATATACCTTCGACTAGGGACATTCCAGGATATGCTTACAGACTACAGATGTTCCACTAGTATGATCTCCATCATAATCAAAGTAGTCAAGCCGATATCCTCAGGGCTTTATCAGCATGTATGAATGAATAAAAGCATGATCAAATCAACATGTCAGATAAAGAAGAACCAGATAGCAAACTATCATGTCGAGCAAGAATGCATACTGAATATATATATATACATGTATAGATACATCCACCATCACATAATGGCCTCTAGGGCATACATATATCCAATAATCTCCCACTTGCACTAAGGCCAGTTATTGGCGTATCTCATACCCAACATCTCAAAAAGTCGCTCATGCTGTGGTTGAGGGAGGGCCTTGGTGAGTGGATCCGCGGCGTTATTCTTTGTGTCTACTCTCTTAATCTCGATCTCGCGGCGATCTACAATCTCCCAGATCAAATGAAAGCGCCTCAGGATGTGTCTGGACCGCTGATGGGACCTGGGCTCCTTGGCTAACGCCATAGCCCCATTATTATCACAATACAAGGGTATTGGATCAATAATGGTTGGAACTACTCCTAGCTCCGAGACGAACTTCTTCATCCAGACGGCTTCCTTGGTAGCATCATTTGCAGCAATGTACTCAGCCTCCATCGTAGAGTCTGCAACGGTATCCTGTTTGGAACTCTTCCAACTTACCGCCCCTCCATTGAGGGTAAATACAAACCCTGAGATAGATTTGCTGTCATCCTTATCACTCTGGAAGCTTGAATCGGTAAAGACCTCCATTTGGAGATCTGTATTACCATACACCAAGAACAATTCTTTAGTCCTTCGTAAGTACTTAAGAATGTTCTTTACAGCTGTCCAGTGGTTCTCCTCTGGGTTGGATTGATACCTGCTTACAACACTAAGTGCATAAGCTACATCTGGACGTGTACATAACATCGCATACATTATAGATCCTACTGCCGAAGCATAAGGTATAATGCTCATGCGAGCTCTCTCTTCATCGGTCTTTGGACAAGAATCCTTGGAGAGAGTGACTCCATGGCAAGCGGGTAAGGCACCCCGCTTGGAGTCTTCCATACTAAACCTTTTTAGGATGGTGTTGATGTACCTGGTTTGGGACAATCCCAATAACTTTTTGGATCTATCCCTATAGATCCTTATGCCCAGGATGTATGTGGCATCACCCAGGTCCTTCATGGAGAACCATAGTGATAAGAATGATTTGACCGACTGTAGCATAGGAATATCATTTCCTATCAGAAGAATGTCATCCACGTACAATACGAGGAATGTGACAGCTCTTCCTACAGCCTTCTTATAAACACAAGGTTCATCTGGATTTTTGATGAAATAAAACTCTTTGATAACATCATCGAAATAGATGTTCCAACTCCGAGATGCCTGCTTTAACCCATATATGGATTTAAGCAGTCTACATGCTTTCTCGCTGCTCCCACTGTCAATGAAGCCCTCTGGCTGATCCATATAAACGCATTCTTCTAAATCTCCATTTAGAAATGCTGTTTTAACGTCCATCTGCCAGATTTCATAGTCGTAGTGAGCAGCAATAGCAAGTAGGATCCGAATGGATTTAAGCATGGCTACGGGCGAAAAAGTTTCGTCATAGTCCAAACCTGGTCTTTGACGAAAACCTTTCGCCATAAGTCTTGCCTTATAGGTCTCTACCTGCCCATCTACACCAATCTTTCTTTTAAAGATCCATTTGCACCCTACAGGTTTTACCCCAGGGGGTACAACGTCCAAAATCCATACTTTGTTGGTGTACATAGACTCCATTTCGGATCTCATGGCATCCAGCCACTTCACAGAGTCACCACTCGTGATAGCTTGCTGAAAACTGGTAGGATCATCATCATCCATGATGCAATCTTCTCCGTCACCATCAATGAGGAAACCGTAGTACCTCTCCGGTGGGCGAGAAGTCCTACCAGACCTTCGGAGTGGCCGAGGTTCCTCAGTTTCTATTGCAACAGCCGGTTCAACCAAATCGTCATTAGTAGTTTGTGTTTCTAGAACCTCTTCTAGATCCACTACCTTGCCATCATCTTTATCTGTGAAAAACTCTTTTTCTAAAAATGTGG
Organism: Agapanthus africanus; assembly: GCA_030015575.1. Lineage (NCBI taxonomy): Eukaryota > Viridiplantae > Streptophyta > Magnoliopsida > Asparagales > Amaryllidaceae > Agapanthus > Agapanthus africanus. The sequence continues at coordinate 296,065,750 of JASDDO010000022.1, read as the reverse complement.
CATACTGAGAAACAAACACTTTTTGTTCCCCTTTGTGGTAGAATAGATATCCATAAGAATTCTTTGGATATCCTACAAAGTTACACATGACTGACCGTGTCTCGAGTTTGTCCGGATTCTGCTTTTTAACATAGGCCGGGCAACCCCAAATCTTAATTCTTTTAAGAGATGGTTTCTTCCCATGCCATATCTCATATGGCGTGGTAGACACGGCTTTGGTTGGAACCCTGTTTAGCAGAAACGTTGCAGTCTCCAATGCATGCCCCCAAAACGAGACTGGTAACTCAGCGTCACTCATCATGGACCGGACCATATCTAATAGGGTCCTATTCCGTCGTTCCGACACACCGTTGTGCTGTGGTGTGTAAGGAGGAGTGAGCTGAGAGAGAATCCCATTCTCTTTTAGGAAGTTTGCAAATTCTGTATTGAGATACTCTCCACCTCGATCTGATCGAAGCATCTTAATACTCAAGCCGGTTTGTTTTTCTACTTCCTGTTTATATTCAACGAATTTCTCGAAAGCGTCGGACTTGTGTTTTAATAAAAATACATGACCGAATCTTGAGAAATCATCGGTGAATGTAATGAAGTATGAAAAACCGCCTCTAGCCTGTGTAGACATAGGCCCACATACATCACTATGTATGAGGCCCAGGAGCTGAGTAGCTCTTTCTCCGTGTCCGGTAAACGGAGTTTTGGTCATTTTACCCTTGATACAAGACTGGCAAGTCGCATAAGATTTATATTCAAAAGAGTTTAAATATCCATCTTTTTGTAACCTGTTTAGTCTTGTTTCGTTAATATGACCAAGTCTACAATGCCAAAGAAAAGCTTCATTTAATTCTGAAAGTTTTCTTTTATTAGTGTGTTGTATATTGAAAACTGTGTGTTGATTTAGGACATATATTCCGTTATTAAGTGTACCATACCCAACCAACATTTGATTTAGGTGAATGTTCATAACATTGTTCTGCAACACAAAATTATACCCTTCATTGTCCAACAAAGAAACGGATATTATATTACATAGCATACTTGGTACAAAATAACATGGATTCAAAATCAAAATACATCCAGATGGCAACCCCATGTGATACTCTTCCACTGCGACTGTATGTACATTGGAACTATTTCCAACGCGGAGAGTATGGTCACCTGTCTTCAAAACCTTGCTATTTCTCAGCCCCTGCATAGAATTGCAAATGTGAGAACCTGAACCGGTATCTAATACCCAGGAAGCAGAGTTTATTGAAAAACAGTTTTCTGTCACAAACGCACCTGAAGCAGAAGCATCACCATGCTTCTTCTTGAGACTTAAGTACTCCGTGCAGTTGCGCTTCCAATGTCCTGTCTTGTGGCAATGAAAACATTCGCCTTTCCCCGAGTCTCCAGCCTTGGACTTTTCCTTTCCCTTTACCTTTTTAACTCCACCCTTAGGATTAGTGGGCTTCTTCTTTTTCTTTCCCTTGGCCTTAGCTTTCGGGCGAGAAGAGGAAGACTGTCCAATAGTCATAACGGGAGTTTTCGCTGACTTCATAGTGCTCTCTGCACTCCTTAACATGTTAAGGAGTTCAGGGAGTTCCTTCTCCATGCCGTGCATGTTGAAGTTCATTATGAATTGAGCAAAGTTGGAGGGGAGGGACTGCAGAATAATATCTATATATTGTTCATTGTCCATTGTCCATCCTAGGTCCTCAAGCTCTTCTATAAGAGCTATCATCTTCAGAACATGGTCTCCTACTGGTGTGCCAGGGGCCATTCGCATCTGAAACAATTTCTTTGATGCTTCGTATCGTAATACGCGGGATTGCTCTCCATACAACTCCTTTGTATGGAGAAATATGGTTTGAATGTCCATATTCTCGTGCTGCTTTTGATGTGTATTGTCCATTGATGCAAGCGCGAGGCATTTGGCCGTGGCACAGTCAGCGTCCCATGCCTTACGGACTTCAACGTCCGCAACTGAGGATTTTGGACCTGGGACGGGCGGGGCTGAAGCCGTGAGGACATATGATACTTTATCATAAGTCAAGGCGATTTTCAGATTCCTCAGCCAGTCTTTATAATTGGTCCCATTCAGTTTGTTTTTATCTAGTAGAAGCTTGAGTCCAGTCATGGGTATCTGCCATTAAGAGAGAGAAAAGAATACACTCAGCGAAAGCTCTTGCACAGATCAGATTGGTTATTATCTTGTCTAATCGATGTCTCCCACTGCTTTAATCAAGTTTTTCTTTCAAACCTTAAAAAGAAAACTAGCCAGGATTAATTACAGTCTACAACTTCGCTAACCGTTCAGCCAGGCCAGTGTCGGTACTTGAGGGAGGTTCCCCGTGCTTTCGCACAGACCTAATTAAAGTAAACCTCGTTTTCCCAGAGGCGTAGCCTCGTTAACACCTTTCTAGACACCTAATGAGTTAGCTAATTATAAACTGCAAAACTCTCCTAGGAGCAACTATTGCCCACAGTGGGATCGGGATCCAACCATCACATGGAAGGTATGCAATCTCATTGCAAATTTTAACACTTGAAATTCCCGATGTAATTTTTACCCCTAGTACTTATGACCTTAACTATGGTCAACAAATCATAAGTGCCAGTCAAGTTCTACCCGTCATTTCTTGATCAATTAGACCCACCCATATGACCCTTAACTATAGTCAACAAAGTCGCATGAATGTTTTAATTAATCTGCATCATATGCAGTGTAGGAAGACATCACTTAGCTACCGTACACTACGCCTTAACTAAAGTCAACAAACGTAGCACGAATACTAAGTACTCTACTTCCTAAAATGACGGAGGGTTGCAGATGATTTTTAATCAAATCTTTAACGCTTTGGACTTGATATCGTTGTAGAATCACACAGTTTTCAAAAGGAGTGGCTTAAGCTCCGCAGTTTTGAAATATAGCTTTTTCATAAAGAGCCGAGTAGTTTTTAAATCTGATTCTACAACATCTTTTTAGGTTTATTTTCTTTACATTAATCATATTAATGTAATCCCATCATTTAAGTTCTTAAGCCAATCACAGAAAAGAAACGAAAATAACACGTACGCTTATGCCATCCGCATTCGCCGCAATGTTCCGTTATGCACCGTTAGGTTACTTAACTAACGGCATACCGGGACGGGACTAGCGCGGGTGTAAAACATAAGCAACGTCTACTATATATCATATATATAATATGTCATTCGTCTCAGATATCACAGAACACAGGCAGCAGAAACATATATATAATGTGGGATATACTAGGACGTCCGTATTTAGTATTTAGCCAATAATAGAAAATACGGATTCCACAGTCGCGATGAATTGCCAAGCCCACACCCCTAGACCCCTACGAGAGCGGCAAGCGACCCTACCAATCCTGGAGTTTAGGAGACCCGGTTTCGACTCCTCGAGATGGCCTCCCACTGAACCCCAGAACCTGGTCACTTGTGCTCCCCACCTTGGGTCTATCCTAATGCGGAAAAGTAAATAATATACAACACTAGTGACACAACCTCAAACCGGAAGTGCCCCAAATAAAAGAATATTACATTACATTTGAATTTACATGAATGAAAATATAAAACTCTCATCACACATAAAACCCCCCGGCTATTCAATCGCGACAATCCTGCACATCATATCACAGCAACACATAATATCACATATCATCAACGTAAGTAAGTATGCATACCCCAATTGTCGTTGACGTATAGCAACGAAACCGGCGATATCGAACATACTACACTTACGGTCACAGAAAAGAAAGTGTAAAACTACAATATTTGGAATCCACATTCTCTTTAGACATCATATATGCGAAATATCACATATTTCGTATTTCATGCCTAAACTATATGAATTCCACATATTGTATCAAATTCCAGATAAACAGACAGTATTAAAGTTTTCGAACGAACGATCAAGCACCCAAGATTCACTAAAGCTCAACACTTGAGCAGGGTTCAAAAATCCGGAGTGTGACACAGTAGTAGCGGTCCAGCCGTAGAAGGGTCAAGCCAGCGCCTCATATGTGGCACGCCGTACTGCCCCAAACCCTAAGGTTCAAAGGGCGGTTCAAGACGGTCACATAATCGAGTTAAGGTTTGTTGTCTTCTAGAGGGTCCACCACAAAAAGACTTGCACGTATCTCCAAAGTATTTAAACCCCGTTAATATTAAGCAAATGATACTCGTTCAAACACTTCAATACTTTCTAATTTACCCGGATAAACAACGAAATGAAAATTCCGATCGAATCTACGCGTTCAAAACCATCTCCAGAAAATACAGTACTATATACAGATTAAACATACCTAAAACACTGTACAAGAAGATATAAGAATTACAGTGGAAAAATTATCCATTGATGCCTCTGTACGGCCGCGGAACCGCGGCCTAAGCCAGGAAATGCGGCTGTTCCGCGGCGGTTTATGCTCTTCAGGTCATCGAATTTCACTGTTATTCTTATAATTTCCTGCTGTAATTTTTAAGTATTTTTAATTCTGAAAAACGTCAGATTTTAAAATTTGTCCAGAGAGGGTCTTAAAATATCGTATTTTTGTCCGATCGAAGTTTTTACATCGTAAAAGCATCGCCTAATGTTCTAGGTCGGCTCTGATACCAATGAAAGGTTTGCCTAGCACCCTATACTGAGTTTTGAAGCATCACATGTCCCAAAGTTTAAATCTTTATGGTGCTAAACAAGCATGCAAAGAAATCGATCCTAGAAAATTAGGGTTATGAAACTTAAAGCTAATTAAATTAGGGTTTCGAGACTACAACCTTTGTAGCTCCCTTTTTGCTAAACTCCTTGGTCTCTTGGATGTTGGAAGAAGGTCCTCTTGAAGTCCTCTTGTAACATTTTCAAAAATATAAAATATTAATTTTGGGAATTTTTATAATTTAATATTATTTTATTGATTATTTTAATATTAAATGCAAATAAATAGGAAAAATGTTAGAAAAATTATGAAAAATTTTAGAAAATTCTAAAGTGGGTTAATTATTGAAATTATGACATTTTTAAGTTGTTGTGATCATTTTGACACTAATTTAGTGCTAATCGCGATTAAAATCGCTAATCGGGTTTTTTGGTAATTTTGTGCAAAACTTGCACATATCACATTTTCTACACTTGTACACTTTTCTTGCCATGGTTTTTCATTTGGGATCACTATTCTTGTGAGAAGGTTTAGGGATTTAAAAGAAAAGGGAAAAAGAAAAAGAAAGTGTAATGATGATGGTAGGTGAGAGAGAGAGGTGGACCATTGACTTGAACCCTTAACCATTTCTCTCCCTCTCATTTCTCTCCCTCTTCCTCTCCCTTGCTGCTGCTGCCCTAGCCCTCTCTCCCCTCCACTAAATCCTCTCACTTCATCTCTAAAACATACCCAAAAGCTCATGTCCATTTCATTAAAAATGTGCAAAATCCCTAGATCTACACATGGAGCTAAAGAAGCATGGATTTGGCCACTAGAGGGCAACTCAAGAATTTTCTTGAGTTGCTAATGAAGGTAATTTCTGAACCATTTGCTTAATTATAGCCTTTCCTATAAACCCATGTTAAGATTTAATCGATATTGTGTGATATTATGGATTTGATGAAAACCTAGTTAGGGTTTGAGAGGAACTTGGGTTGTATTGTGAAATTGAGTTCAATTGAGGATACACAAACACCCTAGTGTTTGAATTGAAACCCAAAACCTGAAGCAAACACCAGAATACGGATTTTAGAAACCGATATCGGGGAATTTGTGTAATCTGCCACTGTTAAATTGAATCTGCTATAACCCCAAGATCCCAAAATTGAAACTGAGTGGACAGTGATGTGTGCAGGCACCATAGAACAAACACCCCAAACCCTAGCCCCTAACTCCTCCGTACGGCCGCCAATTCTCCCATTCTGGCCGCAATTTGAGGCCAGAGCAGAGGGGATTTTCCTCGTTTTGCGTGCCTGGCCCCATTTCATCAATTCTTGGCCCTGGGTACTTCTAGTTTTGACAGATTCTTTCTAGGGTGAAATCTGGGACATATATCCTAAGTTGTTGTTTTGGATTCGTATTTCCGTATTCCGTATTTTTGATTCTGAAATGGTGGGATGTGTTTTGCCTCGACTATTTGTCGTTTATACGACGATATAGAGGAGTTATTGATGGTTTTGAAGGCGTGCCATAGGTTTTCACCTATAGGCCCCTTATCGTATCGTTTTGGGTTTTATGCGCCGTTTTAGATTGGATTTGGTTTTAATGCGCATATGCGATATTTTGATGTGTAGGTACCCATGAAGACTTCGGGACGACAAGCATACGTGGTGACGTCCGCAAATGATGATGCAAGGTGAGTAGATTATATCTACAGGGGGAAGTCGGGTGGATGGCGTATAGCACCCCCGCAGTCCGTAGATAGATTACTTTGCAGTTTATTGTGACATTAGGTGTATTGTGGATAGTATAGGGTTAGCTGTGACTAGTGCAGTTCATAGTCGCGAACCCTAGGATAGAATTACACCTATACACACACATCCTTGCTTATCACTTGTACTTGCACTGTTATTGATGATATGTGATGACTTTGGAGATGAGTCGATGATGTGGGCTTGGTGCCTTGGGATCGGTGATTCTATACGATTCATATGTGGGATATGACTTGTGATTCTTGCGGGCTTGGGATATGTGTTTACCCCCGTATGCATACTTCTCTGATGGTATCGACTTGTACTAGACATAGAGTAGTACCCCCAGACTATATGATCTGATGATACTGATACCTGTTATGTGACGAGATAGTGAGTTGTTGACCCCTACCCAGCTATGGGGATGCCGTACGATGATTTGCCGTACGAGCCGATATTGATGATAGATCCGCACTCATAACTCGAGGATATCTTACGATATGACATTGAGGCGGGATCGCCGACTATATATCTTTATATATATATACCGACTCAGATTTAGGTGGTTTCCACACCTACCCCTCCTGATCGACCTGATACTTAGATGTAGTTTGCTTAGTAGATACTTCACTGTGGTGTTGACTACTAGATTTCTGCAGTCTCATGCTATTCGCATTGCTGGCATACATTCATTGCTATATTATTATTATGCTGTTAGGACACCAGCACCATTATCGATGATGCGTATGTTCCACGTACACTATTTGCCGGCTCACACACTTCATCATCGATAATTGCCATGCCACTACACTGTAGCACTATTGCATTCATGAGATGATTCTTCCTTCGACATATGCACATTACTATTCTATGTCGCATGATTTCCGATATGATTACTTTTCTTTACATGTCGCATACATCATGGATTGATTGCCTAGCACATCGCATTGGATGTACTTCTTGATGTTGGATTTTCGTGGGATTTCTGGATTTGGGAACCGTGTCCTTTTCAATAGTAATCATTTAAAAACCCGGTTCCCTTAATATGATATTTGGGGCGTCGCCCCGTGTTTTTCTCGGTGCTAGAGGATGTACTGAGAGAGGGCTGACCCGGACTGACGGAAGCCCGATGGATTGATAGAGGGCTGACCCGGACTGACGGAAGCCCGATGTACTGATAGAGGGCTGACCCGGAATGACGGATGCCCGATGCATTGAGAGAGGGATGACCCGGACTGACGGATTCCCGATATGTACTTTGATATAGGGCATGATCCGGAATGACGGATGCCCGATGCATTGAGAGAGGGATGACCCGGACTGACGGATTCCCGATATGTACTTTGATATAGGGCATGATCCGGAATGACGGATGCCCGATGCATTGAGAGAGGGATGACCCGGACTGATGGATTCCCGATATGTACTTTGATATAGGGCATGATCCGGAATGACGGATTCCCGATACAGGAGGATTTACGTGTCGATGCTAGGCACGGGTTTCATGATGTTTTTCCATGATTTTGTTTATATCCTCACATTGCATACATGATGCTTATTGTCATTGGGTGACGGGTGGACGGGTTCCACATACATACAGACTTGGATCATAGACAGACTGGTTTTACATTGATCATACTTTATTTGTATATATAACAGGGCATGAGGGCGCTGTTATATATACCCTTACACCAATATTAGTGGTATGGGACGCTAATATATGTGTATTGATATCATTGATATTTCATCATGGTTACTTCATGCAGACATACCTTACACTGATGATATGTGATTACCTGAGTACCTGGTACTACATACATGATTAGATGTTACCTTGCCACCTTGTTACACTCAGATGTACTCTTGTGGATTATATTACTGATCGTTGACTTAGGATTATGTCTTGCATTCGATTTCTGCTTGTAGATGTTTCTATTCACGAGTTGGCAACTCACCCCCGTTGTGCCACAGTTCTTGCAGGTTCTGCCGTACAGGTTTCTTTGCGGCATTTCTGGCACACTACCTTCTTGCGGGTGATTTGCTTTGGTAGGTGGATTCTTTCGTATCAAGAATCACCATTGTATTTATTTATTTCATTGTATCTAGAAATTGTCCATCAACCAAATCTTGTATATTCTTTCAGACTCAGAGACAGTGTTGTATTATTCGACCTAGAGTCGCGCTTAGTAGTATTGCGGTTTTCTTGTTGCTTTTGAGCTTTCTTTGGTTTCGATCCTCGCCACTTGGCGTTGTATATTATTATATCATTGTGTGGTTGTGACCGTCGATTGACGAAGAGCTAGCTCCCGCTTGGGGATGCCTTCATCATTTTATATATTGTTATTCTTGTTGTACCCCATTCGGGGCCAGTTTTACAAGAGAAACCCTGCCGAAATTTTTAGAAAAGACTTATTGTTTTCAAAACGTACCTTCGGCTTAGTTATTTAAAAACCTTGATTTCAAACCTGTATTTCTTCACTTCTTTAAACCAGTTTTCGTTATTTATTCTTCAAAATGGTTTTAGATTTCTGGGCTTTTGGCTTACTTGGATCAGATGGAGTCCTATAGGCTTCATATGGTTCAAGTGCCAGTCACGTGCTCTTTCGGGTCGTGACAAAGTTGGTATCAGAGCGCTAGGTTGACCTTGGTTCGAGTTTAAGTTTGACTATGTGGAGCCTAGGGCGTTGTTTATATACGGAACTTAGGCTTGACCTTACGGAACTTAGACTTGGTCGAGGGGGTGTAAACCCGAACTTTCGTCGTTTTAGGATGACCCTTGGTTGATGGATTAGGTGACTAAAGTAGAGTGACGTACCGTTGGTATGTTCCGCGGCATACTTACGACACGCCACTCCGCTTAAGGAACCTTAGGATGTACATATTTTTCGAGATCAGTGATTCTCTTCATATCCTGGATTATACATCCATTTGAGATCCCCGATTCTATTAGTTTCATGATCATACCTTCATTGATGCTGTTCTTTCCTATGATCATGTATCCACTTTGGATCTGTTGTTTCCCTTCTTGCCATTGATGTGCTCTCTTTGATACTCGATTGAGATTCCTGTCACCATGTTCGAGCGCAGTTTGGGCTGCTGCTAGGGTTACGGCCGGTGTGAGCTCGTTTGGTACGAGGGCCGACCGTTGTGTTTTCTGGTGACATGGGAACGTCTCGAGTTAGTGTTGGTGATTGTGACCTCTGGTGGAGGCGAGTGCTTGGTCTTGCACCGGATGATCGGGCCATTGTTAGAGCTGCCAGTTGAGAGATGACTGTTGATGTACAGCATACCTCAGAGATGTGATGTCGCCTATCGTGCAGACAGATGGACCAGCTGTTGCTGAGATTGACAGGATGTTGCTTTCGGAGCTTACGAGCTGAGATTGCCGGAGCTTTCAGGCAGATATGAGACAGATGATAGCTAGTCTACCCGATTTGAGAGACGAAGGTGATTCGTCCGAGTTTGCGCCAGAGCGGGCCCAGTTGAGTTGAAGATTTCCAGTGTGGAGAGTCTTACTCAGATCTAGAGCAGACCGACTCAGAGATGACCGCTTATGTATTGCCTTTCCTGGAGGATGGAGGCGTTGTTCGGCGTACAGGCATATGAGCCAGTTGTTGCTGCAAATGATGAGATATCGCCCAGATGATTGGAGCTACTGCAGCATGAGCATGTTCTTGGAGATATGATAGCGAGTCGCTAGTCACCGAGGATGAATGACTAGGACGTATGGTGAGTTTGCTTACCCCGATGCGAGTCATCAGGTGGATTGATTCCAGATAGAGACGACTTCACGCAGGTTCGTTGAGAGTCGATTGAGACGATCGAATGTCAGGAGCCATTTTCCAAGTTTAAAGTATACGGAAAGACATGCAGGTGATTCTATGGACCCTCTAGAAGAATGAAACCCTAACTCGACTTAATGACCGTGTGACAGCCTTTGAACCTTAGGGTTTACGGCGGTTCCACGGCGCCATTAGTGAGGCTTGGGTTTGCCCTTCTACGGCTGGACCACCGACGCTGTGGCATGTACTCCATACTATTAAACTGTACCCGAGATGTGAGCTCTTGGGGGATTATGAGGATCTGACGAGTCGATCGGATGGTTCGACATCTTTCGGATATCGTGATGGGACACTGCTTGGGAGACTCCAGATGTGAGCATAGCCGTTGGAGCATAGTACATGCAACCATGATGAGACGAGTCCGAATCAGTCGACATTGACGCAGAGTGAAGAAAAGAGTCCGTACGAGATTTCGACGAGATGACGTCCCACTCCGCTGATATTAGAGATGTGATACACACCCCGAGGCGTGGTATATGGATATATCTTCCAGAAGGAAGCGCGATAAGTATGCAGCCATTCCGGAATAAGCTTTAGCTTCAGCATTGGATGGCGACTTCCGGGCATTTCGGCAGGATGAGATTTGAGAAAGGAACCTCGACAGGACTTTTCTGGAGTACGATACGGGGAGACCTGGACCAGGAGTAGTCGTTTTGCGCACACCCAGCAAGACAGAGTACGCGATTTCGAGTCCGTGTGAGAGACTTCAGATTGGCCGAAGCCGAAGACAGTGCAGTGCGTAGTAGCTTGCGTGGCGTCATAGTGGACGACGATAGAGACAGTTGGAACAAGAGGTTCGTGTGAGACACGGACGAGCTGTCATTGCTTCCCGTCGAGACTAGAGACCTGATTTGCTTACAGAGACGTTGGGATGTGACCAGTTTCTGAGAAATATTGTGCTGAGGACACAGGTGTCTTTAGAGAGAGAAGAGGTTGTGCAGGGAAGCCAGCCTCGGTGCAGATCGGCATAGGCAGGATTGGAAGAGACCTTGAGCAGGATTCCTTCCAGGACGTTGCTGCAATGATGTTTGCACCCAGGATCAGATGTGTGACGTGCATTCAGAGAGCCAGAGGCCGATGCCAGGGATATGCTGCCTTACGAGTGGTCGTGAGGTTTGACCGAGAGGTGACCAGAGAAGTGCCAGAACGGAATCGTCCCCGTTAGCACATCTGACAGGGCCGATGAGCCGATTGACTGTGAGATTGGTAACCCACAGAGAAGATAAGGACCCAGAGAGTCAGAGGACGCCAGACCGTGAGCAAGAGGCACGTAGATATCCTGCACTACTAGCAGTGGATTGCGCCGACTCCTTCTCGACCTTGAAGGAGGATCTACCGAAGACGGTATTTATGATTTGTGATTTTGTGATTCGATTATCACGTATCCGTCATTTTGGATTTCGGTATTTTGGGCGTTCTGTTGCATGATTTAGTTTTGATGACTGAGTTTCATGATATTGATTTCATGCACCCACTGGATATTTATATATTTTGCACAGAGTTATTATATTTGAGATATTGATTGAGATTTCATGCCTACAGTATGCAGTAATTTGATTTGCACTCCTAGCGTGGTTTTCGTGCACCTTTAGTGTTTTGATATACGATTTTGGTGCACGCCAGATGCACTAAATCGGGATTCTTCGTGCATGTCACACGCACCTGATTTTTTCTGTCAGGCACACACGTTGCCTACGACAGATGTTTCGTGCACGCCCGTTGCACCTAGATGTCGTTTTGTATACCTGTTTGACACATTTATGGATTTTGATTCCTTGCGCACCAGACGCATAGGATATTCATATATATGCATTTTGGGGATTGATTTCTAGTAGAGCAGTATATTTTTGTGACATTCTTATGTGTTGATATTTTCGGAGCCCCGACAAATGGATTATTACTGAAATTGTTTTTAGTATTGGGGATGTAAATTTAAATTCGGGGACCGAATTTCTTTAAGGGGGGTAGATTGTAACATTTTCAAAAATATAAAATATTAATTTTGGGAATTTTTATAATTTAATATTATTTTATTGATTATTTTAATATTAAATGCAAATAAATAGGAAAAATGTTAGAAAAATTATGAAAAATTTTAGAAAATTCTAAAGTGGGTTAATTATTGAAATTATGACATTTTTAAGTTGTTGTGATCATTTTGACACTAATTTAGTGCTAATCGCGATTAAAATCGCTAATCGGGTTTTTTGGTAATTTTGTGCAAAACTTGCACATATCACATTTTCTACACTTGTACACTTTTCTTGCCATGGTTTTTCATTTGGGATCACTATTCTTGTGAGAAGGTTTAGGGATTTAAAAGAAAAGGGAAAAAGAAAAAGAAAGTGTAATGATGATGGTAGGTGAGAGAGAGAGAGGTGGACCATTGACTTGAACCCTTAACCATTTCTCTCCCTCTCATTTCTCTCCCTCTTCCTCTCCCTTGCTGCTGCTGCCCTAGCCCTCTCTCCCCTCCACTAAATCCTCTCACTTCATCTCTAAAACATACCCAAAAGCTCATGTCCATTTCATTAAAAATGTGCAAAATCCCTAGATCTACACATGGAGCTAAAGAAGCATGGATTTGGCCACTAGAGGGCAACTCAAGAATTTTCTTGAGTTGCTAATGAAGGTAATTTCTGAACCATTTGCTTAATTATAGCCTTTCCTATAAACCCATGTTAAGATTTAATCGATATTGTGTGATATTATGGATTTGATGAAAACCTAGTTAGGGTTTGAGAGGAACTTGGGTTGTATTGTGAAATTGAGTTCAATTGAGGATACACCAACACCCTAGTGTTTGAATTGAAACCCAAAACCTGAAGCAAACACCAGAATACGGATTTTAGAAACCGATATCGGGGAATTTGTGTAATCTGCCACTGTTAAATTGAATCTGCTATAACCCCAAGATCCCAAAATTGAAACTGAGTGGACAGTGATGTGTGCAGGCACCATAGAACAAACACCCCAAACCCTAGCCCTAACTCCTCCGTACGGCCGCCAATTCTCCCATTCTGGCCGCAATTTGCGGCCAGAGCAGAGGGGATTTTCCTCGTTTTGCGTGCCTGGCCCCATTTCATCAATTCTTGGCCCTGGGTACTTCTAGTTTTGACAGATTCTTTCTAGGGTGAAATCTGGGACATATATCCTAAGTTGTTGTTTTGGATTCGTATTTCCGTATTCCGTATTTTTGATTCTGAAATGGTGGGATGTGTTTTGCCTCGACTATTTGTCGTTTATACGACGATATAGAGGAGTTATTGATGGTTTTGAAGGCGTGCCATAGGTTTTCACCTATAGGCCCCTTATCGTATCGTTTTGGGTTTTATGCGCCGTTTTAGATTGGATTTGGTTTTAATGCGCATATGCGATATTTTGATGTGTAGGTACCCATGAAGACTTCGGGACGACAAGCATATGTGGTGACGTCCGCAAATGATGATGCAAGGTGAGTAGATTATATCTACAGGGAAAGTCGGGTGGATGGCGTATAGCACCCCCGCAGTCCATAGATAGATTACTTTGCAGTTTATTGTGACATTAGGTGTATTGTGGATAGTATAGGGTTAGCTGTGACTAGTGCAGTTCATAGTCGCGAACCCTAGGATAGAATTACACCTATACACACACATCCTTGCTTATCACTTGTACTTGCACTGTTATTGATGATATGTGATGACTTTGGAGATGAGTCGATGATGTGGGCTTGGTGCCCTGGGATCGGTGATTCTATACGATTCATATGTGGGATATGACTTGTGATTCTTGCGGGCTTGGGATATGTGTTTACCCCCATATGCATACTTCTCTGATGGTATCGACTTGTACTAGACATAGAGTAGTACCCCCAGACTATATGATCTGATGATACCGATACCTGTTATGTGACGAGATAGTGAGTTGTTGACCCCTACCCAGCTATGGGGATGACGTACAATGATTTGCCGTACGAACCGATATTGATGATAGATCCGCACTCATAACTCGAGGATATCTTACGATATGACATTGAGGCGGGATCGCCGACTATATATCTTTATATATATATACCGACTCAGATTTAGGTGGTTTCCACACCTACCCCTCCTGATCGACCTGATACTTAGATGTAGTTTTCTTAGTAGATACTTCACTGTGGTGTTGACTACTAGATTTCTGCAGTCTCATGCTATTCGCATTGCTGGCATACATTCATTGCTATATTATTATTATGCTGTTAGGACACCAGCACCATTATCGATGATGCGTATGTTCCACGTACACTATTTGCCGGCTCACACACTTCATCATCGATAATTGCCATGCCACTACACTGTAGCACTATTGCATTCATGAGATGATTCTTCCTTCGACATATGCACATTACTATTCCATGTCGCATGATTTCCGATATGATTACTTTTCTTTACATGTCGCATACATCATGGATTGATTGCATAGCACATCGCATTGGATGTACTTCTTGATGTTGGATTTTCGTGGGATTTCTGGATTTGGGAACCGTGTCCTTTTCAATAGTAATCATTTAAAAACCCGGTTCCCTTGATATGATATTTGGGGCGTCGCCCCGTGTTTTTCTCGGTGCTAGAGGATGTACTGAGAGAGGGCTGACCCGGACTGACGGAAGCCCGATGGATTGATAGAGGGCTGACCCGGACTGACGGAAGCCCGATGTACTGATAGAGGGCTGACCCGGAATGACGAATGCCCGATGCATTGAGAGAGGGATGACCCGGACTGACGGATTCCCGATATGTACTTTGATATAGGGCATGATCCGGAATGACGGATGCCCGATGCATTGAGAGAGGGATGACCCGGACTGACGGATTCCCGATATGTACTTTGATATAGGGCATGATCCGGAATGACGGATGCCCGATGCATTGAGAGAGGGATGACCCGGACTGACGGATTCCCGATATGTACTTTGATATAGGGCATGATCCGGAATGACGGATGCCCGATACAGGAGGATTTACGTGTCGATGCTAGGCACGGGTTTCATGATGTTTTTCCATGATTTTGTTTATATCCTCACATTGCATACATGATGCTTATTGTCATTGGGTGACGGGTGGACGGGTTCCACATACATACAGACTTGGATCATAGACAGACTGGTTTTACATTGATCATACTTTATTTGTATATATAACAGGGCATGAGGGTGCTGTTATATATACCCTTACACCAATATTAGTGGTATGGGACGCTAATATATGTGTATTGATATCATTGATATTTCATCATGGTTACTTCATGCAGACATACCTTACACTGATGATATGTGATTACCTGAGTACCTGGCACTACATACATGATTAGATGTTACCTTGCCACCTTGTTACACTCAGATGTACTCTTGTGGATTATATTACTGATCGTTGACTTAGGATTATGTCTTGCATTCGATTTCTGCTTGTAGATGTTTCTATTCACGAGTTGGCAACTCACCCCCGTTGTGCCACAGTTCTTGCAGGTTCTGCCGTACAGGTTTCTTTGCGGCATTTCTGGCACACTACCTTCTTGCGGGTGATTTGCTTTGGTAGGTGGATTCTTTCGTATCAAGAATCACCATTGTATTTATTTATTTCATTGTATCTAGAAATTGTCCATCAACCAAATCTTGTATATTCTTTCAGACTCAGAGACAGTGTTGTATTATTCGACCTAGAGTCGCGCTTAGTAGTATTGCGGTTTTCTTGTTGCTTTTGAGCTTTCTTTGGTTTCGATCCTCGCCACTTGGCGTTGTATATTATTATATCATTGTGTGGTTGTGACCGTCGATTGACGAAGAGCTAGCTCCCGCTTGGGGATGCCTTCATCATTTTATATATTGTTATTCTTGTTGTACCCCATTTGGGGCCAGTTTTACAAGAGAAACCCTGCCGAAATTTTTAGAAAAGACTTATTGTTTTCAAAACGTACCTTCGGCTTAGTTATTTAAAAACCTTGATTTCAAACCTGTATTTCTTCACTTCTTTAAACCAGTTTTCGTTATTTATTCTTCAAAATGGTTTTAGATTTCTGGGCTTTTGGCTTACTTGGATCAGATGGAGTCCTATAGGCTTCATATGGTTCAAGTGCCAGTCACGTGCTCTTTCGGGTCGTGACACCTCTCACGTCCACGACGATCCACCCGGAGTTCCTCGTCCAAGCTCGCAACTTCGAGAATCGAAGAGAACACTCTAAACAAGTTGGCTAAAGTTGTGTAGAATGATGTTGTGGTTAAGATTCTCACTTCAAAAACCTTTCTTTATGTGTATTTTACTCACTAGAAGGAACTAGAGAGCAAATATTGAAGGAGGAAGAAGATGGCTATTTATTTTAACAAGAGTAAAATGATAACCATCAAAAGAAAAAAAGAAATATATCATTATATATTTTATTTCTTCTCACTATGAACCATGGTTAAAATGATGGAGACATTATTTAACTTGAGTTTTAGAACATAAAGAGAAGGATAACTCATGGTTAGAAGTAGGTGAGAATGGTTAGAATGTAGAAGCAAGCAAGAATTATCCTTATCTTTTCTATTTGTTTTAAACAATAAATCAAATAATAATCCATATATTCAACCATGGTGTGAGTCTTATATTGCCATCTTATTCCATATATAAACAACCATGATAGATGGGTGTATGTATGTATGTATGTATGTATGCACATCCTTATGTGCATAAAACTAGTAAGAAAGAAAGAAAGAAAAACATACATGCATGCACACATCCATCATTCAAGAAAAGGTTTTAAGTGAGAAAACTAATGGTTAAATGATAAATCAACACTTGATTTATCAATCCGGCCATATCACATATGACCCCACCAAAAGCAAGCCGCCCGATCAATGTACGGTATCATATACGCGCATTTTAATCGGGTCCATGCGCATATCGCATACGCGCACCACAACGTTTCGCCTGGACTAGGTAACTCCTGTGTGGGACTCTAAGACTCGTCAATACGCCGGCAGAGGGTGATGATCATATCAAGTACCCCCAAACCGCAAGCGGTCAGCTAAACGTAACGGCCACCCGGGTATTGAGCGATCAGAAGAAAACAAGCGAACCTGCTACAACTCCCGTCGAGCCAACTGGCAACACTACCGTACAGTCCGGTCTCTTCGTCAGATATGCTGCATATCGAGCCTAGGGATGGTCACGTCGACCCCAATAACTCAATAAGTCGTGCCGGTGAATGGTCTATAACAGATCGAGAAACTACTGATAACACTTATCAGCAATTCTCAGCAGCCCTGGCCAGGGACTTGCTGATATAACCAGTCGGGCACTGCACAGCATCAACTCCCAATACCAGGAAAGACGAAACCCCTCCTATCGCTCATCGTCTTCGTGTGTCTCGGGACTGTACCCAACGGCCACCTGTTTGCACGACTCGGTAGAGCCGTGGTACGGTGGCAATCAAACTACAGTGGGAGAACACACAAGACTCTATGACGATCTCGGGTCTACAGACTAACCTGTACCAGTGTCACCTGAGAACTGCTATCCGACGATAGATATAATTCCATATAGGAGTTCTCGGTGAGTCCGTCCAGTGTACCCAGTCACCACTGAGCACCCGTATATGATCTTGATGTCAAACATCGATGAATGTGGGAACATTCATCGCCCATCGTATGGGTCTAGTATCATATACGCTAGTCTACTCTGGTATATCAATGCCCCGTCTCGATATACCTTCGACTAGGGACATTCCAGGATATGCTTACAGACTACAGATGTCCCACTAGTATGATCTCCATCATAATCAAAGTAGTCAAGCCGATATCCTCAGGGCTTTATCAGCATGTATGAATGAATAAAAGCATGATCAAATCAACATGTCAGATAAAGAAGAACCAGATAGCATACTATCATGTCGAGCAAGAATGCATACTGAATATATATATACATGTATAGATACATCCACCATCACATAATGGCCTCTAGGGCATACATATATCCAATAATCTCCCACTTGCACTAAGGCCAGTTATTGGCGTATCTCATACCCAACATCTCAAAAAGTCGCTTATGCTATGGTTGAGGGAGGGCCTTGGTGAGTGGATCCGCGGCGTTATTCTTTGTGTCTACTCTCTTAATCTCGATCTCGCGGCAATCTACAATCTCCCGGATCAAATGAAAGCGCCTCAGGATGTGTCTGGACCGCTGATGGGACCTGGGCTCCTTGGCTAACGCCATAGCCCCATTATTATCACAATACAAGGGTATTGGATCAATAATGGTTGGAACTACTCCTAGCTCCGAGACGAACTTCTTCATCCAGACGGCTTCCTTGGCAGCATCATTTGCAGCAATGTACTCAGCCTCCATCGTAGAGTCTGCAACGGTATCCTGTTTGGAACTCTTCCAACTTACCGCCCCTCCATTGAGGGTAAATACAAACCCTGAGATAGATTTGCTGTCATCCTTATCACTCTGGAAGCTTGAATCGGTAAAGGCCTCCATTTGGAGATCTGTATTACCATACACCAAGAACAATTCTTTAGTCCTTCGTAAGTACTTAAGAATGTTCTTTACAGCTGTCCAGTGGTTCTCCTCTGGGTTGGATTGATACCTGCTTACAACACTAAGTGCATAAGCTACATCTGGACGTGTACATAACATCGCATACATTATAGATCCTACTGCCGAAGCATAAGGTATAATGCTCATGCGAGCTCTTTCTTCATCGGTCTTTGGACAAGAATCCTTGGAGAGAGTGACTCCATGGCAAGCGGGTAAGGCATCCCGCTTGGAGTCTTCCATACTAAACCTTTTTAGGATGGTGTTGATGTACCTGGTTTGGGACAATCCCAATAACTTTTTGGATCTATCCCTATAGATCCTTATGCCCAGGATGTATGTGGCATCACCCAGGTCCTTCATGGAGAACCTTAGTGATAAGAATGATTTGACCGACTGTAGCATAGGAATATCATTTCCTATCAGAAGAATGTCATCCACGTACAATACGAGGAATGTGACAGCTCTTCCTACAGCCTTCTTATAAACACAAGGTTCATCTGGATTTTTGATGAAATAAAACTCTTTGATAACATCATCGAAACAGATGTTCCAACTCCGAGATGCCTGCTTTAACCCATATATGGATTTAAGCAGTCTACATGCTTTCTCGCTGCTCCCACTGTCAATGAAGCCCTCTGGCTGTTCCATATAAACGCATTCTTCTAAATCTCCATTTAGAAATGCTGTTTTAACGTCCATCTGCCAGATTTCATAGTCGTAGTGAGCAGCAATAGCAAGTAGGATCCGAATGGATTTAAGCATGGCTACGGGCGAAAAAGTTTCGTCATAGTCCAAACCTGGTCTTTGACGAAAATAAAAAATTCCCAGAAGAATCAGGAATTAGCTACGGAGGTTACTGTACAAACCCTATCCCTCAATCCTTCCTTCTTGCCGCGGAACCGCCGCCAATACCAGGGTTTGGCCGCGGTTCCGCGGCGCTTCAGACGATTTAGGGGGTCGGCTTTCACAGTAATTCCTAAAATAACCTGCTGAATTTTCTGGGTATTTTTAATATGAAAAATATCACAGTTTTGAAAAATTTCCAGAAACTAGGGTATATCGGGTTTTCCGGGTTCGATCGGACTTTAAACTTCGTCTAGACTTCGTCTAAAGCTCTAGCTTGGCTCTGATACCACTGTAGGGTTGCTAGGCAAGCGCACAAGGGTCTACGAGGCATCAACCATGCCCGATTAAAATTTTAGCCGTGCCGAACAACCCGAATACGGATCTTTAAACTAGAGATTAGGCGAAAACTAACATGCTAAACACTTTAACACTAAGTGAGAGGGATTACAACCTTTGTAGATCCGGTCCTTCACTTCATATGCTCCGTGTTGAGGTCCCTTCGCTGCGATCATCGTGCTCCGGACTCTCGAGAGGTTCCACGAAGAGAAAGATGCAGCCTTTGCTCCCGATCTTCGATACATAGATGATCTACCTTGAAGTTTCGTTAACACAAGCTAACACTCATGAAATGATGTGAACACCCTCATCTAAATGGCAAGGGAAGATGAGGATGATGAAGTAGGATTTTTGCTCTCTTTATTTATCTTTTTCTCACAATTATTCATCACTTGGAAAAAAGCTAGTGAGCTTTTTCCATGAAGAAAGATGAAGGAAGAAGATGAAGAAGAATAATGAATTCCTTTTGTGATGAATAGTAATCAAGAATATATGATTGATTATCAAACCATGGTCAAGGATGAGAGGCTAAACCAATGTAGAGAATAAACTAGAGTTAGGGTTTGGTTAGGTCAAAGCATGAGTCATAACAAAATATCTTTATCATGACAAAATAGAATCCTTCTAGAATGAACAAGAAGGTGCTAACCCTAATCCCTTTATATCATCCTTAAACATGTTTTATAATAAATCATATCATGTCACAATAATATATATCACATATATATTATATATATTTGCAACAAAAGAAAATAATACAATTAACATATATCGCATATATATCAATGTATTAATCCGGTGAGAAAAAGAATCTTTTAGTGAGCTAATATTAGTTAATATAATTTAATATATCATATATATTATTATACATTAAATTATCGAATCAACACTTGATCCGACAATCCGGCTATATCGCATATAACCGACTAATATTTATCCGTACCGATTCATCGAATCAACACTTGATCCGATGACCCGGCTGATATCAAGTATCGCGAGAATAGAATACGGTATCTCATATCGCATTATCCTCGGTCCCGCACATATCACATACGTGCCCCTACTCCGTTTTGCCTGAGCCAAGAAACCTCTGTGTAGGACTCTAAAGAATCGTCAATACACTGGCAGTAGGTGATGATCATATCAAACACCCACAAGCTGCAAGCGGTCAGCTAAACGTAACAGCCACCCGGGTATTGAGCGCTCAGAAGATCAACAAGCAAGCCTGTAACTTCTCCTGTGAATCCAAACAGTAACACTCCCGTACAGTCCGGTCTCGTCATCTGATATGTCGCATATCTCGCCTAGGGGTGGTAAACGTCAGACCCCAGTAGCTCGATAAGTCGTGTCGATATGAGGTCTATAACAGTTCGAGAAACTACTGATAACACTTACCAGTAAATCTCAGCAACCCTGTCCAGGGATTTCCGGTTATAGCCAATCGAACACAGCACAACATCAACTCCCTATACCGGGAGAGGCGAATCCCCTCCTATCGCTCATTGCCTCCATGTGATTCGGGACTGTACCCAAAAGCCACCTTTTTGCACGCCCTCTTGGACGTGGAATGATGGAAATCAAAGCACAGTGGGAATCACACAAGACTCTATGACGATCTCGGGTCAACAGACTACTCTGTACCAGTGTCACCGGAGAACTGCCATCTGACGTGAGGTATAATACCATCTGGGAGTTCTCGGCGAGTCCGTCCAGTGTACCCAGTCTCCACTGAGCACCCGTACACCATCCTTGATGTCAAACACCGATGGATATGGGATCATCCATCGCCCATCATATGGGTCAAGATGTGTATACGCTAGTCTACTCTGGTGTATCGATACCCTGTCTCGATACACCCTCGACTAGGAACAGTTATAGGATGTACTCGTCGACTACCGTGGCCCCACTAGTATGATCTCATCATAGTCCCAGTAGTCGAGTACATATCCTAAGGGCTTTATCAACATGTAATATAGAGACAATCAGAGTACATGTTAAGATAAAGTACAACCAGATAGCATACTATCATGTCGAGCAAGAAAGTCCTCCCTATATATGTCCAAGCATCCATTACAATATACATCGTATGTACAGTAATGGCCTTTAGGGAATACATATAACTAACAGATCCATATAGACGCATTCTTCCAAATTACCATTTAGAAAAGCCGTCTTTACGTCCATCTGCCAGATCTCATAATCGTGGAAGGCAGTAATGGCAAGAAGGACCCGAATGGATTTGAGCATAGCCACTGGAGAAAAAGTTTCGTCATAGTCCAAACCAGGTCTTTGACGAAAACCCTTTGCAACAAGTCTAGCCTTATAGGTTTCAACCTGTCCATCCACACCAATCTTCTTTCTGAAGATCCATTTACATCCTACGGGTTTTACCCCATCTGGAGCAATGTCCAAAGTCCATACTTTGTTGGTGTACATGGACTCCATTTCGGTCCGCATTGCATCCAGCCATTTTACCGAGTCGCCGCTCTGAATGGCTTGCTGGAAGCTAGTAGGCTCACCATAGTCAATGGTGCAATCCTCTCTATCCCCGTCTATGAGAAAACCGTAGTATCTCTCGGGCGGATGAGACTGTCTACTACTCCTGCGGATAGGCGCTGGTATGTCCCTTTCTTCTGAAACTTCTGGTTCTACCATACTTTCAGTAACAACTTGTGGTTCTGGAATTTCTTCCAGTTCTATTGCGCTCCCACTCTTCTGATTTTCTAAAAATTCAGCTTCCAAGAAGTGGGCATGACGAGAAACAAAAACCTTTTGTTCCTCTGCGTAATAGAAATAATACCCCTTGGAGTTCTTTGGATATCCCACAAACTTACACTGTACTGAGCGTGCCTCGAGCTTGTCCGGATGCTGCTTTTTTACAAAAGCTGGACATCCCCATGTCTTAGGTACTGAAGACAGGGTTTCTTCCTGTAGGGTTCCTAGGCATCCTAATGAGGTCTCACAAGGCATCGATCATGCCAATTTCAAAAAATCTAGGTGCCGAGAAACCCTAGAACGGATCGTTGGCTAGAAATCTAGGCGAATAATGAAACTAGTTAACACTTAACTAATAGAATACGGAAATACAACCTTTGTAGATCCGGTGCTCCACCTCCACGGCTCCGCAATGAAGTCATCTCCGCTGTCCAAGTGAATTCCCGGACTCTAGCGTCGGCTTCGTCGGAGAAATGGTGAGCTAGGTCGTCGATGTCCATGCCGAAGATGATCTACGTCGAGGCATCGCTAAATCAAGCTCCAACTTCACCAAGTCAAGAAACTTGTGAAGAAAACACACTCTACTACTTGGCAACAGGTAGAGGATGAAGAAATAGGAAGTGGGTAGACTTTAGAATTGGATTTCTCACTCATTTCATCAATCCACCATTGATGAAGTCAAGGTTTTCTTCTTGAGTTCAAGGAAGAAGAAGAAGAAATGTTATGATAAGTTAATTAGAAAATAGAAATTAAAAGAATACTTATCATAATCAACCATGGTTAAGTGTAGAGACTAAACTCAAGTTAAGTGAATGGTTAGGTTAGGTATGAAGACAAAAATGGTGACTAAGTCAAAGCTTCATGAAGCTTCAACATAAATCCAAATTAGCCACCATTTTCCTTTTGCCAAAAATGAATAAATAAACAAATAAATGAATAAGTAAAATCCCTAATCATCCACTTAACCATAGTTTAATACTTTACACTTAACCAAAAAGCATGTATCATCAAACATGATACAATCATGTGCACAAAATCATATCGCATATGCAATGCGCACACCCGAGTGAGAATATCCATTTAAAGTGAACCGATACTAGTTAATGCAAAGTAATATATCAAATATATAATTATACATTAAATCATTAAATCAACACTTGATTTAACGATCCGGTCATATCACACATAACCGACTAGTATCCAATGTATCGGTTTATCGAATCAATCCTTGATTCGATAACTAGGTTATATCGCATACAACCATTCGATACATTCATCGCGAGAATAGAATACGGTATCACATACACGCATTATTCTCGGTCCCGCACATATCTCATATGCACTCCTATTTCGTTTCGCTTGAGCCAGGAAACCTCTGTGTAGGACTCTAAAGACTCGTCAATACGCCGGCAGCAGATGATGATCATATCAAACACCCACAAGCCGCAAGCGGTCTGCTAAACGTAACGGCCACCCGGGTATTGAGCGATCAGAAGATCGACGAGCAAGCCCGCTCACACTCCAGTGAATCCAACCAGTAACACTACCGTACAGTCCGGTCTGATCGTCTGATATGTCGCATACCTCGCCTAGGGGTGGTAAACGTCAGACCCCAATAGCTCGATAAGTCATGTCGATATGAGGTCTATAACAATCCGAGAAACTACTGGTAACACTTTCCAGTAAATCTCAGTAACCCTGGCCAGGGATTTCCTGTTATAGCCAATCGAACACAGCGCAACATCAACTCCCTATACCGGGAGAGACGAATCCCCTCCTATCGCTCATTGCCTCCATGTGACTCAGGACTGTACCCAAAAACCACCGTTTTGCACGCCCTCTTGGACGTGGTAAGATGGAAATCAAAGCACAGTGGGAACCACACAAGACTCTATGACGATCTCGGGTCAACAGACTACTCTGTACCAGTGTCACCAGAGAACTGCCATCTGACGTGAGGTATAATACCATCTAGGAGTTCTCGGCGAGTCCGTCCAGTGTACCCAGTCTCTACTGAGCACCCGTATATCATCTCTGATGTCAAACACCGATGGATATGGGATCATCCATCGCCCATCTGTATGGGTCGAGAAGGTACACGCTAGTCTACTCTGGTATATCGATGCCCCGTCTCGATACACCCACGACTAGGGACTTTGAAGGATGTACTTATGGACTACCATGTCCCCACTAGTATGATCCGCATCATAGTCCAGGTAGTCAAGTACACATCCTAAGGGCTTTACCAACATGTAATAGAGAGGCAATCTGTGTACATGTTAAGGTAAAGAGCAACCAGATAGCATACTATCATGTCGAGCAAGAAAGTCCTCCCTATATATGTCCCAGTATCCACTACAATATACATCCAATGTACAGTAATGGCCTCTAGGACATACATATAACTAACAATCTCCCACTTGCACTAGGGCCATCTGTAGCAGTGGTTGTAGTATCTCATACTCAACCATCCAATAATAGTCTCTCTCTGGGAATAGGCCTTCGTGAGTGGATCCGCTGCGTTATCCTCTAAGTCTGCTCTCCTTGCCTCGATCAACCTGGAGATCAACCATCTCCATGATCAGGTGATACTGCCTTAGAATAAGTCTGGATCACTGATGGGACCGGCGTTCCTTGGCATAAGCCACAACTCCATTGTCTCACAATGGTAGGAACGTAGTTCATCTCATGAACCATTATACATCCAAACAGCCTCTTTGGTAGCATCTTAAGTAGCGATGTATCCTGCCTTTATCGTCTAGTATGTCACGGTATCTAGCTTGGAACTCTTCCAACATACCGTCCCTTTACTGAGGGTAAAGACAATGCCTGCGACTGACATTCAGTCGTCTTTATCACTTTGGAACACTTCCAGTGATCCTATATGGAGAATCATTGTGATAAGCGGAGATTGACCGAGCGTAGCATAGGAAACTCCTTTCTTATCAAGAGTATGTCATCCACGTACTCTACGAGGATCACCACCATACTCCCTACTACCTTTTTGTTTATACAAGGTTCATCTACCATTTTGATGAAGTCAAACTCTTTGACTACTACATCAAAACAGACGTTCCAACTCCGCGATGCCTGCTTTATTATATAAAACATATTGCACACGTTTCCGCTGCTCCCACTGTCTACGAGGACCTCTGGCTGTGTACTTACAGACGTTCTCTTCTAAAACTTCATTTAGAAAAGATGTCATGGCACCCAACCGCCAGATATCGTAGTCATGGTATGTAGCCGTGGCAAGTAGTATCTGGATGGACTTAAGCATAGGTACTGGAAATGGTTTCATCATTATCCACGCCTGGTCAATGACGAAAACCTTTAACTAGTCTAGCTTTGAAAGTCTCAACTTTTCCATGTACACCAAGTAATCTTCTCAAGATATACTTGCTCCTGATGGGGATTTAACCCTTCAGATATAGCAACTAAAGTCCATACTTTGTTGGTGTATAAGGATTCCATCTCAGATCGCTAAACATCCAGCCATTCTTACAGAGTCTTACTCCAGATGGCCAGCTCGAAATTAGTTGGGTCATCATCTCATGATGCAATCCTCGCTCCCACTGTCATAGAGAAACTGAAGTATCTCTTAGGTGGGTGAGGAACCCTACTAGATCGGCGGAGAGGCTGAGGTTCGTTGGAATCTACCGAATCCTTTGGTTCTACCAAATCTTCTGTTGTAGTTTGTATAGCTGGAACCTTTCCAGTTCTACATAACAGACCTTGCCTCGAGCTTGTCCGGATTTTGCTTTTAGATATAGGCTGGACAACCCCAAATCTTAACTAATTTAAGATATGGGCTCTTCCCATTCCATATCACATATGAAATGGTAGGCTACTGATTTGATTAGAACCCTATTCAATAGGTATGCAGCTTCTCAAGTGCATAACCCCCTAAAAGGAAATAGGTAACTCAATATTACTCATCATAGAGCACACCTTATCATATAGGGTGTATCTTCTCCGCCCCGATATACCATCGTGCTATGGTGTATACAGAGGAGTAATGCTGAGAGAGAATCTCATTCTCCTTTAGAATAGTCCAGGATTTCCGTGCTCAAGTATTCTCCTCCTCGATCTCATCAAAGGACATAATACTTTTACCCGTATTTTGGTTCTCTACTTCTCTCTTATATTCTGTGAATATCTCAAAAGGTTCTGACTTGTGTTTCAACAGGAACATATGTCTGAATCTTGAGAGATTATCAGAGAATGTAATGAAGTACAAAGAACCAGTCCTGGCATGTGTAGACAGGAGACCTTACATACATCATCATGTAACAGTCCCAAGAGTTCACTAACTCTTTCTCTGTTTCCAGTAAACGGAGCTATGGTCATCTTATCATTGTGACATGACTGGCGAGTTTCATAAGATGTAAATTCAAACTGATTTAAATATGCATCTAAATGTAACTCAGCTAGTCAGGTCGCATTGATATGACCTAGTCTACAATACCTCAAGAAGGATTCGTTCATTTCTGAACTCTTCCTCTTGTGTGTGTTCTGTATACTAAGAACTGTAGTTTGATTTAGAACATCAATGCTTTTAGATAACGTGCCTGAACCGATCAACTTTTGATATAGGAAATGTTCAAAACATTATCCATCAATACAAAAATTTTATCATTTCTTTACTAATAAAGAGAGTGATATGATTTTGTATATCAGGTTCGGTATCTAATAACATTCGTTCAGAATCAATGTATTACAATACAGGGTGACAGTGACCGACAGACTTGGCTGCAACACTTGCCCCGTTTTCTGCCTCATGAAACTTATCACCCGTTCTCAGTTTTTCTACCTTTTTGTAGCCCTATGTAACGGATTACATATCTGGGATCCTGATCCGGTATCATATACCATGGATGCGGAGGATACTAAGAAACAGTTCTGTATAATGAACACACCCGAAGATGATGCATCAGCATGCACTCTCTTCGTTTGGGCGGCACGGGAAATCTGGTATTCCCCAATTTCCTGCTCTGTCTTATAACTATTATAAGTTGGAGCGGGACCAACGTTCCCCAGCTCAGTATAACAAGCGGGTTCGGTCAATAATCCGTATTATTATCTTGATTAAGGCGTGATATGGTCGCTACCAGGAGAGAGAGAGAGAGAAGAAAACACTCAGCGTGCTCTCTTGCAAGAATAGATTGGTTATTATTTTATCTAATCAGGATGGCTCCCACTGCTTTTTATCAAATCTTCCTTCAAACCCTAAAAAGAAAGACTAGCCGGGATTAATTAAACACTACAAGTTCGCCAATCTTTCAGTCAGGTCAGTGTCGGTACTTTGAGGGAGGTACCCCGTGCTTTCGCACGGACCTAATTAATGTAAACCTCGTTTTCCCAGAGGCGTAACCTCGTTAACACCTTTTCTAGACACCTACTTGATCGGCTAATTGTAATGTATAAAACTCTCCCAGGAGTAACAATTACTCGCAGCGGGTATCGGGATCCAACTATCTCATAGAAGGTATGCAATCTCATTGCAAATTTCAACACTTGAAATTCCCGATAATATTTTGCCCCTGACGTGCTATGACCTTGACGAAAGCCAACAAACCATAGCCCGCTAGTCAAGTTCAACCCGTACATTTCTTGATTGAATTAAACCCACCCGCACGACCCTTGACGAAAGCCAACAAAGCCGCACGACTACCCTAATCCAATCGCATCGTATGCTAGCAGATAAGCAGCATATAGCTACCGCACACTGCACCTTGACGAAAGCCAACAAATGCAACACGAATACTATATACAACTTATCTGAAATGACGGAGGGCTACGACAGGTTTTTCTGAAAACTTATTGCGTAATGAACTTGATATCGTTGTAGGATTGAATGAATTTTGAAATGGAGTGTTTTTTAGGCTTTTCTAGTTTTGCTAAAGGAGTCACTCCCGGTGAAGGGATCGTCGGTCCTTTCCTCGTCGAATGAGGTGCGGGATATATCATATATATCACTGTGCAAAGCAAAAACACTTAAAAGCTATAAAAAGACAAACCGAGGGTGTAGCATCTGCCAGTTATTGCTAAAGGAGTCACTCCCGGTGAAGGGATCTCGGTCCTTTCCTTATCGAATAAAGTGCAGGATATATCATATATACCGCTATGCAAAGCAAGAACTGTAGCTACCTGTTTTATTTTGAAATTCGATTCTACAACATCTTAGGTTTCTTTTAATTTCATTAATCACATTAATGAAGTCCCATCATTTAAGTACCTAAACATCACAGATAAATACGACGTACACTTATGCCATCCGCATTCGCCTCGATGTCCCCTCATGCACCGTTAGGTTAGGTAACTAACGACAGAGCGGGGCAGGGCTAGCGCGGGTGTAAAACATAAGTAACGTCTATATAATATATCATATATACTATATATTGTATCTATCACAGAACATCACAGGATCACATCACAGATATCGCAGCAGAAGAATCATATGAAATATTGGATATACTAGGACGTCCGTGTTTTCAATACGAGCCAGTATAAAACACGGATTCCACGGTCGTGACGAATAGCCAAACCCACACCCCAAGACCCCTACGAGAGCGGCAAGCAACCCTACCAATTCTGGAGTTAGGAGACCCGGACTCGACTCCTCGAGTTGGTCTCCCACTGGACTCCAGAACCCGGTTACTTGTGCCCTCCTCCTTGTGTCTATCCTAGTGCGGAAAAGTAAATAATATACAAAAGGTGACAACTTCCGCAACCTGGAAGTGCCCCAATAAAAGAATATTACATACAAGTTTTTACATGAATGAAAATGAAAAACACTCATCTCACATAAAAAACCCCCGGCTATTCGTACACGACGATCCAATATAACATATCCAACAACACATAACATCACATGTCATCAACGTAAGTAAACATGCGCATCCCAATAGTCGTTGACATATAGCAACGAAACCGGCGATATCACATATTACACTTACGGTCACAGAAAAGAAAGTGTAAAACTACAACAGTTGGAATCCGCAACCATCTCAGACATCGCATGCCTGACCAAATGAATTACTTAGACATCGCATGCCTAACAATTATAAACCCCGCATTTTAGTCTCAAAATCGAAAACACTTTTCAATATCAAGTCGGGCAATTCAACAAGATTCCCGACATCCTGATCGAATGCTCGTCGCAAACTTCAGTAGGCGGATGCACCCCCGATACCGTCGACGAAGTGCACCAAGGCGGAACACCGCTGCCGCGAGCACCCGAACGGATGCTTTCGGCGACGGGGTTCTCCTACAGTCACTTGGTCGGGGCTATGGAGTGAGGCTGTCTATTAAGTTTACCCGGCGAGTATCCGCGTACGCTACGTGATTGCGACGGACTTTTGATCACATCAAAATTCCGTGGCAACCGATCAAGTGAGACTAAAGTGCTACGTTTATAACATTCATTCAGTTATCTCATAACTTATTGTGAATTCCAATTATTGTATCCCATTCCGGACAAATAGAAAATGTCAAACTTTCCGATCGAACAATCGAACACCCAAGTTTTTCCGATACAGATCAACACATGAAATAAGTCTAACAGCATTCAGTTCGTGCCTCAGTACCAACGGTCCGGCCGTAGAAGGGTCAAGCCAACGCCTCACATGTGGCACGCCGTACTGCCCCAAACCCGAAGGTTCAAAAGGCAGTTCAAGACGGTCACATAATCGAGTTAAGGTTTGTTGTCTTCTAGAGGGTCCATCGCGTTAATTACACTACTTAGAATGTCGTTAAACTACGGAAAAATCCAACACTTGGAAATTTCCCGACAGGGGAAAAATTGGGTATTTATATCCGGTCGAACATTTTAACATATTCTAAAATTTATCCGGAAAGCCAAATAGACAAAATTTGATACCCCGATCGAAACACCGAATCCCCAAAACAACTCCATAAAATTCAACTCTTGAATAAATTTTAAAAATACCCAGAAAATCCAGCATAATATAATAGGAGTTACTGTGCAAACAGTGTACGATGACGTCATCATTCCGCCGCGGAACCGCCGCAGAAGCCAGGCTTCTGCCGCGGTTCCGCCGCGGTTTGTACTGTTCATCAGTAAATTTTTGCGTCATAATTCTTAAAATTCCCTGCTGAATTTTTTAGCAATTTTTAATTTGGAAAAATCCACGTTTTCAGAAAAAGTACAGAGAGCAATTTGTAATAGGGTTTCGGGTTCGTTCGGAATTCAAAATCCGTCTAGACTTCGCCTAAGGCTCCAGCTAGGCTCTGATACCACTGTAGGGTTCCTAGGCATCCTAATGAGGTCTCACAAGGCATCGATCATGCCAATTTCAAAAAATCTAGGTGCCGAGAAACCCTAGAACGGATCATTGGCTAGAAATCTAGGCGAATAATGAAACTAGTTAACACTTAACTAATAGAATACGGAAATACAACCTTTGTAGATCCGGTGCTCCACCTCCACGGCTCCGCAATGAAGTCATTTCCGCTGTCCAAGTGAATTCCCGGACTCTAGCGTCGGCTTCGTCGGAGAAATGGCGAGCTAGGTCGTCGATGTCCATGCCGAAGATGATCTACGTCGAGGCATCGCTAAATCAAGCTCCGACTTCACCAAGTCAAGAAACTTGTGAAGAAAACACACTCTACTACTTGGCAACAGGTAGAGGATGAAGAAATAGGAAGTGGGTAGACTTTAGAATTGGATTTCTCACTCATTTCATCAATCTACCATTGATGAAGTCAAGGTTTTCTTCTTGAGTTCAAGGAAGAAGAAGAAGAAATGTTATGATAAGTTAATTAGAAAATAGAAATTAAAAGAATACTTATCATAATCAACCATGGTTAAGTGTAGAGACTAAACTCAAGTTAAGTGAATGGTTAGGTTAGGTATGAAGACAAAAATGGTGACTAAGTCAAAGCTTCATGAAGCTTCAACATAAATCCAAATTAGCCACCATTTTCCTTTTGCCAAAAATGAATAAATAAACAAATAAATGAATAAGTAAAAACCCTAATCATCCACTTAACCATAGTTTAATACTTTACACTTAACCAAAAAGCATGTATCATCAAACATGATACAATCATGTGCACAAAATCATATCGCATATGCAATGCGCACACCCGAGTGAGAATATCCATTTAAAGTGAACCGATACTAGTTAATGCAAAGTAATATATCAAATATATAATTATACATTAAATCATTAAATCAACACTTGATTTAACGATCCGGTCATATCACACATAACCGACTAGTATCCAATGTATCGGTTTATCGAATCAATCCTTGAGTCGATAACTAGGTTATATCGCATACAACCATTCGATACATTCATCGCGAGAATAGAATACGGTATCATATACACGCATTATTCTCGGTCCCGCACATATCTCATATGCACTCCTATTTCGTTTCGCTTGAGCCAGGAAACCTCTGTGTAGGACTCTAAAGACTCGTCAATACGCCGGCAGCAGATGATGATCATATCAAACACCCACAAGCCGCAAGCGGTCTGCTAAACGTAACGGCCACCCGGGTATTGAGCGATCAGAAGATCGATGAGCAAGCCCGCTCACACTCCAGTGAATCCAACCAGTAACACTACCGTACAGTCCGGTCTGATCGTCTGATATGTCGCATACCTCGCCTAGGGGTGGTAAATGTCAGACCCCAATAGCTCGATAAGTCGTGTCGATATGAGGTCTATAACAATCTGAGAAACTACTGGTAACACTTACCAGTAAATCTCAGCAACCCTGGCCAGGGATTTCCTGTTATAGCCAATCAAACACACCGCAACATCAACTCCCTATACCGGGAGAGACGAATCCCCTCCTATCGCTCATTGCCTCCATGTGACTCAGGACTGTACCCAAAAACCACCGTTTTGCACGCCCTCTTGGACGTGGTAAGATGGAAATCAAAGCACAGTGGGAACTACACAAGACTCTATGACGATCTCGGGTCAACAGACTACTCTGTACCAGTGTCACCAGAGAACTGCCATCTGACGTGAGGTATAATACCATCTGGTAGTTCTCGGCGAGTCCGTCCAGTGTACCCAGTCTCTACTGAGCACCCGTATATCATCTCTGATGTCAAACACCGATGGATATGGGATCATCCATCGCCCATCTGTATGGGTCGAGAAGGTACACGCTAGTCTACTCTGGTATATCGATGCCCCGTCTCGATACACCCACGACTAGGGACTTTGAAGGATGTACTTATGGACTACCATGTCCCCACTAGTATGATCCACATCATAGTCCAGGTAGTCAAGTACACATCCTAAGGGCTTTACCAACAAGTAATAGAGAGGCAATCTGTGTACACGTTAAGGTAAAGAGCAACCAGATAGCATACTATCATGTCGAGCAAGAAAGTCCTCCCTATATATGTCCCAGCATCCACTACAATATACATCCAATGTACAGTAATGGCCTCTAGGGCATACATATAACTAACACTTCCCACTCCACATCTGATATGGTGTGGTAGGCACAGTCTTGGTTGGAACCTTGTTCAAAAGATATGCAGCTGATTCTAGTGCATAACTCCAGAAAGATCGCGGTAACTCAGCCTTACTCATCATGGAACGAACCATATTCAATAGGGTTCGATTCCGCCTTTCCGATACACCGTTGTGTTGTGGTGTGTATGGAGGAGTAAGCTGAGAGAGAATTCCATTCTCTTTTAAGTAACCCAGGAACTCGGCACTTAAGTATTCACCACCTCGATCAGATCTCAGTGTCTTGATACTTTTGCCTGTTTGGTTTTCCACTTCATTCTTGTATTCCTGGAATTTCTCAAAGGCCTCGGATTTATGCTTCATCTAGAAGATATGTCCATACCTAGAGAAATCATCCGTAAAAGTAATGAAATAGGAATAACCACCTCGCGAATGTGTAGATATTGGACCACACGCATCGCTGTGTATGAGTCCCAAGAGCTCGCTCGCTCTTACTCCGTGTCCAGTAAATGGAGTCTTTGTCATCTTTCCCATGAGACAAGATTCACAAGTAGCATAAGATTGATATTCAAACGGATTCAAATATCCTTCTTTATGTAACTTAGTCAACCATGTTTCATTGATGTGACCTGGTCTACAATGCCATAAGAAAGCCTGATTTATTTCTGGAGACTTTCTTTTAAGTGTGTTCTGGACATTAAAAACCTGAGCTTGATTCAATACGTATATACCATCATCTAATGTACCGGACCCAATCAGAACTTGATTTAGGTGGATGTGACCCACATCGCTTACGAATGTAAAATCATATCCCTCTCTCGAAAGTGAGGACACTGATATGATATTACAAGTCAAACTAGGTACATACAAACAGTTACGTAGAATCAATATCTGCCCACTTGTCAAACCTAGGCGATATTCTCCCACGGATTCAGCGTCCACGCTCATTCCGTTTGCAACTCTGAGAGACAAATCACCTGCCCTGATAACTCTACGGTTTCTCAAAGCATATAATGAATTACAGATATGAGATCCTGCTCCGGTATCTAGTATCCAGGAAGTAGAGTTAATTGACAAACGGTTCTCAATTACATACACACTCGAGGCCGAAGCCATAACATGCTTCGAATCCTGGCTACTGGCTTCCAAAGCCCTGCAATCCTTCTGCCAATGCCCGTTCCCATAACAATAGGAACATCCCTCCTTCCCTACACCAAGTCCCGAAACTTTTACTCTTCCCTTTCCTTCTACTTTACTGACACCGTATATCGGCTTTGTGGAGGTCTTCTTCTTTTCACCCTTTGCTTTCGTCCTGCATGCAGAAGAAGAAGGTCCCCCATTAAGTAGAGCGGGTGTCTTCCTGGTTTCTTTCAGGGTGTAAGTAGAGGGTAGGGACTGTGGAAATAAGTCAGCGTATGACCTGTTTCCCAATGTGGTCTCCAAGTCCTTGAGCTCATCAATATAGCTAGTCATCGTAAGGACGTCGTCCCCTACAGATGACCCGAGAGCCAACCTCGCTTGAAGTAATTCGTTCGAGGTCTCATATCTTGCGATACGAGATTGCTCTCCATATAAATCTTTGTTATGGAGAAAAATGGAAATTAAGTCCATCTTCTCGTACTGCTTCTGGTATACACCATCAACTGAAGCCAACATGAGGCACTTGGCATTCGCACTATCCTTTTCCCTTGTCTGACGGATATCCATATCCGCGACGGTGGAAACTGGACCTGGGACGGTGGGGGCTTGAGTAGTAATAGGGTGGTCCAGCTTGTCATAGGCAACGGACATCTGGACAGACCTTTGCCAATCATAAAAGTCAGATTCAGTCATATTGTTATCTAGATGTAACCTAGTCATGGTCACATGGTCGCTGCAATGAGAGAGAGAGGGAACACTTTAGCATGATGCTCTTGCAAGTTTAGAGTGCTTTTTAGTTTATCTAAACTGGATGGCTCCCACTGTTTCTCGAATCCTTCCTCAAACCATAAAAGAAGAATTAGCCATGACTGATCTCACCGTACAATTCTTGCTTAACCGTTCAGCCAGGCTAGTGTCGGTACTTCGAGGGAGGTTTTACGACGCTTTCGCGAAGTTCCTTAATTAAATAACCTCTTTTCTCTGGAGGCGTAGACCCGCTGACACTGTTCTAGACACCTACTTGTTTATAGCATTGATCGTTAAGTGACGAATCTCCTGATGAGTAGCGGATACTCACAGTAGGATCGGGATCCAAATATCATCGTATGATAATGCTGAAGGAATCCTACCAACATTATCAAACTCCAAATGGTATGCAACACTAGCAAGTTTCAGTTTCTTTAGAAACCCCCGATGTGGATTTTTGCCCCATGCTCTTATGACCTTGACGAAGGCCAACAAATCATAAGTCACATGTCAAGTTCTGCCCATCATTATCCCTGTTAATTTGAACCCACCCGTACATACCCTTGACGAAGGCCAACAAGGTAATACGACTGTCCCAAACCAACGCATCTATCTATGCTACATACGAATACCCCAGCAGCTACCAAACACTATGCCTTGACGAAGGCCAACAAACATAGCTTGAATACTACTGACCATCTATATGAAATGACAGAGGGCTACGACTGGTTTTGGCGAAACCGTGAACGTAGTGAACTTGATATAATCGAAGGAACCTGATAGCTTTTTAAAAGGAGTGGTTAAAGCTCCGCAATTAAAAATTATGCTCTTTTTAAAATAACCGAGTGGTTTCTTTTAAATTTGTTCCAACGATTCAACTTTGGTTTGTTTTCTTTGCATTAAAATAATGCGTCCCATCAATTAACCTATCATTGCATAAAACAACGAAAATACAACGTCCTCTTATGCCATCCGCATTCGCCACTGGGCCCCGTCATTCACCCGTTAGGTTACTTAACTAACGACAGAGCGGGGGCTGGGGTAGCGCGGGTGCAAAACATAAGTGATGCCTAATAGATATCATATATAGATATTGTACATTCGTCAGACGCAATAATAGGCATTCCAGATCACAGATGAACATTATTGGATATACAAGCAATCCGCGTTTCCTTTGAGCCTGCAATGAAAGACGGATTACACAGTTGTGATGAATAGCCATTACCCCACCCTAGACCCCTACGGGTACGGCAAACTACCCGCCAAGTACCCGAAGTGAAGCGGTCTCCCTCAACAACGTGAGTAGGCCACTAATCACTTCAAAGTACCTGGTAGTTTGTGCACCCCACCTTGGGTCTATCCTAAGAGCAGAAAATAGTAAATGAAATAATACAACGGTGGCTACAACCTCATCCCAGATGTGCCCCGCAAAAGAATATTACATCATATTACAATTTACATCGAACGGAAGAATATAAAAACTCATCTCAAACCCCGGGCTAATCATCACAACGATCCAATGAAGTTCATATACACAAACCAGTAAAAACCATTACAGAAATGTACAACCCCCTGCTAACCGACATACTAGCAATTAGGGGAGGTTTACGAACACATTAAACATCACAGATAAAACTTGATTAGCAAATAACTTAGAATTTCGATCGACAACCTTTTTTCCGTCTTTACCCCAAATGCAAGCCAGCACTGAAATAACGTGGGCAGAAACACAATTTACAGAAAAACAGAACACCCAAAACTAAGAGTTACTATGTAAATACGAGTCAACTCGGAGTTGACTCGGCCGCGGATCCGCGGCGGATTGCACTAATCCGCCGCGCTTCCGCGGCAGTCTCACCGAGTTGGGATCTCGTATTTCTCTAGTAATCTTAGAATTCCCTGCTGTGAATTTTCATACCTCTGAAATAATTTTTTCGACAAGTTTAAAATTGACAGAAACTTGAGGGGTTTGGGGTTAAGTTTTCGTGTTTTTCCGACGATCGAAGTTCTAATTAGTTGCTAACAAGCTAGTAAAGGTTTAGTAGGCTCTGATACCACTGTAAGTCCATGTCACGCACCCCACGAGCTCGCGGGGAGGCGGAATATGTGAAAAACAATTATCAAAGCTTTGTAACACGGACTTGAGCACACGGATCGTGTCTAAACCATTACTAGCAAACTACGAAAGGTTTAACTACTCGGATTCGAAGTTATACCTCACATTACTTGTCCTTCGGGTCTTCATCGCTGTCCTCCACACCTCGTAGGCTCTATGGAACATGGGCACCTCAACGGCCTCCTCGAGTCAAAGACGATCCACCCGAGAGTCTATAGTCCGAGTTCCTATCTCAAATCTGAGTTAACTACAGCTTCTAGATCGCTAATCTAGAAGTTCTAGAGGGTGTAGAGTAATTAGATGGATTACGTAGTCACTAAAACTCTAGGATTCTCAACTCATGAGAGCTTTTAGGGTTTTGAGGAAGAAGATGAAGACTTGAGGAGAGAGAAAGCTTTTGTGATAATGATAATGAATAATACTCATGAAAGAATATAATGAAGCATACAAATATCTCTTGATAAATATCTAGAAATATCTTGTGAGCTTCATTTAATCCTAAGGGTGAATCACCTCATGAGTCATTAAGCATTTAATGAAAACTTACAACTCATCTCTCCACCTCATTTTTGTTTAATCCAAAAAGAAATAAATACAAATGAGTCATCTTCTTCTAGAAGCTTCCCGACAAATTATGAGACTGCCCCTCCCATCCGTATTTCCGAAAAACACGGATAATCTTTGACTGAATAAATTCATCTGTATAATACTAGAATCTGGCTTAAACCAAAGCCCGCTAGTATTATCTACCCGATCATAATACGTGCACAAGTGTACGTAAGTGATCGCGGCCTCGCCGTAAAACCATACGGCCTCTACACCTTTTGCCCGGTGCAGAGAAACTCTCTGTATGGGACTCTAAAGACTCGACACTACGCTGGCAGTGGGTTTAACCACAGGCCGCAAGCGGTACTAGCTGTGTAAGTCCATGTTACCCGTCCCCGGTTCTTTGGGGTTGCGGAAATGATGAAAAACGATTTTTCTTTTGGGGTTAACATGGACTCAAAATACGGATTTTTGTTAAACAACTATCTAACAACCTAACTAGGAGTTTTACCTACTCGGTTAGGGGGTTATACCTTAACTTGAACTCCTTCTCTTCGACTCCTTGTGGTGGTCGGATGGTTCTCTCCTCGTCGTCTCCTTGTGCCGAAGATGGATCCACCTGAAAGCTTCTACCTTTGGCTCCAACCTCAATCTTGAGGAAACTAGAACACTTGGTTTGCTAGACCTTGTATACTAGGATGAGTAGAGAAGTGTTTTGGGTTTTATCTCTATGGTTCTTGCTTCTCAACACATGAGACAATAGAACCATGAACTAGAGAGAGAGCAAGAGGAAGAGGGAGAGCTTGAGGATGAGAGAGAGTGAGAATGATAGAATGAGCAAGACTTTTCTCACCCTTGCTCTCATAATCCAAAATAATCATAACTCATAATAATAATTGAGTATTATGCGATGGTTGTTATCATATCAAATGGCAATATCATTTCATGCATTAAATGCAATTTGTGAACAAACAAGCAAGCCAAGGTCAATGCCAAGAAATGATAGCCATTGTCATGATGATGGTCAACAAGTCCAACCTAGTCAACTAAGTCAACAAGTCAACAAAGTCAACCTTTCAACCCAACCATGGCACAATAATACTTAATTAATATTATCATTAATCATATTTCTTATTCTCATTAGGGTTTAGCAAAAGTCAACAGTCAACAACCCTAATGAGAATCCTCTGCCTCTGTCTCTGTCAACCGTGCATACACACCCGCATCCGCGTTCCGAGGAACACGGATACAAATGAGATAAAACCAATCCCAAAACGTACACTAGGATCTGGCTTAAACCAAAGCCCGCTAGTGATAACTGCCCGGACACTAAACGTGCACAAGTGCACGGATGTGACCGAACCCTGTCGCAAAACCATGCGACCTCTACTCTTTTACCTAAAGGCGAATAGCTCTCTGTGTGGGACTATAAAGACTCGACACTACGCTGGCAGTGGGTTTAACCACAGACCGCAAGCGGCACTAGCTGTACGTAGTAGATGCCGATAAGAAGACGGACGAGGTGAAATCCATCTGAACTCCTACAGAGCCTGAATGTGACAATCTGCGTACAGTCCGGTCTGTTCATCTGAGAATATCGCATGGCGGGCCTAGGGGGCGGTAAACGTCAGTCCCCTAATAGCGGTACAAGTCGTGTCGGAGTGTAGCCCAGAACACCCTGAGA
The DNA here is from genome assembly GCA_030015575.1 of Agapanthus africanus. NCBI lineage: Eukaryota > Viridiplantae > Streptophyta > Magnoliopsida > Asparagales > Amaryllidaceae > Agapanthus > Agapanthus africanus. The sequence goes on along the minus strand of JASDDO010000022.1, from coordinate 296,026,393 downwards.
TAACACTGGAAACCTACCAGTATATCTCGCTTGCCCTGGCCAGGGACTTTGTGTAATGGCTCTCCTAGACACAGCGCGATATCAACCCCCAATAGCGGGAGAGACGAATCCTGTCTAACCGTCACTGCCTCCAAGTGCTTCGGGACTGCACCCAACTACTACCTGTTTGCACGACTCCTTTGAGCCGTGCTAGGGTAGTAATCTAAGTACAGTGGGAACACACTCGAGGCGAAGTGACAGTGTCAAGTCAGCGGACTAAGCTGTACTCATGTCACCTTGGAACTGATAACTGACGATAGGTATAGTACCAACCAACAGTTCCTGATGAGTCCTGTCCAGTGTACTCGTAACCTAACGAGCACCCGCATACTATCTCAAGTACGACGTACTGACGGCTGTGGGACAGACCGTCTCCCCTGCTGGGATGAGAAGCTCATACGCTAGTCTACTCCGGAGTATCGATGCCCTGTCTCGATAGTCCTACGACTAGGGACCTGCATAAGGATGTGCTTGTAGATTACCCAGCCCCTACGAGTGTGACTGCCATCACAACGCTGGTAATCAAGCAAAGATCCTAAGGGCTCCACTAATGTGTATAGGTGATGTACTAAAAGAAACACATGTACACATTAAAATAGAAACAAACCAAGTAGCATACTACTATTTTGAGCAAGATTGTCTATACAAGGTGAATATCCCAAGCTTCCATTAAGTAATATACAAACTAGTATGATACAGTAATGGCCTCTAGGGCATATACACTAACAATCTCCCACTTGCACTAAGGCCATGTACTGGCGTATCAAAGACCTATCATCTCGATCAGCCGCTCGAACTGAGTCTGGGGTAAGGCCTTCGTGAATGGATCAGCAGTGTTATCTTCCGTAGCAACTCTCCGAACCTCGATCTCCTGGCGACCCACGATCTCCCTGATCAGGTGATACCGCCTCAAGATGTGTCTGGACTTCTGATGGGACCTGGGTTCCTTCGCTAAAGCTATAGCCCCGTTGTTGTCGCAATACAGAGGTATTGGATCAACAATGGACAGAACCACCTAAAGTTCTGTCAAGAACTTCCTTATCCAGACGGCTTCTTTTGCAGCATCTGCAGCAGCGATATATTCCGCTTCCATCGTCGAGTTAGCAACGGTTTCCTATTTGGAACTCTTCCAACACACCGTCCCTCCATTGAGGGTAAAGACATAACCCGACATGGACTTGGAATCATACTTGTCACTCTGGAAACTGGAGTTAGCAAAGACCTCGATCTGGAGGTCTTTTCCGCCATACACCAAGAACATCTCCTTAGTCCTTCTCAGGTACTTGAGAATGTTCTTTACCGCTATCCAGTGCTTCTCCCCAGGGTTTGACTGATACCGGCTTACCACACTCAGTGCATAAGCTATATCTGGTCTGGTACACAACATCGCATACATTATAGAGCCTACCGCAGAAGCGTAGGGTATAATAGACTTGCGATCCCTTTCCAAATCAGTCTTGGGAGACATCTCCTAGGAGAGGGTGATCCCGTGACAAGCCGGTAGATTACCGCGCTTGGAATCTTCTGTAAGTGCATGGCGGAGCCCCAGCCGTCAATCCGATGCCAAAATGCGGAAACGATACTTTTCTTTAAACTTTTAAACCGGCACCACCGTGCACTTTAAACTCGGATCGGGCCATTAACCTACTCTTAGCAAACAAGAGAAGGGGTAGAGAGATATACCGAGCGATCCGTGTCCTTCGGTCTTCTCGTGGTCGTCTCGATCTCCCCGCGGAATCTCCGGTCTTCATCTCCTCGTCGGAAGGGCACCACATCGCCGGGTTCTTTTACGGGCTCCCACCTCTGGACCGAGGCAACTCAGGCATGAAGTTGACAAGTCGACGTGTCCAAGAAAATTGTAGATGAAGTGTAGGATGGTTTGTCTCTTGGGGTTACTAGAAGTTGCCTTTTGGTGGAGGAAATGAACTATCAACTTTTGTGGTGGCTTTTGGGAATTTTTGTAGTAAGCAAATGAGAACAAAATCCCTCACAAAAATAAATTCCCTCACCCCTCAAGAAGTGGCCGGCCTCAACATACAAAGAATGAGAAGAGGGAGTGAGCCAAAAGAATAATGCAAGAGAGAAGGAAAAGAGTGATGATGAGAAGAAATGATCACAAGCAAAGTCCAACACTCCATCAACCATCATAACTCCAAAAGTCAAGCAATGATGAAGTCAAATGAAGTCAATGGATGGTGCACCATCATGAAACCATCATTATGCAAAAGTCATCTCAATTGTTAATTGCACAATTGCAAATAACCCCCTCCACCAAATTTCAGCCAAATAAAGGAAACAAAGGAAATTGGCCGAAACGGAATGCAAACTGACAACTTCAAAAAACTGATCCCGTAATAAATTACAGGAAAACCCCGCGACTGTATATACATACTCGCATTTGTATTCCGACCGAATACAAATGCAATGAGACAAAATCTACACTGTACAATACTAGAATCCGGCTTAAACCAAAGCCCGCTAGTATTATCCGTCCGATCATGATCTGTGCAATACCGCACGTATATGATCGAACCCTGCCATATCTTCATACGGCCTTTATAGAGTTTCGCCCGAAACTTGAGAAAACAGTCTGTGGGGGACTCTAAAGACTCGTCAATACTATGGTTGTGGATTTAACCACTAACACGTCAGAGATATTAGCCATACGTAAGGGGCTACCAGGTATTGACCAAAAGGGACGTCGATGAGCGAACTCATCCTGATAGCCTACAGAGCCTGTCAGTGACAATATTCGTACAGTCCGGTCCGTTCTTCTATGAGCATCGCATGGCGGGCCTAGGGGGTTAGTAAAAGTCGGACCCCCAAAAGCGGTACAAGTCGTGTCGGAGTGTAGCCCAGAACACCCTGGAATATTACTGGAATACCTACCAGTAAATCTCCTGCCTTGGCCAAGGACTTCGTGTAATGGCTCTCCTAGACACAGCGCGACCTCACCCCCAATACCGGGAGAGACGAACCCCTGAAGATCCGCTCACTGCCTCCATGTGGCTCGGGACTGTACCCAACTAAAACCTGTTTGCACGTCTCCTTTGAGCGTGGTAGGGTAGTAATCAAAGTACAGTGGGAACTCACACGAGACAAATGACGATCTCAGGTCGATGAACTAACATGTACACATGTCACCAGGGAACTGCTATCTGACGTCAGGTATAAGACCAACTAGCATGTTTCCGGCGAGTCCTGTCCGGTGTACTCATAACCCAATGAGCACCTGTATACATCTTAGGTGAACCAACTGACACCAGTGGCTTGTGAGACCGGCCACCGCCCCTCGTCGGGGTCTCGACTGTATACACTAGTCTACTCTGGAGTATCGATGCCCTGTCTCGAAACTCCCACGACTAAAGACCTTTTAAGGATGTGCTTATAGACCCCAGCTCCCACATATATGATCGCCATCATACTGATGGTCATCAAGCAAGAATCCTAAGGGCTCTATCAACGTGTAATAGTGACCTGTAAGGTCACCTGAAGCAGTACACGATAATAAAGGTAAACCAGATAGCATACTATCATCTTGAGTAAGACTGTCCTACCGGCATAGGTCCTCCATCAATCATTGCAATCACGTGCCTGTGATCCAATAATTGACTCTGAGGGCACTATCTCCAACAATCTCCCACTTGCACTCAAGGCTAATTATTGCGATGTCGCATACTCACAGCCGTGTGATACCGAACACCCAACTCCTCTACTAATCAGTCTCACAAAACCAGTTTGCGAATCTAATGTGTTCGAGGAATAGCCTCAGTGAGTGGATCCGCCTTGGTGTTTCTTTCTATGTCTCTCTTTATCTCAAGTACGCGGAGAAAGCCATCTCCCGAAATGAGCAATACCTGTCTTAGAAAATGTCTGGATATCTGATGGGACCTAGCTCATAAATGAACTCCAAATCCAAACTTCTTAGACTGTATCGTCAACTGAACTTAATCAGTATCCTGCGTCATGCCTCCCTCAGTATCCCCTTGGACCACCTGTCCAAAATACTGCCCCTCGTCAGAAGGAAAACTATAACTCTGACAACCTCTCTGTCATCCATGTCACCTTGGAAGCCTGGAATGATAACTGTCTCCTAAAAGAGACTGTTGTTATCATATCCCTAGAACATCCACTTATGTTCTAAAACTGCTTCCGTTCGTTTCTCCAGGATTGGATCAATATCAACATATTGCATCTCGTGCAAAAAACAATATCTGGTGTGGTACTTGACATCTCATGATTGACTCAATTGCCTAAGCAAGTGATCTGCCAATCATGCACATCCCTCTCCACTTTAGTCTGTAAGACACCTTTAGAGAGGGTGACTCCATCACCTGCAGGTACACTACCGTGCCTGGAGTCGTCCATTCTAAAACACCTTCAGAATGCTGTCTAAGTACCCTGATTAGGAAACTACCCAAATCCAGATCTAAACCCATAGATCCAGTAACCAGAATGTCTTGATATTATATCCAAGTCCCTTGTGGAAAAACCACTGTGTGACAACCAAAGTATAACCGATCGTAGTATAGGAACATCACTTCCTACTCTGTGTATGTCATCCAAATACCAGGACATCACACCCTAATACCTTCTTAACAGATCCATCCCCTATTTTGATGAAGTCAAACCTATGACTGTCATATCAGAAATAGATGATCTATCTCCGCTACATCTGCTTTAGTCTATAAATAGACATAAGCTACTTGTCCACCAATGCTTCCGCTGCTCCCACTAACTACGACAACCCTCTGGCAGAGTCATATACACGTACACTTCTAAAGATAGTTTAGAACGACGCTATACTCATCCTCCTGCCCGGTCTCGCAGCTTGGAACAACAACAATGGCAAGTCTGGGTAAACAAGAACCTCCCTGTCACCGTCCTTGAGGCTACCGGAGTACCCCTCGGGTGCCTGAGGTTACCTACCGTATCTGCGGAGTGGACAATGGAATGTCAAGCCAGATTGAATCTTTAGGTTCCTATCAAACTTTCAGTAATCGTTTGCGGTTCTGGAATCACTTCCAGTTCTACCATACTCCCACTACTGTTTTCTGAAAAAAATCCATTTTTGTTAAAACTGTGGCGAGTCAAGAACAATATCACTATTGATCTTCCAGATGGTAGAAAGTCAACCCTCGTCATAGCCTGGGTCAACCCACAAACAGCCATTACAGAAACGTGCCTTGAGTTATCCAGAGTCTGGTTTTAAGCATAAGCCGGACAACTCCCCGTACCTTAACATCGTTAAGATATGAACTGTTCTATATCCAATATAGAACCAGAGGCACTGATTTAATTGAACCAGATTCAAATCATGCAGCTGTCTCCAGTGCATGTCAACTAAATGGAGAGAGGTCATTCAACATTACTCAACTTAGGAGTGCTTCCAATTATGAGTAATCTGAAAGAGAAGCAAGTTCTCTAAATCATTACTATCAACTGAATACCATACACAAGTATCTACATCTTCGATCACTTTGAAGAATCCCGATACTTGCAATACCTGGTTCTCTACTTTAATCTTATACTTATAACTTCTCAAAACTCAGACCTTGTATTTCCACGAAACACATGTCTAAGAACTAGAGAAGTCACAAGTAAACAGAATATAGTGCGAGGACCAACCCCTCTGTCTTAATGGACACTGGACAGCATACAATACTCTGTATAAGTCCCTTGAGTCTGATAACTCAATCCATGTGTGTCATAGGTTGAAAACTGTACTTATGGTTATGAAGAATTACACCAATGTTCAATGCTCCTTACCTAATCATCCCTTGATATAGGTAAATGTCATGGACATAATTTCAAAAAGGTAAATCTCACTCTATAAAAATAGACGTACAGATATATCAATTTGAAATTGGTGCATAACAACGGATATTCAAAACCAAATGTTTGCCGTCCGGCAAACAGCCCAGGCGATTTCCTCAAATATCACCAATTACAACGAATTCCGATATAATGAGGACAATCACCTAATTCCCAATAACTTACTCCCACTCATCATCTGTAAAACCATACAGATGTGAGAATCATACCTGGTAAATACATACCCTAGAGCAAGTGTCTAATTGAGAAATCAGTTTTCTATTAACAGTACACAGTGAAACTGAAACATTAAAATGTTTCGATGGGGTATCCAGGTATTCCTAGTAATGTCTCTTCCATTATCCAGATTCACAACTGTAACCGTATATTTCTTTACCATCTCTCCAAATCCCTTTATATGTCTTTAGTCATTACCTTCTGTACACCCCTTTAGGCCAAATGGTTTTCTTCCTTCCCTACCTTTCGGCACCAGCCTATGGTTTGGAAGAAGACTATCCAATAAGCATAATGGGTGTACTGTCCTAATCCTAGGAGCACTCGTAATGCGAGAGAAGGTGAAGATAAAAGACACCTGAATAAACCTTATTCCTATTTCTCCCAACCAGAATCCATCCCCGAACTGGAACAAGTTCCTTTCGAGTTCGTATATAACCATACGATGGAGTATCCAAATAACTGTGGATCTTCGTAGTGATACGGAGTGTCCTGGAGAAATGCAAAGGTGAAGTGGGAGTGGTAATGAAATACTTGGTTTGGTCGTGAATAGCAGTCGCAATTTACTTTGCCCTCCTTCTAATCCCTTTATTTGTCTTTACTTAATACCTTCTGTACACCATCGTTATGCTAATTGGTTTTCTTCATTCCCCACCGTTCGGCACCAGCCTAAGGTTTGGAAGAAGACTATCCAATTTGCGTAATAGGTGTACTATTTCCTACACCAAGGAGTACTCGCAACCTGAGAGAAGGTAAAAGGAAAAGACAACTGAATAGTCCTATTCGTTTTCTCCAGAACCGGAAACCATCATCGAATAAATTCCTTTGAGTTCGTATATAACCATACGATGGTTTTGTCCAATGGAAGTGGACGTTCGTAGTAATACGGGGTGTCCTGGAGAAGAGGGTAAAAGTAGGAGTGGCAAAGAGGTTTGCAACTCTGACAATCCAAAAGCCAATGTTAAGAAAGTTCGGTTAATTTGGTCACTGAGTCATAGTCTAGGGTCGGATCATGGTCGCTGCCAAAGAGAGAAAGAAAAGAAACACTCAGCGTGCACTCTAACCTAGATCAGAATGGTTATCACTTTATCTAATCAGGAAACCTCCCACTGTACCGTCAAATTCTCCTCCAAACCTGAAAGAAGAATTAGTCGGGATCACCCGAGGAGTAAACCAACTCATCAGTGGGAATCGGGATCCAACTATCATCGCATGATAACGTGACGGAATCCGCTCACGTTATCACACTCCAGAAGGTATGCACATATCTGGCAAGTTTCAGTTTCTTTAGAAACTCCCGATGTGATTTTTACCCCATGCTCTTATGACCTTGACTTTGGCCAAAAAATCATAAGTCACATGTCAAGTTCTACCCGTCATTCTCCAGGTTGATTTGAACCCACCCTTACCTACCCTTGACTTTGGCCAACAAGGCAGTACGACTGTCCCAAACCAACGCATCTATCTATGCTGCATATGAATACCCAATAGCTACCAAACACTGTGCCTTGACTTTGGCCAACAAACACAGCTTGAATACTATTGACTATCCATATGAAATGACGGAGGGCTAAGAATGGTTTTTGGCGAATAACCTTTAACGTAATGAACTTGATATCGTTGAAGGAACCAGATAGCTTTATAAAAATATTGTGACGAAAACCTTTGCTAAAGAGGTCACTCCCGGTGAAGGGATCTCGGCTCTTTCCCCGTAGAATGAGGTGCAGGATATTCCAACTGAATACCACGATGCAAAGTAAAAGTAAACGACTATAGTGAAGTTATTGCCCTGACGCAAACTTCTGTCCAAGGGGTCACTCCCGGTGAAGGGATCTCGGCCCTTGCCTCGTCGACTGACGTGCAGGATATTCCAACTGAATACCACTGTGCAAAACAAAAGAGAACGTCCTTGCAATAACAGCTTTTTGAAAAATGTTCCAACAATATCAGAATAGGTTTGTTTAGCTTGCATTGATCCGAATCAATGCAGTCCCATCAATTGATCATACCAATAAAGAACGAAAATAATGATGTACGTATATGTCATCCGCATTCGCCACTGGGTCCCGTCATTACCCGTTAGGTTACTTAACTAACGACAGAGCGGGGACTGGACTAGCGCGGATGCAAAACATATACAACATCTACTAGTATATATATCAATATATAATATTCTCTCAAGGAGTGATAAAATGCAACATCACAGAAATGTAATAAGTATCACAGAACAATACAGATATCTAGGATCCCCGGGTTTCATAGAGCCGCTACTGAAACCTGACGTTCCCCTGGTCGTGTAGATAGCCTGTGCAATGAAATCCTAGACCCCTACGGGCGCGGCAAGTTACCCGCCAAAACCTGAAGTGAGGCAGCCTCCTTCAGCAACGTGAATGGACCACCCAGCACTTCACGGAATCCGGTAACTTGGGCACCCCTCCTTAGGTCAACCTGTACCCCCTACGAGTGTGGCGAATAGCCCGCCAATTCTAGAGTGAAGCCCCCTCCGTCTCAAAGCCATGAGATGCGGGCTCGTTGCCCTCTAGAACCCGGCTATCCGTGCACCCCTCCGCGGGGTAATCCTAGTACAGAAAGTAAAATATACATACAACGGGTACATCGACCTCAACCCGGTCGTGCCCCAAAAGAATAATATACAAACAGGCAGTGACGGCAGTCCACATGTCGGACGCTCGCCCCGCAATATCAAATGTACATAATAAACCAAACTGTACTACCATTGCATCCAGGCTATCCACCATGACAATCTGCAACATCACAGCACAACACAGAACATCAACGTGAATGTCACGTTCGCAAATCCGTCTAAAAGGGCTATAGCAGTTAGATAGGATTTACCGATCAAATGACATTCACGGTCGCAGATATAATGTAAATACTGTGAACTAACATGTTTAAAATTTTCGATCGACTGAATTTTCCGAAGTGGGCCCCAAGCACAACTGTAGCACTCAAAAACATCTTGTCCCAAAAAGAATATACCAGAAACCCTATTTCCATTTCAGTAAACCACTGTAGAAATTTGGTGCGGTTTGGCCACAAAACGGCGGCGGTTCCGCGGCCAAAACGTGGTTTTGGCCGCTGATCCGCTGCGCTACAGTAATATCAGCCAACCAAATTTTCACAGAATGCATAAAAAACCCTGCACGTATTTTTCCAATATACCAAATAATTTTTAGAGCAAGGAAAAATTCGACAGAAAGTGCGACATGGAAATGCGGTTTTTGGAAAATCCGATCGATCGAACTTGTAAACACGTTAGAGCAAGCTAGACTAGGTTAATGGCGTGGCTCTGATACCAGTGTAAGTGCACGGCGATGCCCCAGCCGTCAATCCGAGGCCAAAATGCGGAAACGATACTTTTCTTTAAACTTTTAAACCGGCACCACCGCGCACTTTAAACCCGGATCGGGCCATTAACCTACTCCTAGCAAACAAGAGAAGGGGTAGAGAGATATACCGAGCGATCCGTGTCCTTCGGTCTTCTCGTCATCGTCCCGATCTCCCCATGGAATCTCCGGTCTTCATCTCCTCGTCGGAAGGGCACCACATCGCCGGGTTCTTTTACGGGCTCCCACCTCTGGACCAAGGCAACTCGGGCACGAAGTTGGCGAGTCGACTTGTCCAAGAAAACTGTAGATGAAGTGTAGAATGGTTTGTCTCTTGGGGTTACTAGAAGTTGCATTTTGGTGGAGGAAATGAACTATCAACTTTTGTGGTGACTTTTGGGAATTTTTGTAGTAAGCAAATGAGAACAAAATCCCTCACAAAAATAAATTCCCTCACCCCTCAAGAAGTGGCCGGCCTCGACATACAAAGAATGAGAAGAGGGAGTGAGCCAAAAGAATAATGCAAGAGAGAAGGAAAAGAGTGATGATGAGAAGAAATGATCACAAACAAAATCCAACACTCCATCAACCATCATAACTCCAAAAGTCAAGCAATGATGAAGTCAAATGAAGTCAATGGATGGTGCACCATCATGAAACCATCATTATGCAAAAGTCTTCTCAATTGTTAATTGCACAATTGCAAATAACCCCCTCCACCAAATTTCAGCCAAAGAAAGGAAACAAAGGAAATTGGCCGAAACGGAATGCAAACTGGCAACTTCAAAAAACTGATCCCGTAATAAATTACAGGAAAACCCCGCGACTGTATATACATACCCGCATTTGTATTCCGACCGAATACAAATGCAATGAGACAAAATCTACACTGTACAATACTAGAATCCGGCTTAAACCAAAGCCCGCTAGTATTATCCGTCCGATCATGATCCGTGCAATACCGCACGTATATGATCGAACCCTGCCATATCTCCATATGGCCTCTACAGCGTTTCTCCCGAAACTTGAGAAAACAGTCTGTGGGGGACTCTAAAGACTCGTCAATACTTTGGTTGTGGATTTAACCACTAGCACGTCAGAGGTATTAGCCATACGTAAGGGGCTACCAGGTATTGACCAAAAGGGACGTCGATGAGCGAACTCATCCTGACACCCTACAGAGTCTGTCAGTGAAAATATCCGTACAGTCCGGTCCGTTCGTCTATGAGCATCGCATGGCGGGCCTAGGGGTTGGTAAAAGTCAGACCCCCAAAAGCGGTACAAGTCGTGTCGGAGTGTAGCCTAGAACACCCTGAGATATTACTGGAATACCTACCAGTAAATCTCATGCCTTGGACAAGGACTTCGTGTAATGGCTCTCCTAGACACAGCGCGACCTCACCCCCAATACCGGGAGAGACGAACCCCTGAAGATCCGCTCACTGCCTCCATGTGGCTCGGGACTGTACCCAACTAAAACCTGTTTGTACGTCTCCTTTGAACGTGGTAGGATAGTAATCAAAGTACAGTGGGAACTCACACGAGGCAAACGACGATCTCAGGTCGATAAACTAACCTGTACACATGTCACCAGGGAACTGCTATCTGACGTCAGGTATAAGACCAACTAGCATGTTCCCGGCGAGTCCTATCCGGTGTACTCATAACCCAATGAGCACCTGTATACATCTTAGGTGAACCAACTGACACCAGTGGCTTGTGAGACCGGCCACTGCCCCTCGTCGGGGTCTCGACTGTATACACTAGTCTACTCTGGAGTATCGATGCCCTGTCTCGAAACTCCCACGACTAGGGACCTTTTAAGGATGTGCTTATAGACCCCAGCTCCCACATATATGATCGCCATCATACTGCTGGTCATCAAGCAAGAATCCTAAGGGCTCGATCAACGTGTAATAGTGACCTGTAAGGTCACCTGAAGCAGTACACGATGATAAAGGTAAACCAGATAGCATACTATCATCTTGAGTAAGACTGTCCTACCGGCATAGGTCCTCCATCAATCATTGCAATCACGTGCCTGTGATCCAATAATTGACTCTGAGGGCACTATCTCCAACATCTTCCATACTAAATCTTCTCAGTATGGTGTCGATGTACCTGGACTGTGAAAGTCCTAATATCCTCTTGGATCTGTCACGATAAATCCGGATCCCCAGAATGTAAGAGGCATCACCCAGGTCTTTCATGGAGAACCTGTGTGACAAGAACCCTTTGACAGATTGTAGCATAGGAATGTCATTTCCTATTAAGAGAATGTCATCTACGTATAAAACGAAGAATACGATAGTTCTTGCTACAAATCTACTATAGATGCATGGTTCATCTGGATTTTTGATGAAGCCAAATTCTTTGACCGTCTTATCAAAACAGATGTTCCAACTCCGCGATGCCTGCTTTAGTCCATAGATAGACTTAAGCAACTTGCACACCTTTCCGCTGCTCCCACTCTGAATGAAACCCTCTGGCTGGTCCATATAGACACACACCTCTAAATTTCCATTTAGAAAAGCGGTCTTTACGTCCATCTGCCAGATCTCCTAATCGTGGAAGGCAGCAATGGCAAGAAGGATCCGAATGGATTTCAGCATAGCCACTGGAGAAAAGGTTTCGTCATAGTCCAAACCAGGTCTTTGACGAAAACCCTTTGCAACAAGTCTAGCCTTATAGGTCTCAACCTGTCCATCTACACCAATCTTCCTTTTGAAGATCCACTTGCATCCTACGGGTTTTACCCCATCTGGAGCAACGTCCAACGTCCATACTTTGTTGGTGTACATGCACTCCATTTCGGTACGCATTGCATCCAGCCATTTTATCGAGTCAACGCTCTGAATGGCCTGCTGGAAGCTAGTCGGCTCATCATAATCAATGATGCAATCCTCTCTATCCCCGTCTACGAGAAAACCGTAGTATCTCTCGGGCGGATGAGACTACCTACTACTCCTGCGGAGCGGCGTAGGAATGTCCTGATCTTTCGAACCCTCTGGTTCTACTAAGCTTTCAGTAATAGCTCGTGGTTCTGGAATTTCTTCCAGTTCTATTACGCTCCCACTTATCTGATTTTCCAAAAACTCAGTTTCCAAGAAGTGGGCATGACGAGAAACAAAAACCTTTTGTTCCTCTTCGCAATTGAAGAAATATCCCTTGGAGTTCTTTGGATATCCCACAAACTTGCACAGTACTGAGCGTGCCTCGAGTTTGTCTGCATGCTGCTTTTTGACAAAAGCTGGACATCCCCATGTCTTAATGTGCTTAAGATAGGGTTTCTTCCCACACCACATCTGATATGGTGTGGTAGGCACAGTCTTAGTTGGAACTCGGTTCAAAAGGTATGCAGCTGATTCTAGTGCATATCCCCAGAATGATCGCGGTAACTCAGCGTTACTCATCATGGAACGTACCATATCCAATAGGGTCTGGTTCCGTCTCTCCGATACACCGTTATGTTGCGGAGTGTATGGAGGAGTAAGCTGAGAGAGAATTCCATTCTCTTTTAGGTAATCCAGGAACTCGGCACTCAAGTATTCACCACCTCGATCAGATCTCAGTGTCTTGATACTTTTGCAGGTTTGTTTTTCTACTTCATTCTTATATTCCTGGAATTTTCCAAAGGCTTCGGATTTATGTTTCATTAAGAAGACATATCCGTACCTTGAAAAGTCATCCGTAGAAGTAATGAAGTAAGAATAACCGCTTCGCGCATGTGTAGACATTGGACCGCACACGTCGCTGTGTACGAGTCCCAAGAGCTCGCTCGCTCTTACTACGTGTCCAGTGAACGGAGTCTTTGTCATTTTTCCTTTGAGACAGGATTGACAAGTTGCATATGATTGATATTCGAACGGATCCAAATATCCTTCTGTATGTAACTTCGTCAACCTTCTCTCATTGATGTGACCCAGTCTACAATGCCATAAGAAAGCCTGATTTGTTTCCGGAGACTTTCTTTTGTGTGTATTCTGGACATTGAAAATCTGTGGTTGGTTTAATACGTATATACCATTGCTTAATGTACCTGACCCAATCAAAACTTGATTAAGGTGAATGTTCACAACATTACTTACAAATGTAAATTGATAACCTTCTTTAGATAATAAAGATACAGATATGATATTACAGGTTGCATTGGGTACAAAATAACAATCACGCAAAACCAAAACATGTCCATCTGACATTCCCAGGTGATAGTCCCCCACGGACTCAGCATCCATGCCAGCTCCGTTTGCAACTCTGAGGGTCATATCACCTGCCTTCAAAACCCTACGCCTTCTCAGTGCCTGTAAAGAATTACAGATATGGGATCCTGATCCGGTATCCAATACCCAGGATGTAGAGTTTATTGATAGACAGTTTTCAATAACATACACACCTGAAGCTGAAGCCGCAACTTGCTTCAGATCCTGGTTTCTGGCCTTCCAAGCCCTGCAATCCTTTTTCCAGTGTCCACTCTTGTGACAGTAAAAGCATTCTTCCTTTCCCACAATCTTTCCCGCTACCTTTGTTGCCTTTGTCTTTCCCTTCGTATCCACTTTACTAACACAGCCCCTTGGTTTGGCGGGGGCTTTCTTCTTCTTTCCCTTGGCTTTCGCCTTGGACCTAGAAGAGGAAGATCCTCCTACAAACAAAGTGGATGTTTCCCTACCTTTCTGTAGGGTGCCCTCTGCACTCCTCAGCATGTTGAGGAGTTCTGAAAGTTCAACTTCTTTTTCTTGCAAGTTGAAGTTCAGGATAAACTGGGCGTAAGTGGAAGGAAGGGACTGGAGAATCAAGTCCGTGTATAGCTCGTTCTCTAACGTGGTCCCAAGGTCTGCGAGCTCCTCAATGAATCCAATCATCTTAAGCACGTGTTCCGCTACCGATGATCCGACGGCCAATCTCGCCGAAAACAGCTTTTTCGAGACTTCGTATCTAGCGATACGGGATTGCTCTCCATACAGTTCTTTTGTATGGAGAAATATGGATTCAAGGTCCATATTCTCGTGCCTCCTCTGATGTTCATTGTCCATAGAGGCAAGCACGATGCACTTAGCCTTCGCGCAGTCAATTTCCTAGGTCTTACGAATTTCCTTATCCGCGACGCTGGTTTTGGGACCTGGGACAGGGGGAGCTTTGGTGGTAAGGAGATACCCCAACTTGTCATAAGTGATTGCTATTTTGACATTCCTTAGTCAGTCTTTGTAGTTGGGCCCTGTCAGTATGTTTTTATCTAGTAGTAACTTAAGTCCAGTCATGATGTTTGGTCGCTGCAATTAGGAGAGAGAGAAGAAACACTTTAGAATGATGCTCTTGTAAGTTTAGAGTGGTTTTTAATTTGTCTAAACAGGATGGCTCTCATTGTCTCTCGAATCCCTCCTCAAACCAAAAAGGAAGAATTAGTTGGGATCAATCTCACCGTACAATACTTGCTTAACCGTTCAGCCAGGCCAGTGTTGGTACTTCGAGGGAGGTTTTCCAACGCTTTCGCGAAGTTCCTTAATTAAATAACCTCTTTCCCCTGTGGGCATAGCCCCGCTAACACCTTTCTAGACACCTACTTGGTTTATAGCATTGATCGTTAAGTGAGAAATTTCCCGAGGAGTAGCATATACTCACAGTAGGATCGGGATCCAAATACCATCGCGTGACAAAACTGAAGGAATCCTACTAGAATCATCACACTCCAAATGGTATGCAGAGCTAGCAAGTTTCAGTTTCTTTTGAAACTCCCGATGTAGATTTTTGCCCCATGCTCTTATGACCTTGACTTTGGCCAAAAAATCATAAGTCACATGTCAAGTTCTACCCGTCATTCTCCAGGTTAATTTGAACCCACCCGTACCTACCCTTGACTTTGGCCAACAAGGCGGTACGACTGTCCCAAACCAACACATCTATTTATGCTGCACATGAATACCCAATAGCTACCAATCACTATGCCTTGACTTTGACCAACAAACATAGCTTGAATACTATTGACTATCTATGTGAAACGACGGAGGGCTACGAATGGTTTTGGCGAAACCGTGAACGTAGTGAACTTGATATAATCGATGGAACGAGATAGCTTTTAAAAGGAGTGGCTTAGGCTCCGCGTTTAAAAGTTGTTTTTGAAAAGAAACCGAGTGGTTTTGAAAGTGTTCCAACGACTCAACTTTGGTTTATTTTCTTGCATTAATTTAATGTGTCCCATCATTTAATCCTACCATTGCAGAAAACAACGAAAATATGACGTACGCTTATGCCATCCGCATTCGCCACGGGGCCCCGTCATTACCCGTTAGGTTACTTAACTAACGACAGAGCGAGGGCTGGACTAGCGCGGATGCAAAACATAAGCAACGCCTAAATAGATATCATATATAGATATACACATTCGTCACATGCAATGATAGCCATTCCAGATCAAAGATGAACACATTGGATATACTAGGAATCCGCATTTCGTACGAGCCTGTAACGAAGAGCGGATTACACGGTCGTGATGAATAGCCAAGACCCCACCCTAGACCCCTACGGGTGCGGCAAACTACCCGCCAAGTACCCAAAGTGAAGCAACCCCCCTTAACACCGTGAGTAGGCCACTCGGCACTTCGAGATACCCGGTAGTTTGTGCACCCCATCTTGGGTCTATCCTAGGAGCAAAAAACAGTAAAAGAAATTATACAATGACGGCTACAACCCCATCCCGGTTGTGCGGCCATATAAATAATATTACATCAATTACAAATTACATGAATTGAAAGAAAAAGAAAACTCTCATCTCACAACCCCCGGCTATTCATCCGCGACAATCCAATGAATTCATATACACATACCATCAACATTACAGATCACAGATATGTATAACCCCCACTAATCGACGTATAGCGATTAGCAGACGTTCAATACATATATCACATCACAGATATAACCCGTTAGCTTAAGTCTTTAGAAGTTCGATCAAAATACGGATTTTTAAACCCCAAAAACAAATTTTGCTTTCTGGAAAATCTGGGCAGAAAAATCATATTCCAAAATTCCCAAAATACCCCAGTAAATACACTGCAGCAAAGCCGATCCACGGCCGAGTCAACTCGGCCGCGGATCCGCGGCAAGAAGCCGTTCTTTCCGCGTTTCCGCGGTGAGTTGGTCGGTTCTGTGGATCGTTTTTCTGCAGTGTACACTAAAAACCCTGAGTCGATTTTTGGTATATGTCAAATAATTTTTATAGCAGTTTAAAAATCGACAGAAAGTTTGAATTCCGGGCATGTTTCGTGACTTTTTCTCCGATCGAACTTCCAGTTACTTTGCCAACATGTTAGATAGTGTTTAACTAGGCTCTGATACCACTGTAAGTCCACGTTACCCGTCCCCGGTTCTTTGGGGTTGCGGAAATGATGAAAAACGATTTTTCTTTTGGGGTTAACATGGACTCAAAATACGGATCTTTGTTAAACAACTATCTAACAACCTAACTAGGAGTTTTACCTACTCGGTTAGGGGGTTATACCTTAACTTGAACTCCTTCTCTTCGACTCCTTGTGGTGGTCGGATGGTTCTCTCCTCTTCGTCTCCTTGTGCCGAAGATGGATCCATCTGAAAGCTTCTACCTTTGGCTCCAACCTCAATCTTGAGGAAACTAGAACACTTGGTTTGCTAGACCTTGTATACCAGGATGAGTAGAGAAGTGTTTTGGGTTTTATCTCTATGGTTCTTGCTTCTCAACACATGAGACAATAGAACCATGAACTAGAGAGGGAGCAAGAGGAAGAGGGAGAGCTTGAGGATGAGAGAGAGTGAGAATGATAGAATGAGCAAGACTTTTCTCACCCTTGCTCTCATAATCCAAAATAATCATAACTCATTATAATAATTGAGTATTATGCGATGGTTGTTATCATATCAAATGGCAATATCATTTCATGCATTAAATGCAATTTGTGAACAAACAAGCAAGCCAAGGTCAATGCCAAGAAATGATAGCCATTGTCATGATGATGGTCAACAAGTCCAACCTAGTCAACCGGTCAACTAAGTCAACAAGTCAACAAAGTCAACCTTTCAACCCAACCATGGCACAATAATACTTAATTAATATTATCATTAATCATATTTCTTATTCTCATTAGGGTTTAGCAAAAGTCAACAGTCAACAACCCTAATGAGAATCCTCTGCCTCTGTCTCTGTCAACTGTGCATACACACCCGCATCCACGTTCCGAGGAACACGGATACAAACGAGATAAAACCAATCCCAAAACGTACACTAGGATCTGGCTTAAACCAAACCCCGCTAGTGATAACTGCCCGGACACTAAACGTGCACAAGTGCACGGATGTGACCGAACCCTGTCGCAAAACCATGTGACCTCTACTCTTTTGCCTAAAGGCGAATAGCTCTCTGTATGGGACTCTAAAGACTCGACACTACACTAGCAGTGGGTTTAACCACAGACCGCAAGGGGCACTAGCTGTGCGTAACGGCCCCCAGGTAGATGCCGATAAGAAGACGGATGAGGTGAAACCCATCTGAACTCCTACTGAGCCTGAATGTGACAATCTGCGTACAGTCCGGTCTGTTCGTCTGAGAATATCGCATGGCGGGCCTAGGGGGTGGTAAACGTCAGTCCCCTAATAGTGGTACAAGTCGTGTCGGAGTGTAGCCCAGAACACCCTGAGATAACACTAGAAACCTACCAGTATATCTCGCTTGCCCTGGCCAGGGACTTTGTGTAATGGCTCTCCTAGACACATCGCGATATCAACCCCCAATACCGGGAGAGACGAATCATGTCTAACCGTCACTGCCTCCAAGTGCTTCGGGACTGCACCCAACTACTACCTGTTTGCACGACTCCTTTGAGCCATGGTAGGGTAGTAATCTAAGTACAGTGGGAACACACTCGAGGCGAAGCGACAGTGTCAAGTCAGCGGACTAAGCTGTATTCATGTCACTTGGGAACTGATAACTGACGATAGGTATAGTACCAACCAACAGTTCCCGACGAGTCCTGTCCAGTGTACTCGTAACCTAACGAGCACCTGCATACTATCTCAAGTACGACGTACTGACGGCTGTGGGACAGACCGTCTCCCCTGCTGGGATGAGAAGCGCATACGCTAGTCTACTCCGGAGTATCAATGCTGTCACGCCCCGCTTCCCAGAGTACGCTAAAATGGGCACGTGACATAGCCAACCATGCTACCTGTGGGCAGTGCAGGGTAGTGTGTATTGAGTAACTAAACTGTTCTATTAGGTTTTCTGTTCTAAAGTCTTTGAAATCAAGTTGATGAATCATCGGTGTAACTCAATAGTATCCCGTGCATACCCGGGACCACGGTCCAGATTCTCGGGCTGAAACCGAGACATGCCGCTAGGCACTAAAACAGGAATATGTACAGATGAATGATGTCAGCAGCATCATCCCAAGGCTGGCCTAGCCTCTAAAACTGATCAGAACAAGTATCGAACTGTTGAGTTACAAGTCGGGTTTCACTATTGATTTCCCCATACCCCCAAGTTATATGTGTATGTCAAGTCAGGTATTCAGTAATCAAGAACTAATGCCAACACAGGATCGGGTAAGCAGGTTTGTCTGGATAGACAACAGGAACGGTCCGTGAGGACTACATGTCAGGTTTGATGGCATTAGACACAAGATCAGGTAACGGGTCAAGTCATGGTACACCAGGTCAAGTCAAGTAGTGTACGGTACCATGTCGGGTCAATCAATATGTATGTAGCAAGTCATGTCAAGGTGTAAACGATATCATGGGTGTGCTCATAATCAGCTAGCATAATCAGGGTTAAATAATCAAGCATGGTTATCAACAACATGATCTAATCAATGAGTTAAACAATAAAGCAGATTCAATTGATTAGCAGTATAGTTTTATCAGTTATGTTTAACAGACAGTGTCAGCTTTATGTGAATATAGTATGATAGATGTGAATGCTAAAACCAGGTTAATAAGTATCGTGTGATCCCTGGATGCGACGACATGTATAATCTATTTAATGAATGCAATTGTAATTAGACCGGTTAAAGTTGTACATGAATGTCTGATAGGCTAAACCGGATAAAAAGTACCACAGCAGTAAACAAAATGTGATCTATCATGTACAGGTGATCATTAGATGTAAGTAATCAGATGCAAGATTAAGTTTCACGTTCGGAATCATAAAATGTGTAACGGAACCTTATACGGTTAAGTTGAAATCCATTGTTATCAATTCTAAATAGGGATTTAACAGGAAATAATTAATTTAGCATATGAATAGTTTAAAATAGCATGTAGCAAGTTTCACTTGCCTCGACGGGTCGCGAAACGGAAAACGGAACGTTACGCGTCGGCGGAGAAAAATCACGACGCGCGCACGGTTCACGGAATGAACCCAAACGACGAACGGCGAAGTCACGCGGGTCAGGGGTCCTCGCTGGATCGTCGGGAAACGTCGCCGGCATCGCCGGATTCCGGCGAACAGACAACAGAGAACAAATAAATATAGAAGCATGCATGAAATAAAGAAGAAGAAAAGATTAAGAATAAAGAAGAGAAGGAGGCTAGAGGAGGGGTGCTTACAATGATCTGTAGAAGGGCTGCGATCGTCGACTGCGTCGACGGAGTTCCGGTGCACGACCTGCAGAGGACCACCGGCAGATCAAGACTAGATCTGAAAAGAAAGAAGGAAGGAGAAGAAGAAGAAGAAGAAGAAGGGATAGGTAAAGCTTACCGAGGGTTGCACGAAGGCCGGAGCACGGAGACGAGGCTACTGGCGGCGACAAATCCGGCGGTGCAATGTGCAGGGGCCGCGGCTACAGGTGCAGGGTGCACGGAAGAGGAAGAAAAGGGTTTGGAGGTGACGAGGGCGAGGAGGCGACAAGTTCTGCGATGACGGCGTCGGTGCTGGGGCTACGGCGGTGGAAGATGAGACGGCTAGGGTCTCGGGGAGGTGGGTTTTTGTTTCTGTGAAGAAATATGGAGGAAGAGAAATATTTATAAAGAAGAAGAGAGAGAGAGAGAGACGCGGGGAAAGAGAGAGAGAGAGATCGAGAGGAGAGAGAAGAAGAGAGAGACAGAGAGGTAGAGAGAGATCGAGAGGAGAGAGAAACTGGGGAGGAGAAATAAAGTTGTCTCCTAGTGCGCCCGCGAGAGAGAGAAAGAGAAGAAGAAAGGAGAGAAAGAGAGACAAACGGTGGGGCCCGAGGGGTTTAAAAGTGTTTTGATTGACTGAGGAGTTAAAATGGTTATGGGAAATTTTGATAAAGATTTACTGTTAAAAAAATATTTTCCTTAGTTGAAAAGGAAAAATCTTGTGAGTTGTAGAATTCTAAATACCGGTTAAAGAAATTTAGAAAACAATTAAATAAAAATGAAATAGATAAGATTTGGCGGGATACAAAATAATTCAGAATTGCGCCCGGGTCGGGTCCAAAAATTTGAATTTAAAATATGAAAATTATTGACGGGTTCCAAAAATTAAAATGAAGTATTTTTCAATTAAAAAGCATACCCCCAAGAACGGACGCACGCACGTGCGCGTAGCCGTCCAAACACGTCCGTTTCACTGAACGGGACGAAAACATGGTGCAAGGACGCTAACATAGGGTTAGGGTGTCGAGCAGGCCATGTCAATTATTTTTAATTTATTTTAAGAGACTTAAATTGTTATATGCAAGATTTTGAATTGTCGGGTAAATTACAATAAGCATAGTCGAGTAAGATCAATGAAATAAATACCACACACCATTCAAACGGTAACAGAAATTTGTAGAACTGGACTCGGTTGTTACATTATACCCAACTACAAAAAGAATTTCGTTCTCGAAATTCCAAGAACACAAAGATAGACGAAAACAAACTATAAGAAAAGGTGAGGGAATTTCTGTCGGATTTCATCTTCTTGTTCCCAAGTGGATTCTCCATGCGAGCGATTACCCCAAGAAACAAGTACAAGAGGGATAACCTTGTTCTTAAGAACCTTTTTCCCTTCGATCCACAATTTCAACCGGTCGCTCCTCAAAAGTCAAGTCTTCTCGTACCGTCAGCTCCGAATGATCCAATACATGCGTTTCATCTCGAACATACTTACGGAGTTGAGATACGTGAAACACATCGTGCACATTCGCCAAGGACTGTGGTAACGCCAAACGATACGCTACCTCACCAACACGCTCCAAGATCTCAAAGGGTCCAACGAATCGAAGACTGAGTTTTTCTCGACTTCCAAAACGAATCACCCCTCTAGTTGGTGATATCTTCAAGAATACCAAATCACCCACGGCGAACTCTAGAGGTCTTCTCGACGTATCTGCCCAACTCTTCTGTCGGTCTTGAGCTGCCTTCATATGATTTCTGATAGTGTTAACTTTCTCCACTGTCTGCACAACCAAATTTGGCCCTAACAATCTTCGTTCACCGACATCGTCCCAACAAACAGGTGAACGACACTTGCGACCATACAAAGCTTCGAATGGAGCCATCTGAATAGTTTCCTGAAAACTGTTGTTGTAAGAAAACTCCACCAAATGTAGATGATCCTCCCAAGAACCCTTGAAGTCCAACATGCACGCTCTCAACATATCTTCAAGAGTTTGGATCGTTCTCTCCGACTGACCATCAGTTTGAGGATGATAAGCTGTGCTAAACTTCAATCGAGTCCCCAAACTTTCCTGTAAACTCCTCCAGAAGTGTGATAAGAACTGAGTGTCCCGATCGGACACGATACTCACCGGTACTCCATGCAATCTTACAATCTCCTACATGTATCGCTCCGCCAAAGTCTCTGTTGATTGACCAACTCGAAAAGGGATAAAATGAGCTGCCTTGGTCAATCGATCAACAATCACCCATACTGCATTGTTGCCTTTTGGACTCCACGGTAGAGCCGTCACGAAATCCATGGTTATATGTTCCCACTTCCACTGAGGAATCGGAAGTGGTTGCAATAAACCAGCAACCCTTTGATGTTCTGCCTTAACTTGCTGACACACCAAGCACTTTGCCACAAAGCGAGCGATCTCCCGTTTCATACCTTCCCACCAGAACTACAGTCGTAAGTCTCGGTACATCTTCGTACCTCCTGGATGTACGGAATAAGCTGAACTGTGTGCCTCCTTCATAAGTTCTTTATGAATATCTCCCTTTGGCACACACAAGCAGCTACCATATCTCAACGAACCATCTTCATGTATCAATAAATCTGTTCGCAGTCCGGCTTCAGCCTGTTCTCGAAACTTTTGCAATCTAGGATCCTGCGATTGCGCTGCTTTAATATTCTCAATCAACGACGAATGTACTTGTAGCTGCATCAACTGTCTCGAAGAATGCGGTAGCACAACCTCCAAATTAAATCTTCGAAAGTCTTCAACGAGTTCTTTCTGCGTAGTCAACATCTGTATTGCCGGTAACCGACTGAGCGCATCCGGTACGACATTGACCTTCCCCGGATGGTACTTAAGATCAAGATCATAGTCAGCCATCATCTCTAACCATCTACGCTGCCTCATATTAAGCTCCTTCTGCGTGAACACATACTTCAAACTCTTATGATCCGTGAAAACTTTGACCCTTTCGCCCAAAAGGTAGTGTCTCCAAATCTTCAAAGCGAAAATCACAGCCGCAAGCTCCAAGTCATGAGTTGGGTAATTCTTCTAATGGGACTTCAACTGTCTTGATGCGTATGCTACAACCCTCCCATGCTGCATCAAAACACATCCCAATCCTTTCCCAGATGCGTCGCTGTGAATCACCAATCCTCCGGAACTGTCTGGCATGGTCAGAATAGGGGCGGTTATCAATTTCTGCTTCAACGACTCAAAAGTTGACGCACATCTATCCATCCACACAAAAGGTACCTCCTTGCGCGTAAGCTTGGTCAACGGCTCCGCCAGACGAGCAAAGTTCTCCACAAATCTTCTGTAATACCTGGCGAGTCCAAGAAAGCTTCTTATCTCCGCAACATTCTTTGGAATCGGCCAATCTCGAACTGCGGCAATCTTTTCGGGATCGACGGCGATTCCATTGCCAGACACAACATGCCCCAAAAACTTTACTTCTTCCAGCCAAAACTCGCATTTGCTCATCTTCGCATATAACTTCTTTTGTCTCAGCGTCTGCAGTGCGATCTTCAAATGCTCAGCATGCTCTTCAAAACTCTTCGAGTAAACCAGAATATCGTCAATGAACACCACAATAAACTGGTCCAAGAATGGTGAAAAGATTCGGTTCATCAAGTCCATGAATATCGCCGGTGCATTCGTTACTCCGAAGGGCATCACTAAGTACTCGTAATGTCCATACCGAGTTCGGAACGCCGTCTTGCAGATATCTTCTGCTTTCACTCGGACCTGATGATATCCGGATCTCAAATCCAGTTTCGAGAATACTCTCGCGCCACTAAGCTGCTCAAAAAGTTCGCCAATGCGAGGGATCGGGTACTTGTTCTTAATAGTCACCCGGTTTAATTCTCGATAGTCGATGCACATCCTTCTCGTGCCATCTTTCTTCTTAACTAGAAGAACTGGAGCTCCCCAAGGCGAATTACTGCTTCGAATCCAACCCTTCTCAAGCAGTTCCGCAACCTGTTTCTTGACTTCTTCCAACTCCACTGGTGCCATTGGGTAATACGCTTTAGATACTGGCGCTGCACCAGGAATAAGATCAATTGCGAACTCCACGTCTCGCTTCGGCGGTAATCCCGATATGTCTTCAAACACGCCCATAAAATTACGAACAACAGCTGGCTCATCACTTTTATCAACCTCCATTGATGCAAGAATATTATTTGTCGGCCTAGCCCTAAACTCGACTGGCCTGACAGAACTGCTTCCTCCAGTCAAAGTAAACTCGGGATGTCCGAGAATCTGGAAAATTACTTTCTTTGCCCTACAATCAATGTGAGCGTGGAAAGTGCCAAGAAAATCCATTCCCAAGACGACTTCGTAGCTGCCCGTATCGATTACTAAGAAATCTGCAAAAAGCTCCCGTCCGCCAACAACAACTGTGCAATCTTTACATTCCCTACTAGATATGATTTTCCCATTCCCAGTGTGTATGTCCCAGAAACTAGACAGGGTCTTGCAGGTAATCGAGTGTGTAGCTATAAACTTGGACGACATAAAACAATGGGATGCATCAGAATCAAATAATGCTAATGCGGGAAAACCATGAACGAGTAGAGTACCTGAAACAACTTCTCCTGACGCCTTAGCTTCCTCAGCCGTCAAGGTAAAAGTTCGAGCCTGATTAGGTCCTTGAGTCAGCTGCTTCTGTCCCTGTAAGTGCACGGCGGTGCCCCGGCCTCCATCCCGAGGCCAAAATGCGGAAGCGGTGATAAACTTTAATTTTGCGAACTTAGCAAACCGGCACCACCGCGCACTAAAACCCGGATCGAACCATTAACTAGTCCTAGCTAACTACAAGATGGGGAAGAGAGATATACCGACTGATCCGAGTCCTCCGGTCTTCTCGTCGTCGTCCCGATCTCCTGCGGAAACTCCGGTCGTCGCCTCCTTGCCGGAAGGGCACCACATCGTCTGCATCTTTTACGGGCTCCCACCACAATACCGAGGCAACTCGGGCACGAAGCTGGCTAGTCGACGTGCCCAAGGTTTGCTGTAGAATGTGTAGTGCTCATGTCTCACTTTGGGGTTCATGGAGTTGCCTTTGGTGGAGGAATGATACTTGGAGTTTTGGAGATTGATCTTGTGGGATTTTTGCAACATGAAATGAGCCAAAAACCCACACCAAAAATTTGGGACAGCCCCTTATGAGCTTGGCCGGCCACAAGAGATGAGGGAGGGAGTAAAAATGAGAGTGTGACCAAAAGAATGAGATAGCCATCCAATAATCCAAGGGAGAGAGAGAAAGGTCATGATATCAAGAGATGATTACTAACCCAAACCCACATTCCACCAACCTCATCATCTCAACAAAGTCAAGCCATCATGAAAACAAAGTCAAGGTATGGTCCACCCATCATGAACCATCATGAAGTCAAGAATATGCAAAGAACCCCTCCACAAATACTTATTTGCAACAATGCAAATAAGCCCTCCTCCACCAATCTTCGGACAATGAACGATACAAAGGAAATTGGCCGAAACGGAAAGCAAACTGGCAACTCCAGAAAACTGGTCCCGTAATAAATTACAGGAAAACCCCGCTACTGTGCATACACACCCGCATCTGTATTCCGACCGAAATACAAATGCAATGAGACAAAATCTACACTGTACTATACTAGGATCCGGCTTAAACCAAAGCCGGCTAGTAATATCCGTTCAATCTTGATCCGTGCAATACCGCACGTATCTGATCGAACCCTGCCATATAACCATACGGCCTGTAGTACAAACTGTCCGATCCTGATCCGTGCAATACCGCACGTATCTGATCGGACCTTGCCATATCTCCATACGGCCTCTACAACTTTTCGCCCGAAAGCTGAGTAACTGAATGTGGGGGACTCTAAAGACTCGTCAACACCTTGGTTGTGGATTTAACCACTAGCACGTCAGAGGTATAAGCCAATACGTAACGGGCTACCAGGTATTGACTAAAAGGGACGTCTGTGAGGGAACTCAGCCTGACAACCCTACTGAGCCTGTCAGTGACAATATCCGTACAGTCCGGTCCGTTCGTCTATGAGCATCGCATGGCGGGCCTAGGGGGTTGGTAAAAGTCAGACCCCCAAAAGCGGTACAAGTCGTGTCGGAGTGTAGCCCAGAACATCCTGAGATACTCTGGAATACCTACCAGTAAATCTCCTTGCCTCGGCCGAGGGCTTCGTGTAATGGCTCTCCTAGACACAGCGCGACCTCACCCCCAATACCGGGAGAGACGAACCCCTGAAGATGCGCTCACTGCCTCCATGTGGCTCGGGACTGTACCCAACTAAAACCTGTTTGCACGACTCCTTTGAGCCGTGGTAGGGTAGTAATCAAAGTACAGTGGGAACTCACACAAGACAAATGACGATCCCCAGGTCGATGAACTAACCTGTACACATGTCACCAGGGAACTGCCATCTGACGTCTGGTATATGACCAACTAGCATGTTCCCGGCGAGTCCTGTCCGGTGTACTCATAACCCAATGAGCACCTGTATACATCTTAGGTGAACGAACTGACACCAGTGGCTTGTGAGACCGGCCACCGCCCCTCGTCGGGGTCTCGAATGTACACACTAGTCTACTCTGGAGTATCGATGCCCTATCTCGAAACTCACACGACTAGGGACCATTTAAGGATGTGCTTATAGACTACCAGCTCCCACGTATATGATCGCCCTCATACTGCTGGTGGTCAAGCAAGAATCCTAGGGGCTCTATCAACGTGTAATAGCGACTTGTCAGGTCACCTAAAGCAGTACACGATGATAAAGCTAAACCAGATAGCATACTATCATCTCGAGTAAGACTGTCCTGTCGGGATAGGTCCTCCATCAATCATTGTAATCACGTGCCTGTGATCGAATAATTGAATCTGAGGGCACTATCTCCAACAGTCCCTGGAACGGTTTCTGCGGAGGCTTATGAATATCATCCCTCGTACGAAGCTTCGACGGACATGAGTTAACAGTGTGATCTGCCGCTCCACAAACTAAACAGAGTCCTTGCCTCCTTCGACAATCCTTTTGCACGTGGCCAGGTAAATTGCAGTAGTTACAAGTCACGCTCTTTCTCTGGTCAACTACAGCATGCTTCTTCATTGGTGCTACGCCACGACGGTCCACTGGAATACCTCTGCGACCATGAGCTCGGTTTGGTACAAATGCCGGCTTCCTTACCGTAACTGCTGTCTGCTGCAAACTCCCATTCTTCCCAGATAGGCTCTGCTGTTCTCGGGCTGCCGTAAGTACCTGTGAGAAAGTGGTCAAACCCAGGGAGACAATCTGCCTCTGGATATACACATCCAAGCTGCGCATAAACCTCCTTGCCCTGTCTGCATCGTTGGCAACTAAAGGTCCAGCGAATCTACTAAGCCGTGTCCATTCTGCTACATGCACATCTATGGGTGCTCCATTCTGCTTCAGACCAATGAACTTCTCTTCCATTTCCTCCCGTGCAGTCCGCGGGAAGAACTTCTCCAGGAAACTTTTCAAAAAATCCGCCCACTTGATCGGCTTGGTCAATCGGGTCTCCTCCACAAGCCACCATTCACGGGCGTAGTCCACTAACTGAATACGCACCACATCAACTCTTTTATCATCTGGAATCTGTGCCGCAATAAGTAAATTCTCCGAGTTAACTAGCCACTGCTCTGCTGGCAACGGCTCCTCCAAACCGGTAAATACCGACGGACCCAAACGTCGGAAGTCTGCTACGGTCCCCACACGATCAACTGGTTTAGCTCCAACATTGTTCACAGACTGCTGAACGGTCTGCAAACCTTCCTGAAACGATTCAGCTTGCTGCTGGATCAGCTCGATCTACCTCTTTTGATTCTCCAACATTCTCCGAATCACTCCAAGCATGGCGGCTTCGTCAACACGCCTTTGGTACGTCTTCAGATTCTTGCCAGCCATACTCCTGAAATAAAAACACCCAACATTAGCATGATAACAAATTTACAATATAGATCAAAGCTCGAACTCCAAGTTACTTAAATAGAGTGCCGCATTGTAACTATGCCGCGGTATTATAGCCACAATTACATAACTCTACCCAAGTCGCCTAAGTCCTAGAGATAACAAGGAATCAGGTTTCGAGTCGATATGCAAAGGAAGTTTGCACATCGTAAAAGATATAACCAGGAAGAACTTGATTCAAGAACGGTAAAACGGCAAGGTGGCCGGACATGTTTCCTAAACACGGGTATTCTGATTCGTGTATTGGGTACAATACCCAACTACAAAAAGAATCAACCCGACTATCCTATGGCTCTGATACCAAAAGAACCATGTCACGCCCCGCTTCCCAGAGTACGCTAAAATGGGCACGTGACATAGCCAACCATGCTACATGTGGGTAGGAAGTATCCATCCACAGTCACATTACGGCTGTAGAGATATCAAGAACAAAAATAAAACTATCTAAACATGTCCATAAGCCAAGATAACATGAGTCAAGAATAATAAAATGCGGAAGCAAAAGATCCAATACAAAATAATTGGAATGTATGTCCCATAATGCGGGCTCACATCAGGAATAAAATGCAGGAAATAAAAGAACTAACTACTGCTGACACCTCACAGCTCAGCCTGCTGGCTGAAGTACTCCCGCTCGGACTGCAGTAGCGGTACAGAATCTGGGCCATGCAAAACCCAGACGTCAGCGCGTCGTGTCATCAAGTAATAAAATATAAACAGGGTAACAGGTAATACAAATATAAACATGAATGAAAAGCAGGTGTAACAGTAATGTGGGTCAGGGCAGTGCAGGGTAGTGTGTATTGAGTAACTAAACTGTTCTATCAGGTTTTCTGTTCTAAAGTCTTTGAAATCAAGTTGATGAATCATCGGTGTAACTCAATAGTATCCCGTGCATACCCGAGACCACGGTCTAGATTCTCGGGCTGAAACCGAGACATGCCGCTAGGCACTAAAACAGGAATATGTACAGATGAATGATGTCAGCAGCATCATCCCAAGGCTGGCCTAGCCTCTAAAACTGATCAGAACAAGTATCGAACTGTTGAGTTACAAGTCGGGTTTCACCATTGATTTCCCCATACCCCTAAGTTATATGTGTATGTCAAGTCAGGTATTCAGTAATCAAGAACTAATGCCAACACAGGATCGGGTAAGCAGGTTTGTCTGGATAGACAACAGGAACGGTCCGTGAGGACTACATGTCAGGTTTGATGGCATTAGACACAAGATCAGGTAACGGGTCAGGTCATGGTACACCAGGTCAAGTCAAGTAGTGTACGGTACCATGTCGGGTCAATCAATATGTATGTAGCAAGTCATGTCAAGGTGTAAACGATATCATGGGTGTGCTCATAATCAGCTAGCATAATCAGGGTTAAATAATCAAGCATGGTTATCAACAACATGATCTAATCAATGAGTTAAACAATAAAGCAGATTCAATTGATTAGCAGTATAGTTTTATCAGTTATGTTTAACAGACAGTGTCAGCTTTATGTGAATATAGTATGATAGATGTGAATGCTAAAACCAGGTTAATAAGTATCGAGTGATCCCTGGATGCGACGACATGTATAATCTGTTTAATGAATGCAATTGTAATTAGACCGGTTAAAGTTGCACATGAATGTCTGATAGGCTAAACCGGATAAAAAGTACCATAGCAGTAAACAAAATATGATCTATCATGTACAGGTGATCGTTAGATGTAAGTAATCAAATGCAAGATTAAGTTTCACGTTCGGAATCATAAAATGTGTAACGGAACCTTATACGGTTAATTTGAAATCCATTGTTATCAATTCTAAATAGGGATTTAACAGGAAATAATTAATTTAGCATATGAATAGTTTAAAATAGCATGTAGCAAGTTTCACTTGCCTCGATGGGTCGCGAAACGGAAAACAGAACGTTACGCGTCTGCGGGGAAAAATCACGACGCGCGCACGGTTCACGGAATGAACCCAAACGACGAACGGCGGAGTCACGCGGGTCAGGGGTCCTTGCTGGATCGTCGGGAAACGTCGCCGGCATCGCCGGATTCCGGCGAACAGACAACAGAGAACAAATAAATATAGAAGCATGCATGAAATAAAGAAGAAGAAAAGATTAAGAATAAAGAAGAGAAGGAGGCTAGAGGAGGGGTGCTTACAATGATCTGTAGAAGGGCTGCGATCGTTGACTGCGTCGACGGAGTTCCGGTGCACGACCTGCAGAGGACCACCAGCAGATCAAGACTAGATCTGAAAAGAAAGAAGGAAAGAGAAGAAGAAGAAGGGATAGGTAAAGCTTACTGGGGGTTGCACGAAGGCCGGAGCACGGAGACGAGGCCACTGGCGGCGACAAATCCAGCGGTGCAACGTGCAGGGGCCGCGGCTACAGGTGCAGGGTGTACGGAAGAGGAAGAAAAGGGTTTGGAGGTGACGAGGGCGAGGAGGCGACGAGTTATGCGATGACGGCGTCGGTGCTGGGGCTACGGCGGTGGAAGATGAGGCGGCTAGGGTCTCGAGGAGGTGGGTTTTTGTTTCTGTGAAGAAATATGGAGGAAGAGAAAGATTTATAAAGAAGAAGAGAGAGAGAGAGAGAGAGAGACGCGGGGAAAGAGAGAGAGAGAGATCGAGAGGAGAGAGAAGATGAGAGAGACAGAGAGGTAGAGAGAGATCGAGAGGAGAGAGAAACTGGGGAGGAGAAATAAAGTTGTCTCCTAGTGCGCCCGCGAGAGAGAGAAGAGAGAGAAAGAGAAGAAGAAAGGAGAGAGAGAGAGACAAACGGTGGGGCCCGAGGGGTTTAAAAGAGTTTTGATTGGCTGAGGAGTTAAAATGGTTATGGGAAATTTTGATAAAGATTTACTGTTAAAAAATATTTTCCTTAGTTGAAAAGGAAAAATCTTGTGAGCTGTAGAATTCTAAATACCGGTTAAAGAAATTTAGAAAACAATTAAATAAAAATGAAATAGATAAGATTTGACGGGATACAAAATAATTCAGAATTGCGTCCGGGTCGGGTCCAAAAATTTGAATTTAAAATATGAAAATTATTGGCGGGTTCCAAAAATTAAAATGGAGTATTTTTCAATTAAAAAGCATACCCCCAAGAACAGACGCACGCACGTGCGCGTAGCCGTCCAAACACGTCCGTTTCACTGAACGGGACGAAAACATGGTGCACGGACGCTACCACAGGGTTAGGGTGTCGAGCAGGCCATGTCAATTATTTTTAATTTATTTTAAGAGACTTAAATTGTTATATGCAAGAATTTGAATTGTCGGGTAAATTACAATAAGCATAGTCGAGTAAGATCAATGAAATAAATACCACACACCATTCAAACGGTAACAGAAATTTGTAGAACTGGACTCGGTTGTTACAGATGCCCTGTCTCGATAGTCCTACGACTAAGGACCTGCATAAGGATGTGCTTGTGGATTACCCAGCCCCCACGAGTGTGACTGCCATCACAACGCTGGTAATCAAGCAAAGATCCTAAGGGCTCCACTAATATGTATAGGTGATGTACTAAAAGAAACACATGTACACATTAAAGTAGAAACAAACCAAGTAGCATACTACTATTTTGAGCAAGATTGTCTATACAAGGTGAATATCCCAAGCTTCCATTAAGTAATATACAAACTAGTATGATACAGTAATGGCCTCTAGGGCATATACACTAACAAGCTGTACGTAACGGTCCCCAGGTAGATGTCGATTAGAAGGACGATGAGGAAACCCATCCGAACTCCAACTGAGTCTGATGTGACAATCTCCGTACAGTCCGGTCTGTTCGTCTAGGAATATCGCATATCGGGCCTAAGGGGGTGGTAAACGTCAGACTCCTAATAGCGGTATAAGTCGTGTCGGAGTGAAGCCCATTACACCTTGAGAAACTACTGGAAGCCTACCAGTAAATCTTGTTTGCCCTGGCCAGGGACTTTGCGTAATGGCTCTCCATACACAGCGCGATATCAACCCCCAATACCATGAGAGACGAATCATGTCTAACCGCCACTGCCTTTAAGTGCTTCGGGACTGCACCCAACTACTACCTGTTTGCACGACTCCTTTGAGCCGTGGTAGGGTAGTAATCTAAGTACAGTGGGAACACACCGGAGGCGAAGTAGCAATGTCAAGTCGATGGACTAAGCTGTACTCATGTCACCTGGGAACTGCTATCTGACGATGGGTATAAAACCAACCTGCAGTTCCTGGCGAGTCCTGTCCGGTGTACCCGTAACCTAACGAGCACCTGCATACTATCTCCAGTACGATGTACTGATGGCTATGGGACAGACCATCTCCCTATGCTGGGATGAGAAGCGTATACACCAGTCTGCTCCAGAGTATCGATGCCCTGTCTCGATAATCCTACGACCAGGGACCTGTATAGGATGCTGCTTATAGACTACCCAGCCCCCACTAGTGTGACTACCATCACAACGCTGGTAATCAAGCAAAGATCCTGAGAGCTCTACTAATATGTATAAGCGATACGTTAAAAGAAACATATGCACATATTAAAGTAGACACAAACCAAGTAGCATACTACCATTTTTAGTAAGACTGTCAATACAACTGTGAATATCCCAAGCTTTCATTAAGTAATATACAAACTAATATGATACAGTAATGGCCTCTAGGGCATAAACACTAACAAGATCTTCACCTTCGGTTACACCCCTGACGTTATGAGTGCGTGAATGACGGGATCCCTTTATTAATGACGGGGTACGCTCATTAATGGGGGGGACGCGCCAGCGTGGGACACGAGACGTGGGGCGGCGGTTATCTCGCTTTGGCGAGATACGTTGAGCCGTTGCGGAGGCGCTAAGGCTCTGCAATCTCGGTTGATCGGGGGAGGCTGAGAAAACTCGACACATCAGGGGCTCGAAGACGAGCGGAAGGCCGAGGAAGCTCGGCATGCTTGGAGATCGGAGACGAGCGGGAGGCCGAAGAAGCTCGACACGAGAGATGGCTTGGAGGCAAGAGAGGAGACTGAGGAAGCTCGGAGACGGGATGTTGGCAGTCTCCTAGATGTAGGTGGAATGTCTTCAGGGGAGTCTCCCGAAAGATCAGGTACGTCTACCGAGAAGGGGCCCCGGGAAATGTCCCCGATGCAACTCATTTATTCGACCCTGTAGAGTCCAGAACACGTCATCTGCCATGTGTCGTGATCTGAGGAGACACCACTTATGAGCATCATCAGGTCTTGTTTGTAGTGAATAAAAAAACCTATGTCTCTTAAATTGGTTTATCTTTTTGGATTCATCAGGTTTTTTGCGTGCTCTTTTCTTTTTTGATGGTATTATGTTCTCCTTTTGACATGGGTATTTTGTGTGCTCTTTTTTATTTTTGGATCTTTTGTGTTCTCTTTTATATTTTGGAATTTTCTACTAACAAAGTGGTCTTTCTTTTTGAGTGAAACAGGGGCCTCTCAATTTGGAAAGAAAATTCTTACTGCATGAGCTATGCCTATTTGGTTGTTAACAAAATGATCTTGGAATCATGAGTGTAAGTTGGCTCTTGTAAGAAAGAAATGGTTGGGAGTAAAACTGTCAAAAAATAAATAAATAAAAAGACAAGTTGCTCACGTAGGGATCTTTTCGGAATATTTCGATGCAGGCTAGCAAAAGGTAAAGGATTTATATTTTTGAGTATTAAAGGTCAACGGCAAAAAAACTCATTAGGGAGCAAATGCATGAGTGGTGAAAAGATTATTAAACACATACCCTTGTTAAATATGAAATCTTAGCTTGGCAACTTAGAATTTAAGTTTTTGGTGCAATACCAAGTTTAGGGCATATTAGTGAAATTCAATCTATGAATAATGATTATTTAGTAAATATAATACATTGAAAAGGCCATTGGATTTTGGTTAATTTCATTTTTTGCATGATAACGATAATGATAGATAAAATGTCATAGAAAAATAAAAGATCCAGATACATACATACCTGAATGCAAATTGTCGATCCAATTTTGTATTTGGGTTTGGGTTGAGTTTTTCAAGCTTTGAATGTTTCCTCAAATCCCATATTACATTTTACTCTCATTTTAACCCACCTCTATTGTTTTTTAAAACATTAGGATCACATATTGCGTTTCCTGGGCAGGGGCCTATAGCGCATTGGTGGGCAATAGGATTTTATGGGATAGCATCTACTTGCTTTAAGAGGGACACACGGGGCCGATAGGCTTCCTTGCGTCAAAACAAAAAAATTAATAATGGATTTCTTTCTCATTCCATATTCAAATCCTCAACAATCATCCATGGGGATCGGCTGATCAAAGGGTGAGTTCCCATCTTCTTTAAATGTAATGGTTATTTATGAGATCTCTTGATGGGTTCTTTCTATTTGTTTAATTGCCCCCCTTCTTTTCTTTCTTTAATCTTTTTCCCTTTTAAATCATTTCTCTCCTTTTGTTCTAATGCCATCTTATGAAACTTGGGGTTTCAATTCATTTATGCTCTTTTCTTGTGGGAATGAAGTTTTTAATTGTATATGTTGGCGGTTTGCCATCAACATCATCATTTAGGTCTTTTCCCATCCAAGTATGGTACGATATATTTGGCAAAGTTTTATGACCTCAGCTACATCAACATTCTCTTAATTAGCAACCTTCTTTACTATTTGAAGACAAGAGAAAGGCTTGACGGAATGCTACGTGACTATTTGACTTAGCCCTAATTCTTTTAGACTAGGTAAAATGTGTGAAAGTGGAAATATGATAGATTAATAACATGAAACTATAGAAAAGGAAATCTTTGTGCTTGCTTGACCTAAGGTTTGATATAAGCATATGCACCACTTGATTACTGAAATGAGCTTGATTCGCTTATGTCTTGGCCGCCTCCACCCTCATTGATGCATCGACTACAGTTTTATTACTCTTAATTTGTACATGCATCGATTATAGTTGCGCATGTCCAGATCATATTCAACGATTCTTTCTCATTTTATTATCTAGGTGAGCTATCTCCAACTTCTTATGATGCTCACTTTATTGTTTTCTTCTTTAAGTGTTGTGATGTCACTCATCCATATTAAGTTCCTGTTAGTTTGACATGAGAAACTTGGTACTGGAAGTGAGCTTACTTCAGGTACTTGAAATGTATGTTTGATGGAAGAAGGTTTTGGAAATTAATCCTGGGTGATGACATGGATCAGATATGGCATAGTTACTTCCATAATTTCTTTCTTTCATTTTGATCGGAAGAAAGCATGAAGCATAATGAACCAAAAAAAAGTTTATTGTTCCTCTTTATCATTTTAAAATGTAATAATATATTACTATGTTAAAGTAGTTTTCTCATTATTTGTTTTGTTCATGAAATAAGTAGAAGAATTTACTTTATTTTTCCAAATATTTGCAAACAAACACTAAATGTAACTTCAAAGTCTAATTTCATGATTCTTTCTAAGAAGTTGCTTAAATGGATACTTCCGGATTCTCCACTGCTTACAGTCATCCAAACATGCCCTAATTCTATCTATTCAACCATACTAATTTTTTGGACATCCAACAATCTAATTGATAAAGTAATATTGGTCTTGGAGCAACCATTTTAAATTTTACTCCAATTTAGATGGAATGTTTCATATAAATTCAACACCCTCAAAGCGCTCATATAGTCTTTGATCTGCAAAAAATGAGCGGACATACTGCGATTGTATTCCTCCGTAATGATTAGGTGTTTTGTTGATGATTGCCTTTTTGTGGAAACGGTTTCCAGTTGATTGTGGTTTTATTTCTATCTTGGGGTTGCACAGGATTTCCTGTTGTAAGTCGATCATCTTTTTCTTACGAGCGTTTGAGGATACCAACTGGTCATTTAAGATTACCGAAAACCCTTTTGAACAACAACAACAACAACAACTTGAACACTCTCAAATAGTCTAAAGAACTGAAGAGTTCTCTAAAGCAAATTATGGCTACACCATGCATAGGCGCATGTGATTATCACCACGCAACCGACCAAGTCAATGAGAAGCACACAAGTACTAAGTGAAAGTGTGCTTGAGTGATATAAAAGCAACTATGGTTGCGTAGTATGAGTGTGAGTTTAATTCTATTTTGTGAGGAGCAATGGAAGAGTGAGAAGTGAACAAGCGAGAAGAGAGCAACTTTGTTATTTTGTTTATAGCTTTCTTAGCCAAAATTTAGCACCAATCAAGAGATGAATGGCGTTAGGTTGACAACCAGCTGTAAATTTCTTTCCATATCTTTAATGGCAGCGCCCAGTATGCTGGGAAATAGGCTCTGATAATGATGATCCCCGTCGGCTAACTATTCTATGTGTCATTCCATTGATTAATTTTTCTTGTGTTGTTTTTGTTGATAGTGTCCAAGTGTCTATTAATAACACCTCATACAAACAATAGCTACTCATTTTTACTAATATAGAAAGCAATTCAAATTGGATATGTACGTAACTAGTTCTCTACTCCTATATGAGGTTGATATTTCTTTATGTAAAATGTTTATTAAATATCTCGGATTTGTATTACTACTTTATAACACTGTATTAATTCTTCTTTTAAATAAAATGTTCTATTTGAAGAGGAACACATTGACTTTATAAAGACAAAAAAAACTTTCGTATCAGACTTTGATAAGATGGCTTAATATAATTTTTGTCGCTGTTTCTTTCCTGCAGATTGAGAAAGAAAGAAAAGAAGAGGACACAGCAATTGAATCGGAGGAAACTATAATGGATCTTAGAAAGGGTGTAATTTTTTCCATTAAAATTAGCTATAGATCTGCTCGCGCTCATCCTTATATTTCCTGCATTCTATTTTTCTTCCTCATACTTTGCAAAATTTTCCCGATCCTATTTACTTTTCTTGTTTCTTCCTCTCCGGTGATTCTCTGCACTGCTATACTTATTGCAACTCTTATAAGTTACGGCACACCTCAAATCCCTGAAAGTGAAGGAAAAGATCAAAAATCTCGGGAAATTCCTTCTCTGCAAATTCCTAGTGTTGTAGATGATATTATTGTTGAAAAAGATGAGAATTTGGTAGACGGGAAGAAAATAAAAGAGGCAATTAGTGAATTAAGTAATAGGGCTTGTAATGTTCAAGAAATTTGTTGTGTGGCCACTAATGATGAAAATGTACGAGAATCTAAGACTGTATCTGATACGGGGGTTGATTCTTCTCTAAAGTCTCATTGGCATCAACTCTTACCAGTACTCGATGAACTTGAACTTGAAAACAAGGATGCAAACAAAGAATCAGCGGAAAATGATGAAACTAATGAGCGGAAGCCTGTAATGGACCTTGGCTATTCTGAAATAGAAAGAAACCGAAGGTTGGAGAATTTAATCGCAAAACGAAGGCTAAAAAAACTTCAGAGGTTTGAAACCGAGAAAAATATTGTAGACCTCGATAGTTACCACTACTCTTCTTCGATCTCATTTGTTTCGGCACCAAGACAGAGCCCTTTTGATATTATCACTTACGATTCGGAGGCAAATTTGAACTTACCCCCTATTCCTGGCTCTGCGCCTTCGATTATGCAACCGAGAAAGAATCCTTTTGATATTTGTTATGATTTAGTCGAAGAAATGAGTAGTTTATCAAGGGAATATTTGAATCATCATGATTTTCATATTTCAAAACTAACTAGTAAGGATGCCGGTGCTTTTGGTGCAATAAAGAAGGAAATTGAAGTAGTAGAAGATAATTTGTATGTTCCAGATGCTGGAAAGGTTGAATCCATTGAAGAAATGCATGAGGGTTCAAATTCATTCCCGTCATTATTGGAAGCAAACAAAAATTTCCTTTGTGATGGTACGTGATGCTGTCATTCTATATTAGGCTTTCTTCTTCTTCTTTTTTTGGGCGCTGGCCCGTAAGTCCTAACCTATGCACACAACACACACATCATCACACACAAGCACACAACACACGCGCACCCTGAGGACATACGAATTAGCCTCAAAAGTGTTAATTTGTGGCCAATTCCGCTCCTGGAGTTCATGGGGTTCAAACCCCGCACTCTTCCCAAGAGGGGAAGTGCTCATTGGGTAGGCTATATTAAAGAAAGGTACCCTTAACTAGTGTTGTTTTTCACTAAATTACCTTAATATTTTTATTCCAGTAAGATCTCCTTAAGTGCTACATTTAAGGGTGATTGGTTATAAATTTTTTTCCATAAAACCAAAGTTTAAATTAGTTTTTTATAATAATGAAACTTTAGGGTAGTTTAGTGAAAAACAACACTGGATAATTTTGTGGAATCTAGCCCCTAGTTTTTTTTGCCATTGCCATTGATAAATCACAATCATTGTGATATTTTTTCTCTATGAACCATTATTTATGCAGGCTCCGAAAATTTCGTATCCAATTCCTTGACGTCTGATGCGCAAACAGATCTCTCTGAGGCGGCTTCACGTTCAAAGCAGATAGAGGCGAATCTTTCTATAGAAGATCAAAATCGATTGCATATGAAGTCTGAGCATGATATTGGTTCCAATAACGATTTAATTGATTCACAGAGAGTAAACACCGATGAACTAATAATCAGACAACATACTGGGAAATTTGGAGAAGCAGAAGATAGTTTGTATGTTTCAGACATTGGAAACGTCGAAATTATTAAAGAAATGCATGAGGGTTCAAATTCCTCACCATTTGAAGGAGACAAAAATTTCCTTTATGAAGGTAAGGGAACCAAAGTACGAGTATTTTGTCACATGCTATGTATTTGTTGTGCTTAAATAGAGTTGCAGTATTTTCTACGTCTCTATTTTCCTTTATTTGAAAAAAAATTGTTCTACAACCCAATTTTCCATTGACATTGAATAATTGTGATATTTGATTGGACCATTGTTTTTGCAGGGACAGAAAATTTAGGGTCAGATTCGTTGTCATCCGACGCGGAAGCAAGACCATCAGAAGCGGCTTCGCCTTTAAAGCAAATTGAGGAAAATCTTTTGTTGGAAGATCAAAATCTTGCAGCGGTTGGAAATGAAAGAGATCCCAGTTTGGAGTTAGATCAACTCAATAAAACTGTTGAAGATTCTTGTACTGATCGACGTGAGTTTAAAGATTCTGGAATCTTGCCTGTGAAAGATGCTGATATAGATCTTGAAGTGACGTCCGAAGCAAAATAACGCAACACATGAAACATGAAGGTATATATACAAGTATAACTCCTAGATGGAGAAATTCAAATTGGATTTCTTATAGAGATAACTTATGAAAGATTAAATGAAATTTTGGTAAGTGAGCCTAATCATAACTTCAAGCTCAAATGATTCTGAATGAGTGAAAAATAAGATTTATAGGAAAAAAAATGAAATGTTGTCTTGTGAAGAAGAAGTACTGGAATTTTTCAGGTGTTTGTTTTTCAAATATTGACATAGTCGATTGCTTTTGGAGTAGTGTCTCCTCAAAGGTAATAAATTATTTTCTTAGGTAAGTTTGTTTGTTATTGAATGTACATTTCACTGTAAAGCTTATTTGGTG
This sequence comes from Agapanthus africanus, assembly GCA_030015575.1. NCBI lineage: Eukaryota > Viridiplantae > Streptophyta > Magnoliopsida > Asparagales > Amaryllidaceae > Agapanthus > Agapanthus africanus. Next base: position 295,986,905 of record JASDDO010000022.1, on the reverse strand, counting down.
AATCAACATCGCTAATGTTTTTGGTTCTTGAATTTTCTCGTAAACTCTACCAAATTTGCAAGCATTCTATGGGTATTTATGAGGCGTCTTTTGCTTGGAAAAGTTTATTTTCTGTAGCAACCGCCTATATAGGTTTTGCGTTATGATAGCCAGTACTGTTGTAATTTCTATACCAGGATCACAAAACACACCAAAAGTCGCAGCGGAAAATCTATCAGGATCGCGTGTAAGCAAACTACTTGAAAAAGATTATCCGAACAATCTACCAAAATATACCGCAAGTTGTCAGAAGCACACACCAAACAACACGAACACAAATATTTATCCAGGTTTGGCGCAAGTTGCATCTAATCCTGCAATCCGACGACGAAAGCTTCCATTATTAAGAAAGTATCATACGAGAACGCCCTCATTAATCACCGCGCAATCTCTCTCAAACCCAACCCGTCTCTACTTCACATGTTGCCGCAGATTTCAAATCGGCACTGTAGATTGATTGAATAATTAATTATTTACATCTTATATATATATGTAGAGAGAGAGAGAGTGAGAGAAGCGGAGGGGAAGGGGGTTTGATTCCCAACAGCAGATCCCCACACGGAAATCTCGCCACGAGATCCACACTAGGAATAGGCCAATCACAAGCCGTCAAATCAGCACTCCAATGCAAATCTTCACCAAATCTCGTGCCGCTGTCTCGTCGTCTGCACCATTATCTCGACACCTCCTTCTACATTTCCTCACTGCCGTTACCATCTTTTCTCACCCACAAACCCTCACCGTCGAACCCGTCGTCCCATCTCCCCTCTCGACGAACCCATCCCCCAAACATCTCACCATAGCCCCCTCGACACCACCACCGCAACACCACAACCCCACCTTCCCGCCAGCACCACAACCTTCTTCCCAAGACCTTCATCACCTTCATCATCGTCGTCTCAATTCCAAAACCCAACTCCATACCCATCCCCATCAGCCACCATCGCCTCCACCTCAACTTCCTTGCAGCGACTCGGACCCAAGCCCAACAAAAACCCTAGCCAAGCATCAACGCTTGGGCCTTTGCACCGAATCGCCGGGCTTTATTCGTCTCGAGACAAGTATTATTGCTTTACTTTTGGTCGGGCAACCCTCGTATAATATTTTTCTGCACTGTTAAAATAGAAAAAAAAATATTAGTATCCAATTATTTTATATTGTTAGAAGAATATAGACTTTTATGCAATAAAGTGATAAAAAAAAAATTACTTAAGTGTGGATCTGCATTGAAATTTATTTAACTACAAATAAAATTCGAAAGTTGTTAACATATCTCACATATATATAATACTAGCCAGCTTGTGATTAGTATATCCATATTAAGCTTAACGTTAAAGATAAAAATTGTGACTCATATCAGCTTATACGTCGCCTTCATGCAGTTACTATTATCAGATAACAATTACTTTGACATGTCATGATTATTCATACCCTAATCCATTTATTTAAGAACGAGATCTCTAATTAGGATGCTGAACCACATGCCATGACACACTACTATTTACCAGTTTCATTTCTATACAATTACCATATCACAAGTTCCCGTCTTTTCAGCATTATTAATTAGTGATCTAGTCTTTACCATAATAGATACGAATACGCGGGGTGGTGGATAGTTTGAGTGTGCGTTCGTACAACGGGATCTCAAGAGTCCCATGCCGGCAGCTCGTACCGAGCTATATCGGTCACATGTTATAACAGCTCGTACCGGGCTATATCGGTCGCATGTACATTCCACAGTCGGGCCCGTGTTTCCTAGCCTCTAGGGCCTTACTCTTGGGTTAGGAATACTCTTGCAGAGGTTGACACGCACACTCGAACTCACGATAGGATAGATTACCTTTTAGTGACCAGTTAGGTTATGGCTTAACCTGTTTACATGTTTGTTTCATGGTGTGTGTGTATACACACACAAACACACACACACTTGCGCACATGGGCTTCACTACACTCATATACGCATGTTATCATACCACACACACCTTATATGTTGAGTACTTGCGGGGATGTTCTGACATCCCTGAGATTTGCCATCTCAGTTTTGGAGGCGGAGTTTTTAGGCTGAGCAAGATCGAAGCGACTATCGAGACCTTGCTGAAGATCAGTAGACGTATGTTTATTTCTTTAGTATATAGCATGTGCGCCCTTGTAGGACATTAGGGCTTATGTATCTGTCACGATCCGAAAATATTAGCTTGTGATCGGCACTTGAATCACGCCACGTCTAAAGGCGTAACGTAAATCAAGTAAGCCGAAACCCAAAAATCTAAACTTTTTTAAGAAAATAAAGAGGTGAAGTTTTGAAATAAAGGTATAGTGAAAATCATAAGTTTTCTTAAATACATAAATAATGGAACATAAAAAGGCAAGTGGGTGTTACTGGTTGAAAACATGTTTCGACTTTTAGAAATTTGGGCAGCACCTCTTTTATATTTTTTGATCCAAAACCACAATACATAATGATATAAAGGCATCCCCAAGCGGGAGCTAGCTCTTCGCCAAACGGCGGATCACAACCACACAAAACAGAATGTATAAGTATACGACGCCCAACGGTGAAGATCAACACCAAAAATAAAGAATAAAGCGAGAAAACAACCCAAAAGGCAAACATAAAAACCATCACTCAAGTCTTGCAACTACAAGTCTCACTAAGTCTCATTACTTACACAATTACTAGTTTTGACTGATGGAGTTGACTAGATACAATATGAAATATAAATACAAGAGTGGGTACGATACAAATATCCCACCTGCCAAAAATAAAGAATAAAGCGAGAAATCGAGTGCGTACCACACGCACAAAATCAAATCAACTATATGAAATCCACGAAATCATAAACATGTGCAGCCAAGACACAAAATCAATATCAAGTGCAATAGATATGCACAGATCATAAACCAACACAACGGTGTATAAAAAAAACATATCTCAAGTGCAATAACTATCCACCAAATGTAAATACTCAGTAGGTGCAGCCATGGTGCACGAAAATGATATCACGAAACTCAATCATCAAAACTCAAATTCAAACGATATAAGCGTGATACTCGGATCACAAACGCAAATCGCAATAAATGACATTGAGGTACACCTCCTACAATGTCGAAAAATTTCGGTGCGCCTAAAACTGGCAAAACAAGAACATCCGCTTGCCTCCTGCTCACGGTCTGGCGTTTTCTGTCTCTGGGTCTTCATTTTCTCTGTGGATTTTCAATCTCGCAATCCATCGGCTCGTCGGGCCGGTCAGGTGTGCTAATGGAAACGATTCCGCTCTGGCACTTCTCTGGTCAACTCTCGGCCAATTAGCATGACCACTCGCAAAGCAGCATGTCACTGGGGTTGGCCTCTTGCTCTCTGAATACACGTTTCACATCTGATCCTTGGTGCAAATCTGATTGCAGCAGTGTCCTGGAAGGAACCTACTCAGGGTCTCTTCCAATCTCGCCTATGCCGAACTATATGGAGGCTGGTACTCTTGCATAATCTTTTCTCGTCTTCTGGACATTTGCGTTCTCCGCACAATATTTGCTCGGGAACTGGTCGTATCCCAACGCCTTTGTATACATATCGGATCTCTAATCTCGTCAGGAAGTAACAACAGCTCGTCAGTATCTCGCACGAATCTCTTGTTCCACTCGTTTTTATTATTGTCCACTTCAACGTCACGTTGTGCTATCCGCGTACTGCTATGTTGTAACGTTTTGAAAATCGTTTAAGTGAAATTTCGGAGAATCGGTAAAATAACGGATGTTTTCCGTAAAAATCAAGATATAATTATCTTTCTTCATAAAATCAAATATACCTATTCTAGCTATGTAATTGCTAGTATTTGGTGTTTTTTTCGAGTCACTTGCAAAAATTCCAGTTGACTGAAAAATTTTCCGAAATTAATTATTTAATATTATTTTAAGCCGTCACTAATACATTTAATTAGTGATAATTACATATTAGAATGGGTTAATATAAATTTTGTGCATCATGACACATTAAACTAAAATATAACATGTGGTTTTTGTAATGAAAAGAAGTTGTAACGATGGTTTTAGAAAAATATAAAAGAAAATAAAATAGGGAATGTTGTAAATTGCAATAATGAGACTTGAGGGGTTTTATTGTCATGGAAAATTCTACACTCACAAATACCCATTTTCCTCCCCACCCTTGGCCGAGAGCGCTGCAGGAAACCCCCCAAATTTTGTTCACCTCAAATGCAAGGAATGAAAAATTAAAGAGGGGTTTAATAAAGAAATGAACTTGGATTTTGTTGACTTGAGAAATGGGTTATGTTGACTTGGAAAAACATCTACACATCCACCCACACCTACCACACTCTCTCTCATCCCTCTTTTCTGGCTGAAAATCTGCAGGCATGCTGCCCAAAAAAAAAATTCCCACTTCAAGTTTAAAGGAAATGAAATTATAATGAAAACAATAAACAATGAAGGCATGGGGTGTTATGTGTGAGGTATGGGTTTTATTTCCTTGATATTTTCCCTCACCACACTCATTTCCTCTCCCCTCTTAAAACTTGGCCGAGCCCTTCTCAATGTACAGCAGCAGCCCCGCAATTGCCTCATCTCTTTCCTCTCTAAAATTCCTCATTTTTGCTTCAAAAATCAATGCAAAACCTCACTAATCCCTAATCAAATCCCTACTCATTTTTCCTTAGCCTATGTAGTATGGATCTTCGTGAAAAGAAGCTAATTTGGAGGGCTAACTTTGCTTGTGGAATCTTCAAATTGTTGGATATAAATTCTAGCCTTTTGGTTAATTACTTTAAATCAATTTAGTTAGGTAGTTAAATGGTTTCAATTTCAAGAATTTAGTTTTCAAGAGAAGAGTTGAATTGGGAGTTAGGGTTTGGATTATTTGGTTATGGTTGTGTTGTGTAATTTAGAATCTTGAGAATTTCAAAACCCAACCTAGTTGTTAGTTTGCAAATTCACTTTAAAAAATTGTCCAAATTGTATTATGTTGCAAACTAGATTTTAGGATTAATGTAATTAAGTGGGATTAAAACTCTAGTTAGGGTTTTTAGCACATCATTAAGCTTTCCATAAGTGGTTTAACATTTTAAAATATGCAAATTGTAGTCTAATTGTTAAATTGTAAATTGTTACAATTAAATTGTCCAAATTGCTTAAATTGCAAAATAGGTTTTTAGAATTAATGAAAATTGATGAGATTAAATTATGGAAATGATTTGTATGACTTAATCAAGATATTTAGTGAGCACTGTAACCGCTAGAATTGTTAAAACAACTAGATTTGAACTAAATTGGCAATTGTTGCTTACTAGAGTTTCGGAAAAATAGCTTTTAAAGTGAATTTGAAGTTTGTTGATTTAAACCCTATTTCATACATATATTTAGTGTGTTGTGAAACCACGAATGGTACGTTTGGGTTTTTCTCGATCGATCGGCGTTTGTACGCCGATATCGATAGTTATTTGGTTTTTTTTGCATGAGCGGACCATGGGTTTTGACCTATGTGAGATTCGTGTGTCGTTTTGGTCATGAGTCTGAGTTTAATGCGATACGATGTGTTATGATACGTAGGTACCCCCACGAGGACTTCAAGACGACAAGCAAGCGCGTGGCGACATCGGCATCGGCAAGCGAAGATCAAGGTGAGTAGATATATATCTACGGGGAGAAGTCAGATGGATGATGTATAGCACCCCCGCAAAGTTGTAAGAAATGATGGGATATGATTTAGATATACATATATGGGTTATGGAGAGATATGAACCTTAGCAAGAAAAGCATTTTAGCGAGATTTGAGAAAAGTGATTTGGTTGGTTTCTTAGTCGTGAACCCTAGAGTAAGGTTGTACACACACATATACACACACGGGATATGGTTTTGGGTGTATACGTCATGTGTGTGTGGTTGTATTGGTGCTTATATATATATATATACATACACGTATACACGGATGTTGAGGATAGTATATGGTACTTGGATACGAGTCGATGTGATTGGGCATGATGCCGTGAGATCAGTGATGTGATTTGGTTCGTACTATGAGATACGACAGGAGATTTTAGTGGATCTTAAGGCGATGTGTTTCAGACACACGCACATATATTTGTTGATGGTATCCGTTTGTACTAGACTTAGATCTGTACCTCAGTTCATGACATTGATGATAAGGATACCAGATGAGTAATGAGATAAATATGATATTTGACATGTACCCAGATTTAGGATGCCGTACGATAGATTTACCGTACGGGATATAGTTATGAGGATAGATCCGCACTCTTGACTCGAGAATGCCATATTATTTATTGTATCGTACGTAATACTATTGAGGCGAGATCACCGACTACTAGATGTATATATAGATCGACTCAGACTTAGGTGGATTCTCTTACCCTTTTGACTGGGCTCGAGTCATACTCATTTTCAAAGGTGGAGAATTGTGAGTAATTTAAATACCAAACTGTATGACTCGTATATTGGGTAGGTATATTTTTTCAGGATTGCTGTTACTACATCACTTTCTGTATATTCATGATGTTTCATCGCATTGCATGCTTGTACATATGCTATCTGTAATTATTATAAAATCATGCTGTCAGGAGACCAGTACCATTACCGATAATGCGTATGTTCCACATGCATTTACTTGCCGGCTCACACACATCATCATCGGTAATTGCCAAATCACGTACATTTTAAAGAATAGTATTTCATTTACATAGCCTGCTAGCTGATAGTTGCAATATGTTATAGCTTTCATATGCTAGTTTAACTATTGCATTCATTGCATGATATCGGACGCATTCATATATTCATTGGTTATGCAGTATTATGGTGATTTATACCGGTTTTCACTTTTATTGGCATGGTGATTTGATGTTTTCGGATCCTTCTTGAGATTTTCTGGATTTGGATACCGCATGTGAAAGTTTTATAAACTGATGATGTATTTTAAAGAGAAAAATGCAGTTTTCCTTGATATGATGAGTTTTGTCCACCATGATGTTTTCTCGGTTCTGAGATGGTTTTCGAGACCCGATTTGAGGAGTTGGATGAACCGTCTGCGGGTACATGGTGGACCCGGTATGGTATCCGGGGCAAGAAGCTCGAGTTGTAGACGATGAGCCCGGCAGGGGAAGACTTCCAACCGGTGATTGTTTGGCGCGGCAGATATCCGGAGGATACCGTTCGTGGTTGTGTGATTGATGATATGGGCCAATCCGGACTGACGGAGCCTGACGTATTAGGATATTGAGATATTGAGAATTGAGACACTGAGATATTGAGATTTGATGATATAGGCCAGTCCGGATAGCCGGGGCCTGAGATTTTGAGATATTGAGATTCATGTTTTGTGTCGATACTTGACACTGATTTCTCTGTTGATTTCATTGATGATATTCGATTTATATACATACAGGAATCTCATGGAATAAAGAAAACAGTTGTCTCACTCATTATGTATTCTGTTTCCATTCGTAATGCATTCATACATCATATAACTGATATGTTGCTATCTGAGACACTGACACGAGCACGTAGTATTGCACTTATATTTAGATGGATCAGGATATTATTTGGGGATATTACTTGATATGACCTAGGATAGCGTCATACATATGATTTCTGCTCTGTGATATTTTCTACTCACGAGTTGGCAACTCACCCCCGTTGTGCCACAGTTTCTTGCAGGTTTTGCTGTACAGGTATCTTGAGGGCTTGCTGGCACACTGCTTTCATTCCGGGTGATTGCTTTGGTAGGTGGGTTCACTTGCATCGTGACCACCATTGTATATTTGTTATTCAGTTGTATATAGTAAAAACTCTATCAACCAGACTTGTATATTTGATAGACTTAGAAAAACAGTTGTTGTTATTTCGACCTTAGAGTCGCGTGTTGTATTATTATGGTTTTTATGTTGATTTTGAGTTTCTTTTGAGTTTTGATCCTCGCCCTTCGGCGTTGTATATTATATTGCTTACGTGGTTGTGACTTTCGATTAATGAAGAGCTAGCTCACATTTAGAGATGCCTTTTATCATTTCATATATTATTCATCTTGTACCCCGTTTGGGGCCAGTATTTACAAAGGAAACTCTGCCGAAATTTTCAGAAAAGACTTGATATTTTAAAAATGCATACCTCGGTATATGTTGTTAAATTTCTTACTTTAAAATTGGTTTTTCCTTCACTCTACTTCTTTACTTGGTTTTGATTTCTGGGTTTTGGTTTACTTAGATTACGTACGCCTCGAGACGTTTCGTAATTTAAGTGCCAGTCACTCTCAGTACTTTCGGGTCGTGACAAAGTTGGTATCAGAGCGTTAGGTTTTACCTTTGGATTGTAAGATGACCCTTGGTTGATGGAGTAGGTGACTCAAGTGGAGTGACGTACCGTGTGTATGTTCCGCGGCATACTTACGATATGATACTCCACTTAAGAAGCCTTAGGATGTACATTTCCTTACACAGTATTATATTCATTCCTATGATCTATCCTCATTGATATTGGTTATGGTTTTATTACCACGATTGTACGAGCATGGAGAGCTACTGCTAGAGTTGCGGTCAGCACGAGCTCGTCATGGACGAGGACTGACCAGGGCATGATTCCAAGGTCATACGATTGCATAGGGAGGCGTTGTTTTATTGTATTTTCGCGCCATGAGCGTTTGATGGATCGCTTTACGAGATTTCTCGGACGTGCAGATCACCACCAGAGGATTGAGCCACTGATAGAGGCCAGCCAGAATATGATGACCTTTGATGTATCGCTTATTCATGATGATCGAGGAATTGTTTAGCGTGCAGACGAATGAGCCAGTTGTTGCTGCGATCGACGAGATATTGCCCCAGATGTTGGAGTTTTTTCAGTACGAGTTGTACTTAGAGATATGATAGATGGTCACTAGTCACCCGAGGATGAATGACTAAGACTGTAACAACCCTAATTTTTGATACACTTTTTTCTATACAAAATTTTTCAAATATATTTTCTAAATCCACAAAGGGGTATTTTAGCCTGAGCACAAGATTTAAGTAATTATTTTTGTTTTTAATTACAAACTACAAGAATGAAATAACTCCATTTTTAGTGTACAATAAATTACTTTAAAATTTAATGTATACTTGGGGTATTTACTCTTACTACTATCATTTTAAGTAATTAAATAACACAATAATTACAAGAAGGAGCTTGTAGCTCATTGGTAATACCTTGCATTGATGAACCAAGCCACCGGAGTTCAAATCCCATGCCCCACATTATTTTTGTATTTATTTTGTTTTATTTTTTTTTGGAAGTCAACAGTAAAAAGGCCATAACTCCCAAAATATGTACTGGACAACAAAACGTAAAAATACCAAGTTGTTCCTCAGGAAAACCCCCGGCCATTGGACCCTTGAATCGGCCCGACTCGGTGCCACCGGCCGGCGACTCGGCCGACTCGGTCCGGCGCCGCCGGCCGGACTTGGCCGGACGGCCGAGTCACCAACTGAGAAAAGTTGGATCATGACTTGGTCAACCCTCTTTCACACTTATTATACCTGGATCGGTTTGGATTTGGCCAATAAATCCCTTTTACTCCTAGGTTTAATGATTTTTAATGAATTTTTAATGTTTTTTATATTTTTTAAAAATATTTTTTAATCCAAACCCTAACCCTAGCATAACCCTATATAAAGACCCCTGTCCTCTATCTTTTCCCCTCACAACTCTAAGTCCACTCTCTCAAATTCTCGAGAACTCGGTACGAAGAGCGAGAAGCGAAGCGCTGCCGAAATCGACGACGGATTCCGGCGACCGGATCAGAACCTTCGCGACGTTTTTGACGAATCGACAACCACCACATCCCTTAGCTTCCTTAGCTTGTCCAAATCGTAAGTCCCACCTTCTTCTATCTCTCTTTTCTTTAAAGTAAAAATACGACTTTTTGGAACCCGACGGAAATCGGACAAACCGATTTTCGATTCGGTTTTTTTCTAAATTTCCACTTGTCACCTAATACATATTATCCACCCATATGCTTGTTGAGTATTAATCACCCATAAACCAATTTAATCAAACTTTTTCATATAAAATGATAACTTCTTTGCAAAACCGTTATCTTTTCATAAAAATACCATGAAGTTCATTTTTCTTAGTTAAATTAATTCCCTCACTCCTAAATAGGTTTATCTTGATCACTAAACTTGTAGAACCCAATTTGAATAAAATTTCACACATAAAATGATAACGTTTTTAAATACCGTATTCTTGCACTTTAATACCTTCAACTTTAACTTGTCATGTTTTACCTTTAAACTTCACCAAAACTTAAAATAAGTCACGGGGTAATGACCTACCCCTACACACACTCAATATAACCCTAATTGATAGATATCAAAACACAGAATACGAAATTACAGGACTTTTTCACTAAAATACCATAATCTTTATAGCTTTTATTTAAAGCTTTAAGTTGTAAACTTTTCTAGATAAAATCTTTTAATAAAATGAAAACACGATTGGTCATGGACATCGATCGTTTATCTAAACTGTCTTGTGGTGCCTATGCAAGTGTGTCTAAGGCTAGTGGTTTTTAATTAGGCCCACGACTGTGGTTCCTTCCCACTTACCTGGCACTTACCTGGCCGCAATTTACGGTGAAGAGGCGATTTGAGGCTTCTAATGACTCATCGTTTAGACCTTAGAAATAGGCTAGTTGGTTTAGGAAACCCTAATAACTAAAATACGGAAAACTGTACTCTTTTGCAAATAAATACCCCATATTTATAAAACCGTTTTCCCAAATGGAAAGTATTTGTTAAACCTAAGCAAAGCGCCGCTACAACCCACTTTTGGGGAACCTGTTAGGGATAGTACGGTTCATCGTGCACTCGCAGGCTAGTAGTGCGAGATTCAGACCTCCGCAAGGAGCATTCGGTCTCGAAAGGTTCAAAATACGATATTTAGGGAAAATGAGATTTTTCTAAATAAAATATTTATATAAAATTATTCATGTGTTAATATATATATAATTATCATTTAAACATTTATTTTATCATAATATAAGTTTCCACGGTTTTTCTAAAATTTACAAGATTAAAAGTTATACTAAAATACCATGAATTTCAGATAAGATAATTAATACTTTTATTAGGATATATTCACTAGAATAACACAAATAAAATTCACATTCATTATAACAATTAAGACGATTATTAAATACTTGAGGTGTATTTTGAAAACTATACAAAAGTATTTTTACATAAAACCCCCTCAAGTTTTACAAATTACAATAAGGCCCCTAGCTAATATTGAACTTCAAATTCTGTTCTTTTAGTCTGACTCGGGTTAGAGTCTGACTATTTCTGACTTGAATATGATTCAAGTCAATCTATATTCTTTTATATTCCAATACAATTTGAATACATGAAACCCTGAATCCAGTTAACAATATATTCTTTTTGACTGAATCAAACCATGGATATTCATCCATTATCCTGATATTTCATTTACCTGATCATACAGTTGCAACATGTTTACTGATATCATGATTTTGGTCAGTCATCCAACTTACATAATCCAACACTACAATACCGTTAAAACACTACGGGGTTTAAGGGGTAGATTGGTACGGAAGGTGTTAAAGGTGGCACGAGGTGGTCAGATTAAGACACCTAACCTGAATCCTATTGCTGTTGTACCGTGGCATAATGGTTCCTTGTACTTTCCTTTTGCCCTGATCTCTAGCATATAGAGATCCCCCTCGTATACACTGGCATCCGTCTGTACCAAACTACAAACAACAGCGTTACACAATATTCCATAATAATTCAACAATATAATACTTTAGAAAATACTGTTACTCTATCATTCTCATTCTTCTTATTCTTTTGGGACTTACCGAGCGACCTGTTCGCTGACGACATTCTATCTCTTTCTTCTTTGAATGCCGTCATGTGCGTTGGACTAAGTTGAGATCGAGCCCACCGGTGAAGATTTGGAGCAGTTCCAGGCAGACCCAGAGCTCTAGATAATTGTACCTTGTTCTTTCCAGTTTATTTCATTTCCTGTTATACCACTGTTTAGGCATTGCTTTTTCATTCCAGTTGTATTTTCTTTTCCTGCATTGTAAAAAGAATGTTATTAATAAAAGTTGCTGTTATTTCCATATTATTCGTCTCTTGTGATTTACTTTATATTGCTTAGTTACGCTTAGCGTATATACTTTTGAGTATATATGTAGCGGGCCTCGTCGCGTCCACTTCGCCGTACACTGGGAAGCGGGACGTGACAGGTTTTGTTGGTGGCCCATGTAGGTCAGAGCTGTCTGAATCCCTGTCATGCAGTTCTGGTTTGCGTGAACAACCTAAGCAATATAACACAAGAAACAACAACTAAAACATTCTTTACAATCGTGTTCCTTGAATCCCATCATTTCTTTGAATCATATACCTTGAATCTGTCCTAATCCAAAATGCCCTCACCTCTTTTAAAATTTTACCAAAACCTTCGCATCCTTTCATTCCTTCACACATTATTCACGTTTTTGAAACCCTTGCACTACCTTGTTATTTTCACATACTGTCAGCACATCAATACAAAACTTCCTTGAAACTGTTACACTTTCCTTTTACAAATTTCCAGGACGAAATTTTTATAAGGAGGGTAGAATGTAACAACCCTAATTTTTGATACACTTTTTCCTATACAAAATTTTTCAAATATATTTTCTAAATCCACAAAGGGGTATTTTAGCCCGAGCACAAGATTTAGGTAATTATTTTTGTTTTTAATTACAAGCTACAAGAATGAAATAACTCCATTTTTAGTGTACAAGAAATTACTTTAAAATTTAATGTATACTTGGGGTATTTACTTTTGCTGCTATCATTTTAAGTAATTAAATAACACAATAATTACAAGAAGCAGCTTGTAGCTCATTGGTAATACCTTGCATTGATGAACCAAGCCACCGGAGTTCAAATCCCATGCCCCACATTATTTTTGTATTTATTTTGTTTTATTTTTTTTGGAAGTCAACGGTAAAAAGGACATAACTCCCAAAATATGTACTGGACAACAAAAAGTAGAAATACCAAGTTGTTCCTCAGGAAAACCCCCGGCCATTGGACCCTTGACTCGGCCCGACTCGGCGCCGCCGGCCGGACTTGGCCGGACGGCCGAGTCACCAACTGAGAAAAGTTGGATCTTGACTTGGTCAACCCTCTTGCACACTTATTATACCTGGATCGGTTTTGATTTGTCCAATAAATCCCTTTTACTCCTAGGTTTAATGATTTTTAATGAATTTTTAATGTTTTTTTAATATTTTTTTAAAATATTTTTTAATCCAAACCCTAACCCTAGCCTAGCCCTATATAAAGACTCCTATCCTCTACCTTTTCCCCTCACAACTCTAAGCCCACTCTCTCAAATTCTCGAGAACTCGGTACGAAGAGCGAGAAGCGAAGCGCTGCCGAAATTGACGACGGATTCTGGCGACCGGATCAGAATAACCTTCGCGACGTTTTCGACGAATCGACAACCACCACATCCCTTAGCTTCCTTAGCTTGTCCAAATCGTAAGTCCCACCTTCTTCTATCTCTCTTTTCTTTAAAGTAAAAATATGACTTTTTGGAACCCGACGGAAATCAGACAAACCGATTTCCGATTCGGTTTTTCTCTAAATTTCAACTTGTCACCTAATACATATTATCCACCCATATGCTTGTTGACTATTAATCACCAATAAACCAATTTAATCAAACTTTTTCACATAAAATGATAACTTCTTTGCAAAACCGTATTCTTTTCATAAAAATACAATGAAGTTCATTTTTCTTAGTTCAATTAATTCCCTCACTCCTAAATAGGTTTATCTTGATCACTAAACTTGTAGAACCCAATTTGAATAAAATTTCACACATAAAATGATAACGTTTTTAAATATCGTATTCTTGCACTTTAATACCTTCAACTTTAACTTATCATGTTTTACCTTTAAACTTCACCAAAACTTAAAATAAGTCACGGGGTAATGACCTACCCCTACACACACTCAATATAACCTTAATTAATAGATATCAAAACACAGAATACGAAATTACAGGACTTTTTCACTAAAATACCATAATCTTTATAATTTTTATTTAAAGCTTTAAGTTGTAAACTTTTCTAGATAAAATCTTTTAATAAAATGAAAACACGATTGTTCATGGACATCGATCGTTTATCTAAACTGTCTTGTGGTGCCTAGGCAAGTGTGTCTAAGGCTAGTGGTTTTTAATTAGGCCCACGACTGTGGTTCCTTCCCACTTACCTGGCCGCAATTGACGGTGAAGAGGCGATTTGAGCCTTCTAATGACTCATCGTTTAGACCTTATAAATAGGCTAGTTGGTTTAGGAAACCCTAATAACTAAAATACGGAAAACTGTACTCTTTTGCAAATAAATACCCCATATTTATAAAACCGTTTTCCCAAATGGAAAGTATTTGTTAAACCTAAGCAAAGCGCCGCTACAACCCATTTTTGGGGAACCTGTTAGGGATAGTACGGTTCATCGTGCACTCGCAGGCTAGTAGTGCGAGATTCAGACCTCCGCAAGGAGCATTCGGTCTCGAAAGGTTCAAAATACGATATTTAGGGAAAATGAGATTTTTCTAAATAAAATATTTATATAAAATTATTCATGTGTTAATATATATATAATTATCATTTAAACATCTATTTTATCATAATATAAGTTTCCACGGTTTTTCTAAAATTTACAAGATTAAAAGTTATACTAAAATACCATGAATTTCAGATAAGATAATTAATACTTTTATTAGGATATATTCACTAGAATAACACAAATAAAATTCACATTCATTATAACAATTAAGACGATTATTAAATACTTGAGGTGTATTTTGAAAACTATACAAAAGTATTTTTACATAAAACCCCCTCAAGTTTTACAAATTACAATAAGGCCCCTAGCTAATATTGAACTTCAAATTCTGTTCTTTTAGTCTGACTCGGGTTAGAGTCTGACTATTTCTGACTTGAATATGATTCAAGTCAATCTATATTCTTTTATATTCCAATACAATTTGAATACATGAAACCCTGAATCCAGTTAACAATATATTCTTTTTGACTGAATCAAACCATGGATATTCATCCATTATCCTGATATTCCATTTACCTGATCATACAGTTGCAACATATTTACTGATATCATGGTTTTGGTCAGTCATCCAACTTACATAATCCAACACTACAATACCGTTAAAACACTACGGGGTTTAAGGGGTAGATTGGTACGAAAGGTGTTAAAGGTGGCACGAGGTGGTCAGATTAAGACACCTAACCTGAATCCTATTGCTGTTGTACTGTGGCATAATGGTTCCTTGTACTTTCCTTTTGCCCTGATCTCTAGCATATAGAGATCCCCCTCGTATACACTGGCATCCTTCTGTACCAAACTACAAACAACATCGTTACACAATATTCAAAAATAATTCAACAATATAATACTTTAGAAAATACTGTTACTCTATCATTCTCATTCTTCTTATTCTTTTGGGACTTACCGAGCGACCTGTTCGCTGACGACATTCTATCTCTTTCTTCTTTGAATGCCGTCAGGTGCGTTGGACCAAGTTGAGATCGAGCCCACCGGTGAAGATTCGGAGCAGTTCCAGGCAGACCCAGAGCTCTAGATAATTGTACCTTGTTCTTTCCAGTTTATTTCATTTCCTGTTATGCCACTGTTTAGGTATTGCTTTTTCATTCCAGTTGTATTTTCTTTTCCTGCATTGTAAAACGAATGTTATTAATAAAAGTTGCTGTTATTTCCATATTATTCGTCTCTTGTGATTTACTTTATATTGCTTAGTTACGCTTAGCGTATATACTTCTGAGTATATACGTAGCAGGCCTCGTCGCGTCCACTTCGCCGTACACTGGGAAGCGCGGCGTGACAGGTTTTGTTGGTGGCCCATGCATTCAGAGCTGTTTGAATCCCTGTCATGCAGTTCTGGTCTGCGTGAATAACCTAAGCAATATAACACAAGAAACAGCAACTAAAACATTCTTTACAATCGTGTTCCTTGAATCCCATCATTTCTTTGAATCATATACCTTGAATCTGTCCTAATCCAAAATGCCCTCACCTCTTTTAAAATTTTACCAAAACCTTCGCATCCTTTCATTCCTTCACACATTCTTCACGTTTTTAAAACCCTTGCACTACCTTGTTATTTTCACATACTGTCAGCACATCAATACAAAACTTCCTTGAAACTGTTACACTTTCCTTTTACAAATTTCCAGGACGAAATTTTTATAAGGAGGGTAGAATGTAACAACCTTAATTTTTGATACACTTTTTCCTATACAAAATTTTTCAAATATATTTTCTAAATCCACAAAGGGGTATTTTAGCCCGAGCACAAGATTTAGGTAATTATTTTTGTTTTTAATTACAAGCTACAAGAATGAAATAACTCCATTTTTAGTGTACAAGAAATTACTTTAAAATTTAATGTATACTTGGGGTATTTACTCTTGCTGCTATCATTTTAAGTAATTAAATAACACAATAATTACAAGAAGGAGCTTGTAACTCATTGGTAATACCTTGCATTGATGAACCAAGCCACCGGAGTTCAAATCCCATGCCCCACATTATTTTTGTATTTATTTTGTTTTATTTTTTTTGGAAGTCAACGGTAAACAGGCCATAACTCCCAAAATATGTACTGGACAACAAAAAGTAAAAATACCAAGTTGTTCCTCAGGAAAACCCCCGGCCATTGGACCCTTGACTCGGCCCGACTCGGCGCCGCCGGCCGGACTTGGCCGGACGGCCGAGTCACCAACTGAGAAAAGTTGGATCTTGACTTGGTCAACCCTCTTGCACACTTATTATACCAGGATCGGTTTTGATTTGGCCAATAAATCCCTTCTACTCCTAGGTTTAATGATTTTTAATGAATTTTTAATGTTTTTAATATTTTTAAAAATATTTTTTAATCCAAACCCTAACCCTAGCCTAGACCTATATAAAGAACCCTATCCTCTACCTTTTCCCCTCACAACTCTAAGTCCACTCTCTCAAATTCTTGAGAACTCGGTACGAAGAGCGAGAAGCGAAGCGCTGCCGAAATCGACGACGGATTCCGGCGACCGGATCAGAACCTTCGCGACGTTTTCGACGAATCGACAACCACCACATCCCTTAGCTTCCTTAGCTTGTCCAAATCGTAAGTCCCACCTTCTTCTTTCTCTCTTTTCTTTAAAGTAAAAATACGACCTTTTGGAACCCGACGGAAATCGGACAAACCGATTTTCGATTCGGTTTTTCTCTAAATTTCCACTTGTCACCTAATACATATTATCCACCCATATGCTTGTTGAGTATTAATCACCCATAAACTAATTTAATCAAACTTTTTCATATAAAATGATAACTTCTTTGCAAAACCGTTATCTTTTCATAAAAATACCATGAAGTTCATTTTTCTTAGTTCAATTAATTCCCTCACTCCTAAATAGGTTTATCTTGATCACTAAACTTGTAGAACCCAATTTGAATAAAATTTCACACATAAAATGATAACGTTTTTAAATACCGTATTCTTGCACTTTAATACCTTCAACTTTAACTTGTCATGTTTTACCTTTAAACTTCACCAAAACTTAAAATAAGTCACGGGGTAATGACCTACCCCTACACACACTCAATATGACCCTAATTGATAGATATCAAAACACAGAATACGAAATTACAGGACTTTTTCACTAAAATACCATAATCTTTATAATTTTTATTTAAAGCTTTAAGTTGTAAACTTTTCTAGATAAAATCTTTTAATAAAATGAAAACACGATTGGTCATGGACATCGATCGTTTATCTAAACTGTCTTGTGGTGCCTAGGCAAGTGTGTCTAAGGCTAGTGGTTTTTAATTAGGCCCACGACTGTGGTTCCTTCCCACTTACCTGGCACTTACCTGGCCGCAATTGACGGTGAAGAGACGATTTGAGGCTTCTAATGACTCATCGTTTAGACCTTAGAAATATGCTAGTTGGTTTAGGAAACCCTAATAACTAAAATACGGAAAACTGTACTCTTTTGCAAATAAATACCCCATATTTATAAAACCGTTTTCCCAAATGGAAAGTATTTGTTAAACTTAAGCAAAGCGCCGCTACAACCCACTTTTGGGGAACCTGTTAGGGATAGTACGGTTCATCGTGCACTCGCAGGCTAGTAGTGCGAGATTCAGACCTCCGCAAGGAGCATTCGGTCTCGAAAGGTTCAAAATACGATATTTAGGGAAAGTGAGATTTTTCTAAATAAAATATTTATATAAAATTATTCATGTGTTAATATATATATATAATTATCATTTAAACATATATTTTATCATAATATAAGTTTCCACGGTTTTTCTAAAATTTACAAGATTAAAAGTTACACTAAAATACCATGAATTTCAGATAAGATAATTAATACTTTTATTAGGATAGATTCACTAGAATAACACAAATAAAATTCACATTCATTATAAAAATTAAGACGATTATTAAATACTTGAGGTGTATTTTGAAAACTATACAAAAGTATTTTTACATAAAACCCCCCCAAGTTTTACAAATTACAATAAGGCCCCTAGCTAATATTGAACTTCAAAATCTCTTCTTTTAGTCTGACTCGGGTTAGAGTCTGACTATTTCCGACTTGAATCATATTCAAGTCAATCTATATTCTTTTATATTCCAATACAATTTGAATACATGAAACCCTGAATCCAGTTAACAATATATTCTTTTTGACTGAATCAAACCATGGATATTCATCCATTATCCTGATATTCCATTTACCTGATTATACAGTTGCAACATGTTTACTGATATCATGGTTTTGGTCAGTCATCCAACTTACATAATCCAACACTACAATACTGTTAAAACACTACGGGGTTTAAGGGGTAGATTGGTACGGAAGGTGTTAAAGGTGGCACGAGATGGTCAGATTAAGACACCTAACCTGAATCCTATTGCTGTTGTACCGTGGCATAACGGTTCCTTGTACTTTCCTTTTGCCCTGATCTCTAGCATATAGAGATCCCCCTCGTATACACTGGCATCCTTCTGTACCAAGCTACAAACAACAGCGTTACACAATGTTCCATAATAATTCAACAATATAATACTTTAAAAAATACTGTTACTCTATCATTCTCATTCTTCTTATTCTTTTGGGACTTACCGAGCGATCTGTTCGCTGACGACATTCTATCTCTTTCTTCTTTGAATGCCGTCAGGTGCGTTGGACCAAGCTGAGATCGAGCCCACCGGTGAAGATTCGGAGCAGTTCCAGGCAGACCCAGAGCTCTAGATAATTGTACCTTGTTCTTTCCAGTTTATTTCATTTCCTGTTATGCCACTGTTTAGGCATTGTTTTTTCATTCCAGTTGTATTTTCTTTTCCTGCATTGTAAAAGAATGTTATTAATAAAAGTTGCTGTTATTTCCATATTATTCGTCTCTTGTGATTTACTTTATATTGCTTAGTTACGCTTAGCGTATATACTTCTGAGTATATACGTAGCGGGCCTCGTCGCGTCCACTTCGCCGTACACTGAGAAGCGGGGCATGACAAAGACATGCGGTTCGTTCGCTTACCCCGATACAAGGTCATCAGATTGATGGATTCCAGCTAGAGACGACTTCACGCAGATACGTTGAGAGTCGATAGAGACGATCGAATGTCAGAAACCCATATTCCAAGTTTAAAGTATTCGAAAAGACATGCAAGCAATTTTATGGACCCTCTAGAAGAATGAAAACCCTAACTCGACATAATGACCATGTGAAAGCCTTTGAACCTTAGGGTTTGCGGCAGTTCCGCGGTGCCATTAGTGAGGCTTGGGTTTGCCCTTCTACGGCTGGTTCACCGGTGTTGTGGTATGTACTCGATACTATTAAACTGTACTCAAGATGTTGAGCTTTTGTGGGATTATGGGACTTTGACGAATCGATCGAAAGGTTCGACTTCATTCGGATACTATGTGATGGGATGCATTGCTTATGAGACTCCAGAGATGAGTATAGCCGTTGGAGCGCAGTCCATGTGGCCACGAAGAGACGAGTCTGAAGCAGTCGACATTAGAGAAAAGTGGAGTAAAGAGTTTGCACGAGATTTCGACGAGATGGCGTTCCACTCTGCCGACATCAGAGATGCGATACACATGCAGAGGCGTTGTATATGGATATATCTTCCGGAAGGAGTCGCGATGAGTATGTAGCCGTTCTGCAAACAGAAACAAATATAGTAAAGGGTGATAACCTCCGGATAGTTCGGTAGCGACAAGATTTGGGAGAGACCTCGACAGGACCTTTCTGGAATAATTTACGAGAAGACTTGGACCCAGGAGCGGTCCTATTATGCACACCCAGCAGGCCAGAGTTCGGCATCATCGACGAGACATGTTATGAGTGATTACGACAGTTGGCCAGAGACTCTTAGAGGATGTGTTTGAGCGGGACTATTCCGCCATACTTGATTTCGGTATTTTGGGCGATCTATTCGCATGATTGGGTTTTGATGACTGAGTTTCATGATATTTGTTTTCGTGCACCATGGCTGCACCTACTGAGTATTTACATTTTGTGCATAGTTATTGCACTTGAGATATACTTTATACACCGTTGTATTGATTTATGATTTGTGCAGGTTTATTGCACTTGATTCAGTTTTGTGCCTTGGCTTCATATGTTTATGATTTCATGGATTGCATACAGCTGATTTGATTTTTGTGCAGGTGGTATGCACTCGATTTGGTTTTTGCACTCGGTATAGCTTACATGTGCATGCGGTGCATAGATACATGTTTTGTGCACGCAGTTGCACGCGTTTATGATTTTATACACCTTGGCACACTCGGTGTTGCTTTTTATACGCATTTGAGTTATTGATACATTTCCGTGCACTTGTTGGACCCGATTTGTATTTTGTGCAGTTGTTGCACTAGGTTTTTACGCTGTGCATTGTTGCACCATATTGTATTTCATGCACTGGATGCACTGTATTTGGTATTTCGTGCACTGGATGCATTGTATTTGGTATTTCATGCACTGGATGCACTGTATTCAGCATTTCGTGCACTAGATGCACTGTATTTGATATTTCATGCATTGGATACACTGGAGTTGATATTTTGTGCTCTTGATGCACCATATTTGTATTTTTGTGCGATTGTTGCACTGTATTGTATTTTGTGCACTGGATAACTGGATTCATATTTCGAGCATTTGTTGCACCAGCTAGGTATTTTGTGCATTGGTTGCACCGGAATTATACTCCGTACCTTAGTTGCACCCGATTTATGTCTTTGAATATTTGTGTTACCAGATTTGTGTTGTGTGCGCGTCTGCACTTGATGTTCGTTTTCATGCATGTTACTGTTAGTTGTATGTATGCCCTAGAGGCCAGTATTGTACAGATGATGTATATTATATTGGATGCTTGGACATATATAGAGATGACTTTCTTGCTCGATATGATAGTATGCTTTCTGGTTACTCTTTATCTTAACATGTATACTAGTCTCTTTAAACTGTCTTATGATTACATGTTGGTAAAGCCCTTAGGATGTGTACTTGACTACCTGAACTATGATGCAGATCATACTAGTGGGGACATGGTAGTCCATAAGTACATCCTTCAAGGTCCCTAGTCGTGGGTGTATCGAGACGGGGTATCGATATACCAGAGTAGACTAGCGTATACGCTTCTCGACCCATGAGATGGGCGATGGATGATCCCATATCCATTGGTGTTTGACATCAGAGATGGTATACGGGTGCTCAGTGGAGACTGGGTACACTGGACGGACTCGCCGAGAACTCCCAGATGGTATTATACCTCACGTCAGATGGCAGTTCTCAGGTGACACTTGTGCAGGTTAGTCTGTAGACCCGAGATCGTCATAGAGTCTTGTGTGATTCCCACTGTGCTTTGATCTCCACCTTACCACATCCATGAGGGCGTACAAAACGGTGGTCTTTGGGTACAGTCCCGAGTCACATGGAGGCAATGAGCGATAGGAGGGGTTTCGTCTCTCCCGGTATTGGGGGTTGATGTTGCGTTGTGCTCGATTGGCCGTAACAGGGAAGTCCCTGGCCAGGGCTGATCAGAGATTTGCTGGTAAGTGTTACCAGTAGTTTCTCGACCCGTTATGAGCCTCACATCGGCACGACTTATCGGTTATTGGGGTCTGACGTTTACCACCCGTAGACATGATATGCGACATATCAGACGAACAGACCGGACTGTACGGTAAGTGTTACTGGTTGGATTCACAGGAGTGTGAGCGGGCTAGCTCTTCGATCTTCTGATCGCTTAATACCCGGGTGGCCGTTATGTTTAGCAGACCGCTTGCGGCTTGTGGGTGCTTGATATGATCATCATCTGCTACCGGCGTATTGACGAGTCTTTAGAGTCCTACACAGAGGTTTCCTGGCTCAAGCGAAACGAAATAGGAGCGCATATGAGATATGTGCAGGGCCGAGAATAATACGTGTATGTGATACCGTATTCAATTCTCGTGATGAATGTATCGATTGGTTGTATACGATATAACCTAGATATCGAATCAAAGATTGATTCGATAAGCCGATACATAGGATACTAGTCGGTTATATGCGATATGACCGAATCGTTAAATCAAGTGTTTTAATGATTTAATGTATAATTATATATTTGATATATTACTTTGCATTAACTATTATTGGTTCACTTTAAATGGATTTTCTCACTTGATGTGCAAGTTGTATATGTGATATACTTTTGTGCACATGTTTGTATCATGTTTGATGATACTTGCTCATTTGGTAAAGTATAAAGAATTAAACCATGGTTAAGAGATGATTAGGGTTTTTCTTTTTCATTTATTTATTTGTTTATTTATTTTGAAAAGATTATGATAAGAATGGTGGCTTTCTTTGTCTCTAGTTGAAGCTTCATGAAGTTTTGACTTCTTAACCATTCTTGTCTTCATGCTTAACCCTAACTCATCCAAGTAACCATGGTCTATTCTCTACACTTAACCTTAATTAGGATATGATAAGTATTATTTTCTTTTTCATTTAAAAATACTTATCATATTCTTTCTTCTTCTTGATCATCTTCTTCTTCAAGAAAAGCTTAAGCCCATCAATGGCAACTTGAGCAAAAGTGAGTGAAATCCAATTCTAAAGTGAACCCACCTCCTATTTCTTCACCCTCTACCTCTTGCCAAGTTGTTTTGGGTGTTTTCTTCACAAGTTTCACAACTTGGTGAAGTTGGAGCTTGAACTTGTGATGCCTCGACGTAGATCATCTTCGGCACGAAGCCGACGACCTAGTTCGCCCATTTTCCCGATGAAGCCGACGATTGAGTTCGGGATTCGAGATGGACAGCGAGAGGATGCCTATGTGGAGCTAAGGAAGTGTAGAAACGGATATACAAAGGTTGTAGCCTCTCTCATTTAGTTAAGATGTTAACTAGTTTAATGTTTCGCCTAGAATTCTAGCCGACGATCCGTATTAGGGTTTCTCGGCACCCATAAAATTTTAAATTGGCATGGTTGATGCCTTGTGAGACCTCTATAGTGTGCCTAGGAACCTTTCAATGGTATCAGAGCCTAGCTAGAGCCTTAGGCGAAGTCTAGGCGAAGTTTGAAACCCGAACGAACCCGAAACCCGAACGAATCATGCTCTCTGGACTTTTTCTAAAAACTGGGATTTTTCCAGATTAAAAATTCCTAAAAAATTCAGCAGGAAATTGTAAGAATTACTGTGCAAATACGACACTGTTTGGAGTTTAAACAGCAGCGGAACCGCGGCACAAGCTGGCTTGTGCGGCGGTTCCGCCGCAACTTGATGACGTCAGCCCTAACTATTTTCACAGTAATTCCTATTTAACAGTGCTGAGTTCTCTGGGTATTTTTAAATTTTATTCAAGAGTTGAATTTTCTGGGGTTGTTTTGGGGATTCGGTGTTTCGATCGGAGTATCAGATTTTGTCTATGTGGCTTTCTGGATAATTTTTAAATATGTTAAAAAGTTCGACCGGATATAAATACCCAATTTTTCCCCTGTCGGGAAATTTCCAAGTGTTGGATTTTTCCGTAGTTTAAAGACGTTCTAAGTAGTGCAAGTAACGCGATGGACCCTCTAGAAGACAACAAACCTTAACTCGATTATATGACCGTCTTGAACTGCCCTTTGAACCTTCGGATTTGGGGCAGTACGGCGTGCCACATGTGAGGCGTTGGCTTGACCCTTCTACGGCTGGACCGTTGGTACTGAGGCACGAACTGAATGTTGTTAGACTTATTTCATGTGTTGAGCTGTATCGGGAAAACTTGGGTATTCGACTGTTCGATCGGAAAGTTTAACATTTTCTGTTTATCTGGAATGTGATACAATAATTGGAATTCACAAACAGTTATGAGATAACTGAATAAATGTTATAAATCTAGCGGTTTAGTTTCACTTGATATTGAAAAGAGTTTTCGATAATGAGACTAAAATGCGGGGTTTATAACTGTTAGACATGTGATGTCTAAGTATTTCATTTGATTAGGCATGTGATGTCTAAAGAGGTTGCGGATTCCAACTGTTGTAGTTTTACACTTTCTTTTCTGTGACCGTAAGTGTAGTATGTTGATATCGCCGGTTTCGTTGCTATACGTCAACGACAATTGGGGTATGCATACTTACTTACGTTGATGACATGTGATGTTATGTGTTGCTGGATATGTTATATTGGATCGTCGTGTTTGAATAGCCGGGGGTTTTTATGTGAGATGAGTGTTTTTCATTTTCATTCATGTAAAAACTTGTATGTAATATTCTTTTATTGGGACACTTCCAGGTAGCGGAAGCTGTCACCTCTTGTATATTATTTACTTTTCCGCATTAGGATAGACCCAAGGAGGGGAGCACAAGTAACCGGGTTCTAGGGTCCAGTGGGAGACCATCTCGAGGAGTCGAGTCCGGGTCTCCTAACCCTAGAATTGGTAGGGTTGCTTGCCGCTCTCGTAGGGGTCTAGGGGTGTGGGATTGGCTATTCATCACGACCATGGAATCCGTGTTTTATACTGGCTCGTATTGAAAACACGGACGTCCTAGTATATCCAATATTTCATATGTTTCTTCTGCTGCGATATATGTGATGTGATCATGTGATGTTCTGTGATGGATACAGTATATAGTATATATGATATATTATATAGACGTTACTTATGTTTTACACCCGTACTAGCCCTGCCCCGCTCTGCCGTTAGTTACCTAACCTAACGGTGCACGAGGGGACATCGAGGTGAATGCGGATGGCATAAGTGTACGTCGTATTTATCTGTGATGTTTAGGTGACTTAAATGATGGGACTTCATTAATGTGATTAATGAAAGAAAAGAAACCTAAGATGTTGTGGAATCAAATTTTAAATAAAACAGGTAGCTACAGTTCTTGCTTTGCACAGCGGTATATGTGATATATCCTGCACCTTATTCGATGAGGAAAGGACCGAGATCCCTTCACCGGGAGTGACTCCTTTAGCAATAACTGTTAGATACTACAAACTCGGTTTGGTTTTTGATTGCTTTTAAAATTTCTTGCTTTGCATAGCGATATATATGATATATCCCGCACCTCATTCGACGAGGAAAGGACCGATGATCCCTTCACCGGGAGTGACTCCTTTAGCAAAACTAGAAAAGCCTCAAAATCACTCCATTTTAAAACTTCATTTGATTCTACAACGATATCAAGTTCATTACGCAATAGGTTTTCAGAAAAACCTGTCGTAGCCCTCTGTCATTTCAGATGAGTAGTAGTTAGTATTCGTGCTACGTTTGTTGGCCTGCGTCAAGGCGTAGTGTGCGGTAGCTAACTAGTATTTATCTGCTTATGCATATGATGCAGATTGGATTAGGGTAGTCATGCGACTTTGTTGGCCTGTGTCAAGGGTCGTACGGGTGGGTTTAATTCAATCAGGAAATGACGGGTTGAACTTGACTAGCGCACTATGGTTTGTTGGCCTGCGTCAAGGTCATAGGACGCTAGGGGCAAAATATTATCGGGAATTTTAAGTGTTGAAATTTGCAATGAGATTGCATACCTTCTATGAGATAGTTGGATCCCGATACCCACTGCGAGTAAGAGTTACTCCTGAGAGAGTTTTGCACATTGCAATTAGCCGATCAAGTAGGTGTCTAGAAAGGTGTCAACGAGGTTACGCCTCTGGAAAAACGAGGTTTACATTAATTAGGTTCGTGCGAAAGCACGGGGGACCTCCCTCAAAGTACCGACACTGGCCTGGCTGAAAGATTGGCGAACTTGTAGTGTGTAATTAATCCCGGCTTGTCTTTCCTTTTAGGGTTTGAAGGAAGATTTGATAAAAAGCAGTGGGAGCCATCCTGATTAGATAAGATAATAACCAATCTGATCTTGTACGAGCATACGCTAAAGTGTTTTCTTCTCTCTCTCTCCAGGTAGCGACCATTTCATGCCTTAATCAAGATAATAATATGGATGTATTGACCGAACCTGCATGTTATACTGTGCTGGGGAACGTTGGTTCCGTTCTTTCTTATAAGAGTTATAGGAATGAACAGGATATAGGGGAATACCAGGATTCCCATGCCACCCGAATGAAGAAAGTACATGTTGATGCATTTTCTTCGGGTGTGTTCGTTACAGAGAACTGTTTCTCCATTTGCTCTACGTCCTGGGTATTAGATACCGGGTCAGGATCCCACATATGTAATCAGTTACATGGGCTTAGGAAAGGTAGAGAACTTGGAGAAGGTGATAAAGACATTAGAGTTGGAAATGGTGCAATTGTTGCAGCTAAGACTGTCGGGGAATATCACCTTGTATTACCAACTGGTAATACATTGGTTCTGAACGAATGCTATTACATGCCGAACCTGATATGCAACATTATATCGGTTTCTTTGTTGAGTAAAGAGGGATATAATTTTGTATTACAGGACAATGTTATGAACATTTTCCGTAACCAAAAGTTGGTTGGATCAGGCACGTTGTGCAATGGCATTTATGTTCTAAATCAATCAACAGTTCTGAGCATAACAAACACACACAAGAGGAAGAGTTCAGAACTGAACGAATCCTTCTTGTGGCATTGTAGACTGGGTCACATCAATGCGACACGACTAGCTAAGTTGTATAAAGATGGATATTTAAATCCGTTTGAATTTTCATCTTATGACACTTGCCAGTCATGTCTCAAAGGCAAGATGACCAAAACTCTGTTTACGGGACACGGAGAAAGAGTTACCGAATGTTTACGGGACACGGAGAAAGAGTTACCGAACTCTTGGGACTGATACATAGTGATGTATGCGGTCCCATGTCTACACATGCCAGGGATGGTTCTTCGTACTTCATTACATTCACTGACGATCTCTCTAGATTCGGATATGTGTTCCTGATGAAACACAAATCAGAAGCTTTTGAGAAATTTAGAGAATATAAACAAGAAGTCGAGAACCAAACCGGAAAAAGTATTAAAATCCTTCGATCTGATCGAGGAGGAGAATACTTAAGCAATGAATTCCTGAACTTCCTAAAAGAGAATGGGATTCTCTCTCAGCTAACTCCTCCATATACACCACAGCACAACGGTGTATCAGAACGGAGGAACCGCACCCTATTGAATATGGTGCGCTCTATGATGAGCACAGCTGAGTTACCTATTTCCTTCTGGGGATATGCACTGGAAACAGCTGCAGACCTATTGAATATGGTTCCCACCAAAACCGTGCCGACCACTCCATATGAGATATGGAAAGGAAAGAGACCATGTCTTAATTATGTTAAGATGTGGGGTTGTCCGGCCTATGTAAAAACGCAAATTCCGGACAAACTCGCGGCAAGGTCTATTCTGTGTAAGTTTATTGGATATCCCAAACATTCGCGAGGGTATATCTTTTACCACACCGAGGAACAAAAGGTGTTTGTTTCTCGACATGCCACCTTTTTAGAAAAGGAATTTCTTGAAAAAGAGATTAGTGGCAAGGAGGTAGAACTGGAAGAGGTTCCAGCAATAAAGAGTACAATAGAAGATTTGGTTGAACCAGAGGATTCAATAGCTCCCGATGAACCTCAGCCTCTCCGCCGATCTAGTAGGGTTCCTCGCCCACCTGAGAGATACTACGGTTTTCTCATGGATGGTGGGAGCGAGGATTGCATCATGGAAGATGATGACCCAACTAGCTTCGAACAGGCCATCACGAGTAGGGACTCAGTGAAATGGCTGGATGCTATGCGGTCCGAGACAGAATCCATGTACACCAACAAAGTATGGACTTTGGAAGTTGCTCCTGAAGGGGTAAAACCCATTGGGAGCAAGTGGATCTTCAAGAAAAAACTTGGTGTAGATGGGAAAAGTGGAGACTTTCAAAGCTAAACTTGTAGCAAAGGGTTTTCGTCAAAGACCAGGTGTGGACTATGACGAGACCTTTTCTCCAATGGCTATGCTTAAATCCATCCGGATCATGCTTGCCATCGCTGCATATCATGATTACGAAATCTGGCAAATGGATGTTAAGACCGCCTTTCTAAATAGTGATTTAGAAGAGTGCGTGTACATGACTTAGCCAGAGGGCTTCGTAGACAGTGGGAGCAGCGGGAAGGTGTGCAAGCTGCTTAAATCCATTTATGGATTAAAGCAAGCATCGCGGAGTTGGAACATCTGCTTTGACGTCGTAATCAAAGAGTTTGATTTCGTCAAAAATCTAGATGAACCTTGTATCTACAAGAAGGTGGCAGAGAGTAAGGTTGTCTTCCTCGTATTGTACGTGGAAGACATACTCTTGATAGGAAATGATATTCCTATGCTGCAATCGGTCAAGCTCTTCTTATCACAAAGATTCTCAATGAAAGATCTTGGTGATGCCTCCTACATATTGGGAATCAGGATCTATAGAGATAGATCCAAACGGATATTGGGATTGTCCCAATCCAGGTACATTGACACCATACTAAAGAGGTTTAGTATGGAAGAATCCAAGCGTGGGAACTTGCCCACGATCTCTGGAGTCACTCTCTCCAAAGAGATGTCTCCCAAGACTGATTTGGAGAGAGCTCTCATGCAAGGGATACCCTATGCTTCGGCTGTAGGCTCTATCATGTACGCGATGCTATGTACCAGACCCGATGTAGCAT
This sequence comes from Agapanthus africanus, assembly GCA_030015575.1. NCBI lineage: Eukaryota > Viridiplantae > Streptophyta > Magnoliopsida > Asparagales > Amaryllidaceae > Agapanthus > Agapanthus africanus. The sequence continues at coordinate 295,957,654 of JASDDO010000022.1, read as the reverse complement.
ACTCACTAAGTGTAGTGAGCAGGTATCAAGCTGATCCTGGAGAGAGTCACTGGACAGCTGTGAAGAACATTCTCAAGTACTTGCGAAGGACTAAAGAGATGCTCTTGGTGTATGGTAACGGAGAACTCCAAGTGGAGTCCTTTACCGATTCGAGCTTCCAGAGTGATAAGGATGACTCTAAGTCGCAGTCGGGATTTGTCTTTACCCTTTACGGAGGGGTGGTTAGCTGGAAGAGTTCCAAGCAGGAAACCGTGGCAGACTCGATGATGGAGGCTGAATACATCGCTGCCAACGATGCTGCCAAGGGGCTGTCTGGATCAAGAAGTTCATTACTGAACTTGGAGTGGTTCCATCCATTGAGCATCCAATACCTTTGTATTGCGATAACAATGGAGCGGTGGCTTTGGCCAAGGAACCCAGGTCCCATCAGCGATCCAGGCATATTCTGAGGCGGTATCACCTGATCCAGGAGATAGTTGATCGCCGGGAGATCGAGGTCAGGAGGGTTGACACGAAGAACAACACGGCGGATCCACTCACGAAGGCCATTCCCCAGATACAGTTTGAGAGACTCTTCGGGATGCTCGGTATGCGATACTACAGCAGCTGGCCCTAGTGCAAGTGGGAGATTGTTAGTTGTATATATGCCATAGAGGCCAGTATTGTACAGATGATGTATATTATATTGGATGCTTGGACATATATAGAGATGACTTTCTTGCTCGATATGATAGTATGCTATCTGGTTACTCTTTATCTTAACATGTATACTAGTCTCTTTAAACTGTCTTATGATTACATGTTGGTAAAGCCCTTAGGATGTATACTTGACTACCTGGACTATGATGCAGATCATACCAGTGGGGACATGGTAGTCCATAAGTACATCCTTCAGGTCCCTAGTCGTGGGTGTATCGAGACGGGGCATCGATATTCCAGAGTAGACTAGCGTATACGCTTCTCGACCCATGAGATGGGAGATGGATGATCCATATCCATTGGTGTTTGACATCAGAGATGGTATACGGGTACTCAGTGGAGACTGGGTACACTGGACGGACTCGCCGAGAACTCCCAGATGGTATTATACCTCACGTCAGATGGCAGTTCTCAGGTGACACTTGTGCAGGTTAGTCTGTAGACCCGAGATCGTCATAGAGTCTTGTGTGATTCCTACTGTGCTTTGATCTCCACCTTACCACGTCCATGAGGGCGTGCAAAACGGTGGTCTTTGGGTACAGTCCCGAGTCACATGGAGGCAATGAGCGATAGGAGGGGTTTCGTCTCTCCCGGTATTGGGGGTTGATGTTGCGCTGTGCTCGATTGGCCGTAACAGGGAAGTCCCTGGCCAGGGCTGATCAGAGATTTGCTGGTAAGTGTTACCAGTAGTTTCTCGACCCGTTATGAGCCTCACATCGGCATGACTTATCGGTTATTGGGGTCTGATGTTTACCACCCCTAGACATGATATGCGACATATCAGACGAACAAACCGGACTGTACGGTAAGTGTTACTGGTTGGATTCACAGGAGTGTGAGCGGGCTAGCTCGTCGATCTTCTGATCGCTTAATACCCGGGTGGCCGTTACGTTTAGCAGACCGCTTGTGGCTTGTGGGTGCTTGATATGATCATCATCTGCTACCGGCGTATTGACGAGTCTTTAGAGTCCTACACAGAGGTTTCCTGGCTCAAGCGAAACGAAATAGGAGCGCATATGAGATATGTGCAGGACCGAGAATAATACGTGTATGTGATACCGTATTCAATTCTCGTGATGAATGTATCGATTGGTTGTATACGATATAACCTAGATATCGAATCAAGGATTGATTCGATAAGCCGATACATAGGATACTAGTCGGTTATATGCGATATGACCGAATCGTTAAATCAAGTGTTGATTTAATGATTTAATGTATAATTATATATTTGATATATTACTTTGCATTAACTATTATTGGTTCACTTTAAATGGATTTTCTCACTTGATGTGCAAGTTGTATATGTGATATACTTTTGTGCACATGTTTGTATCATGTTTGATGATACTTGCTCATTTGGTAAAGTATAAAGAATTAAACCATGGTTAAGAGATGATTAGGGTTTTGCTTTTTCATTTATTTATTTGTTTATTTATTTTGAAAAGATTATGATAAGAATGGTGGCTTTCTTTGTCTCTAGTTGAAGCTTCATGAAGCTTTGACTTCTTAACCATTCTTGTCTTCATGCTTAACCCTAACTCATCCAAGTAACCATGGTCTATTCTCTACACTTAACCTTAGTTAGGATATGATAAGTATTGTTTTATTTTTCATTTTAAAATACTTATCATATTCTTTCTTCTTCTTGATCATCTTCTTCTTCAAGAAAAGCTTAAGCCCATCAATGGCAACTTGAGCAAAAGTGAGTGAAATCCAATTCTAAAGTGAACCCACCTCCTATTTCTTCACCCTCTACCTCTTGCCAAGTTGTTTTGGGTGTTTTCTTCACAAGTTTCATAACTTGGTAAAGTTGGAGCTTGAACTTGTGATGCCTCGACATAGATCATCTTTGACACGAAGCCGACGATCTAGTCCGCCCATTTTCCCGATGAAGCCGACGATTGAGTTCGGGATTCAAGATGGACAGCGAGAGGATGCCTACATGGAGCTAAGGAAGTGGAGAAACGGATCTAAAAAGGTTGTAGCCTCTCTCCTTTAGTTAAGATGTTAACTAGTTTAATGTTTCGCCTAGAATTCTAGCCGACGATCCGTATTAGGGTTTCTCGGCACCCATAAAATTTTAAATTGGCATGGTTGATGCCTTGTGAGACCTCTATAGTGTGCCTAGGAACCTTTCAGTTACTGCACTTGATTGAGATTTTGTGCACCACAGTTGCACTTGACCTCGATTCAATATCATTCGAGATGCTGATTTTGATTTCATGCCTATGATATGCAGGTGATTTGACTTATGCTTTCGGCATAGTTTTCATACACTTTTAGTATTTTGATTCGATTTTGTGCAAGCTGATGTACATGGTTGTGAGACTATATACCACGGTATACCTGATTTGGATTTGGATTGAGATGTGTTGTATACCGTCGATTTTGATTGTGATACTCGATATTTGTTTTCGTACACTTTGTGTACTTGATTTGGATTTTGGCGTATACTTTAGGCCTTGATGCAATTTAGGTGCACACCAGATGCACTAAATAGAGATTCTTCTTGCATATCAGTTGCACCTGATATTGTTGTCGTGCACACCCATTGCACTGGACAGATGCTTTCGTGCACACCCGTTGCACTTAGATGTTGGTTCTGTGCACATGTATGGCACATTTATGGATTTTGATTTCCGTGCGCACCAGACGCACGTGGTAGTCTTATGCACATTTTGGGATTGATTCTTATGGAGAAGTACGTTTTTATGATATTTACTAATTGGTATAGTAGCTGAGCAGGAATAGTCCGAGAACAGTACCTGAATATATTTTTGCATGCATTGATGGTTATCGAAGGGATTTCCAAGGAGGAGCTATAGTCTTAGTATTCACCTACGTGTCCGAGATGACACGAAACTTTTTACAAAGGAAACCCTTCTAAATTGTTTTCAAAACGGCGGGACGTGTATGTTAAACAAAGGATATATATATATATATATATATATATATATATATATATATAGTTATTTTCTCACAATAAACGTCCGTTACCGTGCTGTTTTCGCGCATCGTGCAGCAATTTGAAAAAGAGTTTGGCATGCATTTCTTTCAGATGTTTTGACGAGTTTACACCGACGCGTACTATGTACGTGTTATAGTTTTGATGTATATCATGTTGGTTTTTGTTTTGGGCTTTGACATTGGTATCTTCGCCATAACTCCGATGATTGCGAGATACTTGACGGAGTTTGGTTTGGTTTATATACTCGTTTTCATGCGCATGTATTGTGCTATGATGTGAATTATGTGTTTATGATTTCGGAGCCCCGACGACTTGATCTTTTTACTTGAATATTTTAGTATTTGGGGGAGTTTTAATTTAAACTCGGGGACCGAATTTCTTTAAGGGGGGAAGATTGTAACGTTTTGAAAATCGTTTAGGTGAAATTTCGGAGAATCGGTAAAATAACGGGTGTTTTCTGTAAAAATCAAGATATAATTATCTTTCTTCATAAAATTAAATATACCTATTCTAGCTATGTAATTGCTAATATTTGGTGTTTTTTTGAGTCACTTGCAAAAATTCTAGTTGACTGAAATTTTTTCCAAAATTAATTATTTAATATTATTTTAAGCCGTCACTAATACATTTAATTAGTGATAATTACATATTAGAATAGGTTAATATAAATTTTGTGCATCATGACACATTAAACAAAAATATAACATGTGGTTTTTGTAATGAAAAGAAGTTGTAACGATGGTTTTAGAAAAATATAAAAGAAAATAAAATAGGGAATGTTGTAAATTGCAATAATGAGACTTGAGGGGTTTTATTGTCATGGAAAATTCTACACTCACAAATACTCATTTTCCTCCCCTCCCTTGGCCGAGAGCACTGAAGGAAACCCCCTAAATTTTGTTCACCTCAAATGCAAGGAAAGAAAAATTAAAGAGGGGTTTAATAAAGATATGAACATGGGCTTTGTTGACTTGAGAAATGGGTTATGTTGACTTGGAAAAACATCTACACACTCACCCAAACCCACAACACTCTCTCTCATCCCTCTTTTCTGGCCAAAAATCTGCAGGCATGCTGCCCAAAAAAAAAAATTTCCCACTTCAAGTTTAAAGGAAATGAAATTATAATGAAAACAATAAACAATGAAGGCATGGGGTGTTATGTGTGAGGTATGTGTTTTATTTCCTTGATATTTTCTCTCACCACACTCATTTCCTCTCCCCTTTTAAAACTTGGCCGAGCCCTTCTCCATGTACAGCAGCAGCCCCACAATTGCCTCATCTCTTTCCTCTCTAAAATTCCTCATTTTTGCTTCAAAAATCAATGCAAAACCTTACTAATCCCTAATCAAATCCCTACCTATTTTTCCTTAGCCTGTCTAGTATGGATCTTGGTGAAAAGAACCTAATTTGGAGGGCTAACTTTACTTGTGGAATCTTCAAATTGTTGGGTATAAATTCTAACCCTTTGGTTAATTACTTTAAATCAATTTAGTTAGGTAGTTAAATGGTTTCAATTTCAAGAATTTAGTTTTCAAGAGAAGAGTTGAATTGGGAGTTAGGGTTTAGATTATTTGGTTATGGTTGTGTTGTGTAATATAGAATCTTGAGAATTTCAAAACCCAACCTAGTTATTAGTTTGCAAATTCACTTTAAGAAATTGTCCAAATTGTATTATGTTGCAAACTAGATTTTATGATTAATATAATTAAGTGAGATTAAAAATCTAGTTAGGGTTTTTAGCACATCATTAAGCTTTTCATGAGTGGTTTAACATTTTAAAATATGCAAATTCTAGTCTAATTGTTAAATTGTAAATTGTTACAATTAAATTGTCCAAATTGCTTAAATTGCAAACTAGGTTTTTAGAATTAATGAAAATTGATGAGATTAAATTATGGAAATGGTTTGTATGACTTAATCAAGATATTTAGTGAGTATTATAGCCGCTAGAATTGTTAAAACAACTAGATTTGAACTAAATTGGCAATTATTGCTTACTAGAGTTTCGGAAAAATAGCTTTTAAAGCGAATTTGAAGATTGATGATTTTAACCCTATTTCATACATATATTTAGTGTGTTGTGAAACCACGAATGGTACGTTTTGGTTTTTCTCGATCGATCGGTGTTTGTATGCCGATATCGAGGGTTATTTGGTTCTTTTGCATGAGCGGACCATAGGTTTTGACCTATGTGAGATTCGTGTGTCGTTTTGGTCATGAGTCGGAGTTTAATGCAATACGATGTGTTATGATACATAGGTACCCCCACGAGAACTTCGAGATGACCAGAAAGCGCGTAGCGACATCGGCATCGGCAAGTGAAGATCAAGATGAGTAGATATATATCTACGAGGAGAAGTCGGATGGATAGCGTATAGCACCCCCGCAAAGTTGTAAGAAATGATGGGATATGATTTAGATATACATATATGGGTAATGGCGAGATATGAACCTTAGCAATAAAAGCATTAGGAGATCATGGGTTAATGTTAGCGAGATTTGAGAAAAGTGATTTTGTTGGTTTCTTAGTCGTGAACTCTAGAGTAAGGTTGCACATACATATACACACACGGGATATGGTTTTGGGTGTATACGTCATATGTATATATATATGTATATATGGTTGTATTGGTGCTTATATATAGACATACACGTATACACGGATGTTGAGGATAGTATATGGTACTTGGAGATGAGTTGATGTGATTGGGCATGATACCGTGAGATCAGTGATGTGATTTGGTTTGTACTATGAGATACGACAGGAGATTTTAGCGGATCTTAGGGCGATGTGTTTCAGACACATGCACATATATTTGTTGATGGTATCAGTTTGTACTAGAATTAGATCTGTACCTCAGTTCATGACATTGATGATAAGGATACCAGATGAGTAATGAGATAAATATGATATTTGACCTGTACCCAGATTTGGGATGCCGTACGATAGATTTACCGTACGGGATATAGTTATGAGGATAGATCCGCACTCTTGACTCGAGGATGTCATATTATTTATTGTATCGTACGTAATACTATTGAGGCGAGATCACCGACTACTAGATGTATATATAGATCGACTTAGACTTAGGTGGATTTCCTTACCCTTTTGACTGGACTCGAGTCATACTCATTTTCAAAGGTGGAGAATTGTGAGTAATTTAAATACCGAACTGTATGACTCGTATATTGGGTAGGTATATTTTTTCAGGATTGCTGTTACTACATCACTTTCTATATATTCATGATGTTTCATCGCATTGCATGCTTGTACATATGTTATCTGTAATTATTATGATATCACGCTGTCAGGACACCAGCACAATTACCGATGATGCGTATGTTCCACATACATTTACTTGCTGGCTCTCACACATCATCATCGGTAATTGCCATATCACGTACACTTTAAAGAATACTGTTTCATTGACATAACCTGCTAGCTGATAGTTACAATATGTTATAGCTTTCATATGTTAGTTTAACTATTGCATTCATTGCATGATATCAGATGCATTCATATATTCATTGGTTATGCAGTATTATGGAGATTTATGCCGGTTTTCACTTTTATTGACATGGTGATTTAATGTTTTTGGATCCTTCTTGAGATTTTCTGGATTTGAAAACCGCATATGAAAGTTTTATAAACTGATGATGTATTTTAAAGAGAAAAATGCGGTTTTCCTTGATATGATGAGTCTTGTCCACCATGATGTTTTCTCGGTTCTGAGATAGTTTTCGAGACCCGATTTGAGGAGTCGGATGAACCGTCTGCGGGTACATGGTTGACCCGGTATGGTACCTCGGGGCAAAAAGCTCGAGTTGTAGACGATGAGCCCGGCAGGGGCAGACTGCTTACCGGTGATTGTTTGGTGCGGCGGATATCCGGAGGATACCGTTCGTGGTCGTCTGATTGATGATATGGGCCGATCTGGACTGACGGAACCCGAGGTATTGGGATATTGAGATATTGAGATTTGAGACACTAAGATATTGAGATTTGATGATACAGGCCAGTCCGGATAGCCGGAGCCTGAGATTTTGAGATATTGAGATTCATGTTTTGTGTCGATGCTTGACACTGATTTCTTTGTTGATTTCATTGATGATATTCGATTTATAAACATACAGGAATCTCATGAAATAAAGAAAATAGTTGTCTCACTCATGATGTATTCTGTTTCCATTCGTAATGCATTCATACATCATATACCTGATATGTTGCTATCTGAGACACTGGAACGAGCACGTAGTATTGCACTTATATTTAGATGGATCACGATATTATTTGAGGATATTACTTGATATGACCTAGGATAGCATCATACATACGATTTCTGCTCTATGATATTTTCTACTTACGAGTTAGCAACTCACCCCCGTTGTGCCACAGTTTCTTGCAGGTTTTGCCGTACAGGTATCTTGACGGTTTGCTGGAACACTGCTTTCATTCCGGGTGATTGCTTTGGTAGGTGGGTTCACTTGCATCATGACCACCATTGTATATTTGTTATTCAGTTGTATCTTGTAAAAACTCTATCTACCAAACTTGTATATTTGATAGACTTAGAAAACCGGTTGTTGTTATTTCGACCATAGAATCGCGCGTTGTATTGTTATGGTTTTCATGTTGATTTTGAGTTTCTTTTGAGTTTTGATCCTCGCCCTTCGGCGTTGTACATTATATTGCTTGCGTGGTTGTGACCGTCGATTGACGAAGAGCTAGCTCCCGCTTGGGGATGCCTTTTACCATTTCGTATACTATTCATGTTGTACCCCGTTTGGGGCCAGTATTTACAAAGGAAACTCTGCCGAAATTTTCAGAAAGTACTTGATGTTTTAAAAATGCATATCTCGGTTTATGTTGTTAAACTTCTTACTTTAAAATTGGGTTTTCCTTTACTCTACTTCTTTACTTGGTTTGATTTCTGGGTTTTGGTTTACTTAGATTACGTACGCCTCAAGACGTTTCGTAATTTAAGTGCCAGTCACGCTCGGTACTTTCGAGTCGTGACATATGTCCTCGGCTACGGTCAATCCGGAGTCTCTCACACGGACTCGAAATTACGAACTCGGTATCTTCATCACTCTGTAGAAGATATCTGGCCGAACACGTTCTGGGGAACTCGTCTCAACCCTCGGAGGAATACTCAATACTCGTCCGTCCTCGATCAACTCAGAACGTATCTGGGTGAGGTCCTCTATCCGAAACTGGTAAGTTTACTGGTCTCCTATCACATGATATCCGGACGACGTCAAACTTTTCGATCGAGTCATCGAGGTCCCAAAATTTTCCGAAGCTCAACACCTGAGCACAGTCTAAAAATATCTAGTACATAGCACAATACCTCTAGACCGAAGTAGAAGGGCAAACCCAAGCCTTACTGATGGCACCGTTAAACTGCCGCAAACCCTAAGGTTCAAAAGCGGTTCCATGGTCATCATGTCGAGTTAGGGTTTCATTCTTCTATAGGGTCCACAGAATCACTTGCATGTTCCACCGAATACTTTAAACTTGGAAAATGGGTTTTCTGACATTCGTTCGAACTTCTTAAATTTGTCTAGGCAATATGTGAATACTCTTGGCCTCTTAACTCAAGGTAGACTAGCTATCATCTGTCGTATCTCTGCCTGAAAGCTCTAGCGATCTCAGCTCGTAAAGTATGGAGGCGACATCCTATCAATTTCAGCAACAGCTGGGTCATCTGTCTGCACGGTAGATGATCACAATCTCTGAGGTATGCTGTACATCAAGAGTTCTCTCACAACAGGCAGCCTCTATCAATAGCCCGATCATCCGGTGTAAAACCAAGCACTCGCCTCAACAAGAGGTCACAACACAACACTACATCGAGACGTTCCCATGTCACCAGAAAGCACAATGGTTAGTCCTCGTCCATGACGAGCTCGCCCTGACCACATCACTAGCCGCAGCTCAATGTTGGTTATAGTGCCCTCAAAGTCAATTATTGGATCGCAGACACGTGATTGCAATGATTGAGGAGGACCTATACCGGTAGGATAGTCTTACTCAAGATGATAGTATGCTATCTGGTTTGCCTTTATCAGTCGTGTACAGGTTCAGGTGACTGATCACTATTACACGTTGATAGAGCCCTTAGGATCTTGCTTGACTACCAACAGTATGATGGCGATCATATACGTGAGAGTTGGGTAGTCCATAAGCATATCCTTAAAAGTGGTCCCTAGTCGTGGGAGTTTCGAGACAGGGCATCGATACTCCGGAGTAGACTAGTGTATACAGTCGAGACCTCGACGAGGGGCGGTGGCCGGTCTCACAAGCCACTGGTGTCAGTTGGATCACCTAAGATGTATACAAGTGCTCATTGGGTTATGAGTATACCGGACAGGACTCGCCGGGAACCTGCTAGTTGGTATTATACCTAGCGTTAGATAGCAGTTCCCGGGTGACATATGTACGATTAGTTCATTGACCTGAGGTCGTCATTTGTCTCGTGTGAGTTTCCACTGTGCTTTGATTTCTACCCTACCACGGCTCAAAGGAGTCGTGCAAACAGGTTTTTTTGGGTACAGTCCTGAGCCACAAGGAGGCAAGTGAGCAGATCGGCAGGGGATTCGTCTCTCCCAGTATTGGGGGTGAGATCGCGCTGTGTCTAGGAGAGCCATTACACATAGCCCTCGGCCGAGGCAGGAGATTTACTGGTAGGTACTCCAGTAGTATCTCAGGGTGTTCAGGACTACCCTCCGACACGACTTATACCGCTATTGGGGGTCTGACGTTGCCAGCCTCCTAGGCCCGATATGCGATATTCATAGAAGAACGGACCAGACTGTATGTATATTGTCACTGATAGGCTCAGTAGGGTTCCAGGATGAGTTCGCTCACCGGCTTCCCTTGAGGTCAGTACATGTCCAGCCGTTACGCACAGCTAGTGCCGCTGACGTGCTTGTGGTTAAACCCACTGCCAGGGTACTGACGAGTCTTTAGAGTCCCCCACAGATAGTTTCCCAAGTTCGGGCGAAACGTTGTAGAGGCCGTATGGTTTTATGGCATGTTCGGAAAATGCACGTGCATTTATGCACGTGTGATATTTCGGGCAGCTAATACTGGTGGGCTTTGGTTTAAGCCGGATCCATGTATTATATTGAGTCGGAATATTTTAGTCTCTCGTATTCGTATTCGGTCGGAATACGGATACAGGTATGTATATACAGGTGAGGGGTATTTTCGTAATCCGTTACAAGAATATTTTAGAAGATGCATTTCTTTTTGGATCAATCATTTGGTTTAAATGATTATTAGTTTTGAAAATGGTGACTCATTATGGATGACACATGAATTCTAGAATGTTCACTAATGACTCATGTAATGAGTCATCTAGTGAGTCATTAAGGAATTAATGTGTTTTGTTTTGTGAAGAGATATGTGAGGAGATATTTTCATTAGATATTTTCCTTTGGTTTTTGATAAAAGATGAGGACCTCATTCATCTATTCACATAAGAAGAAATGATAACACAACTATTTTGAGCTTAGTTTTCTTTTGGCTCACTAGTGTTTCTTGAGTTCACCATTTCCAATCCTAAACATCTTTTTCTACCTCCACCCTACCCCTCTCATGCGATGAGAACCCTAGGATGTTTGAGATAAAGTATTCTACTCGTTCTCTACTTCATCTTGGTCATCTTTTTTAGCAGACTTGATGACCGAGTTGCCTCGGTATAGAGGCGGGAGCCCGTTTAAAGATCCATAGATATGGTGCCACCTTGAGGAGGAAATAGGAGATCGGAGTTGCCGCGAGGAGCATGGGATGATGGCTAAAGACCGAAGGACTCGGATCGATCGGTATAGCCTTTCTACCTCTTTACAGTTTGTTAGTTTAGCGTTAACGGCGAGATCCGGGTTATAATATGCGATAGCGCCAGTTATAAAAGTTTTTGTTCCGCGTTTGGCGTCAGATTGACGGCCGGGGCGCTACCGTAGACTTACATGGTATCAGAGCCACGCCATTAAGCTTTACTAACTTGTTCTAACGTGTTTAAAATATCGATCGAACGAAATTTCCAAAACCGCAATTTTCAGGCCAAAGTTTCTGTCGAATTTTTAAATAGGTCTAAAAATAATTTTGAGCATCTCAGAAAATCGAGCAGGATTTTTAAAGAGTACTGAAGAAATTGGGTTGACTGAATCCACTGTACTGCCGCGGAACCGTCGCACAAACTATGGTTTGGCCGCGGTTCCGCGGCCAGTTAGTGGCTACAGAGCACCAAAATTCTTCTAGGGCTCTTGCATAGGGAATTGTGATTTCTGGAATATTTCTTTTGGGCCCAGATTTTGTTTGTGTACTGCAGATGTACGTGGGGCCCATTTCGGGAAGTTTTGTCGATCGAAATTTTAAACTTGTTAGTTTACAGTACTTACATTATATCTCCGACCGTGAATATCATTCGAGCGGTAAATTGTGTCTAATTGCTATAGTCCTTTTAGACGGGTTTGCGAACGTGACATTCGCGTTGATGTTCTGTGTTGTGCTGTGATGTTGTGGATTTGTCGTGGTGGATAGCAGTGTGCAATGGTAGTGCAGTTTGGATTTATTTGTACATTTGATATTGCGGGGCGAGCGTCCAACATGTAGATTGCCGTCACTGCCTGTTTGTATAATATTCTTTTGGGGCACGACCGGGCTGAGGTCGATGTACCCGTTGTACATATTTTTCATTTCTGTACTAGGTTTACCCCACGACGGAGTGCACGGATAGCCGGGTTCTAAAGGGCAACGGGTCCGCATCTCATAGCTTTGAGAGGCAGAGGGGCCTCACTCTAGAATTGGCAGACTATTCGCCGCACTCGTAGGGGGTACAGGTTGACCCAAGGAGGGGTACTTAAGTTACCGGATTTCGTGAAGTGCAGGGTGGTCCATTTACTTTGCTGTAGGGGGTTGCCTCGCTTCAGGTTTTGGCGGGTAACTTGCCGCACCCGTAGGGGTCTAGGTTTCATTGCACAGGCTATCCACACGACCAGGGGAACGTCGGGTTTCAGCAGCGGCTCTGTGAAACCCGGGGATCCAAGATTATCTGTATTGTTCTGTGATGCTTATTACTTTTCTGTAATGTTGCATATTATCATACCTGGAGCGATTATTGTATATTGGTATATATACTAGTAGATGTTGTATATGTTTTACACCCGCGCTAGTCCAGTCTCCGCTTTGTTGTTAGTTAAGTAACCTAACGGGTGATGACGGGACCCAGTGACGAATGCGGATGGCATATACATACATTTTATTTTTGTTCTTTTCTGGTGTGATTAATTGATGGGAATGTGTTGATTCTGATCAAAGCAAAGGAAAACAAACCCGTTTGGATGTTGTTGGAACAGTTTTAAAAAGTGTTATTACAAAGACGTTTTCTTTTGTTTTGCACAGTGGTATTCAGTTGGAATATCCTGCACCTCATTCGACGAGGCAAGGGCCGAGATCCCTTCACCGGGAGTGACCCTTTGGGCAGAAGTTTGCATCAGGGTAAGAACTTCACTATAGTCGATTACATGTTGCTTTGCATCGCGGTATTCAGTTGGAATATCCTGCACCTCATTCCACGAGGAAAGAGCCGAGATCCCTTCACCGGGAGTGACCTCTTTAGCAAAGGTTTTCGCCACTATATTTTTATAAAAAGCTATCAGGTTCCTTCAATGAGATCAATTTCATTACGTTAAAGGTTTTTCGCCAAAAACCAGCCGTAGCCCTCCGTCAATTCAGATGGGTAGCACGTAGTATTCATGCTATGTTTGTTGGCCTTCATCAAGGTATAGTGGATGGTAGCTGCTTGTTACTTTTCTGTTGCATAGATAGATGAGTTGGTTTGGGACAGTCGTATTACCTTGTTGGCCTTCGTCAAGGGTATGTACGGGTGGGTTCAAATTGACAAGATAATGACGGGTAGAACTTGACATGTGACTTATGATTTGTTGGCCTTCGTCAAGGTCATAAGAACATGTGGTAAAAATCATATCGGGAGTTTCAAAAGAAACCGAAACTTGCCAGGCATGCGCATACCTTCTGGAGTGTGATAACGTGAGTGGATTCCGTCACGTTAACATGCGATGAGAGTTGGATCCCGATTCCCACTGATGAGTTAGTTTACTCTTCGGGTGATCCTGATTGATTCTTCTTTTAGGTTTGGAGGAGAATTCGACAGTACAGTGGGAGGTTTCCTGATTAGATAAAGTGATAACCATTCTGATCTAGGTTAGAGTGCACACAGACTGTTTCTTTTCTCTCTCTCTTTGGCAGCGACCTTTGACCGACCCTAGACTATGACTCAGTGACCAAGTTGACCGAACCTTCTTAAAATACTGGCTTTTGGATTGTCTAAGTTGCATAAGTCATTGTCGCTCCTTCTTTTACCCTTTGCATTTCTCAGAACACCTCGTATCACTACGAACATCCACTTCCATTGTATTGATCCATCGTATGGTTATATACGAACTCGAAGGGACTTCTTCGAGGATGGATCCAGGTTCAGGAGAAATTGAATTGGTTTATTCGGTTGTCTTTTATCATCACCTTCTCACAGGTTGCGAGGGCTCCTTGGTTTAGGAGAGTACACCTATTACGCTTATTGGATAGTCTTCTTCCAAACCATAGGCAGGTGCCGAAAGGTAGGGAAGGAAGAAAAACAATTAGCCTAAGTAGGGTGTACAGAAGGTAATAAGTAAAGACAAAATAAAGGGATTAGAAAGAGGGCAAAGTAAATTGTGACTTTTATCATTCACGACCAAACCGCGTACTTCATCGCCACCCCTACTTCACCTTTGCTTTTTTCCCCAGTTCGGGAGAAATAGAATAAGGTATTATTCAGTTGTCTTTTATCATCACCTTCTCTCAGGTTGCGAGTACTCCTAGGATTAGGAGAGTACACCTATTATGTTTACTGGATGGTCTTCTTCTAAACCATAGGCTGGTGCCGAACGGTAGGGAAGGAAGAAAACCACTTAGCCTAAAGGGGTGTGCAGAAAGTAATGAATAAAGACAAATAAAGGGATTTGGAGAGATAGCAAAGAAATATACAGTTAAAGTCATGAATTGGATTATGGAAGAGGCATTACTAGGAATACCAGGATACCTCTACGAAACATTTTCATGTTTCAGTTTCACTGTGCATTGTTAAAGGAAAACTGTTTTCCCGATTAGATACTTACTCCAGGGTATGTATTTACCAGGTATGATTCTCACATCTGTATGGTTTTACAGATGATGAGTGGGAGTGAGTTATTGGGAATTAGGTGATCATCCTCATTATATCGGAATTCGTTGTAATTGGTGATATTTGAGGAAATCGCCTGGGTACAGTTTTCAACCTACGATGCACAAGGTTTTGAGTTATTCAACTCAGCGGACTTATACAGAGTATTGTATGTTGTCCAGTATCCATTAGGACATAGGGGTTGGTCCTCGTACTATGTTCTGTTTACTTGTGACTTCTCTAGTTTTTAGACAAGTGTTTCGTAGAAATACAATGTCTAAGTTTTGAGAAGTTATAGGTATAAGAATAAAGTAGAGAACCGGATGTCGCAAGTATCGGGATTCTTCAAAGAGATCGAAGATGTAGATATTTGTGATTATTATTCAGTTGATAGTAATGGTTTTGAGAAACTTGTTTCTCTTTCAGGTTACTCATAATTGGATGCATTCCAAAGTTGAGTAATGCTGATTAGCCTCTCTCCATTAAGTTGATATGCACTGGAGACAGCTGCTTGGTTTGAATCTGGTTCCAATTAAATAAGTGCCAAAGTTTCTATATGTAAGTGCACGGCGGCGCCCCGGCCGTCAATCCGACGGCCAAATGTGGAAGCGGTGATAAACTTTAATTTTACTTGAACTGGCAAACCGCCGCGCACTAATACCCGGATCGAACCACTAACTAGTCCTAGCTATCTACAAGAAAGGGAAGAGAGATATACCGACAGATCCGAGTCCTCCGGTCTTCTCGTCGTCGTCCCGATCTCCTGCGGAATGTCCCGTCTCCTCCTCGTCGCCGGAAGTGCACCACATCGCCTACTTCTTTTACGGGCTCCCACCGCAATACCAAGGCAACTCGGGCACGAAGCTGGCTAGTCGACGTGCCCAAGATTCGCTGTAGAATGTGTAGTGAAGAGGTCTCATTTGGGGTTGTAGGAATTGCCTTTTGGTGGAGGAAATGATATGAGCTTGTGGAGATGAAACATGTGGGATTTTACAAAGCTAGAATGACAAAAATCCCACCCCAAGAATTTTGGACAGCCCCCTCCCACTAGTGGCCGGCCATGTAAAATGGTGGTGAAGAGAAATGAGAGAGTGGAGAGAGTGTATCAAAAATGGGAGCCATTCTCATATCAAGCAAGAGAGAGAGAGAGGAATGGTTATCATGAAAAGCAATGATCACCAAATCAAACCCATACTCCAAAAACCCACCTACTACAACCATGATTGCTCACAAAGTCAAGCAATCATGATAGAAGAAGTCAAGGTCAAAAGAATGGTGCACCATCATGATACAAGGAAATATGCAAAGACCCCCCTCCACAAATGCCTATTTGCAACAATGCAAATAAGCCCTCCTCCACCAATCTTCGGCCAATGAACGATACAAAGGAAATTGGCCGAAATGGAAAGCAAACTGGCAACTCCATAAAACTGTCCCGTAATAAATTACAGGAAAACCTCGATAATGTGTATACACACCCACATTTGTATTCCGACCGAAATACAAATGCAATGAGACAAAGTCTACACTGTACTATACTAGGATCGGGCTTAAACCAAAGCCGGTTAGTAATATCCGTTCGATCCTGATCCGTGCAATGCCGTACGTATCTGATCGAACCCTGCCATATAACCATACGGCCTATAGTACAAACTGTCCGATCCTGATCCATGCAATACCGCACGTATCTGATCGGACCTTGCCATATCTCCATACGGCCTCTACAACTTTTCGCCCGAAAGCTGAGTAACTGAATGTGGGGGACTCTAAAGACTCGTCAACACCTTGGTTGTGGATTTAACCACTAGCACATCAGAGGTATAAGCCAATACGTAACGGGCTACCAGGTATTGACTAAAAGGGACGTCTGTGAGCGAACTCAGCCTGACAACCCTACTGAGCCTGTCAGTGACAATATCCGTACAGTCCGGTCCGTTCGTCTATGAGCATCGCATGGCAGGCCTAGGGGGTTGGTGAAAGTCAGACCCCCAAAAGCGGTACAAGTCTGTTGCGCCACGGCAGCGCCCCGGCCGTCTATCCGAGGCCAAAATGCGGAATCAAGATTTTCTTATCTTTTAAACTGGCGCTACCGCGGACAATATACCCGGATCGAAACCATTAACCGATACTAGCTGTCAAGAGAAAGGGTGAGAGATATACCGAGTGATCCGAGTCCTCCGGTCTTCTCGTCATCGTCCCGATCTCCCGCGGAAAGTCTAGTCTCCATGTCGTCGCCTCCTCGCCGGAAGGGCACCACATCGCCTGCGTCTTTTATGGGCTCCCGCCTCAATACCGAGGCAACTCGGGCATGAAGCCGGCAAGTCGACATGCCCAAGAAATGCTGTAGAATGTAGTGTAGAAACTTTATCTCTTGGAGTTTATGTAGTTGCCATTGATGGATGGAGGAAGAGGTAAAGAAAATTGGTGCTTTCAATTTTCTAGCAAGAAGAAGAAGATGAGATGAAGAATTCCTCACATAACAAAATGAACTCTCTCCTTCTTTTTCTCTCAAGTGAACCCTCTTTCATCTAGTGAGAATGGTGGAGGAATGAAATGCAAACCATAACAAGAAGGGAGGTGAGTGTAGGAGAAAGAGAAAGGTGACCATATCCAAACATCATCATCACAATCTCACATCAAACACAAATCAATCCTAATCACCTTTTACAAGAAATGATGATAGAAAAGAAAGGAATAAAAAAGATGCTTTCATAATCAAACCATTTGCATGAAAACCCTCCACAATGTGTTTGCAAACTTGCAAATAACACCCTCCATCAAAAGGTTCGGCCGGGAAAGAACAAAGGAAAACCGGCCGGAACGGAATGCAAACTGGCAACTCCAGAAAACCGGTCCCGTAATAAATTACAGGAAAACCCCGATACTGTGCATACACACCCGCATCTGTATTTCTACCGGATACAAATGCAATGAGACAAAATCTACACTGTACTAAACTAGGATCCGGCTTAAACTAAAGCCGGCTAGTAATATCCGTTCGATCCTGATCCGTGCAATACCGCACGTATCTGATCGAACCCTGCCATATAACCATACGGCCACTAGTACAAACCGTCCGATCTTGATCCGTGCAATACCGCACGTATCTGATCGGACCCTGCCATATCTCCATACGGCCTCTACAGCGTTTCGTCCGAAAGCTTGAGTAACTTTAAGTGTGGTGGACTCTAAAGACTCGTCAATACTATGGCTGTGGATTTAACCACTAGCACGTCAGAGGTATAAGCCAATACGTGACGGGCCACCAGCTATTGACCAAAAGGGACATCGATGAGCGAACTCATCCTGACACCCTACTGAGCCTGTCAGTGACAATATCCGTACAGTCCGGTCCGTTCGTCTATGAGCATCGCATGTCGGGCCTAGGGGGTTGGTAAAAGTCAGACCCCCAAAAGCGGTACAAGTCGTGTCGGAGCGTAGCCCAGAACACCCTGAGATACTACTGGAATACCTACCAGTAAATCTCCTGACTCGGCCGAGGGCTTTGTGTAATGGCTCTCCTAGACACAGCGCGACCTCACCCCCAATACCGGGAGAGACGAACCCCTGCAGATCCGCTCACTGCCTCCATGTGGCTCGGGACTGTACCCAACTAAAACCTGTTTGCACGACTCCTTTGAGCCGTGGTAGGGTAGTAATCAAAGCACAGTGGGAACTCACACGAGACAAATGACGATCTCAGGTCGATGAACTAACCTGTACACATGTCACCAGGGAACTGCTATCTGACATCTGGTATAAGACCAACTAGCATGTTCCCGGCAAGTCCTGTCCGGTGTACTCATAACCCAATGAGCACCTGTATACATCTTAGGTGAACCAACTGACACCAGTGGCTTGTGAGACCGGACACCGCCCCTCGTCGGGGTCTCGACTGTATACACTAGTCTACTAATGGAGTATCGATGCCCTGTCTCGAAACTCCTACGACTAGGGACCTTTTAAGGATGTGCTTATAGACTACCAGCTCCCACGTATATGATCGCCATCATACTGCTGGTAGTCAAGCAAGAATCCTAGGGGCTCTATCAACGTGTAATAGCGACATGTCAGGTCACCTAAAGCAGTACACGATGATAAAGATAAACCGGATAGCATACTATCATCTCGAGTAAGACTGTCCTACCGGGATAGGTCCTCCCTCAATCATTGCAATCACGTGCCTGTGATCCAATAATTGACTCTGAGGGCACTATCTCCAACAATCTCCCACTTGCACTCAAGGCTAATTATTACGATGTCGCATACTCACTGCCCGTGTGATATCGAACACCCAACTCCTCTACTAGTCAGTCTCACAAAACCCGTTTGCGAAACTATTGCGTTCGAGAAATAGCCTCAGTGAGTGGATCCGCTGTGATGTTTCTTTCTATGTCTCTCTATATCTCAAGTTCGCAGAGAAAACCATCTCCCGAAATGAGCAATACCTGTCTTGGAACGTCTGGATGTCTGATGGGACCTAGTTCATAAATGAACTCCAAATCCAGACTTCTTAGACTGTATCGTCAACTGAACTTAATCAGTATCCTGCGCCAGGCCTTTCCCTCAGTATCCACCAGGACCACCTGTCCAATATACTGGCCCTCGTCAGAGGGAAAACTATAACTCTGACAGCCACTCTGCCATCCAGGTCACCTTGGAAGCTTGGAATGATAACCGTCTCCTAAAAGAGGCTGCCGTTATCATATCCCTAGAACATCAACTTATGTTCTAAAACTGCTTCCGACTGTTTCTCCAGGATTGGATCAATATCAACTTATTGCATCTACTGCAAGAACAACATCTGGTGTGGTACTTGACATCTCATGATTGACTCAATTGCCTAAGCAAGTGATCTGCCAATCATGAGTATCCCTCTCCCCTTTAGTCTGTAAGACACCTTTAGAGAGGGTGACTCCATCAACTGCAGGTACACTACCATGCCAGGAGTCGTCCATTCTAAATACTCATAGAATGCTGTCTAAGTACCCAGATTGGGAAACTACCCAAATCTAGATCTAAAACCATAGATCTAGTAACCAGAATGTCTGATATAATATCCAAGTCCTGTGTGGAGAAACTACTGTGTGACAACCAAAGTATAACCGATCGTAGTATAGGAATATCACTTCCTACTCTGTGTATGTCATCCAAATACCAGGACATCTCACCCTACTATCTTCTCAACTGATCCATCCCCTATTCTGATGAAGTCAAACCTATGACTGTCACATCAGAAATAAATGATCTATCTCCGCTATGTCTGCTTTAGTCTATAAATAGACATAAGCCGCCTGTCCACCAATGCTTCCGCTGCTCCCACTGACTACGACAACCCTCTGGCAGAGTCATATAGATGTGCACTTCTAAAGCTAGTTTAGAACGACGCTATACTCATCCTCCTGCCGGGTCTCGTAGCCTGGAAAAACAACAATGGCTAGTGTGGGTAAACAAGAACTTCCCTGTCACCGTCCTTGAGGCTACCGGAGTACCTCTCGGGTGCCTGAAGTTACCCACCTTATCTGCGGAGTGGCCAATGGAATGTCAAATCAGATTGAATCTTTAGGTTCCTTATCAAATCTTCGGTAATCGTTTGTGGTTCTGGAATCACTTCCAGTTCTACTATACTCCCACTACTGTTTTTTGAAAAAATCCATTTTTATTAAAATTGTGGCGAGTCAAGAACAATATCACTATTGATCTTCCAGATAGTAGAAAGTCAACCCTCGTCATAGCCTGGGTCAACCCACAAACAGCCATTACAGAAACGTGCCTTGAGTTATCCGGAGTCTGGTTTTAAGCATAAGCCGGACAACTCCCCATACCTTAACAATGTCAAGATATGAACTGTTCTATATCCAATATAGAAACAGAGGCACTGATTTAATTTAACCAGATTCAAATCATGCAGCTGTCTCCAGTGCATGTCAACAAAATGGAAAGAGGCCGATCAGCGTTACTCAACTTAGGAATACTTCCAATTATGAGTAACCTGAAAGAGAAGCAAGTTCTCTTAATCATTACTATCAACTGAATGCCATATACAAGTATCTACATCTTCGATCACTTTGAAGAATCCCGATACTTGCTACACCTGGTTCTCTACTCTATTCAAATACCTATAACTCCTCAAAACTTAGACCCTGTGTTTCTACGAAACACATGTCTAAGAACTAGAGAAGTTAAAAGTAAACAGAATATAGTAAGAGGACCAACCCCTCAGTCCTGATGGACCCTGGACAACATACAATACCCTGTATAAGTCCCTTGAGTCAGATAACTCATTCACTGCGTGTGGTAGGTTGAAAACTGTACTTATGGTTAAGAAGAATTACACCGCTGTTTAATGCTCCTTACCTAACCATCCACTGATATAGGTAAATGTCATCGACATAATATCAAAAGGTATATCTCACTCTATGAAAATAGATGTACAGATATATCAATTTGAAATTGGTGCACAACAGCGGATATTCAAAACCAAATATTTGCCGACCGGCAAACAGCCCAGGTGATCTCCTCAAATATCACCGATTACAACGAATCCCGATATAATGAGGATGATCACCCTATTCCCAATAACTTACTCCCACTCATCATCTGTAAAATCATACAGACGTGAGAATCAAACCTGGTAAATACATACCCTGGAGCAAGTGTCTAATCGGGAAATCAGTTTTCTTTTAACAGTACACAGTTGAACTGAAACATTGAAATGTTTCGATGGGGTATCCTGGTATTCCTAGTAATGCCTCTACCATTATCCAGATTCACAACTATAACCATATAATTCTTTGCCACCTCTCCAAATCCCTTTATATGTCTTTAGTCATTACCTTCTGCACACCCCTTTAGGCCAATTGGTTTTCTTCCTTCCCTACCGTTCGGCACCAGCCTATGGTTTGGAAGAAGACTATCCAATAAGCATAATGGGTGTACTGTCCTAGTCCTAGGAGCACTCGCAATGCGAGAGAAGGTGAAGATAAAAGACAACCGAATAAACCTTATTCCTATTTCTCCTGGACCAGAATCCATCCCCGAACTGGAACAAGTTCCTTTCGAGTTCGTATATAACCATACGATGGATTATCCAATAAACTGTGGATCTTCGTAGTGATACGGAGTGTCCTGGAGAAATACAAAGGTGATTTAGGATTGGCGAAGAAATACTTGGTTTGGTCGTGAATATCAGTCGCAATTTACTTTGCCCTCTTACTAATCCCTTGCTTTGTCTTAATCTTAATACATTCTGCACACCGTTTAGGCTAATTGGTTTTCTTCATTCCCTACCGGTCGGCACCAGCCTAAGGTTTGGAAGAAGACTATCCAATTTGCGTAATAGGTGTACTATCTCCTAAACGAAGGAGTACTCACAACTTGAGAGAAGGTAAAAGGGAAAAGACAACTGAATAATCCTATCCGTTTTCTCCAGAACCGGAAACCATCCTCGAATTCCTTCGAGTTCGTATCTAACCATACGATGGTTTTGTCCAATGGAAGTGGACGTTCGCAGTAATACGGGGTGTCCTGGAGAAAAGGGTAAAAGTAGGAGTGGCAATGAGGTCTGCAACTCTGACAATCCAAAAGCCAGTGTTAAGAAGGTCCGGTCAACTTGGTCACTGAGTCATAGTCTTAGGGTCGGGTCAATGGTCGCTGCCAAAGAGAGAGAGAAAAGAAACACTCAGTGTGCACTCTAACCTAGATCAGAATGGTTATCACTTTGTCTAATCTGGAAACCTCCCACTGTACCTCAAATTCTCCTCCAAACCTGAAAGAAGAATTAGTCGGGGTCACCCGAGGAGTAAACTAACTCATCAGTGGGAATCGGGATCCAACTATCATCGCATGATAACTTGACGGAATCCACTCAAGTCACCACACTCCAGAAGGTATGCGCATGCCTGGCAAGTTTCAGTTCTTTTGAAACTCCCGATGTGATTTTTACCCCTAGGACCCAAGTGACCTTGACTGAGCCAACATATCAAAGGATCCTAGTCAAGTTCAACCCGTCATTATCTTGATTGCATTAGACCCACCAGCACGAATCCTTGACTGAGCCAAAATGACCGCACGACTGTCCTAACCAATCTCATATCCATGCAACAGAAAAGCACTACATAGCTACCGAACACTACGCCTCGGCTAAGCACGACATACGCAGCACGAATACTAAGTAATACTAATCTGAAATGACGGAGGGCTACGAATGGTTTTTGGCGAAAAACCTTTTCCCGTAATGAACTTGATATCGTTGAAGGAACTGGATAACTTTTTATTAAAATATAGTGACGAAAACCTTTGCTAAAGAGGTCACTCCCGGTGAAGGGATCTCGGCTCTTTCCCCGTAGAATGAGGTGCAGGATATTCCAACTGAATACCACGATGCAAAGCAAAAGTAATCGGCTATAGTGAAGTTAATGCCCTGACGCAAACTTCTGTCCAAGGGGTCACTCCCGGTGAAGGGATCTCGGCCCTTGCCTCGTCGACTGAGGAGCAGGATATTCCAAATGAATACCACAATGCAAAACAAAAGTGAACGTCCTTGCAATAACAGCTTTTTGAAAAATGTTCCAACAACATCAGAATATGTTTGTTTAGCTTGCATTGATCCGAATTAACGCAGTCCCATCAATTGATCACACCACAAAGAATGAAAATATACTGATGTACGTATATGCCATCCGCATTCGCCACTGGGTCCCGTCATTACCCGTTAGGTTACTTAACTAACGACAGAGCGGGGACTGGACTAGCGCGGATGCAAAACATATACAACATCTACTAATATATATACCAATATATTATATTTCGCTCAAGGCGTGATAAAATGCAACATCACAGAAATGTATAGCATCACAGAACAAAACAGATATCTGGGATCCCCGGGTTTCACAGAGCCGCTGCTGAAACCCGACGTTCCCCTGGTCGTGTGGATAGCCTGTGCAATGAAATCCTAGACCCCTACGGGCGCGGCAAGTCACCCGCCAAAACCTGAAGCGAGGCAGCCCCCTTCAGCACCGTGAATGGACTACCCAGCACTTCATGGAATCCGGTAACTTGGGCACCCCTCCTGGGTCAACCTGTACCCCCTACGAGTGCGGCGAATAGCCCGCCAATCCTAGAGTGAAGCCCCCTCCGTCTCAATGCCATGAGATGCGGGCCCGTTTCCCTCTAGAACCCGGCTATCCGTGCACCCCTCCGCGGGGTAATCCTAGTACAGAAAGTAAAATATACATACAACAGGTACATCGACCGCAACCAGGTCGTGCCCCAAAAGAATAATACAAACAGGCAGTGACGGCAGTCCACATGTCGGACGCTCGCCCCGCAATATGAAATGTACATATAAAACAAAACTGTACTAACATTGCATCCAGGCTATCCCCCACGACCGATCCGCAACATCACAACATAAACACAGAACATCAACTTGAAAGTCACGTTCGCAAATCCGTCTAACCGGGCTATAGCAGTTAGACAGGATTTACCGATCAAGTGACATTCACGGTCGCAGATATAATGTAAATACTGTGAAATAATGTGTTTAAAATATCCAATCGATCAAAAATTAACATGTGGGCCCCCAAGCAATACTGTAGCACTTACAGAAATTCTGGGCCCAAATTTAATATTCCAAAACCCCCAAAATCAGCCCACAAGCCCACTGGAAAAATTGGACACAGTGAGGACACCAAAGTGCGGCGGAACCGCGGCCCAAGGAGGGTTTGGCCGCGGTTCCGCGCTTCAGTGATCGACTGACTGCGTCGAATTTTTACAGAAGTCTTAGAATTTCCAGTACATTAGTTTTATACAACCTGAAAAATATTTAGACATCAAAAAATTTCAACAGAAAACTGATGTGAGGAAAATGAGGTTTTTTGGAATTTTGGTCGATCGGAAATGTAAAACACATTAGAAAAAGCTAGACAAGGTTAATGGCGTGGCTCTGATACCATGTTGCGCAACGGCAGCGCCCCGGCCGTCTATCCGAGGCCAAAATGCGGAATCAAGATTTTCTTATCTTTTAAACTGGCGCTACCGCGGACAATATACCCGGATCGAAACCATTAACCGATACTAGCTGTCAAGAGAAAGGGTGAGAGATATACCGAGTGATCCGAGTCCTCCGGTCTTCTCGTCATCGTCCCGATCTCCCGCGGAAAGTCTAGTCTCCATGTCGTCGCCTCCTCGCCGGAAGGGCACCACATCGCCTGCGTCTTTTACGGGCTCCCGCCTCAATACCGAGGCAACTCGGGCATGAAGCCGGCAAGTCGACATGCCCAAGAAATGCTGTAGAATGTAGTGTAGAAACTTTATCTCTTGGAGTTTATGTAGTTGCCATTGATGGATGGAGGAAGAGGTAAAGAAAATTGGTGCTTTCAATTTTCTAGCAAGAAGAAGAAGATGAGATGAAGAATTCCTCACATAACAAAATGAACTCTCTCCTTCTTTTTCTCTCAAGTGAACCCTCTTTCATCTAGTGAGAATGGTGGAGGAATGAAATGCAAACCATAACAAGAAGGGAGGTGAGTGTAGGAGAAAGAGAAAGGTGACCATATCCAAACATCATCATCACAATCTCACATCAAACACAAATCAATCCTAATCACCTTTTACAAGAAATGATGATAGAAAAGAAAGGAATAAAAAAGATGCTTTCATAATCAAACCATTTGCATGAAAACCCTCCACAATGTGTTATTTGCAAACTTGCAAATAACACCCTCCATCAAAAGGTTCGGCCAGGAAAGAACAAAGGAAAACCGGCCGGAACGGAATGCAAACTGGCAACTCCAGAAAACTGGTCCCGTAATAAATTACAGGAAAACCCCGATACTGTGCATACACACCCGCATCTGTATTCCTACCGGATACAAATGCAATGAGACAAAATCTACACTGTACTAAACTAGGATCCGGCTTAAACCAAAGCCGGCTAGTAATATCCGTTCGATCCTGATCCGTGCAATACCGCACGTATCTGATCGAACCCTGCCATATAACCATACGGCCACTAGTACAAACCGTCCGATCCTGATCCGTGCAATACCGCACGTATCTGATCGGACCCTGCCATATCTCCATACGGCCTCTACAGCGTTTCGCCCGAAAGCTTGAGTAACTTTAAGTGTGGTGGACTCTAAAGACTCGTCAATACTATGGCTGTGGATTTAACCACTAGCACGTCAGATGTATAAGCCAATACGTGACGGGCCACCAGCTATTGACCAAAAGGGACGTCGATGAGCGAACTCATCCTGACACCCTACTGAGCCTGTCAGTGACAATATCAGTACAGTCCGGTCCGTTCGTCTATGAGCATCGCATGTCGGGCCTAGGGGGTTGGTAAAAGTCAGACCCCCAAAAGCGGTACAATTCGTGTCGGAGCGTAGCCCAGAACACCCTGAGATACTACTGGAATACCTACCAGTAAATCTCCTGCCTCGGCCGAGGGCTTTGTGTAATGGCTCTCCTAGACACAGCGCGACCTCACCACCAATACCGGGAGAGACAAACCCCTGCAGATCCGCTCACTGCCTCCATGTGGCTCGGGACTGTACCCAACTAAAACCTGTTTGCACGACTCCTTTGAGCCGTGGTAGGGTAGTAATCAAAGCACAGTGGGAACTCACACGAGACAAATGACGATCTCAGGTCGATGAACTAACCTGTACACATGTCACCAGGGAACTGCGATCTGACATCTGGTATAAGACCAACTAGCATGTTCCCGGCGAGTCCTGTCCGGTGTACTCATAACCCAATGAGCACCTGTATACATCTTAGGTGAACCAACTGACACCAGTGGCTTGTGAGACCGGCCATCGCCCCTCGTCGGGGTCTCGACTGTATACACTAGTCTACTAATGGAGTATCGATGCCCTGTCTCGAAACTCCTACGACTAGGGACCTTTTAAGGATGTGCTTATAGACTACCAGCTCCCACGTATATGATCGCCATCATACTGCTGGTAGTCAAGCAAGAATCCTAGGGGCTCTATCAACGTGTAATAGCGACATGTCAGGTCACCTAAAGCAGTACACGATGATAAAGATAAACCAGATTGCATACTATCATCTCGAGTAAGACTGTCCTACCGGGATAGGTCCTCCCTCAATCATTGCAATCACGTGCCTGTGATCCAATAATTGACTCTGAGGGCACTATCTCCAACAAAGTCGTGTCGGAGTGTAGCCCATAACACCCTGAGATACTACTGGAATACCTACCAGTAAATCTCCTGCCTTGGCCAAGGACTTCGTGTAATGGCTCTCCTAGACACAGCACGACCTCACCCCCAATACCGGGAGAGACGAACCCCTGAAGATACGCTCACTGCCTCCATGTGGCTCGGGACTGTACCCAACTAAAACCTGTTTGCACGACTCCTTTGAGCCATGGTAGGGTAGTAATCAAAGTACAGTGGGAACTCACACGAGACAAATGACGATCCCCAGGTCGATGAACTAACCTGCACACATGTCACCAGGGAACTGCCATCTGACGTCTGGTATATGACCAACTAGCATGTTCCCGGCGAGTCCTGTCCGGTGTACTCATAACCCAATGAGCACCTGTATACATCTTAGGTGATCCAACTGACACCAGTGACTTGTGAGACCGGCTACCGCCCCTCGTCGGGGTCTCGAATGTACACACTAGTCTACTCTGGAGTATCGATGCCCTGTCTCGAAACTCACACGACTAGGGACCATTTAAGGATATGCTTATAAACCCCAGCTCCCACTTATATGATCGCCCTCATACTGCTGGTGGTCAAGCAAGAATCCTAGGGGCTCTATCAACCTGTAATAGCAACTTGTCAGGTCACATAAAACAGTACACGATGATAAAGGTAAACCAGATAGCATACTATCATCTCGAGTAAGACTGTCCTACCGGGATAGGTCCTCCATCAATCATTGCAATCACGTACCTGTGACCTAATAATTGACTCTGAGGGCACTATCTCCAACAATCTCCCACTTGCACTCAAGGCCAATTATTGCGATGTCGCATACTCACAGCCCGTGTGATACCGAACACCCAACTCCTCTACTAGTCAGTCTCACAAAGCTCGTTTGCGAAACTATTGCGTTCGAGGAATAACCTTAGTGAGTGGATCCGCTTTGTTGTT
The DNA here is from genome assembly GCA_030015575.1 of Agapanthus africanus. Classification (NCBI taxonomy): domain Eukaryota; kingdom Viridiplantae; phylum Streptophyta; class Magnoliopsida; order Asparagales; family Amaryllidaceae; genus Agapanthus; species Agapanthus africanus. The sequence continues at coordinate 295,929,615 of JASDDO010000022.1, read as the reverse complement.
TCTTTCTATGTCTCTCTATATCTCAAGTTCGCGGAGAAAGCCATCTCCCGAAAAGAGCAATACCTGTCTTAGGATGTGTCTGGATGTCTGATGGGACATAGCTCATAAATGAACTCCAAATCCAAACTTCTTAGACTGTATTGTCAACTGAACTTAATCAGTATCCTGCGCCATGCCTCCCTCAGTATTGCCTTGGATCACCTGTCCAAAATACTGCCCCTCGTCAGAAGGAAAAACTATAACTCTGACAACCTCCTTGTCGTCCAGGTCACCTTGGAAGCCTGGAATGATAACTGTCTCCTGCATGAGGCTATCGTTATCATATCCCTAGAACATCCACTTATGTTCTATAAGTGCTTCCGACTGTTTCTCCAGGATTGGATCAATGTCAACTTATTGCATCTAGTGCAAGAACAACATCTGGTGTGGTACTTGACATCTCATGATTGACTCAATTGCCTGAGCAAGTGATCTGCCAATCATGCACATCCCTCTCCAATTTAGTCTGTAAGACCCCTTTAGAGAGGGTGACTCCATTACCTGCAGGTGCACTACCGTGCCAGGAGTCGTCCATCCTAAATACTCTTAGAATGCTGTCAAGTACCCTGATTGGGAAACTACCCAAATCCAGATCTAAAACCATAGATCTAGTAACCAGTATGTCTGATATAAAATCCATTTCCTTTGTGGAGAAACCACTGTGTGACGACCAAAGTATAACCGACTGTAGTATAGGAGTTTCCTTTCCTACTCTGTGTATGTTATCCAAATACCAGGATATCACACCCTACTACCTTCTCAACAGATCCATCCCTTATTCTGATGAAGTCAAACCCATGACTGTCACGTCAGAAATAGATGATCTATCTCCGCTACATCTGCTTTGGTCTATAAATAGACATAAGCTACCTGTCCACCAATGCTTCCGCTGCTCCCACTGACTACGACAACCCTCTGGCAGAGTCATACAGACGTCCACTTCTAAAACTAGTTTAGAACGACGCTATACTCATCCTCCTGCCGGGTCTCGCAGCCTGGAACAACAGCAATGGTAATTGTGGGTAAACAAGAACTTCCCAGTCACCGTCCTTGAGGCTACCGTAGTACCTCTCGGGTGCCTGAAGTTACCCACCTTATCTGCGGAGTGGCCAATGGAATGTCAATCCAGATTGAATCTTTAGGTTCCTTATCAAATCTTCAGTAATCGTTTGTGGTTCTGGAATCACTTCCAGTTCTACCATACTCCCACTACTGTTTTCTGAAAAAATCCATTTTTAATAAAACTGTGGCGAGTCTAGAACAATATTGCTATTGTTCATCCAGATGGTAGAAAGTCAACCCTCGTCATAGCCTGGGTCAACCCACAAACAGCCATTACAGAATCGTGCCTTGAGTTGTCCAGTGTCTGGTTTTAATCATAAGCCGGACAACTCCCCGTACCTTAACATCGTTAAGATACGAACTGTTCTATATCCCATATAGGACCAGAGGCACTGATTTAATTGAACCAGATTCAAATCATGCAGCTGTCTCCAGTGCATGTCAACTAAATGGAAGGAGGCCGATCAGCGTTACTCAACTTAGGAATGCTTCCAATTATGAGTAACCTGAAAGAGAAGCAAGATCTCTTAGTCATTACTATCAACTGAATACCATTGACAAGTATCTACATCTTCAATCACTTTGAAGAATCCCGATACTTGCTACACCTGGTTCTCTACTTTATTCAAATACCTATAACTTCTCAAAATTCGGACCCTGTGTTTCCGCGAAACACCTGTCTAAAAATTAGAGAAGTGATAAGTAAACCGAATATAGCACGAGGACCAACCCCTCTGTCCTGATGGACCCTGGACAACATACAATACTCTGTATAAGTCCCTTGAGTCTGATAACTCATTCACTGTGTGTCGTAGGCTGAAAACTGTACTTATGGTTAAGAAGAATTACACCGCTGTTTAATGCTCCTTACCTAACCATCCACTGATATAGGTAAATGTCATAGACATAATTTCAGAAAGGTATATCTCACTCTATGAAAATAGACGTACAGATATATCAATTTGAAATTGGTGCATAAAAGCGGATATTCAAAACCAAATATTTGCCGACCGGCAAACTACCCAGGTGACTTCCTCAAATATCACCGATTACAACGAATCCCGATATAATGAGGATGATCACCCAATTCCCAATAACTTACTCCCACTCATCATCTGTAAAACCATACAGATATGAGAATCGTACCTGGTAAATACATACCCTAGAGTAAGTATCTAATCGGGAAATCAGTTTTCCTTTAACAGTACACAGTGAGACTGAAACATTGAAATGTTTCGATGGGGTATCCCGGTATTCCTAGTAATGCCTCTTCCAGAATCCAGATTCACAACTGTAACCGTATATCTCTTTGCCACCTCTCCAAATCCCTTCATATGTCTTTAGTCATTACCTTCTGCACACCCCTTAGGCCAAATGGTTTTCTTCCTTCCCTACCGTTCGGCACCAGCCTATGGTTTGGAAGAAGACTATCCAATAAGCGTAATGGGTGTACTGTCCTAATCCTAGGAGCACTCGCAATGCGAGAGAAGGTAAGGATAAAAGACAACCGAATAAACCTTATTCCTATTTCTCCTGGACCAGAATCCATCCCCGAACTGGAACAAGTTCCTTTCGAGTTCGTATATAACCATACGATGGAGTATCCAATAAACTGTGGATCTTCGTAGTGATACGGAGTGTCCTGGAGAAATACAAAGGTGATTTTAGGATTGGCGAAGAAATACTTGGTTTGGTCGTGAATAGCAGTCGCAATTTACTTTGCCCTCTTACTAATCCCTTGCTTTGTCTGAACTTAATACCTTCTGCACACCATCGTTATGCTAATTGGTTTTCTTCATTCCCTACCGGTCGGCACCTGCCTATGGTTTGGAAGAAGACTATCCAATTTGCGTAATAGGTGTACTATCTCCTAAACCAAGGAGTACTCGCAACCTGAGAGAAGGAAAAAGGAAAAGACAACTGAATAGTCCTATCCGTTTTCTCCAGAACCGGAAACCATCCTCGAATAAATTCTTTCGAGTTCGTATCTAACCATACGATGGTTTTGTCCAATGGAAGTGGATGTTCGTAGTAATACGGGGTGTCCTGGAGAAAAGGGTAAAAGTAGGAGTGGCAATGAGGTTCGCAACTCTGACAATCCAAAAGCCAGTGTTTAAGAAGGTTCGGTCAACTTGGTCACTGAGTCATAGTCTTAAGGTCGGGTCAATGGTCGCTGCCAAGGAGAGAGAGAAAAGAAACACTCAGCGTGCACTCTAACCTAGATCAGAATGGTTACCAATTTATCTAATCTGGAAACCTCCCACTGTACCGTCAAACTCTCCTCCAAACCTGAAAGAAGAATTAGTCGGGATTACCCGAGGAGTAAACTAACTCATCAGTGGGAATCGGGATCCAACTATCATCGCATGACAACATGACGGAATCCACTCACGGTATCACACTCCAGAAGGTATGCGCATATCTGGCAAGTTTCAGTTCTTTTGAAACTCCCGATGTGATTTCTGCCCCATGCTCTTATGACCTTGACTTTGGCCAACATATCATAAGTCACATGTCAAGTTCTACCCGTCATTCTCCAGGTTAATTTGAATCCACCCGTACCTACCCTTGACTTTGGCCAAAATGGCAGTACGACTGTCCCAAACCAACGCATCTATCTATGCTGCATATGAATAACCAACAGCTACCAAACACTGTGCCTTGACTTTGGCCAACATACACAGCTTGAATACTGTTGACCACCCATATGAAACGACGGAGGGCTACGAATGGTTTCTGGCGAAAACCTTTAACGTAAAGAACTTGATATCGTCGAAGGAACGGATAGCTTTTTGAAAATATAGTGACGAAAACCGTTGCTAAAGAGGTCACTCCCGGTGAAGGGATCTCGGCTCTTTCCCCGTAGAATGGGGTGCAGGATATTCCAAATGAATACCGCGATGCAAAGCAAAAGTAATCGGCTATAGTTAAGTTAATGCCCTGACGCAAACTTTTGTCCAAGGGATCACTCCCGGTGAAGGGATCTCGGCCCTTGCCTCGTCGACTGAGGAGCAGGATATTCCAACTGAATACCACGATGCAAAACAAAAGTGAACGTCCTTGCAATAACAGCTTTTTGAAAAGTGTTCCAACAACATCAGATTAGGTTTGTTTTTAACTTGCATTGATCCGAATCAACGCAGTCCCATCAATTGATCACACCAAAAAGAACGAAAATATACTGATGTACGTATATGCCATCCGTATTCGCCACTGGGTCCCGTCATTACCCGTTAGGTTAGCTAACTAACGACAGAGCGGGGACTGGACTAGCGCGGATGCAAAACATATACAACATCTACTAATATATTTGATAATAAATGCAACATCACAGAAAATGAACAGCATCACAGAATAATACAGATATCTGGGATCCCCGGGTTTCACAGAGCCACTACTGAAACCCGACGTTCCCCTGGTCGTGTGGATAGCCTGTGCAATGAAAACCTAGACCCCTACGGGCGCGGCAAGTTACCCGCCAAAACCTGAAGCGAGGCAGTCCCCTTCAGCGACGTGAATGGACCACCCAGCATTTCACGGAATCCGGTAACTTGGGCATCCCTCCTGGGTCAACCTGTACCCCCTATGAGTGCGGCGAATAGCCCGCCAATCCTAGAGTGAAGCCCCCTCCGTCTCAATGCCATGAGATGCGGGCTTGTTGCTCTCTAGAACCCGGCTATCCGTGCACCCCTCCGCGGGGTAATCCTAGTACAGAAAGTAAAATATACATACAACGGGTACATCGACCGCAACCAGGTCGTGCCCCAAAAAAATTAAAAATACAATCAAGCAGTGACGGCAGTCCACATGTCGGAAGCTCGCCCCGCAATGTCAAATGTACATAATACAACCACAACTGTACTAGCATTGCATCCAGGCTATCCCCCACGACCGATCCGCAACATCACAGCAAAAACAGAACATCAACGTGAAAGTCATGTTCGCAAATCCGTCTAACCGGGCTATAGCAGTTAGACAGGATTTACCGATCAAGTGACATCCACGGTCGCAGATATAATGTAAATACTGTGAAATAATGTGTTTAAAATATCCGATCAATCAAATTTTAACAAGTGGGCCCCCAAGCATTACTGTAGCAGATCAGGAAATTCTGGGCCCAATATTAATATTCTAAAACCCTAATTTTAACCCCAAAAAGATACTGTAGAAATTTGGTGCAGGGATCCCCACAGTGTGCGGCGGAACCGCGGCCCAAAGGGGATTTTGGCCGCGGTTCCGTGCCTCCACTGTGGATTCACCCTGTCGAATTTCTACAGTATCCTTGTAATCTCCAGTACATCAATTTTATACAACCTGAAAAATTTTTGGAGACCAAAAAATTTCAACAGAAAACTGTCGTGAAGGAAATACGGGTTTCGGAATATTTGATCGATCGGAACTGAAAAACACATTAAGGCAAGCTAGACTAAGTTAATGGCGAGGCTCTGATACCACTGTAAGTGCACGGCGGCGCCCCGGCCGTCAATCCGACGGCCAAATGTGGAAGCGGTGATAAACTTTAATTTTACTTGAACTGGCAAACCGCCGCGCACTAATACCCGGATCGAACCACTAACTAGTCCTAGCTATCTATAAGAAAGGGAAGAGAGATATACCGACAGATCCGAGTCCTCCGGTCTTCTCGTCGTCGTCCCGATCTCCTGCGGAATGTCCCGTCTCCTCCTTGTCGCCGGAAGTGCACCACATCGCCTACTTCTTTTACGGGCTCCCACCTCAATACCGAGGCAACTCGGGCATGAAGCTGGCTAGTCGACGTGCCCAAGATTCGCTGTAGAATGTGTAGTGAAGAGGTCTCATTTGGGGTTGTAGGAATTTCCTTTTGGTGGAGGAAATGATATGAGCTTGTGGAGATGAAACATGTGGGATTTTACAAAGCTAGAATGACAAAAATCCCACCCCAAGAATTTTGGACAGCCCCCTCCCACTAGTGGCCGGCCATGTAAAATGGTGGTGAAGAGAAATGAGAGAGTGGAGAGAGTGTATCAAAAATGGGAGCCATTCTCATATCAAGCAAGAGAGAGAGAGAGGAATGGTTATCATGAAAAGCAATGATCACCAAATCAAACCCATACTCCAAAAACCCACCTACTACAACCATGATTGCTCACAAAGTCAAGCAATCATGATAGAAGAAGTCAAGGTCAAAAGAATGGTGCACCATCATGATACAAGGAAATATGCAAAGACCCCCCTCCACAAATGCCTATTTGCAACAATGCAAATAAGCCCTCCTCCACCAATCTTCGTCCAATGAACGATACAAAGGAAATTGGCCGAAATGGAAAGCAAACTGGCAACTCCATAAAACTGTCCCGTAATAAATTACAGGAAAACCCCGATACTGTGTATACACACCCGCATTTGTATTCCGACCGAAATACAAATGCAATGAGACAAAGTCTACACTGTACTATACTAGGATCCGGCTTAAACCAAAGCCGGCTAGTAATATCCGTTCGATCCTGATCCGTGCAATGCCTCACGTATCTGATCGAACCCTGCCATATAACCATACGGCCTATAGTACAAACTGTCCGATCCTGATCCATGCAATACCGCACGTATCTGATCGGACCTTGCCATATCTCCATACGGCCTCTACAACTTTTCGCCCGAAAGCTGAGTAACTGAATGTGGGGGACTCTAAAGACTCGTCAACATCTTGGTTGTGGATTTAACCACTAGCACGTCAGAGGTATAAGCCAATACGTAACGGGCTACCAGGTATTGACTAAAAGGGACGTCTGTGAGCGAACTCAGCCTGACAACCCTACTGAGCCTATCAGTGACAATATCCGTACAGTCCGGTCCGTTCGTCTATGAGCATCGCATGGCGGGCCTAGGGGGTTGGTGAAAGTCAGACCCCTAAAAGCGGTACAAGTCGTGTCGGAGTGTAGCCCAGAACACCCTGAGATACTACTGGAATACCTACCAGTAAATCTCCTGCCTTGGCCAAGGACTTCGTGTAATGGCTCTCCTAGACACAGTACGACCTCACCCCCAATACCGGGAGAGACGAACCCCTGAAGATACGCTCACTGCCTCCATGTGGCTCGGGACTGTACCCAACTAAAACCTGTTTGCACGACTCCTTTGAGCCGTGCTAGGGTAGTAATCAAAGTACAGTGGGAACTCACACGAGACAAATGACGATCCCCAGGTCGATGAACTAACCTGCACACATGTCACCAGGGAACTGCCATCTGACGTCTGGTATATGACCAACTAGCATGTTCCCGGCGAGTCCTGTCCGGTGTACTCATAACCCAATGAGCACCTGTATACATCTTAGGTGATCCAACTGACACCAGTGGCTTGTGAGACCGGCCACCGCCCCTCGTCGGGGTCTCGAATGTACACACTAGTCTACTCTGGAGTATCGATGCCCTGTCTCGAAACTCACACGACTAGGGACCATTTAAGGATATGCTTATAGACCCCAGCTCCCACTTATATGATCGCCCTCATACTGCTGGTGGTCAAGCAAGAATCCTAGGGGCTCTATCAACGTGTAATAGCAACTTGTCAGGTCACCTAAAACAGTACACGATGATAAAGGTAAACCAGATAGCATACTATCATCTCGAGTAAGACTGTCCTACCGGGATAGGTCCTCCATCAATCATTGCAATCACGTACCTGTGACCTAATAATTGACTCTGAGGGCACTATCTCCAACACTATATTGGATATAGAATGGTTCATATCTTAACGATGTTAAGGTACAGGGAGTTGTCCGGCTTATGATTAAAACCAGACTCTGGATAACTCAAGGCACGTTTCTTTAATGGAAGTTTGTGGGTTGACCCAGGCTATGACGAGGGTTGACTCTCTACCATCTGGAAGATCAATAGTGATATTGTTCTTGACTCGCCACAGTTTTAGTAAAATGGATTTTTTCAGAAAAAGTAGTGGGAGTATGGTAGAACTGGAAGTGATTCCAGAACCGCAAACGATTATGAAAAATTTAATAGGACCTATAGATTCAATCTGGTTTGATATTCCATTAGCCACTCCACAGATATGGTGGGTAACCTCAGGCACCCGAGAGGTACTCCGGTAGCCTCAAGGACGGTGACAGGAAGGTTCTTGTTTACCCAGACTTGACACCACTGTTGTTCCAGAATATGAGACCCGGTAGGAGGTTAAGTATAGCGTTGTTCTAAACTAGTTTTAGAAGTGCACGTATATATTATTCTGCCAGAGGGTTGTTGTGGTCAGTGGGAGCAGTAGAAGTATAGTGGGCAAGTAGCTTATGTCTATTTATAGACTTGAGCAGATATAGCGAAGAAAGATCATCTAATTTTGATGTGACAGTCATGGGTTTGACTTCATCAGAATAGGGGATGGGTCTGTTAAGAAGATAGTAGGGTGTGATGTCCTGGTATTTGGATGACATACACAGAGTAGGAAGTAAAATTCCTATACTACGATCGGTTATACTGTGGTCTGTTAGTGTATATGCCCTAGAGGCCATTACTGTATCATACTAGTATGTATATTACTTAATGGAAGCTTGGGATATTCACCTTGTATATACAATCTTGCTCAAAATAGTAGTATGCTACTTGGTTTATTTCTACTTCAATGTGTACATGTGTTTACTTTTGTATATCGCCTATACACATTAGTGGAGCCCTTAGGATCTTTGCTTGATTACCAGCGATGTGATGGCCGTCACACTAGTGGGGCTGGGTAATCTATAAGCACATCCTTATGCAGGTCCCTGGTCGCAGGACTATCGAGACAGGGCATCGATACTCCGGAGTAGACCAGCGCATGCGCTTCTCATCCCAGTGTGGGAGACGGTATGTCCCACAGCCGTCAGTACATCGTACTTGAGATAGTATGTGGGTGCTCGTTAGGTTACGGGTACACTGGACAGGACTCGTCGGGAACTGACTAGTTGGTATTATACCTATCGTCAGTTATCAGTTCCCAGGTGACATGAGTACAGCTTAGTCCGCTGACTTGACACTGTCACTTCGCCTCGGGTGTGTTCCCACTGTACTTTGATCACTACCCTACCACGGCTCAAAGGAGTCGTGCAAACAGGTGGTGGTTGGGTGCAGTCCCGAAGCACTTGGAGGCAGTGACAGTTAGACAGGATTCGTCTCTCCCGGTATTGGGGGTTGACATCGCGCTGTGTCTAGGAGAGCCATTACACGAGTAGTCCCTGGCCAGGGCAAACGAGATATACTGGTAGGTTTCCAGTGTTATCTCAGGGTGTTTTGGGCTTCGCTCCGGCACGACTTGTACCGCTATTGGGGGACTGACGTTTACCGCCCCCTAGGCCCGCCATGCGATGTATCAGACGAACAGACCGGACTGTACGGAGAATGTCACACTCAGGCTCAGTAGGAGTTCAGATGGGTTTCGCCTCGTCGGTCTTCTTGTCGGCATTACCTGGGGACCGTTACGCACAGCTAGTGCCGCTTGCGGTCTGTGGTTAAACCCACTGCCAGCGTAGTGTCGAGTCTTTAGAGTCCCACACAGAAAGCTTTTCGCCTTTAGGCAAAAGAGTAGAGGTCGCATGGTATTGCGACAGGTCGCATGGTTTTGCGACAGGGTTCGGTCACATCCGTGCACTTGTGCACGTACAGTGTCCGGACAGTTTACACTAGCGGGCTTTGGTTTAAGCCAGATCCTAGTGTACCTTATGGGATTGGATTTATCCAGTTTGCATTCGTGTTCCTCGGAACGCGGATGCGGGTGTGTATGCACAGTTGACAGGGAGGCAGAGGCAGCGGATTCTCATTAGGGTTGTTGACAGTTGACCGTTGACTTTTTGACTTTTTGCTCAACCCTAATGAGAATATGATATGTGATTAACTATTATATTAATTAAGTATTATGGTGACATGGTTGTTGACAGTTGACTGTTGACTTTGTTGACTTGTTGACTTTTGTTGACTTGTTGACTTTGTTGACCGGTTGACTAGGCTTGACTAGTTGACCATCATGATAACCATAACCATCATTTCATGGCAAAGACTTTTTCTTGCTTGCTCATTTAGGTAAAATGAGTAGATGATATGATATGGTTATGGTTGCTTCAACCATCACACATAAGACTTTTTTGATATGATGAGTTATGATTACTTTGGATTATGAGAGGGTGAGAGACAAAAGAGAGCCTCATTCTTTCTTGCTCATTCTCTCTCTTGTTCTTGAGCTCTCCACTTTGCTCTCACTCTCATCCTCTTGCTCCCTCTCTTGACTCTATGGTTCATATCTCTCAAGTGTTGAGAATCAAGAACTATAGATAAAATCCCATTCTAAATCTTCTCTACTCATTCTAGTTCACTAGGTTTAGCAAACCAAGTGAACTAGTTTCTTCAAAGAACGAAGAAGGAGCTAAAGGTTGGAGCTTTCAAGTGGATCTATCTTCGGCGTACGGAGACGACGAGAAGGAGCCATCGGACCACCACCGGAGCTTGAAGACGAAGGAGTTCAAGACAAGCTAGGTGTCACGACCCGAAAGTACGGAACATGACCGGCACTTAGACTACGAACGTCTCAAGGAGTACGTATGCTAAGTAAGCCGAAACCCAGAAATCCAAACCAAGAGAAGTAGTAGAGAATAGGAAGAACCATATCAAATCAACCTGTATGAAACATAATATACAACGCCTAAAGGCGAGGATCACAACAGAAATGGAACTCAACCAGCAAGAAACTCAAGAAATATAACATGCTACTCTATGGTCGAAAGAATAACATTACTGGTCTCTATCTCAAAAAAATACAAGTTTGGTTGATGGAACTTCTAGATGCAACTGAAATATAATATACAAGGTATAATGATGGGTAAGATACAATAAACCCACCTACTAGCAAGTCACCCGAAAAGAAACCGTGCCCGCAAAGCCGTAATGAAATCCGTACGGCAACACCTGCAAGAAACTTGGGCACAACGGGGGTGAGTTGCCAACTCGTGAGTAGAAAAAGATCTACGAACAGAAAATCGCATGAAAAACGCAACCTAGGTCAATGATCATAGTATATCCTCAAATATATGAATAACATGCAGCCTATAACAATGGCTAGGGTAATATCTAACCCGAGGGTGATCTCATGTGCTCGTGTCAGTGCCTCAGGTAGCAATATATCATATGAATGAGGTATGAATGCATGAAAACAGAGTACATGTAAATGAAGAAACTGTTTTCATAAATTAGTGAGATTTCCTTTGTATTTTTAAAATGAGGTATCATAAATGAAATCAGCATCAACAGTGTCTAGCATCGACACAAAACATAAATCTCAATGTCTCAAAACCTCAGGCTCCGGCCATCCGGACTGGCCTGTATCATCAAATCTCAGTACCTCAATATCTCGAAATCTCAATGTCTCAATCTCAATATCTAGGGCGCCGTCAGTCCAGACCGGCCCCTACCATCCATCTAAAGACCACGACGGTATCCTCCGGATATCCGACGCGTCGGGTAAAATCACCGGTAGGTAGTCTCCCCCTGCCAGGCTCATCGTCATCACCACGAGCTTCTTGCCCCGGGGTACCTTACCGGGTCCACCATGTACCCGAAACGGTTCATCCAACTCCTCGAATCGGGTCTCCAAATCTATCAGCAAACTCATGGTGGACGACTCATACATCATGAGAAAAAAACCGCGCTTTTTATTTAAAAAAAGAAAGAAGAAGTTTGTATATGTTTTGCGGTTTTCCCCAAATCCAGAAAATCTCATGGAAATCCAAATCCACAACCTCAATAGCACGTAAAAAGTGAATATATGCATGAGAATCCATGAATGCGGCATAACAATGAATAACAGTATGCATGAGGTAACAGGTAATAACTATAATGTCTAAACTAACATATAAGGCAAGTACACTAATATCATGTCTAAACTATTAGCTAACAGGCTATGTCAAGCAATAATATTTTCTAAGGTGTACGTGACATGGCAATTACCGATGAAGATGTGTGTGAGCGGCAAGTAAGTGTACGTGGTACATACGCATCATCGATAATGGTGCTGGTGTCCTAACCACAAGATATTAACAGTAGAATATGAAGCATAATATAAGAATGTGATGCGGAGCAAACAACAATAATGAGCGGGGGCTGAATACTAGACGCAACGATAATTAATCTGTTTTAACCTAGTATAAGTCCTACAATGGTGTCTTTTGAAATAACACGAATCGTGAGGTTTTGAAAATAGGGGCTACGGTGTTTTTAGGAAAAGATACGTTTTTTGAAATATTCGTTGGATCCCTTAAGCTGTCTTTAAAAATACGCACGATTCGTAAGCTTTGAAATAGGTAGGAACCGAATCTAATCTAACAACTAACTAAACTAAAGGGCTACGCTATAAGCTAGACTACAGGTAAGGAAACCGCCTAACATCTGAGTCGATACATATACATACCTGTATATATATTAGTCGGTGATCCCGCCTCAATAATATCGTATCCGATACCATATCTATAATCAGACATCCTAAGTCAAGAGTGCGGATCAATCATCAAGATATAGCTCGTACGTAAATCCGTCGTACGGCATCCCCAAATCTGGGTACGGGTCAATATCATATTCCTCACACTATTCCTCTGGCATCCTCTTTATCCAAGATCATAGTCTAGGGTACTGACCTATGTCTAGTACAATACTAATATCCTCAATATACTCATGATCTGACTACTGATCGACAATCTCGTACAAACCGATATCGTCAGCACATATCATCATCAAGGGGTATACATCGCCCGATACGGCCAAATATCAATATCCTAGCATATTATGCCTCATATCACGATCACATGTCGACCATTTATTTATAACACTATTCACCCGTATCGCCGCCGCAAGATCCGCTATAACACCAGGACGTACCTTAAGTACGAATCCTGCCATATCACCGAGATCACAACCACAAATAAATCTCATCGACTCAGCTCAATCCCAAGTATCCTCCTCAAATCCGTATGTGAACACATAGTCCCATACCCATGTGAACATATAAATATATTCCCATACACGCACATATGAAATAAGGAATGTATGCAAGTATGTATATGTGTGTATGTGTAAGTGTAGTGCACCCACTACCTAAGGTTTCGTAACCATGCACCAATCCAACACCAATATCCATCTAAAATCATCAATAATAAATCATAACATATCATAAATTGTTGGTGTGTATACGCATCCGTATACATCACCACGGACTGCGGGGGTGCTATACGCCATCCACCCGACTTCTCCCCGTAGATATAAATCTACTCACCTGGTCCTCGCTAGCCGGTGCCGACGTCGCCACGCGCTTGCTTGTCGCCTCGAAGTCCACATGGGGGTACCTACATATCATAACGCACCATATCGCATTAAAACTAAATTCGAAATCGAAACGGCATACGAAAATCAAATCGGCACGCGTATCACGCATAGGTCCAAACCTATCGCCTACGCATGCAAGAATAGTAAAACCAACCCTCGATGTCGATGTACAAACGTCAAACCATCGAGAAAAATTCAATCACACTCATTTGCACATTCACGAACACTAATTTTAATATAAACTAGGTTAAAACTCACAAAAACCCCAATTTCACTTAAAAGGTCATTTTTCCGAAAATCTAGCAAGCACATTTCGCCGTTTTTGTACAAAACATGATATTTAAATGAATGTAGCGGCCAATATATTTATTAAATATCTTAAATAAGTCATATAAACAATTTCCGGAATTTAATCTCATTAAATTCCAAAAACCCTAATATTCTAGTTTACAAAAATACCCTTTTTAACAATTTCAAAGCAAAAATGCACAAATTACAATCTAGCTTAGATTTGCATGATCTAAAGCATTAAACAACACTTAATAAAGTTAATGAAGTCATGAAAAACCTAAACACATTTTTAACCTCACATATAATGCATTTTATAAAACCCTAGTTTACACAAAAGCTTAATTTGGACATTTTACATGTTACAATTGGCAATAAGTAACAAATTTAAGTTGCATAGCTTAAGATGCAAAAAAAAAGAACATCACACAACTATGAACACATGATCACAACCTAACTTGATCTCAAACTCTTTCCATTACAAACTAAATCCCAATTAGAATCGCATTTAAACTTAATAGACCTTGATGAAAGAAACTATCCAACAATTTAAATTTGGCTTGGGATTTATACATCACAAAATCAAGAGACCAAGCTTGAAATCTAGCCTCCCAAAATGGCCTCCAAGCTCCAAGATCCATGCTTGCTTGGGCAAGAAATAATGGGTAAGGGTTCGATTTGGAAAAAGCTTTGAAATTGTATGGATTTTGAAGCTTTTTTGTGGATTTTTGAAGCAAAATAGTGTGGATTTTGTGGGGGGGGGGAAGGGCTGCTGCTGTGGGGAGAAGGATTCGGCCAGAAATGGGAGTGAGGAGAGAGAGGGAGGTAGAGAAAATGGGGGGGACAAAGTCAAGGTCAAAGCAAGTCAAAAGTCTAACTACTTTATCCTTTTTCTATTCTTTTCTTTCATTTCCTTTCATTTGAAAATCAAGTGGGGAAAAAATAGGGTGGGTGCTGAATTCAGCCATGGGGAGGAGTAAGTGGGGGTGTGTGGGTGTGGGCACGGGTGTGGGGTGATGAAAAATGATAAATACAATACCACAAACATCAATTTACGCTAAAAAAAAGCTTAATTTTCTTCAATAATTTCTAAACCATTTTGGCAAATGATTTCGTTCCAAAAACCACATCATAAATTTTTATTTAATGTTTTATGATGCACAAAATTTGTTTCAACTCATTCCAATTTGTAATTTTCCCTAATTAAATGTATTAGTGACGGCTTAAAATAATAATAAAATAATATTTTTTTCAGAAAATTTGAAATTTCACCAGCGGCTCAATAAACACCAAATAATAGCAATTACATAGCTAGAATATGTATATTTAATTTTTATAATAAGATATTTGTATTTTGACTTTTTTTACAGAAAAACCCTCTTATTTTACCGATTTTTCGAAATTTCACCGAAACGATTTTCAAAACGTTACAATCTTCCCCCTTAAAGAAATTCGGTCCCCGAATTTAAATTCAAACTCCCCCAAATACTAAAACATCTAAGAAAAACCATCAAGTCGTCGGGGCTCCGAAATTGTAACTACATAAAACAAATCGTAGCGCAGCGCATGCGCTTGAAAAATGAGTATATAACTCAAATCAAAACTCCGTCAAGCATCCCGCGATCATCGGAGTCGTGGAGAAGACATCAATGTCAAATCCAAATCAAAACCAATATGCCATAACTCGAAACTATACATGTAAATATCGAATCTATATATGTAAGTATCTGAAGGAAATGCATGCCAAATCTCTTTAAGTCGCTGTGCACGCGTATAACACTGCACAGTGGCGGACGTCTATCATAAGGAAATAACTATATACATATATACCTTTGTTTGAAATGTACGTTCCGCCGTTTTAGAAACAATTTAGAAGGGTCTCCTTGTTTTAAACATTTCGTGTCATATGAGACACGTAGGTAAATACTGAGGCTATAGCTCGCTTTTTGGAAATCCCCTCAATAACTATCAATGCATGCAAAATATATTCAGGTACTGTCCTCTGACTAGTCCTGCTCAGTACGAAAACACATAGCAATATCATAAAAACGTACTGCTCTATAAGAAATCAATCCCAAAATATGCACATGAATACTACGTGCGTCTGGTGCGCACGGAAATCAAAATCCATGAATGTGCCATACATACGCACAGAAACAACATCTAAGTGCATCGGGTGTGCACGAAACATCTGTCGTAGGCAACATGTGTGCCTGACAGCAAAATCAGGTGCATCTGACATGCACGAAAAAAATCTCGATTTAGTGCATCTGGTACGCACCAAAATCACCCTTCAAAACATGCGCCCAACATGCGCGAAAATCCAAATCAGGTGCATCCATCGTGCACGAAATCATGAAATCCAATATCAAACGTCGAACATGCGCAAAATCCAATCAGGTGCATAAAGTGCACAAAACAAATATCGAGTATCACAATCGAAATCGAAGTCCAGTGCATCTAAGTGCACAAAAGGCGTATCACTGCACTGCAAGCATATAATAACTATACAGAGTGCAGGAACCAAATCGTGTGCATGCATACGCACAAAACCAACTCAACTGTTTAAAACCGTAAAATCACAAACATGTGAAACTAAAGCACGAAAACGATATCAAGTGCAACACTGTGCAAAGATCGTAAATCCTCAATCATCAAAATCAAATCATACGAATAAATCACCCAAAACATCGTAATCAATAATGGCGGAACAGTACCGCTCAAGTGCATTCTCTAAGAATCTCGGCCAACTGTCGCGGTCACTAGTGGGACGTCTCGTCGATGATCATGAACTCTGTCCTGCTGGTGTGCATAACCATGACCACTCCTGGGTCAAGGTCTTCACTGTGAATTACCAATCTCACAATCCATCGGCTCATCGGCCCTGTCAAGGCAGCATATCACTGGCGTCGGCCTCTGGCTCTCTGAATGCACGTGACACATCTGATCCTGGGTGCAAGTATCATCGCAGCAGTATCCTGGAAGGAATCCTGCTCACGGTCTCTTCCATGTCTCGTCTCTGCCAAATGTCCGGAAGTCATTGTCCTTTCCTATATCTGCATCTTGCTCTGGAACGACTGCATACTCATCGCGACTCCTTCTGGAAGGTAAGTCCAAGTACCATGCCTCGGCATGCGCATCGCCTCTCTGATGTCGGCGGAGTGGAACGTCATCTCATCTAGATCTGGTGCGAACCTCTTATTCCACTTTTCTCTAATGTCGTCTGCTTTGGACTCGTCTCGTCGCGGCTGCATGGACTGAGCTCCAACGGCTATCCTCGTATCTGGAGTCTCCCAAGAATGCATCTCACCACCTAGCATCCGAATTAAGTCGAGCCATCCGATCGAGTCGTCAAAACCTCACAATCCCCCAAGAGCTCAACCTCTTGGGCAAAGTTTAATAGTATCGAGTACATACCACAGCATCGGTGGTCCAGCCGTAGAAGGGCAAACCCAAGCCTCAGTAATGGCGCCGTAGAACTGCCGCAAACCCGAAGGTTCAAAGGCTTTCACACGGTCATTAAGTCGAGTTAGGGTTTCTTTCTTCTAGAGGGACCATAGAATTGCCTGCATGTCTTTCCGACTACTTTAAACTTGGAATAATAGGTTTCTGACATTCGATCGTCTCTGTCGACTCCCAACGTCTCCACGTGAAGTCGTCTCTAGCTGGAATCCATCTATCTGATGACCTCGCATCGGGTTAGGCGAACGATCCACATGTCCTAGTCATTCATCCACGATGACTAGCGACCTTCTATCATCTCTTAGTACAACTCGTTCTGCACTAACTCCAGCATCTGGGGCAATACCTCGTCGTTCGCAGCAATAACTGGCTCGCTCGTCTGCACGCCGAACAGTGCCTCGATCATCATGAATAAGCAACACACCAACGGTCATCAAGACCTGGCTGGCCTCTATCATTAGCTCAATCCTCTAATGTCGATCAGCACATCCGAGTAACCTCATAAAGGCGATCCGCCAAACGCTCGTGGCGCGGAAACACAGTCAAAAGACACCTCTCTATAATCGGGTGTCGCCGGAATTATGCCCTGGTCAGTCCTCGTTCGTGCCGAGCTCGTGCTGACCGCAACTCTAGCCGTAGCTCTCCCTGCCCGTAATCGTGGCAGCAAAACCAAACTGGTACCGATGAGGCTAGATCGGGAAGGAATATAATACTGAACAAGGAAATGTACATCCTAAGGCTTCTTAAGTGGAGTGGCGTGTCGTAAATATGCCGCGGAACATACCAACGGTACGTCACTCTACTTTAGTCACCTATTCCATCAACCAAGGGTCATCCTACGCTCCGAAGGTAAAACCTAACGCTCTGATACCAACTTTGTCACGACCCGAAAGTACGGAACATGACCGGCACTTAGACTACGAACGTCTCAAGGAGTACGTATGCTAAGTAAGCCGAAACCCAGAAATCCAAACCAAGAGAAGTAGTAGAGAATAGGAAGAACCATATCAAATCAACCTGTATGCAACATAATATACAACGCCTAAAGGCGAGGATCACAACAGAAATGGAACTCAACCAGCAAGAAACTCAAGAAATATAACATGCTACTCTATGGTCGAAAGAATAACATTACTGGTCTCTATCTCAAAAAAATACAAGTTTGGTTGATGGAACTTCTAGATGCAACTGAAATATAATATACAAGGTATAATGATGGGTAAGATACAATAAACCCATCTACTAGCAAGTCACCCGAAAAGAAACCGTGCCCGCAAAGCCGTAATGAAATCCGTACGGCAACACCTGCAAGAAACTAGGGCACAACGGGGGTGAGTTGCCAACTCGTGAGTAGAAAAAGATCTACGAACAGAAAATCGCATGAAAAACGCAACCTAGGTCAATGATCATAGTATATCCTCAAATATATGAATATCATGCAGCCTATAACAATGGCTAGGGTAATATCTAACCCGAGGGTGATCTCATGTGCCCGTGTCAGTGCCTCAGGTAGCAATATATCATATGAATGAGGTATGAATGCATGAAAACAGAGTACATGTAAATGAAGAAACTGTTTTCATAAATTAGTGAGATTTCCTTTGTATTTTTAAAATGAGGTATCATAAATGAAATCAGCATCAACAGTGTCTAGCATCGACACAAAACATAAATCTCAATGTCTCAAAACCTCAGGCTCCGGCCATCCGGACTGGCCTGTATCATCAAATCTCAGTACCTCAATATCTCGAAATCTCAATGTCTCAATCTCAATATCTAGGGCGCCGTCAGTCCAGACCGGCCCCTACCATCCATCTCAAGACCACGACGGTATCCTCCGGATATCCGACGCGTCGGGTAAAATCACCGGTAGGTAGTCTCCCCCTGCCAGGCTCATCGTCATCACCACGAGCTTCTTGCCCCGGGGTACCTTACCGGGTCCACCATGTACCCGAAACGGTTCATCCAACTCCTCGAATCGGGTCTCCAAATCTATCAGCAAACTCATGGTGGACGACTCATACATCATGAGAAAAAAACCGCGCTTTTTATTTAAAAAAAGAAAGAAGAAGTTTGTATATGTTTTGCGGTTTTCCCCAAATCCAGAAAATCTCATGGAAATCCAAATCCACAACCTCAATAGCACGTAAAAAGTGAATATATGCATGAGAATCCATGAATACGGCATAACAATGAATAACAGTATGCATGAGGTAACAGGTAATAACTATAATGTCTAAACTAACATATAAGGAAAGTACACTAATATCATGTCTAAACTATTAGCTAACAGGCTATGTCAAGCAATAATATTTTCTAAGGTGTACGTGACATGGCAATTACCGATGAAGATGTGTGTGAGCCGGCAAGTAAGTGTACGTGGTACATACGCATCATCGATAATGGTGCTGGTGTCCTAACCACAAGATATCAACAGTAGAATATGAAGCATAATATAAGCATGTGATGCGGAGCAAACAACAATAATGAGCGGGAGCTGAATACTAGACGCAACGATAATTAATCTGTTTTAACCTAGTATAAGTCCTACAATGGTGTCTTTTGAAATAACACGAATCGTGAGGTTTTGAAAATAGGGGCTACGGTGTTTTTAGGAAAAGATACGTTTTTTGAAATATTCGTTGGATCCCTTAAGCTGTCTTTAAAAATACGCACGATTCGTAAGCTTTGAAATAGGTAGGAACCGAATCTAATCTAACAACTAACTAAACTAAAGGGCTACGCTATAAGCTAGACTACAGGTAAGGAAACCGCCTAACATCTGAGTCGATACATATACATACCTGTATATATATTAGTCGGTGATCCCGCCTCAATAATATCGTATCCGATACCATATCTATAATCAGACATCCTAAGTCAAGAGTGCGGATCAATCATCAAGATATAGCTCGTACGTAAATCCGTCGTACGGCATCCCCAAATCTGGGTACGGGTCAATATCATATTCCTCACACTATTCCTCTGGTATCCTCTTTATCCAAGATCATAGTCTAGGGTACTGACCTATGTCTAGTACAATACTAATATCCTCAATATACTCATGATCTGACTACTGATCGACAATCTCGTACAAACCGATATCGTCAGCACATATCATCATCAAGGGGTATACATCGCCCGATACGGCCAAATATCAATATCCTAGCATATTATGCCTCATATCACGATCACATGTCGACCATTTATTTATAACACTATTCACCCGTATCGCCGCCGCAAGATCCGCTATAACACCAGGACGTACCTTAAGTACGAATCCTGCCATATCACCGAGATCACAACCACAAATAAATCTCATCGACTCAGCTCAATCCCAAGTATCCTCCTCAAATCCGTATGTGAACACATAGTCCCATACCCATGTGAACATATAAATATATTCCCATACACGCACATATGAAATAAGGAATGTATGCAAGTATGTATATGTGTGTATGTGTAAGTGTAGTGCACCCACTACCTAAGGTTTCGTAACCATGCACCAATCCAACACCAATATCCATCTAAAATCATCAATAATAAATCATAACATATCATAAATTGTTGGTGTGTATACGCATCCGTATACATCACCACGGACTGCGGGGTTGCTATACGCCATCCACCCGACTTCTCCCCGTAGATATAAATCTACTCACCTGGTCCTCGCTAGCCGGTGCCGACGTCGCCACGCGCTTGCTTGTCGCCTCGAAGTCCACATGGGGGTACCTACATATCATAACGCACCATATCGCATTAAAACTAAATTCGAAATCGAAACGGCATACGAAAATCAAATCGGCACGCGTATCACGCATAGGTCCAAACCTATCGCCTACGCATGCAAGAATAGTAAAACCAACCCTCGATGTCGATGTACAAACGTCAAACCATCGAGAAAAATTCAATCACACTCATTTGCACATTCACGAACACTAATTTTAATATAAACTAGGTTAAAACTCACAAAAACCCCAATTTCATTTAAAAGGTCATTTTTCCGAAAATCTAGCAAGCACATTTCGCCGTTTTTGTACAAAACATGGTATTTAAATGAATGTAGCGGCCAATATATTTATTAAATATCTTAAATAAGTCATATAAATAATTTCCGGAATTTAATCTCATTAAATTCCAAAAACCCTAATATTCTAGTTTACAAAAATACCCTTTTTAACAATTTCAAAGCAAAAATGCACAAATTACAATCTAGCTTAGATTTGCATGATCTAAAACATTAAACCACACTTAATAAAGTTAATGAAGTCATGAAAAACCTAAACACATTTTTAACCTCACATATAATGCATTTTATAAAACCCTAGTTTACACAAAAGCTTAATTTGGACATTTTACATGTTACAATTGGCAATAAGTAACAAATTTAAGTTGCATAGCTTAAGATGCAAAAAAAAGAACATCACACAACTATGAACACATGATCACAACCTAACTTGATCTCAAACTCTTTCCATTACAAACTAAATCCCAATTAGAATCGCATTTAAACTTAATAGACCTTGATGAAAGAAACTATCCAACAATTTAAATTTGGCTTGGGATTTATACATCACAAAATCAAGAGACCAAGCTTGAAATCTAGCCTCCCAAAATGGCCTCCAAGCTCCTAGATCCATGCTTGCTTGGGCAAGAAATAATGGGTAAGGGTTCGATTTGGAAAAAGCTTTGAAATTGTATGGATTTTGAAGCTTTTTTGTGGATTTTTGAAGCAAAATAGTGTTGATTTTGGGGGGGGGGGAAGGGCTGCTGCTGTGGGGAGAAGGATTCGGCCAGAAATGGGAGTGAGGAGAGAGAGGGAGGTAGAGAAAATGGGGGGGGACAAAGTCAAGGTCAAAGCAAGTCAAAAGTCTAACTACTTTATCCATTTTCTATTCTTTTCTTTCATTTCCTTTCATTTGAAAATCAAGTGGGGAAAAAATAGGGTGGGTGCTGAATTCAGCCATGGGGAGGAGTAAGTGGGGGTGTGTGGGTGTGGGCACGGGTGTGGAGTGATGAAAAATGATAAATACAATACCCCAAACATCCATTTACGCTAAAAAAAAGCTTAATTTTCTTCAATAATTTCTAAACCATTTTGGCAAATGATTTCGTTCCAAAAACCACATCATAAATTTTTATTTAATGTTTTATGATGCACAAAATTTGTTTCAACTCATTCCAATTTGTAATTTTCCCTAATTAAATATATTAGTGACGGCTTAAAATAATAATAAAATAATATTTTTTTCAGAAAATTTGAAATTTCACCAGCGGCTCAATAAACACCAAATAATAGCAATTACATAGCTAGAATATGTATATTTAATTTTTATAATAAGATATTTGTATTTTGACTTTTTTTTACAGAAAACCCTCTTATTTTACCGATTTTTCGAAATTTCACCGAAACGATTTTCAAAACGTTACAATCTTCCCCCCTTAAAAAAATTCGGTCCCCGAATTTAAATTCAAACTCCCCCAAATACTAAAACATCTAAGAAAAACCATCAAGTCGTCGGGGCTCCGAAATTGTAACTACATAAAACAAATCGTAGCGCAGCGCATGCGCTTGAAAAATGAGTATATAACTCAAATCAAAACTCCGTCAAGCATCCCGCGATCATCGGAGTCGTGGAGAAGACATCAATGTCAAATCCAAATCAAAACCAATATGCCATAACTCGAAACTATACATGTAAATATCGAATCTATATATGTAAGTATCTGAAGGAAATGCATGCCAAATCTCTTTAAGTCGCTGTGCACGCGTATAACACTGCACAGTGGCGGACGTCTATCATAAGGAAATAACTATATACATATATACCTTTGTTTGAAATGTACGTTCCGCCGTTTTAGAAACAATTTAGAAGGGTCTCCTTGTTTTAAACATTTCGTGTCATATGAGACACGTAGGTAAATACTGAGGCTATAGCTCGCTTTTTGGAAATCCCCTCAATAACTATCAATGCATGCAAAATATATTCAGGTACTGTCCTCTGACTAGTCCTGCTCAGTACGAAAACACATAGCAATATCATAAAAACGTACTGCTCTATAAGAAATCAATCCCAAAATATGCACATGAATACTACGTGCGTCTGGTGCGCACGGAAATCAAAATCCATGAATGTGCCATACATACGCACAGAAACAACATCTAAGTGCATCGGGTGTGCACGAAACATCTGTCGTAGGCAACATGTGTGCCTGACAGCAAAATCAGGTGCATCTGACATGCACGAAAAAAATCTCGATTTAGTGCATCTGGTACGCACCAAAATCACCCTTCAAAACATGCGCCCAACATGCGCGAAAATCCAAATCAGGTGCATCCATCGTGCACGAAATCATGAAATCCAATACAAACGTCGAACATGCGCAAAATCCAATCAGGTGCATAAAGTGCACAAAACAAATATCGAGTATCACAATCGAAATCGAAGTCCAGTGCATCTAAGTGCACAAAAGGCGTATCACTGCACTGCAAGCATATAATAACTATACAGAGTGCAGGAACCAAATCGTGTGCATGCATACGCACAAAACCAACTCAACTGTTTAAAACCGTAAAATCACAAACATGTGAAACTAAAGCACGAAAACGATATTAAGTGCAACACTGTGCAAAGATCGTAAATCCTCAATCATCAAAATCAAATCATACGAATAAATCACCCAAAACATCGTAATCAATAATGGCGGAACAGTACCGCTCAAGTGCATTCTCTAAGAATCTCGGCCAACTGTCGCGGTCACTAGTGGGACGTCTCGTCGATGATCATGAACTCTGTCCTGCTGGTGTGCGTAACCATGACCACTCCTAGGTCAAGGTCTTCACTGTGAATTACCAATCTCACAATCCATCGGCTCATCGGCCCTGTCAAGGCAGCATATCACTGGCGTCGGCCTCTGGCTCTCTGAATGCACGTGACACATCTGATCCTGGGTGCAAGTATCATCGCAGCAGTATCCTGGAAGGAATCCTGCTCACGGTCTCTTCCATGTCTCGTCTCTGCCAACTGTTCGGAAGTCATTGTCCTTTCCTATATCTGCATCTTGCTCTGGAATGACTGCATACTCATCGCGACTCCTTCTGGAAGGTAAGTCCAAGTACCATGCCTCGGCATGCGCATCGCCTCTCTGATGTCGGCGGAGTGGAACGTCATCTCATCTAGATCTGGTGCGAACCTCTTATTCCACTTTTCTCTAATGTCGTCTGCTTTGGACTCGTCTCGTCGCGGCTTCATGGACTGAGCTCCAACGGCTATCCTCGTATCTGGAGTCTCCCAAGAATGCATCTCACCACCTAGCATCCGAATTAAGTCGAGCCATCCGATCGAGTCGTCAAAACCTCACAATCCCCCAAGAGCTCAACCTCTTGGGCACAGTTTAATAGTATCGAGTACATACCACAGCATCGGTGGTCCAGCCGTAGAAGGGCAAACCCAAGCCTCACTAATGGCGCCGTAGAACTGCCGCAAACCCGAAGGTTCAAAGGCTTTCACACGGTCATTAAGTCGAGTTAGGGTTTCATTCTTTAGAGGGACCATAGAATTGCCTGCATGTCTTTCCGACTACTTTAAACTTGGAATAATAGGTTTCTGACATTCGATCGTCTCTGTCGACTCCCAACGTTTCCACGTGAAGTCGTCTCTAGCTGGAATCCATCTATCTGATGACCTCGCATCGGGTTAGGCGAACGATCCACATGTCCTAGTCATTCATCCACGATGACTAGCGACCTTCTATCATCTCTTAGTACAACTCGTTCTGCACTAACTCCAGCATCTGGGGCAAAACCTCGTCGTTCGCAGCAATAACTGGCTCGCTCGTCTGCACGCCGAACAGTGCCTCGATCATCATGAATAAGCAACACACCAACGGTCATCAAGACCTGGCTGGCCTCTATCATTAGCTCAATCCTCTAATGTCGATCAGCACATCCGAGTAACCTCATAAAGGCGATCCGCCAAACGCTCGTGGCGCGGAAACACAGTCAAAAGACACCTCTCTATAATCGGGTGTCGCCGGAATTATGCCCTGGTCAGTCCTCGTTCGTGCCGAGCTCGTGCTGACCGCAACTCTAGCCGTAGCTCTCCCTGCCCGTAATCGTGGCAGCAAAACCAAACTGGTACCGATGAGGCTAGATCGGGAAGGAATATAATACTGAACAAGGAAATGTACATCCTAAGGCTTCTTAAGTGGAGTGGCGTGTCGTAAATATGCCGCGGAACATACCAACGGTACGTCACTCTACTTTAGTCACCTATTCCATCAACCAAGGGTCATCCTACGCTCCGAAGGTAAAACCTAACGCTCTGATACCAACTTTGTCACGACCCGAAAGTACGGAACATGACCGGCACTTAGACTACGAACGTCTCAAGGAGTACGTATGCTAAGTAAGCCGAAACCCAGAAATCCAAACCAAGAGAAGTAGTAGAGAATAGGAAGAACCATATCAAATCAACCTGTATGCAACATAATATACAACGCCTAAAGGCGAGGATCACAACAGAAATGGAACTCAACCAGCAAGAAGCTCAAGAAATATAACATGCTACTCTATGGTCGAAAGAATAACATTACTGGTCTCTATCTCAAAAAAATACAAGTTTGGTTGATGGAACTTCTAGATGCAACTGAAATATAATATACAAGGTATAATGATGGGTAAGATACAATAAACCCACCTACTAGCAAGTCACCCGAAAAGAAACCGTGCCCGCAAAGCCGTAATGAAATCCGTACGGCAACACCTGCAAGAAACTGGGGCACAACGGGGGTGAGTTGCCAACTCGTGAGTAGAAAAAGATCTACGAACAGAAAATCGCATGAAAAACGCAACCTAGGTCAATGATCATAGTATATCCTCAAATATATGAATAACATGCAGCCTATAACAATGGCTAGGGTAATATCTAACCCGAGGGTGATCTCATGTGCCCGTGTCAGTGCCTCAGGTAGCAATATATCATATGAATGAGGTATGAATGCATGAAAACAGAGTACATGTAAATGAAGAAACTGTTTTCATAAATTAGTGAGATTTCCTTTGTATTTTTAAAATGAGGTATCATAAATGAAATCAGCATCAACAGTGTCTAGCATCGACACAAAACATAAATCTCAATGTCTCAAAACCTCAGGCTCCGGCCATCCGGACTGGCCTGTATCATCAAATCTCAGTACCTCAATATCTCGAAATCTCAATGTCTCAATCTCAATATCTAGGGCGCCGTCAGTCCAGACCGGCCCCTACCATCCATCTCAAGACAACGACGGTATCCTCCGGATATCCGACGCGTCGGGTAAAATCACCGGTAGGTAGTCTCCCCCTGCCAGGCTCATCGTCATCACCACGAGCTTCTTGCCCCGGGGTACCTTACCGGGTCCACCATGTACCCGAAACGGTTCATCCAACTCCTCGAATCGGGTCTCCAAATCTATCAGCAAACTCATGGTGGACGACTCATACATCATGAGAAAAAAACCGCGCTTTTTATTTAAAAAAAGAAAGAAGAAGTTTGTATATGTTTTGCGGTTTTCCCCAAATCCAGAAAATCTCATGGAAATCCAAATCCACAACCTCAATAGCACGTAAAAAGTGAATATATGCATGAGAATCCATGAATGCGGCATAACAATGAATAACAGTATGCATGAGGTAACAGGTAATAACTATAATGTCTAAACTAACATATAAGGCAAGTACACTAATATCATGTCTAAACTATTAGCTAACAGGCTATGTCAAGCAATAATATTTTCTAAGGTGTACGTGACATGGCAATTACCGATGAAGATGTGTGTGAGCCGGCAAGTAAGTGTACGTGGTACATACGCATCATCGATAATGGTGCTGGTGTCCTAACCACAAGATATCAACAGTAGAATATGAAGCATAATATAAGCATGTGATGCGGAGCAAACAACAATAATGAGCGGGAGCTGAATACTAGACGCAACGATAATTAATCTGTTTTAACCTAGTATAAGTCCTACAATGGTGTCTTTTGAAATAACACGAATCGTGAGGTTTTGAAAATAGGGGCTACGGTGTTTTTAGGAAAAGATACGTTTTTTGAAATATTCGTTGGATCCCTTAAGCTGTCTTTAAAAATACGCACGATTCGTAAGCTTTGAAATAGGTAGGAACCGAATCTAATCTAACAACTAACTAAACTAAAGGGCTACGCTATAAGCTAGACTACAGGTAAGGAAACCGCCTAACATCTGAGTCGATACATATACATACCTGTATATATATTAGTCGGTGATCCCGCCTCAATAATATCGTATCCGATACCATATCTATAATCAGACATCCTAAGTCAAGAGTGCGGATCAATCATCAAGATATAGCTCGTACGTAAATCCGTCGTACGGCATCCCCAAATCTGGGTACGGGTCAATATCATATTCCTCACACTATTCCTCTGGCATCCTCTTTATCCAAGATCATAGTCTAGGGTACTGACCTATGTCTAGTACAATACTAATATCCTCAATATACTCATGATCTGACTACTGATCGACAATCTCGTACAAACCGATATCGTCAGCACATATCATCATCAAGGGGTATACATCGCCCGATACGGCCAAATATCAATATCCTAGCATATTATGCCTCATATCACGATCACATGTCGACCATTTATTTATAACACTATTCACCCGTATCGCCGCCGCAAGATCCGCTATAACACCAGGACGTACCTTAAGTACGAATCCTGCCATATCACCGAGATCACAACCACAAATAAATCTCATCGACTCAGCTCAATCCCAAGTATCCTCCTCAAATCCGTATGTGAACACATAGTCCCATACCCATGTGAACATATAAATATATTCCCATACACGCACATATGAAATAAGGAATGTATGCAAGTATGTATATGTGTGTATGTGTAAGTGTAGTGCACCCACTACCTAAGGTTTCGTAACCATGCACCAATCCAACACCAATATCCATCTAAAATCATCAATAATAAATCATAACATATCATAAATTGTTGGTGTGTATACGCATCCGTATACATCACCACGGACTGCGGGGGTGCTATACGCCATCCATCCGACTTCTCCCCGTAGATATAAATCTACTCACCTGGTCCTCGCTAGCCGGTGCCGACGTCGCCACGCGCTTGCTTGTCGCCTCGAAGTCCACATGGGGGTACCTACATATCATAACGCACCATATCGCATTAAAACTAAATTCGAAATCGAAACGGCATACGAAAATCAAATCGGCACGCGTATCACGCATAGGTCCAAACCTATCGCCTACGCATGCAAGAATAGTAAAACCAACCCTCGATGTCGATGTACAAACGTCAAACCATCGAGAAAAATTCAATCACACTCATTTGCACATTCACGAACACTAATTTTAATATAAACTAGGTTAAAACTCACAAAAACCCCAATTTCACTTAAAAGGTCATTTTTCCGAAAATCTAGCAAGCACATTTCGCCGTTTTTGTACAAAACATGATATTTAAATGAATGTAGCGGCCAATATATTTATTAAATATCTTAAATAAGTCATATAAACAATTTCCGGAATTTAATCTCATTAAATTCCAAAAACCCTAATATTCTAGTTTACAAAAATACCCTTTTTAACAATTTCAAAGCAAAAATGCACAAATTACAATCTAGCTTAGATTT
The DNA here is from genome assembly GCA_030015575.1 of Agapanthus africanus. Classification (NCBI taxonomy): domain Eukaryota; kingdom Viridiplantae; phylum Streptophyta; class Magnoliopsida; order Asparagales; family Amaryllidaceae; genus Agapanthus; species Agapanthus africanus. The sequence goes on along the minus strand of JASDDO010000022.1, from coordinate 295,900,756 downwards.
GCATGATCTAAAGCATTAAACCACACTTAATAAAGTTAATGAAGTCATGAAAACCTAAACACATTTTTAACCTCACATATAATGCATTTTATAAAACCCTAGTTTACACAAAAGCTTAATTTGGACATTTTACATGTTACAATTGGCAATAAGTAACAAATTTAAGTTGCATAGCTTAAGATGCAAAAAAAAGAACATCACACAACTATGAACACATGATCACAACCTAACTTGATCTCAAACTCTTTCCATTACAAACTAAATCCCAATTAGAATCGCATTTAAACTTAATAGACCTTGATGAAAGAAACTATCCAACAATTTAAATTTGGCTTGGGATTTATACATCACAAAATCAAGAGACCAAGCTTGAAATCTAGCCTCCCAAAATGGCCTCCAAGCTCCTAGATCCATGCTTGCTTGGGCAAGAAATAATGGGTAAGGGTTCGATTTGGAAAAAGCTTTGAAATTGTATGGATTTTGAAGCTTTTTTGTGGATTTTTGAAGCAAAATAGTGTGGATTTTGGGGGGGGGGGGGGAAGGGCTGCTGCTGTGGGGAGAAGGATTCGGCCAGAAATGGGAGTGAGGAGAGAGAGGGAGGTAGAGAAAATGGGGGGGGACAAAGTCAAGGTCAAAGCAAGTCAAAAGTCTAACTACTTTATCCATTTTCTATTCTTTTCTTTCATTTCCTTTCATTTGAAAATCAAGTGGGGAAAAAATAGGGTGGGTGCTGAATTCAGCCATGGGGAGGAGTAAGTGGGGGTGTGTGGGTGTGGGCACGGGTGTGGGGTGATGAAAAATGATAAATACAATACCCCAAACATCCATTTACGCTAAAAAAAAGCTTAATTTTCTTCAATAATTTCTAAACCATTTTGGTAAATGATTTCGTTCCAAAAACCACATGATAAATTTTTATTTAATGTTTTATGATGCACAAAATTTGTTTCAACTCATTCCAATTTGTAATTTTCCCTAATTAAATGTATTAGTGACGACTTAAAATAATAATAAAATAATATTTTTTTCAGAAAATTTGAAATTTCACCAGCGGCTCAATAAACACCAAATAATAGCAATTACATAGCTAGAATATGTATATTTAATTTTTATAATAAGATATTTGTATTTTGACTTTTTTTTACAGAAAACCCTCTTATTTTACCGATTTTTCGAAATTTCACCGAAACGATTTTCAAAACGTTACACTAGGTATAACCATCTTCATCCGAGTAGCTAACTCTCTTTAGCTAGTTTGCTAGTTTTAGTTTAGGAAAAGATCCCGACTTTGTTTAGTCCATGTTGCTCCTTGCGCTAAAAATTTGATTTTTATACCGTTTCCGCCTCCCTGTAAGAACCGGGGGTCGCAACGTGGACTTACATGGTCGTCATACAGTTGTTTCTCCATAAAGGATATGGATATAATATCTGACATTCTGGTTACTAGATCTATGGTTTTAGATCTAGATTTGGATAATTTCCCAATATGGGTACTTTGACAGTATTCTAATAGTATTTAGAATAGATGACTCCTGGCATGGTGGTGTACCTGCAGGTGATGGAGTCACCCTCTCTAAAGGTGTCTTACAGACTAAAGGGGAGAGGGATGTGCATGATTGGCAGATCACTTGCTTAGGCAATTGAGTCAATCGTGAGATGTCAAGTACCCCACCAGATGTTGTTTTTGCACTAGATGCAATAAGTTTATATTAATCCAATCCTGAAGAAACATAAGGAAGCAGTTTTAGAACATAAGTAAATGTTCTACGGATTTGATGACGGCAGCCTCTTTCGGGAGACGGTTATCATTCCAGGGTTCAAAGGTGACATGGATGACAGAGTGATTGTCAGAGTTATAGTTTTCTCTCTGACGAGGGACATCATTATGGACAGGTGGTCCAAGAGGATACTGTGGGAGGCATGGTGCTGGACACTGATTAGTTTGAGTGATCGATACAGTCTAAGAAGTTTGGATTTGGAGTTCATTTATGAACTAGGTCCCATCAGATATCCAGACATATTCTAAGACAGGTATTACTCAATTCGGGAGATGGCTTTCTCTGCGAACTTGAGATTAAGAGAGACATAGAAAGAAACATCAGGGCGGATCCACTCATTGAGGCTATTTCTCGAACACAAGAGTTTTACAAATGAGCTTTGTGAAATTGATTAGTAGAGGAGTTGGGTGTTCGGTATCACACGGGCTGTGAGTATGCGACATCGCAATAATTAGCCTTAAGTGCAAGTGGGAGATTGTTGGTTATAGTGCCCTCAAAGTCAATTATTGGATCGCAGGCACGTGATTGCAATGATTGAGGAGGACCTATACCGGTAGGACAGTTTTACTCAAGATGATAGTATGCTATCTGGTTTGCCTTTATCAGTCGTGTACAGGTTCAGGTGACTGATCACTATTACACGTTGATAGAGCCCTTAGGATCTTGCTTGACTACCAACAGTATGATGGCGATCATATATGTGAGAGTTGGGTAGTCCATAAGCATATCCTTAAAAGTGGTCCCTAGTCGTGGGAGTTTCGAGACAGGGTATCGATACTCCGGAGTAGACTAGTGTATACAGTCGAAACCCCGACGAGGGGCGGTGGCCAGTCTCACAAGCCACTGGTGTCAGTTGGATCACCTAAGATGTATACATGTGCTCATTGGGTTATGAGTATACTGGAGAGGACTCGCCGGGAACCTGCTAGTTGGTATTATACCTAGCGTCAGATAACAGTTCCCTGGTGACATGTGTACAGGTTAGTTCATCGACCTGAGGTCTTCATTTGTCTCGTGTGAGTTCCCACTGTGCTTTGATTTCTACCCTACCACGGCTCAAAGGAGTCATGCAAACAGGTTTTTTTTGGGTACAGTCCCGAGCCACATGGAGGAAAGTGAGCGGATCGGCAGGGGATTCGTCTCTCCCGGTATTGGGGGTGAGATCGTGCTGTGTCTAGGAGAGCCATTACACATAGCCCTCGGCCGAGGCATGGGATTTACTGGTAGGTACTCCAGTAGTATCTCAGGGTGTTCAGGCCTACCCTCCGACACGACTTATACCGCTATTGGGGGTCTGACGTTACCAGCCCCCTAGGCTCGATATGCGATAATCATAGATGAACGGACCGGACTGTATGTATATTGTCACTGATAGGCTCAGTAGGGTTCCAGGATGAGTTCGCTCATCGGCTTCCCTTGAGGTCAGTACATGAGCAGCCGTTATGAACAGCTAGTGCCGCTGACGTGCTTGTGGTTAAACCCACTGCCAGGGTACTGACGAGTCTTTAGAGTCCCCCACAGATAGTTTCCCAAGTTCGGGCGAAACGTTGTAGAGGCCGTATGGTTTTATGGCATGTTCGGAAAATGCACGTGCATTTATGCACGTGTTATATTTCGGGCAGCTAATACTGGTGGGCTTTGGTTTAAGCCGGATCCATGTATTATAATGAGTCGGAATATTTTAGTCTCTCGTATTCGTATTCGGTCGGAATACGGATACAGGTATGTATATACAGGTGAGGGGTATTTTCGTAATCCGTTACAAGAATATTTTAGAAGATGCATTTCTTTTTGGATCAATCATTTGGTTTAAATGATTATTAGTTTTGAAAATGGTGACTCATTATGGATGACACATGAATTCTAGAATGTTCACTAATGACTCATGTAATGAGTCATCTAGTGAGTCATTAAGGAATTAATGTGTTTTGTTTTGTGAAGAGATATGTGAGGAGATATTTTCATTAGATATTTTCCTTTGGTTTTTGATAAAAGATGAGGACTTCATTCATCTATTCACATGAGAAGAAATGATAACACAAGTATTTTGAGCTTAGTTTTCTTTTGGCTCACTAGTGTTTCTTGAGTTCACCATTTCCAATCCTAAACATCTTCTTCTACCTCCACCCTACCCCTCTCATGCGATGAGAACCCTAGGGTGTTTGAGACAAAGTATTCTACTCGTTCTCTACTTCATCTTGGTCATCTATTTTAGCAGACTTGATGACCGAGTTGCCTCGGTATAGAGGCATGAGCCCATTTAAAGATCCGTACATGTGGTGCCACATTGTGGAGGAGACAGGAGATCGGAGTTGCCGCGAGGAGCGTGGGATGATGGCTAAAGAACGAAGGACTCGGATCGATCGGTATAGCCTTTCTACCTCTTTACTGTTTGTTAGTTTAGCATTAATGGAAAGATCCGGGTTATAGTATGCGATAGCGCCAGTTATAAAAGTTTTTGTTCCGCGTCTGGTGTCAGATTGACGGCCGGGGCGCTACCTTAGACTTACACTCAATCTGCGTTCAAACATGGTGACAGGAACCTCAATCGTGTATCGAAGAAAACATATCATGGGCATGAAAGGAGACGACAGACCCAAATGGATACATGATCATAAGGAGGAACAGAATCATTGAGAGTATGATCATGGAAACGAATATAATCAAGGATCTCAAATGGATGTATACCCATGGGTACGAAGGGAATCACAGATCTCAAAATATGTACACCCTAAGGTTTCTTAAGTGGAGCATCGTATCGTAAATATGCTGCGGAACATACGTACGGTACGTCACTCTACTCAAGCTACCTACTCCATCAATCAGGGTCAACCTATGAAATGAAAGTTCGGGTCTAATACCCCCCGTTCAAGTCTAAGTTCCGTAAGGTCAAGCCTAGATTCCGAAATACATTACGCCCTAGACTCCATATAGTCAAACCTAGACTCAAACAAAGGTTAAACCTAGCACTCTGATACCAACTTTGTCACGACCCAAAAATATTAGCTCGTGACCGGCACTTGAATCACGCCACGTATAAAGGCATAACATAAATCAAGTAAGCCGAAACCCAGAAATCTAAACCTTTTTAAGAAAATAAAGAGGTGAAGTTTTGAAATAAAGGTATGGTGAAAATCATAAGTTTTTTTAAATACATAAATAATGGAACATAAAAAGGCAAGTAGGTGTTACTAGTTGAAAACATGTTTCGACTTTTAGAAATTTGGGCAGCACCTCCTTTGTATTTTTTGATCCAAAACCACAATACATAATGATATAAAGGCATCCTCAAGCGGGAGCTAGCTCTTCGCCAAACGGGGAATCACAACCACGCAAGACAGAATATATAAGTATACGATGCCCGACGGCGAAGATCAACACCAAAAATAAAGAATAAAGCGAGAAATCAACCCAAAGGCGAACATAAAACCTATCGCTCAAGTCTCGCAACTACAAGTCTCACTAAATCTCATTACTTATACAATTACTAGTTTTGACTGATGGAGTTGACTAGATACAATATGAAATATAAATACTAGAGTGGGTACGATACAAATGTCCCACCTACCATAGCAATCGCCCGAAAGCAACTGTGTGCCAGCGATGCCGCTACTGATCCATGCAGTCAACCTGCAAGAACTGTGGCACAACGGGGGTGAGTTTCCAACTCGTGAGTAGAAAAACATCAACAAGTAGAAGTCGAATAAACAACGACTTTTAGGTCAACTATATCATGAAGGTAATACTATGATATCTAGGGTGACCAGGTCTGTATATGTGCCAACACTAATATCAATGTCAATCAGCATATGGATATCATCCAACAATATAATCAATGTCCGTATGCATGTGGATCTCGTCCAACCATATCATCAATGTATGTATGCAAGTGGATCCCGTCCACGTGTCAACCAATGACACAACAACATCATGCATGTAAATATCATAAAAGCATATGCATGGAAGTATGAGGATATAAATCAACGTGTGTCCCTCGCGACACATCAAAATCATGGAACCTGGGTGTCCAGTATCGACACTCGAAAACATCATGAAACCCGTGTCCAGTATCGACACGTAAACCCTCATATCTCGAGCTCTGTCAGTCCGGATCGGCCCACGGGCTCCGTTAGTCCGGATCGGCCCATATCATCTCTCGACTCCGGTCGGTATCCTCCAGATATCAGCCGAGCCCAAATACTATCACCGGTAGATAGTAGTCCCTCTGCCAGGCCCACCGTCTACTGCGCAGCAATCCTTTCTCGTCCCGGGGTACCATACCGGGTCAACCATGTACCCACAATCTCCCTCATCCAGCTCCTCAAATCGGGTTTCACATGTCACACGTCTCAGAACCGAGAAAACGCATAGTGGACGCACGAAAATATCATATCAAGAGAAACCGGGTTAATAAAACAGTATAAGCATTCTTTTGAAATAGCCACGGTTCTCAAATCCAGAAATCTCATGAAAACAGCATATCACAATGCGTATAAGCGTAAAGCATGATGTATGCGATATATAACAGAAATGTAAGCATATTCGTATATCATGCAACATGGAACAGTGTTATGCGCATATCGAGGGAAAACCGCTCTTTTAAATGAATCCAGTTTAAAAATATATCCCGCGGTTCCCAAATTCTCTAAAGTCCAATGCAACATCGTATAAAGGTGCATGTGCAACTATAGCAAGTAAATCATGCAAGGAGTCATATCATGATACAACAAATCCTACTGTGTAGTGGCATGACAATTATCGATGATGAAGTGTGTGAGCCGGCAAATCTGTGTACGTGTAACATACGCATCATCGATAATGGTGTAAATGTACTAGCACAGGTATATGCAATGCAATGAGAATAACATGAATGCAGCATAAGGTAAATCATATGCAAATGCTGACGGGTATACGTATCTAACATGACCGAGTTGGTGAATCTAACCATCGGCATCTAGCCTCACGACATCATGTACGGTATAATCCATCGTACGGCATCCTCTAGTCAAGGGTATGGATTAATCATCAAGTCAAACTCATCACGTACTGAAAATTATCGTACGACGACATTAAACCAATAGGGATCCTATCAACCTATATGACAATGAGGGTATGACCTAATGTCACGTACAGCCTATCATTCATGATTCACAACATGTATATACATATATATCCATATACCTATGTCCTAAGTCACATCCATAACAATCTCATATCGGGGGACCGGCAAGGTATCAATCCTCTCAATCGACTCGCATCCGTATACAACATATCATCATATCACATGCCAAATCGTATTCACTTTTCATCGCATCTATATCTCACATAAGGTCAATTTACAATTACATTCTACCTTTACTATAAGCATACGTATCTAATCTAACATACACACCCGAACCATACAATTAGTTTTTAAAAGATGCGAATCATAGTTTTGAAAGTCGGGGCTACGGTGTTTTTAAGGAAAAGATATTTGAAAATCCGTAACGCCCCTCAAGGTATCTGTTTAAATGATACATACGATTCTTCAATTTGCAAATATGTATGGTTCGGATGACACATTTACGTCGGCTATCTAGTCTTATAGTACCCTAAATGGAAATATCATCAAACATCATCCTTAAATCCCGTCATCACATATTAGTCGTATCATATCACTTCTAACTATCCTTTAGTTTCTAATATAGTTTCTCGAACTATCTTTTAACTCTATCTATAGTTTTCTATTAAAGGTTTCCTTAACCCTATACTATGAATCGGTTTCCATCAAAAACTTGTGGGGGTGCTATACTTCATCTACCTGACTTCCCCCATGGATATAGATCCACTCACCTTGATCTTTGCTTGCCGAAGTCGATGACGCCATCCTCTTTTTCATCATCCGAAGTCCATGTGGGGATACCTACATATATACACATATAGCATCGTAAACGGAAATCACGCACGAAAACCAAAATGTCGCACGAATCACACATAGGTTAAAACCTATAGTTTACGCATGCAAGAATACCCAAACAACTCTCGTTGATTGATGTACACACATGAATCCATCGAGACAACACAAAAATATCCAAGTTCAAGTTACAAAATCCGCAAAACCGAAATCAGAAATGATGTAAAACACTTCCAGATTTTACCCTAGGTGAAATTAGCCAATTTTGCATATAGGGTAGGTCTAATTAGAGGGTATAGGAGCTATGGACCAAGCACGAGACACTTTGACCTTTCCCAGGCCGGAATTCGCAGCCAAACAGGTTAAATATGCGGCCTCAGAAGGGAGTTAGGGGCTCGGGTATCTAGGGTACACTCCAGGTTGCCTGCATGACTCTCTGTGTTTGCTAAAATATTTTCAGGTGCCTCAGGTCATAGTAGATGTCAAAATACTATCACAATTCTCACAATTTTCCGATATCGGGGTTTCTAAGTTTATGAATTGAGGGTTTACTCTATGGTTTTAGCCCAATATACAATCCCTACATAGGTTTAAGGTCACCATTAAGCCTCAATTTCACCTTTGGATTCAATTCAAATCCTAATCCTTAACTTAGAATTTTCAAAGTTCACTAAACCTCATTTAACCCACTCTAAACTAACATAGATGCTAAAATTAATCAAATAAAATACTAATGGTGATGAAAGTATCTCATTTGGAAACTCAAGAATTTTCTTGAGTTGCCCCGAGTGCTCAAAATCCAAACTTTCTTGGTCCAAAGTGCTTGTGATGATCTTTTGCATGATTTTATTGAAGGGGGATGAAGTTTTGAGGTGGGGATGTAGGTGTTTTGAGGAGGTAGAGGAGGGAAGAAGGAGTGGGCTGCCAAGGGGTTGAGAGAGAGAGAGAGAGGATGAAGATGAAATAATGAAGGATAAACAAATAAGTGCCATGATCAAAGACCCCTCACCTCTCTCTCCATTCTCTCTCTTGCCCATACCCTTTTGTTTAATCTTTTTCTCTTTTCTTTTATCTTTTCCTTTTTCTTTTATCTTTTCATTTTGTAATAGGAAACCCAAATGAAACCATGGTTACAAAAATGCAATAAGGTTTATAACATGCTATGGTGTATGTCACATGCACAAAACTAAATCAAAGCATGATTAGTGAACATTAATCAAGTTTAGAAATAAACTTGAGTATATTAAATTATAAAATTTTATAATTTACCTAAATCACATATATCAATCCAAAATCACCATTTAATTTAATTTCAAATATTTTCCGATTTATCAGCATTTAATTATACTGTATTATCAAAATATTCATAATATTTATTATTTAAATATATAAATTCCCAAAACCAATATTTTATTTTTCTGAAATATTACAGTATCTTTTCGGATTTTGTTTTTATTTTGACCCTATTGTATTGGGTCTTTATTTGCATCGATTATCTAGTGGACCTATTTTTAGTATTCCTTGTGGTTGTTCCCCTCCGAACACAGAGACGCTATCGCGCAGGTCCGTCTTGCCTGGAATTCGGGGCAGATGCTAATTGGTGCTATCCATCCACCTCTCCGAAGATACCAAGTTGATTTATGGCACCATGTATCGAAGGTTTAAACAGATGCGGCCGATGTAGCAGACTTCGTCAGATTCCCCCTCATCTGAGGGGTTTTTGATTGTGGGGACGCTCTTCCCTGCAGGCGCAAGCCCCTGTAGTTAATTACGCCACCGCATCGCGATAACAACTTTCTCCTTCTCCGGATGGTCACTTCGTGTCGTGGGTGTTTGTTTTGTTTGTGGTTGCCCGTGGATTGTATACGGAGACTAAGTTATGTTGTTGCCCGTAGGGCGTGGACTAGTCCAAATCCGTATCTTTCTTAGATTTGGGTTTGGGGGTTGGGTTTAAGGATATGTTAATCTCATTTGATACTAAGATCAACTTAAACATTTGTTAAGGATACGTTAGTCTAATTTTAGACTAAGATCAACTTAACGGGATCGTTTAGATCCGATAAGAGAGCAATTGGGCTCTATAGTTTAGTTTAGTGACATTGCGGTCGATTAGTTTAAGGACATTACGGTCCATTGGTAGTTTAAGGACGTCTCGGTCTATTGTTAGTTTAAAGACATCGCGGTCGAGGTTAAGGACATCATAGTCCGTGGATTTAAGGACTCCACAGTCCGTTGTTAGTTTTAAGACATCACGGTCGAGGTTAATGTAGGGGTTCCACGGCACACCCATGATGTTCTACAACTGATCAAGCATGTCCAATTCAAAAATTATGTGTGCCGAAGAACCCTTATACGGATCGTTGACTAGAGAATAGGCGAAAATAGCAACTAGTTATCAACATAACTAAAGAGTGAACCGAAAAACAACCTTTGTAGATCCGGTAGTCCACCTCCATTGCTCCATGACAATGTCTCTTCACTGCGATCATCGGATCCGGGACTCCGGCGATGGTTTCGTCGGAGAAAAGAACGGGCTAGGTCGATGACTTCGATGCCGATGATGATCTACGTCGAGGCAACTCAAACTCGAGCTCCGCCTTCGCCAAGTGAAAGAACTTGTGAAGAAAACACACTCTACCACATGGCAAGTGATAGAGAATGAAGAAATAGGAAGTGGGTTGACTTTAGATTTTGATTTCTCACTCTTTTGACAAGGTTGCCATTAATGGAAGAGAGCTTTTCTTCTTCTTGATGAAGAAGAAGAAGAAGCATGAATATGATGAGTGTTATTTTCTAATAGGAAAAATAATATGATGAGTATCATAATGGCAACCATAGTTAGATGTAGAGATGGAACCATGGTTGGGTTGAATGGTTGGGTCAAAGTCAAGAGACAAAATGGTGCAAGCTTCAAAGCTTCATCAAATTTCATGAAAGATAAAAAACTAGCCACCATTTTATTCTTGCCCCCCACTAAGAATAACAAATGAATAAATAGATGATAAAAAGAAAACCCTAACCATTACACAACCATGGTTTGATCTTTACACAAACTCAAGTTAGCTTGTATCAACAAACATGATACAATCAAGTGCACATGAAAATATATCACATATACAATGTGCACATCAAGTGAGAAAATCCATCTTAAGTGAACCAATACTAGTTAATGTAAAGTAATATATCAAATATATATAATTATACATTAAATCAACACTTGATTTAACGATCCGGTCATATCACATATAACCGACTAATATGAATAGTAACAAATTATCGAATCAACACTTGATCCGATAACCCGGCTATATCACATATAACCGATCAATGTTACATATCGTGAGAATGGAATACAGTATCACATACACGCATTATTCTCGGTCCCGCACATATCTCATATACGCTCCTATTTCGTTTTGCTCGAGCCAGGAAACCTCTGTGTAGGACTCTAAAGACTCGTCAATACGCCGGCAGCAGGTGATGATCATATCAAACACCCACAAGCCGCAAGCGGTCTGCTAAACGTAACGGCCACCCGGGTATTGAGCGATCAGAAGATCAACGAGCAAGCCCGCTCACACTCCTATGAATCCAACCAGTAACACTTACCGTACAGTCCGGTCAGTTCGTCTGATATGTCGCATATCTCGCCTAGGGGTGGTAAACGTCAGACCCCAATAGCTTGATAAGTCATGCCGATATAAGGTCCATAACAATCGTGAAACTACTGATAACTCTTACCAGTATATCACTGCAACCCTGGCCAGGGATTTCCTGTTATGGCCAGTCGAGCATTGCGCAACATCAACCCCCAATACTGGGAGAGACGAATCCCCTCCTATCGCTCATTGCCTCCATGTGAATCGGGACTGTACCCAACAACCACCCGTTTGCACAACTCAGTAGAGCCATGGTAGGGTGGAAATCAAAGCACAGTGGGAGACACACAAGACTCTATGACGATCTCGGGTCAACAGACTAAGCTGTACCAGTGTCACCAGAGAACTGCCATCTGACGTGAGGTATAATACCATCTGGGAGTTCTCGGCGAGTCCGTTCAGTGTACCCAGTCTCCACTGAGCACCCGCATACCATCTCTGATGTCAAACACCAATGGATATGGGATCATCCATCGCCCATCACATGGGTCGAGAAGATATACGCTAGTCTACTATGGAATATCGATGCCCCGTCTCGATATTCCTACGACTAGGAACTTTGAAGGATGTACTCATTGACTACCCAGGCCCTACTAGTATGATCTGCATCATATTCCTGAAAGTCGAGTACACATCCTAAGGGCTTTATCAACATGTAATAGAGAGATAGAAAGTATACACGTTAAGATAAAGAGCAACCAGATAGTGTACTATCATGTCGAGCAAGAAAGTCCTACCTATATATGTCCCAGCATCCACTACAATATACATCCAATGTACAACAATGGCCCCTAGGGCATACATATAACTAACAATCTCCCACTTGCACTAGGGCCATCTGTAGCAGTGGTTTCAGTATCACATACTCAACCATTCCCTAAAAGTCTCTCTTTGGGAAAAGGCCTTCATGAGTGGATCCGCCGTGTTGTCCTCTGAGTCTACTCTCCTAACCTCGATCACCCTGGAGATCAACCATCTCCATGATCAGGTGATACTGCCTTAGAATATGTCTGGATCACTGATGGGACGGACGTTCCTTAGCATAAGCCACAACTCCATTGTCACACAATGGGAGGAACAAAGTTCATCTTATGAACCATTATACACCCAGACTTCCTCTTTGGTAGTATCTTAAGTAGCGATGTATCCAGCCTTTATCTTCTAGTATGCCACGGTATCTAGCTTGGAACTCTTCCAACATACCGTCCCTTTACTGAGGGTAAAGACAATGCCTGTGACTGACATTCAGTCGTCTTTATCACCCTGGAATTCTTCCAGTGATTCTCCCCAGGATCGATTGATACCATCTCACTACATCTAGTGAGAATCCTAGCATCCAATTACATCTATCTCATAGATGAAGACTCAGGATTTAGGAGGTATCACTTTGATCCTATATGGAGAATCCATGTGATAAGAGGAGATCGACCGATCGTAGTATAGGAAACTCTTTTCCTATCAAGAGTATGTTGTCCACGTACAATACGAGGATGACCACCTTACTCTCTACTACCGTTTTGTATATACAAGGTTCATCTACCATTTTGATGATGTCAACTTCTTTGACTAATCCATCAAAACAGATGTTCCAACTCCGCGATGCCTGCTTTATCCTATAAAGCATCTTGCACACGTTTTCGCTGCTCCCACTGTCTACGAGGCCCTCTGGCTGTGTACTTATAGACGCACTCTTCTAAAACATCATTTAGAAAAGCAGTCATGACACCCAACCACCAGATATCGTAGTTATGGTATGTAGCCGTGACAAGTAGGATCTGGATGGACTTAAGCATAGCTACTGGGAAAAAGGTTTCATCATTATCCACGCCTGGTCGATGACGAAAACCTTTAACAAGTCTAGCTTTGAAAGTCTCAACTTTTCCATCTACACCAAGTAATCTTCTCAAGATTTACTTGCTCCTGATGGGGATTTAACCCTTCAGATATAGCAGCTAAAGTCCATACTTTGCTGGTGTATATGGATTCCATCTCAGATTGCTAAGCATCCAGCCATTCTTACGGAGTCCGTACTCTAGATGGCCTGCTCGAATCTAGTTGGGTCATCATCTCATGATGCATTCCTTGCTCCCACTGTCATCGAGAAACCGATGTATCTCTCAGGTGGGTGAGGAACCCTACTAGATCGGCGGAGAGGCTGAGGTTCGTTGGAATCTACTGAATCCTTTGGTTTTATCAAATCATCAGCTGTAGTTTGTATGGCCGGAACATTTCCAGTTCTATATAACAGACCTTGCCTCGAGCGTGTCCGGATTTTTCTTTTAGACATAGGCTGGACAACCCCAAATCTTAATCAACTTAAGATATGGGCTCTTCCCTTTCCATATCTCATATGAAGCGGTAGGCAACTGATTTGATTAGAACCCTATTCAATAGGTATGCAACTTCGCAAGTGCATAACTCCCATAAAGAAATAGGTGACTCAGTAGTACTCATCATAGAGCACACCATATCAAATAGGGTGTGTCTGCTCCACCCCAATATACCATCGTGCTATGGTGTATACGGAGGAGTAATGCTAAGAGAGAATCTCATTCTGCTTTAGAATAGTCCAGGAATTCCATGCTCAAGTATTCTCCTCCTCGATCACATCAAAGGACATAATACTTATACCCGTATTTTGGTTCTCTACTTCTAACTTATATTCTGTGAATATTTCAAAAGGTTCGGACTTGTGTTTCAACAGGAACATAGGTCTGAATCTCGAAAGATCATCAGAGAATGTAATGAAGTAAAAAAGAACCAGTCCTGGCATGTGTAGACTGGGGACCTACATACATCAGCATGTATCATCCCAAGAGTTCACTAACTCTTCCTCTGTTTTCAATAAACAGGGCTGTGGTCATCTTATCTTTGTGACATGACTGGCGAGTTTCACAAGATGTAAATTCAAACTGATTTGAATATGCATCTACATGTAACTCCAGCTAGTCGGGTCGCATTGATATGACCTAGTCTACAATACCTCAAGAAGAATTCGTTCATTTCTGAACTCTTCCTCTTGTGTGTGTTCTGTATAGTAGGAACTGTAGTTTGATTTAGAACTTCAATGCTTTTAGATAACGTGCCTGAACCGATCAACTTTTGATATAGGAAATGTTCAAAACATTATCCATCAATACAAAATTATATCCTTCTTTACTAATAAAGAGACTGATATGATTTTGTATATCAAGTTCGGTATCTAATAGCATTTGTTCAGAATCAATGTACTGGTAATACAGGGTGACAGTGACCAATAGACTTGGCTGCAACACTTGCCCCGTTTTCTGCCTCATGAAACTTATCACCCGTTCTCAGTTTTTCTACCTTTTTGTAGCCCTATGTAACAGATTACATATCTGGGATCCTTATCCGGTATCAAATACCCAGGATACGGAGGATACTGAGAAACAGTTCTTTGTAAAGAACACACCCGAAGATGATGCATCAGCATGCACTCTTTTCGTTTGGGCGGCATGGGAAATCTGGTATTCCCCTATTTCCTGCTCTATCTTATAACAATTATAAGTTGGAGCGGAACCAACTTATCCCAGCTCAGTATAACAAGCGGGTTCGGTCAATTCATCCATATTATTATCTTGATTAAGGTGTGATATGGTCGCTGCCTGGAGAGAGAGAGAAGAAAACACTCTGCGTGCGCTCTTGCAAGATTAGATTGGTTATTTATTTTATCTAATCAGGATGGCTCCCACTGTTTTTATCAAATCTTCCTTCAAACCCTAAAAGGAAAGACTAGCCGGGATTAATTACACTCTACAAGTTCGCCAATCTTTCAGCCAGGCCAGTGTCGGTACTTTGAGGGAGGTTCCCCGTGCTTTCGCACGGACCTAATTACAGTAAACCTCGTTTTCCCAGAGGCGTAACCCCATTGACACCTTTCTAGACACCTACTTGATCGGCTAATTGCAAAGTGCAAAACTCTCCCAGGAGTAACACTTACTCGCAGTGGGTATCGGGATCCAACTATCATATAGAAGGTATGCAATCTCATTGCAAGTTTCAACACTTGAAACTCCCGATAAAGGTTTTTACCCCTAGCACCTATGACCTTAACTATGGTCAACAAATCATAAGTACTAGTCAAGTTCTACCCGTCATTTCGTGATTAATTAGACCCACCCACATGACCCTTAACTAAGGTCAACAAAGTCACGCGACTGTCCTAACTAATCGCATCATATGCGGTGTAGGAAGACATCACTTAGCTACCGTACACTGTGCCTTGACTATGGTCAACAAACACAGCACGAATACTAAGTACTCTACTTCCTAAAATGACGGAGGGTTGCGAATGTTTTATATGAAAACCTTTAACACTCTGAACTTGATCTCGTTGCGGAATCAAACGGTTTTTAAATGGAGTGTTTTTGAGGCTTTTCTAGTTTTGCTAAAGGGGTCACTCCCGGTGAAGGGATCGTCGGCCTTTTCCTTGTCGAATGAGGTGCGGGATATATCATATATATCACTGTGCAAAGCAAAAACTCTTTAAAAGCAATCAAAAGACAAACCGAGTGTGTAGCATCTGCCAGTTATTGCTAAAGGAGTCAGTCCCGGTGAAGGGATCTCGGTCCTTTCCTTATCGAATAAGGTGCAGGATATATCATATATACCGCTGTGCAAAGCAAGAACTGTAGCTACCTGTTTTATTTTGAAATTTGATTCCACAACATCTTTAGGTTTCTTTTATTTCATTAATCACATTAATGAAGTCCCATGTTTTAAATTTACCTAAACATCACAGATAAATACGACGTACACTTATGCCATCCGCATTCGCCTCGATGTCCCCTCATGCACCGTTAGGTTAGGTAACTAACGGCAGAGCGGGGCAGGGCTAGCGCGGATGTAAAACATAAGTAACGTCTATATAATATATCATATATACTATATACAGTATTCATCACAGAACATATCATATGATCACATCACAGATAACGCAGCAGAAAGGAACATATGAAATATTGGATATACTAGGACGTCCGTGTTTTCAATACGAGCCAGTATAAAACACGGATTCCATGGTCGTGATGAATAGCCAAACCCACACCCCTAGACCCCTATGAGAGTGGCAAGCAACCCTACCAATTCTAGAGTTAGGAGACCCGGACTCGACTCCTCGAGTTGGTTTCCCACTGGACTCCAGAACCCGGTTACTTGTGCCCTCCTCCTTGGGTCTATCCTAGTGCGGAAAAGTAAATAATATACAACCGGTGACATCTTCCGCAACATGGAAGTGCCCCAAATAAAAGAATATTACATACAAGTTTTTACATGAATGAAAATGAAAAACACTCATCTCACATAAAAACCCCCGGCTATTCAAACACGACGATCCAATATAACATATCCAGCAACACATAACATCACATGTCATCAACGTAAGTAAATATGCGCATCCCAATTGTCGTTGACATATAGCAACGAAACCGGCGATATCACATATTACACTTACGGTCACAGAAAAGAAAGTGTAAAACTACAACAGTTGCAATCCGCAATCTGCATAGACATCGCATGCCTAATCAAATGAATTCCTTAGACATCGCATGCCTAACAATTATAAACCCCGCATTTTGGTCTCATTATCGAAAACACTTTTCAATATCAAGTCGGGCAATTCAACAAGATTCCCGAAAATCTGATCGAATGCTCGTCGCAAACTTTAGTAGGCAGCCGCACCCCCAATACCGTCGACAAAGTGCACCAAGGCGGAACACCGCTACCGGGAGCACCCGAACGGATGCTTTCGCTGACGGGGTTCTCCTACAGTCACTTGGTCGGGGCTATGGGGCGAGGCTGTCTATTAAGTTTATCCGGTGAGTATCCGCGTACGCTACGTGATTGCGACGGACTTTTGATCACATCAAAATTCCGTGGCAACCGATCAAGTGAGACTAAACTGCTATGTTTATAACATTCATTCGGTTATCCCATAACTATTTGTGAATTCCAATTATTGTATCCCATTCCGGATAAATAGAAAATGTTAAACTTTCCGATCGAACAATCGAACACCCAAGTTTTCCCTATACAGTCCAACACATGAAATAAGTCTAACAACATTCAGTTCGTGCCTCAGTACCAACGGTCCAGCCGTAGAAGGGTCAAGCCAACGCCTCACATGTGGCACGCCGTACCGCCCCAAACCCGAAGGTTCAAAGGGCAGTTCAAGACGGTCACATAATCGAGTTAAGGTTTGTTGTCTTCTAGAGGGTCCATTGCGTTACTTGCACTACTTAGAACGTCGTTAAACTACGGAAAAATCCAACACTTGGAAATTTCCCAACAGGGGAAAAATTGGGTATTTATATCCGGTCGAACTTTTCAACATGTTCAAAAATTATCCGGAAAACACATAGACAGAATTAGACTTTCCGATCGAAACACCGAGTCCCCAAAACAACTCAGAAAAACTCAACTCTTGAGTTCAGATTAAAATATTCCAGGAAAATCAGCATTGCATATTAGGAGTTACTGTGCACATTTGATCACGTGACGTGAACAGTTGGCCGCGGTTCCGCCGCACTATTGAGGATTCAGGATGTCAAATTTCACAGTAATTCTTGAAAAAGCCTGCTTGTTTTTCTGCATATTTTTAATTCCCAAAAATCAACAGTTTTGAAAAAAGTACAGAGAGCGATTTTGCAATGGGATTTCGGTTCGATCGGGTTTCTAATTCCGTCCACGGATCGCCTAAGGCTCTAGCTAGGCTCTGATACCACTGTAGGGGTTCCACGGCACACCCATGATGTTCTACAACTGATCAAGCATGTCCAATTCAAAAATTATGTGTGCCGAAGAACCCTTATACGGATCGTTGACTAGAGAATAGGCGAAAATAGCAACTAGTTATCAACATAACTAAAGAGTGAACCGAAAAACAACCTTTGTAGATCCGGTAGTCCACCTCCATTGCTCCATGACGATGTCTCTTCGCTGCGATCATCGGATCCGGGACTCCGGCGATGGTTTCGTCGGAGAAAAGAACGGGCTAGGTCGATGACTTCGATGCCGATGATGATCTACGTCGAGGCAACTCAAACTCGAGCTCCGCCTTCGCCAAGTGAAAGAACATGTGAAGACAATACACTCTACCACATGGCAAGTGATAGAGAATGAAGAAATAGGAAGTGGGTTGACTTTAGATTTTGATTTCTCACTCTTTTGACAAGGTTGCCATTAATGGAAGAGAGCTTTTCTTCTTCTTGATGATGAAGAAGAAGAAGCATGAATATGATGAGTGTTATTTTCTAATAGAAAAAATAATATGATGAGTATCATAATGGAAACCATAGTTAGATGTAGAGATGGAACCATGGTTGGGTTGAATGGTTGGGTCAAAGTCAAGAGACAAAATGGTGCAAGCTTCAAAGCTTCATCAAATTTCATGAAAGATAAAAAACTAGCCACCATTTTATTCTTGCCCCCCACTAAGAATAACAAATGAATAAATAGATGATAAAAAGAAAACCCTAACCATTACACAACCATGGTTTGATCTTTACACAAACTCAAGTTAGCTTGTATCAACAAACATGATACAATCAAGTGCACATGAATATATCACATATACAATGTGCACATCAAGTGAGAAAATCCATCTTAAGTGAACCAATACTAGTTAATGTAAAGTAATATATCAAATATATATAATTATACATTAAATCATTAAATCAACACTTGATTTAACGATCCGGTCATATCACATATAACCGACTAATATGAATAGTAACAAATTATCGAATCAACACTTGATCCGATAACCCGGCTATATCACATATAACCGATCAATGTTACATATCGCGAGAATGGAATACAGTATCACATACACGCATTATTCTCGGTCCCGCACATATCTCATATACGCTCCTATTTCGTTTTGCTCGAGCCAGGAAACTTCTGTGTAGGACTCTAAAGACTCGTCAATACGCCGGCAGCGGGTGATGATCATATCAAACACCCACAAGCCGCAAGCGGTCTGCTAAAAGTAACGGCCACCCGGGTATTGAGCGATCAGAAGATCAATGAGCAAGCCCGCTCACACTCCTATGAATCCAACCAGTAACACTTACCGTACAGTCCGGTCAGTTCGTCTGATATGTCGCATATCTCGCCTAGGGGTGGTAAACGTCAGACCCCAATAGCTTGATAAGTCATGCCGATATAAGGTCCATAACAATCCTGTCAGGGATATCACTGCAACCCTGTCAGGGATTTCCTGTTATGGCCAGTCGAGCATTGCGCAACATCAACCCCCAATACCGGGAGAGACGAATCCCCTCCTATCGCTCATTGCCTCCATGTGAATCGGGGCTGTACCCAACAACCACCCGCTTGCAGAACTCAGTAGATCCATGGTAGGGTGGAAATCAAAGCACAGTGGGAGACACACAAGACTCTATGACGATCTCGGGTCAACAGACTAAGCTGTACCAGTGTCACCAGAGAACTGCCATCTGACGTGAGGTATAATACCATCTGGGAGTTCTCGGCGAGTCCGTTCAGTGTACCCAGTCTCCACTGAGCACCCGCATACCATCTCTGATGTCAAACACCAATGGATATGGGATCATCTATAGCCCATCACATGGGTCGAGAAGGTATACGCTAGTCTACTCTGGAATATCGATGCCCCGTCTCGATATTCCCACGACTAGGAACTTTGAAGGATGTACTCATTGACTACCCAGGCCCCACTAGTATGATCTGCATCATATTCCTGGAAGTCGAGTACACATCCTAAGGGCTTTATCAACATGTAATAGAGAGATAGAAAGTATACACGTTAAGATAAAGAGCAACCAGATAGTGTACTATCATGTCGAGCAAGAAAGTCCTACCTATATATGTCCCAGCATCCACTACAATATACATCCAATGTACAGCAATGGCCCCTAGGGCATACATATAACTAACAGTTAAGGACATCATAGTCCATGAGTTTAAGGACCTCACAGTCCGTTGTTAGTTTTAAGACATCACGGTCGAGGTTAAGGACATCATAGTCCATGAGTTTAAAGACCCCACAGTCCGTTGTTAGTTTTAAGACATCTCGGTCGAGGTTAAGGACATGATAGTCCATGAGTTTAAGGACCTCACAGTCCGTTGTTAGTTTTAAGACATCTCGGTCGAGGTTAAGGACATCATAGTCCATGAGTTTAAGGACCCCACAGTCCATGAAATGTGTGGTTGTCGGGACCCGTCACCTCTTTGAAGACGTTGAGGAATTACAACGACAAGTATCAAAGGAGTGAAGAGATGTACCCTTGAACTAGGATGAGTTGGTTGAAAGAGCAGATGTGTTCAGTTTAATACAAGTTGATGACTTATGGCCAAAATTGGGCTAAGTCCAATTAAAACGTTTTAACATTTTTTGCTCTGGCTATTAAGCCTTTATTTGGGCTCAGCCCTTTTAATAATACTAGGCATTGGGCCCTGACATATTTTGTCTTAATTAGAACAAATTGTGTTCTGACAGTGCGCCACGTGGCGTACCAGGCGCTTCGCGCCAGTCATAAAGCGCATTGCGCTTCTGTCGGGTAGCGCACACGAAGAGTACACGTGTCGCTTTTAGTGCTAAGCGCTAGTTCATTAGCGCATTGCGTTTTTAATTTATGAGCGCATTGCGCTAGTCTGTTGGTGCACCAGTGAGTAACATGTGGCGCGCTTGGCGCTGAGCGCCAGCCCATGAGCGCAGTGCTCTGTTTTAGAAGCGCAAAGCGTAGATTGTGTCTATGGTTGACACGTGGCATGTTTTGGCGCTGAGCGCCGATCCAAGGAGCGCAAGAGCGCAGTTCATAAGTGCAAGGCACTTTTCAGTAGCGCAAAGCACATACGATCAAATTTTAAGATCAAAGAACAAGTTTATGTTCTTCAAAGGAGGCATTGCCTCAAGATCCAAGAACAAAAGTTCTTGCTTTTTTTATAAGAGGCTCTGCCTTTTTAGATCAAAGATCTGTGAGTGAAGTAAAAATACTTCTTTTATTATTATTTTCTTTATGATTAGATCTTTTGATCTTTTGCTTTTAAATCAAAGACCTTGGTCTTTTTTTATAGATCTAAGATCTTTTTAGAAAAAGATAATTCTTCTTTTTACGAGATGGCATCATCTCTATTATTCAAGAACTTGGTTCTTTTTACCTTGAAGATGAAGAAAAATCTTCTTTTTCTTGAGAGCTTGCTTTCCTTTCTCTCCAAGTTTGCAGAGCGTTTTTCTCTCTCTTTCTGTATCTCCAGACATGAAGTCTAGGGGCCTTTATATAGGGCCAATTGATTTGTTAAATTGGTTTTGAGCGATCTTTCTCTGATTGATTTGGAATATTTCCCACCGTTGGATCTTTGATCCTAAGGCTTCTGTTTTACAGATGATAATCTTCTTGTTTTAATAAGATTGAAAAAATCTTTCCATAACAGAATTTTAGTTCTAATTAATTAATAATTTATTATTAGTAGATCTTTAGATCTGACGGTGGGGGAATTTTAATTCCAGCGCTGGTGCACTTTACGCTAGCGCACCTATGTTCGACACGTGGCGCGCAGCGCAGAGCATAGCGCAACTGCGTGAGCACAGCTGCGCTAGCGCACCCGTGTTAGACACATGGCAACCGCGCTAGCGCACCTGTGTCTGACACGTGGCGCGCAGCGCAGAGCACAGCGCAACCGCGCTAGCGCACCTGTGTCAGACACGTGGCGCACAGCGCAGAGTGCCGGATCTGAAGCGTTGCTTCAACTTTTTAAATTTTGAATTTTGAAACAATGCTTTTCTCTGATGAGGTGCGCTGCCTAGGGCGCAGCACTCCAGGCGCTGGCGTGTCTGCTTTTGACACGTGGCGCGCAGCGCGCAGAATCTGAAACGTTACTTCAATTTTTGAATTTTGAAATTCAAAACAGAGTTTTGCTCTGATTGGGGGAAACAAATGCCCCTCCACCGTTGCGCTCATGTGGCGCACACGTGAGTGCAGCGGTGGCAACATCTGAGCCCTTGGATCAACTCAGAAATTGAAGAGGCGGTTCAGTGCCTATAAATAGGACCTTTGGTTCTCAGATGATTATCATCTTCTTCTCAAGAATTTTTATTCAGAGCCTTGCTCTTTTGTTCAAGAACTTTCAAAAGTTAGAACTCCACCAAACTTAGCTAAAATTAATTTTAATAAATTAGGTTTTTACCCATTAACAGAGCCTTGCGCTCTATAGATCCTTGATCTAAAGAAAACCCCTTTAGGGTTTCATAAACAGAGCCTTGCTCTCAAGAGTCCATAGATCTAAACAGATCTTTTCTCGGGGTTTCTTATCCCATGCATCAGAGCTCTGCTCTTTTGATAATATGTAGATCTTTTGATCTTTAATGAAGAACTCTTAAGAGTTTTTTCATGGATCTTGAAGATCCCAGAATTTTAATTCTCAAGAATTAATTTTAATTAATCTTTGATGGATTTTCCATCATCATTACAGAGCCAGGCTATTTAAGGAATTTTATTCCTTCATGACCAGAGTTTGACAAGTGTCACTCTGTTGCAGAGTTTTGCTCTCAAAGGGAGATTTTCTCCTTTTCCCGAGGGATTTCTCATTCAATGAGAAAAATCTCTGAGGATTTCCTCATTAATTGACAGTCTCATACAATGATGAGGCTGTCTTAGTAATTGATGCATTGCCATCTGGATTTTGTGGGTCCTTCTTTGGTCCCCTTTCCACTGCATTGCAGTGTGATACAAATTTTAAAGTGCGGAGCGTTGGGAATTTTAAAATTAAATTATAACACTGATAATTGAATTCCGTTCTTTCTCGCAGGCGACATGTCTTCCGATCTTTCTTTCCCATTTTTTCGTTTAGAGGGAGGATTCCCTGAGGCACCGGTGGACCGGGAGGTTCTTGCGCTCATTAGAGACTATGATCCGGAATACAAAAACCTTCACCTGTGGGGTAGGTGGTATGACCAGATTATCACAGGTCGCCGAAGCTTCTCTTGTACGACGCCGTCAGAGCCGATCTCGTCGATCTCGTATGAAGATGCACCCCCGGTGAACTATGCCGTGGAGGTTGTTAATTGGACTTTGGAGGGTCTTCTTCAACCTTCGATTGCCGCTATACCAATGCAGCTGCCGGCGGCTTTGGATACTTTGGGGCGGCGCATATGCCAGGGCGAGTCGCGCCCTTGGGGACAACCCAACAACATCGGGTTGACCCCCCGACATTCGGCCGGGTATTTGCAGTGGGGCAGGTACATTTTGTCAGCGAAGAAGGCGCACTTGCTGAAGATCGGTCTATACCCTGCGGTTTATGCCTCGCTGTTTCAATATTTTGCTCCTCCGACAAGGTGGATTAAGGCGTTCTTGGAGCAATGGAACATCCCAACCTACACCTTTCTTCTACTGGACAGAGAAGTCTCCATCTTTTTAGAAGAATTCGCTGAGATTTCTGGTTTTCCGGTTAGGGGGGAACACTATGAAGAGCTGCTTCCTCCGGACGAATACGTTTTCGCCACCAAGCCAGTGGTGATGGGCTTAACACCAGAGAACGCCATCCAGCACCAGTTTCCTAGTCTGATAAAGGTACTGAATATGTACGAGAGTCTTTTCTTGGAGTCCGGAGGCCGGGGGGTCAGTTTCGCAGACTTTATTGCCCGGTTTCTTCGACCGGAGATTCTATCGCAATGAGGCGAAAAATTTGCCAAGCTCGACGATCCCTTTGGCTTTGGCTTGGACCGTCGACCATTACTGGAAGATGATCAGAAGGTCTTTTATTTCCCCGATGCCGCGATCATCCCTCTTTCAGAAATCACCGCTCCGGACATCGACGAGGAGACTTTCTTCCTCGGGTTTCTGGGGCTGTGGTTGTGCTGGTTCGCGCTCCCCATGCACCCTCGCTATATGAGGCCGTCTGTCTTCTACCTAGCACATCGAATGGTGGCTGGCATACATATGGCCATCGGGATCGCCGGGATGGCCCACCTGTACCATGGTCTTAGCGTGGCGGTGGATACAACTGAACCGGGGGTGCAAGCTGCCAACTTCCCGATGCACTACTTTACTTCGTGGATGGAAATGCACGTGCTCGGGGTGTTTGGTATTCATAAAAGACCCTCGTTTTTCGAGAAGTGCAAATTTCGCAGAATTATGCGGCTGATTGACGCTTCCATTGTGAATCCTTCTCAGCAGGAGGCTAGGGGGTTGCTTCTTCGTTCGCGCACGGTTGGAGATGGTATGTATTTTACGGACAAAGTCCTGACGATTGGCCAGGAAACTTCCAAGACGGTGTTGGCATTGCATGACAATTTTAAGGACGGGGCCTCCGCGTTGAAAGCCCGTGAGATTCTACATCTATACTCCATCAGGCCAGGCTTCCTCGTATTCAGGCAAAATGATGCGGCGCTTTTTATGAGATACAACCCCCATCATTTTGCCCAGCAGCTAAGTTATAACCAGGTTGTCCTACTGGAGGCATTTTTGGAAGAACCTGCTGCCACCAGAGAGGGAATACGGGGTGCGCTGCATCACTTTATGCGCTTGAATATGAGCTCCCACTTCTTCATTAGCGAGTCGAGTTGCATCCCGAGGGCCCTTAACATGTACGGGGCCTGGTATCAGCACGCGATGGGTGCTGTCATCAGGAGGAGAGGCGGCTGTTGCTTGATCGCAAGAGTGCACCCCCTGCCAGCGATCGCAATGTCCCTTTAAGGCGACGGATCACCGTGCCCCCTCCGCTAAGAGAGGCTGTTGCAGTTGAGCCTCCACATGTGTTAAGCCCCACACGTGGATTGCTCCGTGATTCTGTAGACATGCCATCGGCGCCCCGTGCTCCCGTGGAGACGGTAACCGCAGCTTCACCCGAATCTGGCGTGGGCTCGGATATCAGGACTCGCCGTCCCAAAGTGCCTACGAAACGCAAGCTGGTGCTGGCTGTGACCGGAGCTCGCTCACAGAAGAAGAAAAAGAAGTCGCTCTTCTCTGCCGATGTCATATTTGGTCAGGAGCCTCATGCTCCTTACAACGAGGGCTTGAGTGAGTACGGGACCAACGACAGCCTATTTATACCACCAGATGACACTGATCTGGCGGCTGCCATTGCAGCTTCTGAGCGATTGGTGAGACGCGAAGAGGGGTTGGCTAATCTCGCGCGATCAGGTAATCATTAGTTTTATTTTTCGCCATTGCATCATACTTCTATCATTGTTTTTTTGACTAGCGCTTTTCCTTCTTCAATAGGCATTTCTACCGAAGAAGCTCTCGCTGCTTTTCTCAAGACTTTTGAGGAAGATGAACGACTTCGAGCATCCTTAGGCCTTGGTATATTTCGGTTCGCTATGTTTCTGCTTCCGTTTCTTATGAGTAATCTGACCCTTTCTTTGTCTTATTGCAGGGACCACAATGCCTATCCCGCAAGCTGATGCGGAAATTCTCCCGGGCCAGCTATCGAAGTCCCGGCCTCTTTGGCACTGCCACAAGAGGCTTTACTTAAAAAACCGATGATGGAAGCCTTAACGGCTCCAGAGGTAACCCTGAATGCGGACGACGACGTCCTGTTGAAGGAGGCTTCTAAAAGGTCCGTTTTGACGGCTCGGGAGGAAAGGAAACGCCTGAGGCGCGCAATAAGGGAGCGTAGTGCTGCTTTAGCTGCGGGGGCAGGTTCAAGCGCCGTTACCCCTGCTGCTACTCCTTCAGAGGAGTTCCCGGTTGCCTTGTCTACTGCTCACAGACGGGCGACACGTGCAGCTTGGGAAGCAAACGGCAAATCAACTCTAGGTAATGTGCCTTGAGGCTCCGTTGTCAAAGTTTTAAACCATCAGTTCTCATATATCTTATCTTTCCAGAGCCGAGTCTTCCCGAAGAAGTGGCGGCGACCGCTGAGTCTGAGAGAGCGGTGGAGGAGGTAGCTGCTATTGCCGAATCCACGGCGGTGGCAGGCGATGTGGTCGCAATTGCGGGGCTCGAGGTAGTGGCCGACGAGACGGCTAACATGGATGAGCCTGAAGCAGCGGTGGATGAGACGGCTGCAATTACTGAGCCCGAGGTGGTGGCGAGAGAAACGGGTGCAATTGTTGGGTCCGATGTGGCCGCTCTTTCTCAAGAGTCGGGCACCGCTTCGATCATCGCTCTTCCTGCCTATGGTTCTTTATCGTCTCCTGGCGTCGCAAGCATGACGATGGCTCTCATGGAGTCAGGGGACGAGGCGACGGGAGGTGAGGCCACCCCGATGGAGGAGGGAGACGCCGTTGTTGAATCAAGTGACGCCCTCGTCACAGCTCCGGCTGGCAACTCTTCAGGTAGATTTTAGGTTACCGCCCTTCTTTTTATTCTGCAATCTTTCCTAACAAGGTTTATCTTGTTTCTAATGTAGGTGCGGCTAGTGCTGATGTCGAACTACTCGAGACAGCGCCATCAGTTACCGCTCTGACGGTGACCACCTCTCTACCCTCTCTTGTACCGTCGGAGATGCTGAAAGGTATAGATTTGTGACCCATTAATCTTATCTCTCGGCTGTGTAATTCATGTACTGACGTTGCGTTATCGCGTTTTTGCAGGAGTCCTTTTTGACCACCTGTACCAGGTGCTGCATCCCCACTTCTCCTTCCCGTCGGAGATTGTTTCATCCAGTGGCGCTGGTGAATACAGCTTTAAATTAATGCTCTTTCTTTTACCGATAATGAAATTATTTCTGATTCTTCTTTGCCTTGATTGCAGTGCTCCAGATTGAAGGAGGAGATAAGAGATCAGTTGCGCCACCGGTCCTCCCGGCTTTGCCACCTGCTGCAGCTGGTATAGTAAATTCCATTGTTTTTGAATCTCTTATATTTCTAGATCCATCATTTGATTGTGATTTGTTTTGTAGCGGTCGCTTCAACTCTGGACTCTTTCGAATCTCTCATTGTGATGCTGGTAGGCCCCTTCTCCAGACGTCCATCCTCAAAGGGTGCTGTGACGAGTCTGCGCATATTGAGCGAATGCGTCGAGGAGCTTGACGCGGAAGCTCCTATATCTGCCGCAGATTTCGCTGCCGAGATCAATCCGATGCTGGCGATGCTTGTAAATTTCCATAATGAAGGCATCGTCGAGTCTTGGGTTAGTCACTGCAGGAAGATCGAGGCCTGCTTGCATCAGCTTGCACTTATGCGTCTTGCCCCTGAGACTCAGGCTTTGAACTCCCAGCGGGACGCATGGGTCGAGCAGAGTGCGTCCTTACTCCGCCACTTCGAACAAGAAGCAACCTTGAGGTGGAAGGAATGCGAGGAGGCTTCCGCCGAGTCTATCCAGTTGCGTGCCCAGGTCGAAGCGAATGTCACACAACTGAGAGCTGTCTTTGACACTTTGCAGCGATGTATCTCAGACGGGCTTGTATTGAGATGGAAGCTCGAATCTATTGAGCGGGTTACGCAGAGTCGCGAAGCTGCCCAACGGGAAGTCGATGAGAAGATTTCATCCTGCTTGCAACAAAGGACTCGAATCGAAGCGGAACTAGCCGCGGCGGCTAATCATGAGAAGGCTCTGAAAGAAGTGCGAGAGCAGCTTACAGACTTGTTGAAAACGCTTCCTTCTCAGTAGCTGCCTTTGTATCAATTATACACTTGTAATTTTTGAATAATATGTATCCATTTTTTTATTCTTTTATATGATGTATTTTGTATTCAATTGAGCTCATGAAAAAAGACACGTTTTTTTATTATACTGTTGCATTTTTCTCCTTGCCGCGTTGTTGCCATGTGATTTTAGTAAGTGTGGTCTGTATGTAGCATATAGCTGTCAATCTTGGATTCTTTGTAAAGTGGTGATGGCTGAGAAAATAGGATTAGGATCTGTCCCCTAAGACTTTTCAACTTTATGAGCCGTGAGGGTCTCATAAAGAATTTTCTCCCTACCGGTCGAGAGGATCCCGTAGGTGTAATTTCTCCTAAAGAATCGTGAGGATTCCTAAGTGTGTTTTCTCTTGAAAGTCGTAAGGATCTCACAAGAGAATTTGCTCCCTTATGAGTCGTGAGGACCCGCAAGTGATGGGTGAAGTTGCCCTTATCCGCATTTCACGGAGTCAGGGGTTGCTCTAGATGCTTCCCACGGGTTCACTGCCGTGTTCGGCGAGGACCAGGCTCTGCTCTGGATGCTTTCCAGGATACCGTAGTTTAAAGACATCGCGGTCGAGGTTAAGGACATCATAGTCCGTGGATTTAAGGACTCTACAGTCCGATGTTCGGCGAGGACCAGGCTCCGCTCTAGATGCTTTCAAGGATACCGTAGTTTAAAGACATTGCGGTCGAGGTTAAGGACATCATAGTCCGTGGATTTAAGGGCTCCACAGTCCGATGTTAGTTTAAAGACATCACGGTCGAGATGAAGGACATCATAGTCCGTGGATTTAAGGACTCCACAGTCCGTTGTTTAGTTTTAAGACATCACGGTCGAGGTTAAGGACATCATAGTCCATGAGTATAAGGACCTTACAGTCCAATGTTAGTTTTAAGACATCACGGTCGAGATTAAGGACATCATAGTCCATGAGTTTAAAGACCTCACAGTCCAATTTTTGCTCTGGATGCTTCCCACGGGTTCACTGCCTTGTTCGGCGAGGACCAGGATCCGCTCTTGACGTTTTCCATGGGGTCAGGAGTGACATAATCCGCGTTCCACGTAGCCAGGAATTTTGCTCTGGATGCTTCCCATGGGTTCATTGCCGTGTTCGGCGAGGACCAGGCTCCACTCTTGATGCTTCACACGGGGTCATTGCCATGCTCTGCGAGGACCAGGATCCGCTCTGGACGTTTTCCACGGGGTCAGAAGTGACATAATCTGCGTTCCACGTAGCCAAGAATTTTTCTCTGGATGCTTCCGACGGGTTCACTGCCGTGTTCGGCGAGGACCAGGCTCTGCTCTGGATGCTTCACACTGGGTCATCGCCGTACTCTGCGAGGACCAGGATCCGCTCTGGACGTTTTCCACGGGGTCAGGAGTAACATAATCCGCGTTCCACGTGACCAGGAATTTTGCTCTGGATGCTTCCCACGGGTTCACTGCCGTGTTCGGCGAGGACCAGGCTCCGCTCTGGATGCTTCACACGGGGTCATTGTCGTGCTCTGCGAGGACCAGGATCCGCTGTGGATGTTTTCCACGGGGTCAGGAGTGACATAATCCGCGTTCCACGTGACCAGGAATTTTGCTCTGGATGCTTCCCACGGGTTCACTGCCATGTTCTGCGAGGACCAGGCTCCGCTCTGGATGCTTCACACTGGGTCATTGCCGTGCTCTGTAAGGACCAGGATCCGCTCTGGACGTTTCCTATGGGGTCTGGATTGACATAAGCCGCGTTCCACGTAGCCAGGAATTTTTCTCTGGATGCTTCCCACGGGTTCACTGCCGTGTTCGGCGAGGACCAGGCTTCGCTCTGGATGCTTCACACGGGGTCATTGCCGTACTCTGTGAGGACCAGGATCCGCTCTGGACGTTTCCCACGGGGTCAGGATTGACATAAGACGCGTTCCACGTAACCAGGAATTTTGCTCTGGATGCTTCCCACGGGTTCACTGCCGTGTTCAGCGAGGACCAGGCTCCACTCTGGATGGTTCACATGGGGTCATTTCCGTGCTCTACGAGGACCAGGATCCGCTCTGGACGTTTTCCATGGGGTCAGGAGTGACATAATCCGTGTTCCACGTGACCAGGAATTTTGCTCTGGATGCTCTCCACGGGTTCACTGCCGTGTTCGGCGAGGACCAGGCTCCGCTCTGGATGCTTCACACGGGGTCATTGCCGTGCTCTGCGAGGACCAGGATCCGCTCTGGATGTTTTCCACGGGGTCAGGAGTGATATAATCCGCATTCCACGTGACTAGGAATTTTGCTCTGGATGCTTCCACGGGTTCAGGAGTGACATAATCCGCGTTCCACGTGACCAGGAATTTTGCTCTGGATGCTTCCCACGGGTTCACTGCCGTGTTATGCGAGGACCAGGATCCGTTCTGGACGTTTTCCATGGGGTCAGGAGTGACATAAGCCACATTCCACTTAGTCAGGAATTTTGCTCTGGATGCTTCCCACTGGTTCACTGCCGTGTTCAGCGAGGACCAGGCTTCGCTCTGGATGCTTCATACGGGTCATTGCCGTGCTCTGCGAGGACCAGGATCCACTCTGGACGTTTTCCACGGGGTCATAAGTGACATAATCCGCGTTCCATGTAGCCAGGAATTTTGCTCTGGATGCTTCCCACGGGTTCACTGCCGTGTTTGGCGAGGACCAGGCTCTGCTCTGGATGCTTCACACGGGGTCATTGCCGTGCTCTGCGGGGACCAGGATCCGCTCTGGACGTTTTCCACGGGGTCAGGAGTGACATAATACGCATTCCACGTTTCCAGGAATTTTTCTCTGGATGCTTCCCATGGGTTCTCTGCCGTGTTCGGCAAGGACCAGGATTCGCTTTGGATGTTTTCCACGGGGTTAGGAGTGACATAAGCCGTGTTCCACGTAGCCAGGAATTATGCTCTGGATGCTTCCCAAGGGTTCACTTCTGTGTTCGGCGAGGACCAGGCTCTGCTCTAGATGCTTCACACGGGGTCATTGCCGTGCTCTGCGAGGACCAGGATCCGCTATGGACGTTTTCCACGGGGTCAGGAGTGACATAATCCGCGTTCCATGTGACCAGGAATTTTGCTCTGGATGCTTCCCATGGGTTCACTGCCATGTTCTGCGAGGACCAGGCTCCGCTCTGGATGCTTCACGCGGGGTCATTGCCGTGCTCTGCGAGGACCAGGATTCGCTCTGGACGTTTTCCACGGGGTCAGGATTGACATAAGCCGCGTTCCATGTAGCCAGGAATTTTTGACTTCATCCGCATTTCAAGGAGTCAGTGTTTGACTCTCGGTTATCTGTGTACCGCCGAGTCATGGAACTGGGAGTTGCCGCTGTTCCTCTTTGTTTGATGTTGTGTCTGTTGTAATAAGATGAATGTTGAGATGATCTCCAGGCTATCTGTGAACCATTGAGATTTAGCTTCTTCTCCTGATGAAACCTGGGGAGGGAAGGTGTGATTCCTTTTCTGTTTGTGCCCCTGGATTGTATACAGGGATTGACATGATATCACCAGTAGGGCATAAATTTCATTTTTTTTATTTCTTTCCGCGATGCTCTATCATTTCAGCTTTTATATCGCGAAGGTCGCGATTGCCCAATCATTTCGGCTATTTTTCGTGGTGCCCAATCATTTTGGCTATTTGTTTTATTTTTACTCGCTGTTTTTTATTGTGAGCTGCCCAATCATTTCAGCTATTTTGCATGCATACATTTTTACTTGCTGACTTCTTATTTGCAAGTTGCCCCATCATTTCGGCTATTTCGTATGCATGTGTGGTTTGCTGGCTTTTTGCTGCAAGTTTGGGATTAGACACCGATTTTGGCATCAGCACCGCTACAACTGGGATATTACCAGGAGCGAATCATCATTTGCCTTAGTCGATGTCGAACAAAGGTGGATTAGTAGACATGGTTAGGATTCTGTCGACTAAGGCTTTTGACTTCATGATTCGTAAGGGTCTCATAAAGATATTTCTCCCTACAAGTCGTGAGGATCTTGTAGGTGTAATTCCTCCTTAGGAATCGTGAGGATTCCTAAGTGCGTGTTCTCCTATAAGTCATAAGGATCTTATAAGAGTGTTTTCTCTTTATAAGTCGAGAGGACTTACAAGGGTTGTTCACCGTGCAGACATACCCCTAGTCACGGATGGGACTTTGTCAGGGAAATGTTTATTCGTGCCCATGGATTGTATACAAGGGTCAGCATTGAGCCACTTGTAGGGCAGTATTGGAGGTTGTGGGGGCTGCTTAAGAACATGTTCAGATCCCTGTAGTTTAAGACTTTTGAATCTTATGAGCTATGAGGGTCCCATAAGAGGATTCTCCTTACGAGTCGTGAGGATCTCGCAAGTGTAATTTCTCCTTAGGAATCGTGGGGATTCCTAAGTGTGTTGCTCCCTTGTGAGTCGTAAGGATCTCACGCGGGTGGTTTCTCCTTACAAAGTCGAGAGGACCTTGAAAGTGTCTTTTAACGAGATTGCGCCCTTTCGGGTTTTCATAAAACTCGCCAGTAGCCCTGCTGTTTTTACTCACGGAGCCCTTTCGGGTTTTCATCCGTGCCCATTTTGCTTGTGGACCTACCATTTTCTTTTTTCTCTCTCTTTTTTTGTTATTCTTTTTTTTATTCTAACGAGGTTGCTCCCTTTCGGGTTTCCACAAAACTCGCCGGTAGCCCTGCTGTTTTTACTCACGGAGCCCTTTCGGGTTTTCATTCGTGCCCCTTTTGCTTATGGACATACCGTTTTCTTTTCTCTCTCTTTTTTTATTCTTTTTTTATATCATCTTTAGGACGCTGCAATCCACCATAGTTTATCGCCATCTCGGTCAACGACTAGTTTTAGGACATAGTGGTCCGTTGGTAGTTTAAGGATGTTTCGGTCCGTCGTTAGTTTAAGAACGTTTCAGTCCACTGTTAGTTTAAGGACGTTTCGGTCCACTGTTAGTTTAAGGATGTTTCGGCCCGTCGTTAATTTAAGGACGTTTCGGTCCGTCGTTAAGGAAGCTGGTTACTACTTACAGAGTTTAAGCTTAGGAAGATAGCGAGCGGACATAGTCGTCGTCATCTATCATTGACCTATGCCATGACTCGTCAGGCGTAGTATTTCTTCATGAAGCGACCATTTATTGGCCTGAAGGGCCTTTCACCATGCATGTTCATGAGCAGATAGGCTCCATCCTGGTAGACCTTGTCTATGATGTACGAGCCTTCATAGTTTGGCTCAAATTTCCCCCGCTTGGCGCGATTGGGGATCATAGGTCTTCTGACCACTAGCACGAGTTCGCCTTGGCGGAATGTCCTCGGCCTAGTCAATCTTTCATATGAGCGCGTCATATTTGCTTTATAAGCCTCTAGATTTTGTTGCGCTATGAGCCGGGTTTCGTCAAGGGCGTCGAGCTCCTCAAGCCGAAGGTGAGCGTTCTCTTCGTCCGTCAGCTCGTAATGAACTGCCACTCGTAGAGAGGGTAGCTCTATCTCGAGGGGGAGTACCGCCTCTGTACCAAATACTAATGCGTACGGCGTTGTGTTCGTGGCTGTTTTGAACGTCGTCCGATACGCCCAGAGAGCTTCATGCAGTCTCTCGTGCCAGTCCTTTTTATTTCGAGACACCGTCTTCTTTACAATCTTTGTCAATGTTTTGTTGAAAGCCTCAGCCAGATCGATAGCTCAAGAATTATAGACTGATGAGTATCTCCAGTCTATGTTGTGTTGTTGTGCGAAGCGGCTGATCTTGTGGCTTCTGTAGGCTGGCCCGTTATCGGAGATGATCCATCGCGGAGTGCCAAACCGATAAATGTCGTGTGTCTTGAAGAAATGGAAGATATTCTCCGTCTTCATTTCCCTCAGCGGTACTGCTTCTGCCCATTTGGAGAAGTAATCAGTTGTCGCCAAAATGAATCGATGTCCTTTGGACGATGCTGGTTCGATGGGGCCGATTATGTTAGTCCCCGACATTTCGAACGGCCAGCTAGCCACTGTCGGGTGTAGCGGATTCAGACGCTGATGGATAAAATCCCCGTGAATCTGGCACGAGTGGCATTGCTTCGCATATTCGAGGCAGTCTTGGATCATTGTGGGCCAATAATAACCCATCCGTTTGATCTTCAGCTTCATCTTCGGCCCGGCTTGGTGAGAACCACAGAGTCCGTCGTGAGTTTCTTGAATGACTCTCTTTGCTTCTTCAGGTCCCAGGCATCTTAACCACAGAGAATCAAACGACCTCTTGTACAGAGCGTCATTGACGAAGGCGAAAGATAGGGCTCGCTTTATGAGCTGATGTCTTGAGGATGCATCTTCTGGCGTTCGGCGGGATTTGAAGTAGTCTATAAAGACTTCTCTCCAATCTTCAACCTTTTCTTGGTATTTTACTTGTAGAGACATTTGCTCAGTAGTTCCCTTTTCCTCGGACGACTCCGGAGATATTTCTGCCGGTGCAAGAACCCGATGGCTTTGCACAACGATCCTCACGTCATCGAGATTCTCGTCGGCCAGTTCTTTAGCGAGCTTGGCTAATGCATCCGCTTTGCTATTTTCCACACGCGCTATGCTTTCTATGGTGTAGGAAGGTATTTGGGTTAGCAGTTGCTGTACCCTCTCGCCGTACTTCACCAGTTTTGGTTTGCACGTTTGACAGTCGCCATTTGCTTGACTGACAACCAGCTGGGAGTCTCCGTATATGAATAGGTTTTCAATCCCCATGTCGATAGCGATCTCAAGACCTGCTATCAAAGCTTCATACTCGGCTTCATTGTTTGTCCTTGGCTCTGTTAAGGAGAAGGCAAAGCGCATTATCCCTCCTTGTGGAGTTACGAAAATGAGGCCTACCCCTGATTTGATTATGGGGGTGCTTTGCTTGCGCTTCTTCATGGAAGACGCTCCATCAAAGTAATGTTCCCATCGGGTATCACTTCCGTCGATCGTGTCAAACACATGTTCGTCTGGCAATTCGCAGTTCAAAGGAGAATCGGCAGGTATCAGATGCTCAGCGAGTAATTCGACGATGGCCTGTCCCTTCACTACCTTAAGAGGCTGATACGCTATTGAGAATTCCATCAAGAGCAAGGCCCATTTAGCGAGCCATCCTGTCAATATGGCCTTTGACATCAATTACTTGAGAGGATCCACCTTCGATATGAGACGAACTTCATGCGCCAATGCATAGTGTCTGAGTTTCGTTATTGCGAAGATCAATGCCAGGCAGTGTTTTTCGATGGGAGAATAATTGCTTTCTGCCCCCAGCAGAACTCGACTCAAATAGTAGAGGGCTCTCTCCTTCCCTTGGTCATTCTCTTGTGCCCATAATGCGCCTAAGAAACCTTCAAGGGCTGTTGTATACAGAATGAGAGGTTTTCCCTTGACCGGAGCAGCCAGTACTGGCGGATTCTGCAGGTATTGCTTGATTTCGTCTAGCGCGCTTTGGCATTTGTGATCCCAGACGAACGGGGTTTCCTTCTTCATCAGGTGACTGTAAGGACGGCACTTGCCTGAGAGATTGGCTATGAATCGCCGGATATACGCGAGCTTCCCTTGGAGAGACCGCAATTGCTTGAGAGTCCTCGGTCGGGGCATCTCCATAATTGCCTTGATTTTTGATGGATCTATCTCGATGCCTCGGTGTCGGACAATGAATCCTAGGAAATTGCCTGAGGAAACTCCGAACGCATATTTGAGAGGGTTCATCTTCAAGTTGTATTGTTGAAGGCATCGAAACACGATCTTCAGATGCTCTAGATGTTCCTCGTATGATTTGCTTTTCACCATGAGGTCATCGATATATCATTTGACGACTTCATGTATGAGGTCATCGAAGATCTTCGTCATAGCCCTTTGATAGGTGGCACCGGCGTTCTTTAGACCGAAAGGCATCACCTTGTAGCAGAATATACCTAAGGGGGTCCGGAAAGCGGTGTGCTTCTGGTCTTCGGGATGCATTTTTATCTGATTGTATCCTGACGAGCCGTCCATGAAGGAGAAAACTTCATGAGTGGATGTATTGTCTATCATTAGCTCGGTGACCGGTACTGGGAAGTCATCCTTCGGGCAGGCTTTATTGAGATCCCGAAAATCCACACATATGCGTACTGTCCCATTTTTCTTCATCACCGGGACGATGTTGGCGATCCAGTCAGGATACTGAACCTCTTGGATGAAGCCAGAGTCGATTAGCTTTTTGACCTCGGTGTTGATGCTCATCTCAAGCTCGAGCCGCATTCTTCTCGGCGCTTGTTTGATTGGCTTGACGTCCGGGGATATTGCCAATTTGTGTATAGCAATCTCTGGATCTAGTCCTGGCATCTCGGAATAGTTCCATGCGAAGCAATCTTTATGCTGCATGAGCACATCCTTCAGCGTAGTTACCCTTTCCTCAGACAATAGCTCGCTGATGAAAGTCGGCCGCGGGTCACCTGTTGTCCCCAAATCAATTTTCTTGAGGTTATCTGCAGTGGTATGTATTCCATTTTCCAGCTCTTTCGACGCAGGTGGAAACTCCGAGATTACCTCGTCATCATTATTTTCGAAGCACCAGGGGAGATTATCCATACCGTCGGGGTTTTCTTCTGATAGCGTTATCACGTGGCAGGTACAAGCTCGCTTCCAAGACCGATGTTGATCTGGTTCTACCCTCGTGGATTTGGGTTCATGCTTCTGCGGCGGGGTTACCCTCCAGCTGCTAGATAGAGCGAATCTGCCTTATCGATATTGATCTTCGACCCAGTTCTTGAAGGTGAAGCAGTCTTCAATAGGATGCCCTATTGCCCTATGATAGGAGCAATAGTCCGGATGAGAGATTTTGCCTGCTTGCTCGGGGTGCTTGGACTCCGGGAGTATAATCAGTTGATGTCTTATGGCGAGATTGAGTATCTTCTGTGTTTTGTTCTGAGGAAAAGAGTATGCTCGACTCATCTTCTTTATAAGAGAAGAATTTGGATTACTCGATTCCTGATCGCGTGGCTTCTTGGTCCCACTTTGTCGCTCTCGAACACTTTTCCTGCTCTTTGATTTATTTTTGCCTCTGCGTCGGGCCTTTTGTATGACGGGTTGACAGGGAGGAGCATTTTCATCTTTCGCAGCCTGTTGAAGAAGGTGTTGCGTTCTGGCTTTCTCGTAGATGGCCATTTCGCGATTATATTCGTCTCGAACTTTTTGACCCGCTTCCCTTATAAGCTTGTTACTTTGTTCTTCGAACGACGGACTGGGTATTTTCACGGCGGGAGCCCTTTCTAGTTCAGGGTTTGCATCTTCCCACCGAGCATCTCCTTCTTCATCAAAGTCATGTATGACGTAACAGTCAAGGAGTAGCTCCCGTTTCTTGGATCGAACATACCCAAGCCCGGTCGTTTCCATTTTCCCGTTGGGCAATTTCCGCTGAGTTCCAGGGACGTTCCAGATTCTGTCATAGAACTTAGCTTTTCGAGCGGTCTGTTTGAAAGGTACGCCTTGGTGCCTCAAGAGTCTCCTTAGCCCGTCTGTGTAATATCTGGTCAAACGGATGGGCTGGAGCCTGTCGAGTGTGGAATCCGCGCCGTGCCAGATTTCCCTCTCCACTTTAGTTTCCCCGGATCGGTAGAATAGGATCGCCTTTTCACCTTCCCGCCTGGAAGGGACATAGAACATCTGCAGCTCTTCCACACTGTAGGTATCAAGCGCGTCTATTTCTTTATAATGTTTGGGCGGAATCATGGCAACTTGTAAACTTTGCTCTTCATCAGCGAATGTTTGAATTGAAGGCCGAGCAGAGAATATGGCGTTGATCTCATCTTCCGAGTTGCTGCCAAAGATCAACATAGGAGCAGACAGTCCTAGTTTGTTGCACTAGGGGCGGACCTAAGTAAATTATCTCTTCTTCCTCCTCGGTATCACTCCCGAAGACCGGAATATTGGTGATAGCTTTGTTCTCCTGTTGTGACATCTCTCTGTGTCTTCAAAGTCTGGTAAGAAGTATTTTGCATTTTCGTACTTTCGGACTTCGTTTACGGAGAATGGGTTCAGCTCTCCTGTTACGGTATACTCGAGACCATCCTTGAAGCATTTCATACACTGATGCTGTGTAGAAGGGATAATGTTGTACTCGTGTAACCAAGGCCGACCAAGCAAAGCATTGTAGCATGTCTTGGCATCGATGACGTGAAATTTAATATCTGTGATGAGTAGTCCGAAGCGCAGCGTCAGTATCACAGACCCGAGAGTCCGTGATGACTGGGAATCGAAACCGGAGATAGTAATTTTATCACGAGCAAGGTGTTGAACGCTCATGCAGATTTCCTTCAACACTCGCACGTTGATAAGATTGACGGAAGACCCATTGTCGACCAGGATCTTGCCTATCTTGATATCGTGAAAATATCCGGAGACATATAGAGGACGTTTGTGTTCGCATGTCCCAAGGAGGAGATCGTCATCGCTGAAGGTAATATCGGCTGTGTACTTCTTCCAGTTCGTCCTTCATCTTTTCTTCGGCGAGGAAAGCTTGGAATTGCTCTGGCTCTTGTAGCGCCTTGATCAAAGAATCTCTTGCTTCTTTTGATAGCAAAAGAGTGTCGAGAATGCTGAGTTGCGAGGGTAACTTCCTCAAGTGCGCCAAAACATTGTAGTCCACCTTACCTTTCTTTAGCGGGTCTTTGGCGGTCAGCTCTTTCATTACTTGGTCATTTAGGGCGATATCTTCATAGAGCTTCTCTTTTCCCTTATCTTTTCTATTTGCGGGTCCGAGATTCTTTTCTGGAAGTGTACGATTGCGGAGCTGGATATTTTCGCAAGCCTTCGGTTCTTCCTCTTTTCCCAAAGTGGACTCTTTAAAGAGAGGGCCAAGTGCCATTTCCTCATCAGAGTCGCTCCCGAATGTGAGAACTTATGATCCCCTGGCGTTAATCATGCGACAATTGCCGGTGGTTCTTTTATGCTCCTCGGTCGTATTTCTTTACTCCCGACGAGCTTTGCGTTTCATCCATTTGAAATGTTGCCGATGAGCAACATATCCCTGCCACCATCTTGTAAAAGCGTTGCACTCTTATCTTTCGATGATATAGACAGTAGCTAGGATGTGTTTCTGCTTCACCAGGGATGTTTCCTTCGGAGGGTGGTAGCTTCATTCCCATCGATATGGCTTTAGCAAACCTTTTCCTCGTCTTGAACTTGTTTTTATCCGCGACGGATATCCTTTGATTCGGCAGAGGTGTTTCAACTCTTTCGTCCATTCGCCGGCTTCTAGCCTTTTCAAATATGGCCATCTCATGCTCCTGATCGGCTTTACTTTTCAGAAGAACTTCGTTTAGGAATGCGTCAATTATTTCGTCTGATAGCCCTGGAAGTTCCGGTTCAGGACCTGCTCCCAGTCTTTCGGTGCAAGGAGCTTCTTCATCGTCTGTCGATGAGTGAGAGATCATATAGCAACTTGCTACGTAATCCTCAGATCCATCCGACGAGTCTTCTCCATCATCTTCGTCCTCAAGGATGTGACTGAGGAACTCTTGGAGCGTGATTGGAGTCCGCGCCTTCTGGTTATACTCTTCTAGCGCGTCGATCTGTTTCTGCAGGTCCGTGCGCTTGTCGCCAGGCTTTACAGGCTTTTTGGATTTCTTCTTCTTTTTCATAGATTTCGACGGCTGGGTGTGAACACTTTGGCTATCACCACCAATCTTTGGAGTTGGGCGTGGCCTCAACATCCCTTCGATGATCTGGGATTCCAGCGGATTCTTCCACCTGATCGCTGGGCATGTTTGGAGATCCTTCAGCATTCTTTTGGTCTTGACTGAAAGAGCGACCTCCCATGGAGCTTCATCAACAAAAGAGCACGTTGCCCCCGGTGTGTCCGTCTTCTTAGTAGTGTGTGGTTGTGGTGGGTTTACTTTCCACTTCTCAGACAGCGCAAACTTGCTTTGTAGGTACTGATCCTCGATCCATCCCTTAAAGACGAAGCAATTTTCGATTGGATGGCTTATCGTTTGGTGGTAAGGGCAATAATTGGGATTATTCACTTCGCCGGGTTGCGATGGTCGCTTTGGATTCGGCAAATTGATAAGCCTGTTGTGCATCGCCAATTCGAACAACCTCTTCGTTTTATCCCGCGGGGATGAGTAAGGGCACTTCATTTTCTCATTATAATAGCGCCGTATCTCTTCCAATTGATCCGTTAGTCTTGGAGCACTGGGCTGCTGTTGGGTATTCGCAACGAAGGTCGCCTTCCCTTTACCTTTTTCGTTCCGTGGCTCGGGCTTCGGAGGAGACGGTCTATGCCCCATCTGGTCCATCTGGGCTAGCTTGTCGACTAAAGCCTGGAACGTGGTCGGCTTGAAGAACATCATGAACTGTGAAATAGTTGCATGAAGGTCTAGGGTGCCCACGAACATGCCCACCGCTGGTGCTTCTTCGATGCGCTGTTCGCACTTCGACCACAGATTCTGCCATCGGATTGCATACTGAACCCACGTCTCGCCCGACTTCACCCTGGCATTGATCAATGCCGTTATTGGGGTGCATTCACTAGCACTTGCGAATCACGGGTGAACAACAACTCCATTTCCGCGAAAGTTTTGACGGAGTCATTTGGAAGTTCGGAGTTCCACTCGAATTCCGTCTCCGATAAGCTGCCGACGAATTGGCGAAGCAAGAGCTTATCATCGCCGCCGGTTGATCGCACGCTTTTGGCGTGTCGGATGTTCAAAGAATTAAAGTATAACCGTGATCAGGACGGTGTCGCTTTGCAGCTAGCCGGTTGAGCACGGGTCGGTCCACAGGGAGATGGTTGTATTTTACCTTCTTGTCTTAGACGAGTCAATAAAGAATCTGTATGTTTGTTCGGTCTAACCTATGTGTTTATTTGCAAGTATAAAGTTGTTAAGAAAAGATACGAGATTGTAAGCTAAGAAATCCGTACTCAAAACCTTTGAGCCGAGTCTTGACCAATTGAAGCTAGAGCAATCGACAACAACGTGGATTAGGGGATTTAAGCGCGGTATTCGTGGAATCCGGCTTATTTACCCTTGTCCTTCCGTTCTTGTCTCTTGCTTTCGCCTCCGGCCAAACCGAACGCAACCGGTCGCGGTTAGGAATCACCGTTACCTTGTCAGGGTACGGTGCCTAACGGAGCGCTTGCGTATGGTTTGGGCGAAGTTCAAATGGAAAATAACGGGAAAAGGAATTGGCAAAGAAATGTTAACTTATAATGCCGTATTTTATCTTAACAACAATAATTACATACATTCACAAAAGAGAACCAAAAAGAGAGGACAAAAAGAAAAGAACAAAGAAAAGAAAAGAAACAAGTAATTAAAGTACAAGGAATAAAATCGCAAGTAAGTAAATTGCAAGTAATAAAAGACAAGGTAATAAATTGCGAATAATAAAAAGCGATAAAAAGAATACGAAACTAGGACTCAAGACAAGCATGTGATCAATAGCCAACCCTTAAACTTGCAAGCTCAATGAAGAGGTTGCAAGATCAAGGGAAGGGTAGAGAACGCATGTGAAATGAAGTGCTAGTCCCGTGAGAAAATACGACCCTTGAGATCAATAACTAACCCTTAACCATTCAAGCTCAATGAAGAGGTTGAATGAGCAAGAGAAAGCAAAAATCTCAAGGGGAAGAAGAAACACAAGAGAATGATACAAAACCCTCATCTTCATTAATCTCCCACTCAAAAGCTCTCACTACAATTTCATGGAAAAAGAATGAAGAAGAAGAAGAAAAACTATACAAAAAACTACAAAAGAGTGGACACAAAATTGGACCCTTGGCTTAGCTCAAAACTACTGTATTTATAGGCAGAGGGTTGAAGGTCTAGGGCAACCACCAGAACACATATGAAAATACCAAACTGCCCCCAAAAGCCCATGCCCTGACTCCTCTGTACGGCCGCGGATCCGCCGCCTATGCCCCCCTATGGCCGCGGATCCGCGCCCCTATAGTGGACTTAGGGTGTGGGCTTCTGTGCACTTTCCTGTTCTCCTGTCCCCTGTTGTCTGGTACATGTATTTTCTGATAATTTCTTCCAGAATATCTTCAGATTCTTAGTCCAAGATTGCATTATCTTTTTCCCTTTTGACTTCTATCTCCCTCGAGCTCCGTGCACCCATTGATTCTTGTGCAGCCCCTCTTGTGCTCTGTGCTTGTCCGAGACACGAATGACCGCTGTCATATGTCTTGTCCTAGGAACCGGTACGCAGCACCGGACGGATATGGATGACCGGAACCCGGCTTTTATCTGTTGTCAACAGATGTTCTGTATTTGGTGTAACTGTGGAGATTTTGTCCTGATTTGCAATATTTGTACTGGAAACCTGTATACTGTAAACATGTAACACACACGGATTAAAAGCACCTACCTATAAACACACGAGCGTAAGAATGGGCGGTATAAAATGCAATATTCTGATATGAACAAATACCCCCAAACTTAACTTTTGCTCGTCCCGAGCAAAACCAATTATTCACAAAAATAAAATGATAACCGCACTTTCGCAGGGAACGCGATTGCACTGAGCATGTGCAACAAGCCGTTAAACCTCTAGGTGTCCCTAGTAGGAGGATTGTTGTCTCCTGAGGGTTTTCAGCGGATACTACCCACAAAATCCCGTCAAGCTAGTTTTGTAAAATAACTAAGATTCAACCCCCTAAAGTTTTGTTTCAGAAAATAAGAATTCAATTATCCTAAGTCTAGACTATCGAACCTTTATTTTTCACACCTCGCTTCTTATTTAACTACAGATTTTATATGTCTTTACGTGCAGTGCAAATAGTGTCGTTAAGTTCCGAAGGGTCGAATAAAGTCATTATGTCACACAATAAAGCCCAGATAACAATTTTAAAAGGATCACATAAGTTTTATAAAGAGTTGAGCATTTTTCAAGTTTCGTTTTCCAGTGAAGTTTCAACTTCAGAATTTCTATCTTCCCTAACAGGAAACTAGGTCTTATTCTTCACTCCACTTTTTTCTTGTTTTCATTTCATACACACCACTGTGAACGTGCAATAGTCTTTATCATAGAATAAAACCTTCATATCTCCGTTAAATTTTTTTTTATAAAAGCCTGTCTTTTATCAAGATTATTCTCACACAAAGAACCGTTAGGAATTTTAACTCGGAGAGAACACTTGCTTGACTTTGTTTTTATCTGGACTTTCTAGGCTTCTTAGCGAGCTTTGGGCCAATGCACCCAAACCAGTTGGTTTTAGGGCATTAGGTGTAGAAACACCCCAGCGGACTTAATTACTCAAGTTACCTAGGTCCAAAAACAAAAGACAGTTTGGCGTGAAAAACATGATGATTCAATACGAACGGAGATATAACCGGTAGTTCCATTATTTTTTAGATAAAAGACGTGTTTAGTGGGTTTGGTGTGTAATCATTCCAATCAAGTTTCAGATGGGTTATTTTTCAGACTTAGTTCCAATTAAGGCATCAATAACATTCCTTCATATTCGCTTTACTTCATAAACTATTCTTGACATTACTTATTTCAGAACAAACCTATTTGATCCTCAGAAAATCATTTATCTGTTTAAAAGTTTAAACATGAAAGACTTGTCATCTAATTCCCAAAATTCACGACACGTGTAGTGTGATGTAAAGACGTATATCAGCTATAGTTAACTTCAAAGGAGAGTTATCTTTCAGGTTTTCAAAATCTAAACATAAGATTTAGTTATTCCTATTTTTTCAAACAAAAACCGTTGAATGTTGAATCAGAGTTCTTCCACAATCTAACTTGACAAAAAGTTTTTATAACTTTTGGAAATTTTTCAGATTTTTATGGATTTTATGGATTTAATATGCAGATGCAAAATATACATATGAATGCGAAGGAAGAAAGCTTACCGAGCACACCCCCAAACATAAACTTGACAGTGCCCTCACTGTCAGGCTATACCAAGAGGGTTAAAATTGTCGGCGCTTCCTAGAAACAAATTATATACAAAACAAAAAGGAAAACAAAAATATATACAAAAAAGTGTCCCCCCCAAACTTAAGTAAAACAGTGTTTCCACTGTTAAGCGTTGAAATTCAGGATTAGGGGGGAAAGAACAGTATCCATTTATACAAGACCTTACACAGGCCAAAAGTTAACACCAACCATTCAAAAATTTTATCGTTATAAAGCGACGGTTGGTGAAAGAATGGAGTGTAGAGAAAAGAAATAAGAAACACGCGAGACCGTGTGGGGATAGAAGTGGCGTCCGGTCTCGGTGGAAGAGAAGAATGGCGGATGGGAGAAAGAAGTGGAGTACGAACTTGAGGGTGCAAATGGAGTGAATAGATTAGCACAATTTGTGATGAGCGATGTGTAAACAGCGATTGTGCTAATCT
Organism: Agapanthus africanus; assembly: GCA_030015575.1. NCBI lineage: Eukaryota > Viridiplantae > Streptophyta > Magnoliopsida > Asparagales > Amaryllidaceae > Agapanthus > Agapanthus africanus. The sequence continues at coordinate 295,856,560 of JASDDO010000022.1, read as the reverse complement.
ATTAACCCGTCGAGAAATGGGGTCAAATCCCTCAAGGTTCGTGAGAAACCATGGGTACGCCGAACTTGGTAAACCAGACATATGAAATGAGAGTGAGACAGGTTCTTGCAAGGACGGAACGATGGAAAGGATGGAGGGAAGGGGTTGAGGAAGGGTATCGGTTAAGGGTTCTGGAGGGTGTACACAGTCAGTGAAAGGAACAGGATGAATTGGAAAATCCGACTCATCATCTAGAACTGTTTCATCCTCAAAAATATCCTCAAAATTCTCCTCAAAATTTAGCACATCCATGCTCTTCTCTTCAAAGTCCAGACGCATATGGGGTTCGGGAAAAACAGTTAAGACTCGGGATGATGATTTGAAGAGACAAACTCAGCCAAATCTACTGGTTCATCATCCAAAATATTCCCAGCGTCAATATCCTTAATCAAGTGAAAGTCAATTTTCTCAGACACCTCAACAAAAGCATGGATATCAATCGATTCAGGTTCTAAAGTGGAGGTGTAGAGATCAGGTTTATGATCGGTTTCACTTGGAAGAGACCCTTCACAATCGGGCAAATCAAACACTACGAAGTCTCACAACTCATTCATCATTCTATCTTCAATTGATAAAGCATTTGGGACACTTGATAGACATTCAAAACCGGAGTTGTGGGATTCAAGTTGAAATAGGTAGGTTTGATTTGGAAGGGTATACAGCGCACTCTCTCCACTCAAATTCACAGCATGTCCTACCGCCTCTTCATACATTGGAAAATTCGGAGCTAGTTGAAAACTAGCTACCGGGTCACTAGGTTGTATGAGGGCGGCCATGGACGCATTCAAATCCATCATCTGTTGGCTTGACGCTACCCTAAAGTCTTCCAATGACTGTTCTAGGCTAGACATAGGTTGTGATGGGGTTTCAGTAAAAGATTCGAAGTTGTTTGGATACTGGAAACCCCCAAATGGCTGTTCCGAAGTAATGTCTAGGGAAGGTGCAAAAGTTGGGTAGGACTGGTAGGAATTGAATGGCTGGACAGGAGTGGGATCAACATTTGGATAAGAAGGTGAATGAAATTGTTGATCCCAAGAATTTGAAGTGGTGAAAGGAGTGAAAGATTGGCTACGAGATTGTTCAATACGTTCTGCAATAGACATAGGTCTTGGAATTGCAACATGACTCGAAGAAGGGGTATCAACGTAAGAAGGGGTGACTGTTTGAAATGGTTGATACGAAGTGAATTGCGGAGTCAAATTGTTTGTCCTAGACGCGTCTATCCGATCTCTCAATGAAATTTTTGGCATGGAGGGGTCGTTCGATGTTCGGCCAAAGCAAGAACCGTAAGAAGTAATGTCCGGTTGTGGGTACCAAAGTTCGGCAAGAGTTTTGCGAGGTGGAGTACCCATGATATGAAGAGAGAGAAAGAAAGGTAGAGAAAAGGAGGGGAAAAAATAATGTGATATTTTTTTTTTATAAGACAAAAGAATGAAATATACACAAAAAGAATATGGACAAAAATAATCACGACACAAAAATACCACACACCTAATCGTTCTAGGGTTAACCTAGGTCAACTAGACCTGCTCCAGAACTTGATTGTCGAAGTAAAACTGTGTCGAGAAACAGGCTCAAGATACACTGATCACGAGGCCAGGTAAGTGCAGAGATAAGGGGAGGTTTTCCAACGCTTTCACGAAGTTCCTTAATTAAATAACCCTTTCTCTTTTGGCGGTTTCGCCGTTAACACTTTCCTAGACACCCCGTAAACAATATACCGTTAAGCAAGGTTCTAAACACAGTTAACTTCTCCTAGTGAGCGCGAAGTCCTTAAGGCTTAAAGTCTAGTTTCTTTTAAAATTTGTGCGGGTAAACGTTATGCTCAAGTTCGTGATTTGTGGGCCACAGAAAAGGTGATGAAATCCTTTACCGTATATTGTGGGGTTCGCTTGCCCTTAAGTCCGTATTAATGTATGCAATGCGCAATTCAAAAAAATTCTATAAAGAATCAAACAATCGTTTTTTAGTTTAAGCGCGGCTATGCAACAAATATGGGTTAGTCAATTTTTAGCGTTTGCTAGCGAACCTGCAAAGAATCCTGCAAAGAATAGTATATTGGATGCGTCGGATTTGAGAAGAAGGTGTTAGTAAAGTACGTACCGTTAAGTTTTGGGTTAGGAAACCCCCGTTGAATCAAATCCGGTAAGCTTGAAAGGTTCGCTTGCGCGGGTCAAACTACACGGATCTTTGGCACTGTACTTCGTAAGCACCTTAACTTTGAATGTGCACTTTGCTCCCCACAATTGCAGTTTGCAAATACGCAAAAATCTGCACACTTGCCCACAAAAATTATCAAAAATAACAAAAAGACTTTTTTTTTATAAATATATACAAAAAGAATATTAACCCGAATAACAAGAAAGAAAATATGCTACCGTCTCCCCGGCAATGGCGCCATTTGATCGCACGCTTTTGGCGTGTCGGATGTTTAAAGAATTAAAGTATAACCGCGATCAGGACGGTGTCGCTTTGCAGCTAGCCGGTTGAGCACGGGTCGGTCCACAGGGAGATGGTTGTATTTTACCTTCTTGTCTTAGACGAGTCAATAAAGAATCTGTATGTTTGTTCGGTCTAACCTATGTGTTTATTTGCAAGTATAAAGTTGTTAAGAAAAGATACGAGATTGTAAGCTAAGAAATCCGTACTCAAAACCTTTGAGCCGAGTCTTGACCAATTGAAGCTAGAGCAATCGGCAACAACGTGGATTAGGGGATTTAAGCGCGGTATTCGTGGAATCCGGCTTATTTACCCTTGTCCTTCCGTTCTTGTCTCTTGCTTTCGCCTCCGGCCAAACCGAACGCAACCGGTCGCGGTTAGGAATCACCGTTACTTTGTCAGGGTACGGTGCCTAACGGAGCGCTTGCGTATGGTTTGGGCGAAGTTCAAATGGAAAATAACGGGAAAAGGAATTGGCAAAGAAATGTTAACTTATAATGCCGTATTTTATCTTAACAACAATAATTACATACATTCACAAAAGAGAACCAAAAAGAGAGGACAAAAAGAAAAGAACAAAGAAAAGAAAAGATACAAGTAATTAAAGTACAAGGAATAAAATCGCAAGTAAGTAAATTGCAAGTAATAAAAGACAAGGTAATAAATTGCGAATAATAAAAAGCGATAAAAAGAATACGAAACTAGGACTCAAGACAAGCATGTGATCAATAGCCAACCCTTAAACTTGCAAGCTCAATGAAGAGGTTGCAAGATCAAGGGAAGGGTAGAGAACGCATGTGAAATGAAGTGCTAGTCCCGTGAGAAAATATGACCCTTGAGATCAATAACTAACCCTTAACCATTCAAGCTCAATGAAGAGGTTGAATGAGCAAGAGAAAGCAAAAATCTCAAGGGGAAGAAGAAACACAAGAGAATGATACAAAACCCTCATCTTCATTAATCTCCCACTCAAAAGCTCTCACTACAATTTCATGGAAAAAGAATGAAGAAGAAGAAGAAAAACTATACAAAAAACTACAAAAGAGTGGACACAAAATTGGACCCTTGGCTTAGCTCAAAACTGCTGTATTTATAGGCAGAGGGTTGAAGGTCTAGGGCAACCACCAGAACACATATGAAAATACCAAACTGCCCCCAAAAGCCCATGCCCTGACTCCTCTGTACGGCCGCGGATCCGCCGCCTATGCCCCCCTATGGCCGCGGATCCGCGCCCCTATAGTGGACTTAGGGTGTGGGCTTCTGTGCACTTTCCTGTTCTCCTGTCCCCTGTTGTCCGGTACATGTATTTTCTGATAATTTCTTCCAGAATATCTTCAGATTCTTAGTCCAAGATTGCATTATCTTTTTCCCTTTTGACTTCTATCTCCCTCGAGCTCCGTGCACCCATTGATTCTTGTGCAGCCCCTCTTGTGCTCTGTGCTTGTCCGAGACACGAATGACCGCTGTCATATGTCTTGTCCTAGGAACCGGTACGCAGCACCGGACGGATATGGATGACCGGAACCCGGCTTTTATCTGTTGTCAACAGATATTCTGTATTTGGTGTAACTGTAGAGATTTTGTCCTGATTTGCAATATTTGTACTGGAAACCTGTATACTGTAAACATTTAACACACACGGATTAAAAGCACCTACCTATAAACACACGAGCATAAGAATGGGCGGTATAAAATGCAATATTCTGATATGAACACCGGTGTTGCCATAAAGAGCCCTGGACTGGGCGACATGTTGATGGGGATTGCCTGTCCCCTTGTACACATGGAATTTGGGGATCGTGTAGCCCGGCGGGTACTTTATCTGATCATACCGGTCTGGATACGGTCGCCCAGTTCTAACAATTTGCCCAGCCGCTTCATTCTCCTGGTGAACTTGTATCTGCCGAGCGATGTAATCATCCAGGGCGGACTTGGAAATAGTTTCCTCCTTTGCTGTTAATAGAGCCGACAGAGGGTTTGATGTTTCTCCTCCAGCATCTTCAATTATCACTGGAGGATCTTCGGCTGGAGGGTCCGGCTGGATCCTCATGCCCACCATATCCTGGAATAGAAGGGCCATTTGCTTTATATTGGCCGCTTGTTCCGCAGCCTCCTTGTCCTTCTTTTCGAGCATTCTTCGAAGGAATTCAGCATCAGTCTCGTGTTCGTGACGTTGTTCCGATGACGCCTCCGGGCTTTCTTTTGGCCCGGTAAGTGCGGCCATTGCAGTCAGCATCTCTTGAAGCTTCTGCTGTTGTTGTTCCTGAGCCATTGTTATTGATCGGGTGAGCGGTCGGTGGCCCGTCGAAGTGCGGCTTTCCTCTTTTCCGGAAGCCATATAAACAGAATGTACCACCATGCCCCCAGACTTAGGGTGTTTGGGCTCGGTGTTTTTTTGGTCTGCCACGTTTACAAGGGCTTTCTCTGGCCTCCTTTTCTTTTGAATAGTCGATGTGGAGGGGGCCGTTGTAGCGGGCACCCAAATGGTTCTCGTCTTTTGCGGCTTACTGGGACGGTTCCCTTCCGGCTGACCCTTCGGCTTCTTCTGCCGGCGGGGATAGTCTTGATCAACCTCCGACTCTCGGACTTGTCGCCAGATTTTGTAAACTTTAGAAGACAGACGTTGAGGGGACTGTTCCGGCTTCATTTCTGTGACAGTCTCCATCGGCGGCGGAGATCTTTTTAATACGGCGGTAGGCGAATTCCTGCACACCTTGTTCAGCAGCTCAAAGCTGCTCCCGGTTAGAACAGCAGCATTAATTCCCACCGTTGGAGCCAGTGGAGTTAGCCCAGAGGGGGAGTTGCCCCCGGCCTTCCTTACTCGGCGCCAGTGGTGACGTTGAGCGTGTCGAGCTGTTGGGGCTGGATCGGCGATGGGGATGGCTTTGTCTTGCCCCCTGTCCAGATGAGGCACCGCTAGTGCCGGCCTCTTGAAGACTGACGTCTTTTGAGTAGCGGTATCTAATCTGTCAAAGACAGACCTTCGAGCAGGAACGGGAGCCGGAATAGTCAGTCTTGTAAAGACCGACTCTTTGGCAGGAGAAGCCGCCTTGACGACTTCAGGAGCAGAGATGGCTATCTTCTTTGGGATGGCCACTTCAGGTGTCATGGGCTTCTTAGAAGGCCCATCGGAGTTCAAGCTCAGTCTGGTGAAGACCGAGGAGTTGGAGCTGGACGACCCGCTGAGTGAGGCCGTAGTAGTAGCAAGCCGATCGAAGACCGACTTCTTGTGATCTTCCGGTGCTGGCATAGGAGCGCTGAAGCTCGTTGGCGGGAGCATGGTCCCGAAAACAATCCAGTAGTGGCCTGAGTGACCTATTCCACTGGCATCGTGAATAAGGATGCCGCTTGGGGCCTGTAAACTACACCTCCAGGTGAGGCGGAGCGTAGATTGCAGTTGCAGTTGGAACATCTTGCACAAGTGGACGCCATTGATTCTTTGCTTTCTGCAGCAAGCAAAACGAAAAATCTTAGTACCTCGAAACCCAAGGGCAACTATTAGCAAACCGCGATTAGTTCGTGAACACGAAACACGAAGTGTGGAGTTGAAAAAGGAAAAGGTCCCACCGGGCATACCAAAATCTGTTCCCCTCAGAACACAGAGACGCGACAGCGCAGGTCCGTCTTGACTGAAATTCGGGGCAGATGCTAATTGGTGCTATCCGTCCACCTCTCCGAAGATGCCAAGTTGATTTATGACACCATGTATCGAAGGTTTAAACGGATGCGACCGATGTAGCAGACTTCGTCATATTCTCCCTCATCTGAGGGGTTTTTGATTGTGGAGACGCTCTTCCTTGCAGGCGCAAGCCCCTGCAGTTAATTACGCTACCGCATCGCGATAACAACTATCTCCTTCTCCAGATGGTCACTTCGTGTCGTGGGTGTTTGTTTTGTTTGTGGTTGCCCGTGGATTGTATACGGAGACTAAGTTATGTTGTCGCCCGTAGGGCGTGGATTAGTCCAAATTCGTATCTTTCTTAGATTTGGGTTTGGGGGTTGGGTTTAAGGATATGTTAATCTCATTTGAGATTAAGATCAACTTAAACGTTTGTTAAGAATACGTTAGTCTAATTTTAGACTAAGATCAACTTAACGGGATCGTTTAGATCCGACAAGAGAGCAATTGGGCTCTATTGTTTAGTTTAGTGACATTGCGGTCGATTAGTTTAAGGACATTACGGTCCATTGGTAGTTTAAGGACGTCTCGGTCTACTGTTAGTGTTAGTTATATGTATGCCCTAGAGGCCATTACTATACATAGGATGTATATTGTAGTGGATGCTTGGACATATATAGGGAGGACTTTCTTGCTCGACATGATAGTATGCAATCTGGTTGATCTTTACCTTAATGTGTACATTGATTGTCTCTCTGTTACATGTTGGTAAAGCCCTTAGGATGTGTACTTGACTACCTAGACTATGATGCGGATCATACTAGTGGGGACATGGTAGTCCATAAGTATATCCTTCAAGGTCCCTAGTCGTGGGTGTATCGAGACGGGGCATCGATATACCAGAGTAGACTAGCGTATACCTTCTCGACCTATACAGATGGGCGATGGATGATCCCATATCCATTGGTGTTTGACATCAGAGATGATATACGGGTGCTCAGTGGAGACTGGGTACACTGGACGGACTCGCCGAGAAGTCCTAGATGGTATTATACCTCACGTCAGATGGCAGTTCTCTAGTGACACTGGTACAGGTTAGTCTGTAGACCCGAGATCGTCATAGAGTCTTGTGTGATTCCCACTGTGCTTTGATTTCCACCTTACCACGTCCAAGAGGGCGTGCAAAACGGTGGTTTTTGGGTACAGTCCCAAATCACATGGAGGCAATAAGCGATAGGAAGGGATTCGTCTCTCCCGGTATAGGGAGTTGATGTTGCGCTGTGTTCGATTGGCTATAACCGGAAATCCCTGGCCAGGGTTGCTGAGATTTACTGGTAAGTGTTACCAGTAGTTTCTCGGACTGTTATAGACCTCATATCAACACGACTTATCGAGCTATTGGGGTCTGACATTTACCACCCCTAGGCGAGATATGCGACATATCAGACGACGAGACCAGGCTGTACGGTAAGTGTTACTGGTTGGATTCACAGGAGTATGAGCGGGCTTGCTCCTCGATCTTCTGATCGTTCAATACCCGGCTGGCCGTTACGTTTAGCAGACCGCTTGCGGCTTGTGGGTGTTTGATATGATCATCACCTGCTGCCGGCGTATTGACGAGTCTTTAGAGTCCTACACAGAGGTTTCCTGGCTCAAGCGAAACGAAATAGGAGCGCATATGAGATATGTGCGGGACCGAGAATAATACCACTATGTGATACTGTATTTTATTCTCGCGATTTGTATCATCGGCAGGTTATATGTGATATAACCAGGTTACCGAATCAAGTGTTGATTCGATACATTGATACACCTGATACTAGTCGGTTATATGCGACATGACCGGATCATTGAATCAAGTGTTGATTTAATGATTTAATGTATAATTATATATTTGATATATTACTTTACATTAACTAGTATTGGTTCACTAAAGAATGATTTTCTCACTTGAAATGCACAAGTTGTATATGTGATATATTTTTGTGCACTTGTTTGTATCATGTTTGATGATACATGCAAACTTGGGTTTGTGTAAGACTTAAACCATGTTTAGTGAATGGTTAGGGTTTCATTTCACTTATTTATTTATTCATTTGTTTAAGGCAAATAGAAATGGTGACTTTCTTTTGTTGTTTTGCTTGAAGCTTCATGAAGCTTTTCTAGCATCTTTGAAAAGTCTACCATTTTTGTTTTGTCCTTAACCCTAACCATTCAACTAAATCCTAGTTCATTCTCTACACTAAACCATGGTTGCAAATATGATAAGGATCACTTATTTTCTATTTTTCTTAATTCTTTTCATATTCTTGTTCTTCTTCTTCTTCTTCAAGAAGAAAGAAGCTTGCTAGCTTCAATGGTGACTTGAGAAAAAGAGTGAGAAATCCAATTCTAAAGTGAACCCACTTCCTATTTCTTCATCCTCTACCACTTTCCAAGTAGTATAGGGTGTTTTCTTCACAAGTTTCATGACTTGGTGAAGTTGGAGCTTGATCATGAGTTGTCTCGACGTAGATCATCTTCGGCATCGAACTCGACGACCTAGCCCGATCATTTCTCCGACGAAACCATCGCCAGAGTCCGGATTCCGATAGGTACAGTGGAGGGACGTCATCACGGAGCCTAGAAAGTGGAGGAACAGATCTACAAAGGTTGTAGTCACTTTCCTTTAGCAATAAAGTTGTTTACTTGCTTGCATCGCCTGATCTCTAGTTAACGATCTATATTAGGGTTTCTCGGCACCGGAAAAATTTGAAATTGGCATGGTTGATGCCTTGTGAGACCTCATTAGTGTGCCTAAAAACCCTACAGTGGTATCAGAGCCTAGCTAGAGCTTTAGGCGATGTGTAGACGAAGCTAGAAACCCGATCGAACCTGAAACCCTAACCCGAGACCACTCTCTGTACATTTTCTGAAAATGTGGATTTTTCCAAATTAAAAATAGCCAAAAAATTCAGCAGGGTTTTCTAGGAATTACTGTGAAATTCGTGGACCCATTCGACTAAACCGCCGCGGAACTGCGGCCGTACCCTAGGTTGGGCGGCGGTTCCGCGGCAATACAGTGAGCTTGTTCACTTTTATTTGCACAGTAATCTCTATCTTTAGTTGCTGTATTTTATGGGAATTTTTAATTGATACTCTACAGTTGGGTTTTTTGGGGTGTATTGGGGACTCGGTGTTTCGATCGGAAAGTTTAACTCCGTCTATGTGTTTTCCGGATAATTTTTGAATATGTTAAAAAGTTTGACCGGATATAAATACCCACTTTTTCCCCTGCCGGGAAATTTCCAAGTGTTGGATTTTTCCGTGGTTTAAAGACGTTCTAAGTAGTGCAAGTAATGCGATGGACCCTCTAGAAGACAACAAGCCTTAACTCGATTATGTGACTGTCTTGAACTGCCCTTTGAACCTTAGGGTTTAGGGCTGTACGGCGTGCCACATGTGAGGCGTTGTCTTGACCCTTCTACGGCTAGACCGTTGGTACTGTGGCATGAAGTGAATGTTTTTAAACTTATTTCATATGTTGAACAGGTTCGGGAAAACTTGGGTGTTTGACTGTTCGATCGGAAAGTTTAACATTTTCTGTTTATCTGGAATGTGATACAATATTTGGAATCTACAAGGAGTTATGAGATAACTGATTTGAATGTTATAAACATAGAACTTTAGTCTCATTTGATCGGTTGCTACGGAATTTTGATGCGATCAAAAGTCTGTCGCAATCACGCAGCGTATGCGGATACTCGCCGGGTAAACTTAATAGACAGCTACACCCCATAGCCCCGACCAAGTGACTGTAGGAGAACCGCGTCGCCGAAAGCATCCGTTCGGATGCTCGCGGCAGCGGTGTTCCCCCTTGGTGCACTTCGTCGACGGTATCGGGGGTGCGGCCGTCTACTGAAGTTTGCGACGAGCATTCGATCCGGATGTCGGGAATCTTGTTGAATTGCCCGACTTGGTATTGAAAAGTGTTTTCGATAATGAGACTAAAATGCGGGGTTTATAATTGTTAGGCATGCGATGTCTAAGTAATTCATTCAATTAGGCATGCGATGTCTGAGGAGGTTGCGGATTCCAACTGTTGTAGTTTTACACTTTCTTTTCTGCGACCGTAAGTGTAATATGTGATATCGCCGGTTTTGTTGCTATATGTCAACGACAATTGGGATGTGCATATTTACTTACGTTGATGACATGTGATATTATGTGTTGCTGGATATGTTATATTGGATCGTCGTGTATGAATAGCCGGGTTTTTTTTATGTGAGACGAGTGTTTTTCATTTTCATTCATGTAAGTACCTTGTATGTAATATTCTTTTATTGGGGCACTTCCAGGTTGCGGAAGTTGTCACCTTTTGTATATTATTTACTTTTCCGCACTAGGATAGACCCAAGGAGGAGGGCACAAGGTTCTGGAGTCCAGTAGGAGACCAACTCGAGGAGTCGAGTCCGGGTCTCCTAACTCTAGAATTGGTAGGGTTGCTTGCCGCTCTCGTAGTGGTCTAGGGGTGTGGGTTTGGCTATTCATCGCGACCGTGGAATCCGTGTTTTATACTGGCTCGTATTGAAAACACGGACGTCCTAGTATATCCAGTGTTTCATATGTTTCTTCTGCTGCGATATCTGTGATGTGATCATTTGATGTTCTGTGATAGATACAGTATATAGTATATATATGATATATTATATAGACGTTACTTATGTTTTACACCCACGCTAGCCCTGCCCTGCTCTGCCGTTAGTTACCTAACCTAATGGTGCACGAGGGGACATCGAGGCGAATGCGGATGGCATACGTGTACGTCATATTTATCTGTGATGTTTAGGTACTTAAATGATGGGACTTCATTAATATGATTAATGAATGAAAAAGAAACCTAAAGATGTTGTGGAATCGAATTTCAAAAATAAAACAGGTAGCTACAGTTCTTTCTTTGCACAGCGGTATATATGATATATCCTGCACCTTATTCGATGAGGATAGGGCCGACGATCCCTTCACAGGGAGTGACCCCTTTAGCAATAACTGGCAGATGCTACACACTCGGTTTGTCTTTTGATAGCTTCTATAGTTTCTGCTTTGCACAGTGATATATATGATATATCCCGCACCTCATTCGACGAGGAAAGGGCCGACGATCCCTTCACCGGGAGTGACCCCTTTAGCAAAACTAGAAAGGCTAAAAAACACTCCATTTCAAAATCATTTGATTCTACAACGATATCAAGTTCATTACGCAATAGGTTTTCTTAAAAACCTGTCGTAGCCCTCCGTCATTTCAGATAAGTACTAGTTAGTATTCGTGCTACGTTTGTTGACTATGTTAAGGCGTAGTGTGCGGTAGCTGATTAGTGCTTATCTGTATAAGCATATGATGCGATTGGATTAGGGTTGTCGTGCGACTTTGTTGACTATGTTAAGGGTCGTGCGGGTGGGTTTAATTCAATCTGGAAATGACGGGTTGAACTTGACTAGCACTTATGATTTGTTGACTATGTTAAGGTCATATAGCTGCTAGGGGCAAAATTATCGGGAATTTCAAGTGTTGAAATTTGCAATGAGATTGCATACCTTCTATGAGATAGTTGGATCCCGATACCCACTGCGAGTAAGAGTTACTCCTGGGAGAGTTTTACACATTACAATTAGCCGATCAAGTAGGTGTCTAGAAAGGTGTTAACGAGGTTACGCCTCTGGGAAAATGAGGTTTACATTAATTAGGTTCGTGCGAAAGCACGGGGGACCTCCCTCAAAGTACCGACACTGGCCTGGCTGAAAGATTAGCGAACTTGTAACGTGTAATTAATCCCGGCTAGTCTTTCCTTTTAGGGTTTGAAGGAAGATTTGATTAAAACAGTGGGAGCCATCCTGATTAGATAAAATAATAACCAATCTATTCTTGCAAGAGCGCACGCTGAGTGTTTTCTTCTCTCTCTTTCCAGGTAGCGACCATATCACGCCTTAATCAAGATAATAATACGGATGTATTGACCGAACCCGCTTGTTATACTGAGCTGGGGAACGTTGGTCCCGCTCCAACTTATAATTTGTTATAAGACAGAGCAGGAAATAGGGGAATACCAGAATTCCTATGCCGCCCAAACGAAGAAAGTGCATATGATGCATCTCCTTCGGGTGTGTTCATTATACAGAACTGTTTCTCAGTATTCTTTACGTCCTGGATATGAGATACCGGATCAGGATCCCAGATTGTAATCTATTACATAGGGCTACAGAAAGGTAGAGAACTGAGAACGGGTGATAAGTTTCATGAGACAGAAAACGGTGCAAGTGTTGCAGCCAAGTCTGTTGGTCACTGTCATCCTGTATTCCAAATACATTGATTCTGAACAAATGTTATTAGATACTGAACCTGATATACAAAATCATACCAGTCTCTTTATTAGTAAAGAAATGATAAAATTTTGTATTGTTGGATAATGTTTTGAACATTTCCTATATCAAAAGTTGATCGGTTCAGGCACGTTATCTAAAAGCATTAACGTTTTAAATCAAACTACAGTTATTAGTATACAGAACACACACAAGAGGAAGAGTTCAGAAATGAACGGATCCTTCTTGAGGTATTATAGACTAGGTCATATCAATGCGACCCGACTAGCTGAAATTACATTTAGATGCATATTTAAATCTGTTTGAATTTACATCTTATGAAACTTGCTAGTCATGTCACAAAGATTAGATGACCATAGCTCCGTTTATTGGAAACAGAGAAAGAGTTAGAGAATTCTTGGGACTGATACATAGTGATGTATGCAAGGTCCCCTGTCTACACATGCCAGGACCGGTTCTTTGTATTTCATTACATTCTCTGATGATCTCTCAAGATTCAGTCATATGTTCCTGTTGAAACACAAGTCCGAACCTTTTGAGATATTCACAGAATATAAGCTAGAAGTAGAAAACCAATACGGGTAAAAGTATCATGTCCTTTGATGAGATCAAGGAGGAGAATACTTGTGCATAGAATTCCTGGACTATTCTAAAGGAGAATAAGATTCTCTCTCAGCATTACTCCTCCGTATACACCATAGCACGATGGTATATCGGGGCGGAGCAATTGCACCCTATTCGATATGGTGCACTCTATGATGAGTACTACAGAGTTACCTGTTTCCTTTTGGGGGTTATGTACTTGAGAAGCTGCATACCTATTGAATAGGGTTCAAATCAAATCTGTTGCCTACCACTTCATATGTGATATGGAAAAGGATGAGCCCATATCTTAAGTTAGTTAAGATTTGGGGTTGTCCGGCCTATGTCTAAAAGCAAAATCCGGAAAAGCTCGAGGCAAGATCTGTTATGTAGAACTGGAAATGTTTCAGCTATACAAACTGCAGCTGATGATTTGAAAGAACCAAATGATTCAATAGTTACCAACGAACCTCAGCCTCTCCGCCGATCTAGTAGGGTTCCTCACCCACCTGAGAGATACTTCTGTTTATATATGACAGTGGGAGCAAGGATTGCATCATGAGACGATGACCCAACTAGTTTCGAGCTGGCCATCAGGAGTGGGACTCTGTAAGAATGGCTGGATGCTTAGCGATCTGAGATGGAATCCTTATACACCAACAAAGTATGGACTTTGGTTGCTATATCTGAAGGGTTAAATCCCCATCAGGAGCAAGTAAATCTTGAGAAGATTACTTGGTGTACATGGAAAAGTTGAGACTTTCAAAGCTAGACTTGTTAAAGGTTTGCATCATTGACCAGGTATGGATTATATTGAAACCTTTTCTAAGGATCAATGTTTAAGTCCATCCAGATCCTACTTGCCACGGCTACATACCATGACTATGATATCTGGTGGTTGGGTGTCATGACTGCTCTTCTAAATGATATTTTAGAAGAGAGAGTCTATAAGTATACAGTCAGAGGGTTTTGTAGACAGTGGGAGCCGCGGAAACGTGCACAAGTTGCTTTATAGGATAAAGCAGGCATCGCGGAGTTGGAACGTCTGTTTTGATGTAGTAGTCAAAGAGTTTGACTTCATCAAAATGATGGATGAACCTTGTATATAAAAAAAGGTAGTAGGGAGTATGGTGACGATCCTCGTAGAGTACGTGGATGACATACTCTTGATGGGGAAGGAGTTTCCTATGCTACGCTCGGTCAATCTCCGCTTATCATAAAGATTCTCCATATAGGATCAAAGTGATACCTACTAAATCCTGGGTTTTGGATCTATGAGATAGATCTAATTGGATGTTAGGACACTCACTAGTTGTAGTGAGATGGTATCAATCGATCCTGGGGAGAATCACTGGAAAGGTTCCAGGGTGATAAGGACGACTGAATGTCAGTCACAGGCATTGTCTTTACCCTCAGTGAAGGGACGGTATGTTGGAAGAGTTCCAAGCTAGATACCGTGGCATACTAGACAATAAAGGCAGGATACATTGCTACTTAAGATACTACCAAAGAGGCAGTTTGGGTGTATATTGGTTCATAAGATGAACTAGGTTCCTACCATTGTACGACAATGGAAGTGTGGCTTTGGCCCAGGAACCCTGGTCCCATCAGTGACCCAGACATATTCTGAGGCAGCATCACCTGATCATGGAGATAGATGATCTCCAGGGTGATCGAGGTTAGGAGAGTAGACTTAGAGGACAACACGGCGGATCCACTCACAAAGGCCTTTTCCCAGAGAGAGACTTTTATGGGATGGTTGAGTATGAGATACTACAACCACTGCTATCAGATGGCCCTAGTGCAAGTGGGAGATTGTTAGTTATATGTATGCCCTAGAGGCCATTACTATACATAGGATGTATATTGTAGTGGATGCTTGGACATATATAGGGAGGACTTTCTTGCTCGACATGATAGTATGCTTTCTGGTTGATCTTTACCTTAACGTGTACACTGATTGTCTCTCTGTTATATGTTGGTAAAGCCCTTAGGATGTGTACTTGACTACCTAGACTATGATGCGGATCATACTAGTGGGGACATGGTAGTCCATAAGTACATCCTTCAAGGTCCCTAGTCGTGGGTGTATCGAGATGGGGCATCGATATACCAGATTAGACTAGCGTATACCTTCTCGACCCATACAGATGGGTGATGGATGATGCCATATCCATTGGTGTTTGACATCAGAGATGATATACGGGTGCTCAGTGGAGACTGAGTACACTGGACGGACTCGCCGAGAACTCCCAGATGGTATTATACCTCACGTCAGATGGCAGTTCTCTGGTGACACTGGTACAGGTTAGTCTGTAGACCCGAGATCGTCATAGAGTCTTGTGTGATTCCCACTGTGCTTTGATTTCCACCTTACCACGTCCAAGAGGGCGTGCAAAACGGTGGTTTTTGGGTAGAGTCCCGAATCACATGGAGGCAATGAGCGATAGGAGGGGATTCGTCTCTCCCGGTATAGGGAGTTGATGTTGCGCTGTGTTCGATTGGCTATAACCGGAAATCCCTGGCCAGGGTTGCTGAGATTTACTGGTAAGTGTTACCAGTAGTTTCTCGAACTGTTATAGACCTCATATCGACATGACTTATTGAGCTATTGGGGTCTGACGTTTACCACCCCTAGGCGAGATATGCGACATATCAGACGACGAGACCGGACTGTACGGTAAGTGTTACTGGTTGGATTCACAGGAGTATGAGCGGGCTTGCTCGTCAATCTTCTGATCGCTCAATACCTGAGTGGCTGTTACGTTTAGCAGACCGCTTGCGGCTTGTGGGTGTTTGATATGATCATCACCTGCTGCCGGCGTATTGACGAGTCTTTAGAGTCCTACACAGAGGTTTCCTGGCTCAAGAGAAACGATATAGGAGCGCATATGAGATATGTGCGGGGCCGAGAATAATACCACTATGTGATACTGTATTTTATTCTCGCGATTTGTATCATCGGCAGGTTATATGTGATATAACCAGGTTACCGAATCAAGTGTTGATTCGATACATTGTTACGCCTGATACTAGTCGGTTATATGCGACATGACCGGATCATTGAATCAAGTGGTGATTTAATGATTTAATGTATAATTATATATTTGATATATCACTTTATATTAACTAGTATTGGTTCACTCAAGATTGATTTTCTCACTTGAAATGCACAAGTTGTATATGTGATATATTTTTATGCACTTGTTTGTATCATGTTTGATGATACATGCAAACTTGGGTTTGTGTAAGACTTAAACCATGTTTAGTGAATGGTTAGGGTTTCATTTCACATATTTATTTATTCATTTGTTTAAGGCAAATAGAAATGGTGACTTTCTTTTGTTGTTTTGCTTGAAGCATCATGAAGCTTTTCTAGCATCTTTGAAAAGTATACCATTTTTGTTTTGTCCTTAACCCTAACCATTCAACTAAACCCTAGTTCATTCTCTACACTAAACCATGGTTGCAAATATGATAAGGATCACTTATTTTCTATTTTTCATAATTCTTATCATATTCTTTTTCTTCTTCTTCTTCTTCAAGAAGAAAGAAGCTTGCTAGCTTCAAAGGTGACTTGAGAAAAAGAATGAGAAATCCAATTCTAAAGTGAACCCACTTCCTATTTCTTCATCCTCTACCACTTGCCAAGTAGTATAGGGTGTTTTCTTCATATGTTTCATGACTTGGTGAAGTTGGAGCTTGATCTTGAGTTGCCTCGACGTAGATCATCTTCGGCATCGAACTCGACGACCTAGCCCGATCATTTCTCCGACGAAACCATCGCCAGAGTCCGGATTCCGATAGGTACAGCGGAGGGACATCATCACGGAGCCTAGGAAGTGGAGGACCGGATCCACAATGCTTGTAGTCACTTTCCTTTAGCAATAAAGTTGTTTACTTGCTTGCATCGCCTAATCTCTAGTTAACGATCTATATTAGGGTTTCTCGGCACCGGAAAAATTTGAAATTGGCATGGTTGATGCCTTGTGAGACCTCATTAGTGTGCCTAGGAACCCTACAGTTAGTTTAAAGACATCGCGGTCGAGGTTAAGGACATCATAGTCCGTGGATTTAAGGACTCCATAGTCCGTTGTTAGTTTTAAGACATCACGGTCGAGGTCAAGGACATCATAGTCCATGAGTTTAAGGACCTCACAGTCCGTTGTTAATTTTAAGACATCACGGTCGAGGTTAAAGACATCATAGTCCATGAGTTTAAGGACCACACAGTCCGTTGTTAGTTTTAAGACATCTCGGTCGAGGTTAAGGACATCATAGTCCATGAGTTTAAAGACCTCACAGTCCGTTGTTAGTTTTAAGACATCTCGGTCGAGGTTAAGGACATCATAGTCCATGAGTTTAAGGACCCCACAGTCCATGAAATGTGTGGTTGTCGGGACCCGTCACCTCTTTGAAGACGTTGAGGAATTACAACGAAAAATATCAAAGGAGTGAAGAGATGTACCCTTGAACCAGGATGAGTTGGTTGAAAGAGCAGATGTGCTCAGTTCAATACAAGTTGAAGACTTATGGCCAAAATTGGGCTAAGTCCAATTAAAATGTTTTAACATTTTTTGCTCTGGCTATTAAGCCTTTATTTGGGCTCAGCCCTTTTAATAATGCTAGGCATTGGGCCTTGACATATTTTGTCTTAATTAGAACAAATTGTGTTCTGACAGTGCGCAACGTGGTGCACCAGGGGCTTTGCGCCAGACAAAAAGCGCATTGCGCTTCTGTCGGGTAGCGCACACGAAGAGGACACGTGCCGCTTTTAGCTCTAAGCGCTAGTTCATTAGCGCATTGCGCTTTTAATTTATGAGCGCGTTGCGCTAGTCTGTTGGCGCACCGGTGAGTAACACGTGGTGCGCTTGGCACTGAGCGCCAGCCCATGAACGCAGCGCTCTGTTTTAGAAGCGCAAAGCTCAGATTGTGTCTATGGTTGACACGTGGCATGTTTTGGCGCTGAGTGCCGATCCAAGGAGTGCAAGAGCACAGTTTATGAGTGCAAGGTACTTTTCAGTAGCGCAAAGCACATCTGATCAAATTTTAAGATCAAAGAACAAGTTTATGTTCTTCAAAGGAGGCATTGCCTCAAGATCCAAGAACAAAAGTTCTTGTTTTTTTTATAAGAGGCTCTGCCTTTTATAGATCAAAGATCTGTGAGTGAAGTAAAAATACTTCTTTTATTATTATTTTCTTTATGATTAGATCTTTTGATCTTTTGCTTTTAAATCAAAGACATTGGTCTTTTTTATAGATCTAAGATCTTTTTAGAAGATGATGATTCTTCTTTTTACGAGATGGTTTCATCTCTATTATTCAAGAACATAGTTTTTTTTACCTTGAAGATGAAGAAAAATCTTCTTTTTCTTGAGAGCTTGCTCTTCTTTCTCTCCAAGTTTGCAGAGGGTTTTTCTCTCTCTTTCTGTATCTCCAGACTTGAAGTCTAGAGGCCTTTATATATGGCCAATTGATTTGTTAAATTGGTTTTGAGAGATCTTTCTCTGATTGATTTGGAATATTTCCCACCGTTGGATCTTTGATCCTAAGGCTTCTGTTTTACAGAAGATAATCTTCTTGTTTTAATAAGATTGAAAAAATCTTTCCATAACAGAATTTTAGTTCTAATTAATTAATAATTTATTATTAGTAGATCTTTAGATCTGACGGTGGGGGAATTTTAATTCCAGCGCTGGCGCACTTTGCGCCAGCGCACCTACGTTCGACACGTGGCTGTTCATATCAGATTTTTGCATTTTCATACCGCCCAATTTTTGTCACATTGCATATCGGTAGATACTCTTGAGCCGTGTTTGCTAGTCAATTGCAGGATACAGGTTCTCGGTTCTAAAACGGTGAAATTCATTGAAAACACGAAAAAATCCGGGTTCCTGCCAACCACAGATAAAACACGGTCTCCGCTCTTCATCCGTATGTTGCCAGATACCAGTTTAGGAAGACAAAATGTCAAATCAATGTCGTTTTCATGCACAAGGCTCAATGGCAGCACAAGATCCAAGAAATCTACGCGGAGCTCGAGGAAATCTTGACAAAAAGTCCACTTCAAAACACTTTTCCCTCAACAGAAATTCTGGAAGAAATGTGGAAGTATTTTCAGAAAATACATGCACCAGACAAGAGGGGACAGAAGACCAGGAAAGTACCAAGAAGCCCACACCCTAACTCTACAGTAGTGCGGCGGATCCGCGGCCAATAGGGGGTCAAGGCCGCGGATCCGCGGCCGTACTGGCGCCGTTGGAGGTCAAACTTCAAGGGTAGAATTGTCTTTTCATTTTTGTTCTGGTGGTTGCCCTAGGTTTTCATTTTTCAGCCTATAAATAGCCCAGAACTTTGTGAAGGAAAGGGTCCATTCTTGTATTTTCATTTTGCTAGGTTTAGTTGTGTTTCTTCTTCCTCTTCTCACCTCTTCTCCATTGAAACTTGTAGTGGGCTTGTGAGTGAAGAGTGATGAATAAAGAAGAACCGTTTATTATAATGCTTGTCTCATTATCTTGTTAATTGTTGTAATTTTAATTTGTTAACTAGTTGTTATTTCTTGTGTTTCTTTCTTCTCTCTTTTTCTTTATCCTTAAAACGACCATGATGCTTACGCTCGATCCTCGCCAAGGTGAGGTCGCAAATAGCTAGTCGTATTCTTCCAATCTCTTTCTTTCTATCTTCCTCTTTTGTTTTGTTTTATTTTCCCGTATCATGATGTGTGAGTAGTTCATACTTGTTAGGATAGGATAAGGGAAGTTTGAGAGAAGGAAATCTCTCTCACTCTTTCCTTGCCCAACAGCTTAATTCGACTCCCGTTAATTGAACCACAATCCGCTCCTTACGGCACCCTATCCTACATGATAGCGGTGATTCCGTAGTGAGACCGGTTGTGGTTGAATTAACCGGAGGTTATGGCTAAGAGCCAAGAACGGACGGACAAGCACCAAAAGGAAGAACTTATGCGTTGGAAAGCCTAGCTTATACTCGCAAAGTCCTTCCTAGTCGTGCTAATCCCCGTTGTTGCCGATTACCGTAACACCGATATTAAGAGGGGCAACGAAAGATGTGGAGACTCCTAACTCAAACTAACATAATCCTAACCCTAACAAGCTCTCTTTAAATATCAACTCAACACTTAGATAACCACAACAAAATCTGAAAAACCGGACCTAACTCGTTAAAGCACATAGAAAAAGATTCCCATCTCCCTGCGGACGACCCGTACTCAACCGGCTAGCTACAAGCGAAACCGTCTTGATTGCGGTATTTAAACTAAAACTTGAACACGCAGAACAACTAACAATCAAATGGCGCCGTTGCCGGGGAGACGGTAGTTTATTTCCTTGTGTAATTTCGGGTTAACTTGTGAATATAACCAAAAAAACAAAAAAAAAAAAAAATATACATTGTAAAAAAACCATCTTGTTGTTTTTGATTATCTTTTGTGCAAGTGTGCAGGAAAATACGAATTTCAAGATCGACGCCAAAGATGTCGGATAATACGGAGTTCAAGTACAGTGCCAAAGACGTGGGAAGATAGACCCACATTTCGCGGCTACACCGCGACGGATCAAAACGAAGCAAACGGTCTACTATAAAAATCTGGAGCATATACAATGAGCAAACAAAGATTCAGCATATCCAGACAAGCAGAGAACACCCAACAGAGCACCTACACAAAAATTGAAGGCCCATCTCACTGTTCCTGCCGCGGAACCGTGGCATAAGGAGGCTTAGGCCGCGGATCCGCGGCCACTTGGTGGCCTTAGGCTTCCAAAATCTCTCTGTAAGTTTCTCTTCTTCTCCCCACTCCTCTGGACTCCAATAAATTGTGTTTTCTGCAGCTTTCTTTGCGCAAACTCTTATCTCCCTTCCAATAAACTGTTCTTGTGCAGGATTCTTTGCACCGCAAATAAAAATTGTTTGCAGTTGATTTGTTACTGCTTTGCATTTCTTTAATACGGACTTAAGGGGCTTGAAACCAATCCAGATTGGGTGGGGATTTCATCACCCTTTCCAGGACCCCAAAAATCACAAAAGCATATGCATTGTCCATTGTAAATTAAAAAATACTAGACTTCAGCCCTAAGGACTTCGCGCTCATTAGGAGAAGATAAACCGTGTTTAGAACCTCGCTTAACGGTATATTGTTTACGGGGTGTCTAGGAAAGTGTTAAAGGCGCAACCGCCGAAAGAGAAAGGGTTATTTAATTAAGGAACTTCGCGAAAGCGTTGGACAACCTCCCCTTATCTCTGCACTTACCTGGCCTCGTGATCAGTGTATTTTTAAGCCCGTTTCTCGACACTGTTTAACTTCGACAATCAAGTTCAGGAGCAGGTCTAGTAGACCTAGGTTACCCTAGATCTAGGTGTGATTGTGCATATCTTGTTTATGATTACTTAAGCCGTATATCCGTACATATTTCTGTAAATCTCTTTCTAAAAACAAAACAAAAAAAAAAAGAAAAAAATCAAAAACTTTTATAAAAACTTGCCCTTTGTCGCCAAATCCATTTTTTCACCCACCACCCATCGCCTTTCTCCATTGACGTTTTCTTACCCTCACCTTCTCCGCTTTGACTATACTAAACTCGTTTAGTGTATGTCCGCTTGGACTCGGGACACTAGTGCCCGTCTAGTCCGCGTTACGTTAGTCGCTACCGACTACGTGATCGACTCAGACGTCGATACTCCGTCCACTCCTCTTTCACCCCTTCCTTTGCCGGCCAACTCCGACGTTGACCGGAATTCTGTTCATACATCTTCACCTTCACCTTCACCAACCTCTTCTTCCGCGATGTCGGGATTTAATCCGAACATCTCTTTGACCACCGCGGGATTGGCTCCACCTCCTACGGAGACCAATATCCCACCACCACCGCCTGTTTTAGCGCCGCAGCGAATCGCGCTCCAGGATCGTTTCTATCCCACCCGTTCTGCACTTCCTACCTGCCTTTCTCTTCCTCCGGCCAATGGGGACAACTTTGAAATTAATCCCCACTTCATCAACATGCTTCCACGTTCTCATGGGCTTGAATCTGAAGATGCCTATATCTTCATCAATAAATTTCAAAACGTCTGTGCCATGATGAAAACCACCCAGCTGTCGGACGATGCTATACGTCTACGGGTCATTCCGTTCACTTTATGCGATCTTGCTGAAAAATGGCTGTATAGCACCGCTTCCCACTCAATCACCAGCTGGGAAGAGTTTGTTAAAGCGTTTCTAAAAAAATTCTATCCGAATCATAAGACCGCAGGGATTCGAAATGAAATCAACCAATTCTCTCAGCTTCCTTCTGAACCCTTCTGGAAGTGCTTTGACCGGTACAAAGACCTTCTTGTTCAGTGTCCTCACCACGGTATAGAAAAATGGCAACTTTGCCAAACCTTATACGAGGGACTGAACCCAGCAACGAAGCAGTTGTTGGAAACCATCTTTCAGGGCCACTTCCTATCGAAATCTGACGAGGAAGCGTGGCAGTTTTTCGATGACCTTGCGGAGCAAACGCTACAGTGGGAGAGCACCAGACCGACTTCTTCTTCTTCTACCTCCACTTCTACCGGTCAGTCTAGGGTAGGAATCCACCAACTTGATGTCTCTATTGCGATGAAAGCTGAAATGGCTGCAATAACAAGAAAACTTGAAGCGATAGAGAGCAAATTTTCTGCTCCTGCCCCCACCCCTGTTCTCCCCCTTCGTCCCATCTGCGCTTGTTGTTCCGATCCTTCCCACTTGACCGAAGAGTGTCCTTACAATCCATCCTCGCAAGGACAGGATCAGGTTAATGCTGCCTTCCAGCAAAGACCGAGGAATGATCCATACTCTTCCACCTACAATCCCGGTTGGAGGAACCACCCCAATTTCGCCTGGAATCAGAATCAATTCTAAGGAAACAATTTCCAAAGGGCCCCTCCACCACAACAACAAGCGCAACAACAAACTCAACATCAATATCAGCAGCCCTTCCAACCCCAACCTTTCCAAAATCAGATGAACAACTTTGCACCCAACAATTCTTTTCCACCAAACAACTTTGTTCCGTCAAACAACGATAAGGTTTCCTCGCTCGAACGAAGTCTGGAGGCGTTTGTTAAACAATCGACTCAATCCACCGCCAACATCCAGTCTTCCATTCAATCCTTAGTGCAACACACTGCCGCACACGGGCAAAGCATCAAGACCATCGAGGCCCAGATTGCACAGCTGAACGCGGCCTTAAGCGAGCGAGAGAAGGAGAAGCTCCCGTCCCAGCCACTCCCAAATCCCGGTCACCCACATAATGCACATGTTTCTCTTGAACAACAGAACCATAATGTGAGTGCCGTGACCACACTGAGATCGGGAAGGATGCTGCAAAACAACATTGGCAAACGGATCAACGATGACACCCCGGCCGCTTCTTCTTCTTCTTCTTCTTCTTCTTCTTCTTTTTCTTCGTCTTCTGAGCCTATTCTCCGTTCTTCACAAGGCTCTCCTTCCTCTTCTTCTGCTCTGAACGGACCCACTTCTCACTCCACGAAAACACCTATTCTGGGATCCGTTCCAACTCCACAATCTCCTCCTCCAGCATTAGACTCAACCAATTTTCAAAATGTTCCATTTCCAAACCGGTTGAGGTCTAACAAACAAAATCCACAAATGGAGAAGATTTTGGAGTTATTCAAGTAAGTTAACATTAACATTCCTCTTTTAGATGCTGTCCAACAAGTCCCGTCCTACGCGAAAATCTTAAAGGACTTGTACACGAAAAAGAGAAAGTCTCAGGTACCCAAGAAAGTTTTCTTGGCTAGTGCTGTGAGTGATGCCCTTACCCAATCTTTACCACAAAAACGGAAGGACCCTGGCTGTCCTACGATTTCAATTACCATTGGGGATAAGAACATCAACCGTGCACTATTAGATCTTGGTGCCAGTGTTAATCTGCTTCCGTATTCAGTATACGAGCAATTAGGCGTCAGAGAGCTGAAACCCACGCACTGCACTCTCCAAATGGCCGACCGATCGATCACCCATCCTAGGGGTGAGCTAGAGGATGTGTTAATCAAAGTCAGGGACTTCATATTCCCCGTTGACTTCATTGTATTAGATACACAACCTATAGCTAACCCCCGGAATCAAATTCCGGTGATACTCGGTAGCCCATTTCTCGTAACCTCAAATGCTGTGATCAATTGTCGCAATGGTTCGATGAACCTCTCTTTTGGAAATATGACGATTGAACTCAACATTTTTAGGTTAGGGAATCAGCCCGCCGAACCTAATGCTCATATACTGGACGTCTTCTCGATCCAGGAGATCACCCCAGAAGAGTGTGAATTCGAGGAGTTTCTGTTTGATCACGATAATCTTGACGCCACTAGTGCGTTTCTCTTCGAACCTGTTGCTGTTTCTGCGCCCGACAACGACTACGAGTGTTTCACGTTCTCAAACGATCTTAGCTGCGCACAACCCGAGTTTGAATCCTTCGACTTTCCGGATGAGTTACCTGAACCATCCAACTCAGTTGCCTACACTCGTTTTGAACCTTTGCTGGAGTCCTTTGAGTTCGAGACCTTTGCACCAATCTTGCCTTCCATCGTTTCACCTCCAATGCTCGAACTCAAGCCTTTGCCATCTCACCTTAAGTACGCTTACTTAGGTGAGAACGAGACCCTCCCTGTCATCATCTCGGCTTCTCTAGCTCCCGAGCAAGAGAAAGCCCTTCTCGCGGTCTTGCACAGCAACAGGCAAGCTTTTGGCTGGTCCATGGCGGACATCAAGAGGATTAGTCCCCTGATCGTTGAGCATCACATTCATCTGATGGATGATACCAAACCAGCCCGGGATCCACAAAGACGTCTCAATCCAGTCATGAAAGAGGCTGTGAAGAAGGAGATCGTAAAATGTCTAGATAGTGGTATCATTTACCTTATCTCTGATAGCCAGTGGGTTAGCCCCATTCATGTTGTGCCCAAGAAGTCGGGCATCACGGTCATCACTAACGAGGCGAACGAGTTAATCCCTACTCGCACCCAAACTGGGTGGCGAGTATGCATTGATTACAGAAAACTCAACGCCGCAACGCGGAAAGACCACTTTCCGCTACCCTTCATTGTCCAGATGCTTGAACGATTGGCCGGACACGAGTACTACTGCTTTCTTGATGGCTACTCCGGCTATAATCAAATTCCCATCGCCGAAAAAGACCAGGACAAGACCACTTTCACTTTTCCCTTCGGCACGTTTGCATATCGACGCATGCCCTTTGGGTTATGCAATGCGCCCGCTACCTTCCAGCGGTGTATGATG
Organism: Agapanthus africanus; assembly: GCA_030015575.1. Classification (NCBI taxonomy): domain Eukaryota; kingdom Viridiplantae; phylum Streptophyta; class Magnoliopsida; order Asparagales; family Amaryllidaceae; genus Agapanthus; species Agapanthus africanus. Next base: position 295,831,229 of record JASDDO010000022.1, on the reverse strand, counting down.
GGAATTTTCTCGGACATGGTGGAAAAATTTCTGGAGATTTTCATGGATGACTTCTCCATCTTCGGCAATTCCTTCAATGAGTGTTTGTTGCATCTTGACGCTGTCCTTACCCGATGTAAGGACAAGAATCTCACTTTGAACTGGGAGAAATGCCACTTCATGGTGCGCGAAGGTATTTTCTTAGGACATATCATCTCGCAAAATGGCATAGAGGTTGACAAAGCAAAGATTGAGGTCATTTCCAATCTGCCTCCTCCCCGATGCGTCAGAGATATCCGAGCCTTCCTTGGCCATGCCGGTTTCTATAGACGGTTCATCAAGGACTTTAGCAAGATTGCTAGGCCCTTGACTCTTTTGCTGGCCAAGGATACGCCATTCGACTTCAACTCGAGCTGTGTGACTGCATTCGAGTCATTGAAACGCTCACTCACTTCTGCTCCCGTTCTTTCTTCATCTGACTGGACGCACCCATTTGAGATTATGTGTGATGCATCCGACTTTGCCATTGGTGCTGTCCTTGGACAACACATCAACAAGATGCCGCACGTAATCTATTACGCGAGCCGAACCCTGAACGACGCCCAACTCAATTATACAACAACTGAGAAGGAATTCTTGGCTGTTGTATTTGCTTTAGAAAAAGTTCAGGCCCTACCTCATCGGTTCTCCAGTCATTGTCTACACTGAACATTCTGCTCTACGCCATCTTTTTGCGAAGAAAGATGCAAAATCTCGGTTAATACGTTGGATCCTCTTGCTTCAAGAGTTTGACCTTGTCATTAAGGACAAACGAGGATGTGAAAACGTAGTTGCCGACCATCTCTCACGACTTCCTTCTTCGCCTTCGCTTCCAATTCCGATCAACGACGTTTTCTCGGATGAACAGCTCTTGACAGTATCGTGCGAACCCTGGTTCGCAGATATTGTGAACTATTTGGCCACGGGATTACTACCGACCGAATGGTCAAGTCAGGACAGACTTCGCTTCTTATCCCAAGTAAAACACTTTTACTGGGACGAACCCTACTTGTTCAAGTACTGTCCCGACCAGATTATTCGTCGGTGTGTCCCTGATGAGGAATTCAAGAGTGTGCTGTCGTTTTGCCACGACCAAGCATGTGGTGGGCATTTTGGGCCCAGAAAGACAGCTGAGAAGATCTTGCAATGTGGTTTCTACTGGCCACAACTCTTCAAAGACGCTCATGACTATTGCAAGACTTGCTCCCGGTGCCAACACATGGGCCGGATATCCCGGAGGAACGAGATGCCGCTCCAACCGATCTTGGTTGTGGAGATTTTCGATGTTTGGGGGATAGATTTCATGGGGTCGTTTCCCAGCTCTTTCGGGAACTTGTACATCCTTCTAGCTGTTGATTACGTCTCTAAATGGGTCGAGGCTGTGCCCAGCCGGACTAACAACAACAAGGTTGTTGTTAGGTTCCTTAAAGAAAACATTTTCTCCCGGTTTGGGCACCCCCGAGCGATCATTAGCGACAATGGGAGTCATTTCTGCAACAAGACTTTCGAGGCCTTGATGCGGAAGTATTCCATTAATCATAAGCTCTCTACGCCCTACCACCCCCAAACCTGCGGGCAGGCCGAAGTTTCAAATCGGCAAATCAAGCAGATACTGGAGAAGACGGTTTCCAAGAACTGTAAGGATTGGTCGCTGAAACTCACTGATGCCCTTTGGGCATTTTGAACCGCTTATAAGACCGACCTTGGCATGTCTCCCCATCGGCTTGTGTACGGAAAAGCCTGCCACCTACCTGTCGAAATAGAGCATCGCGCATTTTGGACGATAAAGGAGCTGAATCTGTCTCTCGAGGATGCGGGCAGCCATCGGAAGCTGCAGTTGAACGAACTAAGCGAGCTTAGGGATGAGGCTTACGATAACGCGGTTGTCGTTAAGAATCGAACGAAAGTGTTTCACGATAAACACCTTTTGCGCAAAACCTTCGTACCTGGTCAGCAGGTACTGCTTTACGACACCCGACTTCATTTCCATCCAGGAAAGCTCAGATCTCGCTGGAAAGGGCCGTATTTTGTGCGGAATGTGTATCCGCAGGGCGCTGTGGATTTGGAAAATCCAAAGGACGGTTCACTTTTTAAAGTAAACGGACACCGATGCAAACCGTACCTTAGCGTCGAACCAACAGAGGAGCTCCTGTTCTTACAGGAGCCGGTTTACCCTGAATGATCTTCCTCTGCCTACCTCCAAACTTCGGTTATCCAGCCAAGAACAGTGGACACTGTTCCAAATAAGTTTGGGGGTATGTACAAACCATTTTGTATATATTTGTGTATATTCTTTTTCTTTTTTAAAAAAAAAAACAAAAAACACATAAAAATTTGTGTATCGCTAACCGACAATTTTGACCCTTCAAATGATCTCTTCATGCAACGACAGTGAGGACACTGTCCAGTTTAAGTTTGGGGGTACACTCGGTACGCATTTCTTACCTTCGCATTCATATGTATATTTTGCATCTGCATATTAAATCCATAAAATCCATAAAAATCTGAAAATTTTCTAAAAATATAAAAACTTTTTTGTCAAATTAGCTTGTGGAAGAACTCTGATTCAACATTCGACGGTTTTTGTTTAAAAAAATAGGAATAACTAAATCTTATGTTTGGATTTTGAAAACCTGAAAGATAACTCTCCTTTGAAGTTAACTATAGCTGATATACGTCTTTACATCACACTACACGTGTCGTGAATTTTGGGAATTAGATGACAAGTCTTTCATGTTTAAACTTTTAAACAGATAAATGATTTTCTGAGGATCAAATAGGTTTGTTCTGAAATAAGTAATGTCAAGAATAGTTTATGAAGTAAAGCGAATATGAAGGAATGTTATTGATGCCGTAATTGGAGCTAAGTCTGAAAAATAACCCATCTGAAACTTGATTTGAATGATTACACACCAAACCCACTAAACACGTCTTTTATCCAAAAAAAATAATTGAACTGCCGGTTATATCTCTGTTCGTATTAAATCATCTGAATTTCACGCCAAACTGTCTTTTGTTTTTGAACCTTGGTAACTTGAGTAATTAAGTCCGCTGGGGTGTTTCTACACCTAATGCCCTAAAACCAACTGGTTTGGGTGCATTGGCCCAAAGCTCGCTAAGAAGCCTAGAAAGTCCAGGTTAAAACAAAGTCAAGCAAGTGTTCTCTCCGAGTTAAAATTCCTAACGGTTCGTTGTGTGAGAATAATCTTGATAAAAGACAGGCTTTTATAAAAATTTTAGCGGAGATATGAAGGTTTTATTCTATGATAAAGACTATTGCACGTTCACAGAGGTGTGTATGAAATGAAAACAAGAAAAAGGTGGAGTGAAAAATACGACTTAGTTTCCTATTAAGGAAGATTGAATTTCTGAAGTTGAAACCTTACTGGAAAACGAAACTTGAAAAATTCTTAACTCTTTATAAAACTTATGTGATCCTTTTAAAATTGTTATCTGGGCTTTATTGTGCGACATGATGACTTTAATCGATCCTTCTGGAACTTAACGACACTATTTGCACTGCACGTAAAGACATATAAAATCAGTAGTTAAATAAGAAGCGAGGTGTGAAAAATAAAGGTTCGATAGTCTAGACTTAGGATTATAGAATTGTTATTTTCTGAAACAAAACTTTAGGGTTTGAATCTTAGTTATTTTACAAAACCAACTTGACCGGATTTTGTGGGTAGTATCCGCTGAAAACCCTCAGGAGACAACACTCCTCCTACTAGGGACACCTAGAGGTTTAACGGCTTGTTGCACATGCTCAGTGCAATCGCGTTCCCTGCGAAAGTGAGGTTAGGAAATTTTTTGTGAATAAATGGGCTTTGCTCGGGACGAGCAAATGATAAGTTTGGGGGTATTTGTTCATATCAGATTTTTGCATTTTCATACCGCCCAATTTTTGTCACATTGCATATCAGTAGATACTCTTGAGCCGTGTTTGCTAGTCAATTGCAGGATACAGGTTCTCGGTTCTAAAACGGTGAAATTCATGGAAAACACGAAAAAATCCGGGTTCCTGCCAACCACAGATAAAACACGGTCTCCGCTCTTCATCCGTATGTTGCCAGATACCAGTTTAGGAAGACAAAATGTCAAATCAATGTCGTTTTCATGCACAAGGCTCAATGGCAGCACAAGATCCAAGAAATCTACGCGGAGCTCGAGGAAATCTTGACAAAAAGTCCACTTCAAAACACCTTTCCCTCAACAGAAATTCTGGAAGAAATGTGGAAGTATTTTCAGAAAATACATGCACCAGACAAGAGGGGACAGAAGACCAGGAAAGTACCAAGAAGCCCACACCCTAACTCTACAGTAGTGCGGCGGATCCGCGGCCAATAGGGGGTCTAGGCCGCGGATCCGCGGCCGTACTGGCGCCGTTGGAGGTCAAACTTCAGGGGTAGAATTGTCTTTTCATTTTTGTTCTGGTGGTTGCCCTAGGTTTTCATTTTTCAGCCTATAAATAGCCCAGAACTTTGTGAAGGAAAGGGTCCATTCTTGTATTTTCATTTTGCTAGGTTTAGTTGTGTTTCTTCTTCCTCTTCTCACCTCTTCTCCATTGAAACTTGTAGTGAGCTTGTGGGTGAAGAGTGATGAATAAAGAAGAACCGTTTATTATCATGCTTGTCTCATTATCTTGTTAATTGTTGTAATTTTAATTTGTTAACTAGTTGTTGTTATTTCTTGTGTTTCTTTCTTCTCTCTTTTTCTTTATCATTAAAACGACCATGATGCTTACGCTCGATCCTCGCCAAGGTGAGGTCGCAAATAGCTAGTCGTATTCTTCTAATCTCTTTCTTTCTATCTTCCTCTTTTGTTTTGTTTTATTTTCCCGTATCATGATGTGCGAGTAGTTCATCCTTGTTAGGGTAGGATAAGGGAAGTTTGAGAGAAGGAAATCTCTCTCACTCTTTCCTTGCCCAACAGCTTAATTCGACTCCCGTTAATTGAACCACAATCCGCTTCTTACGGCACCCTATCCTACATGATAGCGGTGATTCCGTAGTGAGACCGGTTGTGGTTGAATTAACCGGAGGTTATGGCTAAGAGCCAAGAACGGACGGACAAGCACCAAAAGGAAGAACTTATGCGTTGGAAAGCCTAGCTTATACTCGCAAAGTCCTTCCTAGTCGTGCTAATCCCCGTTGTTGCCGATTACCGTAACACCGATATTAAGAGGGGCAACGAAAGATGTGGAGATTCCTAGCTTAAACTAACCTAATCCTAACCCTAACAAGCTCTCTTTAAATATCAACTCAACACTTAGATAACCACAACAAAATCTGAAAAACCGGACTTAACTCGTTAAAGCACATAGAAAAAGATTCCCATCTCCCTGCGGACGACCCGTACTCAACCGGCTAGCTACAAGCGAAACCGTCTTGATTGCGGTATTTAAACTAAAACTTGAACACGCAGAATCTCTAACAATCAGTGGCGCGCAGCGCAGCGCAGAGCGTAGCTGCGCTAGCGCACCTATGTTAGACACACGGCGCACAGCGCAATCGCGCTAGCGCACCTGTGTCTGACATGTGGCGCGCAGCACAGAGCGCAGCGCAACCGCGCTAGCGCACCTGTGTCTGACACATGGCGCGCAGCGCAGAGCGCAGGATCTGAAGCGTTGCTTCAACTTTTTAAATTTTAAATTTTGAAACAGAGCTTTGCTCTGATGGGGTGCGCTGCCTAGGGCGCTGCGCTCCAGGCGCTGGCGTGTTTGTTTTTGACACGTGGCGCGTAGCACGCAGAATCTGAAGCGTTGCTTCAATTTTTGAATTTTGAAATTCAAAACAGAGCTTTGCTCTGATTGGGGGAAACAGTGGTTTCATTGCAGCATGACTATCAGTGTTATCTCTTTTTTTATTGGATTTTTATGTTTGTAGGTTAACTAGAAAGCCTTTATGTGACTATGGAAGGATCTTTTCTTACCGTAGGTAGCTCGGTTGGCCTTCATTACTCTCTGAATTTCATAATTTTGGGAAGCGGGGCGTGACATTAACTCCTTGGGCCGGGTTCTTGGGCTCTTGATTGGGTTTTATCTTGGGCTTCAATTTGAGCTTAGGAACTTCCATAAAAAAACAACAATCTCCTCCTGATTTAAATTCCTCATAATCTCGACACTTTTTTGAAAACTTTGGACTGCTCTCATCGCCGTCGTGCGTTCATCAATCAACTAGGCATATCAAGTCTAAGTACTACTAGAACTCAATATTTGGAACCATCTCCATAAATACAACTGTCAGATTCTAATGGGTACCAACCTTCGTAAGAGCCTCCACCGTCTTCCCGTCCTCCAAAACGAACACTCTCCTCTCCTGTGGAACACGAAATACCAACAATTTCCGCAAATACATGGTCTTCCTAACCGCCTCCAAGACCGTTAATAACCATGCCTCCCCCGTTGATGCTGCGATAATAATTTGAAATATCGATCTACCTAGCTTTGCATCCGTGCCCAACATTTAACCCGTCCTGGACCTCCATCTATCTCCATCATCAACTATCCTTGATAATGACACCAATCCGAAGTGTGTCACTGAATGAGAAGACACGGGCTGAGTCATCTCCCTTCCATATCGAGCGAGAACCTGCTCGATACACTGATGCAATCGACGCAACTCACTATCCATGACAATATCCATGTCACGAATCTCCCATGTAGACTTTCCGTCGAACTTCCGATCCCGTATCCTCGAAACTTCGTCTCTAGCCTCTCCCATGCATCTAAACCTCATAGGCCTCCGCAGAACTGACTGTACCGGACTCTCCATCTGAATCGAAGTATCGACCACTTCATCTATATCTGTAGCCTGGACTGAAGCCTTGAACACCACCTGGCTCGGTGGCTATGGTCTCTGCTCACCATCTGCCTGAGTCTGTTTTCTCCAAGACATTGCAGACTCAATGTCTATAACATGTTGGTTGATTACTCAATCCTTAGTACCAGGACACCACGACCTGTACCCTTTTGCTCCGTATCGAGAATCTTGAATCCCTGAGTAATTCTTAGCCCCTCCAGTCCATACCTCATCCAGAATTTTCTTCTCTACCGCCGTTGATGGTGATCGATCGATGAGATACTCGACAGTAGATAGGGCATCCACCCGAAACTCTTTCGGAAATCCAGTCGTAAGCAGTAAATACATGTTCTTCCCAAACACCGTCCGAACCATCTGAGTTGCTCCATCAATATACTTAGGATCATAAGTGGTGTGATGCACAATCCTCCCTGACTAGCAGAACCCTCCATCATGATCGAAACGAAGAACCTTCATGCGCCTTCTGAGCTGCTTTTTCACAACAGCCTTTCTGAAAATCTCAACACTCTAGATCTTCGGCTTAAGAATGTACACCCATAACCTCCTTGAGAATTCATCAATGAAAGAACCATGATGCCTGACTCCACCTCGTGAACAAACCAGTGCCAGAACCACATCTGTTTTCTTCCCTTGAACATAGTCCTCCCGAAAATCTCTCATGTCCATCTCTACACCTCCAAGTGACCGCCTCTTTCGAAGCCCCTCCAAACTTGCCTCGCCAATATGGCTCAAACGTGAACGCCACGCCTTGACGGAGTCTGGACCACTTGAATTAATAGAAGCTCTAGCAACATCTCCTACGATCATCGGTCCCTGAAGAAAATATAGGTTCCTCACTGTAACATTTCAGAAACATAAAATATTATTTTTGGGAATTTTTATAATTAAATAATAAATATTATGAATATTTTAATATTGCGGTATAATTAAATACCGATAAATTGGGAAATATTTGGAAAATTATAGAAATTACTAAAAAGAGGGTGTTTTATATGATTTAAGCATATTATAAATTCTTATGATTTATTTTATTCCATTTTTAATGCTAATCGCAATTAAATATCGCTAATCTTGCATTAATCCGGTTTTGTGCATGACATGCACCATTTCATGTTACAAACCTTATTATTTTCCTTTTATGTGACCATGGCTTTATTTGGGGTTTTCATTTGTTTTTAAAGTGAAAAGAATAGAAAAGAAAAGAAAAGAAAAGAAAAGAGTAAACAATGAGGGATAGGCAAGAGAGAGAAAGGAGAGAGAGGGTGAGGGGTCAACCTTGGCATGGCTCTCATTTGTTTTTCCCTTCATCTCTTCATTATTTTCCTTCTCCTCTCCTCTCATGGCTGCCCTCTCCTTCATCCCCCTCTACCTCTTCACTACAACACCCAAAACAACTCAAAACTTCATCTCCCTTTCACAAAAAAACATGCACAAGCTCCCCATATGCACTTTGGACCAAGAAAGCATGGATTTTGAAAACTTGGGGCAACTCAAGAAAGTTCTTGTGTCACGACCTGAAATAGCACCGTGACTGGCCCTTGAATCATATAAAATCTATAGGACCCCATCTAATTCAAGTAAGCCAAAAGCCTAGAAATCTAAAACCATTTTAGAGAAATGTTTTATTAAAATAAGCAGAATATGCATTTTAAAATCACAAGTCTTTTTTGAAAATTTCAGCAGAGTTTCCTTTATAAATACTGGCCCCGAATGGGGTACAACATGATAAATACATACATGAATGATAAAAGGCATCCCCAAGCGGGAGCTAGCTCTTCGTCAATCGACGGCCACAACCACGCAAGCAATATAATATACAACGCCGAAGGGCGAGGATCAAAACTGAAAGGAAAATTCAAAAACAATATGAAAACCCATAATAATACAACGCGCGACTCTAGGTCGAAAGAATATACATCACTGGTCTCTAAGTCTGAATAAATATACAAGTTTGGTTGATGGAGTTTCTAGATACAACTGAATAAAATAAAGTATAATGGTGGTCACGATACAAGTGAACCCACCTACCAAAGCAATCACCCGGAATAGAAGCAATGTGCCAGCAAAGCCGTAACGAAACCTGTACGGCAAAACCTGCAAGAAACTGTGGCATAACGGGGGTGAGTTCCCAACTCGTGAGTAGAAAACATCACCGAACAGAAATCGTATGTATGACTCATCCTGGGTAAATACAATCAAATATATATATATAATCCTCAAATGATAAAGTCTGAAGCATGATAAGATGGAAAGGATAAACATCTATATATAACTGTAATCCCATGTGCTCGTGTTAGTGTCTCTGGTAGCAATATATCATGTATATGAAGTATGAATGTAATGTAATGAAATGAGTGAGACAACTGTTTTCTTTTATTTAATGAGATTTCTGTATGTATATAAATCGAGTATCATCAATGAAATCAACAGAGGAATCCGTGTTAAGCATCGACACAAAACATAAACCCCAATATCTCAGGCTCCGGCTACCCTTGTTTTAAACGTTTCGTGTCATATCAGACACGTAGGTAAATACTGAGACTATAACTCCCTTTTTGGAAATCCCTCCGATAACTATCAATGCATACAAAATATATCCAGGTACTGTCCTCTGACTAGTCCTGCTAAGTACGAAACAAATAGTAAATATCATAAAAATGTACTGCTCCAAAATCAATCCTAAAACGTACATAAGAATGCCACGTGCGTCTGGTATGCATGGAAATCAAAATCAATGAAAGTGTCATACCTGTGCATAAAACAACATCTAAGTGCAACGGGTGTACAAGAAACACCTGTCAGAGGCAACGGTGTGCCTGACAGCAAAATCAGGTGCATCAGATATGCACGAAGAATCTTGATTTAGTGCATCTGGCGTGCACCCAAATCGTATCTCATAACATGCGCCCAACATCTGCGAAAATCCAAATCAGGTGCATCCATCATGCACGAATAAAATCTAAATTATGTGCATCAAACATGCACGAAATCATGAAATCCGATATCAAGCACCGAACATGCGCAAATTCCAATCCAAGCGCGTCAAATATGCGCAAGAATCCAATCAGGTGCACAAGGTGCACAAAACAAATATCATGTATCACAATCAAAATCCATATCTCAAATGATATCAAATCGTAGTCCAGTGCAACTGCGGTGCACAAATACGTATTAATGCACTGCAAGCATATGTGAACTATACCGAGTGCAAAAACCAAATCTTGTGCGTACCATATGCACAAAATCAACTCAACTGTATAAAATCCATGAAGTCATAAACATGTGCAGCCAAGGCACAAAACGATATCAAGTGCAATAACTGTGCACAAATCCTAAATCAACACAACGGTGTATAAGTATATCTCAAGTGTAATAACTATGTACAAAATATAAATACCCAGTAGGTGCAACCATGGCGCACGAAAACAAATATCATGAAACTCGGTCATCACACTACTACAAATAAGGGTTGCCCCTACGGATTTATCGGTAGGGGCAACTCACTGCCCCTACGGATATGTACGTAGGGGCGAAAAAAGACCCCGTAGGTGCAAAGGCCGCAGGTGCAAGTTGAGGCCCTGAACTTGCCCCTACGGACAAATTCAAGCCCCTACGGATATATCGGTAGGTGTTATAGCCCCTACGGAGTACCCCGTAGGGGTAATAAAATCATATATGTAATTTTTTTTGAATATATTGTATATACCTACGGATATATCCGTAGGTCCTTTTTCTACCCCTACGGATACCTCCGTAGGGGATATAAAGTAGCCCCTACGGATAAGTCCGTAGGGGCCACTCCCAACACCCTGCACTGAGATCGGGGGGAAAAATATCAGGAAACCTGATATTTTGCCCCTACGAATTTATCCGTAGGGGATAAACAGTGGCCCCTACGGACATATCCGTAGGGGCACCCCCAACACCCTGCACTGATATCAGGTGGGAAAATATCAGGTTTCCTGATAGTTTGCCCCTACGGATAACGCCGTAGGGGCAACGTATGTACCTACGGCTTAATCCGTAGGTACATATTGTCTGTATTTTTTTTAAAAAAATGGGCTGCTAGATTTTTTCCCGCCCTGTGCACAATACTATATACATCAATCAAATCATATATTGCAGTATTCATAATCACATCTCACGCATATATATAATATACAAAAGAAACCCAAAAACTGAATATGATATAAATACAAACCAATATCAATATCGTTTCAAAATGTAGTACAATGTGATATAAATACATGTTTCAAAAAATAAGAACCAAAAAGCTACCCTAGTTCGGTCCAGCTCCACCTCCGAATAACGTTAGAATAACGCGCGCCTGCTCCTCGGTCAATACACTCTGCAATGCTACATATAAGGGAGTCTGAGCGGCATGTGGAGCTGGCGATGTGGTCTGCGCAGCCGTCGTCGAGGTAGTCGCTTGCGGAGCCGCGGCTGCGGGAGTCTGAGTGGGCGGTGGAGCTACAGGAGCTGTCTGCGGAACCGCAGCCGATGTAGTAGCTTGCGGAGCCGCAGCCGAAGGAGATGCATGTGGAGGCTCGGCCGATCTACCCTGTCGCGTCTGGACATAACGTGTGTAAGAAGCGTGTAAGAACTGTGTATTATTCGAATTCGTTTCATTATTAAGTTATTTCGAAACCCTGTTTGGATATCTAGTTTGGAAAAGCGTTGTTTATTTTAATTACATATGTATGTATGATTAATCAAACTTAAGTCTAAAACCAAATAAGCTCAAGCTACGTACTAATTATGGATATGTTGATATGTATATAATATGAAATGATATTTTACTATAAAGTAGTATACATACCAGCATCTCCTTCAACTCCTGAACGGTGGCCCTCAAGCTATCCAGTTCCTGATGGACATGCCGGTCACTGGAGACGGAGGAAGTAACCGCCGGGGTGGAGTCCAACCTCATATGGGCCCTGCTAGGGCCCAATCCCCGGCCTCTCTCCCAACCTCCGTGGTGCCCTCCGTGTGCGGCGTCCAAAACTGGGGTCAGCAGCCTCGGATCGTTCTGTCCGGTAAAATCGATCCCCGAGGCCTGGGCCTGCTCAACCACCCGCTCCTACACCCACATTAAGTAGTAAAGTATAGGTATAAAATTTAAACTTGAACCTTCCAAAACTAAAATTTCAAATTTGGGTAGAAAAAATATTAACACTTACGCAGTACTCCTGGGTAGCGACGTCGGGACATCGAAGCTCGCCCGTGGCGGGATCTGTCGAGGTGCCGTGGACGGCAAGATATGCGGACAGCACGCTCGGTGTACCACCTGACGCCACGGTCCGAGATGTCTGCAATATTAGAAAGTAACTCTTAATATTAGAAATATTAGAGAATAATTCTTAATATTGCAGAATATTAGAGAATAACTCTTAATTTACCGATAACTCCATGGCTCGAGTAATGTTCCTCGAGCCACCTGTGTAAGTGGGGCGACCCCTCTTCGCCGACTTCCTGTTCTCCGTATTCTGAGCGGCCTGTTTCTGCACAACGCATTAACATTTAGTTTTCTAATTAAGAAACACAGAGAAATAAATTATATCATAAATAATGAATTAAATTTAAAATACATACTTGTTTGCGTTCGGAGTTTAAATAAGCGCACAATAGAGGCCATGTCTCTACGTCGACTCTCGCAAACGCCGGAGTAGATAGGAGGGCCGCTCTCTCTGCCTTGGGAGTCGCTATCCACAGGGAGTAGCAGTCGGCCTTCAGCTCATTCCTGTTGTATCGGACCTTGGCCTGCATGTTCTTCATCAGGCCATTGTACAGAGTATGAAGGTCGAGCACCCTCCCCGAGTGATCAGGGTCGGCTACAGGTTGAAAATCGTAATCCAACTGAAAATACAAAAAAAAACATTGTTATTAGATTGCAAGTGTTAATAATAAATATATTGGATAGATCAAATGAAAATATATATTAATACATACCCGAGCCTGATCAAAGAAGAGGGCGAATGAGCGCTGGTGCTGCTCGCCCCACTCAACGTGAAGTGGATAGTTCTTCACGATCCGGCTCTCGTCCCCCAAATACCGGCCGAACCTCTCGGCATGAGGACCGGTATAGCGATAGTCAAGGGTAAAAAATAGGGGGAATGCTGCCTCCCCCCTAGCTCTATCAGGCCTCAGCCTATGGGACTGATTCGGGCCTCGAGTCCCCCTCTGGGGATGGAGAGGCTCTGCGTCTGCACGAAATATCAAGACAATCAATAATAAGACAAAGTTGTATTAAGAAATCAAGGTTAAACAAAAATTCAAGTGTGATATATACCTCCGGTGATTAGCACACGAGCCTGGGCCCGAGCAGCAGCACGAGCGGGACGATAGTTCCTCCGGTGAGGAACAACCGGGGTCCCGGACCCGGACGCATCCCATCCAACTATAAAATAAACATTGACGCTAAATCTCCATGAAGTTCATATTTATTCTATATAGCATATGTAAAATAAATAAATATTTTAAATTTATTCATACTAACCTGCAGACGATGCGGAAGGTATGGAAGCGGCAGGAGTGGCCCCTGTGGAAGGTGTGGACGCACCACCTATAATTAGACAATTAAAAATAGATTTTATAAGTAATTGCAAAAAGAATGTGTAGATCAATAATATAACGTTCTAAATCAATATGCATGAACTATAGGACATATAAACATACCCGCAGGTGCGGTGGTGTCACCACCTACAGCTAGACAATAATAAAAATTGCTAAGTAAGAGCAAAAGGAATGTGTATATTTATGATATAGCATTCTAAATCAATATACATACACTATATGATATATAAACATACCTGGAGGAGCGGGGGTGGCCTCTGTCCCAGATGTGGACGCAGGACCAACAACTAGACAATTAAAAATAGATTTTATAAGTAATTGCAAAAAGAATGTGTAGATCAATAATATAACGTTCTAAATCAATATGCATGCACTATAGGACATATAAACATACCCGCAGGTGCGGTGGTGTCACCACCTACAGCTAGACAATAATAAAAATTGCTAAGTAAGAGCAAAAGGAATGTGTATATTTATGATATAGCATTCTAAATCAATATACATACACTATATGATATATAAACATACCTGGAGGAGCGGGGGTGGCCTCTGTCCCAGATGTGGACGCAGGACCAACAACTAGACAATCAAACATTGACAATATAAGTAATTTTGACATAAACATGCATGAATATCTGTAATATTACATTGAAAATGGATATGCGTGCAGTATACCTGGAGGTGTGGCAAAATCCACACGGAAGGAGGCATCCGAAGGGGTCTCCGATCTGGGTGCAAGACCGGCCCTCTGAAGCTCCCTGCGGAGCTCTCCGGGAGGCAGAACCGCTCTGCCTCTGCCTCTGCCTCTGCCGCGGCTGGAGCTCCTGCCGCCCCTCGCTGCTCCCGACATCGTCATCAAATCTAGATAAACGGTTCGTGGACGCATTAGACAATCATTAAAAGTATTGACTATATATGATCTAGAGCGTAAAATGTGAAGTAATAATATAACATTACTGATAACCTTTTTCGTTTCGTGGGCGCATCATACATATCTACTTGGATTTCATCGTCGATGTCATTTCTAACCCACGTAACTTCATGATCGGTCGAAGACAACCCGTCCTTCGAAACAGAAGGTCGGAGCACTTTAAGCCTTCTCTCTTCTTCGTCCTCATCGCTGTCCTCGTATTCTGGGACATCGTAGACATCTCTAGGTTTCCATCGGCATACAACACTCCACCCCGGATGCTTCAAACACTGTGAGTAGTATACTTGGAACGCTTGGTTCGGAAAGATAAACGGATCGTCCTGACCGTAAAATCGAAGTGTGTTCACACTGGTCAATCCATATTCATCTTTCCAAGTCCCAAGACTGCTTCTTCACCTGTCTGTATCGGTTCGCGGATCGTACCAAGTACAGTGGAATATATAAAAGGGTTCTGATCGTCCGGGATAGTGGATGCCGAGTATACAATTTAAGTACCCATAGTAAATCACACCGTCCGATCCTACCGTCGCAATCCCACTATTCTGAGTGATTCTAGATGTTTCTATGTCCTTAACTTCGAATTTGTATCCAAGGACACCAAATCCTTTGTAATATGCAACCTCCATACTAGGAAATTGAGCTAAACATCTTGAATCACTCTCAAATGATGCAGAAAAGTTCGGATCGTGGATCTAACAAAACAAATTTTACGATAAATACATAACGATACAAGTTTAGATTAAAACTGATAGCAATAAAATGTAATTCGAATAACTTACATGCTCTGTGACCCAATCACAAAAATTATCCTGATGGTATTTTTCCAAACGCTCTTCGTTCCAATCAGGATGCCCCTCACGTACCTCGTTAAAATGAGTTCTGTTTTCGACAAATAATTGTGACATTAATATTATGTCATTTCATACACACACAAACACAGATATAACAATTAATCCAAAAGAACTTACTCTCTAATTTGTTCAAGACATGCGCAATTAAGCAAGATAAACCGGTATATCTTGTTGATAAACATAGTGTCTACCCTTGTATACTCGACTTTACCATATGGCCCGTCTTGAATTCTTCGTGGTCGGTTAAGCCTTGTCTCAATGTTCTCGTCCAGATAGCGGGAACAAAATGTGGTTGCTTCATCAAGAAGATAACCTTGCATGATAGAACCCTCTGGTCGATTTTTATTGCGTATATACTTCTTAAGAGTCTAAAGGTACCTAATGAGAATATGTTGAATAAATAAACACGGGCATACAGGACAAAAATAAATTTATAAATTGCGCGAAACGAAAAATTACACGTACCTCTCGACGGGATACATCCATCGATATTGTACCGGTCCGGCTAACTTCGCCTCAGTTGCAAGATGAATCGTCAAGTGTATTATGATATCGAAGAATGACGGTGGGAAAATACGCTCAAACTTGCAAAGTATCAACGCAATAGAATTTTCTAGTTTATCCAGCGTCGCAACCTCCAGTGTTTTAGCACACAACTCCCTGAAAAAACAACATAGGTCGTTGATTACTAGACCAACCGAGTCGGGGAGAGAAGTCCTGAGGGCTAATGGAAGAAGGTGCTCCACGATAACATGGTGATCATGACTTTTCAGCCCATCGATCTTGCCCTTCACAATTTTTATTTTCTTGCTGAATGATCCTGAGAAACCTGTGGGGACTTTCAAATCATGCAACACCTGCAGGAATCTTTTCTTCTCCGGTTGTGACATATGATAAGCGGCATTGGGAAGTACAAACTTGCCCGGTTTACCCGCTACCGGTTTAGGGTGCAGTTCACTTCTTATTCCCCACTCTTGTAGATCCATCCGGGCATTCATGTTGTCTTTCGATTTCCCGTCTTTACACAGAAGCAAGTTAAGTATGTGCTCTGATACTCCCTTCTCTATATGCATGACGTCCAGAAAATGACGCACTGAATTTGTAGACCAGTACGGAAGCTCGAAGAAAATGCTTAACTTGTTCCAATATTGTGGTTTGACCTGTCTCGTCGGATCCATCCCGAAGGTCACGTTATTGTAACCATCCCATTTAGCAGTCACGTCCTCTCCGGACAATGGGGATGGAGGCCCAAGAAGCTCCTGATGACCATCAAAGTGAACCGTGTCTAATCTATAGGGGTGGTTTGGAGGCAGAAAACGTCAATGGCCGCAATAACAAACCTTCCTGCTAAAATTCAAAAATTTTGATGTTGTGTGTTCATGGCAATGAGGACATGCTTTGTGACCATGTACGGACCAACCTGAAAGCATTTCATACGCAGGAAAGTCATTAATTGTCCACATTAAAGCCGCACGCAGTATGAAGGTTGTATTTGTGTTTGAATCATATGTCTCTACACCATCAATGAACAAAGTTTTCAGCTCCTCAATCAGAGGTCGGAGATAGACGTCGATATTGTTCCCCGGTGAGTTTGGTCCGTCGATAAGAAGAGGCATCATAAAGTATGATTGGTCCATAGCCAACCAAGGCGACAGATTATAAATTATCATTACAACGGGCCATGTACTGTGACTTCCAGCCATATAGTTGAATGGGCAGAAGCCATCGGCAGCCAGTCCGAGCCGGACATTGCGAGGATCGCTACTGAATATTGCGTGCCTCCTATCGAAATCCTTCCATGCCGGTGAATCTCTTAGATGGCTCATTTTTCCATTTTTGCTTGGAGGAGCACGGTGATGCCAAATCATTGCCTCGGCTGTTTTCTTGCACCTGAATAGCCTCTGTAGCCTCTGTGTTATGGGAAAATATCATGCTATCTTCACAGGTATATCAGGCTTCTTATCAGAATCTTTCGGCTTATACCTGGCCTCTCCGCATGTTGGACACTCTTTCAAATCTGAATTCTCTTTCCGGTACAACACGCAATTTTTAGGACATGCTTGAATCTTCTCGCACTTTAGACCCAAATCAGACATCATTTTCTGGGCTTCGTACCAGCTTTCGGGCACATTATTTCCCGGAGGCATAGAATCTTTCAAGAACGAAAGAAGCATTGTGAATGACTTGTTGCTCCATCCATTTAGGCACTTAATTTGGAAAAGTTGGACGAACCATGAGAGGGTGGAATACTTCGCATTCTCATAAATTGGTTTCCTAGCATCATTCATGAAATTTTCATATTTATCCGCACGCGGTCCTTGACCGGAAGGAATGTCATCTTCGGTACGAATAGATTCACCTAGGGCAGCTTCTACCATATCCTCCATTTCTTCTGATGGAAATAAATTTCCGTATCCTGCCGTATTACCGAATTCTTCTTCTTCTCCTGCCGCATTATCGTGTTCTCCTTCTTCTACCGCAGTACTGCATTCTTCTCCTTCCCCGTGATATTTCCAAGTTGAATAAAGTCTAGTAAACCCATGTATTACAATATGAAGCTCTGCCAATTCTACCTTCTGCCAGTACTTATTGCCACATCTATCGCACGGACAGAGAATCTTCTCTATTATGATCTTATTATGTGCTCGTGCAAATTCAAGGAAAGCAGCAACTCCTGCGACAAACTTAGGTTGCATACGTTGTTTCCAATCCACATACATCCAGTCCTTAACTCTGACGTACTCATGGGCCATGTTAGACTGAATAACATATAAATTGTAGGTTATGCTGACTATATTGAGAAATATAAGAACGGGATAGTTACTGACAAAGGAGAAAATCCATGTATATGCTTTGTGTGTGCGTTTGTCGTTGAAAAGAATAAATTATCGCACGATAGACGGGGACTAAGTGGCGCTTTTAGTTTCATATATGGGTATCGATGGGAATATGAAGGTTTCATATTATCATATATTGGTTTTAACCCGAACATCTCGAATCGCTCTCTGATTATGCGTTTGTATGTATGTGTTCCGGCTGTCGGGGGTAGGCTTCTATCCCATTAAGAATGTATAGAGCGAACGCCCATCACTTGTGCTTTCAACCGTTTCGAGTAAATTTCGGCAGCACCTCCCCGCTGTTCTCCGAGTACACTGTAATAGAATAGATAATCATTTCAAAGATATGAAACAACGTTGAAATGAATATCTAATCTATCTTTGTACACGGAGAACCAGCGGAAAGATATCGACGAAATATCTCAAAACGGATGAAAACACAAGTGAATGAAGGCGTTTGCTTTATACATTCTTAACTTGTCCACACGGGACAAATCTATGGGTTACCATACGATTGAATTTTCTCGTCGCGTAGACTATAC
This sequence comes from Agapanthus africanus, assembly GCA_030015575.1. NCBI lineage: Eukaryota > Viridiplantae > Streptophyta > Magnoliopsida > Asparagales > Amaryllidaceae > Agapanthus > Agapanthus africanus. Next base: position 295,812,656 of record JASDDO010000022.1, on the reverse strand, counting down.
GACGGTTGTTAGTATCGAGCTATACTGTCCGATATTTAACAACCTTCGTATAGTTCTAGGTCACGACGAGCATCGCACGTATGTTAACCGATAGACGGGGACTAAGTGGCGCTTTTAGTTTCATATATGGGTATCGATGGGAATATGAAGGTTTCATATTATCATCGAGTATCATATATTGGTTTTAACCCGAACATCTCGAATCGCTCTCTAATTATGCGTTTGTATGTATGTGTTCCGGCTGTCGGGGGTAGGCTTCTATCCCATCAAGAATGTATAGAGCGAACGCCCATCACTTGTGCTTTCAACCGTTTCGAGTAAATTTCGGCAGCACCTCCCCGCTGTTCTCCGAGTACACTGTAATAGAATAGATAATCATTTCAAAGCTGTGAAACAACGTTGAAATGAACATCTAATCTATCTTTGTACACGGAGAACCAGCGGAAAGATACCGACGAAATATCTCGAAACGGATGAAAACACAAGTGAATGAAGGCGTTTGCTTTATACATTCTTAACTTGTCCACACGGGACAAATCTATGGGTTACCATATGATTGAATTTTCTCGTCGCGTAGACTATACGACGGTTGTTAGTATCGAGCTATACTGTCCGATATTTAACAACCTTCGTATAGTTCTAGGTCAGGACGAGCATCGCACGTATGTTAACCGATAGACGGGGACTAAGTGGCGCTTTTAGTTTCATATATGGGTATCGATGGGAATATGAAGGTTTCATATTATCATCGAGTATCATATATTGGTTTTAACCCGAACATCTCGAATCGCTCTCTAATTATGCGTTTGTATGTATGTGTTCCGGCTGTCGGGGGTAGGCTTCTATCCCATTAAGAATGTATAGAGCGAACGCCCATCACTTGTGCTTTCAACCGTTTCGAGTAAATTTCGGCAGCACCTCCCCGCTGTTCTCCGAGTACACTGTAATAGAATAGATAATCATTTCAAAGCTGTGAAACAACGTTGAAATGAACATCTAATCTATCTTTGTACACGGAGAACCAGCGGAAAGATACCGACGAAATATCTCGAAACGGATGAAAACACAAGTGAATGAAGGCGTTTGCTTTATACATTCTTAACTTGTCCACACGGGACAAATCTATGGGTTACCATATGATTGAATTTTCTCGTCGCGTAGACTATACGACGGTTGTTAGTATCGAGCTATACTGTCCGATATTTAACAACCTTCGTATAGTTCTAGGTCAGGACGAGCATCGCACGTATGTTAACCGATAGACGGGGACTAAGTGGCGCTTTTAGTTTCATATATGGGTATCGATGGGAATATGAAGGTTTCATATTATCATCGAGTATCATATATTGGTTTTAACCCGAACATCTCGAATCGCTCTCTAATTATGCGTTTGTATGTATGTGTTCCGGCTGTCGGGGGTAGGCTTCTATCCCATTAAGAATGTATAGAGCGAACGCCCACCACTTGTGCTTTCAACCGTTTCAAGTAAATTTCGGCAGCACCTCCCCGCTGTTCTCCGAGTACACTGTAATAGAATAGATAATCATTTCAAAGCTGTGAAACAACGTTGAAATGAACATCTAATCTATCTTTGTACACGGAGAACCAGCGGAAAGATACCGACGAAATATCTCGAAATGGATGAAAACACAAGTGAATGAAGGCGTTTGCTTTATACATTCTTAACTTGTCCACACGGGACAAATCTATGGGTTACTATACGATTGAATTTTCTCGTCGCGTAGACTATACGACGGTTGTTAGTATAGAGCTATACTGTCCGATATTTAACAACCTTCGTATAGTTCTAGGTCACGACGAGCATCGCACGTATGTTAACCGATAGACGGGAACTAAGTGGCGCTTTTAGTTTCATATATGGGTATCGATGGGAATATGAAGGTTTCATATTATCATCGAGTATCATATATTGGTTTTAACCTGAATATCTCGAGTCGCTCTCTAATTATGCGTTTGTTGTGCATTCGTGTTGTATGTGTAACATGATTTTAAACCATTGAGATCAAGATTGATAGAACTGATCATCCTACATTACAATAGCATTCATCAACCAAAAACTATTATTGGAATGGTATACATCTATAACAATCAACAATTAAAACTACAAATATAGGATACTGATATCATAAAGCGTTATGAGACACGTCATCTGCCACGTGTCGTGATCATGGAAATCGCTAATATTGAGCATCATCAAGATTAGATTATGGTTTTGAAGCAAGTTATTGAGCATCTTGGATTGATTGTCAAGTGTTGATTTTTATTTCAACACTTGACAGAATGAAAATCATAAATACAGTTGCAAAATGTGTTCCTCACCCCCATAAAGTGGATCTTAACAATCCAGACAAGACCATCATTGTTCAAATTGCCAAGGTAGACATAATCTCAGCAGTTATTTATTGTATTGCTTGTCGCTATTCTTTTTTTTCCTTGTCCTTTCTTTCTTTCTTTTTTTGGGGGGGTGGGGGTTGTGTTTGAAAAGTTTTAACCAACTCACTGCTATTTCTAGGCAATGCAGGAATATAACTAGTTTTATCCCCCAAAAGAAAGAGCTTCAGGCTTCATGAGTCAAGCGATGTGTACGTATAATTATAGGATTTTCTTGCTAGCGGTTCATTTACAACTATTCTTTAGTCTATATACCTAGCATCTGCTACTAGATATTACATCTTGCATCAACACCCTGCATGTTAAAATCAAAATCGATTATTTTTTTCTTGATCTTTTTCTGATTTTCTACCATCTGTGTCGAGTAAATTATGATTAACATTGTATTTGTCAACTAATCAGAAGAGCCATTCAACCAGCCCCACCGTAACCCTAACCCCAGCCCCACTACCGTAACCCTAACCCCAGCCCCACCCCAACAGCAGCCGAACCACAACCCTAACCCTACCCCGACCCCGACCCCGACCGCCACCGCGACCCCTGCCCAACCCTAACCCCAGCCCCACCCCAGCAGCAGCCGAACCCCAACCCTAACCCTACCCCGACCCCGACCCCGACCCCGACCCCGACCGCCACCACGACCCCTGCCCAACCCCAACTCTCGCGCGCGCAACCCAGACCCAGCCATGAACCCTAAGCCCAAAATAATCCAAAAATGCTTTAATTTACCTCGAGATTTATACCTGAACGGCTGCTGGTGGGCTGGAGCGACGACGGTGGCGATTTGGCGACGAAACCGGCGGTGGTGACGAAACAGGCGCTGGCGATGATGGTGGCGACGAAACCGGCGGTGGCGACGAAACCGGCGGTGGCGACGACGGAGGCGATGGTGGCGACGACGGAGGTGATTTGGGGTTTTTTCTCGCGCGCGATTGAGAGAGAGAGAGAAAGTGAGCGTAGGCGATCGATCTGGGGTATTGGTAAATAGATATTTACTTGCCCCTACGGATATAACCGTAGGTCCTTTGTTTGCGGCTCCATAGAGGCAAACACCAAATTAAGAATTAATATTTTTATTCTGGGAGGTCGGTGCCCGTAGGGGCAACCTTTTAGCCCTACGGATTAATCCGTAGGGCCAAGTAAAATCCGCCCCTACGGATATTTTCATCCGTAGGGGCAACCCCCTATTTTACTAGTGTCAACACTCAATCATGCGAATAGATCGCCCAAAATACCGAAATCAAGTATGGCAGAATAGTCCTGCTCAAGCACATCCTCTAAGAATCTCTGGCCAACTGTCATGGTCACTCATAACATGTCTCGTCGACAATGACGAACTCTGGCCTGCTGGTGTGCATAAAATGACCACTCCTAGGTCCAAGTCTTCTCGTGCATTATTCCAGAAAGGTCCTGTCGAGGTCTCTCCCAAAATCTCATTTCTGCCGAACTGCCCGGAAGTTATCATCTTTTACTATATCTTTTTCTTGTTCCAGAACGGCTGCATACTCATCGCGACTCTTTTTGGAAGATAAATCCATAAACAACGCCTCTGCATGCATGTCACATCTCTGATGTCGGCGGAGTGGAATATCATCTCATCAAGATCTCCTACGAACCTCTTACTCCACTTTTTTCTAATGTCGACTGCTTCAGACTAGTCTCTTCGTGGCTGCATGGACTGCGCTCCAACGGTTATACTCGTATCTGGAATCTCCCAAGCAATGCATCCCATCACATGATATCCGATTGAAGTCGAACCATTCGATCGATTCATCAAAACCTCATAATCCCCTAAGAGCTCAATATCTTGGGTACAATTTAATAGTATCGAGTACATGCCGCAGTACCGGTCGACCAGCCGTAGAAGGGCAAACCCAAGCCTCACTAATGGCACCACGGAACTGCCGCAAACCCTAAGGTTCAAAGGCTTTCACATGGTCATTATGTCGAGTTAGGGTTTCATTCTTTTAGAGGGTCTATATAATTGCTTTCATGTCTTTCCGAATACTTTAAACTTGGAATATGGGTTTCTGACATTCGATCACCTCTATCGACTCTCAATATACCTGCGTGAAGTTGTCTCTAGCTGGAATCAATCTATCCGATGACCTCGCATCGGGGTAAGAGAATGAACCACATGTCCTAGTCATTCATCCTTAGGTGACTAGCGACCTGCTATTATATCTCTAAGTACAACTCGTACTGCAATAGCTCCAACATCTGGGGTAAAATCTCGTCATTCGCAGCAACAACTAGCTTATTCGTCTGCACGCTGAACAGTGCCTCAATCATCATGAATAAGCGATACATCAATGGTCACTAAAAATCTGGCTGGCCTCTATTAGTGGGTCAATCCTCTGGTGCAATCTGCACGTCTGAGAAATCTCATAACAGCGATCCATCAAATGCTCACGGCGTGAAAACACAATAAAACGACGCCACTTTATGCAATCGTATGTCCCTGGAATCACGTACTGGTCAGTCCTCGTTCGTGACGAGCTCATGCTGACTGGAACTCTAGCCGTAGCTCTCTCTGCCCGTATAATCGTGGCAGAAAAACCATAAACCAATATCGATGAGGAGAGATCATAGGAATGAATATAATACTATGCAAGGAAATGTACATCCTAAGGTTTCTTAAGCGGAGTAGCGTATCGTAAGTATGCCGCGGAACATACACACGGTACATTACTCTCCTTAAGTCACATACTCTATCAACCAAGGTCAACCTACATGACGAAAGTTCGGGTCTAATACCCCCTCGACTAAGTCTAAGTTCCGTAAGGTCAAGCCTAGATTTTGTATATATACAAACGCTCTAGGTTCCGCATAGTCAAACATAGACTCGAACCAAGGTTAGCCTAGCGCTCTGATACTAACTTTGTCATGGTCCGAAATAGCACGTGACTGGCCTTTGAATCATATGAAGTCTATAGGACCCCATCTAATTCAAGTAAGCTAAAAGTCCAAAAATCTAAAACCATTTTAGAGAAATGTTTTAGGAAAATAAGCCGAATATGCATTTTAAAATCAAAAGTCTTTTCTGAAAATTTCGGCAGAGTTTCCTTTGTAAATACTGGCTTTTAACGGGGTACAACATGATAAATATATACATGAATGATAAAAGGCATCCTCAAGCGGGAGCTAGCTCTTCGTCAAACGACAGCCACAACCACGCAAGCAATATAATATACAACGCCGAAGGGCGAGGATCAAAACTGAAAGGAAAACTCAAAAACAACATGAAAACCCATAATAATACAACGCGCGACTCTAGGTCGAAAGAATATACATCACTGGTCTCTAAGTCTGAATAAATATACAAGTTTAATTGATGGAGTTTCTAGATACAACTGAATAAAATAAAGTACAATGGTGGTCACGATACAAGTGAACCCACCTACCAAAGCAATCACCTGGAATAGAAGCAGTGTACCAGCAAAGCCTTAACGAAACCTGTACGGCAAAACCTGCAAGAAACTGTGGCACAACGGGGGTGAGTTGCCAACTCGTGAGTAGAAAACATCACCGAGCAGAAATCGTATGTATGACTCATCCTAGGTCAATACGATCAAATATATATATATATATATATATATATATACCTCAAATGATAAAGTCTGAAATATGATAAGGTGGCAAGGGTAAACATCTATACATAAGTGTAATCCCATATGCTCGTGTCAGTGCCTCAGGTAGCAATATATCATGTATATGAGGTATGAATGTAATGTAATGAAATGAGTGAGACAGCTATTTTCTTTTATTTAATGAGATTTATGTATGTATATAAATTGAGTATCATCAATGAAATCAACTAAGGAATCCGTGTCAAGTATCGACACAAAACATAAACCCCAATATCTCAATATCTCAGGCTCCGACTACCCGGACTGGCCTGTATCAGCAAATCTCAAAATCTTAGTGTCTCGAACCTTAATATCTCAATACCTCAGGCTCTGTCAGTCCGGATCGTCCCATATCATAAATCACACGACCACGAATGGTATTCTCCGGATATCCGATGCGCCAAACAATCACCGGTAGGTAGTCTGCCCCTGCCGGGCTCATCATCCTCCATGAAATCACTCTTGTCCCGGGGTACCATACCGGGTTCACCATGTACCGAAGACGGTTCATACGTCTCCTCGAATCGGGTCTCGAAATCCATCTCATAACCGAGAAAACATCATGGTGGACCACTCATACATCATGAGAAAACCGCACTTTTCATTTTAGAGAGAGAGAGAGAGAAAGAGAAGTTTATATATATTCTTGCGGTTTTCCCCCAAATCCAGGAATCTCATGAAAATCCGAATTCCAAGAATCGACAGTAAATAAACAGTGAATATCGGTATAAAACTCCATAATACTGCATAACAGTGAATAATAATATGCATGAACTTGCAAGTAATAAGTGCAATGTCTAACCTGGCATATAAAGCAAGTACACTAATATCAGGTCGAAACTATCAGCTAACAAGCTATGTCAATGAAATAATATTCTCTAAGTGTACGTGACATGGCAATTATCGATGATGATGTGTGTGAGCTGGCAAGTAAATGTATGTGGAACATACGCATCATCGGTAATGGTGCTGGTGTCCTGACAGCATGATCTCAATAATGGCATATGAAAACACAATATAAGCATGAAATGCGATGCGAGCAGCAATAATATGCGGGAGCTGAATAATAAACACAATGATAATGAATCTGCATTTATATAAATATGAGTCATACAGTTTTGCCATTTGAAATAACACGAATCGTGGTGTTTTAAAAAATAAGGGTTACGGTGTTTTTAAGAAAAGATACGTCCTTTGAAATATCCGTAAAATCCCTTGGCCTGTCTTTAAAATACTCACGATTCGTTGGTTTTGAAATAGGTATGACTCGAGTCTAATCTATCATTTAGAAGTAAACTACCGGACTAAACTAAATAGGCTGATCGAAAGGTAAGGAAACCGCCTAACATCTGAGTCGATACATATATATTTATATAAAAATATAACAGTCGGTGATTCCGCCTCAATAGTATCCCATACGATACAATATCTATAATATGACAACCTCAAGAGTGCGGATCTATCATCAATATAGCTCGTACGGTAAATCCATCGTACGGCATCCCAAATCTGAGTACGGGTCAATGTTACATCTATCACATTATTCTTCTGGTATCCTCTTTATCAAATATCATGATCGGGGGTACTGATCTACGTCTAGTGCAATACTGTTACCATATATGTATATTCATGCATGTGTATGAAAATACCACGTCAAAGGACCCGCTAAAACATCATGTCGTACCTCAAATACGAACCCAGTCACATCACCGATCTCACGGTCTCAAGCCCAATCTCATCGACTCATCTCCAACCCCAAGTACTATCCTCATCATCCAGTGTATGTATATGTATATGTATACACACACACACACACATATAGTCCCATACCCATGTATGTGTGTGTATACATATCCCCATATACGCACAAGTAAAATAAATGTATGCATGTGTGCGCGCGCGTGTGGGTGTAACAACAACTCTAGGGTTTCGTAACTAACACTAAACTAATCCATGAACATATAACCCTATCATGATAAACAATAATCATATAACAACACACACACACACACACACACACACACATAATATAGCATACAACTTCGAACCGCGAGGGTGTTATACGCCATCCACCCGACTTCCCCCGTAGATATATATCTACTCACTTTGATTCTTGCTTGCCGATGTCGATGTCGCCATGTGCCCATCCTTGTTGCTCCGAGCCCACTCAAAGGTACTTATAAGGATATCACATGACATCATAAATAGAAATCGAGCATGAAAACCAAATCGGCACGCGTATCGTTCATAGGTCAAAAGCTATGGCCTATGCATACAAAACAGGATCAGTAACCCTAGTCGTTGACGTTCAAACGCCACACGACAGAAACACAAATCCAAGTACTAAATTCAAATTCAATAAAAAGCCGCAAACGAAATCAGAAATCTTGAAAATTAGCTCCAGATTTTACCCTAGGCCAAATTAGCCAAAGTTGCATATGTCAAGGGTCTAGTTTACTGGAGATAGCGCCACAGAACCAATACGAACCAATTCCAACTTACCCAGGCCTCAATTTGCGGCCAAAGGGAATAAAATTGTGGCCAAGAAATGTCCAGGGGTTCTCAGGTTTCAGTGGTAGCTCCTAGGGTGCCTGCATGTATCACTGTGTATGCTAAATAATTTTCAGAGGCTCCGGGTGTTAGCAGATCTCCATTTCCCTACACAGAATCCATACTTCTCCAATATCGGGTTTTCTAAGTTCGTATTTTGGGGTTCTAGTCTCTGCTTTGGGTCTGAATTCTAGCTCTAGGGGGTTTGTGTGGCCTTTACTAAGCTCAATTACACATCACAACTCAAGAATTCCATAAACCCTAACTAGAAATTTCCTACCCTCACTAAACATCACTAAAACACCTCAAATAACACATGGAAGCTAAAGAGAATGAAATACAATGCAAATGGTATATGAATTACCTCATTTGGCAACTCAAGAAATTTCTTGAGTTGCCCCAAGTGTCTAAAATCAAAACTTGCTTGGTCCAAAGTGTTTGCCATGAGCTTGTGCATAAATTTAATGAAGTAGGGATGGACTTTAGATGAGTTTTTGATGATGAATTGAGGGTTTATAGGAAGGGGAAAAAAGAGGGCAGCAGCCATAGGAGAGATGAAGGAGAGAAATGGTGAGAAAAATGAATGAAACAATTGCCATGACCAAGGTTTGACCCTCTCCTCTCTCTCTCTTGCCCATGCCTCATATTTTATTGTTTATTCCATTTCTTTTTGTTTTCTTTTCTTTTCTTCTCTTTGAAATAGGAAACCCAAAACAAATAACCATACACACAAGAATCATGTCGGAAAAATATAACAAGTGTGAAAATGATATGTGCATGTCATGTGCACAAAACACGCTTAAACCCCGATTAGCGATTTTTAATCGCGATTAGCACTAAAATAGTGTCAAATAAATCATAAACTTTTATAATTTGCATGAATCACATAAAGCACCCTCATTTCAGTAATTTCTAAATTTTTTCAAATTTTTCCCCATTTATCGGTATTTAATTACACCACAATATTAAAATATAAATATTCCCAAAAATAATATTTTATTTTTCTGAAATGTTACATCTTGGGTTGCCAAATGAGGTAATCCCTTAACCATTAGCATAGTATTTAGTTTACTTTAGCTTCCTTGCATGTTTAGAAGTGTTTCGATATGGTTTAGTGAACTTTGAAATTCCAAGTTAGGGTTTTGCGGTGGTCTTGACTTGAGATAGTGTAATTGAGTTGGTAGTGACCTTAAACCCCCTTTAGTGATGTTATATTGGACCCAAACCTGAGACTTAACCCCAATTCACAAACTTAGAAATCCCCGATATCGTATTTTGTGGAAATTATGATGTGTTTTGGAGAACTGCTATAACCCAGGTGACCTGAAAATTATTTAGCAAACATAGAGACACAAGCCGGCAACCTAGAACCTATACCCAAAACCCAGGACCCCAACTCCACCACCAGGCCGCAAATAAATGCCTTCTGGCCCTAAATTGCTGCCAGAACTTGACCTGGGTGCTTCGTGTTTGGTTCATGTCTCCATTAGCAGTAAACTAGATCCTATATGCAAAATTGGCTAATTTGACCTAGGGTAAAATCTGGGACCATTTTCATGAGTTGCTGCTTCATTTTTCGTGATGTTTATGAATTGAAGTTATGATATTTATGTTTTTATCGGCCGATTCACGTTTATACGTCAATCGTCGAGAGTTGTTGGTTATTCGTGCATGTCTTAGATAATAGGTTTTAACCTATGTGTGATACGCGTGCCGATTTGGTTTTCGTGCGCTATTTCTATTTACGATGTCATGTGATATATATGTAGGTACCCCTACGTGGACTTCGAGGCGATGATGATGAGCATGGCGTCATCGACTCCAGCAAGCGAGGATCAGGTGAGTAGATATATATCTACGGGGGATGTCGGGTGGATGGCGTATAGCACCCCCGCAGTTCGAAGTGTAGTATACGAATACATGTGTGTGTGTGTGTGTGTGTGTGTGTATAAATTATGTTTTTATGAGACTAGATGACTATCTAGATAGACTTTAGGTGTTCATGGATAAATTTTAGTGTAATTGGATGATAGTGTCATTAGTTAGTTGTAGTCGTGAACCTTAGAGTAAAGAATTGTATACACGCACACATACACACTTGCATACATTTTACTTCTTGTGCGTATATGGGGATATGTATATATATATATACACACACATAGGTATGGGACTATGTGTATATATATATACACGTATACATATACAGGGATGATGAGGATAGTATATGGTATTTGGAGATGAGTTGATGAAATTGGGCATGATACCATGAGATCGGTGATGTGACATGGTTCTTATTTGAGATACGGCATGATATTATAGCGGGTCCTTTGGCGATGTGTTTTCATACACACGCATACATATATATATATCAGTATGTACTAGACTTAGATCAGTACCCCCAGATCATGATATATGATGAAAAGGATACCAGAAGAATAATGAGATAATGCGATAATTGACCCGTACCCAGATTTGGGATGCCGTACGATGGATTTACCGTACGAGCTATATTGATGATAGATCCTCACTCTTGACTCGAGGATGTCATATTATGTATAATGTATCGTATGTGATACTATTGAGGCGGGATCACCGACTATTATATATATGTATCGACTCAGACTTAGGTGGTTTTCCTTACCCTTTCGATCAGTCAGTTAGTTTTGTCCAGTAGTTTACTTGTAGATGTTAGACTAGACTCGGGTCATACCTATTTCAAAACTAACGAATCGTGAGTATTTTTAAAGACAGGCTAAGCGATTCTACGGATATTTCAAAGGACGTACCTTTTCTTAAAAACACCATAGCCCTATTTTATAAACACCACGATTCATGTTATTTCAAACGGTAAACTGTATGACCTATATATATTAATGTAAATTATTTATTGTTATGTTTATTATTCAACTCCCATATATTCTTGCTGTTCGCATCTCATTTCATGCTTATATTGGGTTTTCATATGCTATTATTGAAATCATGCTGTCAGGACACCAGCACCATTACCGATAATGCGTATGTTCCATGTACACCTGCTTGCCGGCTCACACACATCATCATCGGTAATTGCCATGATACGTACACTGTAGAGAATATTAATTCATTGATATCCCTGGTTAACTGATAGCTTAGACATTGCATTTATTGTTGTGATTGTCATGAATATTTATACGTCCATTTTCATGCATTATTATTAGGGCCAGTCCGGATTGCTGGAGCCTAATATTTTAGAATTCATTATTTATTTATATTAGAGATTTGGATTTCGGATTTTCATGAGATTTCTGGATTTGGAGAAACCGCAAGGATTTTATAAACCGATTATCATTTTAAAATGAAAGTTGTGGTTTTCTCATGATATGATTTGAGAGGAGTACACCATGAGTTTTCTTGGCTCTTGAGCAATATGATACACCCGATTCGAGGAGGAGGAGGAATCGTCTGTGGGTGCATGGTGGACCCGGTGCGGTACCCCAGGGCGAGAAGGTCGCAGATGATGGCGTTGAGCATGTGACAGGGGAGCACTACTGATTGGTGATTGTATTGTGACTCGATGGATATCCGGAGGATATGGATCAGAGTTGGGCCAGTCCGGATAGCCGGAGCCCAGGGGCTAGTCCAGATAGCCGGAGCCCGGGATATTGAGATTTGAGGTATTGAGATTTATGATATGTGCGAGTCCGGATAGCCGGAGCCCGAGATATCAGATATTTGGATACATGTTTTGTGTCGATGCTTGATACGGATTTTATATTGATTTTATTTATGATACTTCGATTTATATATACAGAAATCTCACCAATTAAAGAAAACAGTTTTCTCATTTATATGTATTCTATTTTCATCCATTCATACCTCACAGTTATGATATGTTGCTACCTGAGGCACTGACACGAGCACTTGGTATTACACTTATGTATAAATGTTTACCCTTACCACCTTATCATGCTTCAGACTATATCATTTTGAGGATATTTATATTATGATCGTATTGACCTAGGATTGAGTCATACATACGATTTCTGCTCTGTGATGTTTTATACTCACGAGTTGGTAACTCACCCCCGTTGTGCCACAGTTCTTGCAGGTTTTTGCCGTACAGGTTTCATTGTGAATTTCTGGCACACTACTTCCATTCTGGGTGATTGCTTTGGTAGGTGGGTTCACTCGCATCGTGACCACCCTTGTATTTTATTTACATTGTTGTATCTAGAAACTCCATCAACCAGACTTGTATTATTTATTTGACTTAGAGACCAGTGTATATTATTTCAACCTTAAAGTCGCGCTTGTATTATTATGGTTTTCTTGAAGATTTGAGTTTCCTTTTTGAGTTTTGATCCTCGCCCTTCGGCGTTGTATATTATATTTCTTGCATGGTTGTGGTCGTCGATTGACGAAGAGCTAGCTCCCACTTGGGGATACCTTTTTATATATTGTGCATGGTGCACCCCTTTTGGGGCCAGTATTTACAAAGGAAACTGTGCCGAAATTTTCGGAAAAGACTTGAGATTTTAAAACACAATACTTCGGCTTATGTAATTTTAACCACTTGCTTTAAAGATAAGTTTTCTTCACTTCTTCTTTAAAATGGTTTAGATTTCTGGGATTTTTGGCTTACTTGAATTAGATGGGGTCCTATAGACTTCATATGATTCAAGTGCCAGTCACGTGCTATTTCGGGTCGTGACAAAGTTGGTATCAGAGCGCTAGGTTAACCTCGGTTCGAGTCTATGTTTGACTATGCGGAGTCTAGGACGTTTGTATATATTCGGAACCTAGGTTTGACCTTACGGAACATAGACTTGGTCTAAGGGGTATTAGACCCGAACTTTCGTCGCATAGGTTGACCTTGGTTAATAGAGTAGGTGACTTAAGGAGAGTGACGTACCGTGTGTATGTTCCGCGGCATACTTACGATACGCTATTCCGCTTAAGAAGCCTTAGGATGTACATTCCCTTGCACAGCATTATATTCATTCCTATGATCTATCCTCATCGATATTGGTTTATGGTTTTGCTGCCACGATTACACGGCCAGAGAGAGCTACGGCTAGAGTTGCGGTAAGCATGAGCTCATCACGAATGAGGACTGACCAGAGCGTGATTCCAGGGACACACGATTGCATAGATGTGTCGGTTTATTGTGTTTTCGCACCATGAGCGTTTGATGGATCGCTTTTACAAGATTTCATGGACGTGCAGATCAGCACCAGAGGATTGGGCTACTGCTAGAGGCCAGCCAGAATGTGATGACTGTCGATGCACCGATTGTTTGATGATTTAGGCACCGTTCAGCATGCAGATGAATGAGCCAGTTGCTACTGCGAATGATGAGATATCGTCCCAGATGTTTGGAGCTATTGCCGCACGAATTATACGTAGAGATATTATAGAAGATCGCTAGTCATCCAATGAGGAATGACTAGGACATGTAATTCATTACCTACCCCGATGCGAGGTCATCAGATTGATTGATTTCAGCTAGAGACTACTTCATGCATGTACGTTGAAAATCGATAGAGACCAATTTTTTCCAAGTTTAAAGTATTCGGAGAAACATGAAAGTAATTCCGTGGACCCTCTAGAAGAATGAAACCCTAACTCGATATAATGACCATGAGAACGCTATGAAACTTTAGGGTTTGCAGCAGTTCAGCGGTGCCATTAATGAGGCTTGAGTTTGCCCTTTTACGGCTGGTCCATAGGTACTGTAGCATGTACTAGAATACTATTAAACCATGCCCAAGATGTTGAGCTTTTGGGGGATTATGGAACTTTGACAAATCGATCAAAAAGTTCGACGTCGTTCGGATATCATGAGATGGGATACATTGCTTGGGAGACTCCAGATATGAGTATAGCCGTTGGAGCGCAGTTCTGCAGCCACGAAGAGATGAGTCCGAATTAGTCGACATTAGAAAAAAGTGGAGTAAGTTGTTCGTATGAGATCTTGATGAGGTGACGTTCCACTCCGCTGACATCAGAGATGGGATACGCATGCAGAGGCGTTGTATATAGATATATCTTCCAAAAGGAGTCGCGATGAGTATGCAGCCGTTCTAGAACAAGAAACAGATTTAGAAAAAGGTGATAATTTCCGGGAAATTTGGCAGAAACGAGATTTGGGAGAGACTTCGACAGAACCTTTATGGATTACTATACGAGAAGACTTGGACCCAGGATCGGTCATATTGCGCACACCCAGTAGGCCAGAGTTCGGCATCGTCGACAAGATATGTTATGAGTGACCGTGATAGTTGGCCAGAGATCTTTAGAGGATGTGCTAGAGCGGGACTGTTTCCTCCATCTTTGATTTCAGTATTTTGGGCGACTTATTTGCATGATTGAGATTTTGTGCACCACCATTGCACTTGACCTCGATTTGATGTCATTTGAGATGTTGATTTTGATTTCATGCCTATGGTATGGATGTGATATGCTTTCAGCATAGTTTTTATGCACTTTCAGCATTTGTGATTCGATTTTGTGCACGCTGATGCACATAGTTGGGAGATTATATACCATAGTATACCTGATTTGGATTTGGATTGAGATGTGTTGTATACCGTCGTTTTCGATTGTGATACTCGATATTTGTTTTCGTGCACCTTGTGCACTTGAGTTGGATTTTGCGCAGACTTGACGCGCCTGATGCGATTTTGGTGCACACTAGATACACTAAATCGAGATTCTTCATGCATATCAGATGCACCTGATATTGCTGTCAGGCACACACGTTGCCCTTGACAGGTGTTTTCGTGCATACCCGTTGCACTTAGAGTCTGTTTCTGTGCACATGTATGGCACATTTATTGATTTCGATTTCCGTGCGCACCAGACGCACGTGGCATTCTTATATGCATTTTGGGATTGATTTCCTTTGAGCAGCATGTTTTATGATATTTATTATTTGATATAGTAGCTGAGCAGGACTAGTCCGAGGACAATACCTGAATATATTTTTGCATGCTTTGATAGTTATCGAAGGGATTTCCAAAAAGGAGCTATAGTTTCAGTATTTACCTACGTGTCCGAGATAACACGAGACATTTAAGAAAGGAAACCCTTCTAAATTATTTTCAAAACGGTGGGACGTGTATGTTAAACAAAGGATATATATATACATATATATAGTTATTTTCTTACAATAGATGTCCGCCACTGTGCAGTGATACGCGCATTGCACAACGATTGGAAAAGAGTTTGGCATGCATTCCTTTCATATGTTTTAATGATGTTTACATGTATATTTTTGATGTATATCAAGTTGGTTTACGTATTGGATTTAGATGTTGGTGTCTTCACCATAACTCCGATGATTGCTGCATGATTGATGGAGTTTGGATTTTGGTTTATATACTCGTTTTTCATGTGCATGCATTGCGCTATGATGTGTTTTATGTATTTATGATTTCGAAGCCCCGACGACTTAATCTTTTTACTGAAATGTTTTAGTATTTGAGGGGTTTAAATTTAAATTCGGGGACCGAATTTCTTTAAGGGGGAAGATTGTAACATTTCAGAAAAATAAAATATTATTTTTAGGAATTTTTATAATTGAATAATAAATATTATGAATATTTTAATATTACGGTATAATTAAATACCGATAAATTGGGAAATATTTGGAAAATTATAGAAATTACTAAAAAAGGGTGTTTTATATGATTTAAGCAAATTATAAATTCTTATGATTTATTTTATTCCATTTTTAATGCTAATCGCGATTAAATACCGCTAATTTTGCATTAATCCAGTTTTGTGCATGACATGCACCATTTCATGTTACAAACCTTATTATTTTCCTTTTGTGTGACCATGGTTTTATTTGGGGTTTTCATTTGTGTTTAAAGTGAAAAGAATATAAAAGAAAAGAAAAGGAAAGAAAAGAGTAAACAATGAGGGATGGGCAAGAGAGAGAGAAAGGAGAGAGAGGGTGAGGGGTCAACCTTGGGATGACTCTCATTTGTTATCTCTTCATCATTTTCCCTCTCCTCTCCTCTCATGGCTGCCCTCTCCTTCATCCCCTTCTACCTCTTCACTACAACACCCAAAACAACTCAAAACTTCATCCCCCTTTCATAAAAACATGCACAAGCTCCCCATATGCACTTTGGACCAAGAAAGCATGGATTTTGAAGACTTGGGGCAACTCTAGAAAGTTCTTGGGTTGCCAAATGAAGTAATCCCTTAACCATTAGCATAATATTTAGTTTACTTTAGCTTCTTTTCTTGTTTAGAAGTGTTTCAATATGGTTTAGTGAACTTTGAAATTCTAAGTTAGGGTTTTGAGGAGGTCTTGACTTGAGATAGTGTAATTGAGTTGGTAGTGACCTTAAACCCCCTTTAGTGATAATATATTGGACCTAAAACTGAGACTTAACCCCAATTCACAAGCTTAGAAATCCCCGATATCGTATTTTATGGAAATTGTGATTTGTTTTGGAGAACTGCTATAACCCAGGTGACCTGAAAATTATTTAGCAAACACAGAGACACAAGCCAGCAACCTAGAACCTATACCCAAAACCCAGGACCCCAACTCCACCACCAGGCCGCAAATAAATGCCTTCTGGCACCAAATTGCGGCCAGAACTTGAGCTGGATGCTTCGTGTTTGGTTCATGTCTCCATTAGCAGTAAACTAGACCCCTCCCATATGCAAAATTGGCTAATTTGGCCTAGGGTAAAATCTGGGACCATTTTCATGAGTTGCTGCCTTGTTTTTCGTGATGTTTATGAATTGAAGTTATGATATTTGTGTTTTTATCGGTCGATTCACGTTTATACGTCAATCATCGAGAGTTGTTGGTTATTCGTGCTTGCTTAGATCATAGGTTTTAACATATGTGTGATACGCGTGCCGATTTGGTTTTCGTGCGCTATTTCTATTTACGATGTCATGTGATATATATGTAGGTACCCCTACGTAGACTTAGAGACGACGAGGATGAGCATGGCGTCATCGACTCCAGCAAGCGAGGATCAGGTGAGTAGATATATATCTACGGGGAAAGTCGAGTGGACGGCGTATAGTACCCCCGCAGTTCGAAGTGTAGTATACGAATACGTATACATATAAATAAATTATGTTTTTATGAGACTAGATGACTATCTAGATAGACTTTAGGAGTTCTTGGATAAATTTTAGTGTAATTGGATGATATTGTCGTTAGTTAGTTGTAGTCGCGAACCTTAGAGTAAAGAATTGCATACACGCACACATACACACTTGCATACATTTTACTTCTTGTGCATATATGGGGATATGCATATACACACACACACATAGGTATGGGACTCTCTCTCTCTCTCTCTCTCTCTATATATATATATATAGGGATGATGAGGATAGTATATGGTATTTGGAGATGAGTCGATGAGATTGGGCATGATGCCATAAGATTAGTGATGTGGCATGGTTCGTATTTGAGATACGACATGATATTATAGCGGGTCCTTGATCGATGTATTTTCATACACACGTATACATATATATAGATGGTATCAGTATGTACTAGACTTAGATCAGTACCCCCAGATCATGATATATGATGTAAAGGATACCAGAAGAATAATAAGATAATGCGCTAATGGACCCGTACCCAGATTTGGGATGCCGTATGATGGATTTACCGTACGAGCTATATTGATTATAGATCCTCACTCTTGACTCGAGGATATCATATTATGTATAGTGTATCGTATGTGATACTATTGAGGCGGGATCACCGACTATTATATATATATATATATATATATATATATATATATATATATATATATATATATATCGACTCAGACATAGGTGGTTTTCCTTACCCTTTCGATCAGTCAGTTAGTTTAGTCCAGTAGTTTACTTGTAGATGTTAGACTAGACTCGGGTCATACCTATTTCAAAACTAATGAATCATGAGTATTTTTAAAGACAGGCCAAGGTATTCTACAGATATTTCAAAGGACGTACCTTTTCTTAAAAACACCGTAGCCCTATTTTCTAAACACCATGATTCATGCTATTTCAAATGGCAAACTGTATGACCCATATATATTAATGTAGATTATTTATTGTTGTGTTTATTATTTAGCTCCCGCATATTCTTGCTGTTCGCATCGCATTTCGTGCTTATATTGGGTTTTTATATGCTATTATTGAAATCATGCTGTCAAGACACCAGCACCATTACCGATGATGCATATGTTCCATATACACCTGCTTGCCGGCTCACACTCATCATCATCCGTAATTTCCATGCTACGTACACTGTAGAGAATATTGATTCATTGATATCTCTTATTAACTGATAGTTTAGACATTGCATTTATTGCTGTGATTGTCATGCATTTATTATTTATAGTGTATATGTCCTAGGGGTCATTATTGTATCATACCAGCTTGTATATTACTTAATGAAAGCTTGGGATATTCATAGTTATATTAAGAGTCTTGCTAAACATGGTAGTACGCTACTTGGTTTGAATCTATCTTAATATGTGTATATGTTAGCATATCGTGAATACATATTGATAGAGCCCTTAGGATCTTGCTTGACTACCAGCGTTCTGATGGCAGTAACACTAGTGGGGGCTGGGTAGTCTACAAGCACATCCTTTTTCAGGTCCCTAGTCGTAGGATTATCGAGACAGGGCATCGATACTCCGGAGTAGACTAGTGTGTACGCTTCTTATCCTAGCAGGGGAAATGGTCTGTCCCACAGCCATTAGTACGTTGTACTGGAGATAGTATACAGGTGCTCGTTGGGTTACGGGTACACCGGACAAGACTCGCAGGGAACTGTTGGTTGGTATTATACTCGTCGTCAGTTAACAGTTCCCAGGTGACATGAGTACAGCATAGTCCGCAGACTTGACACTGCTGCTTCCTCTCGAGTGTGTTCCCACTGTTCTTAGATTGCTACCCTACCACGGCTCAAAGGAGTCGTGCAAACAGGTAGCAGTTGGGTGCAGTCTCGAAGCACTTGGAGCCGGAGGCGGTTAGATAGGATTCGTCTCTCCCGGTATTGGGAGTTGATATCGCGCTGTGTTTGGAGTGCCATTACGCAAAGTCCCTGGCCAAGGCAAACGAGATTTACTGGTAGGATTTCCAGTAGCTTCTCAAGGTGTAATGGGCTTCACTCCGACACGACTTATACCGCTTTTATGGGACTGACGCTTGCCGCCCCCTAGGCCCGATATGTGATAGTCCTAAACGAACAGACCGGACTGTACGGAGATTGTCACATCAGGCTCAGTAGCAGTTCAGATGGGTTTCCTCATCGGCCTTCTTATCGACATCTACCTGGGGACCGTTACGTACAGCTAGTACCGCTTGCGGCCTGTAGTTAAACCCACCACCAGCGTAGTGTCGAGTCTTTAGAGTCCCACACAGAGAGTTTCCCTGCTTCAGGCGAAACAATATAGAGGTCGTATGGTTTTACGACAGGGTTCGGACACATATGTGTTTTTATGCACGTACGATGTTCAGACAGTTTTTACTAGCAGGCTTTGGTTTAAACCAGATTCTAGTATTGGATTATTGGATTTATACAGTCTCAGTATTTCCGTGTTTTCACCGATGGGAGGGGTATTCTCATAATTAGTCGAGAAGCTTCTAGAAGATTGATGAGGTGGAGAGCTTAGGTGTTATTTTCATTAAATGGATTAGTGACTCATGAGATGAATCATCCAAATGAGTTAATGAAGCATTTATTCCTTAATGACTCATGAGATGATTCATTGTATGTATTAAATGAAGCATACTTGTTAATATCAAATAATGATTTATTTGATATTCTTTATGCTTCATCATATATTGAAATGAGACATAATGCGTTCTCATTCTCACTCACACCTTCTCTCTCCTCAAGCTCTCTCTCTCTTCAAAGACCTAACCCTAATCCTTTCATGTGTTGAGATCCTAGGGTTAGCAAGATTAATAGATCCCTAATTCTCTTCTATATCCTTTAGGTTACTTTGATTAGCACTCATAGCCATCGAGTTACCTCAAGTGATAGGTTAAAGCTTGGAGAAGGAGCTCTCGGGTGGATCTTCTATCACATCGAGGTGGCCGATGAGGAGGTCAACTACAAGGACAAGAAGGACTTGAATCTCTAGGTATAATCATCTATCATAGTAGCTAATCACTTCTAGATAGTTGTTAGTTAGGGTTTAGCAAAGATCCGTAAAGTTAGTCGATGTTAGTTTAAACAAAATGATTGTTTTACCTATTCCGCCTCCCCGCATCATGTGGGGTGTCTAACGTCGACTTACAGTGGTATCATAGCCTAGCTAAACCATAACTAATATGTTAGTAAAGTCGTTAGAAATTCGATCGCAAAATGAGCAAGTCTACGGTAGCGCCCTGGCCGTCTATCCGAGGCCAAAATGCGGAAATGAAAACTTTTTCAAACTAGAAACCGGTGCTATTGTATACTATAAACCCGGATCGAACCATTAACCTACAACTAGCAACTAGAGAAAGGGTTGGAAAGCGATACCGATCGATCCATGTCCTTCAGTCTTTGGCCACCAACCTAAGCTCCCGCGGCATCTCCGGTCCCAATCTCCCCGTCGGAAAGGGCACCACATCTTCGAGTCTTTTTACGGGCTCCCGCTTCATCCGAAGCAACTCGGGCTCGAAGTTCGCTAGCCGACGTGTCCAAGGTGAAGTAGAGAATGTTGTGACAACTTTGTCTCTTGCATCCATTGCATGGATGGAGGTTGAAGATGAAGTCATCAATGGAGGTTGTGAGCTAGAGGAAGAAGAAGAAGCTTTCTTTTTCTTTTGTTGTGTTGATAATGAGAGTGAGAGTGTGAGATCAAAAAATACAAGACCAAAACTTATCATATGGCAGCCCCCCTCTCTCTCTCCTTCTCATTTCAACACTCAAATCCATCAAATAAAGTGATATATGCACAAGAAATGATACCATGAGTCACCTATGAAGTACATGTATCATTTAATGAACAAAATGATGGCTTAAGCTCACAATTTCCATTTGTAAATATTAACCTAAATGTTTACAACAATAAAAAGATACAGCAACATCTAAAGTAAACTCGTGACGGATCATAAGGATACCCCTCACCTGTATATACATACCTGCATCCGCATTCCGACTGAATGCGAATGCGATGAGACTAAATTAATCCAACAAATCTAATACTAGGATCCGGCTTAAACCAAAGCCCACTAGTATGATCCGTCCGATCATGATCCTTGCACCACTGCACGTATATGATCGGACCCTGCCATATATCATACGGCCTCTACAACGTTTCGTCCGAAACTTGAAAACTGTCTGTGGGGGACTCTAAAGACTCGTCAATACATTGGCTGTGGATTTAACCACTAGCACGTCAGAGGTACTAACCGTACGTAACGGGCCACCAGGTATTGACCAAAAGGGAGGTCGATGAGCGAACTCATCCTGACACCCTACTGAGCCTGTCAGTAACAATATCCGTACAGTGCGGTCCGTTCGTCTATGAGCATCGCATGGCGGGCCTAGGGGGTTGGTAAAAGTCAGACCCCCAAAAGCGGTACAAGTCGTGTCGGAGTGTAGCCTAAAACACCCTGAGACACTACTGGAATATCTACCAGTAAATCTCCTGCCTTGGCCAAGGACTTCGTGTAATGGCTCTCCTAGACACAGCGCGATCTCACCCCTAATCCCGGGAGAGATGAAACCCCTGGCGATCCGCTCACTGCCTTCATGTGGCTCGGGACTGTACCCAACTAAAACCTGTTTGCATGACTCCTTTGAGCCGTGGTTGGGTAGTAATCAAAGCACAGTGGGAACTCACACAAGACAAATGACGATCTCAGGTCGATGAACTAACCTGTACACATGTCATCAGGGAACTGCCATCTGACGTCAGGTATAATACCAACTAGCATGTTCTCGGCTAGTCTTGTCCGGTGTACTCATAACCCAATGAGCACCTATATACATCTTAGGTGATCCAACTGACACCAATGGCTTGTGAAACCGGCCACCGCCCCTCGTCGGGGTCTCGACTGTATACACTAGTCTACTAATGGAGTATCGATGCCCAGTCTCGAAACTCCTACGACTAGGGACCTTTCAAGTATGTGCTTATAGACCCAAGCTCCCACGTATATGATCTCCATCATACTGCTGGCCGTCAAGCAAGAATCCTAAGGGCTCTACCAACGTGCAATAGTGACCTGTAAGGTCACCTAAAGCTGTACACAATGATAAAGATAAACCAGATAGCATACTATCATCTCGAGTAAGACTGTCCAACCAGCATAGGTCCTCCTTCAATCATTGCAATCACGTGCCTGTGATCCAATAATTGACTCTGAGGGCACTATATCCAACGATCTCCCATTTGCACTCAAGGCTAATTATTGCGAAGTCGCATACTCACAGCCCGTGTGATACCGAATACCCAACTCCTCTACTAATTAGTCTCACAAAGCACGTTGCGAAACTATTGCGTTTGAGGAATACCCTCAGTTAGTGGATCCACCCTGATGTTTCTTTCTATGTCTCTCTTTATCTCAAGTTCGCGGAGAAAGCCATCTCCCGAAATGAGCAATACCTGTTTTAGAATATGTCTGGATATCTGATGGGACCTAGTTCATAAATGAACTCCAAATCCAAACTTGTTAGACTGTATCATCAACTAAACTTAATCAGTATCCCGCGCCATGCCTCCCTCAATATCCGCTTGGACCACCTGTCCAAAATACTGCCCCTCGTCGGAAGGAAAACTATAACTCTGACAGTCACTCTGCCATCCAGGTCACCTTGGAAGCCTGGAATGATAACCGTCTCCTAAAAGAGGCTGTTGTTATCATATCCCTAGAACATCGACTTATGTTCTAAAACTGCTTCCGAACGTTTCTCCAGGGTAGGATTAATATCAACTTATTGCATCTAGTGCAAAAACAACATCTGGTGCGGTACTTGATATCTCATGATTGACTCAATTGCCTAAGCAAGTGATATGCTAACCATGCACATCCCTCTCTCCTTTAGTCTGTAAGACACCTTTAGAGAGGGTGACTCCATCACCTGCAGGTACACTACCATGCCTGGAGTCGTCCATTCTAAATACCTTTAGAATGCTGTCTAAGTATCCTGATTGGGACACTTCCCAAATCTAGATCTAAAGCTATAGATGTAGTAATCAGAATATCTGATATAATATCCAATTCCTATGTGGAAAAACCACTGTGTGACAACCAAAGTATAACCGATTGTAGTATAGGAATTTCACTTTCTACTCTGTGTATGTGATCTAAATACGAAGACATCACACCCTACTACTTTCTTAATAGATCCATCCCCTATTCTGATGAAGTCATGTAGGGATGCTAGGCACATGCACAAGGGTCTGCGAGGTATCAACCATGCCCGATTTAAAATTTAGCCGTGCCGAACAACCCTAAACGAGATCTTTAAACTAGAGATTAGGAGAAACAAAGCATGCTAAACACTTTAACATCTAAGAGTTTGGGATTACAACCTTTGTAGTCCGGTCCTTCACTTCATATGCTCCGTGTTGTGGTCCCTTCGCTGCGATCATCAAGTTCCGGACTCTCGAGAGGCTCCATGAAGAGAAAAATGCAAGCTTGCTTCCGATCTTCGATAACAAAGATGATCTACCTTGAAGTTTCATTAACAAAAGCTCACCCACAAAATGAAGTGAACACCCAAATCTAAATGGCTAGGATAGATTAGGATGATGAAGTAGGATTTTAGCTCTCATTTTTTTTCATTAACTCACTCATTTTCATCACTAATGAAAAAGCTAGTAAGCTTTTCCATTAAGAACTCAAGGAAGAAGAAGAAGAATCCTTTTTTGATGAATAATAAAAACTCATATGTGAGGTTAGAAATGCAACCATAATTAAGAATGAATCCTTAACTCATGTAGAGAAACAACCATGGTAAAGGGGTTTGGGTTAGGTTAAGGAAATATCTTCACCAAAACAAAAAGGTTCTAGAAACTTCTAGAAAAGCTTAACCCAAATCAAACCCTAACCATGTTTAATCTCTACTAAACATGTTGCATTAATAACCATATCATGTTATAATATTATATATTGTAGGGTTGCTAGGCACGCGCACAAGGGTCTACGAGGCATCAAGCATGCCCGATTTAAAAATTAGTCGTGCCGAACAACCCGAAGCCGGATCTTTAAACTAGAGATTAGGCGAAAACAAACATGTTAAACAGTTTAACACTAAGTGAGAGGGATTACAACCTTTGTAGATCCGGTCCTTCACTTCATATGCTCCGTGTTGAGGTCCCTTCGCTGCGATCATCGTACTCCGGACTCTCGAGAGGTTCTACGAAGAGAAAGATGCAGTCTTGCTTCCGATCTTCGATACAAAGATGATCTACCTTGAAGTTTCATTAACACAAGCTAACACTCACTAAAATTGAGTGAACACTTTCATCTAAAGGGCAAGGGAAGATGAGGATGATGAAGTAGGATTTTTGCTCTCTTTATTTATCTTTTTCTCACATATTTTCATCACAAATATCAAAACAAGAAAGCTTTGCATGAAGAACTCAAGGAAGAAGAAGAATAGTGTCCATTTTCTTTTGTGATGAATAATGAAAAGAAATAATATGATGAATAATGCAACCATGGTTGACTAAACCATTGTAGAGAATTAACCAAGGGCTAGGGTTTGGGTTGGGTTAAGTATGAGTCATAGATAAAAATCTACACAAATATCTTTATCATGACAAAAGAAAAGCTTTTAGAATCAACTAGAAGTGTTAACCCTAATCCAAACCCTAATCATGTTTAAACTCCACTAAACAAGTTGCATTAGTTATCATATCATGTTACAATATTATATATCACATATATAATATTTATCGTAACAAAATAAAATAATACAATTAACATATATCGCATATATATCAATGTATTACCCGAGTGAGAAAAAGAATCTTTTAGTGAGCTAATATTAGTTAATGTAATTTAATATATCATATATATTATTATACATTAAATTATCGAATCAACACTTGATCCGACAATCCGGCTATATCGCATATAACCGAATAATATTTATCCGTACCGATTCATCGAATCAACACTTGATCCGATGACCCGGCTGATATCACATATCGCGAGAATAGAATACGGTATCTCATATCGTATTATCCTCGGTCCCGCACATATCACATATGTGCCCCTACTCCGTTTTGCCTGAGCCAAGGAACCTCTGTGTAGGATTCTAAAGAATCGTCAATACACCGGCAGTAGGTGATGATTATATCAAACACCCATAAGCTGCAAGCGGTCAGCTAAACGTAACAGCTACCCAGGCATTGAGCGCTCAGAAGATCAACAAGCAAGCCTGTAAATTCTCCTGTGAATCCAAACAGTAACACTCCCGTACAGTCCGGTCTTGTCGTCTGATATGTTGCATATCTCGCCTAGGGGTGGTAAACGTCAGACCCTAGTAGCTTGATAAGTCTTGTCGATATAAGGTCTATAACAGTTCGAGAAACAACTGATAACACTTATCAGTAGATCTTAGCAACCCTGGCCAGGGATTTCCGGTTATAGCCAATCGAACACAGCACAACATCAACTCCCTATACCGGGAGAGACGAATCCCCTCCTATCGCTCATTGCCTCCATGTGATTCGGGACTGTACCCAAAAGCTACCTTTTTGCACGCCCTCTTGGACGTGGTATGATGGAAATCAAAGCACAGTGGGAATCATACAAGACTCTATGACGATCTCGGGTCAACAGACTACTCTGTACCAGTGTCACTGGAGAACTGCCATCTGACGTGAGGTATAATACCATCTGGGAGTTCTCGGCGAGTCCGTCCAGTGTACCCAGTCTCTACTGAGCACCCGTACACCATCCTTGATGTCAAACACCGATGGATATGGGATCATCCATCGCCCATCATATGGGTCAAGATGCGTATACGCTAGTCTACTCTGGTGCATCGATGCCCTGTCTCGATATACCCTCGACTAGGAACAGTTATAGGATGTACTCGTCGACTACCGTGGCCCCACTAGTATGATCTCATCATATTCCTAGTAGTCGAGTACACATCCTAAGGGCTTTATCAACATGTAATATAGAGACAATTAGAGTACATGTTAAGATAAAGTAGAACCAGATAGCATACTATCATGTCGAGCAAGAAAGTCCTCCCTATATATGTCCTAGCATCCACTACAATATACATCGTATGTACATTAATGGCCTCTAGGGCATACATATAACTAACAATCTCCCACTTGCACTAGGGCCATCTGTTGTGGTATCACATACACAACATTTAGCTGCGGTTGAAGTATCTCATACTCAACCATCCCATAAAAGTCTCTACCGGGGAAAAGGCCTTTGTGAGTGGATCCGCACTGTTGTCCTCTGCGTCTACTCTCCTAACCTCGATCTCTCTGGAGATCAACCATCTCCATGATCAGGTGATACTGCTTAAGAATTATATCTGGATTTCTGATGGGACGTTAGTTCCTTGGCTAAAGCCACTACTCCATTGTCACACAATGGTAGGAACGAAGTTCATCGCATGAACTTATAAATATCCAGACTGCCTCTTTTGGTAGCATCCTTGGTAACGATGTATCTTGCCTTTAATCGTCTAGTATGTTAGGGTATCTAGCTTGGAACTCTTCCAACATACCGTCCCTCCACTGAGGGTGTAGACAATGCCTGCGACTGACATTCAGTCGTCCTTATCACCCTGGAACCTTTCCAGTGATTCTCCCCAGGATCGATTGATACCAT
This sequence comes from Agapanthus africanus, assembly GCA_030015575.1. NCBI lineage: Eukaryota > Viridiplantae > Streptophyta > Magnoliopsida > Asparagales > Amaryllidaceae > Agapanthus > Agapanthus africanus. The sequence continues at coordinate 295,785,285 of JASDDO010000022.1, read as the reverse complement.
CTCACTACAACTAGTAAGTATCCTAACATCCAATTATATCTATCTCATAGATCTAAGAACCCAGGATTTAGGAGGTATCACTTTGATCCTATATGGTGAATCCTTTTGATAAGCGGAGATTGACCGAGCGTAGCATAGGAAACTCCTTCCCTATCAAGAGTATGTCATCCACGTACTCTACGAGGATCACCACCATACTCCCTACTACCTTTTTGTATATACAAGGTTCATCTACCATTTTGATGAAGTCAAACTCTTTGACTCCCACATCAAAACAGATGTTCCAACTCCGCGATGCCTGTTTTATCATATAAAACTTCTTGCACACGTTTCCGCTGCTCCCACTGTCTACGAAGCCCTCTGGCTGTGTACTTAAAGACGTTCTCTTCTAAAACATCACTTAGAAAAGCAGTTATGACACCCAGCCACCAGATATCGTAGTCATGGTATGTAGCCGTGGCAAGTAGGATCTGGATGGACTTAAGCATAGCTTTGAAAGTCTCAACTTTTCCATGTACACCAAGTAATCTTCTCAAGATATACTTGCTCCTGATGGGGATTTAACCCTTCAGATAAAGCAACCAAAGTCCATACTTTGTTGGTGTATAAGGATTCCATCTCAGATCGATAAGCATCCAGCCATTCTTACAGAGTCCCACTCCTGATGCCAGCTCGAAACTAGTTGGGTCATCATCTCATGATGCAATCCTCGCTCCCACTGTCATAGAGAAACCGAAGTATCTCTCAGGTGGTTGAGAAACCCTGCTAGATTGGCGGACAGGCTGAGGTTCGTTGGTTACTATTGAATGCTTTGGTTCTACCAAATCATCAGCTGCAGTTTGTATAGCTGGAACCTTTCCAGTTCTACATAACAGACCTTGCCTCGAGCTTGTCCAGATTTTGGTTTTTAGACATAGGCCGGACAACCCCAAGTCTTAACAAACTTAAGATATGGGCTCTTCCCTTTCCATATCACATATGAAGTGGTAGGCAACTGATTTGATTTGAACCCTATTCAATAGGTATGCAACTTCACAAGTGCATAACTCCCTAAAGAAAATAGGAAACTCAGTAGTACTCATCATAGAGTACACCATATCATACAGGGTGCTATTGCTCCGCCCCGATACATCGACGTGCAGTGGTGTACACGGAGGAGTAATGCTGAGAGAGAATCTCATTCCTTTAGAATAGTCCAGAAATCTCGTGCTCAAGTATTCTCCTCCCTGATCACATCAAAGGACATAATACTTATACCTGTATTTTGGTTCTCTACTTCTAACTCATATTCTGTGAATATCTCAAAAGGTTCTGACTTGTGTTTCAACAGAGACATATGTCTGAATCTTGAGAGATTATCAGAGAATGTAATGAAGTACAAAAAACCGGTCTTGGCATGTGTAGACAGGGGACTTTCATACATCATCATGTTCAATCCCAAGAGTTCACTAACTTTTTCTCTGTTTCCAATAAACAGAGCTATGGTCATCTTATCTTTGTGACATGACTGGCAAGTTTCACAAGATGTAAATTCAAACAGATTTAAATGTGCATCTCAATGTAACTTAGCTAGTCGGGTCGCATTGACATGACCTAGTCTACAATACCTCAAGAAGGATTCGTTTATTTCTGAACTCTTCCTCTTGTGTGTGTTCTATATACTAAGAAATTTGGTTTGATTTAGAACGTCAATGCTTTTAGATAACGTGCCTAAACCGATCAACTATTGATATAGGAAATGTTCAAAACATTTTCCAACAATACAAAATTATATCCTTTCTTTACTAATAAAGAGACTGATATGATGTTGTATATCAGGTTCAGTATCTAATAATATTCGTTCAGAATCAATGTATTCTGGTAATACAGGGTGATAGTGACCAAAAGACTTGGTTGCAACACTTGCACCGTTTTCTATCTCATGAAACTTATCACCCGTTCTCGGTTCTTTACTTATCTGTAGCCCATGTAACAGATTACATATGCGGGATCCTGGTCCGGTATCACATACCCAGGACGTAAAGGATACTGAGAAACAGTTCTCTGTAATGAACACACCCGAAGAAGATGCATCAACATGCACTTTCTTCGTTTGGGCGGCACGGGAATTCTGGTAATCCCCAATTTCCTGCTCTGTCTTATAACAATTATAAGTTTGAGCGGGACCAACGTTCCACAGCTCAGTATAACAAGCGGGTTCGGTCAAATATATCCGTATTATTATCTTGATTAAGGTGTGATATAGTCGCTACCTGGAGAGAGAGAGAGAGAGAAGAACACACTCAGCGTATGCTCTTGCAAGATTAGATTGGTTATCTAATATATCTAATCAGGATGTCTCCCACTGTTTTAGTCAAATCTTCCTTCAAAGCCTAAAAGGAAAGACTAGCCGGGATTAATTATACGCTACAAGTTCGCCAATCTTTCAGCCAGGCCAGTGTCGGTACTTTTAGGGAGGTCCCCCGTGCTTACGCACGAACCTAATTAAAGTAAACCTCGTTTTCCCAGAGGCGTAACCCCAATGACACCTTTCTAGACACCTACTTGATCGGCTAATTGTAATGTATAAAACTCTCCCAGGAGTAACTCTTGCTCGCAGCGGGTATCGGGATCCAGCTATCTCATAGAAGGTATGCAATCTCATTGCAAATTTCAACAATTGAAATTCCCAATAATATTTTACCCCTAGCATCCTATGACCTTGACGAAAGCCAACAAACCATAGGCTACTAGTCAAGTCCAACCCGTCATTTCCCGATTGAATTAAACCCACCCGCACGACCCTTGATGAAAGCCAACAAAGTCGCACGACTACCCTAACTCAATCGCATCATATGCTAGCAGATAAGCATAAATAGCTACCGCACACTACGCCTTGACGAAGGCCAACAAACGCAGCACGGATACTATGTAGTAATTATCTGAAATGACGGAGGGCTACGACAGGTTTTTAAGAAAACCTTTTATGTAATGAACTTGATATCGTGGTAGAATCGAGTGATTTGAAATGGAGTGTTTTTGAGGCTTTTCTAGTTTTGCTAAAGGGGTCACTCCCGGTGAAGGGATCGTCGGCCCTTTCCTCATCGAATAAGGTGCAGGATATATCACATATACCGCTGTACAAAGCAAGAACTATAGAAGCAATCAAAAGACAAACCGAGTTTGTAGCATCTGCCAGTTATTGCTAAAGGAGTCACTCCCGATGAAGGGATCTCGGTCCTTTCCTTATCGAATAAGGTGCAGGATGTTCTATAAGGAACACCACGATGCAAAGCAAGAACTAGAGCTACCAGTTTTTAATTTAAACAAGTTTCTACAACATCTTAGGTTTCTTTTATTTCATTAATCTCATTAATGAAATCCAATTTTACTATGCTTCACAAGCATCTCTTTTGAAACGAAATCTGCAATATAACATATAACTCATATATATAATATAAACATTCGTCTCAGGCAGTAATATGATCTCATCACAGAACATTGCAGCAGAAGAACATATATGAAATATTGGATATACTAGGACGTCCGTGTTTTCAATATGAGCCTGTATAAAACACGGATTCCACGGTTGTGATGAATAGCCAAACCCACATCCCTAGACCCCTACGAGAGCGGCAAGCAACACTGCCAATTCTAGGGTTAGGAGACCCGGTCTCGACTCCTCGAGATGGTCTCCCACTGGACCCTAGAACCCGGTTACTTGTGCTCCCCGCCTTGGGTCTACCTAATGTGGAAAAGTAAATAATATACAACGGTGACATCTTCCGCAACCTGGAAGTGCCCCAATATAAGAATATTACATACAAAATTTTTTTACATGAATGAAAAAGAAAAACTCTCATCTCACATAAAACCCCCGGCTATTCAAACGCGACGATCCAATACAACATATCACAGCAACACATAATATCTCATATCATCAACGTAAGCAAGTATGCGTATCCCGATTGTCGTTGATGTATAGCAACGAAGCCGGCGATACACCACATACTACGCTTACGGTCACAGAAAAGAAAGTGTAAAACTACAACAGTTGGAATCCGCAACCTATTTAGACATCGCATGCCTAACCAAATGAATTTCTTAGACATCACATGCCTAACAATTATAAACCCCATATTTTAGTCTCATTATTGAAAACTCTTTTCAATATCAAGTCGGGCAATTCAACAAGATTCCCGACGTCCTGATCGAATGCTCGTCGCAAACTTTAGTTGACGGCCGCACCCCCAGATGCCGTCGACGAAGTGCACTAAGGCGGAACACCGCTGCCGCGAGCACCCGAATGGATGCTTTCGCCGACGGGGTTCTCCTACAGTCCCTTGGTCGGGGCTTTGGGGCGTGGCTGTCTATTAAGTTTACCCGGCGAGTATCCGCGTACGCTATGTGATTGCGATGGACTTTTGATCACATCAAAATTCCATGGCAACCGATCAACTGAGACTGAACTGCTAGATTTATAATATTCAAATTAGTTATCTTATAACTACCTGTGGATTCCAAATATTGTATCACATTCCAGATAAATAGACAAAGTTAAACTTTCCGATCGAATAATCAAACACCCAAGATTTCCCCAATATATCTCAACACTTGAAATCAGTTTAAAAACATCAATCACATGCCACAGTACCAATGGTCCAGCCGTAGAAGGGTCAAGCCAACGCCTCACATGTGGCACGCCGTACTGCCCCAAACCCTAAGGTTCAAAAGACAGTTCAAGACGGTCACATAATCGAGTTAAGGTTTGTTGTCTTCTAGAGGGTCCACCGCGTTACTTGCACGACTTAGAACGTTCTTAAACACGAGGAAAAATCCAACTTTTGAAAAAATTTCCGACAGGGGAAAAAGTGAGTTATCGATATCCGCCCAAACTTTTTAACAATTTCTAAAATTATCCGGACAAACTAAACAAAGTTAAATTATCCGATTGAATCAACGATTCCCCAATACAACCCTTGAAAACTCAACACTTGAGTGGAATTAAAATATTCCCAGAAAAAAATAACAAGAAAGGGCCTAAAAATAATTACATGAAATTTCAGGGACTAAGTCCAAATTTTGGCCGCGGAACCGCCGCAAAACCCATGGTTTCGCTGCGGTTCCGCGGTTAAATTTTTGAGTTAGAGGTCCGTACTTCACAGTAATTCTTAGGTTTTCCTGCTTAATTTTCTGAGAATTTTTAATTCAGAAAAAACCACATTTTTGAAAAATGTACAGAGAGGGTTCCGTGTCGGGGTTTCGGCGTTCGATCGGGCTTTAAACTTCGTCTAGACTTCGCCTAAAGCTCTAGCTTGGCTCTGATACCACTGTAGGTCAGGCAGCCACCCCATCCAATGGGGTCGCCGTGGCACCAACGGGTCCCTCAGCCGCTACTTTTTACGCATGCCCCCTCGCGAGGACTACAACCCGCCGGAACACCTTCCGGTCTCGGGACACCCTGGGGGTAAGAGCCTATGCTTCGCCACACTGTCACACAGTGAGAGCCCCCCATAGGTCGACATCCAATGCCTAGTAGCTCTGATACCAATGTAGGGTTGCTAGGCACGCGCACAAGGGTCTATGAGGCATCAACCATGCCCGATTTAAAAATTAGCCGTGCCGAACAACCCGAAGCCGGATCTTTAAACTAGAGATTAGGCGAAAACAAACATGTTAAACATTTTAACACTAAGTGAGAGGGATTACAACCTTTGTAGATCCGGTCCTTCACTTCATATGCTCCGTGTTGAGGTCCCTTCGCTGCGATCATCGTACTCCGGATTCTCGAGAGGTTCTACGAAGAGAAAGATGCAGTCTTGCTTCCGATCTTCGATACAAAGATGATCTATCTTGAAGTTTCATTAACACAAGCTAACACTCACTAAATTTGAGTGAACACTCTCATCTAAAGGGCAAGAGAAGATGAGGATGATGAAGTAGGATTTTTGCTCTCTTTATTTATTTTTTTCTCACATATTTTCATCACAAATATCAAAACAAGAAAGCTTTGCATGAAGAACTCAAGGAAGAAGAAGAATAGTGATCCATTTTCTTTTGTGATGAATAATGAAAAGAAATAATATGATGAATAATGCAACCATGGTTGACTAAACCATTGTATAGAATTAACCAAGGGCTAGGGTTTAGGTTGGGTTAAGTATGAGTCATAGATAAAAATCTACACAAATATCTTTATCATGACAAAAGAAAAGCTTCTAGAATCAACTAGAAGTGTTAACCCTAATCCAAACCCTAATCATGTTTAAACTCCACTAAACAAGTTGCATTAGTTATCATATCATGTTACAATATTATATATCACATATATAATATTTATCGTAACAAAATAAAATAATACAATTAACATATATCGCATATATATCAATGTATTACCCGAGTGAGAAAAAGAATCTTTTAGTGAGCTAATATTAGTTAATGTAATTTAATATATCATATATATTATTATACATTAAATTATCGAATCAACACTTGATCCGACAATCCGGCTATATCGCATATAACCGACTAATATTTATCCGTACCGATTCATCGAATCAACACTTGATCCGATGACCCGGCTGATATCACATATCGCGAGAATAGAATACGGTATCTCATATCGCATTATCCTCGGTCCCGCACATATCACATATGTGCCCCTACTCCGTTTTGCCTGAGCTAAGAAACCTTTGTGTAGGACTCTAAAGAATCATCAATACACCGGCAGTAGGTGATGATCATATCAAACACCCACAAGCTGCAAGCGGTCAGCTAAACGTAACAGCTACCCAGGTATTGAGTGCTCAAAAGATCAACAAGCAAGCCTGTACATTCTTCTGTGAATCCAAACAGTAACACTCCCGTACAGTCCGGTCTTGTCGTCTGATATGTTGCATATCTCGCCTAGGGGTGGTAAACGTCAGACCCCAGTAGCTTGATAAGTCGTGTCGATATAAAGTCTATAACAGTTCGAGAAACAACTGATAACACTTATCAGTAGATCTCAGCAACCCTGGCCAGGGATTTCCGGTTATAGCCAATCGAACACAGCACAACATCAACTCCCTATACCGGGAGAGACGAATCCCCTCCTATCGCTCATTGCTTCCATGTGATTGGGACTGTATCCAAAAGCCACCTTTTTGCACGCCCTCTTGGACGTGGTATGATGGAAATCAAAGCACAATGGGAATCACACAAGACTTTATGACGATCTCGGGTCAACAGACTACTCTGTACCAGTGTCACTGGAGAACTGCCATCTGACGTGAGGTATAATACCATCTGGGAGTTCTCGGCGAGTTCGTCCAGTGTACCCAGTCTCTACTGAGCACCCGTACACCATCCTTGATGTCAAACACCGATGGATATGGGATCATCCATCGCCCATCATATGGGTCAAGATGCGTATACGCTAGTCTACTCTGGTGCATCGATGCCCTGTCTCGATATACCCTCGACTAGGAACAGTTATAGGATGTACTCGTCGACTACCGTGGCCCCACTAGTATGATCTCATCATAGTCCTAGTAGTCGAGTATACATCCTAAGGGCTTTATCAACATGTAATATAGAGACAATTAGAGTACATGTTAAGATAAAGTAGAACCAGATAGCATACTATCATGTCGAGCAAGAAAGTCCTCCCTATATATGTCCTAGCATCCACTACAATATACATCGTATGTACAGTAATGGCCTCTAGGGCATACATATAACTAACATATATCACATATATAATATTTATTACAACAAAATAAAATAATACAATTAACATATATCGCATATATATCAATGTATTACCCGAGTGAGAAAAAGAATCTTGTAGTGAGCTTATTTTAGTTAATGTAATTTAATATATCAAATATATAATTATAAATTAAATTATCGAATCAACACTTGATCCGATAATCCGGCTATTTCATAAATAACCGACTAATATTATCTGTATCAGTTCATCGAATCAACACTTGATCTGATGACCCGGCTATATCACATATACCCGGCCGATATCTCATATCGCGAGAATCAAATACGGTATCTCATACACGTATTTTTCTCGGTCCCGCACATATCACATATGTGCGCCTACTCTGTTTTGCCTGAGCCAAGAAACCTCTATGTAGGACTTTAATGAATCGTCAATACGCCGGCAGTAGGTGATGATCATATCAAACACCCACAAGCTGCAAGCGGTCAGCTAAACGTAACATCCACCCAGGTATTGAGCGCTAAAAAGATCAACAAGAAAGCATGTACATTCTCCTGTGAATCCAGTCAGCAACACTCCCGTACAGTCCGGTCTCGTCGTCTGATATGTCGCATATCTCGCCTAGGGGTGGTAAACGTCGGACCCCAATAGCTTGATAAGTCGTGTCGATATGAGGTCTATAACAGTTTGAGAAACTACTGATAACACTTACGAGTAAATCTCAGCAACCCTGGCCAGGGATTTCCAGTTATAGCCAATCGAACACAGCACAACATCAACTCCCTATACCGGGAGAGACGAATCCCCTCCTATCGCTCATTGCCTCCATGTGATTCGGGACTGTACCCAAAAGCCACCTTTTTGCACGCCCTCTTGGACGTGGTATGATGGAAATCAAAGCACAGTGGGAATCACACAAGACTCTATGACAATCTCGGGTTAACAGACTACTCTGTGCCAGTGTCACCGGAGAACTGCCATCTGACGTGAGGTATAATACCATCTGGGAGTTCTCGGCGAGTCCGTCCAGTGTACCCAGTCTCCACTGAGCACCCATACACCATCCTTGATGTCAAACACCGATGGATATGGGATCATCCATCGCCCATCATATGGGTCAAGATGCGTATACGCTAGTCTACTCTGGTGTATCGATGCCCTGTCTCGATACACCCTCGACTAGGAACAATTATAGGATGTACTCGTCGACTACCGTTGCCCCACTAGTATGATCTCATCATAGTCCCAGTAGTGTAGTACATATCCTAAGGGCTTTAACAACATGTAACATAGAGACAATCAGAGTACATGTTAAGATAAATTACAACCAGATATCATACTATCATGTCGAGCAAGAAAGTCCTCCCTATATATGTCCAAGCATCCATTACAATATACATCATATGTACAGTAATGGCCTCTACGGCATACATATAACTAACAAGTCAAACCTATGACTGTCACATCATAAACAGATGATCTATCTCCGCTATATCTGCTTTAGTCCATAAATAGACATAAGCTACCTATCCACTTTGCTTCCGCTGCTCCCACTGACTATGACAACCCTCTGGCAGAGTTATATACACGTGCACTTCTAAAGCCAGTTCAGAACGACGCTATACTCATCCTCCTGCTGGGTCTCATAGCCTGGAACAACAGTAGTGTCAAGTTTGGGTAAACAAGAACCTCCCTGTCACCGTCCTTAAGGCTACCGGAGTACCTCTCGGGTGCCTGAGGTTACCCACCATATCTGCGGAGTGGCCAATGGAATGTCAATCCAGATTGAATCTATAGGTTCTTATCAAATTTTCAGTAATCGTTTGCGGTTCAGGAATCACTTCCAGTTCTACCATACTACCACTACTTTTTTCTGAAAAAATCCATTTTTATTAAAACTGTGGCGAGTCAAGAACAATATCACTATTGATCTTCCAGATGGTAGATATTCAACCCTCGTCATAGCCCGGGTCAACCCACAAACAGCCATTACAGAAACGTGCCTTGAGTTATCCAGAGTCTGGTTTTAAGCATAAGACGGACAACTCCTCGTACCTTAATAATGTTAAGATATGAACTATTCTATATCCAATATAAAAAAAGAGGCACTGATTTAATTGGAACCAGATTCAAATCATGCAGCTGTCTCCAGTGCATGTCAACTAAATGGAGAGAGGCCGATCAGCATTACTCAACTTAGGAATACATCCAATTATAAGTAACCTGAAAGAGAAGAAAGTTCTCATAATCATTACTATCAACTGAATACCATACACAAGTATCTACATCTTCGATCACTTGTAGAATCCTAATACTTGCAATGCCTGGTTCTCTACTTTATTCTTATACCTATAACTTCTCAAGACTTAGACCTTGCATTTCATTGAAACACATGTCTAAGAACTAGAGAAGTCACAAGTAAATAGAATATAGTACGAGTACCAACCCTTCTGTCCTCATGGACACTGGACAACATACAATACTCTGTATAAGTCCCTTGAGTCTAATAACTCATTCCCTGTGTGTCGTAGGTTGAAAACTGTACTTATGGTCAAGAAGAATTACACCGCTGTTTAATGCTCCTTACCTAACCATCCACTGATATAGGTAAATATCATAGACATAATTTCAAAAAGTTATATCTCACTTTATAAAAATAAATGTACAGATATATCAATTTGAAATTGGTGCATAACAACGGATATTCAAAACCAAATATTTGCTGTCCGGCAAACAACCCAGGCGATTTCCTCAAATATCACCAATTACAACGAATCCCGATATAATGAGGATGATCACCCAATTCCCAATAACTTACTCCCACTCATCATCTGTAAAACCATACAGATGTGAGAATCAAACATGGTAAATACATACCCTGGAGTAAGGGCCAATTGGGTAATCAGTTTTCTTTTAACAATATACAGTGAAACTGAAACATATAAATGTTTCGAAGGGGTATCCGGGTATTCCTAGTAATGCCTCTTCCATTATCAAATTCATAACTATAACCGTATATTTCTTTGCCATCTCTCCAAATCCCTTTATATGTCTTTAGTCATTTCCTTCTGTACACCCCTTTAGGCTAAATGGTTTTCTTCCTTCCCTACCGTTCGGCACCAGCCTATGGTTTGGAAGAGGACTATCCAATAAGCATAATGGGTGTACTGTTCTAATCCTAGGAGCACTCGCAATCTGAGAGAAGGTGAAGATAAAAGACAACTGAATAAATCTTATTCCTATTTCTCCTGAACCAGAATCCATCATCGAACTGGAACAAGTTCCTTCGAGTTCGTATATAACCATACGATGGAGTATCCAAATAACTGTGGATCTTCGTAGTGATACGGAGAGTCCTGGAGAAATACAAAGGTGAAGTAGGAGTGGCGATGAATGTAGGGTTTCTAGGCACACTAATGATGTCTCACAAGTGATCAAACATGGCTAATTCAAACAATTTCTTGTGCCTACAAACCCTAATACAGATCGTTAACTAGATTTATAGGCGATGCAAGCATGTAAACGGAAATATAGCTAAAGGGAAGGGGCTACAACCTTTGTAGATCCGGTCCTTCACCTCCTAGGTTCCGTGATGAAGTCCTCTCCGCTGTCCAAATCAAACCATGACTCTAGCATCGGCTTCATCGAAGAATGGGCGGGCTAGGTCATCGACGACGATGCCGAATATGATCTACGTCGAGGCATCACAAGATCAAGCTCTCACTTCATCAAGTCTTGAAAACTTGTGAAGGAAACACCCTATACTACTTGGCAAGAGGTAGAGGATGAAGAAATAGGAGGTGGGTTCACTTTAGAATTGGATTTCTCACTCATATTCTCAAGTTGCCATTGATGGTGGCAAGGTTTTTCTTCTTGAAGAAGAAGAAGAAGAAGAAGAAGATGATATGATAAAAATTATGATAGAATAAAAAGATTAACTTGAAAAGATAATCCCATTCATTCTTATCATAATAGCTACCATGGTTAAGTGTAGAGAATGAACCAAGGTTAAGTGAATGGTTAGGTTTAGGAGAAGAAGACAAAATGGTCAAAACTTCTTGAAGCTTCAAAGTAAAGAACAAAAGAAGCAACCATTTTATTTTCTTTCCAAAATAAATAAATGAATAAATAAATATATCAAACCCTAACCAATCACTTAATCATGGTCTAAAGTAAACCTACACCTAAGCATGCATGTATCATCAAACATGATACAAACTAGTGTATCAAAGTATATCACATATACAATGTGCATATCAAGTGAGAATATCCTTTTAAAGTGAACCAATATTATTTAATGCAAAGTAATATATCAAATATATAATTATGCATTAAATCATTAAATCAATACTTGATTTAATGATCCGGTCATATCGCATATAACCGACTAATATCTAACGTATCGGCTTATCGAAACAATTATTGATTCGATAACTAGGTTATATCGCATACAACCATTCGAAACATTCATCGCGAGAATGGAATACGGTATCACATACACGCATTATTCTCGGTCCCGCACATATCTCATATACGCTCCTATTTCGTTTCGCTTGATCCAGGAAACCTCTGTGTAGGACTCTAAAGACTCGTCAATACGCCGGTAGCAGATGATGATCATATCAAACACCCACAAGCCGCAAGCGGTCTGCTAAACGTAACGGCCACCCGGGTATTGAGCGATCAGAAGATCGACGAGCAAGCCCGCTCACACTCCTGTGAATCCAACCAGTAACACTTACCGTACAGTCCGGTCTGTTCGTCTGATATGTCGCATATCTCGCCTGGGGTGGTAAACGTCAGACCCCAATAGCTCGATAAGTCATGCCGACGTGAGGTCCATGACAATCGTGAAACTACTGATAACTCTTACCAGTACATCACTGCAACCCTGGCGAGGGATTTCCTGTTATGGCCAGTCGAGCATAGCGCAACATCAACCCCTAATACCGGGAGAGACGAATCACCTCATATCGCTCATTGCCTCCATATGAATCGGGACTGTACCCAAAAACCACCTGTTTGCATGACTCAGTAGAGCCGTGGTAGGGTGGAAATCAAAGCACAGTGGGAGACACACAAGACTCTATGACGATCTCGGGTCAACAGACTAAGCTGTACCAGTGTCACCAGAGAACTGCCATCTGACGTGGGGTATAATACCATCTGGGAGTTCTCGGCGAGTCCGTTCAGTGTACCCAGTCTCCACTGAGCACCCGTATACCATCTCTGATGTCAAACACCAATGGATATGGGATCATCCATCGCCCATCGCATGGGTCGAGAAGATATACGCTAGTCTACTGTGGAATATCGATGCCCCGTCTCGATATTCCCTCGACTAGGAACATTTCAAGGATGTACTCATGGACTATCCAGGCCCCACTAGTATGATCTGCATCACAGTCCTGGAAGTCGAGTACACATCCTAAGGGCTTTATCAACATGTAACAGAGAGACAGAAAGTATACACGTTAAGATAAAGAGCAACCAGATAGCGTACTATCATGTCGAGCAAGAAAGTCCTACCTATATATGTCCCAGCATCCACTACAATATACATCCAATGTACAGTAATGGCCTCTAGGGCATACATATAACTAACAATCTCCCACTTGCACTAGGGCCATCTGTAGCAGTAGTTGTAGTATCTAATACTCAACCATCCCCTAAAAGTCTCTCTTTGGGAAAAGGCCTTCGTGAGTGGATCCGCCGTGTTGTCCTCTGAGTCTACTCTCCTAACCTCGATCACCCTGGAGATCAACTATCTCCATGATCAGGTGATGCTGCCTCAGAATATGTCTGGGTCACTGATGGGACCAGGGTTCCAGGGCCAAAGCCACAGTTCCATTGTCACACAATGGTAGGAACCTAGTTCATCTTATGAACCAATATACACCCAAACTGCCTCTTTGGTAGTATCTTTAATAGCGATGTTACCAGCCTTTATCGTCTAGTTTGCCACGGTATCTAGCTTGGAACTCTTCCAACATACCGTCCCTTTACTGAGGGTAAAGACAATGCCTGTGACTGACATTCAGTCGTCTTTATCACCCTGGAACCCTTCCAGTGATTCTCCCCAGGATCGATTGATACCATCTCACTACATCTAGTGAGAATCCTAGCATCCAATTACATTTATCTCATAGATGAAAACTCAGGATTTAGGAGGTATCACTTTGATCCTATTGGAGAATCCTTGTGATAAGCGGAGATTGACCGAGCGTAGTATAGGAAACCCCTTTCCTATCAAGAGTATGTTGTCCACGTAGAATACGAGGATGACCACCTTACTCTCTACTACCTTTTTGTATATACAAGGTTCATCTACTATTTTGATGATGTCAAACTGTTTGACTAACTCATCAAAAATAGATGTTCCAACTCCGCGATGCCTGCTTCATCACATAAAACATCTTGCACACGTTTCCGCTGCTCCCACTGTTTACGTAGCCCTCTGGCTGTGTTCTTATAGACGTTCTCTTCTAAATCATTATTTAGAAAAGTTGTCATGGCACCCAACCACCAGATATCGTAGTCATGGTATGTAGCCGTGGCAAGTAGGATCTGGATGGACTTAAGCATAGTCCCTGGAAAAGGTTTCATCATTATTCGTGCCTGGTCGATGACGAAAACCTTTAACAAGTCTAGCTTTGAAAGTCTCAACTTATCCATCTACACCAAGTAATCTTCTCAAGATATACTTGCTCCTGATGGGGATTTAACCCTTCAGATATCGCAACCAAAGTCCATACTTTGTTGGTGTATATGGATTCCATCTCAGATCGCTAAGCATCCAGCCATTCTTACAGAGTCCCTACTCTTGATGGCCTGCTCGATACTAGTTGGGTCATCATCTCATGATGCAATCCTCGCTCCCACTGTCATCGAGAAACTGAGGTATCTCTCAGGCAGGTGAGGAACCCTACCAGATCGGCGGAGAGGTTGAGGTTGGTTGGGGACTATAGAATCCTTTGGTTCTGTCAAATCATCAACTGCAGTTTTGTATAGCTGGAACCTTTCCAGTTCTACGGAACTGACCTTGCCTCGATCTTGTCCGGATTTTGCTTTTGACATAGGCCGGACAACCCCCCAAATCTTAACTTACTTAAGAGATAGGCTCTTCCCACACCATATCTCATATGGAGTGGTAGGCACTGATTTGATTCGAACCCCAATTCAATAGGTATGCAACTTCTCAAGTGCATAACTCCCAAAAGGAAATAGGTAACTCAGTAATACTCATCATAGAGCACACCATATCTAATATTGTGCGATTGCTCCGCCCTGATACACCATTGTGCTGTGGTGTATTCAGAGGAGTAATACGGAGAGAGAATCTCATTCTCCTTTAGAATGGTCCAGGAATGCCATGCACTAGTATTCTCCTCCCTGATCTCATCATAGGACATAATACTTATACCCGTATTGATTCCCTACTTCTAGCTTATATTATGTGAATATCTCAAAAGGTTCGGACTTGTGTTTCAACAGGAACATATGACTGAATCTTGAGAGATTATCAGAGAATATAATGAAGTATAAAGAACCAGTCCTGGCATGTGTAGACATGAGACCTTATATACATCATCATGTATTAGTCCCAAGAGTTCATTGACTCTTTCTCTGTTTCTAATAAACAGGGCTATGGTCATCTAATCTTTGTGACATGACTGGCAAGTTTCACAAGATGTAAATTCAAACTGATTTAAATATGCATCTAAAATGTAACTTCAGCCAGTCGGGTCGCATTGACATGACCTAGTCTACAATGCCTCAAGAGGGATTCGTTCATTTCTGAACTCTTCCTCTTGTGTGTGTTCTGTATACTAGGAACTGTAGTTTGATTTAGAACGTCAATGCTTTTAGATAACGTGCTTGAACCGATCAACTTTTGATATAGGAAATGTTCAAAACATTATCCATCAATACAAAATTTTATCATTTCTTTACTAATAAAGAGACTGATATGATTTTGTATATCAGGTTCGGTATCTAATAGCATTTGTTCAGAATCAATGTATTAGTAATACAGGGTGACAGTGACCAACAGACTTGGCTGCAACACTTGCCCCGGTTTCTGTCTCATGAAACTTATCACCCGTTCTCAGTTTTCTACCTTTTTGTAGCCCTATGTAACAGATTACATATCTGGGATCCTGATCCGGTATCAAATACCCAGGATGCGGAGGATACTGAGAAACAGTTCTTTGTAATGAACATACCCGAAGGAGATGCATCATATGAACTTTCTTTGTTTGGGCGGCATAGGAATTTTGGTATTCCCCTATCTCCTGCTCTGTCTTATAATAATTATAAGTTGGAGCGGGACCAACGTTCCCCAGCTCAGTATAACAAGCGGGTTCGGTCAATACATCCATATTATTATCTTGATTAAGGCATGATATGGTCTCTACCTGGAGAGAGAGAGAAGAAAACACTCTGCGTGCGCTCTTGCAAGATCAGATTGGTAATTTATTTTATCTAATCAGGATGGCTCCCATTGTTTTTATCAAATCTTCCTTCAAACCCTAAAAGGAAAGACTAGCCGGGATTAATTACACTCTACAAGTTCGCCAATCTTTCAGCCAGACCAGTGTCGGTACTTTAAGGGAGGTTCCCCGTGCTTTCGCACAGACCTAATTAATGTAAACCTCGTTTTCCCAGAGGCGTAACCCCGTTGACACCTTTCTAGACACCTACTTGATCGGCTAATTGCAAAGTGCAAAACTCTCCCAGGAGTAACAATTACTCGCAGTGGGTATCGGGATCCAACTATCACATAGAAGGTATGCAATCTCATTACAAATTTCAACACTTGAAACTCCCGATAAAGATTTTTTACACCTAGCACCTATGACCTTAACTATGGTCAACAAATCATAAGTACTAGTCAAGTTCTACCCGTCATTTCGTGATTAATTAGACCCACCCACATGACCCTTAACTAAGGTCAACAAAGTCACGCGACTGTCCTAACTAATCGCATCATATGCGGTGTAGGAAGACATCACTTAGCTACCGTACACTGTGCCTTGACTATGGTCAACAAAAACAGCACGAATACTAAGTACTCTACTTCCTAAAATGACGGAGGGTTGCGAATGGTTTTTATGAAAACCTTTAACGCTTTGAACTTGATCTCATTGCGGAATCAAATGGTTTTTAAATGGAATGTTTTTGAGGCTTTTCTAGTTTTGCTAAAGGGGTCACTCCTGGTGAAGGGATCGTCGGCCCTTTCCTCGTCGAGTGAGGTGCGGCATATATCATATATATCACTGTGCAAAGCAGAAACTATAGAAGCGATCAAAAGACAAACCGAGGGTTGTAGCATCTGCCAGTTATTGCAAAAGGAGTCACTCCCGGTGAAGGGATCTCGGTCCTTTCCTCATCGAATAAGGTGCAGGATGTTCTACAATGAACACCACGATGCAAAGCAAGAACTGTAGCTACCTGTTTTTATTTTAAAATTCGATTCCACAACATCAATTAGGTTTATTTTCTTTCATTAATCTCATTAATGAATATCCCATCATTTAAGTCCACCTAAACATCACAGATAAATATAACGTACGCTTATGCCATCCGCATTCGCCTCGATGTCCCCTCGTGCACCGTTAGGTTAGGTAACTAACGGCAGAGCGGGGCAGGGCTAGCGCGGGTGTAAAACATAAGTAACGTCTATATAATATATCATATATACTATAATATCTGTCACAGAACATCATATGATCACATCACAGATAAATCACAGCAGAAGAAACATATGAAATATTGGATATACTAAGACGTCCGTGTTTTCAATACGAGCCAGTATAAAACACGGATTCCATGGTCGTGATGAATAGCCAATCCCACACCCCTAGACTCCTACGAGAGCGGCAAGCAACCCTACCAATTCTAGGGTTAGGAGACCCGGACTCGACTCCTCGAGATGGTCTCCCACTGGTCCCTAGAACCCGGTTACTTGTGCTCCCCTCCTTGGGTCTATCCTAATGCGGAAAAGTAAATAATATACAATGGGCGACATCTTCCGCAACCTGGAAGTGCCCCAATAAAAGAATATTACATACAAGTTTTTACATGAATGAAAAGGAAAAACACTCATCTCACATAAAACCCCCCCGGCTATTCAAACACGACGATCCAATATAACATATCCAGCAACACATAACATCACATGTCATCAACGTAAGTAAATATGCGCATCCCAATTGTCGTTGACATATAGCAACGAAACCGGCGATATCACATATTACACTTACGGTCACAGAAAAGAATGTGTAAAACTACAATAGTTGGAATCCGCAACCTCCTCAGACATCGCATGCCTGACCAATTGAATTACTTAGACATCGCATGCCTAACAATTATAAACCCCGCATTTTAGTCTCAAAATCGAAAACACTTTTCAATATCAAGTCGGGCAATTCAACAGGATTCCCGACATTCTGATCGAATGCTCGTCGCAAACTTTAGTAGGCGGCTGCACCCCCGACGCCGTCGACAAAGTGCACCAAGGCGGGACACCGCTGCCGCGAGCACCCGAACGGATGCTTTCGGCGACGGGGTTCTCCTACAGTCACTTGGTCGGGGCTATAGAGTGAGGCTGTCTATTAAGTTTACCCGGCGAGTATCCGCGTACGCTACGTGATTGCGACGGACTTTTGATCTCATCAAAATTCTGTGGCAACCGATCAAGTGAGACTAAACTGCTATATTTATAACATTCATTCATTTATCTCATAACTACTTGTGAATTCCAATTATTGTATCACATTCCGGATAAACAGAAAATGTTAAACTTTCCGATCGAACATTCGAACACCCAAGTTTTCCCGATACAGCTCAACACATGAAATAAGTCTAACAGCATTCAGTTCATGCCTCAGTACCAACGATCCAGCCGTTGAAGGGTCAAGCCAACGCCTCACATGTGGCACGCCGTACTGCCCCAAACCCGAAGGTTCAAAGGGCAGTTCAAGACGGTCACATAATCGAATTAAGGTTTGTTGTCTTCTAGAGGGACCATCGCGTTACTTGCACTACTTAGAACGTCGTTAAACTACGGAAAAATCCAACAATTGGAAATTTCCCGGCAGGGGAAAAAGTGGGTATTTATATCCGGTCGAACTTTTTAACATATTCTAAGATTATCCGGAAAAGCACACAGACAGAATTAGACAATCCGATCGATACACCGAGTCCCCAAAACAACCCAGAAAATACAACTCTGGAAAAAATATTAAAAATTCCCAGGAAAACCAGCACAGAAAACTAAGAATTACTGTGCAAAAACATCTGTCTGAAGAGACCAACTTGCCGCGGAACCGCCGCATTAGGCATGCATATGCGGCGGTTCCGCCGCACTATTAACGACTCAGAGCCCCCGTTTTAAATAGTAATTCTTAGAATATTGCACTGAGGTTTCTGAATATTTTTAATTTCGAAAAAGACCAGATTTCAGAAATTGCCCAGAGAGCATTTTAGGGTTGGGGTTTCGGGTCGATCGGACTTCAAACTCCGTCTAGACTTCGCCTAAGGGTCTAGCTAGGCTCTGATACCACTGTAGGGTTCCTAGGCACACTAATGATGTCTCACAAGTGATCAAACATGGCTAATTCAAAAAATTTCTTGTGCCTACAAACCCTAATATGGATCGTTAACTAGATTTATAGGCGATGCAAGCATGTAAACGGAAATATAGCTAAAGGGAAGGGGCTACAACCTTTGTAGATCCGGTCCTTCACCTCCTAGGCTCCGTGATGAAGTCCTCTCCGCTGTCCAAATCAAACCATGACTCTAGCATCGGCTTCATCGAATAATGGGCTGGCTAGGTCATCGACGACGATGCCGAAGATGATCTACGTCGAGGCATCACAAGATCAAGCTCTCACTTCATCAAGTCATGAAAACTTGTGAAGGAAACACCCTATACTACTTGGCAAGAGGTAGAGGATGAAGAAATAGGAGGTGGGTTCACTTTAGAATTGGATTTCTCACTCATATTCTCAAGTTTCCATTGATGGTGGCAAGGTTTTTCTTCTTGAAGAAGAAGAAGAAGAAGATGATGATATGATAAAAATTATGATAGAATAAAAAGATTAACTTGAAAAGATAATCCCATTCATTCTTATCATAATAGCTACCATGGTTAAGTGTAGAGAATGAACCAAGGTTAAGTAAATGGTTACGTTTAGGAGAAGAAGACGAAATGGTCAAAACTTCTTGAAGCTTCAAAGAAAAGAACAAAAGAAGCAACCATTTTATTTTCTTTCCAAAATAAATAAATGAATAAATAAATATATCAAACCCTAACCAATCACTTAATCATGGTCTAAAGTAAACATACACCTAAGCATGCATGTATCATCAAACATGATACAAACTAGTGTACCAAAGTATATCACATATACAATGTGCATATCAAGTGAGAATATCCTTTTAAAGTGAACCAATATTAGTTAATGTAAAGTAATATATCAAATATATAATTATGCATTAAATCATTAAATCAATACTTGATTTAATGATCCGGTCATATCGCATATAACCGACTAATATCTAACGTATCGGCTTATCGAAACAATTCTTGATTCGATAACTAGGTTATATCGCATACAACCATTCGACACATTCATCGCGAGAATGGAATACGGTATTGATCGCACGCCAAAAGCGTGTCGGATGTTCAAAGTTCTAAAGTTTACCGCGATCAGGACGGTGTCGCTATGCAGCTAGCCGGTTGAGCACGGGTCGATCCACAGGGAGATGGTTGTATTTCCGTTCTTGTCTTGGACGAGTCAATAAAGAATATGTGTATGTTTGTTCGATCTAACCTATGTTTATTATTTGCAAGTATAAAGTTGTTATGAAAGGATACGAAAATGTAAGCTAAAGAAATCCGTACTAAAAACCTTTGAGCCGAGTCTTAACCAATTGAAGCTAGAGCAATCGGCAACAACATGGATTAGGGAATTTAAGCGCGGTATTCGTGGAATACGACTTATTTACCCTTGTCCTTCCGTTCTTGTCTCTTGCTTTCGCCTCCGGCCAAACCAAACGCAACCGGTCTCGGTTAGGAATCTCCGTTACCTTGTCAGGGTAGGGTGCCTAACGGAGCGCTTGCGTATAGTTCGGGCGGAGTTCAAAGGAAAATAACGGGAAAAGGAAATGAGCAAAGAAAATCTTAACTTACAATACCGCATTGATTCTTAACAATGATAATTACAACATTCACAAAATGAACAACAAAGAGCAAAAGAAAAGAACAAAGAAAAGAAAAGATTGCAAGTAAGTAAGTGCATGAAATGAAATTGCAAGAAAGTAAAGCAAGGTAATAAAAAGCAAGTAATAAATAAGCAATAAAAATAATTAGAAACTAGAACTCAAGACAAGCATGGGATCAATAGCCAACCCTTAAACTTGCAAGCTCAATCAAGAGGTTGCAAGATCAAGAGAAGGGTAGAGAACGCATGTGAAATGAAGTGCTAATTCCATAAGAAAATACGACCCTTGAGATCAATAACTAACCCTTAACCTTCCAAGCTCAATGAAGAGGTTGAAAGATCAAGAGGAAGCAAAAATCTCAAGGGGAAGTTAAACTAACAAGAAAGATAAAAACCTTCATCTTCATTAACATCCACTCAATGCTCTCACTACATTTCCATGGAGGAAGAATGAAGAAGAAGAAGAAGAACTACACTAAAAACTACAAAAGAGAAACAAAGAATGAACACCAAAAGCTTGGCAAGTTCTGGGGTATTTATAGGAGGTGAACTGGCAATCTAGGGCAACCATCAGAACAAACATAGAAAGACCAAATAGCCCCTGAAATTTCATCATGTGAGGCGCCAGTACGGCCGCGGATCGGCGGCCTATACCCCCTATTGGCTGCGGATCCGTGGCCCTATGGTGGAGTCAGGGCATGGGCTTTCTTGTACTGTCCTGATCTGCTGTCCCCTTTTGTCTGGTACATGTATTTTCTGATAATCTTTCCAGAATATCTTCAGAATTCTTAGTCCAAGATTGCTTTCTTTTCTTTACTTTTGACTTTATCTCCCTCGAGCTCCGCGCACGCATTGATTCTTGTGCAGCCCCCCTCGTGCTCTGTGCATGTCTGAGACACGAATGACCACTGTCATATGTCTTGTCTCTAGAACTGGTACTCGACACTGGACGGATATGGATGACCGGAACCCGGCTTTTATCTGCTGTGACAGATGTTCTGTATTTGGTGTAACTGTGGAGATTTTGTCTTGATTTGCAATATTTGTACTGGAAACCTGTATTCTGTAAATATGTAACAAACACGGATTACAAGCACCTACCTATAAACATACGAGCATAAGAATGGGCGGTATAAAATGCAATATTCTGGTATGAACAAATACCCCCAAACTTAACTTTTGCTCGTCCCGAGCAAAACCAATTATTCACAATAATAAAACCCTAACCGCACTTTCGCAGGGAACGCGATTGCACTGAGCACGTGCAACAAGCCGTTAAACCTCTAGGTGTCCCTAGTAGGAGGAGTGTTGTCTCCTGAGGGTTTTCAGCGGATACTACCCATAAAATCCCGTCAAGCTAGTGTCATAAGTTAACATCGACTCTACTTCTACAGTTTAGTATTTACGTTAGAAACTCTATCATTCTAAGTTAGAAATATCCAACCCTTATTTTTCACACCTCCTATCAATTTAACCTTAGGTCATATACGTTCCAAAAAAGTTTTAGAAAGATGTCGGTTCTCCTGAGTTTTCCTTCTAAAGTGCGGCCTCAAATCAGGGATTTTTATCAACTTTACAGAAAACACAAGTCTTATTCTTTATTTCTATCTTTTATTCAAACATCGATTGTATATCCCTACGTGTGTGTATAGTTGCACCCCTACACTTGAGAATTCAATTCAAGCTATAATAACCTTGCCCTAATACCTAATACTACTTCTTTTCATTAAGGATGGACGGATTTGCTCACACACCTTTCATGCGACTATTAATGCTTCTTGAGGCACTAACGGCCGATTACTGAATGTATGAACTTTAAAGCGTAAATAGCAGTTTCCAGGTCTTGACTTTATTCTATTTTTTCTTTTTCTTTTTCTTTTTCTTTTTCTTTTTCTTTTTCAAGACCGGATATATATTTCAATATGCTCTTTTGGTGTTTAGCTTTAAATACCGTTTTTTCTTTCATACTAGGCTTTCAGGCAAGAGTATTTCTGTAGGGTTGCTATGCACGCGCACAAGGGTCTACGAGGCATCAACCATGCCCGATTAAAAATTTAGCCGTGCCGAACAACCCGAATACGGATCTTTAAACTAGAGATTAGGCGAAAACTAGCATGTTAACAACTTTAACACTAAGTGAGAGGGATTACAACCTTTGTAGATCCGGTCCTTCACTTCATATGCTCCGTGTTGTGGTCCCTTCGCTGCGATCATCGGGTTCCGGACTCTCGAAAGGTTCCACGAAGAGAAAGATGCAACCTTTGCTTCCGATCTTCGATACTAAGATGATCTACCTTGAAGTTCCGTTAACACAAGCTAACACTCATGAAATGATGTGAACACCCTCATCTAAATGGCAAGGGAAGATGAGGATGATGAAGTAGGAATTTTGCTCTTTTCATTTATCTTTTTCTCACATTTATTCATCACTTGAAGAAAATCTAGAAAGCTTTTTCATGAAAGAATGAAGTAAGAAGAAGATGAATAATGATTGAATTTCTTTTGTGATGAATAGAAAAAGAATAATATCATGAATAATGCAACCATGGTTGACTAAACCCATGTAGAGAATTAACTAGGGTTAGGGTTTGGGTTGGGTTAAAGCATGAGTCACTTACAAATATCTTTCACAAAACAAAACCAAAACCTTCTAGAAACATCTAGAAAGCTTAACCCTAATCCAAACCCTAATCATGTTTAAACTCCACTAAACAAGTTGCATTAGTTATCATATCATGTTACAATATTATATATCACATATATAATATTTATCGTAACAAAATAAAATAATACAATTAACATATATCGCATATATATCAATGTATTACCCGAGTGAGAAAAAGAATCTTTTAGTGAGCTAATATTAGTTAATGTAATTTAATATATCATATATATTATTATACATTAAATTATCGAATCAACACTTGATCCGACAATCCGGCTATATCGCATATAACCGACTAATATATATCCGTACCGATTCATCGAATCAACACTTGATCCGATGACCCGACTGATATCAAATATCACGAGAATAGATTACGGTATCTCATATCGTATTATCCTCGGTCCCGCACATATCACATGTGTGCTCCTACTACGTTTTGCCTGAGCCAAGAAACCTCTGTGTAGGACTCTAAAGAATCGTCAATACGCCGGCAGTAGGTGATGATCATATCAAACACCCACAAGCTGCAAGCGGTCAGCTAAACGTAACATCTACCCAGGTATTGAGCGCTCAGAAGATCAACAAGCAAGCCTGTAACTTCTCCTGTGAATCCAAACAGTAACACTCCCGTACAGTCCGGTCTCGTCGTCTGATATGTCGCATATCTCGCCTAGGGGTGGTAAACGTCAGACCCCAGTAGCTTGATAAGTCGTGTCGATATGAGGTCTATAACAGTTCGAGAAACTACTGATAACACTTACCAGTAAATCTCAGCAACCCTGGCCAGGGATTTCCGGTTATAGCCAATCGAACACAGCACGACATCAACTCCCTATACCGGGAGAGACGAATCCCCTCCTATCGCTCATTGCCTCTATGTGATTCGGGACTGTACCCAAAAGCCACCTTTTTGCACACCCTCTTGGACGTGGTATGATGGAAATCAAAGCACAGTGGGAATCACACAAGACTCTATGACGATCTCGGGTCAACAGACTACTCTGTACCAGTGTCACCGGAGAACTGCCATCTGACGTATGGTATAATACCATCTGGGAGTTCTCGGCGAGTCCGTCCAGTGTACCCAGTCTCCAATGAGCACCCGTACACCATCCTTGATGTCAAACACCGATGGATATGGGATCATCCATCGCTCATCATATGGGTCAAGATGCGTATACGCTAGTCTAATCTGGTGCATTGATGCCCTGTCTCGATACACCCTCGACTAGGAACAGTTATAGGATGTACTCGTCGACTACCGTGGCCCCACTAGTATGATCTCATCATAGTCCCAGTAGTCGAGTACATATCCTAAGGGCTTTCTCAACATGTAATATATAGACAATCAGAGTACATGTTAAGACAGAGTACAACCAGATAGCATACTATCATGTCGAGCAAGAAAGTCCTCCCTATATATGTCCAAGCATCCATTACAATATACATCGTATGTACAGTGATGGCCTCTAGGGCATACATATAACTAACAATCTCCCACTTGCACTAGGGCCATCTGTTGTGTTATCACATACCCAACAATTAGCTGCGGTTGAAGTATCTCATACTCAACCATCCCATAAATGTCTCTACTGGGAAAAAGGCCTTCGTGAGTGGATCCGCGCTGTTGTCCTCTGTGTCTACTCTCCTAACCTCGATCTCCCTGGGGATCAACCATCTCCATGATCAGGTGATACTGCCTAAGAATTATATCTGGATTACTGATGGGACGGTAGTTCCTTGGCAAAAGCCACAACTCCATTGTCACACAATGGTAGGAACGAAATTCATCTTATGAACTTATATATATCCAGACTGCCTCTATGCTAGCATCTTTGGTAACGATGTATCTTGCCTTTAATCGTCTAGTATATCACGGTATCTAGCTTGGAACTCTTCCAACATACCGTCCCTCCACTGAGGGTAAAGACAATGCCTGCGACTGACATTCAGTCGTCCTTATCATCTTGGAACCTTTCCAGTGATTCTCCCCAGGATCGATTGATACCATCTCACTACAACTAGTGAGTGTCCTAACATCCAATTAGATCTATCTCATAGATCCAAAACCCAGGATTTAGGAGGTATCACTTTGATCCTATATGGAGAATCCTTGTGATAAGCGGAGATTGACCGAGCGTAGCATAGGAAACTCCTTCCCTATCAAGAGTATGTCATTTACGTACTCTACGAGGATCACCACCATTCTCTCTACTACCTTTTCGTATATACAAGGTTCATCTACCATTTTGATGAAGTCAAACTCTTTGACTACCACATCAAAACAGATGTTCCAACTCCGCGATGCCTGTTTATCATATAAAACATCTTGCACACGTTTCCGCTGCTCCCACTGTCTACGAAGCCCTCTGGCTGTGTACTTATAGACGTTCTCTTCTAAAACATCACTTAGAAAAGCAGTCATGACACCCAACCACCAGATATCGTAGTCATGGTATGTAGCCGTGGCAAGTAGGATCTGGATGGACTTAAGCATAGATTCTTAGAAAAGGTTTCAACATAACCCATACCTGGTCTATGATGCAAACCTTTAACAAGTCTAGCTTTGAAAGTCTCAACTTTTCCATGTACACCAAGTAATCTTCTCAAGATATACTTGTTCCTGATGGGGATTTAACCCTTCAGATAAAGCAACCAAAGTCCATACTTTGTTGGTGTATAAGGATTCCATCTCAGATCGATAAGCACCCAGCCATTCTTACAGAGTCCCACTCCTGATGGCCAGCTCGAAACTAGTTGGGTCATCATCTCATGATGCAATCCTCGCTCCCACTGTCATAGAGAAAACGGAGTATCTCTCAGGTGGGTGAGGAACCCTACTAGATCGGCGGAGAGGCTGAGGTTCGTTGGAAACTATTGAATCCTTTGGTTCTACCAAATCATCAGCTGTAGTTTGTATAGCTGGAACATTTCCAGTTCTACATTACAGACTTTGCCTCGAGCTTGTCCAGATTTTGCTTTTTAGACATAGGCTGGACAACCCCAAGTCTCAACAAACTTAAGATATGGGCTCTTCCCTTTCCATATCATATATGAAGTGGTAGGCAACTGATTTGATTTGAACCCTATTCAATAGGTATGCTGCTTCTCAAGTGCATAACTCCCAAAAGGAAATAGGAAACTCAGTAGTACTCATCATAGAGCACACCATATCACATAGGGTGCTATTGCTCCGCCCCGATACACCGACGTGCTGTGGTGTATACGGAGGAGTAATGCTGAGAGAGAATCTCATTCTCCTTTAGAATAGTCCAGGAATTCCGTGCTCAGGTATTCTCCTCCTTGATCACATCAAAGGACATAATAATTATACCCATTTTTGGTTCTCTACTTCTAATTTATATTCTGTGAATATCTCAAAAGCTTCGGACCTGTGTTTCAACAGGAACATATGTCTGAATCTTAAGAGATTATAAGAGAATGTAATGAAGTACAAAGAACCGATCTTGGCTTATGTAGACAGGGGACTTTCATACATCAGCATGTATCAATCCTAAAAGTCCACTAACTCTTTCTCTGTTTCCAACATACAGAGCTGTGGTCATCTTATCTTTGTGACATGACCGGCAAGTTTCACAATATGTAAATTCAAACTAATTTAAATATGCATCTATATGTAACTTCAGCCAGTCGGGTCGCATTGATATGACCTAGTCTACAATACCTCAAGAAGGATTCGTTCATTTCTGAACTCTTCCTCTCGTGTGTGTTCTGTATACTAAGAACCGTAGTTTGATTTAGAACGTTAATGCTGTTTAGATAACGTGCCTGAACCGATCAACTCTTGATATAGGAAATGTTCAAAACATTATCCAACAATACAAAATTATATCCTTTCTTTACTAATAAAGAGACAGATATGATTTTGTTTATCAGGTTCGGTATCTAATAACATTTGTTCAGAATCAATGTATTCCGGTAATACAGGGTGACAACGACCAACAGACTTGGCTGCAACACTTGCACCGTTTTCTGTCTCATGAAACTTATCACCCATTCTCAGTGTTCTTTACCTATCTGTAGCCCATGTAACAGATTACATATGCGGGATCCTGATTTGGTATCACATACCCAGGACGTAAAGGATACTGAGAAACAGTTCTCTGTAATGAACACACCCGAAGATGATGCATCAATATGCACTTTCTTCGTTTGGGCGGCACGAGAAATCTGGTATTCCCCAATTTCCTGCTCTGTCATATAACAATTATAAGTTGGAGCGG
Organism: Agapanthus africanus; assembly: GCA_030015575.1. Lineage (NCBI taxonomy): Eukaryota > Viridiplantae > Streptophyta > Magnoliopsida > Asparagales > Amaryllidaceae > Agapanthus > Agapanthus africanus. Next base: position 295,757,451 of record JASDDO010000022.1, on the reverse strand, counting down.
GACCAACGTTCCACAGCTCAGTATAACAAGCGGGTTCGGTCAATATATCCGTATTATTTTCTTGATTAAGGCGTGATATGGTCGGTACCTGGAGAGAGAGAGAAGAAAACACTCAGCGTATGCTCTTGGAAGATTAGATTGGTTATATAATACATCTAATCAGGATGTCTCCCACTGTTTTAATCAAATCTTCCTTCAAACCCTAAAAGGAAAGACTAGCCGGGATTAAATACACGCTACAAGTTCGCCAATCTTTCAGCCAGGCCAGTGTCGGTACTTTGAGGGAGGTCACCCGTGCTTTCGCACGAACCTAATTAAAGTAAACCTCATTTTCCCAGAGGCATAACCCCGTTAACACCTTTCTAGACACCTACTTGATCGGCTGATTGTAATGTGTAAAAGTCTCCCAAGAGTAACTCTTACTCGCAGCGGGTATCGGGATCCAACTATCTCATAGAAGGTATGCAATCTCATTGCAAATTTCAACACTTGAAATTCCCAATAATATTTTACCCCTAGCAGCTTATGACCTTGGCTAAGGTCAACAAATCATAAGTGCTAGCCAAGTTCAACCCGTCATTTTCCGATTGAATTAAACCCACCCGCACGACCCTTGGCTAAGGTCAACAAAGTCGCACGACCACCCTAACTCAATCGCATCATATGCTTATACAGATATGCACTAATCAGCTACAGTACACTACGCCTTGGCTAAGGTCAACAAACGCAGCACGAATACTAACCAGTACTTATCTGAAATGACGGAGGGCTACGACCGGTTTTTATGAAAACCCATTGCGTAATAAACTTGATATCGTTGTAGAATCGAGTGATTTTAAATGGAGTGTTTTTGAGGCCTTTCTAGTTTTGCTAAAGGGGTCACTCCCGGTGAAGGGATCGTTGGCCCTTTCCTCATCGAATAAGGTGCAGGATATTTCACAAATATCACTATGCAAAGCAGAAACTATAGAAGCAATCAAAAGACAAACCGAGGGTTGTAGCATCTGCCAGTTATTGCTAAAGGAGTCACTCCCGGTGAAGGGATCTCGGTCCTTTCCTTATCGAATAAGGTGCTGGATGTTCTACAAGGAACACTGCTATGCAAAGCAAGAACTAGAGCTACCAGTTTTTAATTTAAACAAGTTTCTACAACATTTTAGGTTTCTTTTATTTCATTAATCTCATTAATGAAGTCCCATTTTAATATGCTTCACAAGCATCTCATTTTGAAACGAAATCTGCAATATAACATATATCTCATATATATAGTATAAACATTCGTCTCAGGCAGTAATATGATCTCATCACAGAACATTGCAGCAGAAGAACATATATGAAATATTGGATATACTAGGACGTCCGTGTTTTAGTACGAGCCTGTATAAAACACGAATTCCAAGGTCGCGATGAATAGCCAAACCCACATCCCTAGACCCCTACGAGAGCAGGAAGTAACCCTGCCAATTCTAGGGTTAGGAGACCCGGTCTCGACTCCTCGAGATGGTCTTCCACTGGACCCTAGAACCCGGTTACTTGTGCTCCCCGCCTTGGGTCTACCTAATGCGGAAAAGTAAATAATATACAACGGTGACATCTTCCGCTACATGGAAGTGCCCCAATAAAAGAATATTACATACAAATGAATTTTACATGAATGAAAAAGAAAAAACTCTCATCTCACATAAAACCCCCGGCTATTCAAAAGCGACGATCCAATACAACATATCACAGCAACACATAATATCTCATATCATCAACGTAAGCAAGTATGCGTATCCCGATTGTCGTTGATGTATAGCAACGAAGCCGGTGATACACCACATACTACGCTTACGGTCACAGAAAAGAAAGTGTAAAACTACAACAGTTGGAATCCGCAACCTCTTTAGACATCGCATGCCTAACAAAATGAATTCCTTAGACATCGCATGCCTAACATTTATAAACCCCGCATTTTAGTCTCATTATCGAAAACTCTTTTCAATGTCAAGTCGGGCAATTCAACAGGATTCCCGACGTCCTGATCGAATGCTCGTCGCAAACTTTAGTAGACGGCCGCACACCTGGATGCCGTCGACGAAGTGCACTAAGGCGGAACACCGCTGCCGCGAGCACCCGAACGGATGCTTTCGGCGACGGGTTTCTCCTACAGTCACTTGGTCGGGGCTATGGGGCGTAGCTGTCTATTAAGTTTACCCGGCGAGTATCCGCGTACGCTACGTGATTGCGACGGACTTTTGATCACATCAAAATTCCGTGGCAACCGATCATCTGAGACTAAACTGTTATGTTTATAATATTCAAATCAGTTATCTCATAACTACCTGTGGATTCCAAATATTGTATCACATTCCAGATAAATAGACAAAGTTAAACTTTTCGATCGAATCATCAAACACCCAAGATTTCACCAATAAATCTCAACACTTGAAATCAGTTTAAGAACATCCATCACATGCCACAGTACCAATGGTCCAGCCGTAGAAGGATCAAGCCAATGCCTCACATGTGGCACGCCGTACTGCCCCAAACCCTAAGACTCAAAAGGCAGTTCAAGACGGTCACATAATCGAGTTAAGGTTTGTTGTCTTCTAGAGGGTCCACCGCGTTACTTGCACGACTTAGAACGTTCTTAAACACGACAAAAAATCCAACTTTTGAAAAATTTTCCGACAGGGGAAAAAGTGAGTTATTGATATCCGTTCGAACTTTTTAACAGTTTCTAAAAATTACCCGGACAAAACACAAAAGACGCAGTTAAAGTTCCCGATCGAATCATCGAATCCCCAATACAACCCAGAGAATTCAACAGTTGAATAAATATTAAAAATTCCCAGAAAATACAGCACTAAAAGACAAGAATTACTGTGCAAATTTCAAACAGTGAAGTGACTAAAGTGCCGCGGAACCGCCGCACATGCCATGCATGTGCCGTGGTTCCGCCGCGCTTTAGTGGAATCAGTCGCACGTGCTTCACAGTAACTCTTGTATTTCCCTACTGATTTTTTTGAGCATTTTTAATTTGGAAAAAATCACAGTTTTAAAAAATTTCCAGAAACTAGGGTATATCGGGTTTTCCGGGTTCGATCGGACTTTAAACTTCGTCTAGACTTTGCCTAAAGCTCTAGCTTGGCTCTGATACCACTGTAGGGTTGCTATGCACGCGCACAAGGGTCGACGAGGCATCAACCATGCCCGATTAAAAATTTAGCCATGCCGAACAACCCGAATACGGATCTTTAAACTAGAGATTAGGCGAAAATTAGCATGTTAACAACTTTAACACTAAGTGAGAGGGATTACAACCTTTGTAGATCCGGTCCTTCACTTCATATGCTCCGTGTTGTGGTCCCTTCGCTGCGATCATCGGGTTCCGGACTCTCGAATGGTTCCACGAAGAGAAAGATGCAACCTTTGCTTTCGATCTTCGATACTAAGATGATCTACCTTGAAATTCCGTTAACACAAGCTAACACTCATGAAATGATGTGAACACCCTCATCTAAATGGCAAGGGAAGATGAGGATGATGAAGTAGGAATTTCTCTCTCTTTATTTATCTTTTTCTCACATTTATTCATCACTTGAAGAAAATCTAGAAAGCTTTTTCATGAAAGAATGAAGGAAGAAGAAGATGAATAATGATTGAATTTCTTTTGTGATGAATAGAAAAAGAATAATATCATGAATAATGCAACCATGGTTGACTAAACCCATGTAGAGAATTAACTAGGGTTAGGGTTTGGGTTGGGTTAAAGCATGAGTCACTTACAAATATCTTTCACAAAACAAAACCAAAACCTTCTAGAAACGTCTAGAAAGCTTAACCCTAATCCAAACCCTAATCATGTTTAAACTCCACTAAACAAGTTGCATTAGTTATCATATCATGTTACAATATTATATATCACATATATAATATTTATCGTAACAAAATAAAATAATACAATTAACATATATCGCATATATATCAATGTATTACCCGAGTGAGAAAAAGAATCTTTTAGTGAGCTAATATTAGTTAATGTAATTTAATATATCATATATATTATTATACATTAAATTATCGAATCAACACTTGATCCGACAATCCGGCTATATCGCATATAACCGACTAATATATATCCGTACCGATTCATCGAATCAACACTTGATCCGATGACCCGGCTGATATCACATATCGCGAGAATATATTACGGTATCTCATATCGTATTATCCTTGGTCCCGCACATATCACATATGTGCTCCTACTCTGTTTTGCCTGAGCCAAGAAACCTCTGTGTAGGACTCTAAAGAATCGTCAATACGCCGGCAGTAGGTGATGATCATATCAAACACCCACAAGCTGCAAGCGGTCAGCTAAACGTAACAGCTATCCAGGTATTGAGCGCTCAGAAGATCAACAAGCAAGCCTGTAACTTCTCCTGTGAATCCAAATAGTAACACTCCCGTACAGTCCGGTCTCGTCGTCTGATATGTCGCATATCTCGCCTAGGGGTGGTAAACGTCAGACCCCAGTAGCTTGATAAGTCGTGTCGATATGAGGTCTATAACAGTTCGAGAAACTATTGATAACACTTACCAGTAAATCTCAGCAACCCTGGCCAGGGATTTCCGATTATAGCCAATCGAACACAGCACGACATCAACTCCCTATACCTGGAGAGACGAATCCCCTCCTATCGCTTATTGCCTCCATGTGATTCGGGACTGTACCCAAAAGCCACCTTTTTGCACACCCTCTTGGACGTGGTATGATGGAAATCAAAGCACAGTGGGAATCACACAAGACTCTATGACGATCTCGGGTCAACAGACTACTCTGTACCAGTGTCACCGGAGAACTGCCATCTGACATATGGTATAATACCATCTGGGAGTTCTCGGCGAGTCCGTCCAGTGTACCCAGTCTCCACTGAGCACCCGTACACCATCCTTGATGTCAAACACCGATGGATATGGGATCATCCATCGCCCATCATATTGGTCAAGATGCGTATACGCTAGTCTACTCTGGTGCATCGATGCCCTGTCTCGATACACCCTCGACTAGGAACAGTTATAGGATATACTCGTCGACTTCCGTGGCCCCACTAGTATGATCTCATCATAGTCCCAGTAGTCGAGTACATATCCTAAGGGCTTTCTCAACATGTAATATAGAGACAATCAGAGTACATGTTAAGATAAAGTACAACCAGATAGCATACTATCATGTCGAGCAAGAAAGTCCTCCCTATATATGTCCAAGCATCCATTACAATATACATCGTATGTACAGTAATGGCCTCTAAGGCATACATATAACTAACAATTTCTAGATATCCTCTACTATCCCAAGTTTCAAGGTGCGTGTAAGTGCAGTTTGTAGGGTATATACTTTCTAAATTTGAACTCAAGAAAAGAAACTATTTTTCAGACTTATCCTTCAGTAAAGCTTCAATACTTTCCCCTCATCTTGACTTAACTCAAGAACTGAACTCAAAAATTGTAAGGACGTATACTTACCAAAGTTAGACAGAATGAGGGTTATTTTTTGGGTTTTCAATTCCAAAGCCTAGAATTTAGTTATTTCTAATATATCAACTAAACTTTCAGAATAAAAATCTAAGTTATCCTATCAGCTAACTTAACGACAAATTTTATATATTTTTTTTGGAAAATTTTCAATTTTTGTGGGTTTTTAATAAAGTATGCAAATGCGAAATATACAAATGAATGCGAAGGAAGAAAGCTTACCGAGCACACCCCCAAACTTAAACATGACAGTGCCCTCACTGTCAGGCTACACCAAGAGGGTCAAAATTGTCGGCGCTCCCTAGAAACAAATTATAAACAAAACAAAAAGGAAAACAGAAAATATATACAAAAAAGGAGCCCCCCCAAACTTAAGCAAAACAGTGTTTCCACTGTTAAGCGTTGACGTTCAGGATTAGGGGGGAAAGAACAATATCTATCTATACAAGGCCTTACACAGGCCAAAGGTGAGCACCAACCATTCAAAGATCTTATCGTGATAAAGCAGTGGCTGGTGAAAGAAGGCGTAGAGAAAAGAGATGGAGAATACGCGAGACCGTATGGAGATAGAAGCGGGATACGGTCTCGGTATATCAGAAGAAGAATGGCGGAAGGGAAAAAGAAGTGGAGTACGAACTTGAGGGTGCAAATGGAGTGAATAGATTAGCACAATTTGTGATGAGCGATGTGTAAACAGCGATTGTGCTAATCTATTAACCCGTCGAGAGATTGGGTCAAATCCCTCAAGATTCGTAAGAAACCATGGGTACGCCGAACTTGGTTAACCAGACATAGTAAATGAAAGTGAAACGGTTTCTTGCGATGCCGGAACGATGGAGAGGAGTGATCGAGGAGGGGTATCAGGTAAAGGTTCAGGGGGGTGTACACAGTCAATAAAAGGAACAGGATGAATTGGAAAATCCGACTCATCAAGAAAAACTGGTTCATCCTCAGTACTATCCTCAATATTCTCCTCAAAATTCAGCTTATCCATGCAATTTTCATTAAAATCAAGACGCATATGGGGTTCGGGAAAAACATTTAATGACTCGGGATGATGAATTGGAGAGAAAAACTCAGCCAAATCTGTGGGTTCATCATCCAAAATATTCCCAGCGTTAATATCCTTAATCAAGTGAAAGTCAATTTTCTCAGACACCTCATCAAAAGCATGGATTTCAATCAATTCAGGTTCTAAGATCGAGGTCTAGAGGTCAAAAGGATTGGGTGTGGTTTCACTTGGCAAGGTCCCTTCACAATCTGGCAAATCAAACACTACAAAGTCGCACAACTCATTAAACATTCTATCTTCAACTGATAAATCATGTGGGATACTATATAGACTTTCAAAACAGGAGTTGTGGGATTCAATTTGGACCGGGTAGGCTTGATTCGGAAGGGGGTACAACTCACTCTCTCCACTCAAATTCACAGCCTGTCCTGCCGCATCATCATACATTGAAAAATTAGGAGCTAGTTGAAAACTAGCTACCGGGTCAATATGTTGTACGAGAGCGGCCATGGACGCATTCAAATCCATCATCTGTTGGCTTGACGCAACCCTAAAGTCTTCCAACGACTGTTCTAGACTAGACATTGGTTGTGAAGGGTTTCAGTAAAAGATTCAAGGTTGTTTGGATACTGAAAACTCCCAAATGGCAGTTCTGATGCAATGTCTAGGGAAGGTGCAAAAGTAGGGTAGGATTGGTAGGAATTGAATAGCTGGACAGGAGTGGGATCAACATTAGGATAAGAAGGTGAATGGAATTGTTGATCCCAAGAATTTGAAGTGGTGAAAGGAGTGAAAGATCGGCTACGAGATTGTTCAATACGTTCAGCAAGAGACATAGGTCTTGTGGCTACAACTGGACTTTCAAAAGGGGTATCAACGCAAAAAGGGGTGAATGTTTGAAATAGTTGATATGAAGTGGATTGCGGGGTCCAGTTGTTCGTCCTAGACGCGTCTATCCGATCTTTCAAAGAAATTTTGGGCATGGAGGGGTCGTTTGAAGTTCGACCAAAACAAGAACCGTATGAAGTAATGTCTGGTTGTGGGTACCAAAGTTCGGCAAGAGTTTTGCGAGGTGGGGTACCCATGATATGAAGAGAGAGAATGAAAGAAAGGTAGAGAAAAGGAGAGGAAAAAGAATGTGATTTTTTTTAGTTTTTTTAGTTTTTTTTTAGTTAGTTGTTAACAAAAGAATGAAATATACACAAAAAGAATATGGACAAAAACAATCACGACACAAAAATACCACACACCTAATCGTTCTAGGGTTCACCTAGGTCAACTAGACCTGCTCCAGAACTTGATTGTCGAAGTAAAACTGTGTCGAGAAACGGGCTCAAGATACACTGTTCACGCGGCCAGGTAAGTGCAGAGATAAGGGGAGGTTTTCCAACGCTTTCGCGAAGTTCCTTAATTAAATAACCCTTTCTATTTTGGCGGTTTCGCCGTTAACACTTTCCTAGACACCCCGTAAACAATATACCGTTAAGCGAGGTTCTAAACCCAGTTAACTTCTCCTAGTGAGCGCGAAGTCCTTAAGGCTTAAAGTCTAATTTCTTTTAAAATTTGTGCGGGTAAACGTTATGCTCAAGTTCGTGATTTGTGGGCCACGGAAAAGGTGATGAAATCCTTTACCGTATGTTGTGGGGTTCGCTTGCCCTTAAGTCCGTATTAATGTATGCAATGCGCAATTCAAAAAATTCTATAAAGAATCAAACAATCGTTTTTTAGTTTCAGCGCGGCACTGCAACAAATACGGGTTAGTCAATTTTTTTAGCGTTTGCTAGCGAACTTGCAAAGAATCCTGCAAAGAATAGAATATTGGATGCGTCGGATTTGAGAAGAAGGTGTTTAAGAAATACGTACCGTTAAGTTTTTGGGTTAGGAAACCCCCGTTGAATCAAATCCGGTAAGCTTGAAAAGTTCGCTTGCGCGGGTCAAACTACCCGGATCTTTGGCACTATATTTCGTAATCACCTTAACTTTGAACGTACACTTTGCTCCCACAATCGCAGTTTGCAAATCCGCAAAAATCTGCACTCTTGCCCACAAAAATGATCAAAAATAACAAAAAGATTTTTTTTATATATACAAAAAGAATATTAACCCGAATAACAAGAAAGAAAATACGCTACCGTCTCCCCGGCAACGGCGCCATTTGATCGCACGCCAAAAGCGTGTCGGATGTTCAAAGTTCTAAAGTTTACCGCGATCAGGACGGTGTCGCTATGCAGCTAGCCGGTTGAGCACGGGTCGATCCACAGGGAGATGGTTGTATTTCCGTTCTTGTCTTAGACGAGTCAATAAAGAATATGTGTATGTTTGTTCGATCTAACCTATGTATATTATTTGCAAGTATAAAGTTGTTAAGAAAGGATACGAAAATGTAAGCTAAAGAAATCCGTACTAAAAACCTTTGAGCCGAGTCTTAACCAATTGAAGCTATAGCAATCGGCAACAACGTGGATTATGGAATTTAAGCGCGGTATTCATGGAATACGGCTTATTTACCCTTGTCCTTCCGTTCTTGTCTCTTGCTTTCGCCTCCGGCCAAACCAAACGCAACCGGTCTCGGTTAGGAATCACCGTTACCTTGTCAGGGTAGGGTGCCTAACGGAGCGCTTGCGTATAGTTCGGGCGGAGTTCAAAGGAAAATAACGGGAAAAGGAAATGAGCAAAGAAAATCTTAACTTACAATACCGCATTGATTCTTAACAATGATAATTACAACATTCACAAAATGAACAACAAAGAGCAAAAGAAAAGAACAAAGAAAAGAAAAGATTACAAGTAAGTAAGTGCATGAAATGAAATTGCAAGAAAGTAAAGCAAGGTAATAAAAAGCAAGTAATAAATAAGCAATAAAAAGAATTAGAAACTAGAACTCAAGACAGGCATGGGATCAATAGCCAACCCTTAAACTTGCAAGCTCAATCAAGAGGTTGCAAGATCAAGAGAAGGGTAGAGAACGCATGTGAAATGAAGTGCTAATTCCATAAGAAAATACGACCCTTGAGATCAATAACTAACCCTTAACCTTTCAAGCTCAATGAAGAGGTTGAAAGATCAAGAGGAAGCAAAAATCTCAAGGGGAAGTTAAACTAACAAGAAAGATAAAAAAAACCCTCATCTTCATTAACATCCACTCAATGCTCTCACTACATTTCCATGGAGGAAGAATGAAGAAGAAGTAGAAGAACTTCACTAATAACTACAAAAGAGGAACAAAGAATGAACACCAAAAGCTTGGCAAGTTCTGGGGTATTTATAGGAGGTGAACTGGCAATCTAGGGCAACCATCAGAACAAACATAGAAAGACCAAATAGCCCCTGAAATTTCATCATGTGAGGCGCCAGTACGGCCGCGGATCCGCGGCCTATACCCCCTATTGGCCGCGGATCCGCAGCCCTATGGTGGAGTCAGGGCATGAGCTTTCTTGTACTGCCCTGATCTGCTGTCCCCTTTTGTCTGGTACATGTATTTTCTGATAATCTTTCCAGAATATCTTCAGAATTCTTAGTCCAAAATTGCTTTCTTTTCTTTACTTTTGACTTTATCTCCCTCGAGCTCCGCGCACCCATTGATTCTTGTGCAGCCCCCCTCGTGCTCTGTGCATGTCCGAGACACGAATGACCACTGTCATATGTCTTGTCTCTGGAACTGGTACTCGGCACTGGACGGATATGGATGACCGGAACCCAGCTTTTATCTGCTGTAACAGATGTTCTGTATTTGGTGTAACTGTGGAGATTTTGTCTTGATTTGCAATATTTGTACTGGAAACCTGTATTCTGTAAATATGTAACAAACACGGATTACAAGCACCTACCTATAAACACACGAGCATAAGAATGGGCGGTATAAAATGCAATATTCTGGTATGAACAGGTATCGTATACACGCATTATTCTCGGTCCCGCACATATCTCATAGGCGCTCCTATTTCGTTTCGCTTGAGCCAGGAAACCTCTGTGTAGGACTCTAAAGACTCGTTAATACGCCGGTAGCATATGATGATCATATCAAACACCCACAAGCCGCAAGCAGTCTGCTAAACGTAACGGCCACCCGGGTATTGAGCGATCAGAAGATCGACGAGCAAGCCCGCTCACACTCCTGTGAATCCAACCAGTAACACTTACCGTACAGTCCGGTCTGTTCGTCTGATATGTCGCATATCTCGCCTAGGGGTGGTAAACGTCAGACCCCAATAGCTCGATAAGTCATGCCGACGTGAGGTCCATGACAATCGTGAAACTACTGATAACTCTTACCAGTACATCACTGCAACCCTGGCCAGGGATTTCCTGTTATGGCCAGTCGAGCATAGCGCAACATCAACCCCCAATACCGGGAGAGACGAATCCCCTCCTATCGCTCATTGCCTCCATGTGAATCGGGACTGTACCCAAAAACCACCTGTTTGCACGACTCAGTAGAGCCGTGGTAGGGTGGAAATCAAAGCACAGTGGGAGACACACAAGACTCTATGACGATCTCGGGTCAACAGACTAAGCTGTACCAGTGTCACCAGAGAACTGCCATCTGACGTGAGGTATAATACCATGTGGGAGTTCTCGGCGAGTCCGTTCAGTGTACCCAGTCTCCACTGAGCACCCGTATACCATCTCTGATGTCAAACACCAATGGATATGGGATCATCCATCGCCCATCGCATGGGTCGAGAAGATATACGCTAGTCTACTGTGGAATATCGATGCCCCGTCTCGATATTCCCTCGACTAGGAACATTTCAAGGATGTACTCATGGACTATCCAGGCCCCACTAGTATGATCTGCATCACAGTCCTGGAAGTCGAGTACACATCCTAAGGGCTTTATCAACATGTAACAGAGAGACAGAAAGTATACACGTTAAGATAAAGAGCAACCAGATAGCGTACTATCATGTCGAGCAAGAAATTCCTACCTATATATGTCCCAGCATCCACTACAATATACATCCAATGTACAGTAATGGCCTCTAGGGCATACATATAACTAACAATGAAATACTTGGTTTGGTCATGAATAGCAGTCGCAATTTACTTTGCCCTCTTACTAATCCCTTTATTTGTCTTAACTTATTACCTTCTGTATACCATCGTTAAGCTAATTGGTTTTCTTCATTCCCCACTTTTCGACACTTGCCTATGGTTTGGAATAAGACTATCCAATTAGCATAATAGGTGCACCGTCCTAATCCAAGGAGCACTCGCAACCTGAGAGAAGGTAAAAGGAAAAGACAACTGAATAGTCCTATTCGTTTTCTCCAGAACCAGATACCATCCTCGAATCTGGAACAAGTTCCTTCGAGTTCGTATATAACCATACGATGGTTTTATCCAATGGAAGTGGATGTTCGTAGTAATACGGGGTGTTCTGAAGAAAAGGGTAAAAGTAGGAGTGGCAATGAGGTATGAAACTCAGACAATCCAAAAGCCAGTGTTTTAAGAAGGTTCGGTGAACTTGGTCACTGAGTCATGGTCGCTGCCAAAGAGAGAGAGAAAAGAAACACTCAGCGTGCACTCTAACCTAGATCAGAATGGTTATCACTTTATCTAATCAGGAAACCTCCCACTGTAACCTCAAATTCTCCTCCAAACCTGAAAGAAGAATTAGTCGGGATCACCCGAGGAGTAAACCAACTCATCAGTGGGAATCGGGATCCAACTATCATCGCATGATAACGTGATGGAATCCACTCACGTTATCACACTCCAGAAGGTATGCGCATATCTGCCAAGTTTCAGTTTCTTTAGAAACTCCCGATGTTATTTTTACCCCATGCTCTTATGACCTTGACGAAGGCCAACATATCGTAAGTCACATGTCAAGTTCTACCCATCATTGTCCAGGTTAATTTGAACCCACCCGTACAAACCCTTGATGAAGGCCAAAATAGTAGTACCACTGTCCTAAACCAACGCATCTATCTATGCAGTAGAAAAGTAACAAATAGCTACCATACACTATGCCTTGACGAAGGCCAGCATACGTAGCATGAATACTAAGTGATACCTCTCTGAAATGACGGAGGGCTACGAATGGTTTTTGGCGAAAACCTTTAACGTAATGAACTTGATATCGTTGAAGGAACCGGATAGCTTTTTATAAAAATATAGTGGCGAAAACTTTTGCTAAAGATGTCACTCCTGGTGAAGGGATCTCGGCTCTTTCCCCGTAGAATGAGGTGCAGGATATTCCAACTGAATACCACGATGCAAAACAAAAAGGCAATCGGTTATAGTGAAGTTATTACCCTGACGCAAACTTCTGTCCAAGGGGTCACTCCCGGTGAAGGGATCTCGGCCCTTGCCTCGTTGAATGAGGTGCTGGATATTTATAACCGAATACCACTGTGCTAAACAAAAGAGAACGTCCTTGCAATAACAGCTTTTTGAAAAATGTTCCAAAAACATCAGAATAGGTTTGTTTAGCTTGCATTGATCCGAATCAATACAGTCCCATCAATTAATCACACCACAAAAGAACGAAAATATAATGTACGTATATGCCATCCACATTCGCCACTGGGTCCCGTCATCACCCGTTAGGTTACTTAACTAACGACAGAGTGGGGACTGGACTAGCGCGGGTGTAACACATATACAACATCTACTAGTATATATATCAATATATAATAATCGCTCAAAGCGTGATAAAATGCAACATCACAGAAATGTAATAAGCATTACAGGACAATACAGATTATCTGGAAGCCCCGGGTTTCACAGAGCGGCAACTGAAACCCGATGTTCCCCTGGTCGTGTGGATATCCTGTGCAATGAAATCCTAGACCCCTACAGGCGCGGCAAGTTACCTGCCAAAACCTGAAGCGAGGAAGCCCCCTTCAACAAAGTGAATGGACCACCCAGCACTTCACGGAATCTGGTAACTTGAGCACCCCTCCTTGGGTCAACCTGTACCCCCCTACGAATGCGGCGAATAGCTCGCCAATTCTAGAGTGAAGCCCCCTCCGTCTCAAAGCCATGAGATGCGGGCCCGTTGCCCTCTAGAATCCGGCTATCCGTGCACCCTACCATAGGGTAATCCTAGTACAGAAAGTAAAATATATATACAACGGGTACATCGACCTCAGCCCGGTCGTGCCCCAAAAGAATAATATACAAACAGGCAGTGACAGCAGTCCACATGTCGGACGCTCGTCCCGCAATATCAAATGTACAAATACAACCAAACTGTACTACCATTGGATCTAGGCTATCTACTACGACAAATCCGCAACATCACAGCACAACACAGAACATCAACGTGAATGTCACGTTCGCAAATCTGTCTAAAAGAGCTATAGCAATTAGACAAGATTTACCGATCAAATGACATTCACGGTCGCAGATATAATGTAAATACTGTGAACTAACATATTTAAAATTTTCTATCGACAAAATTTCCCGAAGTGGGCCCCAAGCACAATTCCCAGTACTCAAACAAATCTGGACCCAAACAAAAAATACCAGAAACCCCAATTCCAACTCAGAGAGCACTGTAGAAATTTTGGTGCAGCGTTGCTACAGTACGGCGGCGGAACCGCGATGAAATTGAGGGTACAGCTGCGGTTCCGCGGCACTACAGTGCAATCATGCCTAGAAATTTTTGCAGTGTTCTTAGAAAAGCCTGCCAGATTTTCTGCAATACTCAAAATAATTTTTCAATGATAAAAAAAATTCGACAGAAACTTCATGATTGGAAATGCAGTTTTGGAAAATTTCGTTTGATCGAAGTTCTAAACACGTTAGAGCAAGCTAGTAAAGATTAATGGTGTGGCTCTGATACCAAGTCTACGGTAGCGCCCCGGCCGTCTGTCCGAGGCCAAAATACGGAAACGAAAACTTTTTCAAACTAGAAACCGGCACTATCGTATACTATAAACCCGGATCGAACCATTAACCTACAACTAGCAACTAGAGAAAGAGTTGGAAAGCTATACCGATCGATCCGTGTCTTTCGGTCTTCGGCCACCATCCCAAGCTCCTCGCGGCATCTCCGGTCTCGATCTCCTCGTCGGAAAGGGCACCACATCTTCGAGTCTTTTTACGGGCTCCCGCTTCATCCGAAGCAACTCGGGCACGAAGTTCGCTAGCCGACGTGTCTAAGGTCAAGTAGAGAATGTTGTGACAACTTTGCCTCTTACATCCATTGCATGGATGGAGGTTGAAGATGAAGTCATCAATGGAGGTTGTGAGCTAGAGGAAGAAGAAGAAGAAGCTTTCTTTTTCTTTTGTTGTGTTGATAATGAGAGTGAGAGTGTGAGATCAAAAATACAAGACCAAAACTTATCATATGGCAGCCTCTCTCTCTCTCCTTATCATTTCAACATTCAAATCCATCAAATAAAGTGACATATGCACAAGAAATGATACCATGAGTCACCTATGAAGTACATGTATCATTTAATACATAAAATGATGGCTTAAGCTCACAATTTCCATTTGTAAACATTAACCCAAATGTTTACAACAATAAAAAGATACGGCAACATCTAAAGTAAACTCGTAACGGTCACAAGGATACCCCTCACCTGTATATACATACCTGCATCCGCATTCCGACTGAATGCGAATGCGATGAGACTAAAGTAATCCAACAAATCTAATACTAGGATCCGGCTTAAACCAAAGCCCACTAGTATGATCCGTCCGATTATGATTCGTGCACTACTGCACGTATATGATCGGACCCTGCCATATATCATATGGCTTCTACAACGTTTCGCCCGAAACTTGAAAACTGTCCGTGGAGGACTCAAAAGACTCGTCAATACATTGGTTGTGGATTTAACCACTAGCACATCAGAGGTACTAGCCGTACGTAACGGGCCACCAGGTATTGACCAAAAGGGAGGTCGATGAGCGAACTCATCCTGACACCCTACTGAGCCTGTCAGTGAAAATATCCGTACAGTCCGGTCTGTTCGTCTATGAGCATCGCATGGCGGGCCTAGGGGGTTGGTAAAAGTCAGACCCCCAAAAGCGGTACAAGTCGTGTCGGAGTGTAGCCCAGAACACCCTGAGATACTACTGGAATACCTACCAGTAAATCTCCTGCCTTGGCGAAGGACTTCGTGTAATGGCTCTCCTAGACACAACGCGATCTCACACCCAATACTGGGAGAGACAAAACCCCTGCCGATCCGCTCACTGCCTCCATGTGGCTCGGGACTGTACCCAACTAAAACCTGTTTGCACGAATCCTTTATTGGAGATAGTGCCCTCAGAGTCAATTATTGGATCACAAGCACGTGATTGCAATGATTGAGGGAGGACCTATACCAGTAGGACAGTCTTACTCAAGATGATAGTATGATATCTGGTTTATCTTTATCATCATATACTGCTTTAGGTGACATTACAGGTCACTATTGCACGTTGATAGAGCCCCTAGGATTCTTGCTTGACTCCAAGAAGTATGAGGGCGATCATATACGTGGGAGCTGGGGTCTATAAGCACATCCTTAAAAGGCCCCTAGTCGTGGGAGTTTCGAGACAGGGCATCGATTCTCCAGAATAGACTAGTGTATACAGTCGAGACCCCGACGAGGGGCGGTGGCCGGTCTCACAAGCCACTGGTGTCAGTTGGTTCACCTAAGATGTATACAGGTGCTCATTGGGTTATGAGTACACCGGACAGGACTCGCCAGGAACCTGCTAGTTGGTATTATACTTAGCGTCAGATAGCAGTTCCCTGGTGACATGTGTACAGGTTAGTTCATCGACTTGAGATCGTCATTTGTCTCGTATGAGTTCCCACTGTGCTTTGATTACTACCCTACCACGCTCAAAGGAGACGTGCAAACAGGTTTTAATTGGGTACAGTCCCGAGCCACATGGAGGCAGTGAGCGGATCTGCAGGGGTTCGTCTCTCCCGATATTGGGGGTAAGGCCGTGCTGTGTCTAGGAGAGCCATTACACGAAGTCCTTGGCCAAGACAGGAGATTTACTGGTAGGTATTCCAGTAGTATCTCAGGATGTTCTGGACTACTCTCCGACACGACTTGTACCTCTTTTGGGGGTCTGACTTTTACCAACCTCCTGGGCCCGCCATGCGATGCTCATAGACGAACGGACCGGACTGTACGGATATTGTCACTGACAGGCTCAGTAGGGTGTCAGGATGAGTTCGCTCATCGACGCCCCTTTTGGTCAATACCTGGTAGCCCATTACGTATGGCTAATATCTCTGACGTGCTTGTGGTTAAATCCACAACCAAAGTATTGACGAGTCTTTAGAGTCCCCCACAGACCAGTTTCTCAAGTTTCGGGCGAAACGCTGTAGAGGCCGTATTGAGATATGGCAAGGTTCGATCAGATACGTGTGGTATTGCACGGATCGTGATCGGACGGATTTTACTAGCAGGCTTTGGTTTAAGCCGGATCCTAGTATTGTACAGTGTAGATTTTGTCTCTTTGCATTTGTATTCAGTGGGAATACAAATGCGTGTATATACAGTCGCGGGGTTTTCCTGTTATTTATTACGGGATCAGTTTTCTGAAGTTGCCAGTTTGCATTCCGTTCCGGCCAGTTTTCCTTTGTTCCTTCCCGGCCGGACTTTTCCGATGGAGGGGCTAATTTGCAATTATGAAAATTAGTATTTGTGGAGGGGGTCCTTTGTAAATGGTGGCATCATGATGGTTCTTGCATGATGAGATTCTTTTTTAGTCTCTTCCTTTGCATTTATTGTGATGGGGTTTGATTAGGATTTTTGATGTGAGATAATTTGATCATTATCTTCACATATTCTTTCTTGCATTATTCTTTTTTTTGATTCCCTCCACCATTTTTTCCTAGAGGGGCCGGCCACTTTGGGTAAGGGGAGATGTTCATTTTTGATATGTGGCATTTCCTCATCTCATTTCCTTTCTAAAAATGAGAGCACCATTATTCCTCCAAAGTTCTTTTATCTCTTTCTCCACTTCATCAAAGGCAACATCAACCCCATTGAGACAATGTTTTCTACACTAATCCTACAGCACCCCTTGGGCACGTCGGTTTGCCAACTTCATACCCGAGTTGCCTCTGTCCAGAGATGGGAGCCCGTAAAAGAACCCGGCGATGTGGTGCCCGTTCCGACGAGGAGATGACGATCGGAGATTCCGTGAGGAGAACGGAGTGGAGGCCGAAAACTGAAGGACACTGATCGCTCGGTATAGCTCTCTACTCTTTTTTTCTTGTTCTCTAGAGTTGGGTTAATGGACCGATCTGGGATTTTAGTGCGCGGTGGTGCCGGTTTCTTAGTTTTAGAAAAGTTTGGCTTCCGCATTCCGGCGTCAGATTGACGGCCGGGGCGCCGCCGTTCACTTACATCCTTTGAGCCATGGTAGGGTAGTAATCAAAGCACAGTGGGAACTCATACAAGAAAAATGACGATCTCAGGTCGATGAACTAACCTGTACACATGTCATTAGGGAACTGCCATCTGACGTCAGGTATATTACCAACTAGTATGTTCCCGGCAAGTCCTGTCCGGTGTACTCATAACCCAATGAGCACCTGTATACATCTTTGGTGATCCAACTGACACCAATGGTTTGTGAGACCGGCCACCGCCCCTCGTCGGGGTCTCGACTATATACACTAGTCTACTAATGGAGTATCAATGCCCAATCTCAAAACTCCCACGACTAGGGACCCTTTAAGGATGTGCTTATAGACCCCAGCTCCCACGTATATGATCGCCATCATACTGCTGGCCGTCAAGAAAGAATCCTAAGGGCTCTACCAACGTGCAATAGTAACCTGTAAGGTCACCGAAAGCTGTACACGATGATAAAGATAAACCAGATAGCATACTATCATCTCGAATAAGACTGTCCTACCGGCATAGGTCCTCCTTCAATCATTACAATCACGTGCCTGTGATCCAATAATTGACTTTGAGGGCACTATATCCAACAAAACTAACCCGAAAATATGACGTTTTCACCATGTTTCTGCCGATTTTAAAACGGGGTCTAAAAATTTTTCAGGGACCCTTAAAAATACAAGCAGGGAATTTTAAGAATTGCGAAGAAATTTGGGACTGTGATTCGGCCATAGCGCCGCGGAACCGCCGCCGATCCAAGCGATCTGCCGTGGATCCGCGTCCGAGTTGACTCCGAGTCAACCCAAATTTGCTCAGTTATTCTTCTGTGTTGATGTTGTTTTTTCTGGGATGATTTGTTTCTGCTCAGGTTTTATGTGCATAGAGAATTATTTGGACTAGATTCATTTGTGTTTTCTTGATCAAAATTCTAAGATGTTTGGCTAACTTGATTATATCTGTGTTGTGTTTAATGTGTTCGTAAACCTCCCCTAACTGCTAGTATGTCGGTTAGCAGGGGGTCGCACATTTCTGTAATTGTTTTTACTGGTTTGTGAATGTGGACTTGTTGGATTGTTGTGAATGGATAGCCGGGGATGTGAGACGAGTGTTTCTTTCATTCAAATGTAATTTGTAAATTATTGTAATATTCTTTTGCGGGGAACATCCGGGTTGAGATTGTAGCCACCACTGTATTATTTCATTTACCGTTTTCTGCTCCTAGGATAGACCTAAGGTGGGGTGCACAAAATACCGGGTACTTTGAAGTATTTAGAGGCCTACTCACTATTGGAGATAATGCCCTCAGAGTCAATTATTGGATCACAGGCACGTGATTGCAATGATTGATGGAGGACCTATGCCGGTAGGACAGTCTTACTCAAGATGATAGTATGCAATCTGGTTTACCTTTATCATCATGTACTGCTTCAGGTGACCTTACATGTCACTATTACACGTTGATAGAGCCCTTAGGATTCTTGCTTGATGACCAGCAGTATGATGGAGATCATATACGTGGGAGCTGGGGTCTATAAGCACATCCTTAAAAGGTCCCCAGTCGTGGGAGTTTCGAGACAGGGCATCGATACTCCAGAGTAGACTAGTGTATACAGTCGAGACCCCGACGAGGGGCGGTGGCCGGTCTTACAAGCCACTGGTGTCAGTTGGTTCACCTAAGATGTATACATGTGCTCATTGGGTTATGAGTACACCGGACAGGACTCGCCGGGAACATGCTAGTTGGTCTTATACCTGAGGTCAGATAGCAGTTCCCTGGTGACATGTGTACAGGTTAGTTCATCGACCTGAGATCGTCATTTGTCTTGTGTGAGTTCCCACTGTACTTTGATTACTACCTTACTACGTTCAAAGGAGACGTGCAAACAGGTTTCAGTTGGGTACAGTCCCGAGCCACATGGAGGCAGTGAGCGGATCTGCAGGGGTTCGTCTCTCCCGGTATTGGGGGTGAGGTCGCGCTGTGTCTAGGAGAGCCATTACACGAAGTCCTTGGCCAAGGCAGGAGATTTACTGGTAGGTATTCCAGTAGTATCTCAGGGTGTTCTAGGCTACACTCCGACACGACTTGTACCGCTTTTAGGGGTCTGACTTTTACCAGCCCCGTAGGCCCGCCATGCGATGCTCATAGACGAACGGAATGGACTGTACGGATATTATCACTAACAGGCTCAGTAGGGTGTCAGGATGAGTTCGCTCATCGACGTCCCTTTTGGTCAATACCTGGTAGCCCGTTACGTATGGCTAATACCTCTGACGTGTTAGTGGTTAAATCCACTACCAAGGTGTTGACGACTCTTTAGAGTCCCCCACAGACCGTTTTCTCAAGTTTCGGGCGAAACGCTGTAGAGGCCGTATGGAGATATGGCAGGGTTCGATCATATACGTGCGGTATTGCATGGATCATGATCGGACGGATAATACTAGCGGGCTTTGGTTTAAGCCAGATCCTAGTATTGTACGTGTAGATTTTGTCTCATTGCATTTGTATTCGGTCGGAATACAAATGCGGGTATGTATATACAGTCGCGGGGTTTTCCAGTAATTTATTACCGGATCAGTTTTTTGACGATGCTAGTTTGCTTTCCGTTTCGGCCATTTTCCTTTGTTTCCTTTCTTTGGCTGAAATTTGATGGAGGGGGTTATTTAAAATTGTGCAATTAACAATTGAGAAGACTTTTGCATCATGATGGTTTCATGATGGTGCACCATCCATTGATTTCTTTTGATCATGATGGCTTGACTTTTGTGATGACATGGGTTGGTGATGGGCTTTTTGAGTGTGGCTTTAGTTGTGATGATTATTCCTCATCATCACATGTTTTTATCTCTTGCATTATTGATCCCCCCCTTTGGACTTTTTCCCTCTCCCTTCACCAATATTGGCCGGCCATTCTTCAAGGGGGGCTGTCCCAATTTTTTGGGTGGAGAAATATTCTCATTTGGCTTTGCAAAAATCATATAGCTCTTCCTCCAAAAGTTCATTCCTTCACCTCCACCAAAAGGGCAACTTTTAGTAACCCCAATAGAGACAAAGAGCACTACACTTCATCTACAGTATCCTTGGGCACGTCGACTCGCCAACTTCATGCCCGAGTTGCTTCGGTCCAGAGGTGGGAGCCCGTAAAAGAACCCGGCGATGTGGTGCCCTTCCGACGAGGAGATGAAGACCGGAGATTCCGCGGGGAGATCGGGACGACGACGAGAAGACCGAAGGATACATATCACTCAGTATATCTCTCTACCCCTGCTCTAGTTAGCTAGGAGTAGGTTAATGGCCCGATCCGGGTTTTTTAGTGCGCGGTGGTGCCGGTTTTAAAGTTTAAAGAAAAGTATCGTTTCCGTATTTTGGCCTCGTTCAGACGGCCGGGGCGTCTTCGTGCACTTACACTGGTATCAGAGCCACGCCATTAACCTAGTCTAGCTTGCTCTAACGTGTTTACAAGTTCGATCGAACGGATTTTCCGAAAACCCGCATTTTCTGGTTCAGTTCTCTGTCGAATTTTTTTGGCTCGAAATTTTTTTCAGTACATTGCAGAAATACGTGCAGAGAATTATAAGCATTATGTGAAAATTTGGTCGCGTGACGTCACTTTTCCACAGCGGAACCGCGGCCAAACCCATGCATTGGCCGCGGTTCCGCCGCAACCTTGACTGTTCATTGCATCAAATTTTTACAGTGGGGTTCTGAGTTGAAAATGTGGTTTTTGGAATATTCCTTTTGAGCCCAGATTTTCTTTGAGTGCTACAGTTGTGCATAGGGCCCACTTGGGAAAATATAGCCGATCGAAAATTTTAAACATGTTAATTCACAGTATTTACATTATATCTGCGACCGTGAATGTCATTTGATCGGTAAATCCTGTCTAACTGCTATAGCTCTTTTAGACGGATTTGTGAACGTGACATTCACGTTGATGTTCTGTATTGTGCTGTGATGTTGCGGATCTGTCGTGGTGGATAGCCTGGATGCAATGTTAGTACAGTTTCGTTTTATATGTACATTTGATATTGCGCGGCGAGCATCCGACATATGGACTGCCGTCACTGCCTGTTTGTATATTATTCTTTTGGGGCATGACCGGGCTGAGGTCGATGTACCCGTTGTATGTATATTTTACTTTCTGTACTAGGATTACCCCAAGGTGGGGTGCACGGATAGCCAGGTTCTAGAGGTCAATAGGCTCACATCTCATGGCATTGAGACGGAGGAGGCTTCTGTTAGTTATATGTATGCCTAGAGGCCATTACTATACATAGGATGTATATTGTAGTGGATTCTTGGACATATATAGGGATGACTTTCTTGCTCGATATGATAGTATGCTATCTGGTTACTCTTTTACCTTAACGTGTACACTGATTGTCTCTCTGTTACATGTTGGTAAAGCCCTTAGGATGTGTACTTGACTACCTGGACTATGATGCGGATCATACTAGTGGGGACATGGTAGTCCATAAGTACATCCTTCAAGGTCCCTAGTTGTGGGTGTATCGAGACGGGGCATCGATATACCAGAGTAGACTAGCGTGTACCTTCTCGACCCATACAGATGGGCGATGGATGATCTCATATCCATTGGTGTTTGACATCAGAGATGATATACGGGTGCTCAGTAGAGACTGAGTACACTAGACGGACTCGCCGAGAACTCCCAGATGGTATTATACCTCACGTCAGATGGCAGTTCTCTGGTGACACTGGTGCAGGTTAGTCTGTAGACCCGAGATCGTCATAGAGTCTTGTGTGATTCCCACTGTGCTTTGATTTCCAACATACCACGTCCAAGAGGGCGTGCAAAAAGGTGGCTTTTGGGTACAGTCCCGAATCACATGGAGGCAATGAGCGATAGGAGGGGTTTCGTCTCTCCCGGTATAGGGAGTTGATGTTGCGCAGTGTTCGATTGGCTATAACAGGAAGTCCTTGGCCAAGGCAGCTTTTGGGATTTACTGGTAAGTGTTACCAGTAGTTTCTCGACCCGTTATGAGCCTCATATCGACACGACTTATCGAGTTATTGGGGTCTGACGTTTACCACCCCTAGACGAGATATGCGACATATCAGACAAACAGACCGGACTGTACGGTAGTGTTACTCGTTGGGTTCACTGGAGTGTGAGTGGGCTTGCTCGTTGATCTTTTGATCGCTCAATACCCGGGTGGCCGTTACGTTTAGCAGACCGCTTGCGTCTTGTGGGTGTTTGATATGATCACCACCTGCTGCCGGCGTATTGACGAGTCTTTAGAGTCCTACACAGGGGTTTCCTTGCTCAAGAGAAACGAAATAGGAGCGCATATGAGATATGTGTGGGACCGAGAATAATACCAGTATATGATACTATATTATATTCTCGCGATTTGTGACATTGATCGGTTGTATGCGATATGGCCGGGTTATCGGATCAAGTGTTGATTCGATAAGTTGTTACTATTGATATTAGTCGGTTATATGCGATATGACCGGATCGTTAAATCAAGTGTTGATTTAATGATTTAATGTATAATTATATATTTGATATATTACTTTACATTAACTAGTATTGGTTCACTTAAGATTGATTTTCTCACTTGAAAGTGTACATTATTTATATGTGATATATGCAAGTGTACATGTTTGTATCATGCTTGATGATACAAACAAGTTGTGTGTATGAGACTTGAACCATATCAAAGGTTAGATTAGGGTTTACTATTTAACTTAGCATATAACAAAAGAGTGTGACTTTGGTCAAAGTTATCAAGCTTCATGAAGCTTGATGAACATTGACAAAGTCAACTCTTTTGTCATTTGTTAAAGATATTAGCTAACCCAACCGTTAACCTTATGCTATGGTTAATTCTCTACATGAGTTAAGCATGAAGGCTTAACTCAACCATGGTGCTATGATTAAAAGGATAAGTGTTCATATTATTCTTTTAATGGAAATCATTCTTTCTTCTTCTTCATCTTCATCAAGCTTGAAAAAGCTTGCTAACTCCAATGGCATCATGAGAAAAAGAGTGAGAAATCCAATTCTAAAGTGAACCCACTTCCTATTTCTTCATCCTCTACCACTTGCCATGTAGTATAGGGTGTTCTCTTCACAAAGTTTTCGACCGAGTGAAGGAATAACTTGAGTTTGAGTCTCCCCGACGTAGATCATCTTCGGCCTCGAAGTCAATGACCTAGCCCGATCTTTTCTCCGACGAAACCATTTCTAGAGTCCGGGATCCGATGATCGCAGTGGAGGGACGTCAACACGGAGCTAAAGAAGTGGTGGACCGGATCTACAAAGGTTGTAATCCCTTTCACTTAGTAGCAAAGTTGCTTGCTTGCTTTTCGCCTTAACTTCTAGTTAACGATCTTCATTAGGGTTTCTCGGCACCGTAAAATTTTTGTTTGGCATGGTTGATGTCTTGTGGAACCTCCTTTGTGTGCCTAGGAACCCTACAGTGGTATCAGAGCCTAGCTAGAGCCTTAGGCGGAGAGTAGACGACGTTTGAAATCCGAACGAATCGAAACCCTAATCCTAAACTTGCTCTCTGGACTTTTTCTAAAAACTGGGTTTTTTCCATATTAAAAATGCTTAAAAAATTCAGCAGGAAGTTCTAAGAATTACGGTGCAAAATTGGACAAATGATGCCTCCAACATGCGGCGGAACCGCGGCATAAGCCTAGCTTATGCGGCGGTTCCGCGGCGCCATGATGACGTCAGCCTTCCAAATTTACACAGTAATTCCTATTTTACAGTGCAGAGTTTTATAGGAATTTTTAATATTTATTCAAGAGTTGAATTTTCTGGGGTTGTTTTGGGGATTCGATGATTCGATCGGATTATCAGATTTTGTCTATGTGGTTTCCGGATAATTTGTTAAATATGTTAAAAAGTTTGACCGGATATAAATACCCAATATTTCCCCTGTCGGGAAATTTCCAAGTGTTGGATCTTTCCGTAGTTTAATGACGTTCTAAGTGTGCAAGTAACGCGATGGTCTCTCTAGAAGACAACAAACCTTAACTCGATTATGTGACCGTCTTGAACTGCCCTTTGAACCTTCGGGTTTGGGGCAGTACGGCGTGACACATGTGAGGCGTTGGCTTGACCCTTCTACGGCTGGACCGTTGGTACTGAGGCATGAACTGAATGTTTTTAGACGTTTTTCATGTGTTGAACTGTATCGGGAAAACTTGGGTGTTTGACTGTTCGATCGGAAAGTTTAACATTTTCTGTTTATCTGGAATGGGATACAATAATTGGAATTCACAAGTAGTTATGTGATATCTGAATGAATGTTATAAACACAACACTTTAGTCTCACTTGATCGGTTGCCACGGAATTTTGATGCGATCAAAAGTCCGTCCCAATCACGTAGCGTACACGGATACTCGCCGGATAAACTTAATAGACAGCTACACCCCATAGCCCCGACCAAGTGACTGTAGGAGAACCCCGTCGCCGAAAGCATCCGTTTGGGTGCTTGCGGCAGCGGTGTTCCGCCTTGGTGCACTTCGTCGACGGTATCGGGGGTGTGGCCACCTACTAAAGTTTGCGACGAGCATTCGATCAATTTTTCGGGAATCTTGTTGAATTGCCCGACTAGATATTGAAAAGTGTTTTCGATATAGAGACTAAAATGCGGGGTTTATAATTGTTAGGCATGTGATGTCTAAGGAATTCTTTTGATTAGGCATGCGATGTCTAAAGGGGTTGTGGATTCCAACTGTTGTAGTTTTACACTTTCTTTTCTGTGACTGTAAGTGTAATATGTGATATCGCCGGTTTCGTTGCTATATGTCAACGACAATTGCGGTGCGCACATTTACTTACGTTGATGACATGTGATGTTATGTGTTGTTGGATATGTTATATTGGATCGTCGTGTTTGAATAGCCGGGGGTTTTATGTGAGATGAGAGTTTTTATTTTCATTCATGTAAAATTAACTTGTATGTAATATTCTTTTATTGGGGCACTTCCAGGTAGCGGAAGATGTCACCCATTGTATATTATTTACTTTTCCGCACTAGGATAGACCCAAGGAGGAGGGCACAGGTAACCGGGTTCTGGAGTCCAGTGGGAGACCAACTCGAGGAGTCGAGTCCGGGTCTCCTAACTCTAGAATTGGCAGGGTTGCTTGACGCTCTCGTAGGGGTCTAGGGGTGTGGGTTTGGCTATTCATCACGACCGTGGAATCCGTGTTTTTTACTGGCTCGTATTGAAAACACGGACGTCCTAGTATATCCAATATTTCATATGATTCTTCTGCTGCGATATCTGTGATGTGATCATGTGATGTTCTGTGATAGATACAGTATATAGTATATATGATATATTATATAGACGTTACTTATGTTTTGCACTCGCTCTAGCCCTGCCCCGCTCTGCCGTTAGTTACCTAACCTAACGGTGCACGAGGGGACATCGAGGCGAATGCGGATGGCATACGTGTACGTCGTATTTATCTGTGATGTTTAGGTGATTTAAATGATGGGACTTCATTAATTTGATTAATGAAAGAAAATAAACCTAAGATGTTGTGGAATCGAATTTTCAAAAACAGGTAGCTACAGTTCTTGCTTTGCATCGCGGTTTTCCTTGTAGAACATCCTGCACCTTATTCGATAAGGAAAGGACCGAGATCCCTTCACCGGGAGTGTCGCCTTTAGCAATAACTGGCAGATGCTACAACTCTCGGTTTGTCTTTTGATTGATTCTATAGTTTCTGCTTTGCACAGTGATGTATATGATATATCCTGCACCTCATTCGACGAGGAAAGGGCCGACGATCCCTTCACCGGGAGTGACCCCTTTAGCAAAACTAGAAAAGCCTCAAAAACACTCCATTTTTAAATCATTTGATTCTACAACGATATCAAATTCATTATGCAATAGGTTTTCAGAAAAACCTGGTGTAGCCCTCCGTCATTTTAGGAAGTAGAGTACTTAGTATTCGTGCTACGTTTGTCGACCTTAGCCGAGGCGTAGTGTACGGTAGCTAAGTGATGTCTTCCTACACCGCATATGATGCGATTAGTTAGGACAGTCATGTGGCTTTGTTGACCTTAGCCAAGGGTCATGTGGGTGGGTCTAATTAATCACGAAATGACGGGTAGAACTTGACTAGTGCTTATTATTTGTTGACCTTAGCCAAGGTCATAGGTGCTAGGGGCAAAATATTATCGGGAATTTCAAGTGTTGAAATTTGCAATGAGATTGCATACCTTCTATGAGATAGTTGGATCCTGATACCCACTGCGAGTAATTGTTACTCCTGGGAGAGTTTTACACATTACAATTAGCCGATCAAGTAGGTGTCTAGAAAGGTGTTAACGGGGTTACGCCTCTGGGAAAACGAGGTTTACATTAATTAGGTTCGTGCGAAAGCATGGGGCACCTCCTTCAAAGTACCGACACTGGCCTGGCTGAAAGATTGGCGAACTTGTAGCGTGTAATTAATCCCGGCTAGTCTTTCCTTTTAGGGTTTGAAGGAAGATTTGATAAAAACAGTGGGAGCCATCCTGATTAGATAAAATAATAACCAATCTGATCTTGCAAGAGCGCACGCAGAGTGTTTTCTTCTCTCTCTCTCTCCAGGAAGCGACCATATCAAGCCTTAATCAAGATAATAAAACGGATATATTGACGAACCCGCTTGTTATACTGAGCTGGGGAATGTTGGTCCCGCTCCAACTTATAATTGTTATAAGACAGAGCAGGAATTAGGGGATTACTAGAATTCCCGTGCCGCCCAAACGAAGAAAGTGCATATGATGCATCTCCTTCGGGTGTGTTCGTTACAGAGAACTGTTTCTCAAATGTCCTTTACGTCCTGGGTATATGATATCGGATCAGGATCCCACATATGTAATATATTACATGGGCTACAGAAAGGTAAAGAACTGAGAACGGGTGATAAGTTTCATGAGGCAGAAAACGGTGCAAGTGTTGTAGCCAGGTCTGTTGGTCACTGTCACCCTGTATTACCAGAATACATTGATTCTGAACAAATGTTATTAGATACCGAACCTGATATACAAAATCATATCAGTCTCTTTATTAGTAAAGAAGGATATAATTTTGTATTATTGGATAATGTTTTGAACATTTCCTATATCAAGAGTTGATCGGTTCAGGCACGTTATCTAAAAGCATTGATGTTCTAAATCAAACCACAGTTCTTAGTATATAGAACACACACAAGAGGAAGAGTTCAGAAATGAACGAATCCTTCTTGAGGCATTGTAGACTAGGTCATATCAATGCGACTCGACTGGCTGAAGTTACATTTAGATGCATATTTAAATTAGTTTGAATTTACATCTTATGAAACTTGCCAGTCATGTCACAAAGATAAGATGACCATAGCTCCGTTTACTGGAAACAGAGAAAGAGTTAGTGAACTCTTGGGATGATACATGTTGATGTATGTAGGTCCCCTGTCTACACATGCCAAGATTGGTTCTTTGTACTTCATTACATTCTCTGATAATCTCTCAAGATTCAGACATATGTTCCTGTTGAAACACATGTCCGAACCTTTTGAGATATTCATAGAATATAAGTTAGAAGTAGAGAACCAAAATACGGGTATAAGTATTATGTCCTTTGATGTGATCAAGGAGGAGAATACTTGAGTACGGAATTCCTGGATTATTCTAAAGGAGAATGAGATTCTCTCTCAGCATTACTCCTCCACATACACCATAGCACGATGGTATATCGGGGCGGAGCAATCACACCCTATGTAATATGGTGTGCTCTATGTTGAGTACTACTGAGTTTCCTATTTCCTTTTTGGGTGTTATGCACTTATGAAATTGCATACTTATTGAATAGGGTTCCGATCAAATCAGATGCCTACCATTTCATATGAGATATGGAAAGGGAAGAGCCCATCTCTTAAGTCAGTTAAGATTTGGGGTTGTCCGGCCTTTGTCTAAAAGCAAAATCTGGACAAGCTCGAGGCAAGGTCTGTTATGTACAACTGGAAAAGTTCCAGCTATACAAACTAAAGCAGATGATTTGGTAGATCCAAAGGATTCAATAGCAACCAACGAACCTCAGCCTCTCCGCCGATCTAGCAGGGTTCCTCAACCACCTGAGAGATACTTCGGTTTCTCTATGACAGTGGGAGCGAGGATTGCATCATGAGATGATGACCCAACTAGTTTCGTGCTGGCCATCAGGAGTAGGACTCTCTAAGAATGGCTGGATGCTTAGCGATCTGAGATGGAATCCTTATACACCAACAAAGTATGGACTTTAGTTGCTTTATCTGAAGGGTTAAATCCCCATCAGGAGCAAGTATATCTTGAGAAGATTACTTGGTGTATATGGAAAAGTTGAGACTTTCAAAGCTAGACTTGTTAAAGGTTTGCATCATTGACCAGGTATGGATTATAATGAAACCTTTTCTAAGGAGCTATGCTTAAGTCTATCCAGATCCTACTTGCTACGGCTACATACCATGACTACGATATCTGGCGGTTGGGTGTCTTGACTGCTTTTCTAAATGATGATTTGGAAGAAAGCGTCTATAAGTACACATCCAGAGGGCTTCGTAGACAGTAGGAGCAGCGGAAACATATGCAAGATGTTTTATGTGATAAAGCAGGCATCGCGGAGTTGGAACATCTGTTTTGATGAGTTAGTCAAAGAGTTTGACATCATCAAAATGGTAGATGAACCTTGTATATACAAAAAGGTAGTAGGGAGTATGGTGGTGATCCTCGTAGAGTACGTGGATGACATACTCTTGATAGGGAAGAAGTTTCCTATGCTACGCTCGGTCAATCTCCGTTTATCACAAGGATTCTCCATATAGGATCAAAGTGATACCTACTAAATCCTGGTTTTTGGATCTATGAGATAGATCTAATTGGATGTTAGAATACTCACTAGTTGTAGTGAGAAGGTATCAATCGGTCCTTGGGAGAATCACTGGAAAGGTTCCAGAGTGATAAAGACGACTGAATGTCAGTCACAGGCATTGTCTATACCCTCGGTAGAGGGACGGTATGTTGGAAGAGTTCCAAGCTAGATACCGTGACATACTAGACGATTAAAGGCAAGATACATCGTTACCAAAGATGCTACCAAAGAGAAAGTCTTGGTGTATATTAGTTCATGAGATGAACTTCGTTCCTCCCATTGTGTGACAATGGAGTTGTGGCTTATGCCAAGGAACGCCCGTCCCATCAGTGATCCGGACATATTCTTAGGCAGTATCACCTGATCATGGAGATGGTTGATCTCCAGGGGATCGAGGTTAGGAGAGTAGACTCAGAGGACAACACGACGGATCCACTCACAAAAGGCCTTTTCCCAGAGAGAGACTTTTAAGGGATGGTTGAGTATGAGATACTACAACCACTGCTATCAGATGGCCCTAGTGCAAGTGGGTGATTGTTAGTTATATGTATGCCCTAGAGGCCATTACTATACATAGGATGTATATTGTAGTGGATGCTTGGACATATATAGGGATGAATTTCTTGCTCGATATGATAGTATGCTATCTGGTTACTCTTTTACGTTAACGTGTACACTGATTGTCTCTCTATTACATGTTGGTAAAGCCCTTAAGATGTATACTTGACTACCTAGACTATGATGCGGATCATACTAGTGGGGACATGATAGTCCATAAGTACATCCTTCAAGGTCCCTAGTCGTGGGTGTATCGAGACGGGCATCGATATACCAGAGTAGACTAGCGTGTACCTTCTCGACCCATACAGATGGGCGATGGATGATCCCATATCCATTGGTGTTTGACATCAGAGATGATATACGGGTGCTCAGTAGAGACTGAGTACACTGGACGGACTCGCCGAGAACTCCCAGATGGTATTATACCTCACGTCAGATGGCAGTTCTCTGGTGACACTGGTGCAGGTTAGTCTGTAGACCCGAGATCGTCATAGAGTCTTGTGTGATTCCCACTGTGATTTGATTTCCATCATACCATGTCCAAGAGGGTGTGCAAAAAGGTGGCTTTTGGGTACAGTCCCGAATCACATGGAGGCAATGAGCGATAGGAGGGGTTTCGTCTCTCCCGGTATAGGGAGTTGATGTTGCGCAGTGCTCGATTGGCTATAACAGGAAGTCCTTGGCCAAGGCAGCTTTTGGGATTTACTGGTAAGTGTTACCAGCAGTTTCTCGACCCGTTATGAGCCTCATATCGACATGACTTATCGAGTTATTGGGGTCTGACGTTTACCACCCCTAGACGAGATATGCGACATATCAGACGAACAAACCGGACTGTACGGTAGTGTTACACGTTGGATTCACTGGAGTGTGAGCGGGCTTGCTCGTTGATCTTCTGATCGCTCAATACCCGGGTGGCCGTTACGTTTAGCAGACCGCTTGCGGCTTGTGGGTGTTTGATATGATCATCACCTGCTGCCGGCGTATTGACGAGTCTTTAGAGTCCTACACAGGGGTTTTCTTGCTCAAGCGAAACGAAATAGGAGCGCATATGAGATATGTGCGGGACCGAGAATAATACCAGTATATGATACTATATTATATTCTCGCGATTTGTGACATTGATCAGTTGTATGCGATATGGCCGGGTTATCGGATCAAGTGTTGATTCGATAAGTTGTTACTATTGATATTAGTCGGTTATATGCGATATGACCGGATCGTTAAATCAAGTGTTGATTTAATGATTTAATGTATAATTATATATTTGATATATTACTTTACATTAACTAGTATTGGTTCACTTAAGATTGATTTTCTCACTTGAAAGTGTACATTATTTATATGTGATATATGCAAGTGTACATGTTTGTATCATGCTTGATGATACAAATAAGTTGTGTGTATGAGACTTGAACCATATCAAAGGTTAGATTAGGGTTTACTATTTAACTTAGCATATAACAAAAGAGTGTGACTTTGGTCAAAGTTATCAAGCTTCATGAAGCTTGATGAACATTGACAAAGTCAACTCTTTTGTCATTTGTTAAAGATATTAGCTAACCCAACCGTTAACCTTATGCTATGGTTAATTCTCTACATGAGTTAAGCATGAGGGCTTAACTCAACCATGGTGCTATGATTAAAAGGATAAGTGTTCATATTATTCGTTTAATGGAAATCATTCTTTCTTCTTCTTCATCTTCATCAAGCTTGAAAAAGCTTGCTAACTCCAATGGCATCATGAGAAAAAGAGTGAGAAATCCAATTCTAAAGTGAACCCACTTCCTATTTCTTCATCCTCTACCACTTGCCATGTAGTATAGGGTGTTCTCTTCACAAAGTTTTCGACCGAGTGAAGGAATAGCTTGAGTTTGAGTCACCCCGACGTAGATCATCTTCGGCCTCGAAGTCAATGACCTAGCCCGATCTTTTCTCCGATGAAACCATTTCTAGAGTCCGGGATCCGATGATCGCAGTGGAGGGACGTCAACACGGAGCTAAAGAAGTGGTGGACCGGATCTACAAAGGTTGTAATCCCTTTCACTTAGTAGCAAAGTTGCTTGCTTGCTTTTCGCCTTAACTTCTAGTTAACGATCTTCATTAGGGTTTCTCGGCACCGTAAAATTTTTGTTTGGCATGGTTGATGCCTTGTGGAACCTCCTTTGTGTGCCTAGGAACCCTACAGCTTCATTATAGAATTGGCGGGCTATTCGCCGCACTCGTAGGGGGTACAGGTTGACCCAAGGAGGGGTGCCCAAGTTACCGGATTCCATGAAGTGCTGGGTGGTCCATTCTCGTTGTTGAAGGGGGCTGCCTCGCTTCAGGTTTTGGCGGGTAACTTGCCGCGCCCATAGGGGTCTAGGATTTCATTGCACAGGCTATCCACATGACCAGGGGAACGTCGGGTTTCAGTAGCGGCTCTATGAAACCCGGGGATCCCAGATTTCAGTATTGTTCTGTAATGCTTATTACATTTCTGTGATGTTGCATTTTATCACGCCTTGAGCGAATATTATATATTGATATATATACTAGTAGATGTTGTATATGTTTTGCATCCGCGCTAGTCCAGTCCCCGCTCTATCGTTAGTTAAGTAACCTAACGGGTAATGACGGGACCCAGTGGCGAATGTGGATGGCATATACGTACATCATTATTTTCGTTCTTTATTGGTGTGATCAATTGATGGGACTGCATTGATTCGGATCAATGAAAGCTAAACAAACCTATTCTGATGTTTTGGAATAATTTTTCAAAAAGCTGTTATTGCAAGGGCGTTCTCTTTTGTTTTGCACAGTAGTATTCGGTTATGAATATCCAGCACCTCAGTCGACGAGGAAAGGGCCGAGATCCCTTCACCTGGAGTGACCCCTTAGACAGAAGTTTGCGTCAGGGCAATAACTTCACCATAGTCGTTTACTTTTCCTTTGAATCGTGGTATTCGGTTGGAATATCCTGCACCTCATTCTACGGGGAAAGAGCCGAGATCCCTTCACCGGGAGTGACCTCTTTAGCAATGGTTTTCGTCCCTATATTTTTAAAAGCTATCCAGTTCCTTCAACGATATCAAGTTCATTATGTTAAAGGTTTTTCGCCAGAAACCATTCGTAGCCCTCCGTCATTTCAGAAGGGTAGCACGTTGTATTCATGCTATGTTTGTTGACCTTCGTCAAGGCATAGTGAATGGTAGCTGCTTGTTACCTTTCTGCTCCATAGATAGATGCGTTGGTTTGGGACAGTCGTATAGCCTTGTTGACCTTCGTCAAGGGCTTGTACGGGTGCGTTCAAATTAACCGGGACAATAACGGGTAGAACTTGACATGTGACTTATGATTTGTTGACCTTCGTCAAGGTCATAACGGCATGGGACAAAAATCACATTGGGAGTTTCTAAAGAAACTGAAACTTGCCAGATATGCGCATACCTTCTGGAGTGTGATAACGTGAGCGGATTCCGTCACATTATCATGCGATGATAGTTGGATCCCGATTCCCACTGATGAGTTGGTTTACTCCTCGGGTGATCTCGACTAATTCTTCTTTCAGGTTTGGAGAAGATTTTGACGGTACAGTGGGAGGTTTCCAGATTAGATAAAGTGATAACCATTCTGATCTAGCTTAGAGTGCACGCTGAGTGTTTCATTTCTCTCTCTCTTTGGCAGCGACCATGACCCGACCCTTGACTATGACTCAGTGACCAAGTTGACCGAACCTTCTTAAACACTGGCTTTTGGATTGTCAGAGTTGCAAACCTCATTGCCACTCCTACTTTTACCCTTTTCTCCAGGACACCGCGTATTACTATGAATGTCCACTTCCATTGGATAAAACCATCGTATGGTTATATACGAACTCGAAGGAATTTATTCGAGGATGGTTTCTGGTTCTGGAGAAAACGAATAGGACTATTCAGTTGTCTTTTCCTTTTACCTTCTCTCAGGTTGCGAGTGCCCCTTAGATTAGGGGATAGTACACCTATTACGCAAATTGGATAGTCTTCTTCCAAACCATAGGCAGGTGTCGACCGGTAGGGAATGAAGAAAACCAATTAGCTTAACGATGGTGTACAGAAGGTGTTATGTAAAGACAAAGAAAGGGATTAGAAGGAGGGCAAAGTAAATTGCGACCGCTATTCACGACCAAACCAAGTATTTCATTACCACTCCCACTTCACTTTTGTATTCCTCCAGAACACTTCGTATCACTACGAAGATCCACAGTTATTTGGATACTCCATCGTATGGTTATATACGAACTCGAAAGGAACTTGTTCCAGTTCGGGGATGGATTCTGGTTCAGGAGAAATAGGAATAAGGTTTATTCAGTTGTCTTTTATCTACACCTTCTCTCGCATTGCTAGTGCTCCTAGGATTAGG
The DNA here is from genome assembly GCA_030015575.1 of Agapanthus africanus. Taxonomy (NCBI): domain Eukaryota; kingdom Viridiplantae; phylum Streptophyta; class Magnoliopsida; order Asparagales; family Amaryllidaceae; genus Agapanthus; species Agapanthus africanus. Next base: position 295,722,793 of record JASDDO010000022.1, on the reverse strand, counting down.
ACAATACACCCATTATGCTTATTGGATAGTCTTCTTCCAAACCATAGGCTGGTGCCGAACGGTAGGGAAAGAAGAAAACCATTTGGCCTAAAGGGGTGTACAACAGGTAATGACTAAAGACATATGAAGGGATGTGGAGAGATGGCATAGAAACATATGGTTACAGTTGTGAATCTGGATAATGGAAGAGGCATTACTAGGAATACCCGGATACCCCTACGAAACATTTAAATGTTTTAGTTTCACTGTGTATTGTTAAAAGAAAACTGATTTCCCAATTAGCACTTGCTCCACGGTATGTATTTACCAGGTATGATTCTCACATCTGTATTGTTTTATAGATGATGAGTGGGAGTAAGTTATTGGGAATTAGGTGATCATCCTCATTATATCGGAATTCGTTATAATTGGTGATATTTGAGGAAATCTCCTGGGCTGTTTGCCGGTCGGAAAATATTTGGTTTTGAATATCCGCTGTTATGCACCAATTTCAAATTGATATATCTGTACGTCTATTTTTATAGAGTGAGATATACCTTTTTGAAATTATGTCGATGGCATTTACCTATATCAGTGGATGGTTAGGTAAGGAGTATTAAACAGCGGTGTAATTCTTCTTAACCATAAGTATAGTTTTTAACTTACGACACACAGTGAATGAGTTATTGGACTCAGGGGACTTATACAGAGTATTGTATGTTGTCCAGTGTCCATTAGAACAGAGAGGTTAGTCCTCTTACTAAATTCGGTTTACTTATGACTTCTCTAGTTTTTAGACAGGTGTTTCGTAGAAGCGCAAGGTCCGAATTTTGAGAAGTTATAGGTATATGATTAATGTAGAGAACCAGGTGTTGCAAGTATCGGGATTCTTCAAGGTGATCGAAGATGTAGATACTTGTGGTATTCAGTTAATAGTAATGATTAAGAGAACTTGCTTCTCTTTCAGGTTACTCATAATTGGAAGCACTCCTAAGTTAAGTAACACTGATCAGCCTCTTTCCATTTACTTGACATGCACTGGAGACAGCTGCATGATTTGAATCTGGTTCAATTAAATCAGTGCCTTTGTTTCTGTATTGGATATAGAACAGTTCATATCTTAACGATGTTAAGGTACGGGGAGTTGTCCGGCTTATGCTTAAAACCAGACTCTGGATAATTCAAGGCACTTTTCTGTAATGGCTGTTTATGGGTTGACCTAGGTTATGACGAGGGTTGACTTTCTACCATCTGGAAGATCAATACTGATATTGTTCTAGAATCGCCACAGTTTTAAGTAAAATGGATTTTTTTTCAGAAAACAGTAGTGGGAGTATGGTAGAACTGGAAGTGATTCCAGAACCGCAAACGATTACTGAAAATTTGATAAGAACCTAAAAATTCAATCTGGTTTGACATTCCATTGGTCACTCCGCAGACATGGTGGGTAACCTCAGGTACACGAGAGGCACTCCGATAGCCTCAAGGACGGTGACAGGGAGGTTCTTGTTTACCCAGACTTGCCGTTGCTATTGTTCCAGGCTGTGAGACCCGGCAGGAGGATGAGTATAGCGTCGTTCTGAACTAGGTTTAGAAGTGTACGTCTATATGACTCTGCCAGAGGGTTGTCGTAGTCAGTGGGAGCAGCGGAAGTATTGTTCTGATGTAACAGTCATAGGTTTGACTTCATCAGAATAGGGGATGGATCTGTTAAGAAGGTAGTAGGGTGTGATGTCCTGGTATTTGGATGACATACACAAAGTAGGATGTGAAATTCCTATACTACGGTCGGTTATACTTTGGTTGTCACACAGTCGTTTCGCCACATAAGGATATAGATATTATATCAGATATTCTGCTTACTAGATCTATGGTTTTAGATCTAGATTTGGGTAGTTTCCCAATCTGGGTACTTAGACAGTATTCTAAAGGTGTTTTAGAATGGACGACTCCTGGCATGGTAGTGTACCTGCAGGTGATGGAGTCACCCTCTCTAAAGGTGTCATACAGACTAAAGGGGAGAGGGATGTGCATGATTGGCAGATCACTTGCTTAGGCAATTGAGTTGATCATGAGATGTCAAGTACCACACCAGATGTTGTTTTTGCACGAGATGCAATATGTTGATATTGATCCAATCCTGGAGAAACGATCGGAAGCAGTTTTAGAACATAAGTGGATGTTCTAGGGATATGATAACGACAGCCTTTTTCGGGAGACAGTTATCATTCCAGGCTTCTAAGGTGACCTGGATGACAGAGAGGTTGTCAGAGTTATAGTTTTCCTTCTGACGAGGGGCAGTATTTTGGACGGGTGGTCCAAGGGGATACTGAGGGAGGCATTACACAGGATACTGATTAAGTTCAGTTGACGATACAGTCTAAGAAGTTTGGATTTGGAGTTCATTTATGAGCTAGGTCCCATCAGATATCCAGACATATTCTAAGATAGGTATTGCTCATTTTGGGAGATGGCTTTCTCCGCGAACTTGAGATAAAGAGAGACATAGAAAGAAACATCAAGGTGAATCCACTCACTGAGGCTATTCCTCGAACACATTAGTTTCGCAAACTGGTTTTGTGAGACTGATTAGTAGAGGAGTTGGGTGTTCGGTATCATACGGGCTGTGAGTATGCGACATTGCAATAATTAGCCTTGAGTGCAAGTGGGAGATTGTTGGAGATAGTGCCCTCAGAATCAATTATTGGATCACAGGCACGTGATTGCAATGATTGATGGAGGACCTATGCCGGTAGGACAGTCTTACCCAAAATGATAGTATGCTATCTGGTTTACCTTTATCATCATGTACTGGTTCAGGTGACCTTACAGGTCACTATTACACGTTAATAGAGCCTTTAGGATTCTTGCTTGACGACCAGCAGTATGATGGCGATCATATACGTGGGAGCTGGGGTCTATAAGCACATCCTTAAAAGGTCCCTAGTCGTGGGAGTTTCGAAACAGGGCATCGATACTCCAGAGTAGACTAGTGTATACAGTCGAGACCCCGACGAGGGCTGGTGACCGGTCTCACAAGCCACTGGTGTCAGTTGGTTCACCTAAGATGTATACAGGTGCTCATTTGGTTATGAGTACACCGGACAGGACTCGCCGGGAACATGCTAGTTGGTCTTATACCTGACGTCAGATAGCAGTTCCCTGGTGACATGTGTACAGGTTAGTTCATCGACCTGAGATCGTCATTTGTCTCGTGTGAGTTCCCACTGTACTTTGATTACTACCCTACCATGCTCAAAGGAGACGTGCAAACAGGTTTTAGTTGGGTACAGTCCCGAGCCACATAGAGGCAGTGAGCAGATCTGCAGGGGTTCGTCTCTCCCGGTATTGGGGGTGAGGTCACGCTGTGTCTAGGAGAGCCATTACACGAAGTCTTTGGCCAAGGCAGGAGATTTACTGGTAGGTATTCCAGTAGTATCTCAGGGTGTTCTAGGCTACACTCCGACATGACTTGTATCGCTTTTGGGGGTCTGACTTTTACCAACCCCCTAGGCCCGCCATGCAATGCTCATAGACGAACGGACCGGACTGTATGGATATTATCACTGACAGGCTCAGTAGGGTGTCAGGATGAGTTTGCTCATTGACGTCCCTTTTGGTCAATACCTGGTAGCCCGTTACGTATGGTTAATATCTCTGACGTGCTAGTGGTTAAATCCACAACCAAAGTGTTGACGAGTCTTTAGAGTCCCCCACAGATCGTTTTCTCAAGTTTCGGGCGAAACACTGTAGAGGCTGTATGGAGATATGGCAGGTTTCGATCATATACGTGCGGTATTGCACGGATCATGATCGGACGGATAATACTAGCGGGCTTTGGTTTAAGCCAGATCCTACTATTGTACGCGTAGATTTTGTCTCATTGCATTTGTATTCGGTCGGAATACAAATGCGGGTATGTATATACAGTCACGGGGTGATCCTGTAATTTATTACGGGATCAGTTTTTTTATGTTGCCAGTTTGCTTTCCGTTTCGGCCATTTTCCTTTGTTTCCTTTCTTTGGCTGAAATTTGGTGGAGGGGGTTATTTGCAATTGTGCAATTAACAATTGAGAAGACTTTTGCATCATGATTGTTTCATGATGGTGCACCATCCATTGATTTCTTTTGATCATGATGGCTTGCCTTTTGTGATGACATGGGTTGGTGATGGGCTTTTTGAGTGTGGCTTTAGTTGTGATGATTATTCCTCATTATCACAAGTTTTTCTCTCTTGCATTATTGATCGCCCCCTTTGGACTTTTTCCCTCTCCCTTCACTAATATTGGCCGGCCATTCTTCAAGGGGGGCTGTCCTAATTTTTTGGGTGGAGAAATACTCTCATTTGGCTTTGCAAAAATCATATAGCTCCTCCTCCAAAAGTTCATTCCTTCACCTCCACCAAAAGGGCAACTTTTAGTAACCCCAATAGAGACAAAGTGCACTACACTTCATCTACAGTATCCTTGGGCACGTCGACTCGCCAACTTCGTGCCCGAGTTGCCTCGGTCCAGAGGTGGGAGCTCGTAAAAGAACCCGGCGATGTGGTGCCCTTCCGACGAGGAGATGAAGACCGGAGATTCCTCGGGGAGATCGAGACGACGACGAGAAGACCGAAGGACACGGATCGCTCGGTATATCTCTCTACCCCTTCACTAGTTAGCTAGGAGTTGGTTAATGGTGTTAGTTCCACGTTACCTCTCTCGGTACTTTCGGGGTTGCGGAAACGGTAAAACAAAATTTTTTCTAAACTTTGTAACATGGACCGAAAAAACCGGATCTTTGCTAAACAATACACTAGCATCCTAACTTGAGATGTTATCTACTCGGTTTGGGGTTATACCTCAACTTGAACTCCTTCTCTTCTTGTTGTTCTTCACTCCTTGTTGTTCTTCTCTTCTTTTTGTTCTTCTCTTTGCTTGCTCAATGGTTGATCCGGACTTTGGTCACCTCCGCGGCCTCCTTGAGTTGAAGACGATCCACCCGAAAGATGTACACCGAGCTCCACCTCGAGCCGAGGTAACTAGGACAAGGCCGATGAGGTAAACCCATCCGAACTCCTACTGAGTCTGTATGTGACAATCTCCGTACAGTCCGGTTTGTTCGTCTGATACATCACATGTCGGGCCTAGGGGGGCGGCAAGCGTCAGACCCCTAATAGCGGTACAAGTCGTGTCGGAGTGAAGCCCAGAACACCCTGAGATAACACTGGAACCTACCAGTATATCTCGCTTGCCCTGGCCAGGGACTACTTGTGTAATGGCTCTCCTAGACACAGCGCGATGTCAACCCCTAATACCGGGAGAGACGAATCCTGTCTAACCGTCACTGCCTCCAAGTGCTTCGGGACTGCTCCCAACTACTACCTGTTTGCACGACTCAGTAGAGCCGTGGTAGGGTAGTAATCAAAGAACAGTGGGAACACACTCGAGGAGAAGTGACAGTGTCAAGTCAGCGGACTAAGCTGTACTCATGTCACCTGGGAACTGATAACTGACGATAGGTATAATACCAACCATCAGTTCCCGACGAGTCCTGTCCAGTGTACTCGTAACTTAACGAGCACCCGCATACTATCTCAAGTACGACGTACCGACGGCTGTGGGACAGACCGTCTCCCGTGCTGGGATGAGAAGCGCATACGCTAGTCTACTCCGGAGCATCGATGCCCTATCTCGATACTCCCACGACTAGGGAGGTGTATAAGGATGTGCTTGTAGATTACCCAGCCCCCACGAGTGTGATCGCCATCACAACGCCGGTAATCAAGCAAAGATCCTAAGGGCTCTACTAATGCGTATAGGTGATATAATAAATAAACACACATGTACACATTAAAGCAGAGACAAACCATGTAGCATACTACTATATTGAGCAAAATTGTCTGTACAACTGTGAATATCCCAAGCTTCCATTAAGTAATATACATACTAGTATGATACAGTAATGGCCTCTAGGGCATATACACTAACAAATGGCCCGATCTAGGTTTTTTAGTGCGCGGTGGTGCCGGTTTTAAAGTTTAAAGAAAAGTATCATTTCCGAATTTTTGCCTCGTTCAGACGGCCGGGGCGCTGTCGTGCACTTACACTCACGTCGTTGAGGGAGACCGCTTCACTTCGGGTACTTGGCGGGTAGTTTGCCGTACCCGTAGGGGTCTAGGGTAGGGTTTTGGCTATTCATCGCGACTGTGTAATCCGTTTTTCTTTGCAGGCTCAAAAGGAATGAGGATTCGTAGAAAATCCAATATATTCATCTGTGATCTGGAATGCCCATTATTGCGTCTGACGAATGTACAATATCTATATATGATATCTATTAGGCGTCACTTATGTTTTACACCCGCGCTAGCCCAGCCCCCGCTCTGTCGTTAGTTAAGTAACTTAACGGGTGAATGACGGGGCCCTGTGGCGAATGGGGATGGCATAAGAGGACGTTGTATTTTTTTGTTTTCTGCAATGATAGGTTAATTGATGGGACACATTATATTATTGCAAAGAAAATAAACCAAAGTTGAATCGTTGGAACAGTTTAAAAGAAACCACTCGGTTATTTTAAAACAGAAGATATTTTTAATTGCGGAGCTTTAACCACTCCTTTTAAAAGCCATCTGGTTCCTTCGATCATATCAAGTTCACTACGTTCACAGTTTTGCCAAATCCATTCGCAGCCCTCTGTCATTTCATTTGGGTATTCATTAGTATTCAAGCTATGTATTTTGGCCAACGCCAAGGCATAGTGTTTGGTAGCTACTGGGTATTCTTTTGTTGCATAGATAGATGAGTTAGTTTGGGACAGTCATACTATCATTTGGCCAACGTCAAGGGTATGTACGGATGGGTTCAATTAACAAGATAATGATGGGTAGAACTTGACATGTGACTTATGACATTTTGACCAACGCCAAGGTCATAAGAGCATGGGGCAGAAATTTATATCGGGAATTTCTAAAGAAACTGAAATTTGCAAAGAGTTGCATACCATTTGGAGTGTGATAATTTTGGTTGGATTCCTTCAGCTTTATCACACGATGATATTTGGATCCTGATCCTACTGTGAATATCCGCTACTCATCAGGAGATTCTTCACTTAACGATCAATGCTATAAACCAAGTAGGTGTCGAGAAAGGTGTCAGTGGGGCTACGCCCCCAGAGAAAAGAGGTTATTTAATTAAGGAACTTCATGAAAGCGTCGTAAAACCTCCCTCGAAGTAACGATACCGGACTGGCTGAACGGTTAAGCAAGAATTGTACGGTGAGAATAGTCCTGACTAGTTCTTCCTTTTTGGTTTGAGGAGGGATTCGAGAAACAGTGGGAGCCATCCTGTTTAGATAAACTAAAAACCACTCTAAACTTGCAAGAGCATCATGCTAAAGTGTTCCCTCTCTCTCTCTCTCTCAATTGCAGCGACCCAGAACATGACAGGCCTTAAGTTATTATTAGATAAAATTATTTTGACAGGGCCAAACTATAAAGACTGGTTCTGGAATGTCAAGATGGCAATAACTTATGACGAATTGGGGTATGTCCTTACTACTAAGGCACCTGCTGTCCATGGTCCAGAATCCAGTGTCGCGGATAAGGAAATCCGCAAGACATGGGAAATTGACTGTGCGAAGGCTACATGCATCGTGCTTGCCTCTATGAATAATGAAAAGCAGAGGAGGCCCGAGAATATGGATCTTGAATCCATATTTCTCCACACCAAGGAACTGTATGGAGAGCAATCTCGTATAGCTAAATACGAGACCACGAAGAACTTGTTTCAGTCTAGGCTGGCCGTCGGATCATCTGTAGGAGAACATGTCCTTAAGATGATTGGCTATATAGAAGAGCTCGCGGACCTTGTGACGATATTAGAGAACGGGCTATATACAGAATTGGTTCTTCAGTCCCTTCCTTCCACCTACGCCCAGTTTATTCTGAATTTCAACATTCAAGGAAAAGAAGTTGAACTTACAGAACTCCTTAACATATTGAGGATTGCAGAAGGCATCTTGCAGAAAGCAAGGGAAATACCCACTATGTTTGTTCGCGGTGCTTCCTCTTCCGGGTCCAAGGCTAGGGCCAAAGGAAGGAAGAAGAAGGCCGCTACCAAACCAAGAGGTGGTGTTGGTAAGGTGGGAGTTAAGGGAAAGGCAAAAGTTGCGGTGCCAGTAGTGGCAAAGGAAGAATGCTTCCACTGTCGTAGGAAAGGCCACTGGAAGAAAGATTGCAAAGCTTGGATTGCCAAGAACCAGGACCCGAAGCAAGTTGTGGCTTCGACTTCAGGTGTGTTTGTAACTGAAAATTGTCTGTCAATCAACTCTACTTCCTGGGTATTGGATACCGGATCAGGATCTCATATATGCAATTCATTGGAGGCACTGAGAAACCATAGAGTGCTGAAGGTTGGTGATATGACCCTCCAGGTTGCTAACGGAGCTAGCGTGAATGCTGTGTCCGTAGGGGATTATCACCTTGGATTGACGAGTAAACATATTTTGGTTTTGCACAACTGTTTTTGTGTACCGAGTTTAACATGTAATATCATATCAGTATCGTTGTTATTAAAAGAAGGTTATGATTTCACGTTTGTAAGCGATGTTGTTAACATCCACCTTAATCATGGTTTGATTGGGTCCGGTACACTAGATAATGTTATATATGTGTTAAACCAATTACAGATTTTCAATGTCCAGAACACACTAAAAAGAAAGTCTCCTGATATAAATCAGGCTTTTTTATGGTATCGTAGATTAGGTTACATCAATGAGACAAGGTTTACTAAGTTACATGGAGAAGGATATTTGGATTGGTTCGAATATCAATCTTATGCCACTTGTTAATCATGTCTCAAAGGAAAGATGGCAAAGACTCCATTCACTAGACATGGAGTAAGAGCAAGCAAACTCTTAGGACTCATACACAGCGATGCATTTGGTCCAATGTCTACACATGCAAAGGTGGTTTTTCATATCTCATTACTTTTACGGACGATTACTCTAGGTATGGATTCATTTTCTTAATGAAACATAAATCCGAGGCCTTTGAGAAATTCCAAGAATATAAGAATGAAGTAGAAAACCAAATCGGCAAAAGTATCAAGACACTGAGATCTGATCGAGGTGGTGAATACTTAAGTGCCGAGTTCCTAGGTTACCTAAAAGAGAAAGGAATTCTCTCTCAACTTACTCCTCCATACACTCCACAGCATAACGGTGTATTGGAAAGACGGAACCGAACCCTATTGGATATGGTACGTTCCATGATGAGTAATGCTGAGTTACCGCGATCTTTCTGGGGTTATGCGCTAGAATCAGCTGCATATATTTTGAACAGGGCTCCTACTAAGACTGTGCCTCCTACGCCATATCAGATGTGGAGTGGGAAGAAACCTTATTTTCAGTATATGAAGATATGGGGATGTCCAGCTTTTGTTAAAAAGCAGCATGCGGACAAACTCGAGGTACGATCAGTACAGTGTAAGTTTGTGGGATATCAAAGAACTCTAAGGGGTATATCTTCTATTACGCAGAGGAACAAAAGGTTTTTGTTTCTCGTAATGCCCATTTTCTAGAACAGCAGATTTTAGAAAAGGAAACAAGTGGGAGTGCAATAGAACTGGAAGAAATTCCAGAACTACAAACTACTACTGAAAGTTTGGTAGAACCAGAAGTTCAAGAAGAACATGACATTCCCGCACTCCTCTGTAGGAGTAGTAGGCCGTCTCATCCGCCTGAGAGATACTACGATTTTCTCATAGATGGGGATAGAGAAGATTGCATCATTGGTAATGATGAACCTACTAGCTTCCAGCAGGCCATCCAGAGCCGCGACTCAGTAAGATGGAGGGATGCAATGCGTAACGAAATGGAGTCCATGTACACCAAAAAGGTATGGACTTTGGAATTTACTCCAGATGGAGTAAAACCTATAGGATGCAAGTGGATCTTCAAGAAAAAGATTGGTGTAGATGGACAGGTGGAAACCTATAAGGCTAGACTTGTTGCAAAGGGTTTTCGTCAAAAACCTGGTTTGGACTATGACGAACCTTTTCTCCAGTGGCTATGCTCAAATCCATTCGGATCCTTCTTGTCATTGCCACCTTCCATGATTATGAGATCTGGCAGATGGGCGTAAAGACGGCTTTTCTAAATGGTAATTTAGAAAAATACGTCTATATGGATCAGCCAGAAGGTTTCAATCAGAGTGGGAGCAACGGGAAAGTGTGCAAGTTGCTTAAGTCCATTTATGGACTAAAGAATGCATCGCGGAGTTGGAACATCTGTTTTGATGAAACAGTCAAAGAATATGACTTTATCAAAAATCCAGATGAACCATGTATATATAGTAAAATTGCAGCACGAACTGTCATATTCCTCGTCTTGTACGAAGATGACATTCTCTTGATAGGAAATGATATTCCGATGCTACAATCTGTCAAAGGATTCTTGTCACACAGGTTCTCCATGAAAGACCCGGGTGATGCCTCTTACATTCTGGGGATCCGGATCTGTCGTGATAGATACAAGAGGATGTTGGGACTTTCGCAGTCCAGGTATATCAACACTATACTGAAAAGATTCAGTATGGAAGATTCTAAGAGCGGTAATCTACCGGCTTGTCACGGAATCACCCTCTCCAAAGAGATGTCTTCCAAGATTGATTTGCAAAGGGATCACATGTCGATTATTCCCTACGCTTCTGCAGTAGGCTCTATAATGTATGTGATGTTGTGCACCAGACCAGATGTTGCTTACGTACTGAGCGTGGTAAGCCGGTATCAGTCAGACCCAGGAGAGAAGCACTGGATAGCAGTAAAGAACATTCTCAAGTACCTGAGAAGGACTAAGGATATGTTCTTGGTTTACGGTGGAAAAGACCTCAAGATCGAGGTTTTTGCTAATTCTAGCTTCCAGAGTGACAAGGATGACTCCAAGTCCATGTCAGGTTATGTCTTTACCCTCAATGGAGGGGTGGTGTGCTGGAAGAATTCCAAGAAGGACACCGTTGCTGACTCGACGATGGAAGCGGAGTATATCGCTGCTTGCGATGCCGCAAAAGAAGCAGTCTGGATGAAGAAGTTCCTCGCAGAACTTCAGGTGGTTCTATCCATTGTTGATCCAATACCTTTGTATTGTGACAACAACGGGGCTATAGCTTTAGAAAAGGAACCCAGGTCCCATCAGAAGTCTAGACACATCTTAAGGTAGTATCACCTGATTAGGGAGATCATAGATTGCCAGGAGATCAAGGTCCGGAGAGTTGCTACAGAGGAAAGCACCGCAGACCCATTCACAAAGGCCTTACCCCAGACTTAGTTTGAGAGGCTATTCGAGATGATAGGTCTTCGATATGCCAGTACATGGCCCTAGTGCAAGTGGGAGATTGTTAGTATATATGCCCTAGGGGCCATTATTGTATCATACTAGCTTGTATATTACTTAATGGAAGCTTAGGATATTCACAGTTATATTAACATTCTTGCTAAACATGGTAGTACGCTACTTGGTTTGAATCTATCTTAATATGTGTATATGTTAGCATATCGTGAATACATATTGATAGAGCCCTTAGGATCTTGCTTGGCTACCAGCGTTGTGATGGCAGTCACACTACTGGGGGCTGGGTAGTCTACATGCACATCCTTTTTCAGGTCCCTAGTCGTAGGATTATCGAGACAGGGCCTCGATACTCCGGACTAGACTAGTGTGTACGCTTCTCATCCCAGCAGGGGAAATGGTCTGTCCCACAGCCATTAGTACGTTGTACTGGAGATAGTATATAGGTGCTCATTGGGTTACGGGTACACCGGACAGGACTCCCAGGGAACTGTTGGTTGGTATTATACCCGTCGTCGGTTAATAGTTCCCAGGTGACATGAGTACAGCATAGTCCGCAGACTTGACACTGCTGCTTCGTCTCGAGTGTGTTCCTACTATTCTTAGATTGCTACCCTACCACGGCTCAAAGGAATTGTGCAAACAGGTAGCAGTTGGGTGCAGTCCCGAAGCACTTGGAGGCGGTGGCGGTTAGATAGGATCCGTCTCTCCCGGTATTAGGAGTTGATATCGCGCTGTGTTTGGAGAGCCATTACGCAAAGTCCCTGGCTAGGGCAAACGAGATTTGCTAGTAGGATTTCCAGTAGCTTCTCAAGGTGTAATGGGCTTCACTCCGACACGATTTATACCGCTTTTATGGGACTGACGCTTGCCGCCCCTAGGCCCGATATGAGATAGTCATAGACGAACAGACCGGACTGTACGGAGATTGTCACATCAGGCTCAGTAGGAGTTCAGATGGGTTTCCTCATCGGCCTTATTATCAACATCTACCTGGAGACCGTTACGTACAGTTAGTACCGCTTGCGGCCTGTGGTTAAACCCACTGCCAGCGTAGTGTCGAGTCTTTAGAGTCCCACATAGAGAGTTTCCCTACTTCAGGCGAAACGATATAGAGGTCGTATGGTTTTACGTAAAGGTTCGGACACATACATGTTTTTATGCACGTACGATGTTCGGACAGTTTTTACTAGCAGGCTTTGGTTTAAGCCAGATTCTAGTATTGGATTATTGGATTTATACAGTCTCAGTATTTCCGTGTTTTCACGGATGGGAGGGGCATTCTCGTAATTAGTCGTGAAGCTTCTAGAAGATTGATGAGGTGGAGAGCTTAGGTGTTATTTGCATTAAATGGATTAGTGACTCATGAGATGAATCATCCAAATGAGTTAATGAAACATTTATTGCTTAATGACTCATGAGATGATTCATTGTATGTATTAAATGAAGCATGGTTGTTAATATCAAATAATGATTTATTTGATATTCTTTATGCTTCATCATATATTGAAATGAGACATAATTCATTCTCATTCTCACTCACACCTTTTCTCTCTCTTCAAAGACCTAACCCTAATCCTCTCATGTGTTGAGATCCTAGGGCTAGCAAGACTAATAGATCCCTAATCCTCTTCTATATCCTCAAGGTTACTTTTATTAGCACTCATAGCCACCTAGTTACCTCAAGTGAGAGGTTAAAGCTTGGAGAAGGAGCTCTCGGGTGGATCTTCTATCACATCGAGGAGGCCGGTGAGGAGGTGAACTACAAAGATAAGAAGGACTTGAATCTCTAGGTATAATCATCTATCATAGTAGCTAATCACTTCTAGATAGTTGTTAGCTAGGGTTTAGCAAAGATCCGTAAAGTTAGTCGATGTTAGTTTAAACAAAATGATTGTTTTACCTATTCCGCCTCCCCGCATCATATGGGGTGTCTAACGTCGACTTACATCTTGCACCAATGGAAATATCCCCGGAGTCGTCTGAAGAAAAGGAAGCGACCAAGAAAACAGCCCTACAAATAAAAAACCAGGAAAATGCTAAGGATTGGAGAGAAGTCTTATAGACCACTTCAAATCCCGTCGAACACCTAAAGATGCGTCCTTAAGACATCAGCTCATGAAACGAGCTTTGTCTTTCGCCTTCGTCAATGATACTCTGTATAAGAGATCGTTCGACTCTCTATGGCTGAGATGTCTGGGACCTGAAGAAGTAAAGAGAGTCGTCCAAGAAACTCATGACGGACTCTGCGGTTCTCATCAAGCCGGGCCAAAGATGAAGTTGAAGATCAAAAGGATGGGCTACTATTGGCCCATGATGATCTAAGACTGCTTCGAATACGTGAAGCAGTGCTACTCATGCCAAATTCACGGAGAATTCATCCACCAGCATCCAAATTCGCTACACCTAACGGTGGCTAGCTGGCCGTTCGAAATGTAGGAAACAGATATAATCGGGCCCATCGAACCAGCGTCAACCAGAGGACACCGGTTCATATTGGCGACAACTGATTACTTCTCTAAGTGGGCAGAAGCAGTACCGTTGAAAGAAGTGAAGACGAAGAACATCCTCCATTTCTTCAAGACGCACATCTGTTGCGCCCCGGCAGCGCCCCGGCCTTCTACTCGAGGCCAAAATGCGGAATCAAAAATTTTCTTAACTTTTAAACTGGCGCTACCGCGGACAATAAACCCGGATCGTAACCATTTACCTAATGCTAGCTATCAAGAGAAGGGTAGAGAAGTATACCAAGTGATCCGTGTCCTCCGGTCTTCGTCTCCACTCCGATCTCCCGCGGAATCTCCGTCCGTCACCTCCTCGTCGAAAAGGGCACCACGTAGCCGGATTCTTTTACGGGCTCCCACCTCTGGACCGAGGCAACTCGGGCGCGAAGTTGGCTAGCCGACGCGTCCAAGGGCACTGTATGTTGTAGTGTAGGGGCTTGTCTCTTTGGGGTTTAGTTGCCTTTGATGGAGGAATCAATATGAACTTTGGAGAGGAGAAGGATTTCTTTGTGGCAAGCATGCAAATGAGATATGAATAATCCCTCATCCAAAATGAACTCCTCTCTCTCTCTCTCTTGTTCTGGCCGGCCCACCCCCCCTTTGGAAATATGGTGGAGGAAAAACAAAACACAAGAAGGGAGGTGATGGTAGTAAAAGGCAAGAGGTGACCACATCAAAAGCCATGATAACAATGTCATTTCCATTCAAATCAACTCTAATCTCAATCAAATCCAAGCATCATGAAAAAGCAAAGATGCTAATCAAATCATGATCCCATAAAAGCAAGAAACCCCCTCCACAAATGTTATTTGCAAACTTGCAAATAACCCCCTCCATCAGAAAAGTCCGGCCGGGAAAGAACAAAGGAAAGCCGGCCGGAACGGAATGCAAACTGGCAACTCCAGAAAACTGGTCCCGTAATAAATCACAGGAAAACCCCGATGCTGTGCATACACACCCGCATCTGTATTCCGACCGGATGCAAATGCAATGAGACAAAATCTACACAGTACTATACTAGGATCCGGCTTAAGCCAAAGCCGGCTAGTAATATCCGTTCGATCCTGATCCGTGCAATACCGCACGTATCTGATCGAACCTTACCATATATATCTATACGGCCTCTAGTACAAACCGTCCGATCCTGATCCGTGCAATACCGCACGTATCTGATCGGACCCTGCCATATCTCCATACGGCCTCTACAGCGTTTCGCCCGAAACTTGAGTAACTGTCTGTGTGGTGGACTCTAAAGACTCGTCAATACTATGGCTGTGGATTTAACCACTAGCACGTCAGAGGTATTAGCCATACGTGACGTGCCACCAGCTATTGACCAAAAGGGACGTCGATGAGCGAACTCATCCTGACACCCTACTGAGCCTGTCAGTGGCAATATCCGTACAGTCCGGTCCGTTCGTCTATGAGTATCGCATGGCGGGCCTAGGGGGTTGGTAAAAGTTAGACCCCCAAAAGCGGTACAAGTCGTGTCGGAGTGTAGCCCAGAACACCCTGAGATACTACTGGAATACCTACCAGTAAATCTCCTGCCTCGGCCGAGGGCTTTATGTAATAGCTCTCCTAGACACAGCGCGACCTCACCCCCAATACCGGGAGAGACGAACCCCTGCAGATCCGCTCACTGCCTCCATGTGGCTCGGGACTGTACCCAACTATAACCTGTTTGCACGACTCCTTTGAGCCGTGGTAGGGTAATAATCAAAGTACAGTGGGAACTCACACGAGATAAATGACGATCTCAGGTCGATGAACTAACCTGTACACATGTCACCAGGGAACTGCTATCTGACGTCAAGTATAAGACCAACTAGCATGTTCCCGGCGAGTCCTGTCCGGTGTAATCATAACCCAATGAGCACCTGTATACATCTTAGGTAAACCAACTGACACCAGTGGCTTGTGAGACCGGCCACCGCCCCTCGTCGCGGTCTCGACTGTATACACTAGTCTACTCTGGAGAATCGATGCCCTGTCTCGAAACTCCCACGACTAGGGACCTTTTAAGGATGTGCTTATAGACCACCAGCTCTCACGTATATGATCGCCCTCATACTGCTGGCAGTCAAGCAAGAATCCTAGGGGCTCTATCAGCGTGTAATAGCGACCTGTAAGGTCACCTGAAGCAGTACATGATGATAAAGGTAAACCAGATAGCATACTATCATTTCGAGTAAGACTGTCCTAGCGGGATAGGTCCTCCTTCAATCATAGCAATCACATGCCTGTGATCCAATAATTGACTCTGAGGGCACTATCTCCAACAATCTCCCACTTGCACTCAAGGCTAATTATTGCGATGTCGCATACTCACAGCCCGTGTGATACCGAACACCCAACTCCTCTACTAGTCAGTCTCACAAAACTCGTTTGCGAAGCTATTGCGTTCGAGGAATAGCCTCAGTGAGTGGATCCGCTTTGATGTTTCTTTCTATATCTCTCTATATCTCAAGTTCGCGGAGAAAAACATCTCCCGAAATGAGCAATACCTGTCTTAGAATGGCTGGATGTCTGATGGGACCTAGTTCATAAATGAACTCCAAATCCAAACTTCTTAGACTGTATCGTCAACTGAACTTAATCAGTATCCTGCGCCATGCCTTTCCCTCAGTATCCACCTGGACCACCTGTCCAAAATACTGCCTCTCGTTAGAGGGAAAACTAGAACTCTGACAGCCACTCTGCCATCCAGGTCACCTTGGAAGCCTAGAAAGATAACTGTCTCCCGAAGGAGAAAGCCGCTATCATATCCCTAGAACACGCACTTATGTCCTAAAACTGCTTCCGATTGTTTCTCCAGGATTGGATTAATATCAACTTATTGCATCTACTGCAAGAACAACATCTGGTGTGGTACTTGACATCTCATGATTGACTCAATTGCCTAAGCAAGTGATCTGCCAATCATGCACATCCCTCTCCCCTTTAGTCTGTAAGACACCTTTAGAGAGGGTGACTCCATTACCTGCAGGTACACGACCATGCCAGGAGTCGTCCATTCTAAATTCTCTTAGAATGCGGTTTAAGTACCCAGATTGGGAAACCACCCAAATCTAGATCTAAAAGCATAGATCTAGTAACCAGAATGTCTGATATAAATTCAATTTTTATGTGGAGAAACTACTGTGTGACAACCAAAGTATAACCGATCGTAGTATAGGAATTGTTAGTTATATGTATGCCCTAAAGGCCATTACTGTACATACGATGTATATTGTAGTGGATGCTAGGACATATATAGGGAGGACTTTCTTGCTCGACATGATAGTATGCTATCTGGTTGTACTTTATCTTAACATGTACTCTGATTGTCTCTATATTACATGTTGATAAAGCCCTTAGGATATGTACTCGACTACTGGGACTATGATGAGATCATACTAGTAGGGCCACGGTAGTCGACGAGTACATCCTATAACTGTTCCTAGTCGAGGGTGTATCGAGACAGGGCATCGATGCACCAGAGTAGACTAGCGTATACGCATCTTGACCCATATGATGGGCGATGGATGATCCCATATCCATCGGTGTTTGACATCAAGGATGGTGTACGGGTGCTCAGTGGAGACTGGGTATACTGTACGGACTCGCCGAGAACTCCCAGATGGTATTATACCATACGTCAGATGGCAGTTCTCCGGTGACACTGGTACAGAGTAGTCTGTCGACCCGAGATCGTCAAAGAGTCTTGTGTGATTCCCACTGTGCTTTGATTTCCATCATACCACGTCCAAGAGGGCGTGCAAAAAGGTGGCTTTTGGGTACAGTCCCGAATCACATGGAGGCAATGAGCGATAGGAGGGGATTCGTCTCTCCCGGTATAGGGAGTTGATGTTGTGCTGTGTTCGATTGGCTATAACTGGAAATCCCTGGCCAGGGTTGCTGAGATTTACTGGTAAGTGTTATCAGTAGTTTCTCGAACTATTATAGACCTCATATCGACACGACTTATCAAGCTACTGGGGTCTGACGTTTACCACCCCTAGGCGAGATATGCAACATATCAGACGACGAGACCGGACTGTACGGGAGTGTTACTGTTTGGATTCACAGGAGAATGTACAGGCTTGCTTGTTGATCTTCTGAGCGCTCAATACCTGGGTAGCTGTTACGTTTAGCTGACCGCTTGCAGCTTGTAGGTGTTTGATGTGATCATCACCTACTGCCGGCGTATTGACGATTCTTTAGAGTCCTACACAGAGGTTTCTTGACTCAGGCAAAACGGAGTAGGAGCACATATGTGATATGTGCGGAACCGAGGATAATGCGATATGTGATACCGTATTCTATTATTGCGATATTTGATATCAGCCGGGTCATCGGATCAAGTGTTGATTCGGTGAATCGGTACGGATAAATATTAGTCGGTTATATGCGATATAGCCGGATTGTCGGATCAAGTGTTGATTCGATAATTTAATGTATAATAATATATATGATATATTAAATTACATTAACTAATATTTGCTCACTAAAAGATTCTTTTTCTCACTCGGGTAATACATTGATATATATGCGATATATGTTAATTGTATTATTTTATTTTGTTACGATAAATATTATATATGTGATATATAATATTGTAACATGATATGATAACTAATGCAACTTGTTTAGTGGAGTTTAAACATGATTAGGGTTTGGATTAGGGTTAAGCTTTCTAGATGTTTCTAGAAGCTTTTCATTTTGTTTTGTGAAAGATATTTTCAAGTGATTCATGCTTTAACCCAACCCAAACCCTAACCCTAGTTAATTCTCTACAAAGGTTAACTTGACCATGGTTGCATAATTCTATCATATTATTCTTTTCCTATTCATCACAAAAGGATTCTAAGATTGTTCATCATCTCCTTCCTTCTTGTTCTTTGCTTGAAATGGTTTCTTGCTTTGATTTTTGTGATGGATAAATATGAGAAAAAGATAAATAAAGAGAGCAAAAATCCTACTTCATCATCCTCATCTTCCCTTGCCATTTAGATGAGGGTGTTCACATCATTTCATGAGTGTTAGCTTGTGTTAAAGAAACTTCAAGGTAGATCATCTTAGTATCGAAGATCGGAAGCAAAGGTTGCGTCTTTCTCTTCGTGGAACCTCTCGAGAGTCCGGATCCCGATGATAGCAGCGAAGGGACCACAACACGGAGCATATGAAGAGAAGGACCGGATCTACAAAGGTTGTAATCCCTCTCACTTAGTGTTAAAGTGTTTAGCATGCTTGTTTTTGCCTAATCTTTAGTTTAAAGTTCCGTATTCGGGTTGTTCGGGACGGCTAATTTTTTAATCGGGCATGGTTGATGTCTCGTAGACCCTTGTGCGCGTGCCTAGCAACCCTACAGTGGTATCAGAGCCAAGCTAGAGCTTTAGGCGAAGTCTAGACGAAGTTTAAAGTCCGATCGAACCCGAAACCCCGACTCCAAAATGCTCTCTGGAAATTTTCTGAAAATTTGGATTTTTGTCAATTAAAAATTTCTAAAAAAATTCAGCAAGGTCTTATTAGAATTACTGTGAAATTCGAGCGGCTAATTCGTCAAAAGTGCGGCGGAACCGCGGCAGAAGCCTGGCTTCTGCGGCGGTTTCGCGGCCATTTGATGACGTCACCCCTCCTATTTTGCACAGTAATTCCTACTACACAGTGCTGAGTTCTCTGGGAATTTTTAATTTTTTATTCTACAGTTGAGTTTTCTGGGGTTGTTTTGGGGATTCGATGTTTCGATCGGAGTATTAGATTTTGTCTATGTGGCTTTCCGGATAAATTTAAGAAACTGTTAAAAAGTTCGAACGGATATCAATAACTCACTTTTTCCCCTGTCGGAAATTTTTTCAAAAGTTGGATTTTTTCTCGTGTTTAAGAATGTTCTAAGTCGTGCAAGTAACTCGGTGGACCCTCTAGAAGACAACAAACCTTAACTCGATTATGTGACCGTCTTGAACTGCCTTTTGAACATTAGGGTTTGGGGCAGTACGGCGTGCCACATGTGAGGCGTTGGCTTGACCCTTCTACGGCCGGACCATTGGTACTGTGGCATGTGTTGGATGTTTTTAAACTGATTTCAAGTGTTGAGATATATTAGGGAAATCTTGGGTGCTTGATGATTCGATCGGAAAGTTTAACTTTTTCTATTTATCTGGAATGTGATACAATATTTAGAATCCACAGGTAGTTATGAGATAACTAATTTGAATATTATAAACATAGCAGTTTAGTCTCAGATGATCGGTTGCCACGGAATTTTGATGTGATCAAAAGTCCGTCGCAATCACGTAGCGTACGCGGATACTCGCCGGGTAAACTTAATAGACAGCCACGCCCCATAGCCCCGACCAAGTGACTGTAGGAGAGCCCCGTCGCCGAAAGCATCCGTTCGGGTGCTCGCGGTAGCGGTGTTCCGCCTTGGTGCACTTCGTCGACGGTATCGGGGGTGCGTCCGTCTACTAAAGTTTGCGACGAGCATTCGATCAGTTTTTCGGGAATCTTGTTGAATTGCCCGACTTGATATTGAAAAGTGTTTTCGATAAGGAGACTAAAATGCGGGGGTTATAATTGTTAGGCATGCGATGTCTAAGGAATTCATTTGGTTAGGCATGTGATGTCTAAGGAGGTTACGGATTCCAACTGTTGTAGTTTTACACTTTATTTTCTGTGACCGTAAGCGTAGTATGTGGTGTATCGCCGGCTTCGTTGCTATACATCAACGACAATCGGGATACGCATACTTGATTACGTTGATGATATGAGATATTATGTGTTGCTGTGATATGTTGTATTGGATCGTCGCGTTTGAATAGCCGGGGGTTTTATGTGAGATGAGAGTTTTTTCTTTTTCATTCATGTAAAATTCATTTGTATGTAATATTCTTTTATTGGGGCACTTCCAGGTAGCGGAAGATGTCACCGTTGTATATTATTTACTTTTCCGCATTAGGTAGACCCAAGGCGGGGAGCACAAGTAACCGGGTTCTAGGGTCCAGTGGGAGACCATCTCGAGGAGTCGAGACCGGGTCTCCTAACCCTAGAATTGGCAGTGTTACTTGCCGCTCTCGTAGGGGTCTAGGGATATGGGTTTGGCTATTCATCGCGACCGTGGAATCCGTGTTTTATACAGGCTCGTATTGAAAATACAGACGTCCTAGTATATCCAATATTTCATATATGTTCTTCCGCTGCAATGTTCTGTGATGAGATCATATTACTGCCTGAGACGAATGTTTATATTTTATATATATGAGATATATGTTATATTGCAGATTTCGTTTCAAAAAGAGATGCTTGCGAAGCATAATTAAAATGGGACTTCATTAATGAGATTAATGAAATAAAAGAAACCTAAGATGTTGTAGAAACTTGTTTATAAAAACTGGTAGCTCTAGTTCTTGCTTTGCATAGCGGTGTTCCTTGTAGAACATCCAGCACCTTATTCGATAAGGAAAGGACCGAGATCCCTTCACCGGGAGTGACTCCTTTAGCAATAACTAGCAGATGCTACAAACTCGGTTTGTCTTTTGATTGCTTCTATAGTTCTTGCTTTGCACAGTGGTATATATGATATATCCTGCACCTTATTCGATGAGGAAAGGGCCGACGATCCCTTCACCGGGAGTGACCCCTTTAGCAAAACTAGAAAAACCTCAAAAACACTCCATTTAAAATCACTCGATTCTACAACGATATCAAGTTCATTACGCAAAGGGTTTTCTTAAAAACCTGTCGTAGCCCTCCGTCATTTCAGATAAGTACTAGTTAGTATTTGTGCTGCGGTAGTTTGGCATGCGTCAAGACGTAGTGTACGGTAGCTAACTAGTGCTTATCTGCTAGCATACGATGCGATTGGATTAGGGTATTCGTACAGCGTTGTTTGGCATGCGTCAAGGGTCGTGCGGGTGGGTTTAATTCAATCAAGAAATGTACGGTTTGAACTTGACTAGCGGACTATGGGTTGTTTGGCATGCGTCAAGGTCATAGCACGCTAGGGGTAAAATATTATTGGGAATTTCAAGTGTTAAAATTTGCAATGAGATTGCATACCTTCTATGAGATAGTTGGATCCCGATACCCGCTGCGAGTAAGAGTTACTCCTGGGAGAGTTTTACACATTACAATTAGCCGATCAAGTAGGTGTCTATAAAGGTGTTAACGGGGTTACGCCTCTGGGAAAACGAGGTTTACTTTAATTAGGTTCGTGCGAAAGCACGGGGGACCTCCCTCAAAGTACCGACACTGGCCTGGCTGAAAGATTGGCGAACTTGTAGCGTGTAATTAATCCCGGCTAGTCTTTCCTTTTAGGGTTTGAAGGAAGATTTGACTAAAACAGTGGGAGACATCCTGATTAGATATATTATATAACCAATCTAATCTTGCAAGAGCATACGCTGAGTGTTTTCTTCTCTCTCTCTCCAGATAGCGACCATATCACGCCTTAATCAAAATAATAAAACGGATATATTGACTGAACCCGCTTGTTATACTGAGCTGGGGAACATTGGTCCCGCTCCAACTTATAATTGTTATAAGACAGAGCAGGAAATTGGGGAATACCAGATTTCCCGTGCCGCCCAAACGAAGAAAGTGCGTGTTGATGCATCATCTTCGGGTGTGTTCATTACACAGAACTGTTTCTCAGTATCCTTTACGTCCTGGGTATGTGATACCGGATCAGGATCCCGTATATGTAATCTGTTACATGGGCTATAGATAGGTAAAGTACTGAGAACGGGTGATAAGTTTCATAAGACAGAAAATGGTGCAAGTGTTGCAGCCAAGTCTGTTGGTCACTATCACCCTGTATTACCAGAATACATTGATTCTGAACAAATGTTATTAGATACCGAACCTGATATACAAAATCATATCAGTCTCTTTATTAGTAAAGAAAGGATATAATTTTGTATTGTTGGATAATGTTTTGAACATTTCCTATATCAAGAGTTGATCAGTTCAGGCACGTTATCTAAAAGCATTGACGTTCTAAATCAAACTACAGTTCTTAGTATAAGGGACACACACAAGAGGAAGAGTTCAGAAATGAACGAATCCTTCTCGAGGTATTGTAGACTAGGTCATATCAATGCGACCCGACTGGCTGAAATTACATATAGATGCATATTTAAATCTGTTTGAATTTACATCTTGTGAAACTTGCCGGTCATGTCACAAAGATAAGATGACCACAGCTCTGTTTGTTGGAAACAGAGAAAGAGTTAGTGAACTTTTGGGATTGATACATGCTGATGTATGAAAGTCCCCTGTCTACATATGCCAAGATCGGTTCTTTGTACTTCATTACATTCTTTGATAATCTCTCAAGATTCAGACATATGTTCCTGCTGAAACACAGGTCCGAAGCTTTTGAGATATTCACAGAATATAAATTAGAAGTAGAGAACCAAAATACGGGTATAAGTATTATGTCCTTTGATGAGATCAAGGAGGAGAATACTTGAGCACGGAATTCCTGGACTATTCTAAAGGAGAATGAGATTCTCTCTCAGCATTACTCCTCCGCATACACCACAGCACGTCGGTGTATCGGGGCGGAGCAATAGCACCCTATGTGATATGGTGTGCTCTATGATGAGTACTACTGAGTTGCCTATTTCCTTTTGGGAGTTATGCACTTGAAAGTTGCATACCTATTGAATAGGGTTCAAATCAAATCAGTTGTCTACCACTTCATATGTGATATGGAAAGGGAAGAGCCCATATATTAAGTTTGTTAAGATTTGGGGTTGTCCGGCCTATGTCTAAAAGCAAAATCCGGACAAGCTCGAGGCAAGGTCTGTTATGTAGAACTGGAATGGTTCCAGCCATACAAACTGCAACTGATGATTTGGTAGAACCAAAGGATTCAATAGTTTCCAACGAACCTCAGCCTCTCCGCCGATCTAGTAGGGTTCCTCACCCACCTGAGAGATACTTCGGTTTCTCTATGACAGTGGGAGCGAGGATTGCATCATGAGATGATGACCCAACTAGTTTCGAGCTGGCCATCAGGAGTGGGACTCTGTAAGAATGGCTGGATGCTTATCGATCTGAGATGGAATCCTTATACACCAACAAAGTATGGACTTTGGTTGCTTTATCTGAAGGGTTAAATCCCCATCAGGAGCAAGTATATCTTGAGAAGATTACTTGGTGTACATGGAAAAGTTGAGACTTTCAAAGCTAGACTTATTAAAGGTTTGCATCATAGACCAGGTATGGATTATGTTGAAACCTTTTCTAAGGATCTATGCTTAAGTCCATTCAGATCCTACTTGCCACGGCTACATACCATGACTACGATATCTGGTGGTTGGGTGTCATGACTGCTTTTCTAAATGAAGATTTAGAAGATAGCGTCTATAAGTACACAGCCAGAGGGCTTCGTAGACAGTGGGAGCAGCGGAAACGTGTGCAAGATGTTTTATATGATAAAACAGGCATCGCGGAGTTGGAACATTTGTTTTGATGTGGTAGTCAAAGAGTTTGACTTCATCAAAATGGTAGATGAACCTTGTATATACAAAAAGGTAGAAGAGAGTATGGTGGTGATCCTCGTAGAGTACGTGGATGACATACTCTTGATAGGGAAAGAGTTTCCTATGCTACGATCGGTCAATCTCCGCTTATCACAAGGATTCTCCATATAGGATCAAAGCGATACCTCCTAAATCCGGGGTTTTGGATCTATGAGATAGATCTATTTGGATGTTAGGATACTCACTAGTTGTAGTGAGATGGTATCAATCGATCCTGGGGAGAATCACTGGAAGGGTTCCAGGGTGATAAGGATGACTGAATGTCAGTCGCAGGCATTGTCTACACCCTCAGTGGAGGGACGGTATGTTGGAAGAGTTCCAAGCTAGATACCGTGACATACTAGACGATTAAAGGCAAGATACATCGTTACCAAGGATGCTACCAAAGAAGCAGTCTGGATATATATAAGTTCATAAGATGAACTTCGTTCCTACCATTGTGT
The DNA here is from genome assembly GCA_030015575.1 of Agapanthus africanus. Lineage (NCBI taxonomy): Eukaryota > Viridiplantae > Streptophyta > Magnoliopsida > Asparagales > Amaryllidaceae > Agapanthus > Agapanthus africanus. The sequence continues at coordinate 295,698,009 of JASDDO010000022.1, read as the reverse complement.
GACAATGGAGTTGTGGCTTCAGCTAAGGAACTACCGTCCCATCAGAAATCCAGATATAATTCTTAGGCAGTATCACCTGATCATGGAGATGGTTGATCTCCAGGGAGATCGTGGTTAGGAGAGTAGACACAGAGGACAACAGCGCGAATCCACTCACAAAGGCCTTTTTCCCAGTAGAGACTTTTATGGGATGGTTGAGTATGAGATACTTCAACTGCAGCTAATTGTTGGGTATGCGATACCATAACTGATGGCCCTAGTGCAAGTGGGAGATTGTTAGTTATATGTATGCCCTAGAGGCCCTTACTGTACATACGATGTATATTGTAGTGGATGCTAGGACATATATAGGGAGGACTTTCTTGCTCGACAAGATAGTATGCTATCTGGTTGTACTTTATCTTAACATGTACTCTGATTGTCTCTATATTACATGTTGATAAAGCCCTTAGGATATATACTCGACTACTGGGACTATAATGAGATCATACTAGTGGGGCCACGGTAGTCGACGAGTACATCCTATAACTGTTCCTAGTCGAGGGTGTATCGAGACAGGGCATCGATGCACCAGAGTAGACTAGCGTATACGCATCTTGACCCATATGATGGGCGATGGATGATCCCATATCCATCGGTGTTTGACATCAAGGATGGTGTACGGGTGCTCAATGGAGACTGGGTACACTGGACGGACTCGCCGAGAACTCCCAGATGGTATTATACCATACGTCAGATGGCAGTTCTCCGGTGACACTGGTACAGAGTAGTCTGTCGACCCGAGATCGTCATAGAGTCTTGTGTGATTCCCACTGTGCTTTGATTTCCATCATACCACGTCCAAGAGGGCGTGCAAAAAGGTGGCTTTTGGGTACAGTCCCGAATCACATGGAGGCAATGAGCGATAGGAGGGGATTCGTCTCTCCCGGTATAGGGAGTTCATGTTGTGCTGTGTTCGATTGGCGATAACTGGAAATCCCTGGCCAGGGTTGCTGAGATTTACTGGTAAGTGTTATCAGTAGTTTCTCGAACTGTTATAGACCTCATATCGACACGACTTATCAAGCTACTGGGGTCTGACCTTTACCACCCCTAGACGAGATATGCGACATATCAGACAACGAGACCGGACTGTACGGGAGTGTTACTGTTTGGATTCACAGGAGAATGTACAGGCTTGCTTGTTGATCTTCTGAGCGCTCAATACCTGGGTAGCTGTTACGTTTAGCTGACCGCTTGCAGCTTGTGGGTGTTTGATGTGATCATCACCTACTGCCGGCGTATTGAAGATTCTTTAGAGTCCTACACAGAGGTTTCTTGACTCAGGAAAAACGGAGTAGGAGCACATATGTGATATGTGCGGGACCGAGGATAATGCGATATGTGATACCGTATTCTATTCTCGCGATATTTGATATCAGCCGGGTCATCGGATCAAGTGTTGATTCGGTGAATCGGTACGGATAAATATTAGTCGGTTATATGCGATATAGCCGGATTGTCGGATCAAGTGTTGATTCGATAATTTAATGTATAATAATATATATGATATATTAAATTATATTAACTAATATTTGCTCACTAAAAGATTCTTTTTCTCACTCGGGTAATACATTGATATATATGCGATATATGTTAATTGTATTATTTTATTTTGTTACGATAAATATTATATATGTGATATATAATATTGTAACATGATATGATAACTAATGCAACTTGTTTAGTGGAGTTTAAACATGATTAGGGTTTGGATTAGGGTTACGCTTTCTAGATGTTTCTAGAAGCTTTTCATTTTGTTTTATGAAAGATATTTTCAAGTGATTCATGCTTTAACCCAACCCAAACCCTAACCCTAGTTAATTCTCTACAAAGGTTAACTTGACCATGGTTGCATAATTCTATCATATTATTCTTTTCCTATTCATCACAAAAGGATTCTAAGATTGTTCATCATCTCCTTCTTTCTTGTTCTTTGCTTGATATGGTTTCTTGCTTTGATTTTTGTGATGGATAAATATGAGAAAAAGATAAATAAAGAGAGAGAAAATCCTATTTCATCATCCTCATCTTCCCTTGCCATTTAGATGAGGGTGTTCACATCATTTCATGAGTGTTAGCTTGTGTTAAAGAAACTTCAAGGTAGATCATCTTAGTATCGAAGATCGGAAGCAAAGGTTGCGTCTTTCTCTTCGTAGAACCTCTCGAGAGTCTGGATCCCGATGATCGCAGCGAAGGGACCACAACACGGAGCATATGAAGTGAAGGACCGGATCTACAAAGGTTGTAATCCCTCTCACTTAGTGTTAAAGTGTTTAGCATGCTTGTTTTCGCCTAATCTCTAGTTTAAAGTTCCGTATTCGGGTTGTTCGGCACGACTAATTTTTTAATCGGGCATGGTTGATGCCTCGTAGAACCTTGTGCGCGTGCCTAGCAACCCTACAGGAATATCACTTCCTACTCTGTGTATGTCATCCAAATACAAGGACATCACACCCTACTGCCTTCTTAACAGATCCATCCCCTATTCTGATGAAGTCAAACCTATGACTGTCACATCAGAAATAGATGATCTATCTCCGCTATATCTGCTTTAGTCTATAAATAGACATAAGCCACCTGTCCACCAATGCTTCCGCTGCTTCCACTGACCATGACAACCCTCTGGCAGAGTCATATACACGTACATTTCTAAAGCAAGTTTAGAACGACGCTATACTCATCCTCCTGCCGGGTTTCACAGTCTGGAATCGACAGCAATGGCAAGTCTGGGTAAACAAGAACCTCCCTGCCACCGTCCTTGAGCATATTGAAGTACCTCTCGGGTGCGTGAGGTTACCCACCATATATGCGGAGTGGCTAATGGAATGTCAAACCAGATTGAATCTTCAGGTTCTTATCAAATCTTCAGTAATCGTTTGCGGTTCTGGAATCACTTCCAGTTCTACCATACTCCCACTACTGTTTTCTGAAAAATCCATTTCTTTTAAAATTGTGGCGAGTCAAGAAAAATATCACTATTGATCTTCCAGATGGTAGAAAGTCAACCCTCATCATAGCCTGGTTCAACCCACAAACAGCCATTAAAGAAACGTGCCTCGAGTTATCCGGAGTCTGGTTTTAAGCATAAGCCAGACAACTCCCCGTACCTTAACAATGTCAAGATATGAGCTGTTCTATATCCAATATAGAAACAGAGGCACTGATTTAATTGAACCAGATTCAAATCATGCAGCTTTCTCCAGTGCATGTCAACTAAATGGAAGGAGGCCGATCAGCGTTACTCAACTTATGAATGCTTCCAATTATGAGTAACCTGAAAGTGAAGCAAGTTCTCTTAATCATTTCTATCAACTGAATACCATATACAAGTATCTACATCTTCGATCACCTTGAAGAATCCCGATACTTGCAATACTTGGTTCTCTACTTTATTCATATACCTATAACTTCTCAAAATTCGGACCCTGTGTTTCTACGAAACACCTGTCTAAAAACTAGAGAAGTCATAAGTAAACCGAATATAGAACGAGAACCAACCCCTCTATCCTCATGGACGCTGGACAACATACAATACTCTGTATAAGTCCCTTGAGTCAAATAACTCATTCACTGTGTGTCGTAGGTTGAAAACTGTACTATAGTTATGAAGAATTACACCGCTGTTCAATGCTCCTTACATAACCATCCACTGATATAGGTAAATGTCATAGACATAATTTCAAAAAGGTATATCTCACTCTATGAAAATAGATGTACAGATATATCAATTTAAAATTGGTGCATAACAACGGATATTCAAAACCAAATATTTGCCGTCCGGCAAACAACCCAGGTAACTTCCTCAAATATCACCAATTATAACGAATTCCGATATAATGAGGATGATCACCTAATTCCTAATAACTTACTCCCACTCATCATCTGTAAAACCATACAGATGTGAGAATCATACCTGGTAAATACATACCCTGGAGCAAGTGTCTAATTGGGAAATCTGTTTTCTTTTAATAGTACACAGTGAACTGAAACATTGAAATGATTCGATGGGGTATCCTGGTATTCCTAGTAATGTCTCTTCCATTATCCAGATTCACATTTGTAACCTTATATCTCTTTGCCATCTCTCCAAATCCCTTTATATGTCTTTAGTCATTACCTTCTGCACACCCCTTTAGGCCAAATGGTTTTCTTCCTTCCCTACCGTTCGGCACCAGCCTATGGTTTGGAAGAAGACTATCCAATAAGAATAATGGGTGTACTGTCCTAATCCTAGGAGCACTCGCAATGCGAGAGAAGGTGAAGATAAAAGACAACCGAATAAACCATATTCCTATTTCTCCTGAACCAGAATCCATCCCCGAACTGGAACAAGTTCCTTTCGGGTTCGTATTAACCATACGATGGAATATCCAATAAACTTGGGATCTTCGTAGTGATACGGAGTGTCCTGGAGAAATACAAAGGTGATTTAGGATTGGCGAAGAAATACTTGGTTCGGTCCTGAATAGCAGCCGCAATTTACTTTGCCCTCTTACTAATCCCTTGCTTTGTCTTAACTTAATACCTTCTGTACACCGTTTAGGCTAATTGGCTTTCTTCATTCCCCACCGTTCGGCATCAGCCTAAGGTTTGGAAGAAGACTATCCAATTTGCGTAGTAGGTGTACTATCTCCTAAACCAAGGAGTACTCGCAACCTGAGAGAAGGTAAAAGGAAAAGACAACTGAATAGTCCTATTCGTTTTCTCCAGAACCGGAAACCATCCTCGAATTCCTTCGAGTTCGTATATAACCATACGATGGTTTTGTCCAATGGAAGTGGACGTTCGTAGTAATACGGGGTGTCCTGGAGAAAAGGGTAAAAGTAGGAGTGGCAATGAGGTTTGTAACTCTGAAAATCCAAAAGCCAGTGTTAAGAAGGTTCGGTCAACTTGGTCACTGAGTCATAGTCTAGGGTCGGGTCAATGGTCGCTGCCAAAGAGAGAGAGAAAAGAAACACTCAGCGTGCACTCTAACCTAGATCAGAATGGTTATCACTTTATCTAATCTGGAAACCTCCCACTGTAACCTCAAATTCTTCCCCAAACCTGAAAGAAGAATTAGTCGGGATCACCCGAGGAGTAAACCAACTCATCAGTTGGAATCGGGATCCAACTATCATCGCATGATAACTTGACGGAATCCACTCAAGTCACCACACTCTAGAAGGTATGCGCATGCCTGGCAAGTTTCAGTTTCTTTAGAAACCCCCGATGTGATTTTTACCCCTAAGACCCAAGTGACCTTGACGAATAATCAACAAATCAAAAGGTCCTAGTCAAGTTCAACCCATCATTATCTTTATTGCGTTAAACCCACCCGCACGACCCTTGACGAATAATCAACAAAGTCGTACGACTGTCCTAACCAATCCACATATCCATGCGACAGAAAGCATTACAGAGCTACCGCACACTACGCCTCGGCGAATAGCAACGACAAACGTAGCGCGAATACTATGCAATACTAATCCGAAATGACGGAGGGCTACGAATGGTCTTTGGCGAAAAACCTTTTACCGTAATTAACTTGATATCGTTGAAGGAACTGGATAAATTTTTATAAAAATATAGTGACGAAAACCTTTACTAAAGAGGTCACTCCCGATGAAGGGATCTCGGCTCTTTCCCCGTAGAATGAGGTGCAGGATATTCCAACTGAATACCACGATGCAAAGCAAAAGGCAATCGGCTATAGTGAAGTTATTGCCCTGACGCAAACTTCTGTCCAAGGGGTCACTCCCGGTGAAGGGATCTCGGCCCTTTCCTCGTCGACTGAGGAGCAGGATATTCCAACTGAATACCACGATGCAAAACAAAAGTGAACGTCCTTGCAATAACATCTTTTTGAAAAAAATGTTCCAACAACATCAGAATAGATTTGTTTATCTTGCATTGATCCGAATCAACGCAGTCCCATCAATTGATCACACCACAAAGAACGAAAATATACTGATATACGTATATGACATCCGCATTCGCCACTGGGTCCCGTCATTACCCGTTAGGTTAGCTAACTAACGACAGAGCGGGGACTGGACTAGCGCGGATGCAAAACATATACAACATCTACTAATATATATACCAATATATTATATTTCGCTCAAGGCGTGATAAAATGAAACATCACAGAAATATACAGCATCACAGAACAATACAGATATCTGGGATCCCCGGGTTTCATAGAGCCGCTACTGAAACCCGACGTTCCCCTGGTCGTGTGGATAACCTGTGCAATGAAATCCAAGACCCCTACGGGCGCGGCAAGTCACCCGCCAAAATCTGAAGCAAGGCTGTCCCCATCAGCAACGTGAATGGACCACCCAGCACTTCACGGAATCCGGTAACTTGGGCACCCCTCCTGGGTCAACCTGTACCCCCTACGAGTGCGACGAATAGCCTGCTAATCCTAGAGTGAAGCCCCCTCCATCTCAATGCCATGAGATGCGGGCCTGTTTCCCTCTAGAACCCGGCTATCCGTGCACCCCTCCGCGGGGTAATCCTAGTACAGAAAGTAAAATATACATACAACGGGTACTTCGACCGCAACCTGGTCGTGCCCCAAAACAATAATACAAATAGGCAGTGACGACATTCCACATGTCAGACGCTCGCCCCGCAATATCAAATGTACATAATACAACCAAATCTGTACTACCATTGCATCCAGGCTATCCTCCACGACCAATCCGCAATATCATAGCAAAATCACAAGACATCAACGTGAATGTCACGTTCGCAAATCCGTCTAACCGGGCTATAGCAGTTAGACAGGATTTACCGATCAAGTGACATTCACGGTCGCAGATATAATGTAAATACTGTGAACCAATGTGTTTAAAATATCCGATCGATCAAATTTTACCAAGTGGGCCCCCAAACAATACTGTAGCACTCACAGAAATTCTGGGCCCAAACAAAGTATACCAAAACCCTATTTTCATTCCACAAGCCCACTGCAAAAAAATGATGACGTGAATCCACATTCCTGCGGCGGAACCGCGGCCAAAGAGGGGTTATGGCCGCGGTTCCGCGGTCGTACGGAAGGATCAGGGCACCAAATTTTTCCAGTGTTCTTAGAACTTTCAGTACATCACTTTTCTACAACCTGAAAAATTTTTGGACTTCAAAAAAATTTCGACAGAAACTGATGCTTGGGAAAAACGCGGATTTTGGAATTTTGGTCGATCGGAAATGTAAACACATTAAACAAAGCTAGACTAGGTTAATGGCGTGTCTCTAATACCATGTTGCGCCACGGCAGCGCCCCGGCCTTCTACTCGAGGCCAAAATGCGGAATCAAAAATTTTCCTAACTTTTAAACTGGCTCTACCGCGGACAATAAACCCGGATCGTAACCATTAACCTAATGCTAGCTATCAAGAGAAGGGTAGAGAAGTATACCAAGTGATCCGTGTCCTCCGGTCTTCGTCTCCACTCCGATCTCCCGCGGAATCTCCGTCCGTCACCTCCTCATCGAAAAGGGCACCACGTAGCCGGATTCTTTTACGGGCTCCCACCTCTGGACCGAGGCAACTCGGGCGCGAAGTTGGCTAGCCAACGCGTCCAAGGGCACTGTAGGTTGTAGTGTAGGGGCTTGTCTCTTTGGGGTTTAGTTGCCTTTGATGGAGGAATCAATATGAACTTTGGAGAGGAGAAGGATTTCTTTGTGGCAAGCATGCAAATGAGATATGAATAATCCCTCATCCAAAATGAACTCCTCTCTCTCTCTTGTTCTGGCCGGCCCACCCCCCCCTTTGGAAATATGGTGGAAGAAAAACAAAACACAAGAAGGGAGGTGATGGTAGTAAAAGGCAAGAGGTGACCACATCAAAAGCCATGATAACAATGTCATTTCCATTCAAATCAACTCTAATCTTAATAAAATCCAAGCATCATGAAAAAGAAAAGATGCTAATCAAATCATGATCCCATAAAAGCAAGAAACCCCCTCCACAAATGTTATTTGCAAACTTGCAAATAACCCCCTCCATCGGAAAAGTCCGGCCGGGAAAGAACAAAGGAAAACCGGTCGGAACGGAATGCAAACTGGCAACTCCAGAAAACTGGCCCCATAATAAATCACAGGAAAACCCCGATGCTGTGCATACACACCCGCATCTGTATTCCGACCGGATACAAATGCAATGAGACAAAATCTACACAGTACTATACTAGGATCCGGCTTAAGCCAAAGCCGGCTAGTAATATCCGTTCGATCCTGATCCGTGCAATACCGCACGTATCTGATCGAACCTTACCATATATCTATACGGCCTCTAGTACAAACCGTCCGATCCTGATCCGTGCAATACCGCACGTATCTGATCGGACCCTGCCATATCTCCATACGGCCTCTACAGCGTTTCGCCCGAAACTTGAGTAACTGTCTGTGTGGTGGACTCTAAAGACTCGTCAATACTATGGCTGTGGATTTAACCACTAGCACGTTAGAGGTATTAGCCATACTGACGGGCCACCAGCTATTGACCAAAAGGGACGTCGATGAGCGAACTCATCCTGACACCCTACTGAGCCTGTCAGTGACAATATATGTACAGTCCGATCCGTTCGTCTAGAGTATCGCATGGCGGGCCTAGGGGGTTGGTAAAAGTCAGACCCCCAAAAGCGGTACAAGTCGTGTCGGAGTGTAGCCCAGAACACCCTGAGATACTACTGGAATACCTACCAGTAAATCTCCTGCCTCGGCCGAGGGCTTTGTGTAATGGCTCTCCTAGACACAGCGCGGCCTCACCCCCAATACCGGGAGAGACGAACCCCTGTAGATCCGCTCACTGCCTCCATGTGGCTCGGGACTGTACCCAACTAAAACCTGTTTGCACGACTCCTTTGAGCCGTGGTAGGGTAGTAATCAAAGTACAGTGGGAACTCACACGAGACAAATGACGATCTCAGGTCGATGAACTAACTTGTACACATGTCACCAGGGAACTGCTATCTGACGTCAAGTATAAGACCAACTAGCATGTTCCCGGCGAGTCCTGTCCGGTGTACTCATAACCCAATGAGCACCTGTATACATCTTAGGTGAACCAACTGACACCAGTGGCTTGTGAGACCGGCCACCGCCTCTCGTCGGGGTCTCGACTGTATACACTAGTCTACTCTGGAGAATCGATGCCCTGTCTCGAAACTCCCACGACTAGGGACCTTTTAAGGATGTGCTTATAGACCACTAGCTCTCACGTATATGATCGCTCTCATACTGCTGGCAGTCAAGCAAGAATCCTAGGGGCTCTATCAGCGTGTAATAGCGACCTGTAAGGTCACCTGAAGCAGTACACGATGATAAAGGTAAACCAGATAGCATACTATCATCTCGAGTAAGACTGTCCTAGCGGGATTGGTCCTCCCTCAATCATTGCAATCACGTGCCTGTGATCCAATAATTGACTCTGAGGGCACTATCTCCAACACATCATATATCGGTTCGGCACTCCGCGACGGATTATCTCTGATAACAAGCCAGCCTACAGAAGTCATAGAATCAACCGCTTCGCGCAACAACATAATATAGACTGGAGATACTCTTCGGTCTATAATCCCCGAGCTAACGGTCTAGCCGAGACGTTCAACATGACCTTGAAAAAGATCATAAAGAAGACGGTGTCCAGAAATAGAAGGGACTGGCATGAGAGACTGCATGAAGCTCTCTGGGTGTATCGAACTGCGTTCAAAATGACCATAAACACAACGCCGTTTGCATTGGTATTCGGCGCTGAAGCAGTACTTCCCTTAGAGATAGAGCTACCATCTCTATGAGTGGCAATTCATTACGAGCTAACAAATGAAGAGAATGCTCATTTTCGGCTTGAGGAGATTGATGCCCTCGAAGAAACTCGACTCATAGTACAGCAAAACTTGGAAGCTTACAAAGCAAAGATGACGCGCTCATACGAGAGGTTAACTAGGCCAAGAATATTTCGTCAAGGCGAACTCGTGCTAGTGGTCAAGAGACCTTTGATCCCCAATCATGCCAAACGGGGGAAATTCGAGACGAACTATGAAGGCCCATACATCATAGAAAAGGTCTACCAAGGTAGGGCTTACATGCTCATAGATATGCATGGCGAAAGACCCTTCAGGCCAATAAACGGCCGGTTCCTAAAAAAATACTACGCCTGACAAGTCACGGCCTAGGCCAACGATAGATGACGATGCCTATGTCCGCTCGCTATCTTCCCAAGCCCAGACTCTATAAGTAGTATCCAGTGAAACCGTTGTCTCCAAAATGGCAACAATGGACCGAAAAGTGCGTAAACTAGAAATTCGCCTCAAATATGGCAACAATGGACCGAAACGTACCTAAACTAACGACTGACCAAGACGTCGTTAAACTACTACAAACCGCAGCATCCTAGGGCCGACGCGAAAAAAAAACGGTACGTCCACAAGAAAAATGGGCACGGATTAAAACCCGAAAGGGCTCCGTGAGTAAAAATAGCAGGGTTACCGGCGAGCTTGTGAAAACCCGAAAGGGCGCAATCTCGTTAAAGAACACTTACAAGGTCCTCATGACCTTACAAGGAGAAAATGCCTGTGTGAGATCCTTACGACTCACACGGGAGTAACACACTTAGGGATCCATACGATCCTAAGGAGAAATTACACTTACGAGATCCTCACGACTCGTAAAGAGAACTCCCTTATGAGACCCTCACGGCTTATAGCATTCAAAATCCTTAAGCTACAGGGATCTGAATATATTCTTAAGCCGTCATCACACTCTCCAGACTGCCCTACAAGCGGTTCAATATTGACCCTTGTATACCATCCACGGGAACGAATAAACGTTTCCCCAACAGAGTCCCACCACTGACGAGGGATATCTTCATATGGCGAACAACACTTGTAAGTCCTCTCACTTATAAGGAGAAGACACTCTTGTAAGATCCTTACGACTTATAAGTGAACACACACTTAGGAATCCTCACGATTCCTAAGGAGAAAATGCACCTACGAGATCCTCATGACTCGTAGGGAGAAATACCTTTATAAGACCCTTACGGGTCGTAAAGTCAAAAAGCCTTAGTCAACAGGATCCTAACCCTGTTTGCTAAGCCACCTTTGCTCGACATCGACAGAGGCAAATGATGATTCGCTCCTGGTAATGTCCCAGTTGTAGCGATGTTGATGCCTAAATCGGTATCAGATCCCAAGTCCTATACTCGCGAGAAAAAATCAGTGAGCCAAATATGCATACAGAACAGCCGAAAGGATTGGGCAACTCGTAATAAAAAGCAGCGAGTAAAAAAAGAAAAATAGCCGAAATGATTGGGCATCGCGAAAAATAGCCGAAATGATTGGGCAATCGCGACTTTCGCAATATAAAAGGTTAAATGATAGAGCATCGCGGAAAGAAAACAAAAAATAATATAAATGAAACTTTTGCCCTACAGGTGAGATCACAGCATTCCCTGTATACAATTCAGGGGCACAAACAAAGAGGGAACTATATCATCCCACCAGACTCCATCAGAAAGAGAGCCAAGTCTCAATGGCAACATCTGCATCTCAAGAGATCAACAACGGCGTTACTTCTCGTTCCAACCAGAAGCAGGTACGACGTTAACAAACGGAGCCATGGAAAAGTACCCTAGTTCCAAATCTCAAAGGTTCACAGACAGCTTAGAGACTATCTCGGAGCCATGGCAGAGTCCCTAGTTCCAAGTCTCGACGGCCGCATCTACAGCCTGGAGACCCACAACAACGTTCCTCCTCATTCCAGCATGATTCGGATGCGGCAATCAAGCCGAGCCATAGCAAAGTCCCTGGTTCCAAGTCTCGACTGTTCACAAACAACCTAGAGACCGCCTCGACACTCGTCTCATTACAGCAAACGCAGTGTCAACAACGTCGTTTCTTCTCACTGCAACAGGATGCAGAAGCAGTGTCAACAACGTCGTTTCTTCTCACTACAACAGGATGCAGACGCGACGTCAACGAGCGACCCCAGGGTCAAAACAAAGAGGAGCCATGTCAAAGTCCCTAGTTCCAAGTCTCGATGGTTCACAAACAACCTAGAGACCACCTCGACACTCGTCTCATTACAGCAGACACAATATCAAAAACAAGCGTTCTTCCTCCAGCAGGATGCAGACGCGACATCAACAAATGGAGCCATGGCAAAATCCCTAGTTCCAAGCCTCGACGGTTCACAGGAAACCTAGAGACAACCGCGACATTTATCTCGTTACAGCAGACGCAATGCCAGCAAACGAAGTAAAGGAAAATACCTAGCTTCAGGGTCTTGACGATAACTCAAATAAAACCTGAAAGACTATCGGAGATCATCCCATACCAGCACGGAGTGGTTATGACTCATCGGGGCTCCCAAACTGAGCCTAACCTCAAGTAAAAAGCGACATGGAATATCCCTAACGCTTGCTCTTTCGATGGTAATACTACCTGGAAGATTTCTTGAAGACATCTTGTCCAGCCCTCGAAGGGATCAGAGACACGACAGTCGCAAGGCTACTCGAACAGCAAGATTGCCTATCGAAGAATACATGAGCCAACGCGACGGTACGGTAGACAAAACCCTAGAGCCACGGACCCTAACAGACCTCTGTCGTAAAGAGCAAAGGTTAACTGTGATGTTAGGACATCCTTGCGAGAACTTCCCGATTTGTCTCGACTCGTAAGGAAATTAGTGTCCTTGCGAGAACTTCTCGATTCGTCTGGACTCGTAGGGAAAAGACTTAGGCAATGGGGATAAGGACCTATTTCTGGGGCCCTGCAAGTCGGTCCAAGATGGACTTTTTCATACTATTCATGGGCCACACTCTCTGAAGTCGAATCTCGACACGGAGGGAAACAACCACTTACGAGTCCTCTCGACTTATAAGTGGGGAAATTCTCTTAAGAGATCCTTATGACTCTCAAGAGAAAGCACACTTAGGAATCCTCACGATTCCTAAGGTGAAAATACACATACGAGATCCTCTCAACCTGTAGGGAGAAAAGTCTTTATGAGACCCTCATGGCTCATAAAGTTGAGAAATCTTAGGTGCCAGATCGTAACCCTGTCTCCTAAGCCATCACTGCCCTGCAAAGAGGTCAAGATGGACTATCTATGGTCCACGCTCTCCGAAGTTGAACATCGACAAGGAGGGAAACAACCACTTACGAGTCCTCTCGACTTATAAGCGAGAAAATTCTCTTGGGAGATCCTTATGACTCTCAAGTGAAAAACACACTTAGGAATCCTCACAATTCCTACGGAGAAAATACACCTACGAGATCTTCCCGACCTGTAGGGAGAAAAGTCTTTATGAGACCCTTATGGCTCATAAAGTTAAAAAGTCTTAGGTGGCAGATCCTAACCCTGTCTCTTAAGCCATCACTACCCTGCAAAGAGGTCAAGATGGACTATCTATAGGCTATGCTCTCCGAAGTTGAATATAGACTAGGAGGGAAACAACCACTTACGAGTCCTCTCGACTTATAAGCAGGAAAATTCTCTTGGGAGATCCTTACAACTCTCAAGAGAAAAACACACTTAGGAATCTTCACGATTCCTAAGGAGAAAATACACCTACGGGATCCTCTCGACCTATAGGGAGAAAAGTCTTTATGAGACCCTCATGGCTTATAAAGTTTAAAGGTCGTAGGTGGTAGATCCTAACCCTGTCTCCTAGGCCATCATTGCTCTGTAGGGAGGTCAAGATAGACTATTCATGGGCCATACTCTCCCAAGTCGAATATCGACAAGGAGGGAAACAATCACTTATGAGTCTTCTCGACTTGTAAGGGAGAAAATTTTCTTGTGAGATCCTTATAACTCCCAAAAGAAAATGCACTTAGGAGTCCTCACGACCCCTAAGGAGAAAATACACCTGTAGGATCCTCTCGACCTGTAGGGAGAAAAGTCTTTATGAGACCTTCATGGCTCATAAAATTGAAAAGTCTTAGGCAACAGACCCGAACTTGCTTCCTAAGCCATCGCTACCCTATAAAGAGGTCAAGATGGACTATTTACTGACCACATTTGCCAAAAGTACATGCCAGAGAAATGGAGGTGCTACTTAAGAGTGCGTAAACTGCTCTGCGTCAAATCGAAATGAAATGGCGTAACCTACGGACGTCAACCACATATTATGAATGACAATAAGAGGAACATTTGATTCGCATCCAGTTAAGCGTTCGAAGCGTACCCATTTATGTATGTGCAGAAAAGGTTTAGTTCATAAAATAAACACGCGGAAACAAAAATTGTCAATTCATACTTCAGAAAATTCTTATAGTGATGAAAACGGTAAACAAAAACATCATTAAAATGTTTACAATGGCAAGACATCAAATCCAGGACATGGATTGAGAAATTCAAAAGTTAGGCCATCTAAAATGTTTTGGGCCTCTCGGACCATTCTCATATGCTTCCTCTCACGATAACAAGCGTCAGGGTCCTCACTGATGTCCTCCGCCCTTCGATAGGCAGCGATTATCGTCGCCTGTTGAAAAGTTTGATGCAGAATATCAACAAGATTATCTCGTCTTTTCTTTGAGATTAGGCCCATCAGATACACCGAGTGTACCTTATCTTCTGTGTTATCCAGTGCTTTAAGAGGCATGCCATCATAGAATAAAGGAAGTGCTTCCCAAATCGCTCTCACAATAAGCTTCAAAAGAGCGGAACGACGAGGAAGCAGTTGACCATTGTATTCATCAAAGCGATGCATGATTTCGGCGCACTGAGCGTTTGTAAACTCCTGGTTCTGGCAGTGGCCCAGTGCACGAATGTCTCCATAAGAAATAATCTCGTCAAGATCATACAGATGAGCGGCCATAACGTCTAAAAAGGAAAATCCGTGAGAGTTTAGTGGGCAGATTGATTAAGAAAAAGCTTATTGAAACAGACATGGGGATTTAAGCAACTCTTGATATCCTCACGGAGAAAATAAGCCCTGATTAAGAGACCCAACAAATTCAAATTTGTGCAAATAAATGAGAAATCCTTAAAAAAAAGATTCTCATTTAATGAGAGATTCCTCAGGTCGAGGAGTTAAACTCCTCGAGACCAACGCTCTGCAGACAGGAGTGACACCTGTCAAAATCAATTATGAAGGGAATAAAACTCCCCAAAAATTCTAAAGAGCAATGATCTGTAAAGATGATGGAATAACCCATCAGAAAACTTAAAGCAAAGCTTTTAATGAATTAAAAATTCCGAGATCTTCAAGATCTATGAATAACTTCTAAGAGTTTTTCATAAAAGATTAACAAATCTACATGATTTGAAAGAGCAAAGCTCTGTTAATAGGTTAAGAAACCCTAAAAAATATCTCTTTAGATCTATGAAGAGCAAAGCTCTATTAAGAAACCCTAACAAATCTATATGATTTGAAAGAGCAAAGCTCTGTTAATAGGTGAAACCATAAATTTGATCTTTACCTAAAAAAATTTTGACATAGTTCTGTCTCTAGGAGAGTCCTTAAAATAGAGAGCAATTCTCTAAAAGAGAATTAGTTCTCAAAAAATCAAGAAAGGAGATGAACAGAGGTTATCTCAAGGGCCAAAGGCCCTATTTATAGGCACTGAGAGCCGTTTCAACTTCTGAGTTGATCCAATGGCAGAGATGCTGCCACCGCTGCACTCACCTGTAGGCCACGTGAGCGCAACGGTGGGTGGCATTTGTTTTCCCAATCAGAGCAAAGCTCTATTCAAATTTTGAAATTTGAAATGAAGCAGCGCTTCATAATAGCGCCAGCGCTAAGAGTCAAAGACTCTGTTGCAGCGCTTACGTGCAAAGCACGAGAGCGCTAGCGCTAGCACCGAGAGTCAAAGACTCTGTTGCAGCGCTCATGTGCAAAGCATGAGAGCACTCGCGCTAGCAGCGCCATCGCTAAGAGTTAAAGACTCTGTTGCAGCGCTAGCAGCGCCAGCGCTAAGAGTCAAAGACTCTGTTGCAGCCCTCACGTGCAAAGCACTGGAACTAAATGTTCCCTGCCGTTGGATCAAAGATCCAATGGTGATTAAAAATAACCAAGATGCAGAATAAAATTCTGTATGGGGAAAGATTTTTTCAATCTTGTTAGAACAATAAGATTTCCTTCTGTAAAACAGAAGCCCCAGGAACAAAGATCCAACGGTGGAAAAAGATCTCTTCAACCGATTCAATAAATCAGCCTTCACTATATAAAGGCCCCAAGACTTCAAGTCTGAGAGACAGGAATCCCCCCCCCCCGCACAAACTTTGATAAAGTTCAGAGAGAAGAGCAAGCTCTTGGCAGAAGAAAAATTTCTTCAAGGTAAAATAAAGAGATCAAAGCATCTCATCAGAAAAAGAACTTAGTTCTTATGCTAGATCATAGATCTATAAGGAAAATGTCTTTCACAAAAAGATCATAACATCTCATTATAAAAAGGGAGGACAATAATTCAATTCTCTTAGGATCACAGATCGATAAAGGCAAAGCCTTTCACCAAAAACATAACAGATCGAAATATCTCCTATAAAATAAGAACTTTGTTCTTAGATCCATGAGACAAAGTCTCTTATGAGGGAGAATTTAATTCTCAGAGAGCAAAGTTGCCTAAAAAGAGCCTTAGCGCTCCAAATTTAAAGAAGCGCTCTGCGCTAATTGAGTGGTGCTTAGCGCCAAGCGCGCTACGTGCTCCTCACGTGTGCGCTACTTAACAGAAGCGCTCTGCGCTCATTGACCGGCGCTCATCGCCAAGCGCGCCACGTGCTCCTCACGTGTGCGCTACTTAATAGAAGTGCTCTGTGCTCATTGACTGGCGCTCATCGCCAAGCGCGCCACGTGCTCTTCACGTGTGCACTACTTAATAGAAGCGCTCTGCGCTCATTGACTGGCGCTCATCACCAAGCGCGCCACGTGCTCTTCACGTGTACGTTACTTAACAGAAGCGCTCTGCACTCATTGACTGGCGCCAAGCGCACCACGTGCTCCTCACGTGTGCGGTAAGAGAACATAAACCGTTCTTTAAATAAAAGCCCTAGAGCTATAATGAATGCTCAACACTCAATAAAAGACAAATAGGCTGTCAGAATCCAAACCAATGCTCAGCATTGTTAAATGTTCAACATTTTAACTAAATGGGCTGAGCTCAAATTGGCCACAGAACCGTACCTCAGATTAATTGAACCCATATGCTCATAAATGTTTGATCTTAGTCCCAAATTGGACTACAGATCTCCCAACCAATATTGGTTCAAGGGTACATCTCTTCGCTCCTCTGATATGTGTCGTTGTAATCCTTTAACGTCTTCAGAGAGGTGATGGGTCACGACAACCAGATACTCCATGGACCGTCGGGTCCTTAAACTCATGGACTATGATGTCCTTAAACTTTACAGATTGTGGGGTCCTTAAACTCATGGACTATGCTGTCCTTAAACTTTACAGACTATGATGTCTCTGAACTACCATGGACTGCGGGGTCCTTAAACTCATGGACTATGATGTCCTTAAACTTCACAGACTATGATGTTTCTAAACTACCATGGACTGTGAGGTCCTTAAACTCATAGACTACGATGTCTTTAAACTTTACAGACTATGATCTCTCTAAACTAGACTATGATGTCTTTAAACTCCATGGAGTATGATGTCCTTAAACCTATGGACCGCAAAGTCCCTAAACTAAAACAATAGAGCCCAAATGCTCTTTTGTTGGATCTAAACGATCCTGTTAAGTAGATCTTAGTCTAAAATTAGACTAACGTATCCTTAACAAATGGTTAAGTTGATCTTAGTCTAAAATTAGACTAACGTATCTTTAACAAACGTTTAAGCTGATCTTTATCTCAATGAGATTAACGATCCTTAAACACAACCCAAAAACAAATCTAAGAAAATATGGATTTGGACTAATCCACGCCCTACACGTGACAACATAAATTAGTCTCCGTATACAATCCACGAGCAACCAAAAACAAAAAAAAACACATGACACGAAGTGACCATTTGGAGAAGGGGAAAGTGGTTACCGTGATGCGGTAGCGTAATTAACTGCAGGGGCTTGCTCCTGCAGGGAAGAGCGTCTCCACAATCAAAAACCCCTTAACGAGGGGGAATCTGACGAAGTCTGCTACAATGGCCGCATCCGTCTAAACCTCCGATACATGGTGCCATAAATCAACTTGGTATCTTCGGAGAGGTGGACGGATAGAACCAAATAGAATCTGCCCCCAAAATTCAGGCCGGACGTCTTAACGTCCCGGTCGCGTCTTTCGGCGGAGAACAATAGCTCATTGGAACTCTCTTTTATGTACATCAATATGTGAAAATGGTATTTAGGTACTGTCCCCTGAATCAATCTTGTTCGGATACTATATATAGCTTAAAACATCTCAATCTGTCTATGGAATCCATGTCGATCCCTCACATACAACATATCACATCAATAAAGCGCATCATAATCAGATTGCACAAAAAGGAAACACATCACCAATAAAATCATCAGAAAACCGTGCCAATCATCGACACATAAATCTCAGGAGTTTCCTTAGACACTGTCCCTTGGATCAGTCTTCTCTATCAATGGAATCCCCGGTCAAATCCATTATGTCCATGATCTCGCACCGGTTGGAATCCTCCGGATATCCGCCGTGCCCAATACTATCTCTGGTATTGATCCACCTCGTTAGGCTTTTCATATCTCCGTACGGACTTCCTGCCCCTCGGTGTCATACCGGGTCCACCATGTATCCGTAATCGGTTAACCGCTCTCTCGATTCGGATAATACTCATGTTATCAAAACAAGAAAACTCATGGTGGATGCCAAATTATCATATCAAGAGAAAACCGCATTTTAGAACATTCATAAGTTTTATAAATCCCACCGCGGCTTCTCAAATCCATGGAAAACAACAAGTTATGAAGAACATATATATAATCTGTCTTGAGTTCATAAAAACGTAACGCGTATATCATCTTTGCCACATTAGCAACAATCATATACAAATATCCATAACGATGGTATTCGTATAACAAAATCATTATATTTATCATCACATCTATCATGGATATCTAGAACATAAGTAAATATGACAGTCCTTCTACGTCATGGCAATACTAATGATGTGTAGTATAGCATGTACGTCTGTGCTTGTGTCACATGAAAATCATTATTATTTGTGCAAGTATTTTATCAAAGGTGTTTAAACATCGCTATCATATGGATACATCAATCATCTCATTCATATAATAATATTAACGCTATCAAGCGTGAAAATCATACGGTGTCATGGCAGTACCAATAAGGTGTACTGTAACATGCGCGTCTGTGATTTGTGCAACATATCAATCATTAGTAGTTGTGCAGTGTTCTATTAGTGTATTTGTATAAGAATAACAATGCAACTAGTGTATATAATAGGTAATCGAAACGCGAGCGTATATAAGGTTAATCTAATCGTAACGTGAATAATCGTTAAACGTAGCTGACATTTATGAGCTATACTGTTATAATTTAAAATAGAACGAAACATTGTTTTACAAATAAGGAGGCTACATTGTTTTTGAAATAGATATTCATTTGAAATTTGTAGCACATCCTTGACATTACCATTTAAAATCAGGAAACGTATCGTTAGTTTTTAAAAAAGTATAGCTCAACAAACATAACAATATCCCAATCGAGATATAGCAAGACTCAGCGAGTCAAATATATATCGGCCATATCCGGCAATCTATCCTCATCATAACAATATCCCATTCGATATCGTACGGATCTATAGTCGCGTACGTATATCACAATAATTATATATAACAATATATCCACGCATACATATATCCTACTAGATACAAACTATATACTAACTTAGTTATAAACTAAGTTATCTAACATAACACTATTCTAGATATAGTATATATATCCTAGTTAATTGATTGTGGGGGTGCTATACGCCATTGATCGCACGCCAAAAACCGTGTCGGATATTTAAAAGTTCTAAAGTTTAACCGCGATCAGGATGGTGTCGCTTTGCAGCTAGCCGCGATGAGCACGGGTCGATCCATAGGGAGACAGAGCGTTTTATGTTCTTGTTCTTACGAGTTAACAACGTGGAGGATTTGTTCGTTATCTAACCTATGTGTTATATGCAAGTATAAAGCTTGTTAGGAAACGATAGGATAGTGTAGGTTAATGGATTCCGTATTCAAGTACTTTAAGCCGAACTTAACCAATGAAGCTAGAACAATCGGCAACAACGTGGATTAGGGGACTTAAGCATGGTATTCATGGAATCCGGCTTATTGACCCTTGTCCGTACGTTCTTGTCTCTTGCTTTCGCCTCCGGCCAAACCGAATGCAATCGATCACGGTTAGGAATAACCTTTACCTTGGTAGGGTAGGGTGCCTAACGGAGCGCTTGCGTAAGGTTTGGGCAGAGTTTCAAATGGAAAAGACGGGAAAAGGAAATGAAAAACAGAACGTTAACTTACAACATCTTTCCTTTTTCCTAAAACAATATTCACATCCTATTCACAAAACAACAAAGAGAGCAAAAGAAAAGATACAAAGAAAAGAAAAGACTACAAGCGAGTAATTAAATGACATGGTAATAATTTGCAAGTAATAAAAGACAAGAATGAAAATGCATGTAAATAAAAGAGCAAGTAAGAAAGACTAAGAACCATAGAACCCAAAACAGGACATGGGTTCAATAACCAAATCTTAAACTTGCAAGCTCAATGAAGAGGTTGCAAGATCAAGAAGAGGCAAAGAACTCATGGTGAAGGAAGCACAAAAGAACACTTTATTAATCTTCAAGAATGATACAACCCCTTGAGATCAATAACCAACCCTTAAACTTTCAAGCTCAATGAAGAGGTTGAAGGATCAAGAGAAGGTTAAGAACTCAAGGGGACTAAGCTATTTACAAGAAAGGAGAATAGAAAACTTGGACAAAGAATGGCAATCCAAGACTAAAGAATGACCCTTGAACCTTTGCTCACTGCCTGCTATTTATAGGCAAAGAAGAAAAGAAAATAAACAATAAAAATAGGGCTACATGGCAGCAAGAAGGGGTGTGTGAAGAACTGGGGCCCACTGGAGCCTGTGGGGCCGGCCAGGCCGGTCTATAATGTGATGTGTGATTCGTATGTCAAAAATATTTCTTAACCGCAATCAAGAACGGCGTCGCTTGGTAGCTAGCCGGTGAGTACGGGTCGGTCCACAGGGATGTTGTGAATTTCCTAATCGCTCTTATGAGTTAATTCCGATGAGAGCCGGATTGATTATTAAATCTAAAAACTAAATCTATCTATACTAAGATTATCTAGATCTAAATCTTGCTAGCGTTAGGTCTAGGTTAAGTTTGGAAAGTCTATAAATCTCACCGCTTTCTATACCCATATGAAGATCTAATTAGGTGTTATGGTAATTATTAATAAAAGGGATTAGAATCATCGGGAAGATTTTTTCTTCCTCTAGTTTCTTTTCCTTCCTTTATCAATCCTTACCCTAACCTCCATGGAAAACATCAAAACCAGGCCTTTATACTACGGTATCACCGCTACCTCGAGGGATAGGGTGCCGTAGGGAGCGGTATATGCATGTATGCACGGAGTCCTATGAAAATATATGATGGGCAAGAAAGGGGATGAGAGATCTTCGTCTCTCAAACCTTTCCCAGATCTAACCCTAACAAGCGAGGAGACTACTCACTCATTAGGGAATTAAAATACATTTATCTAGGGTAGAGAATAAAAGATTAACTAGGGCAAGGAATTAAATTTATCTAGGGCAAGAATAGAAAATTAACCTAGGGCAGAAAATAAAGAACTTACAAAAAATGATGCTCTCCAAAAGAATGCTGAAATTTATCAATGAAGGGAGGCATAGCCTTTACAATGATTTAGAGTTCCTATTTATAGAGGATAGGAAACCCTAGATTACAATTGATCCGCATATCTACATTTACCAAAATATCCCTAGGAAGACCCACTCAGCGCCGCACAAAATTATGGTAAAATTTTTAGCTTCTTCAGGCTCAACCCCGCCGTGGAACCGCGGCCCGAGGCCTGGTTTGGCCATGGTTCCGCGGCCAAACAGTCGAGTTGGCCTATGATCTTTCGTGGGCTGGCTCTGTTTGTTTTGGGCTTTCTATTTATTTGGTTCTTTTCTTCATTTGGCTTCTAGATATTTTCCAGATCTTCGAGTGAACCATTGCAGTGGACTTTTAACCGTTCGCTTTGTATTCTTGGATCTTGCGCTGCCTTTGTACTCTGTAAAATGATCTTTTGTGTAGGCTTGATCAAGGTCCTTCTATTTGTTGGTTGTAGTTCCACTTTTGCATCGTCTTTCATAATTTTCACTGTTTTAGATCCAAGAACCTGTAACCTGTAATATGTAGCAGACATGCGTCAAAAGCACCTGTTTATTTATAAAACGAATAAGAATGGAGAATATAATAATGCAATATTATGGTATGAACAAATACCCCCAAACTTATCTTTTGCTCGTCCTCGAGCAAACTTATTTTTTATTCTCTACGAAAACCTAACCGCACTTTCGCAGGGAAACACGATTGCACTGAGCACGTGCAACAAGCCGTTAAACCTCTAGGTGTCCCTAGTAGGAGGAGTGTTGTCTCCTGAGGGTTTTCAGCGGATACTACCTACAAAATCCTATCAATTTAGCTTTTCGACTTTAATTCTTCAATTAGGGTTTCTAACAAGGAATTCTATTATCTTCGACTTGCAAATTATCCATCCTTATTCTTCACACTTTCTCATCATTTAACTTAAGATTATATATGTTCTGCAGACCTACTTAGCTTTCGACATCTCTTAAGTTTTCCTTCTTGGGTTCCATTTCCACTTAGGAATTTTTATCAACTCTATTAAAGATACAAGTTCTATTCTTCACTCCTTTCTCTCATCTAAACTCTAATCACATACCCCTACGTGTGTGTATAGATCACCCCTACACTTGGAAATTCAAATCAAGCAATCATACTCTTGTCCGTTGTCCAAAGCACTTCTTAATAGGTGAATTTTTAATTGAATTTTGCTTACACATCCTTCATGCGACCGTTAATACTTCTTGAGGTACCAACGACCGATTACAAAATGCGTTTGCACTTTAAAGCGTAATTCCTAGCCTTGCAACACCCAAGGCTTTTAGCAGTGACTCCCAAACCAGTTGGTCTAAGGAACTAGGTGATGAAGCACCCTCGCTAAATATTTTTCTATTTTTTTAGCCTTAAGTAATCACAAAAACCAGTGTTCATTTTTTTATTCTTTATTCACACTTGTATTTTATTTTATTTTATTTTCATTTTTCATCGTACTAAGGACTTTAGACAAGAGCATTTCAAGGCCTCTTCTACTATTCCAAGTTTCAAGGTGCGTGATTGTGCAAATTTGTAGGGTATACATTTTCAGAATCTAGACTTAAGCTAGGAATTATTTTTCAAACTTATATTCTAATAAAATATCAATACTTTTCCTTTGTTTCAACTTAGCCCAAGAACTGAACTCAAAATTTTCCTATTTCTAAATAAACTACAAAGACATATACTTTCTACAGTTAAACTTTAAGCAAGGTTATTTTTAGGGTTTTTAATTTACTAAGTCTAAGATCTAGTTGTTCCAAGCCAGTTAACCTATTTGTCAAACTCAAATCAATACGGCCAAAATTGAATACATTAATTTTTATAATTTTTGAATTTTTTTTCAATTTTTATGGGTTTTAAAATAAGTATGCAAATGCAAAAATATACATATGAATGCGAAGGAAGAAAACGTACCGAGCATACCCCCAAACTTAAACTTGATAGTGTCCTCACTGTCATGCTACACCAAGAGGGTCAAAATTGTCGGCACTCCCCTGTTTATTTATTTATAACTTTTTTTTATTTTTTTGATTTTTTTTATTAGAAAAGAAAACAAAAAATATATATACATATATACAATAAGGTCCTCCCCAAACTAAGTAAGGCCTTACATAAGCCAAAGGTTAGTACCAACTATTCAAAAATCTTATCGTGGAAATGGTAGGGTTGGTGAACGAATGGGGTGTAAAGGAAAGAAATGAGAAACACACGAGACCGTGTGGAGAGAAAGGGAGAATATGGTCTCGGTGGAGGAGAAGAAGGCGGAAAAGAGAAAGAAGGGTAGCACGATCTTGAGGGTGTAAATCGAGTGAATAAATTAGCGCAATTTGTGATAACCGATGTGCTAAAATCGATTGTGCTAATCTATCAACTCGTCGTGAAATGGGGTCAAATCCCTCAAGATTCGTAAGAAAGCATGGGTACGTCGAACTTGGTATTGGAGATTAAAGCGTAACAGTATCTTACACGGTCGGAATGATAAGAATGACGAAAGGGAGTGAATTAGGGACAGTCTCATTCTCACCGTAGTAAACTGTCTCGAACTTGAAAGATTCCATCAATGGTTTGAAACGAATGTAAGCAACCGAGTCTGATAGTTCAACTAACTCATCTGAAAATTCAAAGGACTCAAACCGGGCGGTGAGACTTCAACATTGTCCGAAAAAGTGAAACACTCGTAAGTGTCATCGGCTGTGAGAACTGTGTCAGATTCAAACGAAAAGTTTTCAAGCTCACAGTCATCAAGCGTGATCTTGTGCGTAGTCGGAACGATGGAAAGGAGGGAGGGTGATATAACAGTTAAAGGTTCAGGAGGCTGAATTGGAAAATTCGACACATCAAACAAAAATGGTTCATCCTCAATATTATCCTCATAAGTCTCCTCAATAGTTAACTCATCCATGCCATTATCATCAAAATTAAGACGCATATGAAGTTCGGGAGAAACCATTAATGACTCGGGATGATGAATTGGACATAAAATTTCAATCAAATCGATGGGTTCATCATCCGAAATATTCCCGGCGTCTATATCCTCAATCAAGTGAAAATCGATTTTTTCTGACTCCTCATCAAAAGCATGGATATTTATCAATTCAGGTTCTAGATTGGAGGTGTAAAGATCGAAAGGGTTAAGTGTGGTTTCACTCGAAAGGGGTTCTTCACAATCTGGCAAATCAAGAACTACAAATTCACACAACTCGTTTTTATTTTCAACTGGTGAACTATTTTGGAAAATCGATGGAAAACCGGAGTTGTGGGCTGGAATTTGGTATGGGTAGGTTTGATTTGGAAATGTGTAGAACTCACTCGCTCTTCTCAAATTCTCACTCTGTCCAACCGCCTCCTTATACAGTGAAAAATTTGAAGCTAGTTGGAAACTAGCTACCGGTTCAGTAGGTTGCATAAGGGCGGCCATGGACGCTTCCACATTCCTCGTCATTTTGTTTGTTGCTGAAATATAAGCTTCCAACGACTGTTCCAAACTAGACATGGGTTGTGAGGGGGTTTCAGTAAAAGATTCGAAATTGTTTGGATATGTGAAACTCCCAAAAGGGTGTGTAGAAGCAATATCTAGTGGAGGTGGGAAAGTCGGGTAGGACTGGTAGGAATTGGATGGTTGGACAGGGGTAGGGTCAACATGTGGATAAGAAGGTGAATAGTCTTGTGGATCCCTAGAACTAGATGAGTAGAGAGGGGTGAAAGATCGGCTACGAGATTGAGCAATATGCTCAGCAATGGACATCGGTTTAGGAGTTACAGAAGGACTTGAAAAAGTGATATCAACGTATGAAGGTGGTGAAGTTTGACATGGTTGACACAAAGTGGGTTACAAAGTCGAACTGTTTCTCCTAGACGCTTCTATTTGATCTTTCAAAGAAATTTTGGGCACGGAGGAATCTTCCTTAAATCGACCGAAACAATTGACGTACGAGGCAAAGTTAGGTTCGGGATACCAAAGTTCGGCAAGTGATTTATGATGTGGGGTACCCATGATAGAAGAAAGAGAAAGAAGGTTAGGGTGCACGGATTCTTAGCAACAAAAGTTTGCAAGTTTTCTAATAAAAATTTTCCTTTTTTCTTTTTCTCTTTATTTGGAAAAATTATTTTAGCAAAAAGAATAAGGATATGCAAATCAGAAAAGATCACTTGCAATCAGTTATTATTTTAAGCATATCATAAAGAATCCTGCATAAGATTTGTTATTTGGAAGGGAAAAGATTTTTAAGGCGCAAATAATACTGCAGGCAGTTTTCATAAGATATATATCAAGATTTGCAGAGAAGAGAAAAGCGAAGCCTACAGTGCAAATTCCAGAGGCTGATGTCACGAAGGCTCCGCCCTTCCGCGGCCGAAACCAGGTTCACACCGCGGTTCCGCGGTTTTCTAGCATGCACGGTTCCCGAGAAAAAGTTGCAGAAGATGATACCACCAGGGCACCGCATTTTCGCGGTCGGAACTAGGATGATGCGGCGTTTCCGCGGTCTGGAGGTGGGATCGTGTCTCGAGAATTTTTCAGTATCTCTGTTGTTGCAATCTTCTGTTGTTAGGATCGTTTTTTTTCTGTTTTGATTTCTGTAGATTTCCAGATCCGAATTTGTTTGTAGATCCTGCAAAATTCTCACAAGAATACCTTTTCCAAAAATAACAGATGATATATTTTTATATTTTTTTTGATTTTTCAGATTTTTATGAATTTTTTTTAATTAAGATTAACCCGAAATTGCAAAAAGGAAATAACACGCCATCCCCAGCAACGGCGCCATTTGATTCGTATGTCAAAAATATTTCTAAACCGCAATCAAGAACGGCGTCGCTTGGTAGCTAGCCGGTAAGTACGGGTCGGTCCACAGGGTTGTTGTGAATTTCCTAATCGCTCTTACGAGTTAATTCTGATGGGAGCCGGATTGATTATTAAATCCAAAAACTAAATCTATCTATACTAAGATTATCTAGATCTAAATCTTGCTAGGGTTAGGTCTAGATTAAGTTTGGAAAGTCTATAAATCTCACCACTTTCTGTACCCATATGAAGATCTAATTATGTATTATGGTAATTATTAATAAAAGGGATTAGAATCATCGGGAAGATGTTTTCTTCCTCTAGTATCTTGTCCTTCCTTTATCAATCCTTACCCTAACCTCCATGGAAAACATCACAACCGGGCCTTTATACTACGGTATCACCGCTACCTCGAGGGATAGGGTGCCGTAGGGAGCGGTATGTGCATGTATGCATGGAGTCCTATGAAAATATATGATGGGTAAGAAAGGGGATGAGAGATCTTCATCTCTCAAACCTTCCCCAGATCTAACCCTAACAAGCGAGGAGACTACTCACTCATTAGGGAATTAAAATACTTTTATCTAGGGCAGAGAATAAAAGATTAACTAGGGCAAGGAATTAAATTTATCTAGGGCAAGAATAGAAAATTAACCTAGGGCGGAAAATAAAGAACTTACAAAAAATGATGCTCTCCAAAAGATTGCTGAAATTTATTAATGAAGGGAGGCATAGCCTTTACAAAGATTTAGAGTTCCTATTTATAGAGGATAGGAAACCCTAGGTTACAATTGAGCCGCATGTCTATATTTACCATAATACCCCTAGGAAGACCCATTCAGCGCCGCACAAAATTATGGTAAATTTTTTATCTTCTTCAGGCTCAACCCCACCGCGGAACCGCGGCCCGAGGCCTGGTTTGGCCGCGGTTCCGCGGCCAAACAGTCGAGTTGGCCTATGATCTTTCGTGGGCTGGCTCTGTTTGTTTTGGGCTTTCTATTTATTTGGTTCTTTTCTTCATTTGGCTTCTAGATATTTTCCAGATCTTCCAGTGAACCATTGCAGTGGACTTTTAACCGTTCACTTTGTAATCTTGGATCTTGCGCTTCCTTTATACTCTGTAAACTGATCTTTTGTGTAGGCTTGATCAAGGTCTTTTTGTTGGTTGTAGTTCCACTTTTGCATCGTCTTTTATCTTTTTCACTGTTTTAGATCCAAGAACCTGTAACCTGTAATATGAAGCAGACATGCGTCAAAAGTACCTGTTTATTTATAAAACGAATAAGAATGGAGAATATAATAATGCAATATTATGGTATGAACAATGTGGCCGGCCACATCATGTTGGAACGGTCTCGTACTTGGTGTGTTGACTTGTTAGGTCCCCCGCATCACTTTGGTCGAGTTTGTTTTCTCTGTTTTGACTTGATTTGCACCCAATGCTTGGTGGGAAATTCAAATTTCTAAATCAACACCAAATTTTTAGCATTAAATGCTCATTACTTCATTCCCACATGTTGCTTGATTCTTGGCTGTCCCATTATGGCTCATGCTGATTTATTTAATTGACTTTGATTTGATTTCAGTTTTGGAAGGAAAAAATCAACACATGATGTTTAGCCTTGAATGCATATAATATTTTGCCTTGAATGCATATCCACATCTGCCTAAAAGTCTTGTGTACACATTTGTTGTGTTGGACCATTTAGACAGAAAAATGTGTACACAAACTTGTTGCTAAAAGGGACTCCTGAAGAATCGGTCGGATTGCGGTTCTGGTTGCAGTGTCGGCTCTCAATTGATATATCCATACTTTTAAATTATTTCCGGTATTTTATCACGGATACCTGTAATCTGTATTACTGAGCAGACACTGGTCAATAGTACCGATAAATACAACAAATAGAAAATGAATGGGCGTTATTAGAATGCAGTTTTCTGATATGAATAAATACCCCCAAACTTATCTTTTGCTCGTCCCGAGAAAAACCATTTATTCACAAAAGAAAATCCTAACCGCACTTTCGCAGGGATCGCGATTGCACTGAGCGTGTGCAACAAGTCGTTAAACCTCTATGTGTCCCTAGTAGGAGGAGTGTTGTCTCCTGAGAGTTTTCAGCGGATACTACCCACAAAATCCCGTCAAGCTAGTTTTGCAAAATAACTATAATTCAAACCCTAAGGTTTTATTTAAAAGATAACAATTCTATTATCCTAAATTTAGAACTATCGAACCTTTATTTTTCACACCTCGCTTCTCATTTAACTTAAGATTTTATATGTCTTTACGTGCAGTGCAAATAGTGTCGTTAAGTTTCAAAATGATCGATTAAAGTCATCATG
This sequence comes from Agapanthus africanus, assembly GCA_030015575.1. NCBI lineage: Eukaryota > Viridiplantae > Streptophyta > Magnoliopsida > Asparagales > Amaryllidaceae > Agapanthus > Agapanthus africanus. The sequence goes on along the minus strand of JASDDO010000022.1, from coordinate 295,669,014 downwards.
TCATAAAATAAAGCCTAAATAAAAATTTAAAAAGGATCACATAAGTTTTATAAAGTGTTAAGTATTTCTCAAGTTTCGTTTTCCAGTAAGGTTTCAAATTCAGAATTTCTATCTTCCCTAACAGGAAACTAGGTCTTATTTTTCACTCCACCTTGTTCTTGTTTTCATTTCATACACACCTTTGTGAACGTGCAATAGTCTTTATCATAGAATGAAACCTTCATATCTCCGCTAGAAATATTTTTTTTTATATAAAAATCTTTCTTTTGTTAAGATTATTCTCACACAAAGAACCGTTAGGAATTTTAACTCGGAGAGAACACTTGCCTGACTTTGTTTTAATCTGGACTTTCTAGGCTTCTTAGCGAGCTTTGGGCCAATGCTCCTAAACCAGTTGATTTTAGGGCATTGGGTGTAGAGACACCCCAGCGGATTTAATTACTCAAGTTACCTAGGCCCAAAAACAAAAGACAATTTTAGCGTGAAAATCATGATGATTTAATGCGAACGGAGATTTAACCGGTAGTTCAATTATTTTTTTGGATAAAAGACGTGTTTAGTGGGTTAAGTGTGTAATCATTCCAATCAAGTTCCAGATGGGTTATTTTTCAGCATTAGTTCCAATTAAGGCATCAATAACATCCCTTTATATCCGCTTCACTTCATAAACTATTCTTGATATTACTTATTTCAGAATAAACCTATTTGATCCTCAGAAAATAATTTATCCATTTAAAAGTTTTCAGACATAATAGACTTGTCATCTAATTTTCAAAACTCACGACACGTGTAGTGTGATGTAAAGACGTATATCAGCTATAGTTAACTTCAAAGGAGAGTTATCTTTCAGGTTTTCAAAATCTAAAAATAAGATTTAGTTATTCTTATCTTATCAAACAAACCGTCAAAATATTGAATCTAAGTTCTCCCACTAGCTAACTTGACGATAAAGTTTTTATGTTTTTAGAAAATTTTCTGATTTTTATGGGTTTTTAAGTAAGTATGCGGATGTAGAATACACAAATGAATGCGAAGGTAGAAAGCTTACCGAGCACACCCCCAGACTTAAACTTGACAATGCTCTCACTGTCAGGCTACACTAAGTGGGTCAAAATTGTCGGTGCCTCCCCAAAAACAATTTATATACAAAAATAAAAACCAAAAAATATGTACACCAAAAGGTTCCCCCAAACTTAAGTAAACCAGTGTTTCCACTGTTAAGCGTTGAAGTTTAGGATTTAGGAGGGAAAGAGAACAGTATCAAGCTATACAAGGCCTTACAAAGGCCAAAAGTGATCACCAACGATTCAAAAATTCTATCATGATAATATGCGGGTTGGTGAAAGAAGATGAAGAGAAAAGAAATGGAGAATACGTGAGACCGTATGGAGATAGAAGCGGGATACGGTCTCGGTATATAAGAGGAAGAATGGTGAAAGGGAAAAGAATTGGTGTATGAACTTGAGGGTGAAAATGGAGTGAATAAATTAGCGCAATATGTAATGACCGATATGTAAAAAGCGATTGTGCTAATCTATCAACCCGTCGAGAAATTGGGTCAAATCCCTCAAGATTCGTCAGAAAACATAAGTACGCCGAACTCGGTAAACCAGACATAGGAAATGAAAGTGATACAGTTTCTTGCAAGGTCGGAACGATGGAAGGGACGAAGGGGAGTGATTTAGGGATAGTCTTATTCTCACCTAAGTAAACTGTCTCGAACTCGAAAGATTCCATCAATAGTTCGAATTGACTGTGAGCAACCGAGTTTGATGGTTCACCTAACTCATCTGAAAATTCAAAGGACTCAAACTCGGGTGCTGAGTCTTCAACATCGTCCGAAAAAGTGAAACACTCATAATCGTTATCGGCTGTGAGAAGAGTGTCAGATTCAAGGAGGAACGCACTAGTGGCGTCAAATGTGCTGTGATTGAACAGAAAATTTTCAAATTCACAGTCCTCCTGCATGTTCTTTTGCGTGGTCGGATTGCTGAAAAGGATGGAGGGTGATTTAGGAAGTATAGCAGTTAAAGGTTCAGGAGGATGAATTGGAAAATTCGACACATCAAACAAAAATGGTTCATCCTCAATACTATCCTCAATACTCTCCTAAATACTATCCTCATAATTCTCCTAAAAAATTATCTCATCCATGCAAATCTCATCAAAATCAAGACGCATATGATGTTCGGGAGAAACATTTAATGACTTGGGATGATGAATTGGAGAGAAAAGTTCTGTCAAAACTACGGGTTCATCATCCAAAATACTCCCTGCGTCAATATCCTCAATCAAGTGAAAATTAATATTCTCAGACTCCTCATCAAAAGTATGGATTTCAATTGATTCTGGTTCTAAGATGGAGGTGTAAAGGTCAAATGGTTTAGGACTGGTTTCACTTGGAATGGACCCTTCACAATCTGGTAAATCAAACATTACAAAATCGCACAACTCATTAAACGTTCTATCTTTAATCGGTAAATCTTTTGGGACACTAGATAGATATTCAAAACTGGAGTTGTGTGATTCAATTTGCAATGGGTAGGTTTGATTAGGAAGGGTGTACAGTTTACTTTCACAACTCAAATTCTCATCCTGTCCTACCGCCTCATCATACATTGTAAAATGTGGAGCTAGTTGAAAACTAGCTACCGGGTCACTAGGTTGTATGAGGGCGGCTATGGACGCATTCAAATCCATCATCTGTTGGCATGACGCTACCCTAAAGTCTTCTAACAACTGGTCTAGACTAGACATAGGTTGTGAAGGGGTTTCAGTAAAAGATTCAAAGTTGTTTTCATACTGGAAACTCCCAAATGATGGTTCAGAAGCAATGTCCAGGGAAGGTGTACAAGTCGGGTAGGACTGATAGGAATTGAAAGGCTAGACAGGGGTAGGATCAACATAAAAATAAGAAGGTGAATGGAATTGTTGATCCAAAGAATTTGTAGTGGTGAAAGGAGCGAAAGATCGGTTAAAGGATTGTTCAATATGTTCAGCGATGGACAAAGGACGACTTGCGAAAGGGGTATCAACATAAGAGAGTGGGGGAGGTTGAAAAGGTTGATACAAAGTGGATTGCGGAGTGCAAGTGTTTGTCCTAGACGTGTCTATGCGATCTTTCAATGAAATTTTGGGCATGGCGGGGTCGTTCGAAATTCGACCAAAGCAAGAACCGTAGGAAGTTATGTCTGGTTGTAGGTACCAAAGTTCGGCAAGAGTTTTTCGAGGTGGGGTACCCATGATATGAAGAGAGAAGAAGAATAAGAGAAAAGGAGGGGAAAAGAATGTGGTTTTTTTTAAAGTTAGTTATTAACAAAAGAATGAAATATACACACAAAAAGAATCTGGACCAAAAACAATCATGACACAAAAATACCACACACCTAATCGTTCTAGGGTTCACCTAGGTCAACTAGACCTGCTCAAGAACTTGGTTGTCGAGGTAAAAACTGTGTCGAGAAACAGGCTCAAGATATACAGATTATGAGGCCAGGTAAGTGCAAAGATAAGGGGAGGTTTTCCGACGCTTTCGCGAAGGTCCTTTATTAAATAACCCTTTCTCTTTTGGCGGTTTCGCCGTGAACACTTTCTTAGACACCCCGTAAAAAATATACCGTTAAGCGGTATTCTAAACACGGTTAACCTCTCATAGTGAGCGCGAAGTCCATAAAGTCTTAAAGTCTAGTTTCTTTTAAAATTTATGCGGGTAAGCGTTATGCTCAGTTTCATGATTTGTGGGCCACGGAAAAAGATGATGAAATCCTTTACCGTATGTTGTAGGGTTCGCTTGCCCTTAAATCCGTATTAATGTATGCAATATGCAATTCAATGAAAAAAATTTATTCAAAGAATCAAACAATCGTTTTTTAGTTTAAGCTCAGTACTGCAACAAATACGGGTTAGTAAATTTTTTTTTGTGTTTGCTAGCGAACTTGCAAAGAATCCTGCAAAGATATTATATTGGAAGCGACGGATTTGAGAAGAAGGTGTTAGTAAAGTACGTACCATTAAGTTGTGGGTTAAGAAACCCCCGTTGAATCGAATCTGGTAATCTTGAAAAGTTCGCTTCCGCGGGTCAAACTATCCAGATCTTTGGCACTGTTCTTCGTAACCACCTTGATTTTGAATGTGTACTTTTCTCCCCACGCCTGCTGTTTGCAAATCCGCAAAATCTGAAATATCAAAAAAAATGGATATTAGTGCGGAAAAACGATACGAATGCCCAAATACCTGCACATTAAAAATTATAAAAAAACAAACAATACAAATAGGGAAAAAAATAGAACACTGGAGCTCAGAGGAGAAATTGGAGGCAAGAGGTGGTAAGAGGGCTGGCGTCGCCGGATTTGGTGATGATGTTGCCGGCCAACTTGATGAGGTAGGCCTCCAAATTTCAACAGTAGTCTCAGTGTTCCACTAAAGCCACACTGGTATTGTTTATCTTTTTATTTTAGTTACAGAGTGCAAGCAGGTATAAAATCCAGAGAACAAAATGGTTAGCTTGTGTTAATTTTTGTTTTGATTTTGGTTTTTGGTTTTGAAATTTTTATGTTGTTTTGAAAAATAGGGTTAGATGGGTATTAAAAAGATTAACTCGAAATAACAAAAATAAAAAACGTTACCGTCTCCTCGGCAACGGCTCCATTTGATCGCACGCCAAAAAGCGTGTCGGATATTTAAAAGTTCTAAAGTTTAACCGCGATCAGGACGATGTCACTTTGCAGCTAGCCGCGATGAGCACGGGTCGATCCACAGGGAGACAGAGCGTTTTATGTTCTTGTTCTTACCAGTTAACAACGTGGCGGATTTGTTCGTTATCTAACCTATGTGTTATATGCAAGTATAAAGCTTGTTAGGAAACGATAGGATAGTGTAGGTTAATGGATTTCGTATTCAAGTACTTTGAGCCGAACTTAACCAATGAAGCTAGAACAATCGGCAACAATGTGGATTAGGGGACTTAAGCACGGTATTCATGGAATCCGGCTTATTGACCCTTGTCCGTACGTTCTTTTCTCTTGCTTTTGCCTCCGGCCAAACCGAATGCAACCGGCCACGGTTAGGAATCACTTTTACCTTGGTAGGGTAGGGTGCCTAACGGAGCGCTTGCGTAAGATTTGGGCAGAGTTTCAAATGGAAAAGACGGGAAAAGGAAATGAAAAACGGAACGTTAACTTACAACATCTTTCTCTTTTCTTAACAACAATATTCACATCCTATTCACAAAACAACAAAGAGAGCAAAAGAAAAGATACAAAGAAAAGAAAAGACTACCAGAGTGTAATTAAATGACATGGTAATAATTTGAAAGTAATAAAAGACAAGAATGAAAATGCATGTAAATAAAAGAGCAAGTAAGAAAGACTAAGAACCATAGAACCCAAAACAAGACATGGGTTCAATAACCAAATCTTAAACTTGCAAGCTCGATGAAGAGGCTGCAAGATCAAGAAGAGGCAAAGAACTCATGGTGAATGAAGCACAAAAGAACACTTTATTAAACTTCAAGAATGATACAACCCCTTGAGATCAATAACCAACCCTTAAACTTTCAAGCTCAATGAAGAGGTTGAAGGATCAAGAGAAGGTTAAGAACTCAAGGGTACTAAGCTATTTACAAGAAAGGAGAATAGAAAACTTGGACAAAGAATGACAATCCAAGACTAAAGAATGACCCTTGAACCTTTGCCCACTGCCTGCTATTTATAGGTAAAGAAGAAAAGAAAATAAACAATAAAAATAGGGCTGCGTGGCAGCAAGAAGGGGTGTGTGAAGAACTGGGACCCACTGGAGCCTGTGGGGCCGGCCAGGCCGGTCTATAATGTGATGTGGCCAGCCACATCATGTTGGAACGGTCTCGTACTTGGTGTGTTGACTTTTTAGGTCCCTGCATCACTTTGGTCCAGTTTGTTTTCTCTGTTTTGACTTGATTTGCACCCAATGCTTGGAGGGAAATTCGAATTTCTAAATCAACACAAAATTTTTAGCATTAATTGCTCATAACTTCATCCCCACATATGGCTTGATTCATGGCTGCCCCATTATGGCTCATGCTGATTTGTTTAATTGACTTTGATTTGATTTTAGTTTTGGAAGGAAAAAATCAACACATGATGTTTAGCCTTGAATGCATATAATATTTTGCCTTGAATGCATATCCACATGTGCCTAAAAGTCTTGTGTACACATTTGTTGTGTTGGACCATTTAGATAGAAAAATGTGTACACAAACTTGTTGCAAAAAGGGACTCCTGAAGTATCGGTCGGATTGCGGTTTTGGTTGCAGTGTCGGCTCTCAATTGATATATCCATGCTTTTAAATGTATTTCCAGTATTTTATCACGGATACATGTAATCTGTATTACTAAGAAGACACTGGTTAATAGTACCGATAAATACAACAAATAGATAATGAATGGACGGTATTAGAATGCAGTTTTCTGATATGAACAGCCATCCACCCGACCCGTAGATATAAATCTACCCACCAACGTCTCGAGTTATTTGAAACCGACAATTGCCTCGCCCGTCCTCGTCATCTCGGAAATCTCCACGATCATATCTATAATCGAAATCATGACACAACGGTATAAATATCCAAATCGAAAACGATAAAATGAGCGAAGCGCACATAGGTTAAAACCTATGGCCAATATATGCTAAATACGACCAAATACCCCCGACGTCGACGTACAAACGTCGAACGGTCAAGATGAGATATAGAAATACATAAAACCAAGTTTTAAAAACCAGAAAATATCGCCAAAACCAAAGTAAAACACTCACAGATTTCTCTACATGAAACTTGGAACAAAAACTCTATTACAGTGGCTTAATTACCACAAGATGAAGCTACAGACCAAAATCCAAGACCTAACTTGAAAGTGGGGCCGCAAATTACGGTCTTGGGTATTAAATATGCGGCCAAAACATTGAGTTAGGGGCTCGAGCTTCTAGGGTAGTCTTCTACTGGTCCTAGGATATCAGAGTACTCACTAAATAATTTTCAGAAAACCATACTTGCACCAGATTCAATTCTAACATCAAAAGCTTCATGAAAACCATGTTCTAAAACTCAAAACACATTCAAAACTAAAACTTGAGAGCTATAAATCATAAAACTAAGACTTCATGCTAGAAACACTAAGTAAACAAGAAAAGAGTTATAAAGACAAATCAAAGTGGGGAGATTTACCTTCCTAGGCGATTAAAGAGAGAGATTCAACTTATGAGATGACTTGATGAAGATCTATAAAGGCCTAGCTTGATGTCTTGATCAATTTGTGTGAAGGAACCATTAAGATCCGAAGTGATTTGTTGAAGAGAAGCTAGGGTTTGGATGAGGGTTGAGAAAGTTAGAGAATATGTGAGATATGAAGATATTGTGTAGAGAATAATGAGAGGAAGAGAGTGTGTGTGACATATATGTAGGATATTATGTTAGGATATTTATGACGGTGTTGTGGTGTGCATGAGGGTATGATATATGCTAACATATCCCTCTTTCCCTCTCTCACAAAATTATATAAAACATGCACAATTCATTTAAATCATATGTCTTTTTTCAAAACAAAATACACGCCATCTTTAAAATATTTCATATTTTTCATTTTCCCAAAATAGTTATATTTTTACGAATATCGATTCGAAAACCCAAAATCCATACATGATATTATTTTCGTAAGCTCCTAATATCCATATTTAAATTATAAAATAATATTTATAATTTTCAAAATATTACAATCACCGCCCTCTTCCAAATCCTCCACCGCAACTGCAGTACCAGAAAACATCTGCTTGCCTTTCTCCTTATGGTTGGAACAATCTCTCTTCCAATGTCCACTCTCCTTGCAAATAAAGCACTTGTCATTCTTGTCATTCTTGTGATTTCTCGATTTTCCCCTGTAGCCTCCATCTGAATGGTATCTAACGGACAACGCGTCACCCTGACTACACTTGTCACTTGCCATCTTCACTCTCAACACCTCACTGTGTAGAATTATTTTGACATCCTCTAAGGAAAGCTTACCCCGGCCATACACCATCGACTTGACGAACTTCCCATACTCTAAGATCGATGAACAAACAAGAATTATCGTCTGATCCTCATCCTCTATCTCCACCTCCACGTTCCACAAGCCCATCATAATCTGGTTGAGTTCGTCCAAGTGATCTTTGATGAATGTCTTCTCCATAACCTTTAACGTGTACAATCATTGCTTGAGATAGAGACGATTTGTGAGCGATTTCTTCGTGTATAGGGATCCCAACTTGCTCCATAGCCCTTGTTCCCGCCAAAATTTTCGGCCAAGAGTAACTTGTTTCCTTATAAAAAAGGGGGAGAGTCCTCAAAATTTGGCCTCACATGTTAAACACATGGGCGCTCATATGCAAAGCATATAGATGCTGAGAATAAAACAATTAATGGCCAAACAGGCCTCACGTGCAAAACACATGAGCGCTCATATGCAAAGAGTATGCGTGCTGAATAAAATAAACTTAAAGGGCCAAACAGGCCTCACGTTTAAAACACGTGAGCGCTCATATGCAAAGCATATATGCGCTGAACATAAATCACTAATGGCCAAACAGGCCTCACGTGTAAAACACGTTAGCGCTCAGATGCAAAGCATATGAGCGTTGAACATAAACAGGCTAAAACCCACAGCAGAGGTCATGCGTTAAACACATGAGTTCTCTTGCCTCTCACATGCAAAGTGTTAGTTATATGTATGCCCTAGAGGCCATTACTGTACATACGATGTATATTGTAGTGGATGCTTTGACATATATAGGCAGGACTTTCTTGCTCGACATGATAGTACGCTATCTGGTTGCTCTTTATCTTAACATGTACTCTGATTGTCTCTATGTTACATGTTGATAAAGCCCTTAGGATATGTACTCGACTACTGGGACTATGATGAGATCATACAAGTGGGGAAATGGTAGTCGACGAGTACATCTTATAACTTTTCCTAGTCGAGGGTGTATCGAGACAGGGCATCGATACACCAGAGTAGACTAGCGTATACGCATCTTGACCTATATGATGGGCGATGGATGATCCCATATCCATTGATGTTTGACATCAAGGATGGTGTACGGGTGCTCAGTAGAGACTGGGTACACTGGACGGACTCGCCGAGAACTCCTAGATGGTATTATACAACACGTCAGATGGCAGTTCTCTGGTGACACTGGTACAGGTTAGTCTGTAGACCCGAGATCGTCATAGAGTCTTGTGTGATTCCCACTGTGCTTTGATTTCCATCATACCATGTCCAAGAGGGCGTGCAAAAAGGTGGCTTTTGGGTACAGTCCTGAATCATTTGGAGGCAATGAGCGATAGGAGGGGATTCGTCTCTCTCGGTATAGGGAGTTGATGTTGCGCTGTGTTCGATTGGCTATAACTAGAAATCCCTGACCAGGGTTGCTGAGATTTACTGGTAAGTGTTATCAGTAGTTTCTCGAAATGTTATAGGACTCATATCGACACGATTTATCAAGGTACTGGGGTCTAACGTTTACCACCCCAAGGCGAGATAAGCGACATATCAGATGGAGAGACCGGACTGTAGGGGAGTGTTACTGTTTGGATTCACAGGAGAAAGTACAGGCTTACTTGTTGATCTTCTGATCGCTCAATACCTGGGTGGTTGTTACGTTTAGTTGACCGCTTGCAGCTTGTGGGTGTTTGATATGATCATCACCTACTGCCGGCGTATTGACGATTCTTTAGAGTCCTACACAGAGGTTTCTTGGCTCAGGCAAAACGGAGTAGGAGCACATATATGATATGTGCAGGACCGAGAACAATACGTGTATGCGATACCGTATTAGATTCTCGCGATATGAGATACCAGCCGGGTATATGTGATATAGCCGGGTTATCGGATCAAGTGTTGATTCGATGAACTGATACAGATTATATTAGTCGGTTATTTATGAAATAGCCGGATTATCGGATCAAGTGTTGATTCGATAATTTAATGTATAATTATATATTTGATATATTAAATTACATTAACTGATATAAGCTCACTAAAAGATTCTTTTTCTCACTCGGGTAATACATTGATATACATGCGATATATGTTAATTTTATTATTTTCTTTTGTTACAAATATATATTATATATGTGATATATAATATTGTAACATGTTATACTTACTAATGTAACATGTTTAGTGGAGACTAAACGAGGTTAGGGTTTGATTTGGGTTAAACTTTTCTAGAAGCTTCTAGAAGCTTTTATTTTGTTTCTTGCAAAGATATTGAGTTTAGATATTTTGCAAGATGTTTACTTAACCCAACCCACATCCTTTACTATGGTTAGATCTCTACAATGGTTAAGTCTTTCTTTACTTAATCATGGTTGCATTTGTAATGATATTAAGAATTCATTATTCATCACAAAGTAATTCATCTTCTTCTTCCTCCTTGCAAACCTTTCTAGCTATTTGCTTAGTGATGAAAATGAGTGAGATTAAGAAAATAAATGAGAGCTAAAATCCTACTTCATCATCCTAATCTATCCTAGCCATTTAGATTAGGGTGTTCACTTCATTTGTGAGTGAGAGCTTATGTTAAAGAAACTTCAAGGTAGATCATCTTTGTTATCGAAGATCGGAAGCAAGCTTGCACTTTCTCTTCATGGAGCCTCTCTAGAGTCCGGAAACTCGATGATCACAGGGAAGTGACCTCAACACGGAGCTTTAGAAGTGAAGGACCGGACTTGTAGCGTCTTGAAAAGTCGTTTTGGTGTTTTCCTGAAATTCGGTGGAAATTCGGTATTTTTCCGAAAACCGTCTTTCTCGATATTTTGCAGTTTAGGGATAATTATACCTAAAATGGATAGGTAATTGCTTGTTTTTAGTAGCTAATGAGTTATTTATGAAATTTTGGTCATTTAAATTTTTTTCCCTATTTTTCATTTTTTTATATTATTTTAAGCCGGTAAGAAAATACATTAAATAAGCGATAAATACAAATTTTTCCGGGCTAATTTTAATCTCTAAAATTATGATAATTATAATCTAGTGATAACATGAATTTTTAGTAATTTATTTTGATTTTTAACAAATTTTTATGTTATGAAACGAATTTATTGAATTTTGAGCTAAAACTTGCAATTTTTGAGTTGTAGGGGGCCTTTTTGCATAAAATTTCTTTTGTAAAACCCCTCTATCTTTTTCCTCAGCCCTAGGACAGCCCCACCTTGTGTGAGACCAGAAATTTCTGGTCTCTCTCTTCTTGGTTTCTTTCTTGAGTTAAATTGTTGGTTTATGGATTTATTTTTAATTATAATTGATAAGTATGATACATTTGACTTTGGAACTTGACCCTTGACTTTCCCCACTTGCCCACACCCTCCCCCATCCCTCCTCTGGCCGAAAAACCTGCACACCCTCTTCTTCCTCTCTTTTCTTTTCATTTTCCTTCATTTTCTTCAAAAAACCACATCAAAATCCATGATTTATTCAAAAATCCAAACAAATCCTTATGCTATCATTATCCTTAGCCATTCTTGCTTGGATCTTGGTGTTTGAGGCCATCAATTGAAGCAAAATCCATTCTTGCTAGATCCCAAATTGAGGTATAATCCCTTGCTAATTGAATTCTTTTGTTTAAGTTTCTTATGTTGTATGGTTTAGTGTTAATTTAGTGTAGTTTAATCTAGTTTTCTTAGGTTTTTGCTTGAAAAATCTAACTAGGGTTTGAAAGCCATAATACTTAATTAAGTTGTTTTATAGTTAATTTAGTTGTTAATGAACTAATCTATATAGTTACCTTGTTGATATAGTTTTCAACTTTGCTAAATTAGTTAATTTTAGAAGGGTGAAATTGTTGTTTTGAAATTTTCAAGAGAGGGTTTATGTTTAGTAGTGGTTTGTGAAACATGATTAGTGAGTGGATTAAGTTTTAGAAAGCATTATTTATTTGATTAAACCTAATTTTCTATCTAGTATTTTGCTAACCTTAATCTAAGTGGTTAACTTGTTTATTAGGCTAAAATCTAGTGTTAAATTAAGGTTTTTCATATATAGTTTGGTTTATGTTTGCTAATTACAAAAATCAAGAGAAGGTTTTGTTTATGGAAATTAGTTTTTTTTTAAGCTTAGTTAATGGTTTAAAATTTGTGTATTGGCTAGCTTTTTGGTTAGTTTGGATGTTGGTGTTGGGTGGTGTTGACTTTGTCACTATATTGTCGATGTTTGCATCAAATTGCAATTTCATGCTTACTAGATTTTTATAAAAGTTATGTGATGATTTATTTTTGATATCTTGATGTTTGTAATGGCTTGTCCTGCGACTTTTAGGATGCGTGAGTGCGGTTTTTGGGTAGTCGGGTTTTAGTTTTGCCGGGCGACCAAATCGGCGTTTTTCGGCAGTTTTTGCGATTTTCGCGTGTGTCCGCGCACTTTGTGCACGTTGTACCTAGCTAGCGAACTTTAGTAGTTTCGTTGGGGTTTTGCGTCGTTCTTGAATGTGTAACCTTATATTTGGTATTTATGTAAATTCCAGGTTCGGTCGCGGAAACGTCAGACGCGGCGCGAAAGGGAAAGGCGGTGATTGGACACAGCTAGCCAGGGATCCCTGTGAGTAGATTTAACATCTACGGGGGACGATCGTTTGGATGGCGCAAGTCGCCCGATAGATTTAGTAAATTGGAAAAAAGTAAATTGGATAATCACTTGTGACATTAGAATAATAATACTGGCATGATAATTGCTGCAATTAGATCAATATGTTATACCCATATACGCAAACTCAATTGTAGGACACATGCACCATTACCAGGTTTTTATATGCAGCACGAGCACTATTCATGTTTACACACACACCCTGGTAATTGCCATGCCACCACACTAGATAACTTTTAAATTGAAACCTTTTACTAATTGATACTTAAACTGGTACTATTGCCTTTAATTCCTTAAAAATGAAACCGTAGTATTGCTATTCATGTGCATGAACTTCATCATATTAATTGTTCATGCTTAATACATTAATCACACATCGCAACTTGATTATCGACACCATATGCATTCATTATGATTGATATATGCACTTATGAGGATTTCTTGAGATTTTATGATATTGCTGGATTTCGGGGGGAAGCCGCAAAATTTCTAAACTTATTATATTTTTTAAAATATGTAAATTGCGGTTTTCTAGTGATGTAAGTGTCGTCCACCATGAGTTTGCTGTGGATTTGGAAATCCGTGTCGAGGAGTGGAGGAACCGGCACGGGTACATGGTGGGCCCGGTAAGGTACCCCGGGGCAAGAGGAATGTGGTGATGACGTTGAGCCTGGCAGGGGACGGATTACCTACCGGTGACTTCATTGGGCACGGCGGATATCCAGAGGATACCGACCGGGGCCGCGAGAGGATGATATATTGATATTGAGATGGGTCAGCCGGATGGCTGAGGCCAGAGACACTATGACATGGATTTATGAGATTTGAGACAGCTTTTGGGTGTCGTTGCTGGACACCGATTTTCGTCGATTCATTGACATTATGATGGCATTCTAAAAGAGTTTCAAAAACAAAAAGAGATAAAATATTTCCTATATATACCTATTGAGACCTCAGATATTCATGTTGCATACATATTAGTACACTGATGTTATATACACACCTGCTAGTGCATCCAGTCATACCCGTATTATAGATGCTAGGATGCTTGTGTGCATGCATACGATAGCCATTGTAGATGTTATTTATTACTCACGAGTTGGCAAATCACCCCCGTTGTGCCACAGTCTTTTGCAGGTCCGCTCCGTCAGTTCAGTAGCGGCGGGCGCACTTGTTCTTTTGCCTCTTTTGCCTGAGCTCGAGATTTGCTCATAGGTGGGTTATGTTATATTTTTTTGTACCACCTTGTATATTCTTTGTATCTAGTGTACTCCATCTACTGTTTCCACCAGATTATTGTATATTGACCTAGAGATGAGACTGTGAGGTTTGTGGATTTTATGCTATATTTTGGGGTCGAGCTCACTTGAGCCGACATGCTACTTTTCTCATGCTTCCTTATGCTTTATTATGCTTGCTGTCATTTACATTGCGTGGGATTTGTGACCGCCTTATGGCGAAGAGCTAGCTCCCGCTTGGGGATGCCTTATTTGTTGGTTTTACATATATTCTTGTTGTACCCATTTTTGGGGGGCCAGTATTTACAAAGGAGACTCTGCCGAAATTTTCGGAAAAATTTGTATTGTTTTTAAAAAGGGTTTTACATGACTTATTTGATAACTCGCTTTCAATTGATTGGGTTTTCTTCACTCTTTTGCTTAATTGGTTTTGTTTTCTGGGCTTTGGCTTACTTATTTTACGGACGTCTTTAGACGTTTCGTAAACTTAAGTGCCAGTCACGTTCCGTACCCTGCGGGTCATGACAAAGTTGGTATCAGAGCGATAGGTTTTACCTTTGTGAGTGTAATAGATGGAGTAAGTGACTTAAGCAGGGTAACGTAGCGTGCGTATGTCCGCGGCATACTTACGATACGGTACTCCGCCTAAGTGACTTTAGGATACTTGCTTGAAAAATTCCTTCTTCAATTCCGTGTATCCTATGATCCTATTGCACTGTCCTTACTACCCGTTTTCCTGTACCAGCCACTATACCGCCGAAGGCTACGAGGGCACAGAGGGCTGCCGCCAGAGATGAGATTCGAGCTGGCTCGTCCGAGACTAGGACTGAGCAGGGTGGTATGCCTACGCCACAGGGACAGACCGATCCACCTTCCCCAGGCCGTATGGATAGGCTCGAGACCGGTATGGAGGAGTTGCGACAGATGATGGGAGGCATGCAGGAGCTACGTCAGATGGTAGGATCCCTAGTTGCAGCCAGTCGTACACCGAGGCCGGATGACGTACCTACTACATCACAGACGACCATGATACCTGCTCCTACTACTACCACCGTGGCCATTCCGGTTTCACTACAGGATTTCATGAGGCTGAGACCTCCAGTATTCACCGGCACCGAGGCAGCGGAGGACCCACAGACGTTCCTTGACAGTTTAGCCAGGATCTACCGTTCGCTGAGATGTTCGGATGATCGATGGGTAGAGCTTGCGAGTTTCCGACTAGAGGGTCTCGCGCAGACATGGTGGGAGTCAGTCTTGAGAGGTCGAGCTGCAGGTCTACCGCCTATGACTTGGGCCGAGTTTACAGCGGTCTTTCTAGCCCGTTTCCTTCCAGAGAGCGTTCGTGACGCCAGAGCTCGCAGCTTCGAGTCCTTAGTCAAGACACCTGGGATGACGGTGTCTGAGTATGATATCCAGTTTACACAGTTATCCCGATATGCTCAGTATTTGGTGGATACCGAGGAGAAGATGGTGAAGAGGTTCGTACAGGGACTTGATGCCCAGCTATATCTTGCCATTGGCGCCCAGCACTACGACACTTATTCAGCTGCTAGGGATACGGCATTGCGGATGGAGGCACGCATATCACAGACTTCGGCCGTTTCTGGGCCGAAGAGGATGCGCACCGATGTACCGCCTCAGAGGCAGCGCGCCAGATTCTTTCCGAGAGATAGGCCTGGCAGAGGATTTGGGCGGGGACAGTTATATGGTTCTTATCCCCAGGGGCAGCAGCCGTCGCCAGGATGTTTTGGGTGCGGGAGTCTGCACCATCTTGTCAGAGACTGTCAAGTGAGACGACAGGGAGCAGCGACAGTTCCGCATGTGACCCTACCACCATCACCACCCCCTCCTCAGAGAGCCCTACTTCCTACCCCAGGCGATGCTCCACGCCAGTTAGGTGCACCGAGAGGCCGTGGACGTGGCGGTCCTGTTCAGAGAGGACGAGGAGGCAGAGGCCGAGGTCGAGGTCAGCCCGCTATCGGTGGAGGACATGCCCGAGTTTTTACTTTGACACCGCAGGATGCGCAGGCATCCAATGCCGTTGTGACAGGTACTTTGCCAGTTTGTTCTTTCGACGCACGGGTATTATTCGACCCAGGTTCCACACATTCGTACGTCTCTACACACTTTGCACCGATGTTGGGCCGTGAGTCGTCGTCGTTAGATCAGCCGCTTGTTGTTGTTACTCCGGTAGGCGAGTCGTTTGTCGCTCGGTTTGTATTTCATTTGTGTTCCGTTCGTATCGGGGAGAGGGATTCATCAGTTGATTTGATACTCCTCGATATGTTGGACTTTGATGTGCTTCTGGGCATGGATTGGCTAGCCACTTGTTATGCTTCGGTGGACTGCCGTGAGAAGGCAGTCAGATTTAGCTTTCCGGGAGAGCCAGTCTTTGTTATTCAGGGAGACCGCAGTGTCGCCCTTCCCAGCTTAATTTCGTCTCTTCGCGTTGGTCAGCTCTTGCGGAAGGGATGTCAGGGATTCTTAGCGTTTGTTTATGATACGCGAGCTGCAGAGGTTCCGTTGGACCGGGTCCCGGTAGTTTGTGAGTTCCCTGATGTTTTCCCTGATGAGCTACCTGGGCTACCGCCTGAGCGCGATGTTGAGTTCTGCATTGATTTGATTCCCGGTTCGGGGCCTATTTCTATACCGCCTTATCGGATGGCCCCGGCAGAGCTTCGAGAGCTGAAGGATCAGTTGCAGGATTTGTTGGATAAGGGGCTTATTCGACTGAGTGTTTCTCCGTGGGGTGCTCCGGTCCTGTTTGTCAAGAAGAAGGATGGAAGTTTGCGCTTATGTATCGACTACCGCCAGCTGAACAAAGTTACCGTTCGGAACAGATATCCGTTGCCGCGCATTGATGATTTGTTCGACCAGCTTCAGGGTGCGGGGTATTTTTCGAGGATCGACTTGCGATCAGGATACCATCAGCTGCGAGTTCGACAGGAGGATATACCGAGGACAGCTTTCCGCATGCGCTACAGCCACTACGAGTTTTTGGTGATGTCGTTCGGACTCACCAACGCTCCAGCAGCATTTATGGATTTGATGAACCGTACATTCAGGCCGTATCTTGACTTGTTCATCATCGTGTTTATCGACGATATCTTGGTGTACTCCCGGAGCAGAGAGGAGCACGAGCAGCACTTGCGGATTACGTTACAGACCCTGAGGGAGCACCAGCTGTTCGCAAAGTTCTCCAAGTGTGCATTCTGGCTGGACAGCGTCGGATTCTTGGGTCACGTGGTTACGAGAGACGGCATTTGTGTGGACCCGAAGAAGATTGAGGCTGTTCAGCAGTGGCCCCGACCTACATCGGTTACTGAGATCCGTAGTTTTCTAGGCTTGGCGGGCTACTACAGGCGTTTTGTTCAGGACTTCTCCCGTATAGCTGCACCGTTGACCGGTTTGACCCGGAAGGGAGTTCCTTTCATCTGGACGGAGGAGTGCGAGCGCAGTTTTCAGCAGCTGCGGACATGTTTGACTACGGCGCCGGTATTATCTTTGCCTTCGGGATCAGGCGGATTTGTTGTCTACTGTGATGCTTCGCGAGTGGGATTAGGATGCGTATTGATGCAGCATGGCCGGGTGATCGCTTATGCTTCTCGGCAGTTGAAGAAGCATGAACAGAACTACCCCACTCATGATTTGGAGATGGCTGCAGTGGTCTTTGCACTGAAGATTTGGCGACATTACCTTTACGGCGAGTCGTGTCAGATATTCACCGATCACAAGAGCTTAAAGTACATATTTCAGCAGCGAGACCTGAACCTCAGACAGCGTCGTTGGATGGAGTTGGTGAAAGACTACGACTGCGAGATCTTATATCACCCCGGCAAGGCAAATGTGGTGGCAGATGCGTTGAGTAGGAGGCCCGGGGGTAGTCTATCCTTTTTGCGCGCAGTTCAGAGGCAGTCGTCAGCAGATTGGCAGATGTTATGCGACAGCCGAGTTGAGTTCGAGTTCACTCAGACAGGGGGACAGCTCGCGCATGTTCGTGCACGCCCACAGTTGCTTGACCGTGTATATGAGGCACAGCGCAGTGACGACCGTTGCTCAGAGATCATGGCACAGATGGGACAGGGCAGATTTTCCGAGTTCGTGGTTGACGATCAGGGGATTTTACGATATGGATCTAGACTGTGCGTACCAGATGCTGATGGATTACGGCTCGACATTCTCGAGGAGGCACACCGATCAGTGTATAGTGTCCACCCCGGTTCCACCAAGATGTACCATGATATGAGAGAAACCTACTGGTGGGACGGGATGAAGAGGGACATTGCGGAGTTCGTTTCGAGATGCCTGACTTGTCAGCAAGTCAAGGCCGAGCACCAGAGGCCCGCAGGAGAGCTACAGCCGTTACCCATTCCAGAGTGGAAATGGGAACAGATTTCGATGGACTTCGTTGTGGGTCTACCCAGGACCAGTCGAGGGTACGACTCCATCTGGGTGATCGTGGATAGATTGACGAAAGCGGCTCACTTCCTTCCAGTGAAGATGACTTTCAGCTTCGCTCAGTATGCTCAGCTCTATATTGACGAGATCGTGCGACTACATGGCGTACCGACTTGTATCGTGTCAGATCGAGGCACTCAGTTCACCAGCCGACTTTGGCAGAGACTTCAGGAGGCTTTGGGCACTCGTTTGAGCTTCAGCACAGCGTTTCATCTGCAGACAGACGGACAGTCAGAGCGGACCATTCAGACTCTCGAGGACATGCTCAGAGCGTGCGTTTTAGACTTTGGTGGTAGCTGGGATCGTCATTTACCTCTAGTGGAGTTCTCCTACAACAACAGCTTCCAGGATACTATTCAGATGGCACCTTTCGAGGCATTGTATGGGAGGAGATGCAGATCGCCCGTTTGTTGGACAGAGCTCAGCGAGAGCAGCATTTTAGGGCCGCAGCTTGTTGAGGAGACGACAGCGAAGATACAGTTGATCCGAGACCGGATGAGAGCGGCTCAGATCAGGCAGAAATCGTATGCTGACAGGCGCCGTCGCAGATTAGAGTTCGCAGTTGGCGACCATGTTTTTCTGAGGGTCTCTCCGATGAAGGGCGTGATGCGTTTTGGGCGAAAGGGAAAGCTTAGCCCTAGATTCGTAGGTCCCTTCGAGATCCTCGAGCGTGTTGGCGCTGTTTCTTATCGTTTGGCTCTTCCTCCCAGCTTTCCCGATGTTCACCCCGTCTTCCATGTTTCGATGCTCCGCAAGTACCTTCACGACCCTTCGCATGCGATTCAGCACCCGACAGTCCAGCTAGAGCGCGACCTTTCTTTTGCAGAGCAGCCGGTGGCCATCCTGGATCGGCAGGTGAAGAAGTTGAGGTCGAAGGTTATACCAACCGTCAAGGTCCTTTGGCGTAGCCCGAGCAGCGAGGAAGTTACCTGGGAGACCGAGGGCGAGATGAGGAAGAAGTATCCCCATCTCTTTGAAGGTACGCGTAGCTATATTTTTTTAAATTCGGGGACCGAATTTCTTTAAGGGGGGAAGATTGTAGCGTCTTGAAAAGTCGTTTTGGTGTTTTCCTGAAATTCGGTGAAAATTCGGTATTTTTCCGAAAACCGTCTTTCTCGATATTTTGCAGTTTAGGGATAATTATACCTAAAATGGATAGGTAATTGCTTGTTTTTAGTAGCTAATGAGTTATTTATGAAATTTTGGTCATTTAAAAATTTTTCCCTATTTTTCATTTTTTTATATTATTTTAAGCCGGTAAGAAAATACATTAAATAAGCGATAAATACAAATTTTTCCGGGCTAATTTTAATCTCTAAAATTATGATAATTATAATCTAGTGATAACATGAATTTTTAGTAATTTATTTTGATTTTTAACAAATTTTTATGTTATGAAACGAATTTATTGAATTTTGAGCTAAAACTTGCAATTTTTGAGTTGTAGGGGGCCTTTTTGCATAAAATTTCTTTTGTAAAACCCCTCTCTCTTTTTCCTCAGCCCTAGGACAGCCCCACCTTGTGTGAGACCAGAAATTTCTGGTCTCTCTCTTCTTGGTTTCTTTCTTGAGTTAAATTGTTGGTTTATGGATTTATTTTTAATTATAATTGATAAGTATGATACATTTGACTTTGGAACTTGACCCTTGACTTTCCCCACTTGCCCACACCCTCCCCCATCCCTCCTCTGGCCGAAAAACCTGCACACCCTCTTCTTCCTCTCTTTTCTTTTCATTTTCCTTCATTTTCTTCAAAAAACCACATCAAAATCCATGATTTATTCAAAAATCCAAACAAATCCTTATGCTATCATTATCCTTAGCCATTCTTGCTTGGATCTTGGTGTTTGAGGCCATCAATTGAAGCAAAATCCATTCTTGCTAGATCCCAAATTGAGGTATAATCCCTTGCTAATTGAATTCTTTTGTTTAAGTTTCTTATGTTGTATGGTTTAGTGTTAATTTAGTGTAGTTTAATCTAGTTTTCTTAGGTTTTTGCTTGAAAAATCTAACTAGGGTTTGAAAGCCATAATACTTAATTAAGTTGTTTTATAGTTAATTTAGTTGTTAATGAACTAATCTATATAGTTACCTTGTTGATATAGTTTTCAACTTTGCTAAATTAGTTAATTTTAGAAGGGTGAAATTGTTGTTTTGAAATTTTCAAGAGAGGGTTTATGATTAGTAGTGGTTTGTGAAACATGATTAGTGAGTGGATTAAGTTTTAGAAAGCATTATTTATTTGATTAAACCTAATTTGCTATCTAGTATTTTGCTAACCTTAATCTAAGTGGTTAACTTGCTTATTAGGCTAAAATCTAGTGTTAAATTAAGGTTTTTCATATATAGTTTGGTTTATGTTTACTAATTACAAAAATCAAGAGAAGGTTTTGTTTATGGAAATTAGTTTTTTTTTAAGCTTAGTTAATGGTTTAAAATTTGTGTATTGGCTAGCTTTTTGGTTAGTTTGGATGTTGGTGTTGGGTGGTGTTGACTTTGTCGCTATATTGTCGATGTTTGCATCAAATTGCAATTTCATGCTTACTAGATTTTTATAAAAGTTATGTGATGATTTATTTTTGATATCTTGATGTTTGTAATGGCTTGTCCTGCGACTTTTAGGATGCGTGAGTGCGGTTTTTGGGTAGTCGGGTTTTAGTTTTGCCGGGCGACCAAATCGGCGTTTTTCGGCAGTTTTTGCGATTTTCGCGTGTGTCCGCGCACTTTGTGCACGTTGTACCTAGCTAGCGAACTTTAGTAGTTTCGTTGGGGTTTTGCGTCGTTCTTGAATGTGTAACCTTATATTTGGTATTGATGTAAATTCCAGGTTCGGTCGCGGAAACGTCAGACGCGGCGCGAAAGGGAAAGGCGGTGATTGGACACAGCTAGCCAGGGATCCCTGTGAGTAGATTTAACATCTACGGGGGACGATCGTTTGGATGGCGCAAGTCGCCCGATAGATTTAGTAAATTGGAAAAAAGTAAATTGGATAATCACTTGTGACATTAGAATAATAATACTGGCATGATAATTGCTGCAATTAGATCAATATGTTATACCCATATACGCAAACTCAATTGTAGGACACATGCACCATTACCAGGTTTTTATATGCAGCACGAGCACTATTCATGTTTACACACACACCCTGGTAATTTCCATGCCACCACACTAGATAACTTTTAAATTGAAAACTTTTACTAATTGATACTTAAACTGGTACTATTGCCTTTAATTCCTTAAAAATGAAACCGTAGTATTGCTATTCATGTGCATGAACTTCATCATATTAATTGTTCATGCTTAATACATTAATCACACATCGCAACTTGATTATCGACACCATATGCATTCACTATGATTGATATATGCACTTATGAGAATTTCTTGAGATTTTATGATATTGCTGGATTTCGGGGGAAAGCCGCAAAATTTCTAAACTTATTATATTTTTTAAAATATGTAAATTGCGGTTTTCTAGTGATGTAAGTGTCGTCCACCATGAGTTTGCTGTGGATTTGGAAATCCGTGTCGAGGAGTGGAGGAACCGGCACGGGTACATGGTGGGCCCGGTAAGGTACCCCGGGGCAAGAGGAATGTGGTGATGACGTTGAGCCTGGCAGGGGACGGATTACCTACCGGTGACTTCATTGGGCACGGCGGATATCCAGAGGATACCGACCGGGGCCGCGAGAGGATGATATATTGATATTGAGATGGGTCAGCCGGATGGCTGAGGCCAGAGACACTATGACATGGATTTATGAGATTTGAGACAGCTTTTGGGTGTCGTTGCTGGACACCGATTTTCGTCGATTCATTGACATTATGCTGGCATTCTAAAAGAGTTTCAAAAACAAAAAGAGATAAAATATTTCCTATATATACCTATTGAGACCTCAGATATTCATGTTGCATACATATTAGTACACTGATGTTATATACACACCTGCTAGTGCATCCAGTCATACCCGTATTATAGATGCTAGGATGCTTGTGTGCATGCATACGATAGCCATTGTAGATGTTATTTATTACTCACGAGTTGGCAACTCACCCCCGTTGTGCCACAGTCTTTTGCAGGTCCGCTCCGTCAGTTCAGTAGCGGCGGGCGCACTTGTTCTTTTGCCTCTTTTGCCTGAGCTCGAGATTTGCTCATAGGTGGGTTATGTTATATTTTTTTGTACCACCTTGTATATTCTTTGTATCTAGTGTACTCCATCTACTGTTTCCACCAGATTATTGTATATTGACCTAGAGATGAGACTGTGAGGTTTGTGGATTTTATGCTGTATTTTGGGGTCGAGCTCACTTGAGCCGACATGCTACTTTTCTCATGCTTCCTTATGCTTTATTATGCTTGCTGTCATTTACATTGCGTGGGATTTGTGACCGCCTTATGGCGAAGAGCTAGCTCCCGCTTGGGGATGCCTTATTTGTTGGTTTTACATATATTCTTGTTGTACCCATTTTTGGGGGCCAGTATTTACAAAGGAGACTCTGCCGAAATTTTCGGAAAAATTTGTATTGTTTTTAAAAAGGGTTTTACATGACTTATTTGATAACTCGCTTTCAATTGATTGGGTTTTCTTCACTCTTTTGCTTAATTGGTTTTGTTTTCTGGGCTTTGGCTTACTTATTTTACGGACGTCTTTAGACGTTTCGTAAACTTAAGTGCCAGTCACGTTCCGTACCCTGCGGGTCGTGACAGGACTACAATGGTTGTAATCCCAAACTCTTAGATGTTAAAGTATTAAACATGCTTTGTTTCGCCTAATCTCTAGTCTAAGATCTTGGTTAGTGTTGTTCGGCACGTCTAAATTTTAAATTGGGTATGGTTGATGCCTTATAGACCCTTGTGAGAGTGCCTAGCATCCCTGCAGTGGTATCAGAGCCAAGCTAGAGTTTTAGGCGAAGTTTAAAGTCCGATCAAACTCCGGATACCCGTAAATCCCTAGTTTCTGGAAATTTTTTCAAAATGTTGATTTTTTCGTATTAAAAATACTCAGAAAATTAAGCAGGGAAATATAAGGACTACCGTGCAAAACGAGACTCTAACACCATTAAAGCGCCGCGGAACCGCGGCCATACCATGGATTGCGCGGCAGTTCCGTGGCCAAACAGTAGTATTAGGTTTTGGTTTTTACACAGTAACGTCCGTACCTATTTCCTGATTGTTTTGGGAATTTTTAATTCTACTCAAGTGTTGAGTTTTCTGGGATGTATTGGGAACTCGTTGATTCGATCGGAAAGTTTAACTTCGTTTATGTTTTTCCGGGTAATTTTTAGAACGTATTAAAAAGTTCGACCGGATATCAATAACTCACTTTTTCCCCTGCCGGAAAATTTCCAAGTGTTGGATTTTCCGTAGTTTAAGAACGTTCTAAGTCGTGCAAATAACGCGGTGGTCCCTCTAGAAGAACACAAACCTTAACTCGATTATGCGACCGTTTGAACCGCCTCTGAACCTTAGGGTTTGGGGCAGTACGGCGTTGCCACATGTGAGGCGTTGGCTTGACCCTTCTACGGCTGGACCATTGGTACTGTGGCATGTGATGGATACTTTTTGAAATTTCCCTCAAGTGTTGAGCTATTTGGGAAATCTTGGGTGTTTATTTATTCAATCAAAAAGTTTAACACTGTCTATTTATCTGGAATGTGATACAATATTTGGAATCCACATGTAGTTATGAGATAACTAATTTGAATGTTATAAATATAGCAGTTTAGTCTCAGATGATCGGTTGCAACGGGATTTTGATGCGATCAAAAGTCCGTTGCAATCACGTAGTGTACGCGGATACTCGTCGGGTAAATTTAATAGATAGCCACACCCCATAGCCCCGACTAAGTGACTGTAGGAGAACCCCATCGCCAAAAGCATTCGTTCAGGTGCTCGCGGCAGCGGTGTTCCACCTTAGAGCACTTCGTCGACGGCATCCGGGGGTGCGGCCGTCTACTAAAGTTTGCGACGAGCATTCGATTAGGATATCGGGAATCTTGTTGAATTTCCCTACTAGATATTGAAAAGTGTTTTCGATAATGAGACTAAAATGCGTGGTTTATAATTGTTAGGCATGCGATGTCTAAAGAATTCATTTGCTTAGGCATGCGATATCTAAGGAGGTTGCGGATTCCAACTGTTGTAGTTTTACACTTTTTTTTCTGCGATCGTAAGTGTAGTATATAGTTGTATCGCCGGTTTTCGTTGCTATACATCAATGACAATCGGTGTATGCATACTTACTTACGTTGATGATATGAGATATTATGTGTTGCTGTGATATGTTATATTGGATCGTCTTGTTTGAATAGCCGGGGGCTTTATGTGAGATGAGAGTTTTTCTTTTTCATTCATGTAAAATTCATTGTATGTAATATTCTTTTATTGGGGCACTTCCGGGCTGAGGATGATGTCACCATTGTATATTATTTACTTTTCCGCATTAGGATAGACCCAAGGAGGGGAGCACAAGTAACCGGGTTCTGGGGTCCAGTGGGAGGCCATCTCGAGGAGTCGATGTAAGTCGATGTAGTACACCCCAGTACTTATGGGGAGGCGGAATTTTCAAAAACAATCAAGTTTAAAGAACGAACATCGACTAACCGCTTGAATCGAAGCTAAACTATAAATAACCGTATTCAAAGAGTTTCATTTCACTTGTGATTAGGGATTATACCTAATGAAACCGGTCCTTCGTCTTTGTGTCCTCCTTTGTTCTCCTCGACCTTCTCTAGGTAGTAGACGATCCACCCGAGAGCAAAACACCAAGCTAAACCTCTAACTTGAGGTAACTAACCTTCTTGGATTGCTAATCAAAGAAGTTAGAATGAGATAGAGTGATGGTTATGGATTGTTTAGTCTAACTAATCCTTTGATCTCAACTCATGAGGTGTAAGGATTAGGGTTTGAAGATGAGAGCTTGAGGAGAGAGAATGTGAGATAAGATAATGAGAGAAGAGAGAGAGTGTATCATAATATATTATGAAGCATTCTTATTAAAGAATAATGAATAAATGAAATGAATAAGCATGCTTCATAAAATATCTAGTGGTGATTCATTAGCATGAGTCATTAATCAATAAATGTGCATTAATGAAATGAATGAATCACCACCATGACTCACAACCTCATCCAAAGTAACCTCCTTAGTCACATCTTCTAGAAGCTTCTCGTACAATTACGAGAACGCCCCTCCGATCCGCAAAAATACGGAAAAACTTTAGACTGTAAAAATCCAATAACCGGATACCAGTAACTGGCATAAACCAAAGCCGACTGGTAAAAACTGTCCGAAAGTCGTACGCGCGTAAACGCACGTATGCGTCCGAACCCTTTGTCGCAAAACCATGCAACCTCTATATCGTTTCGCCTGGAGTAGGAAACTCTCTGTGTGGGACTCTAGAGACTCGACTACTACGCTGGCAGTGGGTTTAACCACAGACCGCAAGCGGCACTAGCTGTACGTAACGGTCCCCAGGTAGTTGTCGATAAGAAGGCCGATGAGAAAACCCATCCGAACTCCTACTGAGTCTGATGTGACAATCTCCATACAGTCCGGTCCGTTCGTCCAAGACTATCGCATATCGGGCCTAGGGGGGCGGCAAGCGTCAGTCCCCTAATAGCGGTATAAGTCGTGTCGGAGGGAAGCCCATTACACCCTGAGAAACTACTGGAACCTACCAGCAAATCTCGCTTGCCCTGGCCAGGGACTTTGCGTAATGGCTCTCTGACACAGCACGATATCTACTCCCAATACCGGGAGGGACGAATCCTGTCTAACCGCCACTGCCTCCAAGTGCTCGGGACTGCACCCAACTGCTACCTGTTTGCACGACTCCTTTGAGCCGTGGTAGGGTAGCAATCTAAGAATAGTGGGACACACTCGAGGCGAAGTAGCAGTGTCAAGTCTGCGGACTACGCTGTACTCATGTCACCTGGGAACTGTTTACTGACGACTGGTATCAAACCAACCAACAGTTCCCTGTGAGTCCTGTCCGGTGTACCCGTAACCTAACGAGCACCTGTATACTATCTCCAGTACGACGTACTGACGGCTGTGGGACAGACCATCTCCCCAACTGGGATGAGAAGCGTACACACCAGTCTACTCCGGAGTATCGATGCTCTGTCTCGATAATCCAACGACCAGGGACCTGAATAAGGATGTGCTTGTAGACTACCCAGCCCCCACTAGTGTGACTGCCATCACAACGCTGGTAGACAAGCAAGATCCTAAGAGCTCTATCAATACGTACACTCACATATTAAGATAGAATAACCAAGTAGCATACTACCATGTTTAGCAAGACTGTTATATACATGTGAATATCCCAAGCTTCCATTAAGTAATATACAAGCTTGTATGATACAGTAATGGCTTTCTAGGGCATAAACACTAACAACTCCCACTTGCACTAGGGCCATGTACTGGCGTATCGAAGACCGATGATCTCGAGTAGCCGCTCGAACTGAATCTGAGGAAGGGCCTTCGTGAATGGATCAGCAATGTTCTCTTCTGAAGCAACTCTCCGAACCTCGATCTCCTGACGATCAATGATCTCCCTGATCAGGTGATACCGCCTCAAGATGTGTCTGGACTTCTGATGGGACCTTGGTTCCTTCGCTAAGGCTATAGCTCCGTTGTTGTCGCAATACAGAGGTATTGGATCAACTATGGTAGGAACCACCTGAAGTTCTGTTAGGAACTTCTTCATCCAGACTGCTTCTTTTGCGGCATCGCAAGCAGCTATATACTCCGCTTCCATCGTCGAGTCAGCAACGGTGTCCTGCTTGGAGCTCCTCCAGCACACCACCCCTCCATTGAGGGTAAAGACATAACCCGACATGGACTTGGAATCGTCCTTATCACTCTGGAAGCCGGAATCAGCAAAGGCCTCCAACCTGAGGTCTTTTCCGCCGTAAACCAAGAACATCTCCTTAGTCCTCCTCAGGTACTTGAGAATGTTCTTTACTGCTCTCCAGTGGTTCTCCCCTGGGTCTGACTGATACCGGCTTACCACGCTCAGTGCGTAAGCTACATCTGGTCTGGTACACAACATCGCATACATTATAGAGCCTACCGCAGAAGCGTAGGGTATAATAGACATGCGTTCCCTTTCCAAATCAGTCTTGGGAGACATCTCTTTGGAGAGGGTGATTCCGTGACAAGCCGGTAGATTACCGCGCTTAGAATCTTCCATACTGAATCTTTTCAGTACAGTGTCGATATACCTGGACTGCGAAAGTCCCAACATCCTCTTGGATCTATCACGATAGATCCGGATCCCCAGAATGTAAGAGGCATCACCCAGGTCTTTCATAGAGAACCTGTGTGACAAGAATCCTTTGACAGATTGTAGCATAGGAATGTCATTTCCTATCAATAGAATGTCATCCACGTACAAGACGAGGAATACGACACTTCTGGCCACAACTTTACTATATATGCACGGTTCATCTGGATTTTTGATAAAGTCATATTCTTTGACTGTCTCATCAAAACAGATGTTCCAACTCCACGATGCCTGCTTTAGTCCATAAATAGACTTAAGCAGCTTGCATACTTTCCCGCTGCTCCCACTCTGATTGAAACCCTCTGGCTGATCCATATAGACGCTCTCTTCTAAATTTCCATTCAGAAAAGCCGTCTTTACGTCCATCTGCCAGATTTCATAATCATGGAAGGCAGCAATAGCAAGAAGGACCCGAATGGATTTGAGCATAGCCACTGGAGAAAAGGTTTCGTCATAGTCCAAACCAGGTCTTTGACGAAAACCCTTTGCAACAAGTCTAGCCTTATAGGTTTCCACCTGTCCATCTACACCAATCTTTTTCTTGAAGATACATTTGCATCCTATGGGTTTTACCCCATCTGGAGTAAAGTCCAAAGTCCATACTTTGTTGGTGTACATGGACTCCATCTCGGTCCGCATTGCATCTAGCCATCGTACCGAGTCGCCGCTCTGGATGGCCTGCTGGAAGTCAGTAGGTTCATCATCATCTATGATGCAATCCTCTCTATCCCTGTCTATGAGAAAACCGTAGTATCTCTCAGGCGGATGAGACGGCCTACTACTCCTGCGGAGGGGTGCGGGAATGTTCTGTTCTTCTTGAACTTCTGGTTCTACCAGACTTTCAGTAGCAGCTTGTGGTTCTGGAATTTCTTCCAGTTCTATTTCGCTCCCACTTGATTCCTTTTCTAAAAACTGATGTTCTAGAAAATGGGCATTACGAGAAACAAACACCTTTTGTTCCTCTGCGTAATAGAATAGATATCCCCTGGAGTGCTTTGGATATCCCACAAACAAACACTTTACTGATCGTGCCTCGAGCTTGTCCACATGCTGCTTTTTAACAAAAGCTGGACATCCCCAAATCTTTATATACTGTAGATGGGGTTTCTTCCCACTCCACATCTGATATGGAGTGGTAGGCACAGTCTTGGTAGGTACCATATTCAAAATATATGCCGCTGATTCTAGCGCATATCCCCAGAAAGATCGCGGTAACTCAGCATTACTCATCATGGATCGTACCATATCTAATAGGGTTCGATTCCGTCTCTCCGATACACCGTTGTGCTGTGGAGTGTATGGAGGAGTAAGCTGAGAGAGAATTCCTTTCTCTTTTCGGTAACCTAGGAACTCGGCACTTAAGTATTCTCCACCTCGATCAGATCTCAGTGTCTTAATACTTTTGCCTGTTTGGTTTTCCGCTTCACTCTTGAATTCCAGGAATTTCTCAAAGGCCTCTGATTTATGCTTCATTAAGAAAACATATCCATACCTAGAGAAATCATCTGTAAAAGTAATGAAGTAGGAATAACCACCTCTCGCATGTGTAGACATTGGACCACATACATCACTGTGTATGAGTCCTAAGAGCTCGCTCGCTCTTACTCCTTGTCCAGTAAATGGAGTCTTTGTCATCTTTCCTTTGAGACAGGATTGACAAGTGTCATAAGTTTGATATTCGAACGTGTCCAAATATCCTTCTCTATGCAACTTAGTCAACCTTCTCTCATTGATGTGACCCAGTCTACAATGCCATAAGAAAGCTTTATTCAAATCTGGAGACTTTCTTTTTAGTGTGTTCTGGACGTTGAAAATTTGGAGTTGGTTTAAAACATATATGCCGTTATTTAGAGTACCGGACCCAATCAAACCATGATTAAGGTGGATGTTGACAACATCTCTTACAAACGTGAAATCATAACCTTTATTTGATAACAAGGAAACTGATATGATATTACACGTTAAGCTGGGTACAAAATAACAGTTATGTAAAACCAAAATGTGTCCACTCGTCAATCCTAGGTGATAATCCCCGATGGACGCAGCTCCCACGCTAGCTCCGTTAGCAACCCTGAGGATCATATCACCTTCCTTCAGCACTCTACGGTTTCTCAGTGCCTGCAATGAATTGCAAATATGAGATCCTGATCCGGTATCCAATACCCAGGAAGTAGAGTTGATCGACAGACAATTCTCAATTACAAACACACCTGAAGTCGAAGCCACAGCTTGCTTCGGTTCCTGGTTCTTGGCGTTCCACGCCTTGCAATCCTTCTTCCAGTGCCCTTTCCTGTGACAATGGAAGCACTCATCCTGACCAACTATCGGTACTGCTTTCTTTTTCTTTCCCTTCCCTCCCACCTCTGTATTGCGACAACAACGGAGCTATAGCTTTAGCGAAAGAACCAAGGTCCCATCAGAAGTCCAGACACATCTTGAGGCGGTATCACCTGATCAGGGAGATCATTGATCGTCAGGAGATCGAGGTTCGGAGAGTTGCTTCAGAAGAGAACATTGCTGATCCATTCACGAAGGCCCTTCCTCAGATTCAGTTCGAGAGGCTGCTCGAGATCATTGGTCTACGATATGCCAGTGCATGGCCCTAGTGCAAGTGGGAGATTGTTAGTGTTTATGCCCTAGAAGGCCATTACTGTATCATACTAGCTTGTATATTACATAATGGAAGCTTGGGATATTCACGTGTATATAACAGTCTTGCTAAACTTGGTAGTATGCTACTTGGTTTTTCTATCTTAATATGTGAGTGTACGTATTGATAGAGCTCTTAGGATCTTGCTTGTCTACCAGCGTTGTGATGGCAGTCACACTAGTGGGGGCTGGGTAGTCTACAAGCACATCCTTATTCAGGTCCCTGGTCGTTGGATTATCGAGACAGAGCATCGATACTCCGGAGTAGACTGGTGTGTACGCTTCTCATCCCAGTTGGGGAGATGGTCTGTCCCACAGCCGTCAGTACGTCGTACTGGAGATAGTATACAGGTGCTCGTTAGGTTACGGGTACACCGGACAGGACTCACAGGGAACTGTTGGTTGGTTTGATACCAGTCGTCAGTGAACAGTTCCCAGGTGACATGAGTACAGCGTAGTCCGCAGACTTGACACTGCTACTTCGCCTCGAGTGTGTCCCACTGTTCTTAGATTGCTACCCTACCACGGCTCAAAGGAGTCGTGCAAACAGGTAGCAGTTGGGTGCAGTCCCGAGCACTTGGAGGCAGTGGCGGTTAGACAGGATTCGTCCCTCCCGGTATTGGGAGTAGATATCGTGCTGTGTCAGAGAGCCATTACGCAAAGTCCCTGGCCAGGGCAAGCGAGATTTGCTGGTAGGTTCCAGTAGTTTCTCAGGGTGTAATGGGCTTCACTCCGACACGACTTATACCGCTATTAGGGGACTGACGCTTGCCGCCCCCCTAGGCCCGATATGCGATAGTCTTGGACGAACGGACCGGACTGTATGGAGATTGTCACATCAGACTCAGTAGGAGTTCGGATGGGTTTACTCATCGGCCTTCTTATCGACAACTACCTGGGGACCGTTACGTACAGCTAGTACCGCTTGCGGTCTGTGGTTAAACCCACTGCCAGCGTAGTAGTCGAGTCTCTAGAGTCCCACACAGAGAGTTTCCTACTCCAGGCGAAACGATATAGAGGTTGCATGGTTTTGCGACAAAGGGTTCGGACGCATACGTGCGTTTACGCGCGTACGACTTTCGGACAGTTTTTACCAGTCGGCTTTGGTTTAAGCCAGTTACTGGTATCCGGTTATTGGATTTTTACAGTCTAAAGTTTTTCCGTATTTTTGCGGATTGGAGGGGCGTTCTCGTAATTGTACGAGAAGCTTCTAGAAGATGTGACTAAGGAGGTTTCTTTTGGATAAGAAAGTGAGTCATGGTGGTGATTCATTCATTTCATTAATGCACATTTATTGCTTAATGACTCATGCTAATGAATCACCACTAGATATTTTATGAAGCATGCTTATTCATTTCTTTTATTCATTATTCTAAAATAAGAATGCTTCATAATATTATGATACACTCTCTCTCTTCTCTCATTATCTTATCTCATATTCTCTCTCCTCAAGCTCTCATCTTCAAGTGACTAATCCTTAATCCTCATGTGTTGAGATAAAAGGTTTAGTTAGACTTAAGCATCCATAACCATCACTCTATCTCATCCTTTCATCTTTGATTAGCAATCAAAGTTGATTAGTTACCTCAAGTGAGAGGTGTAGCTTGGTGTTTTGCTCTCGGGTGGATCGTCTACTACCTAGAGAAGGTCGAGGAGAACAAAGGAGGACACAAAGACGAAGGACTAGTTTCGATCGGTATAATCCCTTAACACTATAGTTTAGTATAGCTATGTGTTTGGTTATTATTTGTTTAGCTTCGATTTAAGCGGTTAGTCGATGTTCGTTCCTTAAACTTGATCGTTTTTGTAAAATCCGCCTCCCCACAAGTACTGGGGTGTACTACATCGACTTACATTGGTATCAGAGCCTCGCTAAACAATAAATAACTTAATTGCAAATTTGTACGAATTTCGAACGGAAAAACAAAGCCGCAAAACCCTAATTCTGTCAAGTTTCTGTCGAAGTTAAAATCAAGTCAGAAAATTTTTCAGGTGTGTTCAGAGAGCTTGACATGACCACAGAAGAACACCCAAAAAATTTGGGCTTCTGATTCGTCTACAGTGCCGCGGAAGGGCGGCGGATCCCACCGATCCGCCGCGCAACCGCGGCCGAGTTGACGAGTCAGGAACTCGTTTTTTTTGGGTGGGTCCCCTGTGGTGTTTTGGGTTTTCTGGAATATTTAATTATTGCTCAGGTTACTGTTTAACAGAGCAGATTTTGGAGCAATATTGATGTTGTTTATTCGATCGAATTGTACGGTATTTGCGTATTGGATTATATCTGTGATTGTTTAATGTGTTCGTAAACCTTCCCCAACTGCTAGTATGTCGGTTGGCAGGGGGTTGCACATTTCTGAAATGGTTATATCTGTTTGTGCATATAAACTGTATTGGACTGTTGTGGTGTATAGCCGGGGTTCGCAATGGGTTATTGATTAATTCATTTGTTGTAAATGTAATTTGTTGTAATATTATTTTTGCGGGGCACTTTCAGGTTGCGGTCGTAGCCACCGTTGTATTATTTCATTTTACTGTTTTTGCTCCTAGGACTGACCCAAGGTGGGGTACACAGACTGCCGGGTGGGTAGTTTGCCGTACCCGTAGGGGTCGAGGGTGGGGTAACGGCTATTCATCACAACTGTGTAATCTGTCTTTTCTTGCAGGCTCAAAAGAAATACAGATTGCTTGCAAATCCAATATTGTTTATCTGTGTTCTGGAATGAATATCATTGCGTCAGACGAATGTAAAATATCTATATTTATGATAGCTATTTAGACGCCACTTATGTTTTACACCCGCGCTAGCCCAGCCCCCGCTCTGTCGTTAGTTAAGTAACCTAACGGGTGATGACGGGACCCCGTGGCGAATGCGGATGGCATAAGAGGACGTTGTATTTTCGTTGTTTTCTGCAATGATAGGTTAATGATGGGACGCATTATCTATAATGCAAAGTAAAATAAACCAAAGTTTAAACCGTTGGAACAATTTAAAAGAAACCACTCGGTTATTTTTAAAACAGATATTTTTAAATGCGGAGCTTTAACCACTCCTTTTAAAAGCTATCAGGTTCCTTCGGTTATATCAAGTTCACTACGTTCACGGTTTCGCCAAAACCAGTCGTAGCCCTCCGTCATTTCATTTAGGTATTCAGTAGTATTCAAGCTATGCATTTTGGCCAAAGTCAAGGCATAGTGTTTGGTAGCTACTGGGTTTTCATTTGTTGCATAAGATAGATGAGTTGGTTTGGGACAGTCGTATTACCATTTGACCAAAGTCAGGGGTATATACGGATGGGTTCAAATTGACAAGATAATGACGGGTAGAACTTGACATGTGACTTATGACATTTTGACCAAAGCCAAGGTCATAAGAGCATGGGACAAAAACTTATATCGGGAATTTCTAAAGAAACTGAAATTTGCAAAGAGATGCATACCATTTTGAGTTTGATGAATGTTGGTAGCATTCCTACAACATTATCAGACGATGATATTTGGATCCCGATCCTACTGTGAGTATATGCTACTTATCAGGATATTCGTCGCTTAACGATCAATGCTATAAACCTAGTAGGTGTCCAGAAAAGTGTCAGCGGGGTTACGCCCCCAGAGAAAAGAGGTTATTTAATTAAGGAACTTCGCGAAAGCGTTGGAAAACCTCCCTCGAAGTATCGACACCAGCCTGGCTGAACGGTTAAGCAAGTATTGTACGGTGAGAATAGTCTTGGCTAATTCTTCTTTTATGGTTTGAGGAAGGATTCGAGAAACAGTGGGAGCCATCCAGTTTAGATAAACTAAAAACCACTCTAAACTTGCAAGAGCATCATGCTAAAGAGTTTTCTTCTCTCTCTCCTAATTGCAGCGACCCTGAAAATGACTGGACTTAAGTTACTTTTAGAGAAAAATATACTGACGGGGCCAAACTATAAAGATTGGCTGCGGAATGTCAAGATGGCTTTGACCTATGACAAACTGGGGTACGTCCTCACCGCTACAGCACCTGCTGTCCTTGGTCCCAAATCCAGCAATGCGGATAAGGAAATCCGCAAAACCTGGGATTTAGATTGCGCGAGAGCCAAGTGCATCGTGCTTGCCTCGATGAACAATGAACATCAGAGGAGGCACGAGGATATGTCCCTAGATGGCATATTTCTCCATACAAAGGAACTTTATGGAGAGCAATCTCGTATAGCAAGATACGAGACCTCTAAGAAACTGTTTCGAGCGAGGTTGGTTGTCGGGTCATCTGTAGGTGAACATGTCCTACAGATGATCGGCTATATTGAAGAGCTCGCGGACCTTGGGACGACTTTGGATAATGAGCTCTATACAGACCTTGTTCTCCAGTCCCTTCCTCTCACCTACGCCCAGTTTATCCTCAACTTCAATCTTCAAGGAAAAGAAGTTGAACTTGCGGAACTCCTGAACATGTTAAGGAGTGCAGAGGGCACCTTGCAGAAGGCAAGGGAAACACCCGCTATGTTTGTTGGCGGTTCATCTTCTTCCGGGTCTAAGGCTAGGGCCAAAGGAAGGAAGAAGAAGGCCGCACCCAGACCTAGAGGAGGTGTTAGTAAGGTGGGAAAGAAGGGAAAGAAAAAGTTTACAGCACCGGTAGTTGGCCTGGATGAGTGCTTCCATTGTCATAGGAAAGGGCACTGGAAGAAGGATTGCAAGGCGTGGAACGCCAAGAACCAGGAACCGAAGCAAGCTGTGGCTTCGACTTCAGGTGTGTTTGTAATTGAGAATTGTCTGTCAATCAACTCTGCTTCCTGGGTATTGGATACCGGATCAGGATCTCATATTTGCAATTCATTGCAGGCACTGAGAAACCGTAGAGTGCTGAAGGAAGGTGATATGATCCTCAGGGTTGCTAACGGAGCTAGCGTGTGAGCTGCGTCCGTCGGGGATTATCACCTAGGATTGACGAGTGGACACATTTTGGTTTTACATAACTGTTATTTTGTACCCAGCTTAACGTGTAATATCATATCAGTTTCCTTGTTATCAAATAAAGGTTATGATTTCACGTTTGTAAGAGATGTTGTCAACATCCACCTTAATCATGGTTTGATTGGGTCCGGTACTCTAAATAACGGCATATATGTGTTAAACCAACTCCAAATTTTCAATGTCCAGAACACACTAAAAAGAAAGTCTCCAGATTTAAATAAAGCTTTCTTATGGCATTGTAGACTGGGTCACATCAATGAGAGAAGGTTGACTAAGTTGCATAGAGAAGGATATTTGGACACGTTCGAATATCAAACCTATGACACTTGTCAATCCTGTCTCAAAGGAAAGATGACAAAGACTCCATTTACTGGACAAGGAGTAAGAGCGAGCGAGCTCTTAGGACTCATACACAGTGATGTATGTGGTCCAATGTCTACACATGCGAGAGGTGGTTATTCCTACTTCATTACTTTTACAGATGATTTCTCTAGGTATGGATATGTTTTCTTAATGAAGCATAAATCAGAGGCCTTTGAGAAATTCCTGGAATTCAAGAGTGAAGCGGAAAACCAAACAGGCAAAAGTATTAAGACACTGAGATCTGATCGAGGTGGAGAATACTTAAGTGCCGAGTTCCTAGGTTACCTAAAAGAGAAAGGAATTCTCTCTCAGCTTACTCCTCCATACACTCCACAGCACAACGGTGTATCGGAGAGACGGAATCGAACCCTATTGGATATGGTACGATCCATGATGAGTAATACTGAGTTACCGCGATCTTTCTGGGGATATGCGCTAGAATCAGCGGCATATATTTTGAACAGAGTTCCAACCAAAACTGTGCCTACCACACCATATCAGATGTGGAGTGGGAAGAAACCCTATCTTCAGTATGTAAGGATTTGGGGATGTCCAGCTTTTGTAAAAAAGCAGCATGTGGACAAGCTCGAGGCACGATCAGTACTGTGTAAGCTTGTAGGATATCCAAAGAACTCCAAGGGATATTGCTTCTATTACGCAGAGGAACAAAAGGTTTTTGTTTCTCGTAATGCCCATTTTTTAGAACAACAAGTTTTAGAAAAGGATACAAATGGGAGCGAAATAGAACTGGAAGAAATTCCAGAACCACAAGCTGCTACTGAAAGTTTGGTAGAACCAGAGGTTCAAGAAGAACAGAGCATTCCCGCACCCCTCCGCAGGAGTAGTAGGCCGTCTCATCCGCATGAGAGATACTACGGTTTTCTCATAGACGGGGATAGAGAGGATTGCATCATAGATGATGATGAACCTACTGACTTCCAGCAGGCCATCCAGAGCGGCGACTCGGTAAGATGGTTAGATGCAATGCGGACCGAAATGGAGTCCATGTACACCAACAAAGTATGGACTTTGGACTTTGCTCCAGATGGGGTAAAACCCATAGGATGCAAATGGATCTTCAAGAAAAAGATTGGTGTAGATGGACAGGTGGAAACCTATAAGGCTAGACTTGTTGCAAAGGGTTTTCGTCAAAGACCTGGTTTGGACTATGACGAAACTTTTTCTCCAGTGGCTATGCTCAAATCCATTCGGGTCCTTCTTGCTATTGCTGCCTTCCATGATTATGAAATCTGGCAGATGGACGTAAAGACGGCTTTTCTGAATGGAAATTTAGAAGAGAGCGTCTATATGGATCAGCCAGAGGGTTTCAATCAGAGTGGGAGCAGCGGGAAAGTATGCAAGCTGCTTAAGTCCATTTATGGACTAAAGCAGGCATCGCGGAGTTGGAACATCTGTTTTGATGAGACAGTCAAAGAATATGACTTTATCAAAAATCCAGATGAACCGTGCATATATAGTAAAGTTGTGGCCAGAAGTGTCGTATTCCTCGTCTTGTACGTGGATGACATTCTATTGATAGGAAATGACATTCCTATGCTACAATCTGTCAAAGGATTCTTGTCACACAGGTTCTCCATGAAAGACCTGGGTGATGCCTCTTACATTCTGGGGATCCGGATCTATCGTGATAGATCCAAGAGGATGTTGGGACTTTCGCAGTCCAGGTATATCGACACTGTACTGAAAAGATTCAGTATGGAAGATTCTAAGCGCGGTAATCTACCGGCTTGTCACGGAATCACCCTCTCCAAAGAGATGTCTCCCAAGACTGATTTGGAAAGGGAACGCATGTCTATTATACCCTACGCTTCTGCGGTAGGCTCTATAATGTATGCGATGTTGTGTACCAGACCAGATGTAGCTTACGCACTAAGCGTGGTAAGCCGGTATCAGTCAGACCCAGGGGAGAAACACTGGATAGCAGTAAAGAACATTCTCAATTACCTGAGGAGGACTAAGGAGATGTTCTTGGTTTACGGCGGAAAAGACCTCACGCTGGAGGCATTTGCTGATTCCGGCTTCCAGAGTGATAAGGACGATTCCAAGTCCATGTCGGGTTATGTCTTTACCCTCAATGGAGGGGCGGTGTGCTGGAAGAGCTCCAAGCAGGACACCGTTGCTGACTCGACGATGGAAGCGGAGTATATAGCTGCTTGCGATGCCGCAAAAGAAGCAGTCTGGATGAAGATGTTCCTAACAGAACTTCAGGTGGTTCCTACCATAGTTGATCCAATACCTCTGTATTGCGACAACAACGGAGCTATAGCTTTAGCGAAGGAACCAAGGTCCCATCAGAAGTCCAGACACATCTTGAGGCGGTATCACCTGATCAGGGAGATCATTGATCGTCAGGAGATCGAGGTTCGGAGAGTTGCTTCAGAAGAGAACATTGCTGATCCATTCACGAAGGCCCTTCCTCAGATTCAGTTCGAGAGGCTGCTCGAGATCATTGGTCTACGATATGCCAGTACATGGCCCTAGTGCAAGTGGGAGATTGTTAGTATTTATGCCCTAGAAGGCCATTACTGTATCATACTAGCTTGTATATTACTTAATGGAAGCTTGGGATATTCACGTGTATATAACAGTCTTGCTAAACATGGTAGTATGCTACTTGGTTTTTCTATCTTAATATGTGAGTGTACGTATTGATAGAGCTCTTAGGATCTTGCTTGTCTACCAGCGTTGTGATGGCAGTCACACTAGTGGGGGCTGGGTAGTCTACAAGCACATCCTTATTCAGGTCCCTGGTCGTTGGATTATCGAGACAGAGCATCGATACTCCGGAGTAGACTGGTGTGTACGCTTCTCATCCCAGTTGGGGAGATGGTCTGTCCCACAGCCGTCAGTACGTCGTACTGGAGATAGTATACAGGTGCTCGTTAGGTTACGGGTACACCGGACAGGACTCACAGGGAACTGTTGGTTGGTTTGATACCAGTCGTCAGTGAACAGTTCCCAGGTGACATGAGTACAGCGTAGTCCGCAGACTTGACACTGCTACTTCGCCTCGAGTGTGTCCCACTGTTCTTAGATTGCTACCCTACCACGGCTCAAAGGAGTCGTGCAAACAGGTAGCAGTTGGGTGCAGTCCCGAGCACTTGGAGGCAGTGGCGGTTAGACAGGATTCGTCCCTCCCGGTATTGGGAGTAGATATCGTGCTGTGTCAGAGAGCCATTACGCAAAGTCCCTGGCCAGGGCAAGCGAGATTTGCTGGTAGGTTCCAGTAGTTTCTCAGGGTGTAATGGGCTTCACTCCGACACGACTTATACCGCTATTAGGGGACTGACGCTTGCCGCCCCCCTAGGCCCGATATGCGATAGTCTTGGACGAACGGACCGGACTGTATGGAGATTGTCACATCAGACTCAGTAGGAGTTCGGATGGGTTTACTCATCGGCCTTCTTATCGACAACTACCTGGGGACCGTTACGTACAGCTAGTGCCGCTTGCGGTCTGTGGTTAAACCCACTGCCAGCGTAGTAGTCGAGTCTCTAGAGTCCCACACAGAGAGTTTCCTACTCCAGGCGAAACGATATAGAGGTTGCATGGTTTTGCGACAAAGGGTTCGGACGCATACGTGCGTTTACGCGCGTACGACTTTCGGACAGTTTTTACCAGTCGGCTTTGGTTTAAGCCAGTTACTGGTATCCGGTTATTGGATTTTTACAGTCTAAAGTTTTTCCGTATTTTTGCGGATTGGAGGGGCGTTCTCGTAATTGTACGAGAAGCTTCTAGAAGATGTGACTAAGGAGGTTTCTTTTGGATAAGAAAGTGAGTCATGGTGGTGATTCATTCATTTCATTAATGCACATTTATTGCTTAATGACTCATGCTAATGAATCACCACTAGATATTTTATGAAGCATGCTTATTCATTTCTTTTATTCATTATTCTAA
This sequence comes from Agapanthus africanus, assembly GCA_030015575.1. Taxonomy (NCBI): domain Eukaryota; kingdom Viridiplantae; phylum Streptophyta; class Magnoliopsida; order Asparagales; family Amaryllidaceae; genus Agapanthus; species Agapanthus africanus. The sequence continues at coordinate 295,629,489 of JASDDO010000022.1, read as the reverse complement.
AATAAGAATGCTTCATAATATTATGATACACTCTCTCTCTTCTCTCATTATCTTATCTCATATTCTCTCTCCTCAAGCTCTCATCTTCAAGTGACTAATCCTTAATCCTCATGTGTTGAGATAAAAGGTTTAGTTAGACTTAAGCATCCATAACCATCACTCTATCTCATCCTTTCATCTTTGATTAGCAATCAAAGTTGATTAGTTACCTCAAGTGAGAGGTGTAGCTTGGTGTTTTGCTCTCGGGTGGATCGTCTACTACCTAGAGAAGGTCGAGGAGAACAAAGGAGGACACAAAGACGAAGGACTAGTTTCGATCGGTATAATCCCTTAACACTATAGTTTAGTATAGCTATGTGTTTGGTTATTATTTGTTTAGCTTCGATTTAAGCGGTTAGTCGATGTTCGTTCCTTAAACTTGATCGTTTTTGTAAAATCCGCCTCCCCACAAGTACTGGGGTGTACTACATCGACTTACACCTTCTTCTTCCTTCCTTTGGCCCTAGCCTTGGACCCGGAAGAAGATGCACCGCCAACAAACATAGCGGGTGTTTCCCTTGATGTCTTCAAGGTGCCCTCTGCACTCCTTAACATGTTCAAGAGTTCCGGAAGTTCAACTTCTTTTCTTTGAAGGTTGAAGTTCAGGATAAACTGGGCGTTGGTGTGAGGAAGGGACTGGAGAATAAGGTCTGTATAGAGCTCATTATCCAAAGTCGTCCCAAGGTCCGCGAGCTCTTCAATATAGCCGATCATCTGTAGGACATGTTCACCTACCGATGACCCGGCAGCCAACCTCGCTCGAAACAAGTTCATTGAGGTCTCGTATCTTGCTATACGAGATTGCTCTCCATAAAGTTCCTTTGTATGGAGAAATATGCCATCAAGGTCCATATCCTCGTGCCTCCTCTGATGTTCATTGTTCATCGAGGCAAGCACGATGCACTTGGCTCTCGCGCAATCTAAATCCCAGGTTTTGCGGATTTCCTTATCCGCATTGCTGGATTTGGGACCAGGGACTTCAGGTGCCGTAGCTGTGAGGACGTACCCCAGTTTGTCATAGGTCAAAGACATTTTGACATTCCGCAGCCAATCTTTATAGTTTGGCCCCGTCAGTATATTTTTCTCTAAAAGTAACTTAAGTTCAGTCATTTTCAGGGTCGCTGCAATTAGGAGAGAGAGAAGAAAACTCTTTAGCATGATGCTCTTGCAAGTTTAGAGTGGTTTTTAGTTTATCTAAACTGGATGGCTCCCACTGTTTCTCGAATCCTTCCTCAAACCATAAAAGAAGAATTAGCCAAGACTATTCTCACCGTACAATACTTGCTTAACCGTTCAGCCAGGCCGGTGTCGATACTTCGAGGGAGGTTTTCCAACGCTTTCGCGAAGTTCCTTAATTAAATAACCTCTTTTCTCTGGGGGCGTAACCCCGCTGACACTTTTCTGGACACCTACTAGGTTTATAGCATTGATCGTTAAGTGACGAATATCCTGATAAGTATCATATACTCACAGTAGGATCGGGATCCAAATATCATCGTCTGATAATGTTGTAGGAATGCTACCAACATTCATCAAACTCAAAATGGTATGCACTTGGTTCTTTGCAAATTTTAGTTTCTTTAGAAATTCCCGATATAAGTTTTTACCCCATGCTCTTATGACCTTGGCGTTGGTCAAAATGTCATAAGTCACATGTCAAGTTCTACCCATCATTATCTTGTTAATTTGAACCCATCCGTATATATCCCTGACGTTGGCCAAATGATAATACGACTGTCCCAAACCAACTCATCTATCTATGCAACAAATGAAATACCCAGCAGCTACCAAACATTATGCCATGACGTTGGCCAAAAGTGCATAGCTTGAATACTACTGAATACCAAAATGAAATGACGGAGGGCTACGACTGGTTTTGGCGAAACCGTGAACGTAGTGAACTTGATATAACTGAAGGAACCTGATAGCTTTTAAAAGGAGTGGTTAAATCTCCGCATTTAAAAATATCTGTTTTAAAAATAACCGAGTGGTTTCTTTTAAATTGTTCCAACGATTTAAACTTTGGTTTGTTTTACTTTGCATTATAGATAATGCGTCCCATCATTAACCTATCATTGCAGAAAACAACGAAAATACAACGTCCTCTTATGCCATCCGCATTCGCCACGGGGTCCCGTCATCACCCGTTAGGTTACTTAACTAACGACAGAGCGGGGGCTGGGCTAGCGCGGGTGTAAAACATAAGTGGCGTCTAAATAGCTATCATAAATATAGATATTTTACATTCGTCTGACGCAATGATATTCATTCCAGAACACAGATAAAAAATATTGGATTTGCAAGCAATCTGTATTTCTTTTGAGCCTGCAAGAAAAGACAGATTACACAGTTGTGATGAATAGCCGTTACCCCACCCTCGACCCCTACGGGTACGGCAAACTACCCGCCCGGCAGTTTGTGTACCCCACCTTGGGTCAGTCCTAGGAGCAAAAACAGTAAAATGAAATAATACAACGGTGGCTACGACCGCAACCTGGAAGTGCCCCGCGAAAATAATATTACAACAAATTACATTTACAACAAATGAATTAAACAATAACCCATTGCTAACCCCGGCTATACACCACAACAGTCCAATACAGTTTATATGCACAAACAGATATAACCATTTCAGAAATGTGCAACCCCCTGCCAACCGACATACTAGCAGTTAGGGGAGGTTTACGAACACATTAAACAATCACAAATATAATCCAATACGCAAATACTGTACAATTTCGATCGATTAAACAACATCAATATTGCTCCAAAATCTGCTCTGTTAAACAGTAACCTGAGCAATTATTAAACATTCCAGAAAACCCCAAACATCACAGGGGACCCACACAAGAAAGATGAGTCCATGACTCGGCCAAAGCGCCGCGGAAGGGCGGCGGATCCCACCGATCCGCCGCGCTTCCGCGGCCGAGTTGCCGATTCATGGGCTCGAATTTCTTGGATGTTCTCCTGGACTCCTTTCTAGCTTTCTGAACACACCTGAAAAATTTTCTGACATCGTTTTAAATTCGACAGAAACTAGCATTTTTTAGGGTTTTCCGGTTTCGTTTTTCCGTTCGAAATTCGTACAAGTTTGCGATTAAGTTATTTAGTGTTTAGCGAGGCTCTGATACCACTGTAAGTCGATGTAGTACACCCCAGTACTTATGGGGAGGCGGAATTTTCAAAAACAATCAAGTTTAAAGAACGAACATCGACTAACCGCTTGAATCGAAGCTAAACTATAAATAACCGTATTCAAAGAGTTTCATTTCACTTGTGATTAGGGATTATACCTAATGAAACCGGTCCTTCGTCTTTGTGTCCTCCTTTGTTCTCCTCGACCTTCTCTAGGTAGTAGACGATCCACCCGAGAGCAAAACACCAAGCTAAACCTCTAACTTGAGGTAACTAACCTTCTTGGATTGCTAATCAAAGAAGTTAGAATGAGATAGAGTGATGGTTATGGATTGTTTAGTCTAACTAATCCTTTGATCTCAACTCATGAGGTGTAAGGATTAGGGTTTGAAGATGAGAGCTTGAGGAGAGAGAATGTGAGATAAGATAATGAGAGAAGAGAGAGAGTGTATCATAATATATTATGAAGCATTCTTATTAAAGAATAATGAATAAATGAAATGAATAAGCATGCTTCATAAAATATCTAGTGGTGATTCATTAGCATGAGTCATTAAGCAATAAATGTGCATTAATGAAATGAATGAATCACCACCATGACTCACAACCTCATCCAAAGTAACCTCCTTAGTCACATCTTCTAGAAGCTTCTCGTACAATTACGAGAACGCCCCTCCGATCCGCAAAAATACGGAAAAACTTTAGACTGTAAAAATCCAATAACCGGATACCAGTAACTGGCTTAAATCAAAGCCGACTGGTAAAAACTGTCCGAAAGTCGTACGCGCGTAAACGCACGTATGCGTCCGAACCCTTTGTCGCAAAACCATGCAACCTCTATATCGTTTCGCCTGGAGTAGGAAACTCTCTGTGTGGGACTCTAGAGACTCGACTACTACGCTGGCAGTGGGTTTAACCACAGACCGCAAGCGGCACTAGCTGTACGTAACGGTCCCCAGGTAGTTGTCGATAAGAAGGCCGATGAGAAAACCCATCCGAACTCCTACTGAGTCTGATGTGACAATCTCCATACAGTCCGGTCCGTTCGTCCAAGACTATCGCATATCGGGCCTAGGGGGGCGGCAAGCGTCAGTCCCCTAATAGCGGTATAAGTCGTGTCGGAGGGAAGCCCATTACACCCTGAGAAACTACTGGAACCTACCAGCAAATCTCGCTTGCCCTGGCCAGGGACTTTGCGTAATGGCTCTCTGACACAGCACGATATCTACTCCCAATACCGGGAGGGACGAATCCTGTCTAACCTCCACTGCCTCCAAGTGCTCGGGACTGCACCCAACTGCTACCTGTTTGCACGACTCCTTTGAGCCGTGGTAGGGTAGCAATCTAAGAACAGTGGGACACACTTGAGGCGAAGTAGCAGTGTCAAGTCTGCGGACTACGCTGTACTCATGTCACCTGGGAACTGTTTACTTACGACTGGTATCAAACCAACCAACAGTTCCCTGTGAGTCCTGTCCGGTGTACCCGTAACCTAACGAGCACCTGTATACTATCTCCAGTACGACGTACTGACGGCTGTGGGACAGACCATCTCCCCAACTGGGATGAGAAGCGTACACACCAGTCTACTCCGGAGTATCGATGCTCTGTCTCGATAATCCAACGACCAGGGACCTGAATAAGGATGTGCTTGTAGACTACCCAGCCCCCACTAGTGTGACTGCCATCACAACGCTGGTAGACAAGCAAGATCCTAAGAGCTCTATCAATACGTACACTCACATATTAAGATAGAATAACCAAGTAGCATACTACCATGTTTAGCAAGACTGTTATATACATGTGAATATCCCAAGCTTCCATTAAGTAATATACAAGCTAGTATGATACAGTAATGGCTTTCTAGGGCATAAACACTAACAGTCGAGACCGGGTCTCCTAACCCTTGAATTGGCAGTGTTGCTTGCCGCTCTCGTAGGGGTCTAGAGATATGGGTTTGGCTATTCATCGCGAACGTGGAATCCGTGTTTTATACAGGCTCGTATTAAAACACGGACGTCCTAGTATATCCAATATTTCATATATGTTCTTCTGCTGCAATGTTCTGTGATGAGATCATATCATATTACTGCCTGAGACGAATGTTTATATTATATATATGAGATATATATTATATATTGTTGATTTCGTTTCATATCTGATGCTTGTGAAGCATAATTAAAATGGGACTTCATTAATAAGATTAATGAAATAAAAGAAACCTAAAGATGCTGTAGAAACTTATTTAAAAACTGGTAGCTCTAGTTCTTGCTTTGCATAGCGGCGTTCCTTGTAGAACATCCAGCACCTTATTCGATAAGGAAAGATCCGAGATCCCTTCACCGGGAGTGACCTCTTTAGCGAAACTAGCAGATGCTACAAACTCGGTTTGTCTTTTGATTTCTTCTATAGTTTTTTCTTTGCATAGTGATATTTGTGAAATATCTTGCACCTTATTCGTTGAGGAAAGATCCGACGATCCCTTCACCGGGAGTGACCTCTTTAGCAAAACTAGAAAAGGTCTCAAAAACACTCCATTTAAAATCACTCGATTCTTCAACGATATCAAGTTCATTACGCAAAGGGTTTTCTTAAAAAGCTGTCATAGCCCTCCGTCATTTCAGATAAGTACTACTTAGTATTCGTGCTGTGGTAGTTTGGCCTCCGTTAAGGCGTAGTGTACGGTAGCTAAGTAGTGCTTATCTGCTAGCATACGATGCGATTGGATTAGGGTATTCGTATGGCGTAGTTTGGCCTCCGTCAAGGGTTGTGCGGGTGGGTTTAATTCAATCAGGAAATGACGGGTTGAACTTGACTAGTGCACTATGGGTAGTTTGGCCTCCGTCAAGGTCATAGGATGCTAGGGGTAAAATATTATTGGGAATTTCAAGTGTTGAAATTTGCAATGAGATAGTTGGATCCCGATACCCGCTGCGAGTAAGAGTTACTCCTGGGAGAGTTTTACACATTACAATTAGCCGATCAAGTAGGTGTCTAGAAAGGTGTCAACGGGGTTACGCCCATGGGAAAACGAGGTTTATTTTAATTAGGTCCGTGCGAAAGCGCGGGGAACCTCCCTCAAAGTACTTGCACTGGCCTGGCTGAAAGATTGGCGAACTTGTAGGGTGTAATTAATCCCGGCTAGTCTTTCCTTTTAGGGTTTGAAGGAAGATTTGACTAAAACAGTGGGAGACATCCTGATTAGATAAATTGATAACCAATCTAATCTTGTAAAAGCGCACGCTGAGTGTTTTCTTCTATCTCTCTCCATGTAGCGACCATGTCACGCCTTAATCAAGATAATAATACGGATGTATTGACCGAACCTGCTTGTTATGCTGCGCTAGAGAACGTTGGTCCCGCTCCAACTTATAATTGTTATAAGACAGAGTAGGAAATAGGGGATTACCAGAATTCCCGTGCTGCCCAAACAGTGCATGCTAATGCATCATCTTCGGGTGTGTTCATTACCGAGAACTGTTTCTCAGTATTCTTTACGTCCTGGGTATGAGATACCAGATCAGGATCCTGCAAATGTAATCCGTTACATGGGCTACAGAAAGGTAGAGGACTGAGAACGGGTCATAAGTTTCAAGAGTTGGAAATGGTGCAATTGTTGCACGCCAAGTGAGTTGGCAGTTATCACCCCATATTATCAAAATACATCGATTCTGAACGAATGTTATTAGATACCGAACCTGAGATACAATATCATATCAGTCTCTTTATTTAGTAAAGAAGGATATAATTTTGTATTGTTGGATAATGTTTTGAACATTTCCTATATCAAGAGTTGATCGGATCAGGCACGTTATCTAAAAGCATAGACGTTCTAAATAAAACTACAGTTCTTAACGTACAGAACACACACAAGAGGAAGAGTTCAGAAATGAACGAATCCTTCTTGAGGCATTGTTGACTAGGTCATATCAATGCGACCCGACTAGCTGAAGTTACATATAGATACATATTTAAATTAGTTTGAATTTACATCTTGTGAAACTTGACGGTCATGTCACAGAGATAGGATGACCACAGCTCCGTTTATTGGAAACAGAGAAAGAGTTAGTGAACTCTTGGGATTGATACATGCTGATGTATGAAGGTCTCCTGTCTACACATTCCAGGACCGGTTCTTTGTACTTCATTACATTCACTGATTATCTCTCAAGATCCGGACATATGTTCCTGTTGAAACACAAGTCTGGAACTTTTGAGAAATTCAATGAATATAAGTTAGAAGTAGAGAACCAAAAACGGGTATAAGTATTATGTCCTATGATGAGATCAAGGAGAAGAATACTTGAGCACGGAATTTCTGGACTATTCTAAAGGAGAATGAGATTCTCTCTCAGCATAACTCCTCCGTATACACCACAACACGTCGGTGTATCGGGGCTGTAACACCTTAGAATGTGTTTTGTAACTAATTATATTTTAATGTGTAGTTTTAAATAAAAAGTTTACCAAACTAAGTTTTAAATATTTTATCCTATTTATTGTGTATTTTATTAGAATTTTGTTAGGCACACACACACTTGTGCATGACAACTAGGGTTTAGAGATGGGGTTAGACCATGTTTAGCAAGCATGATAGATTAATCCTTTCTCTTTAAGTTAATAATTATTGTTTAAGTGATTTGGGTTTAATAGTGTCATGGTTGTTTTTTTTTAAAAAATGAATTTAAAATGGAATGTTTGTTTGGTTGACTTTGTGTGAGAGAGGGGGGCATGGGAAGCATGGGTGAGCCATGCCTCATTATGAGGGAAGAGAGAGAGAGGGGGGGTTCTTGGATTGTTCTCTCATTCTCCTCTCAATTCCTCTTACTCTCATTCCCCCTCTCAAGCACTCACACACACACAACCTGAAGCATCATCATCATCAGCACTAGCAGAAGCAGCAGCAGTAGCAGAAGCAGCAGGAGATACAGCAAGCAACAGCAGCAGCAGGAGGAGCTCAGCACTAGCAGAAGCTCTCACCTCCTCCATACACCTCCTCACCAGCTTTCTAGGGTCCCATAGGGTATACTTCCTGAACCCAATCCCTAGTTTGATTAGTTGTGTAATTGTTAGTGTCGGGTTGTGTTAAATTGCTAGTTTAGTGCTAGTTTGGTGTTTTGTGTGGAATTTTGGTTGGAATGTGTTGGAATTGGTTAACCTAGCTCCTTGTAGTGTTGTTAGGTCACCTCAACTGAGATTCAACCCAAGTTTCAGAAAAATACCATAGGTTTTCCTTATTGTGCAAAATTGGTGTTTTAAAGTGATAATTGTGACATCTGGAATCTGCTATGGACCCGGGCCCTATAGAACAAAATTGAGGAAACTGGAGCATGTACACTAGGTATAGATAACACCAACAGAATACGAGACCCCCATTCTCTACAGTGGCCGCCGATTTCATCATTCTGGCCGCAAATTGCGGCCAGGAAGGGGAGTGGGGTGCTGGGGTTTTGGGTTTGGCAGTCTGCTGTGTAGTGTAGTGTTTTGGCATGTCTAGTTTTGTAAGTTTTGGCCTGTAGGAAAATCTGGGACTATATGTCGTTTTTGTGTTCGTGGTGTTTGCGCGATACGCGCTATACGTGAGTGGGTTCTGTGATCCAGCGTATCGCGGCGTGTCGCGATGGTTTTAGACGCGTATACACACGATTCAGCGTATCATGCACACGCGCGTTTAGTTCGCGACGCGAGTTTCTCGTTTCGATTCGATATCGCGTTTCGCGGAATATTTTGGCTTATATGTGATTTTTATGTCGTATTTGCAGGTTTGCAGGCAGGAGCTACGGACACTACTACAGGGGGAGCAGATGGTAGGATTCACCTAGCGTGGAGTATAGGTGAGTAGATTTAACATCTACAGGGGAATCGCCCGCATGGCGTTATGCGTCTGGGCTAGGATTCAAATTCCTGTCGCACATTCTACGTCATTGTAGAATTGCGCCTTTACTGTTTTTCCTTAGATATTGTTATACTGTGACTAGCAGTCGTAGGACACTGCACACATTATTGACGGTTGATGTTGCACGAGCACGGATTGTATGCTACACACACACCGTCAATAAATGCCATGTCACACACTACCCCTTATAGCTACTGTTGCTTACCATACATGACATCTAGCTACTGGTATACCTATAGTGTATCATACCTTTAGTGATAGGTATATTTTCACCTTGCGATACAGCTACAGGTATACCTCCTTCATATTTTACTTATACCGGGGGATATCTTATTCATATTCTTCTTATACCCAGGGGGTATACGACACCAGTTCCTATAGGTAGATACCTGTGCATTGCTACACCTGTATGTTACACACATATTCAGTTTCAGATACCTATTTACTTTTACTGATGTCACTTAGCTGTATCATCTTGATTTCGCATACATCTGGTTCAGCTATATACTTTTGTTTACCTGCTCGCATTCAGATATATCACATATATTCATTCCTAGATTTGAGCATTGTTTATTTGGACTTTATATGATGTTTTCGGGATTTGGGAACCGCGGGAGTTCATGAAATTATGCATACATGGAACAACCCGGTTTCCTTGATATGATATTTGAGCGTCCCCCATGAGTTTTATCGGTGCTGATTATATACTCCATACGAGGTGTGGTTGCCGTATGAGAGTACATGGTGGGGCCCGGTATGGTTCCCCTCGGCAAGAAGATCGATGGGTTTGCCGATTGAGCCTGGAGGCGGGCGAGTACCTACCGGTGATTGGTTGGACCTGGCAGTTGTCCGGAGGCTACTGGCCAGAGTCGAGAGATGGATGCGGGAGGATCTGTACTGTCGGGGCCGAGGGCCGATACCGCAGACGGACCCCGTGGGCCGATCCGGACTGACGGAGCCCGATATACGAGGATTTCTGTGTCGATGCTTGGCACACTGTTTTCATGACATTTCTTTAACCCTTTTTTTGTATATATATAACAGGGGATTAGCCGTTGTTATATATACCCTTACACCAATATTAGTGGAATGGGACGCTAATATATGTGTATTGCCACCATCATACTCATTTCTGTATATATTTACCTTTAGGATGTTAGAAACTTACTTGGGATTCGACTTGGGATATAGGTGATTCTTTGAGATTGGATATTGGATATGAATGAGATTGATGAATTGTACATTCGAGATATAGGAGAGCTATTCGATATTGTACATTGAGGTGATGTGAGACTTTTATATTGTGAAAGCCCAATGTGGGGGCTGATTTGGGGATTTGGGATTTGAGTGTCTTGATGGATTGTGATCCTGCCACGATGCCAGGTTGCCGTGGAAATGACATATTCCACCCTATACCTCACCCTTACTTATTTTTATGCACAGATTCATATAGTGGCAGTACCTGTTAGTGTACCCTTATGATAGTTGCATATCTATATTCTCATATCCTTTTGCATGGTTATTGCATACTTTTGTCATGTTACTTTTGCTTCACATATTGATTGTACCTGCTAGTGTACTCTCCTTATTTCAGCATTGCATGACATATTACTACTGTAATCGCATATCTTAGATTCATGCTGTACGTGCATTCCTGCGATTACCTGCATATGTTTTATACTATTCACGAGTTGGCAACTCACCCCCGTTGTGCCACAGGTGTTTCAGGTTGTTCCCCAGAGTAGTCGAGGTAGGCTATTCCTCTATCCAGCTACCATCTTTTGCTACAGATACCGCATCCGCTCACAGTACCATTTTGCTTAGGTGGGTTAGATGGTTATCTGTATTTCATATTGTATATTCGTTGTATTTGTACTCTCCATCTACTATTGTATTTGTGGACATAGAGACTTGGTTAGGACGTTATGTGTATTATTGTGGATTTGATGTCTTTTATATACAGCTTTTTTTTTCTCTACTGTCATTATTTTTGTGTTGCTTTCATCTTGACTTGTCTTTACAAAAAGGGGGTGTTGCTAAATTTTTAAAGAAAGAAAGGAAGACTTTTAAAGAATTTGGGTTGCGATTTCAATTGTTTCAAAACTTATATTATTTTTTCCGTATTTTTTTCATGGTTTAGATTTCTGGGTTTGGCTTTCTTTTACTACGTTGCGTCTTTAGACGTTGCGTAGTATTAGGGCCGTCACGGGCCAATTTTGGGCCGTGACAGGGGCGGAGCAATCACACCCTATTAGATATGGTGCGCTCTATGATGAGTACTACTGTGTTTCCTATTTCCTTTTGGGAGTTATGCACTTGAGAAGCTGCATACCTATTGAATAGGGTTCAAATCAAATCAGTTGCTTACCACTTCATATGTGATATGGAATGGGAAGAGCCCATATCTTAAGTATGTTAAGATTTGGGGTTTTCCAGCCTATGTCTGAAAGCATAATCCGGACAAGCTCGAGGCAAAGTCAGTTCTGTAGAAGTTTGTTGGATATCCCAAGCATTTGCAAGGGAATATCTTCTACCTAACCGAGAAACAAATGATGTTTTGTTTCTCAGCATGCCACCTTTATGAAAGGTAATTTCTTGTGAAGAAATTAGTGGTCATGGGGTAGAACTGGAAGGAGTTCCAGCTATACAAACTGCAACTGATGATTTGGTAGAACCAAAGGATTCAATAGTTTTCAATGAACCTCAGCCTCTCCGCCGATCTAGTATGGTTCCTCACCCACCTGATAGATACTTCGGTTTCTCTATGACAGTGGGAGCGAGAATTGCATCATGAGATGATGACCCAACTTATTTCGAGCTGGCCGAGTGGGACGCTGTAAGAATGGCTGGATGCTTAGCGATCTGAGATGGAATCCTTATATACTAACAAAGTATGGACTTTGGTTGCTTTATCTGAAGGGTTAAATCCCCATCAGGAGCAAGTATATCTTGAGAAGATTACTTAGTGTACATGGAAAGGTTAAGACTTTCAAAGCTATGCTTAAGTCCATCCAGATCCTACTTACCACGGCTACATACCATGACTACGATATCTGGCGGTCGGGTGTCATGGCTGCTTTTCTAAATGTTGATTTGGAAGAGAGCGTCTATAAGTACATAGCCAGAGTGCTTCGTAGATAGTGGGAGCAGCGGGAACGTATGCAAGATGTTTTATGTGATAAAGCAGGCATCGCGGAGTTGGAACGTCTGTTTTGATGTGGTAGTCAAAGAGTTTGACTTCATCAAAATGGTAGTTGAACCTTTTATATATAGAAAAAAGTAGTAGGGAGTATGGTGGTGATCCTCGTAGAGTACGTGGATGACATACTCTTGATAGGGAAGGAGTTTCCTATTCTACGCTCGGTCAATCTTCGCTTATCACAAGGATTCTCCATATAGGATCAAGGTGATACCTCCTAAATCCTGGGTTTTGGATCTATGAGATAGATCTAATTGGATGTTAGGATTCTCACTAGTTGTAGTGAGATGGTATCAATCGATCCTGGGGAGAATCACAGGAAAGGTTCCAGGGGTGATAAGGACGACTGAATGTCAGTCGCAGGCATTGTCTTTACCCTCAGTGGAGGGACGGTATGTTAGAAGAGTTCTAAGCTAGATACCGTGACTTACTAGACGATTAAATGGCAAGATACGTTGTTACCAAGGATGCTACCAAAGAGGCAGTCTGGATATATAAAAGTTCATGAGATGAACTACGTTCCTACCATTGTATGACAATGGAGTTGTGGCTTATGCCTAGGAACCCCCGTCCCATCTGTAATCCAGATATAATTCTTAGGCAATATCACCTGATCATGGAGATGGTTGATCTCCAGGGAGATCGAGGTTAGGAGAGTAGACACAGAGGACAACAACGCGGATCCACTCACAAAGGCCTTTTTTTCCTAGTAGAGACTTTTATGGGATGGTTGAGTATGAGATACTTCAACCACAACTAATTGTTGGGTATGTGATACCACAACAGATGGCCCTAGTGCAAGTGGAAGATTGTTAGTTATATGTATGCCCTAGAGGCCATTACTGTATGTACGATGTATATTGTAGTGGATGCTTGGATATATATAGGGATGACTTTCTTGCTCGACATGATAGTATGCTATCTGGTTGCTCTTTATCTTAACATGTACTCTGATTGTCTCTATGTTACATGTTGATAAAACCCTTAGGATATGTACTAGACTACTGGGACTATGATGAGATCATACTAGTGGGGCCACGGTAGTCGACGAGTACATCCTATAACTGTTCCTAGTCGAGAGTGTATCGAGACAGGGCATCGATACACCAGAGTAGACTAGCGTATACGCATCTTGACCCATATGATGGGCGATGGATGATCCCATATCCATCGGTGTTTGACATCAAGGATGGTGTACGGGTGCTCAGTAGAGACTGGGTATACTGGACGGACTCGCCGAGAACTCCCAGATGGTATTATACACCATGTTAGATGGCAGTTCTCTGGAGACACTGGTACAGGTTAGTCTGTAGACCCGAGATCGTCATAGAGTCTTGTGTGATTCCCACTGTGCTTTGATTTCCATCATACCACGTCCAAGAGGGCATGCAAAAAGGTGGCTTTTGGGTACAGTCCCGAATCACATGGAGGCAATGAGCGATAGGAGGGGATTCGTCTCTCCCGGTATAGGGAGTTGATGTTGCTCTGTGTTCGATTAGCTATAACTCGAAATTCCTGGCCAGGGTTGTTGAGATTTACTGGTAAGTGTTATCAGTAGTTTCTCGAACTGTTATAGATCTCATATCGACATGACTTATCAAGCTACTGGGGTCTGACGTTTACCACCCCTAGACGAGATATGCGACATATCAGACGGAAAGACATGACTGTACGGGAGTGTTACTGGTTGGATTCACGGGAGAAAGTACAGGCTTGCTTGTTGATCTTCTGATCACTCAATACCTAGGTGGCTGTTACGTTTAGCTGACCGCTTGCAGCTTGTGGGTGTTTGATATTATCATCATCTACTGCCGGCGTATTGACGATTCTTTAGAGTCCTACACAGAGGTTTCTTGGCTCAGGCAAAACGGAGTAGGAGCACATATATGATATGTGCGGGACCGAGAAGAATACGTGTATGTGATACCGTATTATATTCTCGCGATATGAGATATCGGCCGGGTATCTATGATATAGCCGGGTCATCGGATCAAGTGTTCATTCGATGAACTGATAGAAATTATATTAGTCGGTTATTTGTGAAATAGCCGGATTATCGGATAAAGTGTTGATTTGATAATTTAATGTATAATTATATATTTGATATATTAAATTACATTAACTGATATAAGCTCACTAAAAGATTCTTTTTCTCACTCGGGTAATACATTGATATATATGCGATATATGTTAATTGTATTATTTTCTTTTGCTACAAATATATATTATATATGTGATATATAATATTGTAACATGTTATTATTACTAATGCAACATGTTTAGTGGAGATTAAATGAGGTTAGGGTTTGATTTGGGTTAAACTTTTCTAGAAGCTTCTAGAAGCTTTTATTTTGGTTCTTGCAAAGATATTTAGTTTAGATATTTTGCAAGATATTTACTTAACCCAACCCACACCCTTTACTATGGTTAGATATCTACAATGGTTAAGTCTTTCTTGACTTAATCATAGTTGCATTTGTAATGATATTAAGAATTCATTATTCATCACAAAGTAATTCATCTTCTTCTTCCTCCTTGCAAACCTTTCTAGCTTTTTGCTTAGTGATGAAAATGAGTGAGATTAAGAAAATAAATGAGAGCTAAAATCCTACTTCATCATCTTTATCTATCCTAGCCATTTAGATTAGGGTGTTCACTTCATTTGTGAATGAGATCTTGTGTTAAAGAAACTTCAAGGTAGATCATCTTTGTTATCGAAGATCGGAAGCAAGCTTGCATCTTTCTCTTCGTGGAGCCTCTCTAGAGTTCGGAAACTCGATGATCGCAGCGAAGGGACCTCAACACGGAGCTTTAGAAGTGAAGGACCGGACTACAAAGGTTGTAATCCCAAACTCTTAGATGTTAAAGTGTTTAACATGTTTTGTTTCGCCTAATCTCTAGTCTAAGATCTTGGTTAGGGTTGTTCGGCACGTTTAAATTTTAAATCGGGTATTGTTAATACCTTATAGACTCTTGTGAGAGTGCCTAGCATCCCTGCAGAAAGTGCAGGGTTACCTAAGACGGCTGCAAGGTTTCGGGAGGCATCTTCCATGCCAAATTTAAAAATTTTCCGTTTTAGCTAACCCTAACTAAGAATCGTAAACTAGAAATCGACGGAAAAACAAATGCAAACACTTTGCAATGAGAAGTGAACAAGGAATAAACCTTTGTAGACCGGTCCTTCACTTCAATAGCTCCGTGTAGTAGTCCCTTCGCTGCGATCATGAACTCCGGACTCTAAAGAGGCTCCCATGAAGAAACGAACATGCTTGCTTCGATGTCTTCGAGGCCGAAGATGATCTACGTCGAGGAGACAGTAACCTAAGCTATTTCTTCACTAGGTCAAGAACTTTGTGAAGAGAACACCCTATACTAAATGACAAGTAGTAAAGAATGATGAAGTAGGAATTTTACTCACATTAGAAATGATTTTCTCACACTTTTTCTCATACCTCCATTGAAGCTAGAAAGCTTTGAGGAAGAAGAAGAATCAACTCATCAAATGAATTATTGTGTGAGGTTAGAAATGCAAGCAAGGGTTAAGCAAGTCATGCTTAACCCTTGTAGAGAGTTAACCATAAGCTATGGTTAAAGGTTAGGTCAAAAATATCTTAAGCAAAACAAAGAGAACGAACAAAGTCAAAGATGCTTTGAAGCTTCCACAAGCTTTCAACAAATATCAACCATGACTAATTCCATAATTTTTGAATTACTTAATGATAAATATAAACCCTAATCTTAACCCTAGCATGGTTTAACCCTCATTAACCCTAGTTGCATTTGTAACCTAACATGATACATTTAACATATATCATATATACATCAATGTATCCAAAGTGAGAAAAGAAATCATAAGTGAGCTAATACTAGTTAATGTAATATAATATATCAAATTTATAATTATACAATAGATTATCAAATCAACTCTTGATTTAATAATCCGGCAATATCACCTATAACAGACTAATAACATAATATAACATCTTATCGAATCAACACTTGATCCGATAACCCGGCTATATCACATATAAGCTTTCATGTCACACATCGCGAGAATAGAATGCAGTATCACATATCGCATTAATCTCGGTCCCGCACATATCACATATGTGCACCTACTCCATTTCGCTTGAGCTAGGAAACCCCTGTGCAGGACTCTAAAGACTCATCAATACGCCGGCAGTAGGTGATTATCATATCAAACACCCACAAGCCGCAAGCGGTCTGCTAAACGTAACGGCCACCCGGGTATTGAGTGTTAGTGTATATGCCCTAGAGGCCATTACTGTATCATACTAGTTTGTATATTACTTGATAGAAGCATAGGATATTCACAGTTGTATAAAAAATCTTGCTCGAAATGGTAGTATGCTACTTGGTTTGTTTCTACTTAATGTGTGCATGTGTTTCTTTTAGCATATCGCCTATACACATTACTGAAGCCCTTAGGATCTTTGCTTGATTACCAGCGTTGTGATGGCAGTCACACTAGTGGGGGCTGGGTTATCTACAAGCACTTCCTTATACAGGTCCCTAGTCGTAGGATTATCGAGACGGGGCATCGATACTCCGGAGTAGACTTGCGTATGCGCTTCTCATCCCAGCAAGGGAGATGGTTTGTCCCACAGCCGTCAGTACGTCGTACTTGAGATAGTATGCGGGTGCTCGTTAGGTTACGAGTACACTGGACAGGACTCGTCGGGAATTGTTGGTTGGTACTATACCTATCATCATTTATCAGTTCCCAGGTGACATGAGTACAACTTAGTCTGCTGACTTGACACTGTCACTTCGCCTCGAGTGTGTTCCCACTGTTCTTAGATTGCTACCATACCATGGCTCAAATGAGTCGTGCAAACAGGTAGCAGTTGGGTGCAGTCCTGAAGCACTTGGAGGCAGTGACGGTTAGACAGGATTCGTCTCTCCCTGTATTGGGGGTTGATATCGCGCTTTGTCAAGGAGAGCCATTACACATAGTCGTCCCAGCCTAGGGCAAGCGGGATATACTGGTAGGTTATCCAGTGTTATCTCAGGGTGTTCTGGGCTACACTCTGACACGACTTGTACCGCTATTAGGGGACTGATGTTTACCACCCCCTAGGCCCAACATGCGATATTCTCAGACGAACAGACCGGACTGTACGGAGATTTTCACATTCAGGCTCAGGCTCAGTAGAAGTTCGGATGGGTTCGCCTCATCTGTCTTCTTATCGGCATCTACCTGGGGATCGTTACGTACAGCTAGTACCGCTTGCGGCCTGTGGTTAAACCCACTGCCAGCGTAGTGTCGAGTCTTTAGAGTCCCACACCTAGAGCTTTTCGCCTTTGGGCAAAACAGAGTAGAGGTTGCATGGTTTTGCGACAGGGTTCGTTCACATCCGTGCACTTGTGCACGTTTGGTGTCCTGGCAGTTATTACTAGCGGGCTTTGGTTTAAGCCAAATCCTAGTATATGTTTTGGGATTGGTTTTATCCCATTGTATTCGTGTTCCTCAGAACACGGATACGGGTGTGTTTGCACTGTTGATAGAGGCAGAGACAGAGGATTCTCATTAGGGTTGTTGACCGTTGACTTTTTTCTAAACCCTAATGAAAATAAGAAATATGATTAATAATATTAATTAAGTATTATTATGCCATGGTTGAGTTGAACATTTGACTTTTGTTGACTTGTTGACTTTGTTGACCGGTTGACCATTGTGGACTTGTTGACCATCATCATTTCATTTCTATGACTTTTGTTTACTTGTTGTTCTTTACAAAATGCATTAAATGCATGAAATGATAATGGTCATTGAAACTAACCATCACAATTCTTAATTATTATTATTATCATGATTATTCTTGCTTTTGTGAGCATGGTTGTAAATTATTGAGCACATTCTATCATTCTCATTCTCTCTCATCCAAAAGCTCACCCTCTTCCTTTCTCTCAAAGCTCTCAAGGCTCTCATGTCTCATGTGTTGAGAAGCATGAGCCATTGAGATAAAACCGTCAAAACTCTTCTCTACTCACTCTAGAGTACAAGGTCTAGCAAGCCAAGCACTTTAGTTTCCTCTCGGTTGAGGTAGGAGCTCAAGGTAGAGGCTTTCGGGTGGATCCTTCTTCGACAACAAGGAGACTACGAGGTGGAGCCGATCCAACCACTCCAAGGAGCAAGAAGAGAAGGAGTTCAAGACCTAGGTATAACCCCCTAACATAGTAGTTAAACTTGTAGTTAGTTTGCTAGGTGTTTGTTTAGCAAAGATCCTATTTTCCAGTCTATGTTACCTTTAGCTTAAAAAATCGTTTTTTACCGTTTCCGCATCCCCGTAAGAACCGGGACGGGTAACGTGGACTTACAGTGGTATCAGAGCCTAGCTAAACAACAACTAGCATGTTAGAAAAGTATTTAGAATTTCGATCGGAAAAAAAATCGTAAAACACGTCCAAAAACTGAACTTTCTGCCGAATTTAAAACTGTTCAAAAATTAATTCCACACATCTTAAAAATCGGCTCAGGGTTTTGTAGAAACACACAGCAAAAACGAGCCACTGACTTGGTCAACTCGCCGCGGAACCGCGGCGAGAACATGCTTCTTGCCGCGAATCCGCGGCCGAGTTGACTCGGCCGTGACTCGTCTTTGCTGCAGTTTCATTAGTGTTTTGTTTTGGGATTTTTAGCATATTTTGTTTCTGCCCAGAAATTCCAGAAAACAAAGTTGTGTTTGGGGTAGTTGCAAATCTGTATTTTCTATCGAGGTTCTGTATACTTTAGCTAATAGGTTATATCTGTGATGTGATATATGTATTGAACGTCTACTAATCGCTATACATCGATTAGTGGGGGTTATACATATCTGTGATCTGTAATGTTGATGGTTTGTGTATATGAACTCGTTGGATTGTCGCGGATGAATAGCTGGGGGGTTGTGAGATGGGAGTTTTCTTTATCTTTCATTTGATGTAATATGTAAATTGATGTAATATTATTTTTATGGCCGCACATCTGGGATGAGGTTGTAGCCACCATTGTATATTATTTCTTTTACTGTTTTTGCTCCTAGGATAGACCCAAGGTAGGGTGCAAAAACTACCGGGTACCTCGAAGTGCCGAGTGGCCTACTCACGTTGTTGAGGGAGGTTGCTTCACATCGGGTATTTGGCGGGTAGTTTTCCGCACCCGTAGGGGTCTAGGGTGGGGTCTTGGCTATTCATCGCGACGGTGTAATCCGCTTTTCGTTGCAGGCTCGAACGAAACGCGGATTCCTAGTATATCCAATGTGTTCATTTGTGATCTGGAATGGCTATCATTGCATCTAACGAATGTATATATCAATATATGATATCTAGTAGGCGTTGCTTATGTTTTGCATCCGCGCTAGTCCAGCCCCCGCTCTGTCGTTAGTTAAGTAACCTAACGGGTAACGACGGGGCCCCATGGCGAATGCGGATGGCATAAGCGTACGTCATATTTTTGTTGTTTTCTGCAATGGTAGGATTAAATGATGTGACGCATTAAATTAATGCAAGAAAATAAACCAAAGTAAAGTCGTTGGAACAATTTCAAAACCACTCGGTTTCTTTTCAAAAACCAACTTTTAAACGCGGAGCTTGAACCACTCCTTTTAAAAGCTATCACGTTCCATCGATTATATCAAGTTCACTGCGTTCACGGTTTTGCCAAAACTATTCGCAGCCCTCCGTCATTTCATATAGATAGTCAATAGTATTCAAGCTGTGTTTGTTGGCCAAAGTCAAGGCATA
Source organism: Agapanthus africanus (assembly GCA_030015575.1). Lineage (NCBI taxonomy): Eukaryota > Viridiplantae > Streptophyta > Magnoliopsida > Asparagales > Amaryllidaceae > Agapanthus > Agapanthus africanus. Next base: position 295,609,474 of record JASDDO010000022.1, on the reverse strand, counting down.
GTGATTGGTGGCTATTGGATATTCATATGTAGCATAGATAGATGCGTTGGTTTAGGACAGTCGTACTACTATTTTGGCCTTCGTCAACGGTATGTATAGGTGGGTTCAAATTAACCTGGATAATGACGGGTAGAACTTGACATGTGACTTATAATATGTTGGCCTTCATCAAGGTCATAAGATCATGGGGAAAAAATCCACATCGGGAGTTTCTAAAGAAACTGAAACTTGCTAGCGCTGTATACCATTTGGAGTGATGATTCTGGTAGGATTCCTTCAGTTTTATCACACGATGATATTTGGATCCCGATCCTACTGTGAGTATATGCTACTCCTCAGGAACTTTCTCACTTAACGATCAATGCTATAAACTAAGTAGGTGTCTAGAAAGGTGTTAGCGGGGCTACGCCCACAGGGAAAAGAGGTTATTTAATTAAGGAACTTCGCGAAAGCGTTGGAAAACCTCCCTCGAAGTACCAATACTTGCCTGGCTGAACGGTTAAGCAAGTATTGTACGGTGAGATTGACCCCGACTAATTCTTCCTTTTTGGTTTGAGGAAGGATTCGAGAAACAGTGGGAGCCATCCTGTTTAGATAAACTAAAAACCAATCTAAACTTGCAAGAGCATCATGCTGAGTGTTTTCTTCTCTCTCTCTTAATTGCAGCGACCCAGTGACCATACATAGGTTACATCTAGATAATAAAATGACTGAATCTAACTGTTATGACTGGCAAAAGTTTTTCCAGATGTCCATTACCCATGACAAGCCGGGACACCTCTTAACTAATCAAACCCCTGCCATCTCAGGACCAGTTTCCCCTGTCACGGATATTGATGTCCGCAAGACATCGGAAAAAGACCGTGCGAAAACCAAGTGCCTCGTGTTGGCCTCAGTTGATGGTGCATACCAGAGGCAGCACGAGAAGATGGACTTAGTTTTTATCTTCCTCTATAACAAAGATTTATATGGAGAGCAATCTCGTATCACAAGATATGAGGCCTCGAACGAATTGCTTCAAGTGAGGTTGGCTTTCGGGTCATCTGCAGAGGGCAACATCCTTATAGAGACCAGCTATTTTGATGAGCTCACGGACCTGAAGACTACGTTGAAGAACGGGTCAAGTACAGACTTGATTCTACAGTCTCTGCCCTCTACTTATACCCTGAAGGAAACCAGGGAAGTAGAAGGAAAGGGAAGGGCAAAAGTTTCGGGACTGGATATAGTAAAGGAGGGACGTTCCTATTGTTACGGGAATGAACATTGGCAGAAAGATTGCAGGGCTAGCAAAGCCAGTAGCCAGGATTCGAAGCAAGTTGTGGCTTCGGCTTCGGGTGTGTTTGTAGTAGAAAACTGTATGTCAGTTAACCCTACTTCCTGGGCATTGGATACCGGATCAGGATCTCACATCTGTAATTCATTACAGGCTTTGAGAAACCGTAGGGTTATCAGGATAGGTGATATGACTCTCAAGGTTGCCAACGGAATGGGCATGGACGCTAAACCCGTAGGGGAATATCATCTTGGATTGACAACTGGGCAGTTATTGATTCTGCGTGACTGTTTGTATGTACCTAGTGCGACTTGTAATATCATATCTGTATCCTTACTTTCTAAGGAAGGATATGATTTTACTTTTGTAACCGATGTGGTCCACATCCACCTAAATCAAGTTCTGATTGGGCCAGGTACATTAGAAAACGGGATATACGTATTGAATCATGCTCAGATTTTCAGTGTTCAGAACACACTTAAAAGAAAGTCTCCGGAATTAAATCAGGCTTTCTTATGGCATTATAGACTGGGTCACATTAATGAGACACGGTTAACAAAGTTACATAAAGAGGGATACTTGAATCCGTTCGAGTATCAGTCTTATGCCACTTGTGAATCTTGTCTCATGGGAAAGATGACAAAGACTCCATTCACTGGACACGGAGTAAGAGCGAGCGAGCTCTTAGGACTCATACACAGTGACGTGTGTGGTCCAATATCTACACATGCGCGAAGTGGTTATTTATACTTTATTACTTTTACAGATGATTTCTCTAGGTGTGGACATATCTTCCTGATGAAGCACAAATCCGAGGCCTTTGAGAAATTTCGGGAATACAAGAATGAAGTTGGAAAATAAACAGGCAAAAGTATCAAGACACTGAGATCTGATCGAGATGGTGAATACTTGAGTGCTGAGTTTCTGGGCTACTTAAAAGAGAATGGAATTCTCTCTCAGCTTACTCCTCCATACACTCTACAACATAACGGTGTATCGGAGAGACGGAACCGAACCCTATTGGATATGGTACGTTCCATTGAGTAACGCTGAGTTGTCGCGATCATTCTGGGGATATGCACTAGGATCAACTGCATACCTTTTGAATCGAGTTCCAACCAAGACAGTGCCTACCACATCATATCAGATGTGGACTGGGAAGAAACCCTCTCTTAAGCACATTAAGACATGGGGATGTCCAGCTTTTGTCAAAAAGCAGCATGCGGAAAAACTCGAGCCACGCTCAGTACAGTGCAAGTTTGTAGGATATCCAAAGAACTTCAAGGGATATTTCTTCTATTGCGAAGAGGAACAAAAGGTTTTTGTTTCTCGTCATGCTTGCTTCTTGGAAACTGAATTTTTTGAAAATAATATAAGTGGGAGCGCAATAGAACTGGAAGAAATTCCAGAACCACGAGCTATTACTGAAAGCTTAGTAGAACCAGAGGGTTCGAAAGAACAGGACATTCCTGCGCCGCTCCGCAGGAGTAGTAGGCAGTCTCATCCGCCCGAGAGATACTATGGTTTTCTTATAGACGGGGATAGAGAGGATTGCATCATTGATAATGATGAGCCGACTAGCTTCCAGCAGGCCATTCAGAACATTGACTCGGTAAAATGGCTGGATGCAATGCGGACCGAAATGGAGTCCATCTACACCAACAAAGTATGGACTTTGGACGTTGCTCCAGAAGGGATAAAACCTGTAGGCTGCAAATGGATCTTCAAGAGGATGATTGGTGAAGATGGACAGGTTGAGACCTATAAGGCTAGACTTGTTGCAAAGGGTTTTCGTCAAAGACTTGGTTTGGACTATGACGAAACCTTTTCTCCAGTGGCTATGCTCAAATCCATTCGGATCCTTCTTGCCATTGTTGCCTTCCATGATTATGAGATTTAGCAGATGGACGTAAAGACCGCTTTTCTAAATGGAAATTTAGAGGAGTGTGTCTATATGGACCAGCCAGAGGGTTTCATTCAAAGTGGGAGCAGCAGAAAGGTGTGAAAGTTGCTTAAGTCCATTTATGGACTAAAGCAGGCATCGCGGAGTTGGAAAATCTGTTTTGATGAGACGGTCAAAGATTTTGGCTTTATCAAAAATCTAGATGAACCATGAATCTATAGTAAAATTGTAGCACGAACTGTCGTATTCCTTGTTTTATACGTGGATGACATTCTCTTGATAGGAAATGACATTCCTATGCTATAATCTGTCAAAGGGTTCTTGTCACATAGATTCTCCATGAAAGACCTGGGTGATGCCTCTTACATTCTGGGGATCCGGATCCATCGTGATAGGTCCAAGAGGATATTAGGACTTTCACAGTCCAGGTACATCGACACCATACTTAAAAGATTCAGTATGGAATATTCCAAGCGCGGTAATCTACTGGCTTGTCACGGGATCATCCTCTCCAAAGAGATGTCTCCCAAGACTGATTTGGAAAGGGATCGCATGTCTATTATACCCCATGCTTCTGTGGTAGGCTCTATAATGTATGCGATGTTGTGTACCAGACCAGACGTTGCTTATGCACTGAGTGTGGTAAGCCGGTATCAATCAAACCCTGGGGAGAAGCACTGGATAGCAAAGAACATTCTGAAGTATCTGAGAAAGGCTAAGGACATGTTTTTGGTTTACGGCAGAAAAGACCTCCAGATTGAGGCCTTTGCTGACTCCAGCTTCCAGAGTGACAAGGATGACTCCAAGTCCATATTGGGTTATGTCTTTACCCTCAATGGAGGGGAGGTGTGTTGGAAGAGTTCCAAACAGGAAACCGTTGCTGACTCGACGATGGAAGCGAAATATATCGCTGTATTTGATGCCGCAAAAGAAGCCGTCTGGATGAGGAGGTTCTTGACAGAACTTCAGGTGGTTCCGTCCATTGTTGATCCAATACCTCTGTATTGTGACAACAACGGGGCTATACCTTTAGCGAAGGAACCCAGGTCCCATCAGAAGTCTAGACACATCTTGAAGCGGTATCACCTGATCAGGGAGATCGTGGATCGCCGGGAGATCGAGGTTCGGAGGGTTGCTACAAAAGATAACACTGCATATCCATTCACGAAGGCCTTACCCCAGACTCAGTTTGAGCGGCTGATCGAGATGATAGGTCTTCGATACGCCAGTACATGGCCTTAGTGCAAGTGGGAGATTGTTAGTGTATATGCCCTAGAGGCCATTACTGTATCATACTAGTTTGTATATTACTTGATGGAAGCTTGGGATATTCACAGTTATATAGAAAATCTTACTCGAAATGGTAGTATGCTACTTGGTTTGTTTCTACTTTAATGTGTGCATGTGTTTCTTTTAGCATATCGCCTATACACATTAGTGGAGCCCTTAAGATCTTTGCTTGATTGCCAGCGTTGTGATGGCAGTCACAGTAGTGGAGGCTGGGTTATCTACAAGCAAATCCATATACAGGTCCCTAGTCATAGGATTATCAAGATGGGGCATCGATACTCTGGAGTAGACTAGCGTATGCGCTTCTTATCCCAGCAGGGGAGATGGTCTGTCCCACAGCCGTCAGTACGTCGTACTTGAGATAGTATGCGTGTGCTCGTTAGGTTACAAGTACACTGGACAGGACTCGTCGGGAACTGTTGGTTGGTACTATACCAATCGTCAATTATCAGTTCCCAGGGGACATGAGTACAGCTTAGTCCGCTGACTTGACACTATCACTTCACCTCGAGTGTGTTCCCAATGTTCTTAGATTGCTACCCTACCACGGCTCAAATGAGTCGTGCAAACAGGTAGCAGTTGGGTGCAGTCCCGAAGCACTTGGAAGCAGTGACGGTTAGACAGGATTCGTCTCTCCCAGTATTGGGGGTTGATATCGCGCTGTGTCAAGGAGAGCCATTACACATAGTCGTCCCTGGCCAGGGCAAGCGGGATATACTGGTAGGTTATCCAGTGTTATCTCAGGGTGTTCTGGGCTACACTCCGACACGACTTGTACCGCTATTAGGGGACTGACTTTTATCACCTCCTAGGCCCGACATGCGATATTCTTAGACGAACAGATCGGACTGTACGGAGATTGTCACATTTAGGCTTAGTAGGAGTTCGGATGGTTTCACCTCATCAGTCTTCTTATCGGCATCTACCTGGGGACCGTTACGTACAGCTAGTACCGCTTGCGGCCTGTGGTTAAACCCACTGCTAGCGTAGTGTCGAGTCTTTAGAGTCCCACACAGAGAGCTATTCGCCTTTGTACAAAACAGAGTAGAGGTCGCATGGTTTTGCGACAGGGTTCGTTCACATCCGCACACTTGTGCACGTTTGGTGTCTGGGCAGTTATTACTAGCGGGCTTTGGTTTAAGCCAGATCCTAGTATATGTTTTGGGATTGGTTTAATCTCATTGTATTCGTGTTCCTCGGAACACGGATGCAGGTGTGTATGCACAGTTGACAGAGGAAGAGGCAGAAGATTCTCATTAGGGTTGTTGACCGTTGACTTTTTTCTAAACCCTAATAAGAATAAGAAATATGATTAATAATATTAATTAAGTATTATTGTGCCATGGTTGAGTTGAACATTTGACTTTTGTTGACTTGTTGACTTTTTTGACCGGTTGACCATTGTGGGCTTGTTGACCATCATCATTTCATTTCTATGACTTTTGTTTACTTATTGTTCTTTACAAAATGCATTAAATGCATGAAATGATAATGGTCATTGAAACTAACCATCACAATTCTTAATTATTATTATTATCATGATTATTCTTGCTTTTGTGAGCATGGTTGTAAATTATTGAGCTCATTCTATCATTCTCATTCTCTCTCATCCAAAAGCTCACCCTCTTCCTCTCTCTCAAAGCTCTCAAGGCTCTCATGTCTCATGTGTTGAGAAGCATGAGCCATTGAGATAAAACCCTCAAAACTCATCTCTACTCACTCTAGAGTACAAGGTCTAGCAAGCCAAGCACTTTAGTTTCCTCTCGGTTGAGGTAGGAGCTGAAGATAGAGGGTTTCGGGTGGATCCTTCTTCGACAACAAGGAGACTACGAGGTGGAGCTGATCCAACCACTCCAAGGAGCAAGAAGAGAAGGAGTTCAAGACCTAGGTATAACCCCCTAACATAGTAGTTAAACTTGTAGTTAGTTTGCTATGTGTTTGTTTAGCAAAGATCCTATTTTCTAGTCCATGTTACCTTTACCATAAAAAATTGTTTTTACCGTTTCTGCATCCCCGTAAGAACCGGGATGGGTAACGTGGACTTACATTGAGCAATCAGTAGATCAACAAGCAAGCCTGCTCACACTCCTGCGAATCTAATCAGTAACACTACCGTACATTCCGGTCGCTTCGTCTGATATGTCGCATATCTTGTCTAGGGGTGTTAAACGTTAGACCCCAATAACTCGATAAGTCGTGTCGATATGAGGCTCATAACGGGTCGAGAAATGACTAATAACACTTACCAGTATATCTCTGAAGCAGCCTTGGCCAAGGACTTCCTGTTATAGCCAATCGAGCACAGTACAACATCAACCCCCAAATACCGGGAGAGACGAAACCCCTCCTATCGCTCATTGCCTCTATGTGACTCGGGACTGTCCCCAAAAGACACCGTTTTCACGTTCTCTTGAACGTGGTAAGATAGAAATCAAAGCACGGTAGGAATAACATAAGACTCTATGACGATCTCAGGTCTGCAGACTAACCTGTACCAGTGTCACCAGAGAACTGCCATCTGACGTGAGGTATAATACCATTTGGGAGTTCTCGGCGAGTCCGTCCAGTGTACCCAGTCTCCACTGACCACCCGTATACCGTCTCTGATGTCAAACACCAATAGATATGGGATCATCCATCGCCCATCTACATGGGTCGAGAAGCTATATGCTAGTCTACTCTGGTATATCGATACCCTGTCTCGATACACCTACGACTATGAACATTTGAAGGATATACTTAGCGACTACTCTGTCCCCACTAGTATGATCTACATCATAGTCCTGGTAGTTAAGTACTCATCTTAAGGGCGTTATCAACATGTAACATAGAGACAATCAGAGTACATGCTAGGATAAATTGTAACCAGATAGGATACTATCATGTCGAGCAAGAAAGTCCTCCCTATATATATCCAAGCATCCACTACAATATACATCGTATGTATAGTAATGGCCTCTAAGGCATACATATAACTAACAATCTCCTACTTGCACTAGGGCCATCTGTTGTAGTATCTCATACCCAACAATCATTAGTGGTTGAAGTATCTCATACTCGACCATCCCATAAAAGCCTCTCCTTGGAATAGGCCTTTGTGAGTGGATCCGCCCTGTTCTCCTCCGTGTCAACTCTCCTGACCTCGATCTCCCTGGAGACCAACCATCTCCATGATCTGGTGATATTGCCTAAGAATATGTCTAGATTACTGATGGGACGGGGGTTCCTAGGCCAAAGCCACAATTCTATTGTCACACAACGGTAGGAACGAAGTTCATCTCATGAACTTATATACATCCAGACTACCTCTTTAGTAGCATCCTTGGTAGCAATGTATCCAGTCTTTATCGTCTAGTATTCCATGGTATCTGGCTTGGAACTCTTCCAACATACCGTCCCTCTGCTGTGGGTAAAGACATTTCATGTTACTATCATCCAGTCGACCTTACCACCCTAGAAGCTATCCAGTGATTCTCCCCAGGATCGATTGATACCATCTCACAACACCTAGTGAGAATCCTAACATCCACTTAGATCTATCTCATAGATCTAAAACCCCAGTATTTATGAGGTATCACCTTGATGTTATATGGAGAATTCTTATGATAAGAGGAGATTGACCGAGCGTAGCATAGGAAACTCCTTCCCTATCAAGAGTATGTCATCTACGTACAATACAAGGATCACCACCATACTCCCTACTACCTTTTTGTATATACAAGGTTCATCTACCATTTTGATGAAGTCAAACTCTTTGACTACCACATCAAAATAGATGTTCCAACTCCACGATACCCGCTTTAACCCATTAAAGCAACTTACACACGTTTCCGCTGCTCCCATTGTCTATGAAGCCCTCTGGCTGTGTACTTATAGACGCTCTCTTCTAAATCATCATTTAGAAAAGCAGTCATGACACCCAACCGCCAGATAGCGTATTCATGGTATGTAGTAATGGCAAGTAGGATTCAGATGGATTTAAGCATAGGCACTAGAAAAGGTTTCATCATTATCCACACATGGTCAATGATGAGAACCTTTTGCAACTAGTCTTAGCTTTGAAAGTCTCAACTTTTTCATATACACCAAGTAATCTTCTCAAGATATACTTGCTCCTGATGGGGATTTAAACCTTCAGATAAAGCAACCAAAGTCCATACTTTGTTGGTGTATATGGATTCCATCTCAGATCGCATAACATCCAGCCATTCTCACAGAGTCCCCACTCCTTATGGCTTGTTCGAAACTAGTTAGGTCATCATCTCATGATGAAATCCTCGCTCCCACTATCATAGAGAAACCGAAGTATCTCTCAGGTGGATGAGGAACCCTACTAGATCGGCGGAGAGGTTGAGGTTCGTCGGGAGCTATTGAATCCTCCGGGTTTACCAAATCATCAGCTGCAGTTTTTATAGCTGGAACTCCTTCCAGTTCTACCTCATGGCCACTAATTTCTTCATAAGAAATTCCATTTCTAAAAGGTGGCATGCTGAGAAACAAAACACATTTTGCTCCTCTGTGTGGTAGAAGATATTCCCTTGCGAATGCTTGGGATATCCAACAAACTTCCACAGAACTGACCTTGCCTCGAGCTTGTCCAGATTTTGCTTTTAGACATAGGCCGGACAACCCCAAATCTTAACATCCTTAAGAGATGGGCTCTTCCCATACCATATCACATATGGAGTGGTAGGCACCTGATTTGGTTGGAACCCTATTCAATAGGTATGTAGCTTCACAAGTGCATAACCCCAAAAAGAAATAGGCAACTCAGTAGTACTCATCATAGAGCACACCATATCACATAGGGTGCGAATGCTCCGCCCCGATATACCAACGTGATGTGGTGTATACGGAGGAATAATACTGAGAGAGAAGCTCATTCTCCTTTAGAATAGTCCAGGTATTCCATGCTTACGTATTTTCCTCCCTGATCACATCATAGGACATAATACTGTTAGTTATATGTATGCCCTAGAGGCCATTACTGTACATATGATATATATTGTAATGGATGCTTGGACATATATAGGGAGGACTTTCATGCTCGACATGATAGTACGCTATCTGGTTGTACTTTATCTTAACATGTATTCTGATTGTCTCTATGTTACATGTTGATAAAGCCCTTAGGATATGTACTCGACTGCTGGGACTATGATGAGATCATACTAGTGGGGCCACGGTAGTCGGCGAGTACATCCTATAACTATTCCTAGTCGAGGGTGTATCGAGACAAGGCATCGATACACCAGAGTAGAATAGCGTATACGCATATTGACCCATATGATGGGCAATGGATGATCCCATATCCATCGGTGTTTCACATCAAGGATGGTGTACGAGTGCTCAGTGGGGACTGGGTACATTGGACGGACTCACCGAGAACTCCCAGATGGTATTATACCTCACGTCAGATGGCAGTTCTCCGGTGACACTGGTACAGAGTAGTCTGTTGACCCGAGATCGTCATAGAGTCTTGTGTGATTCCCACTGTGCTTTAATTTCCATCATACGACGTCCAAAAGGGCGTGCAAAAAGATGGCTTTTGGGTACAGTCCCGAATCACATGGAGGAAATGAGCGATAGGAGGGGATTCGTCTCTCCCGGTATAGGGAGTTGATGTTGTGCTGTGTTCGATTGGCTATAACCGGAAATCCCTGGCCAGGGTTGCTGAGATTTACTGATAAATGTTATCAGTAGTTTCTCGAACTGTTATAGACCTTATATCGACACGTCTTATCAAGCTACTGGGGTCTGACGTTTACCACCCCTAGGCGAGATATGCGACATATCAGACGACGAGACCGGACTGTACGGGAGTGTTACTGTTTGGATTCACAGGAGAATGTACAGGCTTGCTTGTTGATCTTCTAAGCACTCAATACCTGGGTAGCTGTTACGTTTAGCTGACCGATTGCAGCTTGAGGGTGTTTGATATGATCATCACCTACTGCCGACGCATTGACGATTCTTTAGAGTTCTACACAGAGGTTTCTTGACTCAGACAAAACGGAGTAGGGGCACGTATGTGATATGTGCGGGACCGAGGATAATGCGATATGAGATACTGTATTCTATTCTCGTGATATTTGATATCAGCCGGATAATCGGATCAAGTGTTGATTCGATGAATCAGTACGGATAAATATTGGTCGGTTATATGCGATATAGCCGGATTGTCGGATCAGGTGTTGATTTGATAATTTAATATATAATAATATATATGATATATTAAATTATATTAACTAATATTAGCTCACTAAAAGATTCTTTTTCTCACTCGGGTAATACATTAATATATATGTGATATATGTTAAATGTATTATTTTATTTTGTTACAATAAATATTATATATGTGATATATAATATTGTAACATGATATGATTACTAATGCAACATGTTTAGTGGAGTTTAAAAATGATTAGGGTTTGATTTGGGTTAATGCTTTCTAGATGATTCTAGAAGGTTTAGTTTTGTTTTGTGAAAGATATTTTCAAGTGACTCATTCTTAACCTAACTCAAACCCTAGCCTTGGTTAATTCTCTACAAAGGTTTATTCAATCATGGTTGCATTATTGATCATCTTTATCTTTCATCATTCATGACAAAAGGTTTCTAATGATATTATTCATCATCTTCTTCCTTCTTCTTCCTTTGAGCAAAAGCTTTCTAGCTTTTTGCTTTGTGATGAAAATGAGTGAGAATATGAAAACAAATGAGAGAAAAAATCCTACTTCATCATTCTCATCTACCCTTTCCCTTTAGATGAGAGTGTTCATTTCATTTAGTGAGTATTAGCTTGTGTTAATGAAGCTTCAAGGTAGATCATCTTTGTTATCGAAGATCGGAATCAAGCTTGTGTCTTTCTCTTCGTGGAGCCTCTCGAGAGTCCGGAACACGATGATCGCAGCGAAGGGACCTCAAAACGGAGCTTAAGAAGGGAAGGACCGGATCTACAAAGGTTGTAATCTCTCTCACTTAGTGTTAAATTGTTTAACATACTTGTTTTCGCCTAAATTCTAGTTTAAAGATCCGGCTTCGGGTTGTTCGGCACGGCTAAAATTTTAATCGGGCATGGTTGATGACTCGTGGACCCTTGTGGCAGTGCCCAGCAACCCTACAGTGGTATCAGAGCCAAGCTAGAGCTTTAGGCGAAGTCTGAGCGAGGTTTAAAGTCCGATCGAACCCGGATACCCTGATGTTTACCCCTCTCTATACATTTTCAAAAATGTTGATTTTTTCTGAATTAAAAATGCTCAGAAAATAGAGCAGGAAAACCTAAGAATTACTGTGAAGTACGGACAATTAATACGCTTAAATGACCGCGGAACCGCGGCGAAACCAATGATTTTGCGGCGGTTCCGCGGCCAAAATTTGGACTTAGTCCCTCATATTTCATATATTTATTCTTAGGTCCTTTATTGTCATTTTTTTTCTGGGAATATTTTTATTCCACTCAAGTGTTGAGTTTTCTTGGGTTGTATTGGGGACTCGTTGATTTGATTGGATAATTTAACTTCGTTTATTTTTTCCGGAGAATTTTAGAAACTGTTAAAAAGTTTGAACGGATATCAATAACTCACTTTTTCCCTTGTCAGAAAATTTTTCAAAAGTTGGATTTTTCCGTAGTTTGAGAATGTTCTAAGTCGTGCAAGTAACGCGGTGGACCCTCTAGAAGACAACAAACCTTAACTCGATTATGTGACCGTCTTGAACTGCCTCTGAACCTTAGGGTTTGTGGCAGTACGTCGTGCCACAAGTGAGGCGTTGGCTTGACCCTTCTACGGCTGGACCATTGGTACTGTAGCATGTGATGGATGTTTTAAAACTAATTTCAAGTGTTGAGAACTACTTGGGAAAAACTTAGGTGTTTGATTATTCGATCGGAAAATTTAACATTGTCTATTTATCTGGAATGTGATACAATATTTGGAATCCATAGGTTGTTATGAGATAACTAATTTGAATGGTGTAAATCTAGCAGTTCAGTCTCAAATTGATCGGTTGCCACGGAATTTTGATGTGATCAAAAGTCTTTCGCAATCACGTAGCGTACGCGGATACTCGCCGGGTAAACTTAATAGAAAGCCATGCCCCAAAGCCCCGACCAAGTGACTGTAGGAGAACCCCGTCGCCAAAAGCATCCGTTCGGGTGCTCGCGGCAGCGGTGTTCCGCCTTAGTGCACTTCGTCGACGGTATCCGGGGGTGCGGCCGTCTACTAAAGTTTGCGATGAGCATTCGATCAGGATATCGGGAATCTTGTTGAATTGCCCGACTTGATATTGAAAAGAGTTTTCGATAATGAGACTAAAATGCGGGGTTTATAATTGTTAGGCATGCGATGTCTAAGGAATTCATTTGGTAAGGCATGCGATGTCTAAGGAAGTTGCGGATTCCAACTGTTGTACTTTTACACTTTCTTTTCTGTGACCGTAAGCGCAGTATGTGGTGTATCGCCGGCTTCGTTGCTATACATCAATGACAATCGGGATACGTATACTTGCTTACGTTGATGATATGGGATATTATGTGTTGTTGTGATATGTTATATTGGATCGTCGCGTTTGAATAGCCGGGGGTTTTATGTGAGATGAGAGTTTTTCTTTGTCATTCATGTAAAATTCATTTGTATGTAATATTCTTTTATTGGGGCACTTCCGGGCTGAGGATGATGTCACCATTGTATATTATTTACTTTTCCGCATTAGGTAGACCCAAGGCGGGGAGCATAAGTAACCGGGTTCTAGGGTCCAGTGAGAGACCATCTCGAGGAGCCGAGACCGGGTCTCCTAACCCTAGAATTGGCAGTGTTGCTTACCGCTCTCGTAGGGGTCTAGGGATGTGGTTTGGTTATTCATCGCGATCGTGGAATCCGTGATTTATACAGGCTCGTATTAAAACACGGACGTCCTAGTATATCCAATATTTCATATATGTTCTTCTGCTGCAATGTTCTGTGATGAGATCATATTACTGCCTGAGACAAATGTTTATATTATATATATGAGATATATGTTATATTGTAGATTTCGTTTCAAATGTGATGCTTGTGAAGCAAAATAAAATGGGACTTCATTAATGAGATTAATAAAACTAAAAGAAACCTAAGATGTTGTAGAAATTTGTTTAAAAACTGGTAGCTCTAGTTCTTGCTTTGCATAGCGGTGCTCCTTGCAGAACATCCAAAGGCTTATTCGATAAGGAAAGAGCCGAGATCCCTTCACCGGGAGTGATCTCTTCAGTGAAACTAGCAAATGCTGCAAACTCGGTTTGTCTTTTGATTGCTTCTATAGTTCTTGCTTTGCATAGTGATATTTGTGAAATATCCTTCACCTTATTCGATAAGGAAAGAGCCGACGATCCCTTCACCGGGAGTGACCACTTTAGCGAAACTAGAAAAGCCTAAAAAACACTTCATTTAAAATCACTCGATTCTACAACGATATCAAGTTCATTACGCAAAAAGGTTTTCTTCAAAACCTGTCGTAACCCTCCGTCATTTTAGGAAGTAGAGTACTTAGTATTCGTGCTGCATATGTCGACTTTAGTTGAGGCGTAGTGTACGGTAGCTAAGTGATGTCTTCCTACACAGCATATGATGTGATTAGTTAGGACATTCATGTGATTATGTCGACCATAGTTGAGGGTCATGTAGGGTGGGTCTGATTAATCATGAAATGACGGGTAGAACTTGACTAGTGCTTATGATATGTTGACCTTAGTTAAGGTCATAAGTGCTAGGGGTAAAATATTATTGGGAATTTCAAGTGTTGAAATTTGCAATGAGATTGCATACCTACTATGAGATAGTTGGATCCTAATACCCGTTGCGAGTAAGAGTTACTCCTGGGAGAGTTTTACAAATTACAATTCGCCGATCAAGTAGGTGTCTAGAAAGGTGTCAACGGGGTTACGCCCGTGGGAAAACGGGGTTTACTTTAATTAGGTTCGTGCGAAAGCACGGGTGACCTCCCTCAAAGTACCGACACTGGCCTGGCTGAAAGATTGGCGAACTTGTAGCGTGTAATTAATCCCGGCTAGTCTTTCCTTTTAGGGTTTGAAGGAAGATTTGACAAAAACAGTGCGAAACATCCTGATTAGATATATTAGATAACCAATCTAATCTTACAAGAGCAAACGCTGAGTGTTTTCTTCTCTCTCTCTCCAGGTAGCGACCATATCACGCCTTAATCAAGATAAAAATATGGATATATTGACCGAACCCGCTTGTTATACTGAGCTGGGGAACGTTGGTCCCACTCCAACTTATAATTGTTATAAGACAGAGCAGGAAATAGGAGATTACCAGAATTCCCGTGCCGCCCAAACGAAGAAAGTGCATGCTGATGCATCTTCTTCGGGTGTGTTCATTATATAGAATTGTTTCTCAGTATCCTTTACGTCCTGGGTATTTGATACCGGATCAGGATCCCACATATGTAATTTATTACATGGGCTACTGATAGGTAGAGAACTGAGAATGGGTGATAAGTTTCATGAGATAGAAAACGGTGCAAGTGTTGCAGCCAAGTCTGTTGGTCACTATCACCCTGTATTACCAGAATACATTGATTCTGAACGAATGTCATTAGATACCGAACCTGATATACAACATCATATCATTTTCTTTATTACTAAAGAAGGATATAATTTTGTATTGTTGGATAATGTTTTGAACATTTCCTATATCAAGAGTTGATCGGTTCAGGCATGTTATCTAAAAGCATTGACGTTCTAAATCAAACTACAGTTCTTAGTATGTAGAACACACATAAGAGGAAGAGTTCAGAAATGAACGAATCCTTCTTGAGGCATTGTAGACTAGGTCATATCAATGCGACTTGACTAGCTGAAGTTACATAAAGATGCATTTTAAAATTAGTTTGAATTTACATCTTGTGAAACTTGCCAGTCATGTCACAGAGATAAGATGACCACAGCTCCATTTATTGGAAACAGAGAAAGAGTTAGTGAACTCTTGGGATTGATACATGCAGATGTATGAAGGCTCCCTGTCTACACATGCCAAGATTGGTCCTTTGTACTTTATTACATTCACTGATTATCTCTCAACATTCAGACATATGTTCCTGTTGAAACACAAGTCCGAACCTTTTGAGATATTCACAGAATATAAGTTAGAAGTAGAGAACCAAAAATGGGTATAAGTATTATGTCCTTTGATGAGATCAAGGAGGAGAATACTTGAGCACGGAATTCCTGGACTATTCTAAAAGAGAATGAAGTTCTCTCTCAGCATTACTCCTCCGAATACACCACAGCACCTCGGTGTATCGGGGCGGAGCAACAACACCCTATGTGATATGGTGTTTTCTATGATGAGTACTACTGAGTTTCCTATTTCCTTTTGGGAGTTGTGCACTTGAGAAGCTGCATGCCTATTGAATGTGGATTCAATAGTTTCCAACGAACCTCAGCCGCTCCGCCGATCTAGTAGGGTTCCTCACCCATCTGAGAGATACTTCGGTTTCTCTATGATAGTGGGAGCGAGGATTGCATCATGAGAAGATGACCCAACTAGTTTCGAGCTGGCCATCAGGAGTGGGACTCTGTAAGAATGGCTGGATGCTTAGTGATCTGAGATGGAATCTTTATACACCAATAAAGTATGGACTTTGGTTGCTTTATCTGAAGGGTTAAATCCCCATCAGGAGCAGGTATATCTTGATAAGATTACTTGGTGTACATGGAAAAGTTAAGACTTTCAAAGCTATGCTTAAGTCCATCCAGATCCTACTTGCCACGGCTACATACCATGACTACAATATCTGGTAGTGGTTTGGTGTCATGACTGTTTTTATAAATGATGTTTTAGAAGATAGCGTCTATAAGTATACAGCCAGAGGGCTTCGTAAACAGTGGGAGCAGAGGAAACGTGTGCAAGATGTTTTATGTGATGAAGCAGGCATCGTGGAGTTGGAACGTCTGTTTTGATATGGTAGTCAAAGAGTTTGACTTCATCAAAATGGTAGATGAACCTTGTATATACAAAAAGGTAGAAGAGAGTATGGTGATGATCCTCGTAGAGTACGTGGATGACATACTTTTGATAGGGAAGGAGTTTCCTATGCTACGCTCGGTCAATCTCCGCTTATCACAAGGATTCTCCATATAGGATCAAAATGATACCTCCTAAATCCTGGGTTTTGGATCTATGAGATAGATCTAATTGGATGTTAGGATACTCACTAGTTGTAGTGAGATGGTATCAATCGATCTTGGGGAGAATCACTGGAAAGATTCCAGGGTGATAAGGACGACTGAATGTCAGTCGCAGGCATTGTCTATACCCTCAGTGGAGGGACGGTATGTTGGAAGAGTTCCAAGCTAGATACCGTGACATACTAGACGATTAAAGGTAAGATACATCGTTACCAAAGATGCTACCAAAGAGGCAGTCTGGATACATATAAGTTCATGAGATGAACTTCGCTCCTACCATTGTGTGACAATGGAGTTGTGGCTTTAAACCAAGGAACTGCCGTCCCATCAGAAATCCAGAAATAATTCTTAGGCAGTATCACCTGTTCATGGAGATGGTTGATCTCCAGACAGATCGAGGTTTGGAGAGTAGACACAGAGGACAACTGCGTGAATCCACTCACAAAGGCCTTTTTCCCAGTTGAGACTTTTATGGGATGGTTGAGTATGAGATACTTCAACCACAGCTAATTGTTGGGTATGTGATACCACAAAAGATAGCCCTAGTGCAAGTGGGAGATTGTTAGTTATATGTATGCCCTAGAGGCCATTACAGTACATACGATGTATATTGTAATGGATGCTTGGACATATATAGGGAGGACTTTCTTGCTCGACATGATAGTACGCTATCTGGTTGTACTTTATCTTAACATGTATTTTGATTGTCTCTATGTTACATGTTGATAAAGCCCTTAGGATATGTACTCGACTGCTGGGACTATGATGAGATTGTACTAGTGGGGCCACGGTAGTCGGCGAGTACATCCTATAACTGTTCCTAGTCGAGGGTGTATCGAGACAGGGCATCGATACACCAGAGTAGACTAGCGTATACGCATCTTGACCCATATGATGGGTGATGGGTGATCCCATATCCATCGGTGTTTAACATCAAGGATGGTGTACGGGTGCTCAGTAGAGACTGGGTACACTGGACAGACTCGCCGAGAACTCCCAGATGGTATTATACCTCACGTCAGATGGCAGTTCTCCGGTGACACTGGTACAGAGTAGTCTGTTGACTCGAGTCCGCCATTGAGTCTTGTGTGATTCCCACTATGCTTTAATTTCCATCATACCACGTCCAAGAGGGCGTGCAAAAAGGTGGCTTTTGGGTACAGTCCCGAATCATATGGAGGCAATGAGAGATAGGAGGAGATTCGTCTCTCCCGGTATAGGGAGTTGATGTTGTGCTGTGTTCGATTGGCTATAACCGAAAATCCGTGGCCAGGGTTGCTTAGATTTACTGGTGAGTGTTATCTGTAGTTTCTCGAACTGTTATAGACCTTATATCGACACGACTTATCAAGCTACTGGGGTCTGACGTTTATCACCCCTAGGCGAGATATGCGACATATCAGACGACGAGACCGGACTGTACAGGAGTGTTACTGTTTGGATTCACAGGAGAATGTACAGGATTGCTTGTTGATCTTCTGAGCGCTCAATACCTGGGTAGCTGTTACGTTTAGCTGACCGCTTGCAGCTTGTGGGTGTTTGATATGATCATCACCTACTGCCGGCGTATTGACGATTCTTTAGAGTCCTACACAGAGGTTTCTTGACTCGGGAAAAACGGAGTAGGGGCACGTATGTGATATGTGCGGGACCGAGGATAATGCGATATTAGATAACGTATTCTATTCTCGCGATATTTGATATCAGCCGAATCATCGGATCAAGTGTTGATTCGATTAATCGGTACGGATAAATATTAGTCGGTTATATGCAATATAGCCGGATTGTCGGATCAAGTGTTGATTCGATAATTTAATGTATAATAATATATATGATATATTAAATTACATTAACTAATATTAGCTCACTAAAAGATTCTTTTTCTTACTCGGGTAATACATTAATATATATGCGATATATGTTAAATGTATTATTTTATTTTGTTACAATAAATATTATATATGTGATATATAATATTGTAACATGATATGATTACTAATGCAACATGTTTAGTGGAGTTTAAACATGATTAGGATTTGATTTGGGTTAATGCTTTCTAGATGATTCTAGAAGGTTTAGTTTTGTTTTGTGAAAGATATTTTCAAGTGACTCATTCTTAACCTAACCCAAACCCTAGCCTTGGTTAATTCTCTACAAAGGTTTAGTCAACCATGGTTGCATTATTGATCATCTTTATCTTTCATTATTCATCACAAAAGGTTTCTAATGATATTATTCATCATCTTCTTCCTTTTTCTTCCTTTGAGCAAAAGCTTTCTAGCCTTTTGCTTTGTGATGAAAATGAGTGAGAATATGAAAACAAATGAGAGCAAAAATCCTACTTCATCATTCTTATCTACCCTTGCCATTTAGATGAGAGTGTTCACTTCATTTAGTGAGTGTTAGCTTGTGTTAATGAAACTTCAAGGTAGATCATCTTTGTTATCGAAGATCGGAAGCAAGCTTGTATCTTTCTCTTCGTGGAGCCTCTCGAGAGTCCGGAACACGATGATCGTAGCGAAGGGGCCTCAACACGGAGCTTAAGAAGTGAAGGACCGGATCTACAAAGGTTGTAATTCCTCTCACTTAATGTTAAATTGTTTAACATACTTGTTTTCGCCTAAATTCTAGTTTAAAGATCCTGCTTTGGGTTGTTCGGCACGGCTAAAATTTTAATCGGGCATGGTTGATGCCTCGTAGAC
The DNA here is from genome assembly GCA_030015575.1 of Agapanthus africanus. Lineage (NCBI taxonomy): Eukaryota > Viridiplantae > Streptophyta > Magnoliopsida > Asparagales > Amaryllidaceae > Agapanthus > Agapanthus africanus. The sequence continues at coordinate 295,590,119 of JASDDO010000022.1, read as the reverse complement.
CCTTGTGGTAGTGCCCAGCAACCCTACAAATACTTATACCCTTTTTGGTTCTTTACCTCCGACTTATATTCTTTGAATTTCTCAATAGCTTCAGACATATGATTCAACAGGAACATATGTCCGAATCTGGAGAGATCATCAGTGAATGTAATGAAGTACAAAGAACCATTCCTGGCATGTGTAGACAGGGGACCTACATACATCAACATGTATCAATCCCAAGAGTTCACTAACTCTTTCTCTATTTCCAATAAACGGAGCCATGGTCATCTCATCTTTGTGACATGACTGGCAAGTTTCACAGGATGTAAATTAAAACTGATTTAAATATGCATCTATATATAACTTATCTAGTCGGGACGCATTGATATGACCTAGTCTATAATGCCTCAAGAAGGATTCATTCATTTTTGAACTCTTTCCCTTATGTGTGTTCTGTACGTTAAGTATTGTGGTTTGATTTAGAACGTATATGCTTTTAGATAACGTGCCTGAACCGATCAACTTTTGATATAGGAAATGTTCAAAACATTATCCAACAATACAAAATTATATCCTTCTTTACTAAATAAAGAGACTGATATGATGTTGTATATCAGGTTCGGTATCTAATAACATTCGTTCAGAATCAATGTATTTGGTAATACAGGGTGATAACTGCCAACATACTTAGCAGCAACACTTGCACTGTTTCCAACTCTTGAAACTTATCACCCATTCTTAGTTCTTTACCTATCTGTAGCCCATGTAACTGATTACATATGTGGGGTCCTGATCCGGTATCTCATACCCAGGACGTAAAGGATACTGAGAAACAGTTCTCTGTAATGAACACACCCGAAGATGATACATCAGCATGCATTTTCTTCGTTTGGGTAGCACGGGAATTCTGGTAATCCCCTATTTCTTGCTCAGTCTTATAACAATTATAAGTTGGAGCGGGACCAACGTTCCCTAGTGCAGTATAACAAGTGGATTCAGTCAATACATCCGTATTATTATCTTGATTAAGGCATGACATGGTCGCTACCTGGAGAGAGAGAAAGAGAAGAAAACACTCAGCGTATGCTCTTGCAAGATTAGATTGGTTATTTATTTATCTAATCAGGATGGCTCCCACTATTTTAGTCAAATCCTCCTTCAAAACCTAAAAGGAAAGATTAGTCGGGATTAATTACACCTTATATTTTCGCCAATCTTTCAGCCGGCCAATGCCGGTTGAGGGAGGTTCTCCATGCTTTCGCACGGACCTAATTAAAATAAATCTCATTTTCCTAGAGGCATAACCCCGTTAACACCTTTCTAGACACCTACTTGATCGCCTAATTGTGATGTGTAAAACTCTCCCAGGAGTAACTCTTACTCGCAATGGGTATTGGGATCCAACTATCTCATAGGAGGTATGCAATCTCATTGCAAATTTCAACACTTGAAATTCCCAATAATATTTTGCCTCTAGCAGCTATATGACCTTAACATAGTCAACAAATCATAAGTGCTAGTTAAGTTCAACCCGTCCTTTCCCGATTGAATTAAACCCACCCGCACGACCCTTAACATAGTCAACAAAGTCGCACGACTACCCTAATCCAATCACATCATATGCTTATATAGATAAGCATTAATCAGCTACCGCACATTACGCCTTAACATAGTTAACAAACGTAGCACGAATACTAACTAGTACTTATCTGAAATGACGGAGGGCCACGACTGGTTTTTAAGAAAACCCTTTGCGTAATGAACTTGATATCGTCGTAGAATCGAGTGATTTTAAATAGAGTGTTTTTGAGGATTTTACTAGTTTTGCTAAAGAGGTCACTTCCGATGAAGGGATCTCGGCTCTTTCCTTATAGAATAAGGTGCAGGATATTTCACAAATACCACTATGCAAAGAAAAAAACCATAAAAGCAAATAAAAGACAAACCGAGTTTATAGCATCTGCTAGTTTCGCTAAAGAGGTCACTCCCGGTGAAGGGATCTCGGCTCTTTCCTTATCGAATAAGGTGCTGGATATTCTACATGGAATACCGCTATGCAAAGCAAGAACTAGAGCTACCAATTTTCGAGACAAGTTTCTACAACATCTTTAGGTTCCTTTTATTTCATTAATCTCATTAATGATGTCCCATCATTTTAGTTTACCTAAACATCACAGATAAATACAATGTACGGTTATGCCATCCGCGTTCGCCTTGATGTCCCCTCGTGCACCGTTAGGTTAGGTAACTAACGGCAGAGCGGGGCAGTGCTATCGCGGGTGTAAAACATAAGCAACGTCTATATAATATATCACATATACTATATCCTGTATTCATCTCATCAATATATCAAATGATCACATCACAAATATCACAGCAGAAAACAACATATGAAATATTGGATATACTAAGATTTCCGGGTTTTAATTTAAGCCTGTATAAAACACAGATTCCACGGTCGTGATGAATAGCCAAACCCACATCCCTGGACACCTACGAGAGCGGCAAGCAACCCTACCAATTCTAGAGTTAGGAGACCCGGTCTCGACTCCTCGAGATGGTCTCCCACTGGATCCCAGAACCCGGTTACTTGTTCTCCTCGCCTTGGGTCTATCCTAATGCGGAAAAGTAAATAATATACAATGGTGACATCATCCTCAACCCGGAAGTGCCCCAATAAAAGAATATTACATAAAATGAATTTTACATGAATGAAAATGAAAAACTCTCATCTCACAAAAAAACCCCGCCTATTCAAAACACAATGATCCAATATAACATATCCCAGCAACATATAACATCATATGTCTTCAACGTAAGTAAATATGCGTATCCCAATTGTCGTTGACATATAGCACCGAAACCGGTGATACACTACATATTACACTTACGGTCGCAGAAAAGAAAGTGAAAAACTACAACGGTTGGAATCCGCAACCATCATAGACATCGCATGCCTGACCAAATGAATTCCTTAGATATCTCATGCCTAACAATTATAAACCCCACATTTTAGTTTCGATGTTGAAAACACCTTCTAATATCTAGTTGGGCAATTCAACAAGATTCCCGACATCCTGATCGAATGCTCGTCGGAAACTTTAGTAGATGGCCGCACCCCCCGATGCCGTCGACAAAGTGCACTAAGGCGGAATACCGCTACCGCGAGAACCCGAACGGATGCTTTTGGCGATGGGGTTCACCTACAGTCACTTGGTCGGGGCTATGGGGAATGACAATCTATTAAGTTTACCCGGTGAATATCCGCGTACACTATATGATTGCGACGGACTTTTGATCTCATCAAAATCCCGTGGCAACCGATCATCGCAGATTAAACTTCTAGATTTATAATATTCAAACTAGTTATCTCATAACTACTTGTGGATTCCAAATATCGTTTCCCATCACATAATATCCGGATGAATGTTAAACTTTTCGATCGATTCATCAAAGTCCCATAATTTCCCGACAGCTCAACACTTGAGCACAATTCAATAATACCCAGAATATGCCACAGTACCTATGCACCAGCCGTAGAAGGGAAAACCCAAGCCTCACTCATGTCGCCACAGAACTACGACAAACCCTAAGGTTTGACCGCGGTTCCTTGATCCAAAAAGTCAAGTTATGGTTTCATTCTTCTAGAGGGTTCATAGACTTACTTGCATATTTTTCCGAATACGTTAAATTTAGAAAAATGGGTTTTTGACATTCGATCGAACTTTTTAACTCCGTCTAGACAACATGCGAATAACCCGAAACATTGTTAAAACTACGAATACGAAACACTCCGAATTTTTTATAGTGCAAGATTACATCACATGCAAAATTAGCAAAAACAAACAACACCTGAAACACCAAAACCCAGAGCATAGAACATGAAAAAAATTTGGGACCAAAATTCCTATCTGGGGCCGGCCACCTCGGATTTTTCTCCCATGTGCTCCGCCAAAATCCAAGCACAGGGTCCCAATTTTCTTCCATGTTCATATATTTACTCAAATATGATTCTGCACTTGTTTAAAAAAAAATTTGACAACAATTTAAAATTGACAGAAAATGAGTTTCCGTGTTTCAAGTTTCGGAGTATTTCGGTTTCGTAATCTTAACAAAATCCATATAAATTTCTAGTATGGCTCTGATACTACTGCAGGGTTACCTAAGAAGGCAGCAAGGTTTCAGGCGGCATCTTCCATGCCAAATTCAAAAATCTTCCATTTTAGCTAACCCTAACTAAGAATCGTTAACTAGAAATCGACGGAAAAACAAATGCAAACACTTTGCAATGAGAAGTGAACAAGGAATACAACCTTTGTAGACCGGTCCTTCACTTCAATAGCTCCGTATAGTAGTCCCTTCGCTGCGATCGTGAACTCCAGACTCTAGAGAGGCTCCCATGAAGAAACGAACATACTTGCTTCGATGTCTTCGAGGCCGAAGATGATCTACGTCGAGGAGACAGTAACCCAAGCTATTTCTTCACTAGGTCAAGAAATTTGTGAAGAGAACACCCTATATTAAATGGAAAGTAGTAGAGGATGATGAAGTAGGAATTTTGCTCACATTAAAAATGATTTTCTCGCACTTTTTCTCATACCTCCATTGAAGCTAGAAAGCTTTGAGGAAGAAGAAGAAGAAGAATTAACTCATCAAATGAATTATTGTGTGAGGTTAGAAATGCAAGCATGGGTTAAGCATGTCATGCTTAACCCTTGTAGAGAGTTAACCATAAGCTATAGTTAAGGTTAGGTCAAAAATATCTTAAGCAAGACAAAGAGAACGAACAAAGTCAAAGATGCCTTGAAGCTTCCACAAGCTTTCAACAAATATCAACCATGACTAATTCCATAATTTTTGAATTACTTAATGATAAATATAAACCCTAATCTTAACCCTAGCATGGTTTAACCCTCATTAACCCTAGTTGCATTTGTAACCTAACATGATACATTTAACATATATCACATATACATCAATGTATCCAAAGTGAGAAAAGAAATCATAAGTGAGCTAATACTAGTTAATGTAATATAATATATCAAATATATAATTATACATTAGATTATCAAATCAACTTTTGATTTAATAATCTGGCTATATCACCCATAACCGACTAATATCATAATGTAACATCTTATCGAATCAACACTTGATCTGATAACCGAGCTGTATCACATATAACCTTTCATGTCACACATCGCGAGAATAGAATACGGTATCACATATCGCATTAATCTCGGTCCCACACATATCCGCACCTACTCCGTTTCGCATGATCCAGGAAACCCCTGTGTAGGACTCTAAAGACTCGTCAATACGCCGGCAGTAGGTGATGATCATATCAAACACCCACAAGCCGCAAGCGGTCTGCTAAACGTAATGGCCACCCGGGTATTAAGCGATAAGAAGATCAACAAGTAAGTCTGCTCACACTCCTGCGAATCCAATCAGTAACACTACCGTACAGTCCGGTCTCTTCGTCTGATATGTCGCATATCTCGTCTAGGGGTGGTAAACGTCAGACCCCAGTAATGGAATAAGTCGTGTCGATATGAGGCTCATAACGGGTCAAGAAACTACTGATAACATTTACCGGTATATCTCTGAAGCAGCCTTTGCCAAGGACTTCCTGTTATAGCCAATCGAGTACAGCGCAACATCAACCCCCAATACCGGGAGAGACGAAACCCCTCCTATCGCTCATTGCCTCCGTGTGACTCGGGACTGTACCCAAAAGACACCGTTTTGCGCGTTTTCTTGAACGTGGTAAGGTGGAAATAAAAGCACAGTGGGAATCACACAAGACTCTATGGCGATCTCGGGTCTACAGAATAACCTGTACCAGTGTCACCAGAGAACTGCCATCTGACGTGAGGTATAATACCATCTTAGAGTTCTCGGTGAGTCCGTCCAGTGTACCCAGTCTCCACTGAGCACCCATATACTGTCTCTGATGTCAAACACCAATGGATATGGGATCATCCATGTAGCGTTTTGAAAATCGTTTCGGTGAAATTTCGAAAAAACGGTAAAATAAGGGGGTTTTAGGTAAAAAGTCAAAATACAAATATCTTTATTATAAAATTAAATATACATATTCTAGCTATTTAATTGCTAGTATTTGGTGTTTATTGACCCACTGGTGAAATTTCAAATTTTCTGAAAAATTTTCCGAAATTAATTATTTTAATATTATTTTAAGCCGTCACTAATATATTTAATTAGGGAAAATTACAAATTGGAATGAGTTGAAACAAATTTTGTGCATCATAAAACATTAAATAAAATTTTATCACATGGTTTTTGAAATGAAATCGTTTGCCAAAACGGTTTAGAAATTATTGAAGAAAAAAGGCTTTTTTCTTAGTGTAAATGGATGTTTGGGATATTGTATTTATCATTTTTCATCACCCCACATCCATACCCACACTCACACACCCTCATTTATTCCCTTCCTTGGCTGAATTCAGCAGCCCCATCAATTGTCCCCACTTCTTTTGATAAAAGAAAAGAAAACAAAGGAAATAAGAAAATAGTAAAAAGAGTATGGTCTTTTGTTGACTTGGTCTTCTTTTCTCCCCTTGACTTCACCCACCCCCACACCACACCTCACCCCTCTCCTCTCCTGGCCGAAACTGATCACTTGGCAGCCCCCCCTCCCCCATTTTCTTCAAGTCTTCATCTTCCTTCACCTCCAAATTCATTCAAAAGTCCACCAAAATCAACACAAATCAGAGCAAACTCAAAATCTAATCCCTACCCATTATTCCTTTGCCATTCAAGCTTGGATCTTGGTGAAAAGAGAGCATTTTGGGAGGCTAGATTTCTTGTGAGGTCAATAAAATTATGGAGGTATAATCTTAACCTTTTGTTTAAATTGTTGGTTATTGCTTTAATCTAACTTATTTAGGAAATGAATTATGGTTCTAATTGAAGGATTGGGTTTTCAAGAGAAGGATTAAATTATAGTTAGGGTTTCTGTTGTGTGATTATGGTTGCAAGGTGGAATTCATCATTTTGTGAAATGTGAAACATAACCAAGATTGTTAGTTGCAAATTGTTAAGTTGGAATTGTAATAATTATGCTAATTTGCTAACTAGTTTTTTTTAAAATTGGTTTAATAATTGAGATTAAAAATGTAATTAGGTTTTTATAACTTCTTTAACATTATAAAGTGTAGTTTAACACTTTAGTTCATGGAAATCCAACTTAAATTGTTGTATGTGCATTTTTGCTATAAAATGGTTGAAATTGGTTAAAATTGCAAACTAGGTTTTTGAAATTGAATTAAATTGTGGGTTTAAAATTTACGTAGTGGTTTCTATGGCATAATTAAGATATTAAATTATCATCTTGGTCACTAGAATTATTAAAACGTCATGTTTTGTACAAAAACGGTAATTTGTGCTTGCTATATTTTCGGAAAAATGACTTTTTAAGTGAAATTGGGGTTTTTGGGAATTGTAAGCTTTTTTTATATTATAATTAGTGCTTGTAATTGTACAAATGAGTGTGTTGGGAGTTTTCTCGATTGTTTGGCGTTTGTACGCCGACGTCGAGGGTTTTTGTGTTCATTTGTGAAAGCAACCATAGGTTTTGACTTATGTGGGATTCGTGTGTCGTTTTGGTCATGAGTCGGATTTTAATGCGATACGGTGCGTTATGATATGTAGGTACCCCATGTTGACTTCTAGACGACAAGCGAGCGTGTGGCGACGTCGGCACCGGCAAGCGAGGACCAGGTGAGTAGATTTATATCTACGGGGAGAAGTCGGGTGGATGGCGTATAGCACCCCCGCAGTCCGAGGTGATGTATACGGATGTGTATACACACCTATAAATATTATATGTTGTTGGGTTTTTCATTGATGTTTAAATGGATATTGGTATATCGGATTGATGAGAGGTTACGAAACCTTAGGGTATTGGGTGCACTACACATACGTACACACGCATACATACTTGCATGCATCCTTATGTCATATGTGGTTATAGGATCCTATGTGGATATGTGTTTACATGGATTTTGGGAATGATGATGCCATAGCAATAGTGATATATATATTTTAGATGATCGACATTTGATTATGTTATGAGATATGATATGATATGATATGACAGGATACTTGTGATAGGCCGCCTTGGGCGATGTATACTCTTGTGATGATATATGATGAAAATACCGATTTATACTAGACTGTCGATCAGTAGTCAGATCTTGATTTTTGTGATGATGTTGGCATTGTGCTAGACGTAGGTCAGTACCCAGATGATGATCTTGATAAAGAGAATACTTGATGAATAATATGACAAATGTGATATTGACCCGTACCCAGATTTGGGGATGCCGTACGACGGATTTACGTACGAGCTATATTTTGATGATCGATCCGCACTCTTGACTTGGGATGTCTGGTTATGGATATGATATTATTGATGCGGGATCACCGACTATACATATACATGTATGTATATGTATCGACTCAGATGATAGGCGGTTTCCTTACCTGTAGTCCAGCTTGTTAGCTTAGCCGTTTAGTTTAGTTTAGTTGTTAGATTAGATTCGATTCTTACCTATTTCAAAACTAACGAATCGTGGGTATTTTAAAAGACAGCCCAAGAGATCCTACGGATATTTCAAAAGACGTATCTTTTCATAAAAACACCGTGGCCCCTATTTTCAAAATCTCATGATTCGTGTTATTTCAAAAGGCACCATTTGTACGACTTATATTAGATTAATGCAGATTGGTTATAGTTGCGTCTAGTTTTCAGCTCCCGCTCATTTTTGTGGTCCGCTTCGCATCGCATGCTTATTTTATGTTCATACTCCATTATTGATATCATGCTGTTAGGACACCAGCACCATTACAGATGATGCGTATGTACCACGTACACTTAATTGCCGGCTCACACACATCTTCATCGGTAATTGCCATGTCACGTACACCTTAGAAAATATTATTGCTTGACATAGCCTGTTAGCTAATAGTTTAGACATGATATTAGCGTACTTGCCTTATATGTTAGTTAGACATTGTAGTTATTACCTTCTACTTCATGCATACTGTTATTCATTGTTATGCCGCATTCATGAATTCTCATGCATATATTCACTATTTTACGTGTTATGGAGGTTTTGGATTCGGATTTCCATGAGATTTGTTTCTGGATTTGGAGGAAAACCGCAAAAACATAAATATACCTTTTCTCTCTTTTAAAAATAAAAAGTGCGGTTTTCCCATGATGTATGAGTCGTCCACCATGAGTTTGCTGATGGATTTCGAGACCCGATTCGAGGAGACGGATGAACCGTTTCGGGTACATGGTGGACCCGGTAAGGTACCCCGGGGCAAGAAGCGCGTGATGATGATGATGTGAGCCTGGCAGGAGAGCACTACCTACCGGTGATATTACCCGACGCGTCGGATATCCGGAGGATACCGTCGTGGTCTTGAGATGGATGGTAGGGGCCGGTCTGGACTGACGGCGCCCTAGATATTGTGATTGAGACATTGAGATTGAGACTTGAGGTACATAGATTGTGACACAGAGATATCGAGGTATTTGGACACTTATTTTGTGTCGATGCTGGGCACTGTTTTATGCTGATTTCATATATGGTACCTCATTTCTTTTAAAATACAGAAATCTCATTGATTTATGAAACCAGTTTTATTCAGTACATGCATTCTGTTTCTTGCATTCATACATCATCCATATGATATATTGCTACCTGAGGCACTGACACAGGCACATGAGATCACACTCGGTTAGATATTACCCTAGCCATTGTTATAGGCTGCATGTTATACATATATTTGAGGTTATATTATGATTATTGACCCAGGTTGCGTTATTTATGCGATTTCTTTCCGTAGATGTTTTTCTATTCACGAGTTGGCAACTCACCCCCGTTGTGCCCCAGTTTCTTGCAGGTTTGCCGTACATGCTTCTTTACGGCTTTGCGGGCACTGTACCTTTCGGGTGACTTGCTAGTAGGTGGGTTTATTGTATCGTACCCATCATTATACATTGTATATTATATTTCAGTTGTATCTAGAATTTCCATCAACCAAACATGTATTTTTTTTTGAGATAGAGACCAGTAATGTTATTCTTTCGACCTTAGAGTCGCGTGTTATATTTCCTTGGGTTCTTGCTGGTTGAGTTTCATTTCTGTTGTGATCCTCGCCTTTAGGCGTGTATATTATGTTGCATACAGGTTGTTTTGATATGGTTCTTCCTACTCTCTACTACTTTTCTTGGTTTGGATTTCTGGGTTCGGCTTACTTAGAGTACGTACGCCTCGAGACGTTCGTAGTCTAAGTGCCGGTCATGTTCCGTACTTTCGGGTCGTGACAATCCATCGCCCATCTACATGGGTCGAGAAGCTATACGCTAGTCTACTCTGGTATATCGATGCCTTGTCTCGATACACCTACGACTAAGAACATTTGAAGGATGTACTTAGCGACTACTCTGTCCCCACTAGTATGATCTGCATCATAATCCTGGTAGTCAAGTACTCATCCTAAGGGCTTTATCAACATGTAACATAGAGACAGTCAGAGTAAATGTTAAGATAAAGTGCAACCAGATAGTATACTATCATGTCGAGCAAGAAAGTCCTCCCTATATATATCCAAGCATCCACTACAATATACATCGTATGTACAGTAATGGCCTCTAGGGCATACATATAACTAACACAAAGTATGTGAGCGCCCCAATTTAAAATGCTCCTATCAAATTCTAGAATTAAATTCTATTTTGGGAAATATTTTCCTGATCTTTCTCAAACTAAAAAAAACCTTCTCTGTTAAACAGAGGACTTTTGGATCAAAGATCCAACGGTGATCATCCGGTAGAATAAAGTTCTATCATAGGAAAATATTTTACTAATCTTGTTAAATTAACAAGATAGTCATATGATCAGAATTCTATGTTAGAATAAAATTCTAATCTTATTAAACTAACGAGATATCTATATGATAGAATTAAATTCTATATTAAGAAAATATATTTAAGATCTTGTTAAACTAAAAAGATATGATAGAATAAAATTATAATCTTGTTAAGACTAACAAGATATTCATAATCTTGTTAAACAAACAAGAAATCTTCTCTGTTAAACAGAGTGCCTTTGGATTAAAAATCCAACGGTGAATAAAATTCACCGATTGACCTAAAAGATCCTGAAATCAATCATGATCTCTCAATGAGGGATTCCCTTAACAAATTGATTCTTTTTCCTCTCATATAAATAGGAGCAAGGAGAGGAGGAAAAAGGGAGACACATAGAGGGAGAGGGGAAGAAAAATAGAGAGAGAATTTAACTCTCTAAAGAAGAGGAACCCCTCCCAAAAGCTCCCATAAAAAGAGAATTTAATTATCAAACCAAGAGTTTAACTCTTCTCAAAGAACTTAGTTCTTCCTCTGGTTAAGATCTGCAGAAGCAGATCTCCCCACAAGTTGAGAATTTAATTCTCATCGGGGAGATTCTGTCATGCAGATTCAAAACCTGGGGGAAAGAACTGAATCCAAAAGAGTTTAACTCTTACAAAACTTATGGGAATTTAATTCGTCTGATACTAGAGTTTAACCCTTTAAAAAGAATTTAATTCCTGCAAAGAACAAAAAGAGAACTTGATTCCTTAGAACCATAGATGAACAACCTGATGATTCTTTAGCGTTCAAACACTACGTAACAGATCACGTGTTCCCACGTGAGCACCTTTGAGGAACAAAAAAGGAAAGACTGAGATCTAGCCACGTGACCCCTGAGAAGTGCTCATCACTTATAAAAGACGAAAGGGAATAAACCCTATTTTTAGGGCGCCTCACGTGACCCCACGTGACCCCTGAGAATTGCTCAACACTTATAAAAGAGAAAAGGGAATAAACCCAATTTTTGGGACGCCTCACGTGACCCATGAGAAGTGCTCAACACTTATAAAAGAGAAAAGGGAATAAACTCTATTTTTGGGGTGCCTCACGTGATCCCATGTGACCCCCTAACAGTGCTCAGCACTAGAATAAGAGAATAAAAGAGGCAACGCCCAACTCTAAGCGCCTCACGTGCCACACGTGAGCGCCTCAACTTTCAGTGTTAAACACTGCTATGGCTCCTCATGTGCCACACGTGAGCATCCCAGATCTCAGTGTTTAACACTGCTTTAGAATATTACGTGAAAGCACGTGGGCACTGAGCATACACTAGTGTTTAACACTATAAGAGGCCAACTTCATCCCCAGATTGGCTAAGTCTTTCCTAAGATTAAATCTCTAAATAAACCGAGCCTCCATGCTCATGACTAATGACTCCTCAATCTGATATCTGGTTCAAGGTTACATCTCTCCACCCCTCTGATACACGTCGTTGTAATTACTCAACGTCTTCAGAGAGGTGGTGTGTCCCAACAACCAACAAGCTGTGGACCATAATGTTCTTAAACTAACTATGGACCGTAATGTCCTTAAACTAATTATGGACCACAATGTCCCTAAACTAAATTCCATGGACCGTAATGTCCTTAAACTAACTATGGACCGTAATGTCCTTAAACTAAATTCCAAGGACCGTAATATACTTAAACTAATTATGGACCGTAATGTCTCTAAACTAAATTTCATGGACTATGATGTCCTTAAACCTCTATGGACTGTGATGTCCTTAAACCCAATGGACCGCAATGTTCCTAAACTAAATTCTATAGACTTTGATGTCCTTAAACATGGACTATGATGTCCTTAAACCCAATGGACCATGACGTCCTTAAACTAAAACGTTAGAGCTCAAATGCTCTTTTGTTGGATCAAAAATGATCCTGAACCCCCGTTGAGTAGATCTTAGTCTAAAATTAGACTAACGTATTCTCAACAAACATTTAAGTTGATCTTAATCTCAAATGAGATTAATGAGCCTTAAAACAAACCAAACCCCAAATGTAAGAAAATACGGATTTGGACTAATCTCCGCCCTACGAGCGACAATACAAATTAGTCTCCGTATACAATCCTTGGGCAACCTAAAACAAAACAAACACACACGACACGAAATGAACATCTAGAGCAGGAGAAAGTGGTTATCGTTACGCGGTAACGTAATTAACTGCAGGGTTTGCGCCTGTAGGGAAGAGCATCCCCACAATCCAAAAACCTCACAATGAGAGGGAATCTGACGAAGTCTGTTACAACGGCCGCATCTGTTTAAATCTTCGATATATGGTGCCATAAATTAACATGGCATCTTCGAAGAGGTAGACAGATAAAACCAAATAGTATCTGCCCCCAAATTTAGGCAAGACGACTTACGCGATTTCGTCTCTGTTTTCCACGGTAAACAGATTCTAGTACGCCCGGTGGGACCTTTTCCTCTTTCCACTCCACACTTCATGTGTCGTGTTTTTCCGCGATCAAATAATCGTTGTATATTGTTCATATCATAATTTTGCATTATAATATTCCCCATTCTTAATCATTTTACAAATAAATAGGTGCTTGTGATCCATGTCTGCTACATAGTTGCAGGTTACAGGTTCTCGGAACAAAAATAGTGAAAATGATGAAAAGACGATACAAAAGTGAGACTACGACCAACAAATAGAAGAATCTTGATCATGCCTACTGTTTGAGGGACAAATGAAGATCAATGAACAATTTCACAAAGTACAAAGGCAGCGCAAGGTTCAAGACTTCGATACGAAGCAAACGGTAAAAGTCCACGTCATTATGCACTGTGGAAATATGGAAGAAACTAAAAGATATTCTGTAGAACCAAGTGAAGAAAAGCCAAGAAAAAAGCAACAGAAAGAACCCCACAAGATTCCAGCCAGAGAACCCACCATACGACAGCAGATCCGCGGCCAAATAGGGCATATGGCCGTGGATCCGCGGCCGTGCTAAGCACGTGTCGGTGTAAAGTTGTCGGTGGCGGCGGTGCGTTGACTAGGCTTCTCAGGGTAGTTTTGTAAATGCAGATAGGGATCAGATGTAAACCCTAGGGTTTCTATAATCTATAAATAGAAACCCTAAAGTTCTTTTTGGAGCATGCCTCTTCCTATGCCTCTTTTTATTAATCAAATTCAGAATTTTTTATTCGCTGTAATGTTTTGAAGAGTGCATCAAATAAAGTAAGTTTTTCCTTTCTATGCCCTAGTTGTAATTTCTTTTCGGCCCTAGTATAAATTTTATTTATCTGCCCTAGTTAATTAGTTTAGCACTTTTATTTATTTTCCATAGTTTAGATAATTAAGTTATTGAATTAAAACCAAACAAAAATGTCTCTTTTTATCAATTCCCTAATTAGTGAATAGTTCCTCACTTGTTAGGGTTAGGAATATGAAAGGTTTGAGAGATGAAAATTCCTCACCCCTTTCTTGCCCATCATACGTTTTAATAGGACTCTATGCATACATACACACACCGCTGACTACGACACCCTATCCCACGAGGTAGCGGTGATACCGTAGTTTAAAAGACCGATTGTATATGTTTTCCATGGAGGTTAGGGTAAGAATTAAGAAAGGACGAACAAGGACCTAGAGGAAGAAACCTAGTTTCTTCCCGATCGTGGTAACCCCCTTTGTTAATTATTAACTTAACACCTAAATAGATCTTAATTAGGGTATAGAAAGCGGTGAGAAATATTGAATTTCCAAACTTAACCTAAATCTAACCCTAGCAAGGTTTTAATCTTAATCTAAATCAACCTTAGTTTTGTAGGGTTTCCTTATCACCTCATATAGGGTTTAGAAGTATCACACATGCTACAATTTAAATTTTAAAAGGCGCTAAGCAAACTAAACTAGGAATCGAACTAGAATTATTGAGTAAAAATTAATAGTATCACTTATAAAAGATTATCTATCACTAAGTGGAGAGACTACAACCTTTTTAGACCTCCTAGGGCGACTCTTTGGATCTCCTAAGGTTTGGAACGGCTCGCTTGAACGCTTCCAAGTCCACGATGATCCACCCGAAGTCCTTTGCTCAAAGCTTGTTGCTTCACTTGATTTATGAAATCCTTGAAGCAAACACCCTACACAAAGTAGCTAGAGATGTGTAGGATGATGAAGTAGTTTATGTTCTCACTTAAAACCCTTTCTTTCTTTTAACCTCACTCAATTTTAGAACTCAAGAGAGAGCAAGAGAGAGGAAGATGAAGATGACAATTATTTTCTTTTGGATGAATAATAATCTCATAATGATAATGAGAGAGAGAGATAAATATCATAACACAAACCATGATTAATATAAATATCTAGATATTTTTTGATGAGTTAAAGAGCAAAGGAAATTAACCAAGGTTAAGTCAAAGGTCAACCAAGGAAGAGTGTAGAAACAATGAGTCATTTGTAAAGAAATGAATCATTAAGTTAATTTCCTTTATCTTTAACTTAAAACAAAAATATGTATATGTATAAATATGAACCATGTGAGTCTAGCATTGCCATCTTTGTTGTATCATCAACCATGATACAAATGCATGCATGTATGTGTGTATGCACATCAACATGTACATATACATGCATGCATCCATCATAAGAACAGGATTTAAATAAGTGAGATAAAAGTCAATATTAAATCAACACTTGATTTAATAAACCGGTCATATCTCATACGACCCGACCAATATAAAACGCTCGATTAAAATACGGTATCATATACTCGTATTTAATCGAGCTCCCGCACATATCTCATATGTGCACCACATCGTTTCGCCTGAGCCAGGAAACTTCTGTATGGGACTCTAAGACTCGTCAATACGCCAGCAGTAGGCGATGATCATATCAAACACCTACAAGCCGCAAGCGGTCAGCTAAACGTAACGGCTACCCGGGTATTAAAACAATCAGAAGAAGAAAAAGCGAACCTGTAAAAACTCCCGTCAATCCAACTGGCAACACTTACCGTACAGTCCGGTCTCTTCGTCAGATATGCTGCATATTGAGTCTAGGGATGGAATCTTCGACCCAAATAACTCAATAAGTCATGCCGGTATATAGTCTATAACAGATCGAGAAACTACTGATAACACTTATCAGTAATATCTCAACAGCCCTGGCCAGGGACTTCCTGTTATAGCCAATCGTGCACAGCACAGCATCAACCCCCAATACCGGGAGAGACGAAACCCCTCCTATCGCTCATTTCCTCCATATGCCTCGGTACTGTACCCAAAATCCATCTGTTTGTACGA
This sequence comes from Agapanthus africanus, assembly GCA_030015575.1. NCBI lineage: Eukaryota > Viridiplantae > Streptophyta > Magnoliopsida > Asparagales > Amaryllidaceae > Agapanthus > Agapanthus africanus. The sequence continues at coordinate 295,573,929 of JASDDO010000022.1, read as the reverse complement.
CTCCTCAGAGCCGTAGTAGGGTAGAGATCAAAGTGCAGTAGGAGGACACACAAGACTCTATGGCGATCTCGGGTATACAGACTAACCTGTACCAGTGTCACCTGAGAACTGCTATCCAACGTATGACATAATACCACATAGGAGTTCTCGGTGAGTCCGTTCAATGTACCCAGTCTCACTGAGCATCCGTATACAATCTTTGGTGTCAACACACCAGACGGATATAGGATCATCCATCGCCCATCATATGGAACAATAATAGTATATGCTAGTCTACACTGGAATATCGATGCCCTGTCTCGATATACCTACGACTAGGAACATTTCAAGGATATGCTTATAAACTACAAGTGTCCCACTAGTATGATCCACATCATTATCCCAGTAGTCAAGCCAATATCCTTAGGGCTTTATCAATATGTACCAAATGACTAAAAACATGATCAAGTGAACATATGATAAAGAGAAACCAGATAGCATACTATCATGTCGAGTAAGACTGTCCTCTGAATATATATATATATATATATATATATATATATATATATATATATATACACACACACATCAGTACATACACTATCACATAATGGCCTCTAGGGCATACATATATCCAACAATCTCCCACTTGCACTAAGGCCAATTATTGGCGTATTTCATACCCAACATCTCAAAAAGTCGCTCATGCTACAGCTGAGGGAGGGCCTTGGTGAATGGATCCGCAGCTTTGTTCTTTGTATCTACTCTCTTAATCTCGATCTCGTGGCGATCAACTATCTCCCGGATCACATGATATTGCCTCAGGATGTGTATGGACTTCTGATGGGACCTGGGCTCTTTGGCCAACTCCATAGCCCCATTATTGTCACAATATAAAGGTATTGGATCAATAATGGTTGGAACTACTCATAGCTCCGAGATGAACTTCCTCATCCAGACGGCTTCCTTGGCAGCATCATTTGCAGCAATGTACTCAGCTTCCATCGTTGAGTCTGCAACGGTATTCTGTTTGGAACTCTTCCAACTCACCGTCCCTCCGTTGAGGGTAAATGCAAACCCTGAGATAGACTTGTTGTCATCCTTGTCACTCTGGAAGCTCGAATCGGTAAAGGCCTCCATTTGGAGATCCCCGTTACTATACACCAAGAACAATTCTTTAGTCGTTCGCAAGTACTTAAGAATGTTCTTCACAGCAGTCCAGTGATTCTCCCCTGGGTTTGATTGATACCTGCTTACTACACTAAGTGCATAAGCAACATCAGGGCGTGTACATAACATCGCATACATTATCGATCCTACTGCCGAAGCATAGGGAATAATGCTCATGCGAGCTCTCTCTTTATCAGACTTTGGGCAATCGTCCTTGGAGAGAGTGACTCCGTGGCAAATGGGTAAGGCTCCCCACTTGGATTCTTCCATACTAAACCTCTTTAGGATGGTGTTGATGTACTTGGTTTGGGACAATCCCAATAACCGTTTGGATCTATCCCTATAGATCCGTATGCCCAATATGTATATGGCATCACCCAGGTCCTTCAAGGAGAACCTTTGTGATAAGAATGATTTGACCGACTGTAGCATAGGTATGTCATTTCCTATCATAAGTATGTCATCCACGTACAATACGAGGAATGCGACATTTCTCCCTACAGTCTTCTTATAAACACAAGGTTCATCTGGATTTTTAATGAAGTCAAACACTTTGATAACATCATCAAAACAGATGTTCCAACTGTTAGTGTATATGCCCTAGAGGCCATTACTGTATCATACTAGTATGTATATTACTTAATGGAATCTTGGGATATTCACAGTTGTATAGACAATCTTTTTCAAAATGGTAGTATCCTACTTGGTTTGTTTCTACTTCAATATGTGCGTATGTTTATTTTAGCTTATAGCTTATACATATTAGTGGAGCCCTTAGGATCTTTGCTTGATTACCAGTGTTGTGATGGCAGTCACACTAGTGGGGGCTGGGTAATCTACAAGCACATCCTTATACAGGTCCCTAGTCGTATGATTATCGAAACAGGGCATCGATACTCCAGAGTAGACTAGTGTATACGCTTCTCATCCCAGGAGAGGAGATGGTCTGTCCCACAGTCATCAGTACGTCGTCCTGGAGATAGTATGGAGGTGCTCGTTAGGTTACGAGTACAGTAGACAGGACTCGCTGGGAACTATTGGTTTGGTATTATACCCATCGTCAGTTATCAGTTCCCAGGTGACATGAGTACAGCATAGTCCGTTGAATTGACACTGTCACTTCGCCTCGAGTGTGTTCCTACTGTTCTTAGATTACTACCCTACCACGGCTCAAATGAGTCATGCAAACAGGTAGTAGTTCGGTGCAGTCCCGAAGCACTTGGAGGCAGTGACGGTTAGACAGGATTCGTCTCTCCCGGTATTGGGGGTTGATATCGTGCTGTGTCTAGGAGAGCTATTACACAAAGTCTCTGGCCAGGGCAAGCGAGATATACTGGAAGCGTTTCCAGTGTTATCTCCGGGTGTGCTGGGCTACACTCCGACACGACTTGTACCGCTATTAGGAGACTGACGTTTACCGCCCTCCTAGGCCCGACATGCGATACTCTCAGACGAACAGACCGGACTGTACGGAGATTGTCACATTCAGGCTCAGTAGGAGTTCGGATGGGTTCACCTCATCAGTCTTCTTATCGGCATCTACCTGGGGACCATTACGTACAGATAGTACCGCTTACGGCCTGTGGTTAAACCCACTGCCAGCGTAGTGTCGAGTCTTTAGAGTCCCACACAGAGGGTTGTTCGCCTTTGGGCAAAACAGAGTAGAGGTCGCATGGTTTTGCGACGGGGTTCGTTCACATCCACGCACTTGTGCACGTTTGGTGTCCGGGCAGTTATTACTAGCGGGCTTTGGTTTAAGCCAGATCCTAGTATATGTTTTAGGATTGGTTTTATCTCATTGTATTCGTGTTCTTCGGAATACGGATGCGTGTGTGTATGCACAGTTGACAGAGGCAGAGGAATCTCATTAGGGTTGTTGACCGTTGACTTTTTCTAAACCCTAATGAGAATGAGAAATATGATTAATAATATTAATTAAGGATAATTATGCCATGGTTGAGTTGACCATTTGACTTTTGTTGACCTTTTGACTTCAGTTGACTGGTTGACTATTGTTGACCAATTGACCATCATCATTTCACTTGCAAGATGCTTCTTGTTTCTTGCAAATGCATTAAATGATGAAATGATAATGGTCATTCTTAAACTAACCATCACAATTTCTTAATTATTATTATTATTATCATTATTCTTATTTTGAGAGCATGTTGTAAAAAAGCTATCTCATTCTCACTTGCTCATTCTCTCTCATCCATTAGCTCATCCTCTTCCTCTCTCAAAGCTCCCATCTCTCATGTGTTGAGAACCATGAGCTCTTGAGATAAAACCTCAAGACTTCACTTTACTCATTCTAGAGTTCTAGGTTTAGCAAGTGTTCATATCAGATTTTGCATTTTTATACCGCCCAATTTTTATCACATTGCATATCGGTAGGTACTCTTGAGCCGTGTTTGCTAGTCAATTGCAGGATATAGGTTCTCGGCTCTTAACGATGAAATTCATGGAAAAACACGACAAAATCCGGGTTCCTGCCAACCACAGATAAAACACGGGTCTCCGCCCTTTATCCGTCTGTTGCCACACACCAGTTTAAGAGACAAAATGGCAAATCAATGTCGTTTTCATGCACAAGGCTCAATGGCAGCACAAGATCCAAGAAATCTACACGGAGCTCGAGGAAATCATGACAAAAAGATCCACATCAAATCACCTTTTGCTCAACAGAAATTCTGGAAAAATCGTGAAGAAAATATGAGAAAAATCATATGCCAGAATAAAGGACATAGAAGACCAGGGAAGTACAAGAAATTGGAGGGCCTAACTCACCTAAATGGCCACGGAACCGCGGCCAATAGGGGGTCTAGGCCGCGGAACCGCGGCCGTACGGCCTTGTCGGCTGAAAACATTTCAGGGGCAGTTTGGTATTTTTATGAAGGCTGAGAATTTTGCCCTAGGTTTTCAGTTGCCTGCCTATAAATAGTTCAGAACTTGCCAAAGCCAAGGGTGCTTAATCTTGTATTTTCCTAAGGTTTAGAATACTTGTTCTTCTTCCTCTTCTCATCTCTTCTCCATTGAAAAACTTGTAGTGAGCTTTTGTGAGTGAAGAATGATGAATAAAGAAGTTCCTTTTGTTATTATATCTTGTCTTGTTCTTTAGTTAAATTATTATTGCTTGTAATTTTCATTTGTTAACTTAGTTGTTGTTATTTCTTGTTGTTTCTTTCTTTTCTCTTTTCCTTTATCCTTAAACAACCATGACGCTGACGCTTGATCATTGCCAAGGTGAGGTCGCAAATAGCTAGTTGTTATCTTCTAATCTCCTTCTTTCTATCTTCCTCTTTTGTTTTGTTTTCTTTTCGTTATGATGTGTGAGTAGTTTCATTCTTGTTAGGGTAGGATAAAGGAAGTTTGAGAGAAGGAAATCTCTCTCACTCTTTCCTTGCCCAACATCTTAATTCGACTCCCGTTAATTGAACCACAATCCGCTCCCTACGGCACCCTATCCTACATGATAGCGGTGATTCCGTAGTGAGACCGGTTGTGGTTGAATTAACCGGAGGTTATGGCTAAGAGCCAAGAACAGACGGACAAGCACCAAAAGGAAGAACTTAAGCGTTGGAAAGCCTAGCTTATACTCGCAAGTTCCTTCCTAGTCGTGCTAATCCCCGTTGTTGCCGATTACCGTAACACCGATATTAAGAGTGGCAACAAAAGAAGTGAGTGACTCCTAACTCAAACTAACCTAATCCTAACCCTAACAAGCTCTCTTTACATATCATTTTAACACTTAGTTAATCACAAACAAATCTGGAAAATTGGACTTAACTCGTTAAAGCACATAGAAAAAGATTCCCATCTCCCTGCGGACGACCCGTACTCAACCGGCTAGCTACAAGCGAAACCGTTTTGATTGCGGTAATTAACTAAACTTGAACACGCAGAATCTCTACCAATCAAATGGCACTATTGCCGGGGAGACAGTAGTTTATTTCTTTGTGTAATTTCGGGTTAACTTGTGAATATAACCGAAAAACAAAAAAAATATACGTTGTAAAAAAAAATCATCTTGTTATTTTTGATTAGTTTTTGTGCAAGTGTGCAGGATAATACGGAGTTCGAGTTCAGTGCCAAAGACGTGGGAAGATAGACCCACATCTCGCGGCTACACCGCGACGGATCAAAACGAAGCAAATGGTCTACTGAGATATTCTGGAGCAGTTCCAGTAAGCAATTCCAGATTCAGGGGCTTTAAAACTGAAGAGGACACCCAACAAAACCCAGCCATCAAAACTGGAGCCCCAATTCCACAAGATAGCCGCGGAACCACGGCATTAGAGCCCTATAGCCACGGAACCGCGGCCGTTTGGTGGCCTCAGGGTTCCAAATTCCATGTAAGTGTCTCTCTCCTCTCCCCCACTCCTCTGGACTCAAATAAACTGTGTTTTCTGCAGCATTCTTTGCGCAAACTCTCTTCCCCCTTCCAATAAACTGTTTTTGTGCAGGATTCTTTACGCCGCAATAAAAATAAAAATTGTTTGCAGTTGATTTGTTGCTGCTTTGCATTTATTAATACGGACTTAAGGGGCTTGAAACCAATTCAGATTGGGTGGGGATTTCATCACCCTTCCCAGGACCCCAGAAATCACAAAAAGCATATGCATTGACCATTGTTAAATTTAAAAAATACTAGACTCAGCCCTAAGGACTTCGCGCTCAATAGGACAGAGGACTAGTTACAGGCATCGGCCGTTTATCCTATCTGACTTTTGCGGTGCTTAGGCAAGTGTGACGAAGGCAAGTGGTTTATAATTAAGGAACTTCGCGAAAGCGTTGGACAACCTCCCACTTACCTGGCACTTATCTGGCCACATTTGACGGAGAAGAGGCGGTTTGAGGTCCTATTTCTAGCCCTCTGGAACAGTTAGGAGCTGTCTAGCAGACCTAGGTGACCCTAGATCTAGGTGAGATTGTGCATATCTTGTTTGTGATTGCTTAAAACCGTAAGTCCGTACATATTCCTGTAAAGCTCTTTCTAAAAAAAAACAAAAAAGGAAAAATTCAAAAACTTTTATAAAAACTTGCCCTTTGTCGCCAAATCCATTTTTCACCCACCACACATCGTATTTCTCCATCGACGTTTTCTTACCCTCACCTTCTCCGCTTTGACTATACTAAACTCGTTTAGTGTATGTCCGCTTGGACTCGGTGTTAGTTATATGTATGCCCTAGAGGCCAGTATTGTACAGATGATGTATATTATATTGGATGCTTGAACATATATAGAGATGACTTTCTTGCTCGATATGATAGTATTCTATCTGGTTACTCTTTATCTTAACATGTACACTTGTCTCTTTAAACTGTCTTATAGTTACATGTTGGTAAAGCCCTTAGGATGTGTACTTGACTACCTGGACTATGATGCAGATCATACTAGTGGGGACATGGTAGTCCATAAGTACATCCTTCAAGGTCCCTAGTTGTAGGTGTATCGAGACGGGGCATCGATATACCAGTGTAGACTAGCATATACGCTTCTCGACCCATGAGATGGGCGATGGATGATCCCACATCCATTGGTGTTTGACATCAGAGATGGTATACGGGTGCTCAGTGGAGACTGGGTACACTGGACGGACTCGCCGAGAACTCCCAGATGGTATTATACCTCACGTCAGATGGCAGTTCTCAGGTGACACTTGTGCAGGTTAGTCTGTAGACCCGAGATCGTCATAGAGTCTTATGTAATTCCCACTGTGCTTTGATCTCCACCTTACCACGTCCATGTGGGCGTGCAAAACGGTGGTCTTTGGGTACAGTCCCGAGTCACATGGAGGCAATGAGCGATAGGAGGGATTTCGTCTCTCCCGGTATTGGGGGTTGATGTTGCGCTGTGCTCGATTGGCCGTAACAGGGAAGTCCCTGGCCAGGGCTGATCAGAGATTTGCTGGTAAGTGTTACCAGTAGTTTCTCGACCCGTTATGAGCCTCACATCGGCACGACTTATCGGTTATTGGGGTCTGACGTTTACCACCCCTAGACTTGATATGCGACGTATCAGACGAACAGACCGGACTGTACGGTAAGTGTTACTGGTTGGATTCACAGGAGTGTGAGCGGGCTAGCTCGTCGATCTTCTGATCGCTCAATACCCGGATGGCCGTTACGTTTAGCAGACGGCTTGCGGCTTGTGGGTGCTTGATATGATCATCATCTGCTACCGGCGTATTGACGAGTCTTTAGAGTCCTACACAGAGGTTTCCTGGCTCAAGCGAAACGAAATAGGAGCGCATATGAGATATGTGCGGGACCGAGAATAATGCGCGTATGTGATACCGCATTTCATTCTCGCGATAAATGTTTCGATTGGTTATATTCGATATGACCTAGTTATCGAATCATTGATTCGATAAATCGATACATTGAATACTAGTCGGTTATGTGCGACATGACCGGATCATTGAATCAAATGTTGATTTAATGATTTAATGTATAATTATATATTTGATATATTACTTTGCATTAACTAGTATTGGTTCACTTTATATGGATTTTCTCACTTGATGTGCAAGTTGTATATGTGATAACTTTTGTACACATTTGTATCATGTTTGATGATACTTGATTATTTAGTTAAGTATATAGAATTAAACCATGGTTAATTTGATAATTAGGGTTTTGCATATTCATTTATTTATTTGTTTGTTTCATTTATTTATTTTGAAATGATTTAAAGAGAATGGTGGCTTTCTTTTGTCATTAGTTGAAGCTTCATGAAGCCTTGACTTTTTCCACCATTCTTGTCCTCATGCTTAACCCTAACTCTCCAAGTGACCATGGTTTATTCTCTACACTTAACCCATGTTAGATTATGATAAGTATGATTTTTCTTTTCATTTTAGAATAACTTATCATAATACTAGCTTCATCTTCTTCTTCATCTTCAAGATAGAAACCTTGATGCCATTAATGGCAACTTGAGTTCTAGTGAGAGAAATCCAATTCTAAAATGAACCCACCTCCTATTTCTTCACCCTCTACCTCTTGCCAAGTTGTTTTGGGAGTTTTCTTCACAAGTTTCACTACTTTGTGAAGTCGGAGCTTGAACTTGTGATGCCTCGACGTAGATCGTCTTTGACACGAAGCCGACGACCTATTTCGCTCGTTTCTCCGATGAAGCCGTCGCGAGAGTCCAAGATTCAAGATGGACAGCGAGAGGACGCCCACGTGGAGCTTAGGAAGTGGATATCCGGATCTACAAAGGTTGTAGCATCCTAACTTTTAGTTAAGTAGTTAACTAGATTATTTTTCGCCTAGAATTCTAGTCTAAGATCCGCGTTAGGGTTTCGCGGCACCCATAATTTTTGAAATTGGCATGGTTGATGCCTTGTGAGACCTCTATAGGGTGCCTAGGAACCTTTCACTCGGGACAGTAGCGCCCGCCTAGTCCGTGTTACGTTAGTCGCTACCGACTACGCGATCGACTCAGACGTCGAAACTCCGTCCACTCCTCTTTCACCCCTTCCTTTGCCGGCCAACTCCGACGTTGACCGGAATTCTGTTCATACATCTTCACCTTCACCATCACCAACCTCTTCTTCCGCGATGTCAGGATTTAATCCGAACATCTCTTTGACTACCCCTGGATTGGCTCCACCTCCTACGGAGACCAATAACCCACCACCACCGCCTGTTGTAGCGCCGCAGCGAATCGCGCTCCAGGATCGTTTCTATCCCACCCGTTCTGCACTTCCCACCTGCCTTTCTCTTCCACCGGCCAATGAGGATAATTTGAAATTAAGCCCCACTTCATCAACTTGCTTCCACGATTTCATGGGCTTGAATCTGAAGATCCCTATATCTTCATCAATAAATTTCAAAACGTTTGTGCCATGATGAAAACTACCCAACTGTCGGACGATGCTATACGTCTACGGGTCATTCCGTTCACTTTATGCGATCTTGCTGAAAAATGGCTGTATAGCACCGCTTCCCACTCCATAACCAGTTGGGACGAGTTTGTAAAAGCGTTTCTAAAGAAATTTTATCTGAATTATAAAACCGCAAAGATTCGCAATGAAATCAAACAATTCTCTCAGCTTCCTTTCTGGAAGTGCTTTGACCGGTACAAAGACCTTCTTGTTCAGTGTCCTCACCAAGGTATAGAGAAATGGAAACTTTGCCAAACCTTATACGAGGGCCTGAACCCAGCAACGAAGCAGTTGTTGGAAACCATCTGTCAGGGCCACTTCCTATCGAAATCTGACGAGGAAGCGTCGCAATTCTTTGATGACCATGCGAAGAAAACGCTACAATGGGAGAGCACCAGACCGACTTCTTCTTCTTCTACCTCCACTTCTACCGGTCAGTCTAGGATAGGAATTCACCAACTTGATGTCTTTATTGCGATGAAAGCTGAGATGGCTGCAATAACGAGAAAGCTTGAAGCAATAGAAAGCAAATTTTCTTCTCCTGCTCCTGCCCCTGTTCTTCCCCTTCGTACCATCTGCGCTTGTTGTTCCGATCCTTCTCACTTAACCGAAGAGTGTCCTTACAATCCACCATCGCAAGGACAGGATCATGTTAATGCTGCATTCCAGCAAAGACCGAGGAATGATCCATACTCTTCCACCTACAATCCCGGTTGGAGGAACCACCCCAATTTCGCCTGGAATCAGAATCAGAATCAATTCCAAGGAAACAAATTCCAAAGGCCCCCTCCGCCGCAACAACAAGCGCAACAACAAACTCAACATCAATTTCAGCGGCCCTTCCAACCCCAACCTTTTCAAAATCAGACGAACAACTTTGCACCCAACAATTCTTTTCCACCAAACAACTTTGTTCCGTCAAACAACGATAAGGTTTCCTCGCTCGAACGAAGTCTGGAGGCGTTCGTTAAACAATCGACACAATCCACTGCCAACATCCAGTCTTCCATTCAGTCCTTAGTGCAACACACTGCCGCACACGGGCAAAGCATCAAGACCATCGAGGCCTAGATTGCACAGCTGAATGCGGCCTTAAGCGAGCGAGAGAAGGGGAAGCTCCCGTCCCAGCCACTCCCTAATCCTGGTCACCCACATAATGTACATGTTGCTCTTGAACAACAGAATCAAAATGTGAGTGCCGTGACCACATTGAGATCGGGAAGGATGTTGCATAACAACATCGGCACACGGATCAACGATGACACCCCGGCCGCTTCTTCTTCTACTTCTTCTTCTTCTTCTCCTGCTTCTTCATCTTCTGAGCCTATTCTCCGTTCTTCACAAGGCTCTCCTTCCTCTTCTTCTGCTTTGAATGGACCCACTTCTCACTCCACGAAAACACATGTTCTGGGATCCGTTCCAACTCCACAATCTCCTCCACAGGAATTAGACTCAACCAATTTTAAAAACGTCCCATTTCCAAACCGGTTGAGGTCTAATAAACAAAATCCACAAATGGAGAAGATTCTGGAGTTATTTAAGCAGGTTAACATTAACATTCCTCTTTTAGATGTTGTCCAACATGTCCCGTCCTACGCGAAAATCTTAAAGGACTTGTGCACGAAAAAGAGGAAGTCTCAGGTACCCAAGAAAGTTTTCTTGGCTAGTGCTGTGAGTGATGCTCTTACCCAATCTTTACCACAAAAACGGAAGGACCCTAGCTGTCTTACGATTTCTATTACCATTGGGGATAAGAACATCAACCGCGCACTATTAGATCTTGGTGCCAGTGTTAACCTGCTTCCGTACTCAGTATACGAGCAATTAGGCGTAGGAGAGCTGAAACCCACGCACTGCACTCTCCAAATGGCCGACTGATCGATCACCCATCCTAGGGGTGAGCTAGAGGATGTGTTAATCAAAGTCGGGGACTTCATATTCCCCGTTGACTTCATTGTATTAGACACACAACCTGTAGCTAACCCCCGGAATCAAATTCCGGTGATACTCGGTCGCCCATTCCTTGCAACCTCAAATGCTATGATCAATTGTCGCAATGGTTCGATGAACCTCTCTTTTGAAAACATGACAATTGAACACAATATTTTTAGGTTGGGGAATCAGCCCGTCGAACCTAATGCTCATATACTGGACGTTTGCTCAATCCAGGAGATCACCCCAGAAGAATGTGAATTCGAGGAGTTCCTGTTTGATCACGATAACCTTAACGCCACTAGTGCGTTCCTCTTCGAACCTGCTACTGTTTCTACGCCCGACAACGACTACGAGTGTTTCACGTTCTCCAACGATCTTAGCCGCTCACAACCCGAGTTTGAATCCTTCGAATTTCCGGATGAGTTACCTGAACCATCCAACTCGGTCGCCTACACTCGTTTTGAACCTTTGCTGGAGTCCTTTGAGTTCGAGACCTCTTCACCAATCTTGCCTTCCATCGTTTCTCCTCCAACGTTCGAACTCAAGCCTTTGCCGTCTCACCTTAAGTATTCTTACTTAGGTGAGAACGAGACCCTCCCTGTCATCATCTCAGCTTCTCTAGCTCCAGAGCAAGAGAAAGCCCTTCTCGCGGTCTTGCACAGCAACAAGCAAGCTTTTGGCTGGTCCATGGCGGACATCAAGGGGATTAGTCCCCTGATCGTTGAGCATCACATTCATCTGATGGATGATGCCAAACCAGCCCGGGATCCACAAAGACGGTTCAATCCAGTCATGAAAGAGGCTGTGAAGAAGGAGATCGTAAAATGTCTAGATAGTGATATCATTTACCCTATCTCTGATAGCCAGTGGGTTATCCCCATTCACGTTGTCCCCAAGAAATCAGGTATAACGGTCATAACCAACGAGGCGAACGAGTTAATCCCTACTCGCACCCAAACTGGGTGGCGAGTATGCATTGATTACAGAAAACTCAACGCCGCAACGCGGAAGGACCACTTTCCGCTACCTTTCATTGACCAAATGCTTGAACGATTCGCCGGACACGAGTACTACTGCTTTCTTGATGGCTACTCCGGCTATAATCAGATTCCCATCGCCGAAAAAGACCAGGACAAGACCACTTTCACTTGTCCTTTCGGCACGTTTGCATATTGTCGCATGCCCTTTGGGTTATGAAATGCGCCCGCTACCTTCCAGCGGTGTATGATGGGAATTTTCTCAGACATGGTGGAAAAATTTCTGGAGATCTTCATGGACGATTTCTCCATCTTCGGCGATTCCTTCAATGAGTGTTTGCTGCATCTTGACGTTGTCCTTACCCGATGTAAGGACAAGAATCTCACTTTGAATTGGGAGAAGTGCCACTTCATGGTGCGCGAAGGTATTTTCTTAGGACAAATCATCTCGCAAACTGGCATAGAGGTTGACAAAGCGAAAATTGAGGTCATTTCCAATCTCCCTCCTCCCCGATGCGTCAGAGATATCCGAGCCTTCCTTGGCCATGCCGGTTTCTATAGACGGTTCATCAAGGACTTTAGCAAGATTGCTAGGCCCTTGACTCTTTTGCTGGACAAGGACACGCCATTCGACTTCAACTCGAGCTGTGTGACTGCATTCGAGTCATTGAAAAGCTCACTCACTTCTGCTCCCGTTCTTTCTTCACCTGACTGGACGCACCCATTTGAGATTGTGTGATGCATCCGACTTTGCCATTGGTGCTGTCCTTAGACAACACATCAACAAAATGCTGCACGTAATTTATTATGCGAGCCGAACCCTGAACGACGCCCAACTCAATTATACAACAACTGAGAAGGAATTCTTGGCTGTTGTATTTGCTTTAGAAAAGTTCAGGCCCTACCTCATCGGCTCTCCAGTCATTGTCTACACTGACCATTCTGCTCTGCGCCATCTTTTTGCGAAGAAAGATGCAAAATCTCGGTTAATACGTTGGATCCTCTTGCTTCAAGAGTTTGACCTTGTCATTAAGGACAAACGAGGATGTGAAAACATAGTTGCCGACCATCTCTCACGACTTCCTTCTTCGCCTTCGCTTCAAATTCCGATCAATGACGTTTTCCCGGATGAACAGCTCTTGACAGTATCTTACGAACCCTGGTTCGCAGATATTGTGAACTATTTGGCCACAGGGTTACTACCGACTGAATGGTCAAGTCAGGACAGACTTCGCTTCTTATCCCAAGTAAAACACTTTTACTGGGACGAACCCTATCTGTTCAAGTACTGTCCCGACCAGATTATTCGTCGGTGTGTCCCTGACGAGGAATTCAAGAGTGTGCCGTCGTTTTGCCACGATCAAGCATGTGGCGGGCATTTTGGCCCCAGAAAGACAGCTGAGAAGATCTTGCAATGTGGTTTCTACTGGCCACAACTCTTCAAAGACGCTCATGACTATTGCAAGACTTGCTCCCGGTGCCAACACATGGGCCGGATATCCCGGAGGAACGAGATGCCGCTCCAACCAATCTTGGTTGTGGAGATTTTCGATGTTTGGGGGATAGATTTCATGGGGCCGTTTCCCAGCTCTTTCGGGAACTTGTACATTCTTCTCGCTGTTGATTACATCTCTAAATGGGTCGAGGCTGTGCCCAGCCGGACTAACGACAACAAGGTTGTCGTTAGGTTTCTTAAAGAAAACATTTTCTCCCGTTTTGGGCACCCCCGAGCGATCATTAGCGACAATGGAAGTCATTTCTGAAACAAGACTTTCGAGGCCTTGATGCGGAAGTATTCCATTAATCATAAGCTCTCTACGCCCTACCACCCCCAAACCTGCGGGCAGGACGAAGTTTCAAATCGGCAAATCAAGCAGATACTGGAGAAGACGGTTTCCAAGAACTGTAAGGATTGGTCGCTGAAACTCACTGATGCCCTTTGGGCATTTCGAACCGCTTATAAGACCGATCTTGGCATGTCTCCCTATCGGCTTGTGTACGGAAAAGCCTGCGACCTACCTGTCGAAATAGAGCATCGCACATTTTGGGCGATAAAGGAGCTGAATCTGTCTCTCGAAGATGCGGGCAGCCATCGGAAGCTGCAGTTGAACGAATTAAGCGAGCTTAGGGATGAGGCTTACGATAACGCGGTTGTCGTTAAGAACCGAACGAAGGTGTTTCACGATAAACACCTTTTGCGCAAAACCTTCGTACCTGGTCAGCAGGTACTGCTTTACGACACCCGACTTCACTTCCATCCAAGAAAGCTCAGATCTCGCTGGAAAGGGCCGTATTTCGTGCGGAAAGTGTATCCGCAGGGCGCTGTGGATTTGGAAAATCCAAAGGACAGTTAATTCTTCAAAGTGAACGGACACCGACTAAAACCGTACCTTAGCGCCGAACCAACAGAGGAGTTCCTGGTCTTATAGGAGTTGGTTTACCCTTCATAATCTTCCTCTGCCTACCTCCAAACTTCGGTTATCCAGCCAAGAACAATGGACACTGTTCCAAATAAGTTTGGGGGTATGTATAAACCATTTTGTATATATTGTAAGTCCATGCTACCTCTCCCGGAACTTTCGGGAATGCGGAATTTGGTAAAAAACAATTTTTACGGAGGTGGTAACATGGACCTATAACCCGGATCTTGGTTAAACATCTATCTAACATCCTAACTATGAGTTTCTAGCTACTCGGTTAGGGGGTTATACCTAGCTTGTCTTGAACTCCTTCGTCTTCAAGCTTCAATGGTGGTCCGATGGCTCCTTCTCGTCGTCTCCGTACGCCGAAGATAGATCCACCTGAAAGCTCCAACCTTTAGCTCCTTCTTCGTTCTTTGAAGAAACTAGTTCACTTGGTTTGCTAAACCTAGTGAACTAGAATGAGTAGAGAATAGTTTGTGTGGGATTTTATCTATGGTTCTTGATTCTCAACTCATGAGACAAGAGAACCATAGATTAAAGAGAGGGAGCAAGAGCAAGAGGGTGAGAGCAAAATGGAGAGCTCAAGAACAAGAGAGAGAATGAGCAAGAAAGAATGAGGCTCTCTTTTGTCTCTCACCCTCTCATAATCCAAAGTAATCATAACTCATCAGATCAAAAAAAAAGTCTTATGTGATGGTTGAAGCAACCATAACCATATCATATCATGCACTCATTTTACACAAATGAGCAAGCAAGTAAAAGTCTTTGCCATGAAATGATGGCTATGGTTATCATGATGGTCAACTAGTCAAGTCTAGTCAACCGGTCAACAAAGTCAACAAGTCAACAAAAGTCAACAAAAGTCAACAAAGTCAACAAAGTCAACAACCAAGTCACCATAATACTTAATTAATATAATAGTTAATCACATATCATATTCTCATTAGGGTTGAGCAAAAAGTCAAAAAGTCAACGGTCAACTGTCAACAACCCTAATGAGAATCCGCTGTCTGTGCCTCCCTGTCAACTGTGCATACACACCCGCATCCGCGTTCCGAGGAACACGAATGCAAACTGGATAAATCCAATCCCATAAAGTACACTAGGATCTGGCTTAAACCAAAGCCCACTAGTGTAAACTGTCCGGACACTGTACGTGCACAAGTGCACGGATGTGACCGAACCCTGTCGCAAAACCATGCGACCTGTCGCAATACCATCCGACCTCTACTCTTTTTCCTAAAGGCGAAAAGCTTTCTGTGTGGGACTCTAAAGACTCGACACTACGCTGGCAGTGGGTTTAACCACAGACCGCAAGCGGCACTAGCTGTGCATAACGGTCCCCAGGTAATGCCGACAAGAAGACCGACGAGGCGAAACCCATCTGAACTCCTACTGAGCCTGAGTGTGACATTCTCCGTACAGTCCGGTCTGTTCGTCTGATACATCGCATGGCGGGCCTAGGGGGCGGTAAACGTCAGTCCCCCAATAGCGGTACAAGTCGTGCCGAAGCGAAGCCCAAAACACCCTGAGATAACACTGGAAACCTACCAGTATATCTCGTTTTCCCTGGCCAGGGACTACTCGTGTAATGGCTCTCCTAGACACAGCGCGATGTCAACCCCCAATACCGGGAGAGACGAATCCTGTCTAACCGTCACTGCCTCCAAGTGCTTCGGGACTGCACCCAACCACCACCTGTTTGCACGACTCCTTTGAGCCGTGGTAGGGTAGTGATCAAAGTACAGTGGGAACACACTCGAGGCGAAGTGACAGTGTCAAGTCAGCGGACTAAGCTGTACTCAAGTCACCTGGGAACTGATAACTGACGATAGGCATAATACCAACTAGTCAGTTCCCGACGAGTCCTGTCCAGTGTACCCGTAACCTAACGAGCACCCGCATACTATCTCAAGTAGGACGTACTGACGGCTGTGGGACAGACCGTCTCCCACACTGGGATGAGAAGCGCATGCGCTGGTCTACTCCGGAGTATCGATGCCCTGTCTCGATAGTCCTGCGACCAGGGACCTGCGTAAGGATGTGCTTATAGATTACCCAGCCCACTAGTGTGACGGCCATCACATCGCTGGTAATCAAGCAAAGATCCTAAGGGCTCCACTAATGTGTATAGGCGATATACAAAAATAAACACATGTACACATTGAAGTAGAAACAAACCAAGTAGCATACTACTATTTTGAGCAAGATTGTATATACAAGGTGAATATCCCAAGCTTCCATTAAGTAATATACAAACTAGTATGATACAGTAATGGCCTCTAGGGCATATACACTAACAATCTCCCACTTGCACTAAGGCCATGTACTGGCGTATCGAAGACCTATCATCTCGATCATCCGCTCGAACTGAGTCTGGGGCAGGGCCTTGGTAAATGGATCTGCAGTGTTATCTTCTGAAGCGACTCTCCGTACCTCGATCTCCTGGCGATCCACGATCTCCCTGATCAGGTGATACCGCCTCAAGATGTGCCTGGATCTCTGATGGGACCTGGGTTCCTTCGCTAAAGCTATAGCCCCGTTGTTGTCGCAATACAGAGGTATTGGATCAACAATGGACGGAACCACCTGAAGTTCTTTCAAGAACTTCCTCATCCAGACAGCTTCTTTTGCGGCATCAGATGCAGCGATGTATTCCGCTTCCATCGTCGAGTCTGCAACGGTTTCTTGTTTGGAACTCTTCCAACACACCGCCCCTCCATTGAGGGTGAAGACAAAACCCGACATGGACTTGGAATCATCCTTGTCACTCTGGAAGCTGGAGTCAGCAAAGGCCTCGATCTGGAGGTCCTTTCCTCCATACACCAAGAACATCTCCTTAGTCCTTCTCAGGTACTTGAGAATGTTCTTTACCGCTATCCAGTGTTTCTCCCCAGGGTTTGACTGATACCGGCTTACCACACTCAGTGCATAAGCTACATCCGGTCTGGTACACAACATCGCATACATTATAGAGCCTACCGCAGAAGCGTAGGGTATAATAGACATGCGATCCCTCTCCAAATCAGTCTTGGGAGACATCTCTTTAGAGAGGGTGATCCCGTGACAAGCCGGTAGGTTACCGCGCTTGGAATCTTCCATACCGAATCTCTTCAGTATGGTGTCGATGTACCTGGACTGTGAAAGTCCTAATATCCTCTTGGATCTGTCACGGTAGATCCGTATACCCAGAATGTACGAGGCATCACCCAGGTCTTTCATGGAGAACCTGTGTGACAAGAACCCCTTGACAGATTGTAGCATAGGAATGTCATTTCCTATTAAGAGAATGTCATCCATGTATAAAACGAGGAATACTACAGTTCTCGCTACAAATCTACTATAGATGCATGGTTCATCTGGATTTTTGATAAAGCCAAATTCTTTGACCGTCTCATCAAAGCAGATGTTCCAACTCCGCGATGCCTGCTTTAGTCCATAGATGGACTTAAGCAACTTGCACACCTTTCCGCTGCTCCCACTCTGAATGAAACCCTCTGGCTGGTCCATATAGACACACTCCTCTAAATTTCCATTTAGAAAAGCTGTCTTTACGTCCATCTGCCAGATCTCATAATCGTGGAAGGCAGCAATGGCAAGAAGGATCCGAATGGATTTCAGCATGGCTACTGGAGAGAAGGTTTCGTCATAGTCCAAGACAGGTCTCTGACGAAAACCCTTTGCTACGAGCCTTGCTTTATAGGTCTCAACCTGTCCATCTACACCAATCTTCCTTTTGAAGATCCACTTGCATCCTACGGGTTTTACCCCGTCTGGAGCAATGTCCAACGTCCATACCTTGTTGGTGTACATGGACTCCATTTCGGTCCGCATTGCATCCAGCCATTTCACTGAGTCAACGCTCTGAACGGCCTGCTGGAAGCTAGTAGGCTCATCATAATCTATGATGCAATCCTCTCTATCCCCGTCTATGAGAAAACCGTAGTATCTCTCGGGCAGATGAGACTGCCTACTACTTCTTCGGAGCGGCGTAGGAATGTCCTGTTCTTCCGAACCCTCTGGTTCCACTAAACTTTCAGTATTAGTCCGTGGTTCTGGAATTTCTTCCAGTTCTACTGCGCTCCCACTAATTTCCTTTTCTAAGAACTGGTGTTCTAGAAAGTGGGCATTACGAGAAACAAGGACTTTTTGTTCCTCTGCGTAGTAGAAAAGATACCCCCTGGTGTTCTTTGGGTATCCCACAAACTTGCACAGTACTGAGCGTGCCTCGAGCTTGTCCGCATGCTGCTTTTTGACAAACGCCGGACATCCCCAGATCTTCAGATATTGAAGATAGGGTTTCTTCCCACTCTACATTTCATATGGTGTGGAAGGCACAGTCTTAGTCGGAACTCGGTTCAAAAGGTATGCAGCTGATTCTAGCGCATACCCCCAGAATGATCGCGGCAACTCAGCGTTACCCATCATGGACCGCACCATATCCAATAGGGTGCGGTTCCGTCTCTCCGATACACCGTTATGTTGCGGGGTGTATGGAGGAGTAAGCTGAGAGAGAATTCCGTTCTCTTTTAAATAATCCAGGAACTCGGCACTTAAGTATTCTCCACCTCGATCCGATCTTAGAATCTTAATACTTTTGCCGGTCTATTTCTCTACTTCATTCTTATACTCCTGGAATTTTCCAAAGGCCTCGGACTTATGTTTCATTAAGAAGACATAACCGTACCTTGAGAAGTTATCCGTAAAAGTAATGAAGTAAGAATGTCCGCTTCGGGCATGTGTAGACATTGGACCGCACACGTCACTGTGTACGAGTCCCAAGAGCTCGCTCGCTCTTACTCCATGTCCAGTAAACGGAGTCTTTGTCATCTTTCCTTTGAGACAGGATTGACAAGTGGCATACGACTGATATTCGAACGCATTCAAATACCCTTCTGTATGTAACTTCGTCAACCTTCTCTCATTGATGTGACCCAATCTACAATGCCATAAGAAAGTCTGATTTATTTCTGGAGACTTTCTTTTGTGTGTATTCTGGACATTAAAAATCTGTGGTTGGCTTAACACGTATATACCATTACTCAATGTACCTGACCCAATCAAAACTTGATTAAGGTGAATGTTTACAACATTACTTACAAACGCAAATTCATAACCTTCTTTAGAAACTAAAGATACAGAAATGATATTACAAGTTGCGTTGGGTACAAAAAAGCAATTACGCAAAACCAAAACATGTCCATCTGACATTCCCAGGTGACAGTCCCCCACGGCTTTAGCATCCATGCTAGCTCCGTTCGCAACTCTGAGGGTCATGTCACCTGCTTTCAAAACACTACGGTTTCTCAACGCCTGCAAAGAATTACAGATATGAGGTCCTGATCCGGTATCCAATACCCAGGAAGTAGAGTTTATTGAAAGACAGTTTTCAATAACATACACACTTGAAGCTGAAGCTGCAACCTGCTTCAATTCCTGTGTTCTGGCCTTCCAGGCCCTGCAATCATTCTTCCAGTGTCCTTTCTTATGACAATAGAAGCATTCTTCCTTATCCACAAGCTTCCCCGCTATCTTTGTTGCTTTACCTTTTCCCTTCGTATCCACCTTACTAACACCGCCCCTTGGTTTGGCGGGGGCCTTCTTCTTCTTTCCCTTGGCTTTCGCCTTGGACCTAGAAGAAGATGATCCTCCTACAAACAAAGTGGATGTATCCCTACCTTTCTGTAGGGTGCCCTCTGCGCTCCTCAGCATGTTGAGGAGCTCTGAAAGTTCAACCTCTTTTTCTTGTAAGTTGAAGTTCAGTATAAACTGGGCGTAAGTGGAAGGAAGGGACTGGAGAACTATATCCGTATATAGCTCACTCTCCAATGTGATCCCTAGGTCCGCGAGCTCCTCAATGTAGCCGATCATCTTTAGCACGTGCTCGGCTACTGATGATCCGACGGCCATTCTTGTCGAAAATAACTTTTTCGACGCTTCGTATCTTGCGATACGAGATTGCTCTCCATACAGTTCTTTTGTATGAAGCAATATGGATTCCAAGTCCATATTCTCGTGCCTCCTCTAATGTTCGTTGTCCATCGAGGCAAGCACGAGGCATTTGGCCTTCGCGCTATCAATCTCCCAAGTCTTGCGGATTTCCTTATCCGCGACGCTGGAAGTTGGACCAGGGACAGGGGGAGCTTTGGTGGTAAGAAGATACCCCAGCTTGTCGTAAGTGATTGCTATCTTGACATTCCTGAGCCAATCTTTGTAGTTTGGCCCTGTCAGTTTGTTTTTATCTAGGAGTAACTTAAGTCCAGTAATGTTGATTGGTCGCTGCAATTTGGAGAGAAGAGGAAACACTCAGCATGATGCTCTTGCAAGTTTAGAGTGGTTTTTAGTTTGTCTAAACAGGATGGCTCCCACTGTTTCTCGAATCCCTCCTTAAAACCAAAAAGAAAGAATTAGTCAGGATCAATCTCACCGTACAATACTTGCTTAACCGTTCGGCCAGGCTGGTGTCGGTACTTCGAGGGAGGTTTTCCAACGCTTTCGCGAAGTTCCTTAATTAAAGAACCTCTTTTCCCTGGGGGCGTAGCCCCGCTAACACCTTTCTAGGCACCTACTAGGTTTATAGCATTGATCGTTTAGCGAGAAATTTCCCGAGGAGTAGCATATACTCACAGTAGGATCGGGATCCAAATATCATCGCGTGACGAAACTGAAGGAATCCTACTAGAATCATCACACTCCAAATGGTATGCAAATCTAGCAAGTTTCAGTACCTATGAAACTCCCGATGTGGATTTTTGCCTCATGCTCTCATGACCTTGGCGTGAGGTCAAAATGTCATAAGTCACATGTCAAGTTCGTCCCATCATTATCCAGGTTAATTTGAATCCACCCGTACATACCCTTGACGTAGGCCAAAATGGCAGTACGACTGTCTCAAACCAACGCATTCTATCTATGCAACAGATAAATATCCGGCAGCTACCAATCACTATGCCTTGGCGTGAGGTCAAAATACATAGCTTGAATACTACCGAATATTTAACTGAAATGATGGAGGGCTACGGATGGTTTTGGCAAAACCGTGAACGTAGTGAACTTGATTTAGTCGATGGAACGAGATAGCTTTTAAATGGAGTGGCTCAAACTCCGTATTTTAAAAGTTTGTTTTGAAAAGAACCGAGTGGTTTTTCGAAAGTGTTCCAACGACTTTAACTTGGTTTATTATCTTGCATTAGTTCTTTTAATGCGTGATATTCTTGCATTAGTTCTTTTAATGCGTCCCATCATTTAATCCTACCATTGCAGAAAACAACCAAAATATGACGTACGCTTATGCCATTCGCATTCGCCACTGGGCCCCGTCATTACCCGTTAGGTTACTTAACTAACGACAGAGCGGGGGCTGGGCTAGCGCGTCTGTAAAACATAAGCAACGCCTAAATAATATCATATATAGATATACTGCAATGATAAACATTTCAGATCACAGATAAATACATTGGATATACTAGGAATCTGTAATTCGTACGAGCCTGTAACAAAAACAGATTACACGGTCGCGGTGAATAGCCAAAACCCCACCCAAGACCCCTACGGGTGCGGCAAACTACCCGCCAAGTACCCGAAGCGTAGCAACCTCCCTCATCTCCATGAGTAGACCACTCGACACTTCGGCATACCCGGTAGTTTATGCACCCCCTCCATGGGTCTATCCTAGGAGCAAAAACAGTAAAAAGAAATTATACAATGACGGCTATAACCCCGACCCGGTTGTACGGCCATACAAATAATTATTACATCAATTTACAAATTTACATGAATTGAAAGAAAAGAAAACTCTTGTCTCACAACCCCCGGCTATTCACCCGCGACAATCCAACATATTTATATACACATTCCAGCATATTACAGATCACAGATTTGTATAACCCCCACTAATCGACAAATAGCGATTAGTAGACGTTCAATACAAATATCACATTACAGAAAAACCCGTTAGCTTAAGTCTTTTAGAAGTTCGATCAAAAATACGGATTTTCGGGACCCTAAAATAAAATTTTCGTTCTGGAAAATCTGGGTTGAAAATATATATTCCAAAAATCCCAAAATACCCCCATAAAAACACTGCACCAAAAATTGACCTCGGCCGAGTCAACTCGGCCGCGGATCCGCGGCGGGAGCGTGCTCCCGCCGCGTTTCCGCGGCGCTTTGACTCGAACGTTGGACCATTTTTGGTGGGTACCCACAGAAAAGCCTGAGCCGATTTTTGGTGTGTTTCAAAAAACTTTTCCAGCACTTTTAAAATCGACAAAAAGTTTAAAATTCCGGGGTTCGTTTCGGGACTTTTTCGTTGATCGATCTTCTAGTTACTTGCTAACATGCTAGATAGAGTTTAACTAGGCTCTGATACCACTGTAAGTCCATGCTACCTCTTCCGGTACTTTCGGGAATGCGGAATTTGGTAAAAAACAATTTTTACGGAGGTGGTAACATGGACCTATAACCCGGATCTTGGTTAAACATCTATCTAACATCCTAACTATGAGTTTCTAGGTACTCGGTTAGGGGGTTATACCTAGCTTGTCTTGAACTCCTTCGTCTTCAAGCTCCAATGGTGGTCCGATGGCTCCTTCTCGTCGTCTCCGTACGCCGAAGATAGATCCACCTGAAAGCTCCAACCTTTAGCTCCTTCTTCGTTCTTTGAAGAAACTAGTTCACTTGGTTTGCTAAACCTAGTGAACTAGAATGAGTAGAGAATAGTTTGTGTGGGATTTTATCTATGGTTCTTGATTCTCAACTCATGAGACAAGAGAACCATAGATTAAAGAGAGGGAGCAAGAGCAAGAGGGTGAGAGCAAAATGGAGAGCTCAAGAACAAGAGAGAGAATGAGCAAGAAAGAATGAGGCTCTCTTTTGCCTCTCACCCTCTCATAATCCAAAGTAATCATAACTCATCATATAAAAAAAAAAGTCTTATGTGATGGTTGAAGCAACCATAACCATATCATATCATGCACTCATTTTACACAAATGAGCAAGCAAGTAAAAGTCTTTGCCATGAAATGATGGCTATGGTTAACATGATGGTCAACTAGTCAAGCCTAGTCAACCGGTCAACAAAGTCAACAAGTCAACAAAAGTCAACAAGTCAACAAAGTCAACAAAAGTCAACAACCAAGTCACCATAATACTTAATTAATATAATAGTTAATCACATATCATATTCTCATTAGGGTTGAGCAAAAAGTCAAAAAGTCAACGGTCAACTGTCAACAACCCTAATGAGAATCCACTGTCTGTGCCTCCCTGTCAACTGTGCATACACACCCGCATCCGCGTTCCGAGGAACACGAATGCAAACTGGATAAATCCAATCCCATAAAGTACACTAGGATCTGGCTTAAACCAAAGCCCACTAGTGTAAACTGTCCGGACACTGTACGTGCACAAGTGCACGGATGTGACCGAACCCTGTCGCAAAACCATGCGACCTGTCGCAATACCATGCGACCTCTACTCTTTTGCCTAAAGGCGAAAAGCTTGCTGTGTGGGACTCTAAAGACTCGACACTACGCTGGCAGTGGGTTTAACCACAGACCGCAAGCGGCACTAGCTGTGCGTAACGGTCCCCAGGTAATGCCGACAAGAAGACCGACGAGGCGAAACCCATCTGAACTCCTACTGAGCCTGAGTGTGACATTCTCCGTACAGTCCGGTCTGTTCGTCTGATACATCGCATGGCGGGCCTAGTGGGCGGTAAACGTCAGTCCCCCAATAGCGGTACAAGTCATGCCGGAGCGAAGCCCAAAACACCCTGAGATAACACTGGAAACCTACCAGTATATCTCGTTTGCCCTGGCCAGGGACTACTCGTGTAATGGCTCTCCTAGACACAGCGTGATGTCAACCCCCAAT
The DNA here is from genome assembly GCA_030015575.1 of Agapanthus africanus. Classification (NCBI taxonomy): domain Eukaryota; kingdom Viridiplantae; phylum Streptophyta; class Magnoliopsida; order Asparagales; family Amaryllidaceae; genus Agapanthus; species Agapanthus africanus. Next base: position 295,549,680 of record JASDDO010000022.1, on the reverse strand, counting down.
ACCGGGAGAGACGAATCCTGTCTAACCGTCACTGCCTCCAAGTGCTTCGGGACTGCACCCAACCACCACCTGTTTGCACGACTCCTTTGAGCCGTGGTAGGGTAGTGATCAAAGTACAGTGGGAACACACTCGAGGCGAAGTGACAGTGTCAAGTCAGCGGACTAAGCTGTACTCATGTCACCTGGGAACTGATAACTGACGATAGGCATAATACCAACTAGTCAGTTCCCGACGAGTCCTGTCCAGTGTACCCGTAACCTAACGAGCACCCGCATACTATCTCAAGTACGACGTACTGACGGCTGTGGGACAGACCGTCTCCCACACTGGGATGAGAAGCGCATGCGCTGGTCTACTCCGGAGTATCGATGCCCTGTCTCGATAGTCCTGCGACCAGGGACCTGCGTAAGGATGTGCTTATAGATTACCCAGCCTCACTAGTGTGACGGCCATCACATCGCTGGTAATCAAGCAAAGATCCTAAGGGCTCCACTAATGTGTATAGGCGATATACAAAAATAAACACATGTACACATTGAAGTAGAAACAAACCAAGTAGCATACTACTATTTTGAGCAAGATTGTATATACAAGGTGAATATCCCAAGCTTCCATTAAGTAATATACAAACTAGTATGATACAGTAATGGCCTCTAGGGCATATACACTAACATATATTTGTGGAAATTCTTTTCTTTTTCTTTTCTTTATAAAAACGAAAAGAAAAAAAAAATTCTGTATAGCTAACCGACAATTTTGACCCTTCAAATAATCTCTTCTTGCAATGACAGTGAGGACACTGTCCAGTTTAAGTTTGGGGGTACGCTCGGTACGCATTTCTTACCTTCGCATTCATATGTATATTTTGCATCTGCATATTTAATTCCATAAAATCCATAAAAATCAGAAAATTTTCTAAAAACATAAACACTTTCCTGTCAAGTTAGCTAGTGGGAGGACTCTGATTCAACATTTCGACGGTTTTGTTTGATAAAATAAGAATAACTAAATCTTATTTTTAGATTTTAAAAACCTGAAAGATAACTCTCTTTTGAAGTTAACTATAGCTGATATACGTCTTTACATCACACTACACGTGTCGTGAGTTTTTGGGAATTAGATGACAAGTTTTTAATGTCGAAAAACTTTTAAATGGATCAATGATTTTCTGAGGATCAAATAGGTTTGTTCTGAAATAAGTAATATCAAGAATAGTTTATGAAGTAAGTGAATATGAAGGAATGTTATTGATGCCTTAATTGGAACTAAGTCTGAAAAATAACCCATCTGAAACTTGATTGGAATGATTACACACCGAACCCACTAAACACGTCTTTTATCCAAAATATATATATATATATATATATATATATATATATAATTGAACTGCCGGTTATATCTCCGTTCGTATTAAATCATCATGATTTTCACACCAAACTGTCTTTTGTTTTTGGACCTAGGTAACTTGAGTAATTAAGTCCGCTGGGGTGTTTCTACACCTAATGCCCTAAAACCAACTGGTTTGGGTGCATTGGCCCAAAGCTCGCTAAGAAGCTTAGAAAGTCCAGATAAAAACAAAGTCAAGCAAGTGTTCTCTCCGAGTTAAAATTCCTAACGGTTCTTTGTGTGAGAATAATCTTGATAAAAGACAGGCTTTTATAAAAAATTTAGCGGAGATATGAAGGTTTTATTCTATGATAAAGACCATTGCACGTTCACAGAGGTGTGTATGAAATGAAAACAAGAAAAAGGTGGAGTGAAAAATAAGACCTAGTTTCCTGTTAAGGAAGATAGAAATTCTAGAGTTGAAACCTTACTGGAAAACGAAACTTGAAAAATGCTTAACTCTTTATAAAACTTATGTGATCCTTTTAATTGTTATCTGGGCTTTATTGTGTGACATACTGACTTTATTCGACCTTTCGGGAACTTAACGACACTATTTGCACTGCACGTAAAGATATATAAAATCTGTAGTTAAATAAGAAGCGAGGTGTGAAAAATAAAGGTTCGATAGTCTAGACTTAGGATAATAGAATTGTTATTTTCTGAAACAAAACTTTAGGGTTTGAATCTTAGTTATTTTACAAAACTAGCTTGACCGGATTTTGTGGGTAGTATCCGCTGAAAGCCCTCAGGAGACAACACTCCTCCTACTAGGGACACCTAGAGGTTTAACGGCTTGTTGTACATGCTCAGTGCAATCGCGTTCCCTGCGAAAGTGAGGTTAGGATTTTTTGTGAATAAAATTGGCTTTGCTCGGGACGAGCAAATGATAAGTTTGGGGGTATTTGTTCATATCAGATTTTTGCATTATTAAACCGCCCAATTTTTCTCACATTGCATATCGGTAGGTACTCTTGAGCCGTGTTTACTAGTCAATTGCAGGATACAGGTTCTCGGCTCTTAACGGTGAAATTCATGAAAAAACACGATAAAATCCGGGTTCCTGCCAACCACAGATAAAACACGGGTCTCCGCCCTTTATCCGTCTGTTGCCACACACCAGTTTAAGAGACAAAATGGCAAATCAATGTCGTTTTCATGCACAAGGCTCAATGGCAGCACAAGATCCAAGAAATCTACACAGAGCTCGAGGAAATCATGACAAAAAGATCCACATCAAATCACCTTTTGCTCAACAGAAATTCTGGAAAAGTCGTGAAGAAAATATGAGAAAAATCATATGCTAGAATAAAGGACATAGAAGACCAGGGAAGTACAAGAAATTGGAGGGCCTAACTCACCTAAATGGCCGCGGAACCGCGGCCAATAGGGGGTCTAGGCCGCGGAACCGCGGCCGTACGGCCTTTTCGGCTGAAAACATTTCAGGGGCAGTTTGGTATTTTTATGAAGGCTCAGAATTTTGCCCTAGGTTTTCAGTTGCCTGCCTATAAATAGTCCAGAACTTGCCAAAGCCAAGGGTGCTTAATCTTGTATTTTCCTAGGGTTTAGAATACTTGTTCTTCTTCCTCTTCTCATCTCTTCTCCATTGAAAAACTTGTAGTGAGCTTTTGTGAGTGAAGAATGATGAATAAAGAAGTTCCTTTTGTTATTATATCTTGTCTTGTTCTTTAGTTAAATTATTATTGCTTGTAATTTTCATTTGTTAACTTAGTTGTTATTATTTCTTGTTGTTTCTTTCTTTTCTCTTTTCCTTTATCCTTAAACAACCATGACGCTGACGCTTGATCCTTGCCAAGGTGAGGTCGCAAATAGCTAGTTGTTATCTTCTAATCTCCTTCTTTCTATCTTCCTCTTTTGTTTTGTTTTCTTTTCGTTATGATGTGTGAGTAGTTTCATTCTTGTTAGGGTAGGATAAGGGAAGTTTGAGAGAAGGAAATCTCTCTCACTCTTTCCTTGCCCAACATCTTAATTCGACTCCCGTTAATTGAACCACAATCCACTCCCTACGGCACCCTATCCTACATGATAGCGGTGATTCCGTAGTGAGACCGGTTGTGGTTGAATTAACCGGAGGTTATGGCTAAGAGCCAAGAACGGACGGACAAGCACCAAAAGGAAGAACTTAAGCGTTGGAAAGCCTAGCTTATACTCGCAAGTTCCTTCCTAGTCGTGCTAATCCCCGTTGTTACCGATTACCGTAACACCGATATTAAGAGTGGCAACGAAAGAAGTGAGCGACTCCTAACTCAAACTAACCCAATCCTAACCCTAACAAGCTCTCTTTACATATCATTTTAACACTTAGTTAATCACAAACAAATCTGTAAAATTGGACTTAACTCGTTAAAGCACATAGAAAAAGATTCCCATCTCCCTGCGGACGACCCGTACTCAACCGGCTAGCTACAAGAGAAACCGTTTTGATTGCGGTAATTAACTAAACTTGAACACGCAGAATCTCTACCAATCAGCAAGCCAAGCACTTTAGTTACCTCTAGGTTGAGATAGGAGCTCAAGGTAGAGGCCTTCGGGTGGATCCTTCTTCGGCAAAGAGAAGACGACGAGGAGGAGCCGTTCAAACCACTCCAAGGAGCAAGAAGAGAAGGAGTTCAAGACCTAGGTATAACCTTCTAACCGAGTAGCTAAACTTGTAGCTAGTTTGCTAGGTTTTTGTTTAGCAAAGATCCTCTAGTTTCTTGTCCATGTTGCATTGCGTCAAAAATCGTTTTTTACCCATTCCGCCTCCCCGTAAGCACCGGGGTGGGCGATGTGGACTTACAGTGGTATCAAAGCCTAGCTAAATAACAACTAGCATGTTAGCAAAGTGTTTGGAACTTCGATCCGAAAAAATCGCGAAACATGTCAAAAATTCATACTTTCTGCCGATTTTTAAAACTACTCTAAAAATAATTCCACATAACTTAAAAATCGGTGCAGGGTTTTTTAGGAACATGCAGCAAAAACGGGCCCATGACTCGGTCAACACGCCACGGAACCGCGGCGAAACCACGCGTTTCGCCGCAGATCCATCGCCGAGTTGACTCGGCCAGGACTCGGGTTTACTACAGTTTCTTCAGTATGATGTTTTGGGATTTTTGAGATATTTTTTTTCTGCCCAAATTATCCAGAGAACAATGTTGTGTTTGGGGTAGTTACAAATTAGTATTTTGATCGAGGTTCTATAAATTTTTGCTAAATGGTTATATCTGTAATGTGATATATGCACTTAACGTGGACTAATCTCTATACGTAGATTAGTGGGGGTTGTGCATATCCGTGATCTGTAATGTTGTTGGATTGTGTATATGAATTCGTTGGATTATCGCGGATGAATAGCCGGGGGTTGTGAGATGAGAGTTTTCCTTATCTTTCATTTGATATAATATGTAAATTGATGTAATATTATTTTATGGCCGCACATCCGGGATGGGGTTGTAGCCGCCATTATATATTATTTCTTTTACTGTGTTTACTCCTAGGATAGACCCAAGGCGGGGTGCACAAACTACTGGGTATCTCGAAGTACCGAGTGGCCAACTCACGTTGTTGAGGGAGGTTGCTTCACTTCGGGTACTTAGAGGATAGTTTGCCGCACCCGTAGGGGTCTAGGGTTGGGTTTGGCTATTTATCGCGACCGTGTAATCTGTCTTTCGTTGCAGGCTCGAACGAAACACGGACTCCTAGCATATCCAATGTGTTCATCTGTGATCTGGAATGGCTATCATTGCATCTGACGAATGTATATATCTATATATGATATCTAGTAGGCGTTGCTTATATTTTGCATCCGCGCTAGTCCAGCCCCCGCTCTGTCGTTAGTTAAGAAACCTAACGGGTGATGACGGGGCCCCGTGGCGAATGCGGATGGCATAAGCGTACGTCATATTTTCATTTTTTTCTGCAATGGTAGGATTAATTGATGGAACGCATTAAATTAATGCAAGAAAATAAACCAAAGTTAAAATCGTTGGAACAATTTCAAAACCACTCGGTTTCTTTTCAAAACAACTTTTAAACGCGGAGCTTAAACTACTCCTTTTAAAAGCTATCAGGTTCTTTCGATTATATCATGTTCACTACGTTCACGGTTTTGCCAAAACCATTCGTAGCCCTCCATTATTTTAGTTAAATATTCGGTAGTATTCAAGCTATGTATTTTGACCTACGCCAATGCATAGTGATTGGTAGCTTCCGGATATTTATCTGTTGCATAAATAGATGCGTTGATTTAAGACAGTCGTACTGCCTTTTTAGCCTACGTCAAGGGTATGTACGGGTGGGTTCAAATTAACCTGGTAAATGATGGGTAGAACTTGACATGTGACTTATGATATTTTGGCCTACGTCAAGGTCATAAGAGCATGGGGCGAAAATCCACATCGGGAGTTTCTAAAGAAACTGAAACTTGCTAGTGTTGCATACCATTTGGAGTGTGATGATTCTGGTAGGATTCCTTCAGCTTTATTACACGATGATATTTGGATCCCGATCCTACTGTGAGTATATGCTACTCCTCGGGAAACTTTCTCACTTAACGATCAATGCTATAAACCAAGTAGGTGTCTAGAAAGGTGTTAGCGGGGCTACGCCCATAGGGAAAAGTGGTTATTTAATTAAGGAACATCGCGAAAGCGTCGTAAAACCTCCCTCGAAGTACCAACACTGTCCTGGCTGAACGGTTAAGCAAGTATTGTACGGTGAGATTGATCCCGACTAATTCTTCTTTTTGGTTTGAGGAAGGATTCGAGAAACAGTGGGAGCCATCCTGTTTAGACAAACTAAAAACCACTCTAAACTTGCAAGAGCATCATGCTAAAGTGTTTCTTCTCTCTCTTCTAATTGCAGCGACCAAAAATCATGACCGGCCTTAAGTTACTACTAGATAAAAACATACTGATAGGGCCAAATTACAAAGATTGGCTCAGGAATGTCAAAATGGCAATCACTTATGACAAGTTGGGGCATCTTCTTACCACCAAAGCTCCCCTGTCCCAGGTCCTCAATCCAGCGTCGCGGATAAGGAAATCCGTAAGACATGGGAGATTGATTGCGCGAGGGCCAAGTACATCGTGCTTGCCTCTGTGGACAATGAACATCTGAGGAGGCATGAGGATATGGACCTGGAATCCATATTTCTCCATACAAAGGATCTGTATGGAGAGCAATCCCGTATCGCCAGATACGAAGTCTCGAAAAAGTTGTTTTCGGCGAGATTGTCCGTCGGATCATCTATAGCGGAACACGTGCTTCAGATGATTGGCTACATTGAAGAGCTCGCGGACATCAGGACCACGTTACAGAACGAGCTCTACACTGACTTGATTCTCCAGTCCCTTCCTTCCACTTACGCCCAGTTTATCCTGAACTTCAACATGCAAGGAAAAGAAGTTGAACTTTCGGAACTCTTCAACATGTTGAGTAGTGCAGAGGGCACCCTGAAGAAAGTAAGGGAAACACCCGCTTTGTTTGTTGGAGGACCTTCTTCTACTAGGTCCAAGGAGAAAGCCAAAGGAAAGAAGAAGAAAGCCGCCATCAAACCAAGGGGCGGTGTTAGTAAAGTGGAAGACGAGGGAAAGGCAAAGGTGGCAAAGGTAGCGGGACAGCTTGTGGGGAAAGAAGAGTGCTTTTATTGTCATAAGAAAGGACACTGAAAGAAAGATTGCAGGGCTTGGAAGGCCAAGAACCAGGATCCGAAGTAAGTTGTGGCTTCGGCTTCAGGTGTGTATGTTATTGAAAACCGTCTATCAATAAACTCTACTTCCTGGGTATTGGATACCGGATCAGGATCGCATATCTGTAATTCTTTGCAGGCACTGAGAAAGCGTAGGGTTTTGAAGGCAGGTGATATGACCCTCAGAGTTGCAAACGGAGCCGGCATGGATGTTGAGTCCGTGGGGGACTATCACTTGGGATTGTCAGATGGACATGTTTTGGTTTTGCGTGACTGTTATTTTGTACCCAGTGCGACTTGTAATATCATATCTGTATCTTTAATGTCTAAAGAAGGTTATGATTTTGCATTTGTAAGCAATGTTGTAAACATTCACCTTAATCATGTTTTGATTAGGTCGGGTACATTAAGCAACGGTATATACGTATTGAACCAACCACAGATTTTCAATGTACAGAATACATACAAAAGAAAGTCTCCAGAAATAAATCATGCTTTCTTATGGCATTGTAGACTGGGTCACATCAATGAGAGAAGGTTGACTAAGTTATATAAAGAAGGATATTTGGATCCGTTCGAATATCAATCATATGCAACTTTTCAATCATGTCACAAAGGAAAGATGACAAAGACTCCGTTCACTGGACATGGAGTAAGAGCGAGCGAGCTCTTGGGACTCGTACACAGCGATGTATGCGGTCCAATGTCTACACATGCGCGAAGTGGTTATTCTTACTTCATTACTTTTTCGGATGATTTTTCAAGGTTCGAGCATGTCTTCTTAATGAAGCATAAATCTGAAGCCTTTGAAAAATTCCAGGAATACAAAAATGAAGTAGAAAAAAAAAACAGGCAAAAGTATCAAGACACTGAGATCTGATCGAGGTGGTGAATACTTGAGTGCCGAGTTCCTGGATTACCTAAAAGAGAATAGAATTCTCTCTCAGCTTACTCCTCCATACACCCCACAACATAACGGTGTATCGAAGAGACGGAACCGAACCCTATTGGATATGGTATGCTCCATGATGAGTAACGCTGAGTTACCACGATCTTTCTAGGGATATTCACTATAATCAGCTGCCTATCTTTTGAACCGAGTTCCAACTAAGACTGTGCCTACCACACCATATCAGATGTGTAGTGGGAAGAAACCCTATCTTCAATATCTGAAGATTTAGGGATGTCCAGCCTTTGTCAAAAAGCAGCATGCGGACAAACTCGAGGCACGCTCAGTACAGTGCAAGTTTGTGGGATACCCAAAGAACTCCACTGGGTATCTTTTCTATTACGCAGAAGAACAAAAGGTTTTTGTCTCTCGTCATGCCCACTTTCTGGAACATCAGTTCTTAGAAAAAGAAATAAGTGGGAGCGTAATAGAACTGGAAGAAATTCCAGAACCACAAGCTATTACTGAAAGCTTAGAAGAACCAGAAGGTTCGAAAGAACAGGACATTCCTGCGCCGCTCCGCAGGAGCAGTAGGCAGTCTCATCCGCCAGAGAGATACTACGGTTTTCTCATAGACGGAGATAGAGAGGATTGCATCATTGATATTGATGAGCCGACTAGCTTCCAGCAGGCCATTCAGAGTACTGACCCGGTAAAATGGCTGGATGCAATGCTGACCGAGATGGAGTCCATGTACACCAACAAAGTATGGACTTTGGACGTTGCTCCAGAAGGGGTAAAACCCGTAGGCTGCAAATGGATCTTCAAAAGGAAGATTTGTGTAGACAGACAGGTTAAAACCTATAAGGCTAGACTTGTTGCAAAGGGTTTTCGTCAAAGACCTAGTTTGGACTATGACGAAACCTTTCCTCCAGTGGCTATGCTCAAATCCATTCGGATCCTTCTTTCCATTGTTGCCTTCCACGATTATGTGATTTAGCAGATGGACGTAAATATCGCTTTTCTAAATTGAAATTTGGAGGAGTGTGTCTATATGGACCAGCCAGAGGGTTTCAATCAGAGTGGGAGCAGCAGGAAAGTGTGCAAGTTGCATAAGTCCATTTATGGACTAAAGTAGGCATCACGGAGTTGGAACATCTGTTTTGATGAGACGGTCAAAGAATTTGGCTTTATAAAAAATCCAGATGAACCATGCATTTATAGTAAAATTGTAGCACGAACTGTCGTATTCCTCGTTTTATACGTGGATGACATTCTCTTGATAGAAAATGACATTCCCATTCTACAATCTGTCAAAGGGTTCTTGTCACACAGGTTCTTCATGAAAGACCTGGGTGATGCCTTTTACATTCTGGGGATCCGGATCCATCGTAATAGGTCTAAGAGGATATTAGGACTTTCACAGTCCAGGTACATCGACACCATACTGAAAAGATTCAGTATGGAAGATTCCAAGCGCGGTAATTTACCGACTTGTCACAGGATCACCCTCTCCAAAGAGATGTCTCTCAAGACTGATTTGGAAAGGGATCGAATGTCTATTATACCCTACGCATTTACAGTAGGCTCTATAATGTATTCGATGTTGTGTACCAGACCAGATGTAGCTTATGAACTGAGTGTGGTAAGCCGGTATCAGTCAAACCCTAGGGAGAAACACTGGTTAGAAGTAAAGAACATTCTGAAGTACCTGAGAAGGACTAAGGATATGTTTTTTGTTTACGGATGAAAAGACCTCCAGATCGAGGCCTTTGCTGACTCCAGCTTCCAGAGTGATAAGGATGACTCTAAATCCATGTCAGGATATGTCTTTACCCTCAATGGAGGGGCGATGTGTTAGAAGAGTTCCAAACAGGAAACCGTTGCTGACTCGACGATGGAAGCGGAATATATCGCATCATCTGATGTCGCAAAAGAAGCAGTCTGGATGAGGAAGTTCTTGACAGAACTTCAGGAGGTTTTATCCATTGTTGATCTAATACCTCTATATTGTGACAACAACGGGCTATAGCTTTAGCAAAGGAACCCAGGTCCCATCAGAAGTCCAGACACATCTTGAGGCGGTATCACCTGATCAGGGAGATCGTGGATCATCGAGAGATCAAGGTTCGGAGGGTTGCTACAGAAGATAACACCGCAGATCCATTCACTAAGGCCATACCCCAGACTTAGTTCGAGCGGCTGATCGAGATGATAGGTCTTCGATACGCCAGTACATGGCCCTAGTGCAAATGGGAGATTGTTAGTGTATATGCCCTAGAAGCCTTTACTGTATCATACTAGTGTGTATATTACTTAATGGAAGCTTGGGATATTCACAATTGTATAGACAATCTTGCTCAAAATGGTAGATGCTATTTAGTTTGTTTCGACTTCAATATGTGCGTATGTTTCTTTTAGCATATAGCTTATACATATTAGTGGAGCCCTTAGGATCTTTGCTTGATTACCAGCGTTGTGATGGCAGTCACACTAGTGGGGGCTGGGTAATCATTAAGTATATCCTTATACAGGTCCCTAGTCGTAGGATTATCGAGACAGGGCATCAATACTCCAGAGTAGACTAGTGTATACGCTTCTCATCCCAGGAGGGGAGATGGTCTGTCCCACAGCCATCAGTACGTCGTACTGGAGATAGTATGCAGGTGCTCGTTAGGTTACGAGTACACTGGACAGGACTCGCTGGGAATTATTGGTTTGGTATTATACCCATCGTCAGTTATCAGTTCCCAGGTGACTTGAGTACAGCATAGTCCGTTGACTTGATACTGTCACTTCGCCTCGAGTGTGTTCCCACTTTTCTTAGATTACTACCCTACCACGGCTCAAATGAGTCGTGCAAACAGGTAGTAGTTGGGTGCAGTCCCGAAGCACTTGGAGGCAGTGACGGTTAGACAGGATTCGTCTCTCCTAGTATTGGAGGTTGATATCACGCTATGTCTAGGAGAGCCATTACACAAAGTCCCTGGCCAGGGCAAGCGAGATATACTGGTAGCGTTTCCATTGTTCTCTCAGGGTGTTCTGGGCTACACTCTGACATGACTTGTACTGCTATTAGGGGACCGACGTTTACCGCCCCTCTAGGCCCGACATGCGATACTCTCAGACGAACAGACCGGACTGTACGGAGATTGTCACATTCAGGCTCAGTAGGAGTTCGGATGGGTTCACCTCATCAGTCTTCTTATCGGCATCTACCTGGGGACCGTTACGTACAGCTAGTACCGCTTGCGGCCTATGGTTAAACCCACTGCCAGCATAGTGTCGAGTTTTTAGAGTCCCACACAGAGGGATGTTCGCCTTTGGGCAAAACAGAGTAGAGGTCGCATGGTTTTGCGACGGGGTTCGTTCACATCCGCGCACTTGTGGACATTTGGTGTCCGGGCAATTATTGCTAGCGGGCTTTGTTTTAAGCCAGATCCTAGTATATGTTTTGGGATTGGTTTTATCTCATTGTATTCGTGTTCTTCGGAATACGGATGCGGGTGTGTATGCACAGTTGACAGAGGCAGAGGAATCTCATTAGGGTTGTTGACCGTTGACTTTTTCTAAACCCTAATGAGAATGAGAAATATGATTAATAATATTAATTAAGGATAATTGTGCCATGGTTGAGTTGACCATTTAACTTTTGTTGACTTTTTGACTTCGGTTGACCGGTTCACTATTGTTAACCAATTGACCGTCATCACTTCACTTGCAAGATGCTTCTTGTTTCTTGCAAATGCATTAAATGATGAAATGATAATGGTCATTCAAAAACTAACCATCACAATTTCTTAATTATTATTATTATTATCATTAATCTTATTTTGAGAGCATGGTTCTAAAAAAGCTATCTCATTCTCACTTGCTCATTCTCTCTCATCCATTAGCTCATCCTCTTCCTCTCTCAAAGCTCTCATCTCTCATGTGTTGAGAACCATTAGCTCTTGAGATAAAACCTTCAAGACTTCACTCTACTCATTCTAGAGTTCTAGGTTTAGCAAGCCAAGCACTTTAGTTACCTCTAGGTTGAGGTAGGAACTCACGGTAGAGGCCTTCGGGTGGATCCTTCTTCGGCAAAGAGAAGACGACGAGGAGAAGCCATTCAAACCACTCCAAGGAGCAAGAAGAGAAGGAGTTCAAGACCTAGGTATAACCTTCTAACCGAGTAGCTAAACTTGTAGTTAGTTTGCTAGGTTTTTGTTTAGCAAAGATCCTCTAGTTTCTAGTCCATGTTGCTTTGCGTCAAAAATCGTTTTTTACCTATTCCGCCTCCCCGTAAGCACCGGGGTGGGCAACGTAGACTTACACCAACTCCGTGATTCCTGCTTTAATCCATAAATGGATTTAAGCAACTTACATGCTTTTCTGCTGCTCCCACTGTCAATGAAGCCCTCTGGCTGATTCATATAAACGCATTCATCTAAATCACCATTTAGAATGCTGTTTTAATATCCATCTGCCAGATTTCATAGTTGTAGTGAGCAGCAATAGCAAGTGTAAGTCGATGTACAACACCCTACGAGTTGCGGGGAGGCGGAAATATGAAAAACAATCTTGTTCTTTGAGTTAACATCGACTAACCGAAGAGTCTTTGCTAAACTATAACTAACATATACATAGGAGTTCATAACTACTATGAAAAGAGATTATACCTAGTGAATCTAGTCCTTCGTCTTTTCATTATCCACCTCCTCCTCGGCCTCCTCTATGTAATAGACGATCCACCCGAGAGCTTCTATTCCAAACTTCACCTCTAAACTTGAGGTAACTAGGTTTCTTTAGTTGGTAATCAAAGGTACCTAGGTGATATAGAGTGAGGTTATGGATTAATTAGTCTATCTAATCCTTGATCTCAACACATGAGGGGGGGATTAGGGTTTGAAGAGAGAGAGATCTTGAGGAGAGAGAAGGTGAGCAAGAGAATGAGAAGAAATAATGAACTGATTTGAATATATATGAAGCATTATCTTTTATCAAATAAATAAATTAAATGATTTAACAACCATGCTTCATTTATTCATATGAGTGATTCATCTCATGAGTCATTAGATCAATTAATGAAGCATTAACTCCATAGATGAATCACACAAATGAGTCATTAAAACAATAAATGCAAATGCCACCTAAACCCCCAAGTTACCATCCTTCTAGAAGCTTCTCGCGAAATTATGAGAACGCCCCTCCTATCCGTGAAAACACGGAAAAACTTTAGATTGTATAAATCCAATAACCCGATACTAGAATCCGGCTTAAACCAAAGCCGGCTAGTAAAAACTGTCTGAATGTCGTACGTGCGTAAACACACGTATGCGTCCGAACCCTTGTCGTAAAACCATACGACCTCTATATCGTTTTGCCTGGAGCAGGGAAACTCTATGTGTGGGACTCTAAAGACTCAACTACTACACTGGCAGTGGGTTTAACCACAGACCGCAAGCAGCACTAGCTGTACGTAACGGTCCCCAGGTAGATGTCGATAAGAAGGCCGATGAGGAAACCCATCCGAACTCCTACTGAGCGTGATATGACAATCTCCGTACAGTCCGGTCTGTTCGTCTAAGACTATCGCATATCGGGCCTAGGGGCGGCAAGCGTCTGTCCCCTAATAGCGGTATAATTCGTGTCGGAGCGTAGCCCATCACACCTTGAGAAACTACTGGAATCTACCAGTAAATCTCGGTTGCCTTGGCCAGGGACTTTGCGTAATGGCTCTCTGACACAGCGCGATATCAACTCCCAATACCGGGAGAGACGAATCCTGTCTAACCGCCACTGCCTCCAAGTGCTCGGGACTGCACCCAACTGCTACATGTTTGCACGACTTCTTTGAGCCGTGGTAGGGTAGAAATCTAAGAACAGTGGGACACACTCGAGGCGAAGTAGTAGTGTCAAGTCTGCGGACTATGCTGTACTCATGTCACCTGGGAACTGTTAACTGACGACGGGTATAATACCAACCAACAGTTCCCTGCGTGTCTTGTCCGGTGTACCCGTAACCCAACGAGCACCCGTATACTATCTCCAGTACGACGTACTGATGGCTGTGGGACAGACCATCTCCCCAACTGGGATGAGAAGCGTACACACTACTCTACTCCAGAGTATCGATGCCCTGTCTCGATAATCCTACAACTAGGGACCTGGAAAAGGATGTGCTTGTAGACTACCCAGCCCCCACTAGTGTGACTGCCATCACAGCGCTGGTAGTCAAGCAAGATCCCAAGGGCTCTATTAATACGTATACTCACATATTAAGATAGATAAAACCAAGTAGAATACTACCATGTTTAGCAAGACTGTTATATAACTGTGAATATCCCAAGCTTCTATTAAGTAATATACAAACTAGTATGATACAATAATGGCCCCTAGGGCATATACACTAACAATCTCCCACTTGCACTAGGGCCATGTACTGGCATATCGAAGACCGATGATCTCGAGTAGCCTCTCAAACTGAATCTGAGGTAGGGCCTTTGTGAATGGATCAGCAATGTTCTCTTCAGTAGCAACTCTCCGGACCTCGATCTCCCGGCGATCTATGATCTCCCTGATCAGGTGATACCGCCTTAAGATGTGTCTGGACTTCTGATGGGACCTTGGTTCCTTCGCTAAAGCTATAGCACCGTTGTTGTCGCAATACAGAGGTATTGGATCAACAATGGTAGGAACCACCTGAAGTTCTGTTAGGAACTTCTTCATCCAGATCGCTTCTTTTGCGGCATCGCAAGCAGCAATATACTCCGCTTCCATCGTCGAGTCAGCAACGATGTCCTGCTTGGAACTCTTCCAGCACACCGCCCCTCCATTGAGGGTAAAGACATAACCAGACATGGACTTGGAATCGTCCTTATCACTCTGAAAGCCGGAATCAGCAGAGGCCTCGATCTTGAGGTCTTTTCCGCCGTAAACCAATAACATCTCCTTAGTCCTTCTCAGGTACTTGAGAATGTTCTTTACTGCTATCCAGTGATTCTCCCCTGGGTCTGACTGATACCGGCTTACCACGCTGAGTGCGTAAGCTACATCTGGTCTGGTGCACAACATCGCATACATTATAGAGCCTACCGTAGAAGCGTAGGGTATAATGGACATGCGATCCCTTTCCAAATCAGTCTTAGGAGACATCTTTTTGGATAGGGTGATTCCGTGACAAGCCGGAAGATTACCGCGCTTAGAATCTTCCATACTGAATCTTTTCAGTATAGTGTTGATATACCTGGACTGCGAAAGTCCTAACATCCTCTTGGATCTATCACGATAGATCCAGATCCCCAGAATGCAAGAGGCATCACCCAGGTCTTTCATGGAGAACCTGTGTGACAAGAATCCCTTGACAGATTGTAGCATAGGAATGTCATTTCCTATTAATAAAATGTCATCCACGTACAAGACGAGGAACACGACACTTCGTGCTACAACTTTACTATATATACATGGTTCATCTGGATTTTTGATAAAGTCATGTTCTTTGACTGTTTCATCAAAACAGATGTTCCAACTCCACGATGCCTGGTTTAGTCCATAAATGGACTTAAGCAACTTGCACACTTTCCCGCTGCTCCCACTCTGATTGAAACCTTCTGGCTGATCCATATAGACGCACTCTTCTAAATCACCATTCAGAAAAGCTGTCTTTACGTCCATCTGCCAGATTTCATAATCATGGAAGGCGGCAATAGCAAGAAGGACCCGAATGGATTTGAGCATAGCCACTGAAGAAAACGTTTCGTCTTATAGGTTTCCACCTGTCTATCTACACCAATCTTTTTCTTGAAGATCCATTTGCATCCTATGGGTTTTACCCCATCTGGAGCAAAGTCCAAAGTCCATACTTTGTTGGTGTTCATGGACTCCATTTCGGTCCGCATTGCATCTAGCCATCGTACCGAGTCGCCGCTCTGGATGGCCTGCTGGAAGCTAGTAGGTTCATCATCATCAATGACGCAATCCTCTCTATCCCCATCTAGGAGAAAACCGTAGTATCTCTCAGGCGGATGAGACGGCCTACTACTCCTGCGGAGGGCTACGGTAATGTCCTGTTCTTCTTGAACTACTGGTTCTACCAAACTTTCAGTAGTAGTTTGTGGTTCTGGAATTTCTTCCAGTTCTATTTCGCTCCCACTTATACCCTTTTCTAAAAACTGATATTCTAGAAAATAGGCATTACGAGAAACAAAAACCTTTTGTTCCTCTGCATAATAGAATAGATACCCCTTGGAGTTCTTTGGACATCCCACAAACTTACACTGTACTGATCGTGCCTCGAGCTTGTCCACATACTGCTTTTTAACAAAAGCTGGACATTCCCATATCTTTAGATACTGAAGATAGGGTTTCTTCCCACTCCACATCTGATATGGTGTGGCAGGAACAGTCTTGGTGGGAACCATGTTCAAAAGATATGCCGCTGATTCTAGCGCATAACCCCAGAAAGATCGTGGTAACTCAGTATTACTCATCATGGAACGTACCATATCCAATAGGGTTCGATTCCGTCTCTCCGATACACCGTTATGCTGTGGGGTGTATGGAGGAGTAAGCTGAGAGAGAATTCCTTTCTCTTTTAGGTAACCTAGGAACTCGGCACTTAAGTATTCACCACCTCGATCAGATCTTAGTGTCTTGATACTTTTGCCGGTTTGGTTTTCTACTTCATTCTTATACTCTTGGAATTTCTCAAAAGCCTTGGATTTATGTTTCATTAGATAAATGAATCCGTACCTAAAGTAATCATCCGTAAAAGTAATGAAATAGGAAAAACCACCTCTTGCATGTGTAGACATTGGACCACATACATCGCTGTGTATGAGTCCTAAGAGCTCGCTCGCTCTTACTCCATGTCTAGTGAATGGAGTCTTTGTCATCTTTCCTTTAAGACATGATTCACAAGTGGCATAAGTTTGATATTCGAACGAGTCCAAATATTCTTCTCTATGTAACTTAGTTAACCTTGTCTCATTGATGTGACCTAGTCTACAATGCCATAAGAAAGCCTTATTTAAATCTGGAGACTTTCTTTTTAGTGTGTTATGGACATTGAAAATCTGTAGTTGGTTTAAGACATATATACCGTTATTCAGTGTACCGGACCCAATCAAACTATGATTAAGGTGGATGTTAACAACATCACTTACAAACGTGAAATCATAACCTTTATTTGATAACAAGGAAACTGATATGATATTACACGTTAAGCTAGGTACACAAAAACAGTTATGTAAAACCAAAATGTGCCCACTTGTCAATCCCAGGTGATAATCCCTTACGGACACAGCTCCCACGCTAGCTCCGTTAGCAACCTTTAGGGTCATATCACCATCCTTCAGTACTCTATGGTTTCTCAGTGCCTGCAATGAATTGCATATATGAGATCCTGATCCGGTATCCAATACCCAGGAAGTAGAGTTGATTGACAGACAATTCTCAATTACAAACACACGTGAAGTCGAAGCCTCAGCCTGCTTCGATTCCTGGTTCTTGGCATTCCACGCCTTGCAATCTTTCTTCCAGTGCCCTTTTCCTATGATAATGGAAGCACTCATCCTGGGCTACTACTGGCACCTCAATCTTTTTCTTTCCCTTCGCTCCCACCTTCCTAACACCTCCTCTAGGTTTGGTGGCCTTCTTCTTCTTCTTTCCTTTGGCCCTAGCCTTGGACCTGGAAGAAGAAGCACCGCTAACAAACATAGCGGGTGTTTCCCTTGCCTTCTGCAAGGTGCCCTCTGCACTCCCCAACATGTTAAGGAGTTCTGGAAGTTCTGTTAGTGTATATGCCCTAGAGGCCATTACTGTATCATACTAGTTTGTATATTACTTAATGGAAGCTTGGGATATTCACAGTTGTATATACAATCTTGCTCGAAATGGTAGTATGCTACTTGGTTTGTCTCTGCTTTAATATGTGCATGTGTTTCTTTTAGCATATTGCAGGTATACATATTAGTAGAGCCCTTAGGATCTTTGCTTGATTACCAGCGTTGCGATGGCGCTCGCACTCGTGGGAGCTGGGTAATCTATAAGCACATCCTTATACAGGTCCCTGGTCGTTGGACTATCGAGACAGGGCATCGATACTCCGGAGTAAACCAGCGTATGCGCTTCTCATCCCAGTGTGGGAGACGGTCTGTCCCACAGCCGTTAGTACGTCGTACTTGGGATAGTATGCGGGTGCTCGTTAGGTTACGAGTACACTGGACAGGACTCGTCGGGAACTGTTGGTTGGTAATATACCTATCGTCAGTTATCAGTTCCCAGGTGACATGAGTACAGCTTAGTCCGCTGACTTGACACTGTCACTTCGCCTCGAGTGTGTTCCCACTGCACTTTGATTACTACCCTACCACGGCTCAGAGGAGTCGTGCAAACAGGTAGTTTTTGGGTGCAGTCCCGAAGCACTTGGAGGCAGTGACGGTTAGACAGGATTCGTCTCTCCTGGTATTGGGGGTTGACATCGCGCTGTGTCCAGGAGAGCCATTACACGAGTAGTCCCTGGCCAGGGCAAGCGAGATATACTGGTAGGCTTCCAGTGTTATCTCAGGGTGTTCTGGGCTTCACTCCGACACGACTTGTACCGCTATTAGGGGACTGACGTTCACCGCCCCCCTAGGCCCGCCATGCGATGTATCAGACGAACAGACCGGACTGTACGGAGATTGTCACATACAGGCTCAGTAGGAGTGCAGATGGGGTTCACCTCGTCAGTCTTCTTATCGACATCTACCTGGGGACCGTTACGTAGAGCTAGTGCCGCTTGCGGTCTGTGGTTAAACCCACTGCCAGCGTAGTGTCGAGTCTTTAGAGTCCCACACAGAGAGCTATTCGCCTTTAGGCAAAACGAGTAGAGGTCGCATGGTTTTGCGACAGGGTTCGTTCGCATCCGCGCACTTGTGCACGTTTGCTGTCCGGACAGTTTATACTAGCGGGCTTTGGTTTAAGCCAGATCCTAGTATATGATTAGAGATTGGTTTTTCTCATTGTGTTCGTGCTCCTCGGATCACGAATGCGGGTGCGTATGCACGGTTGCTTGAGATTGAGGGAGAGGACCTTGTTTAGGGTTAATGACTATTGTCATTTTATTAACCCTATTGTTTTTGTGTGTATTATTGTTAATTAATAATTAGCTTAATTATTGTGCATGGTTGTTGTTGATGACTCTTTGACTTTGTTGACTTGTTGACCAAGTTGACAATTTGACCATGATCATTTCATTTGGAAGATGCTCTTTGATCCTTGCAATTTGCATTAATGATGAAATGATAATGGTCACCTCTTGATTAAACCATGACAATTTTCTAGCTAATTAGTTAATTAAAATATTACACACATATTAATGAGAATGGCTCACTAATAATTCATTCTATCATATCTTTTCTCTCTCTTGCTCATCCTCTCCCTCAAGCTCTCTCCCTCTCATGTGTTGAGAAACAAAAAGCTTGAGAAAAACCTTCACTTGATCTTCTCTACTCACTCCTAGGGTTCAAGTCTTAGCATTTCTTGCACTCTAGTTACTCCTAGCTTGGAGTTGAAGCTAAAGGTCGAGGCTTTCGGGTGGATCGTTCTTTGACGGAAGGAGACTAGCAAGGTGAGGCCTTTCTACCATTCCGACGAGCAAGGAGAGAAGGAGTTCGAGCCCAAGGTATAACCTTTCTACAACTTTGTTAGTTGTTAGTTTATTTTAGCTAGTTTTAGTTTAGCAAAGATCCTCCAAGTCAAGGTCCATGTTGCCTAAGTCAATAAAAATCCGACTTTTATTATCTTTTCCGCCTCCCCGCAAGTACCGGGGTGGGCAACGTGGACTTACAGTGGTATCAGAGCCTAACTAAACTCAAACTAGCTAGGTAGTGAAGTGTAACGAAGTTTCGAAACCGGAAAATCCGAAAACCAAACCATGCAAAACCCAAGTTTCTGTTAATTTTTCCTCTGGTCAAAATGACATTTGTTATATACCAAAAATTATCTCAGGGTTTTGTGTGAAAAACCACCAAAGACGAACCAGAGAGGAGATGAGAGGAGCGCGGATCCGCGGCAAGAGGAGGCTCCTGCCGCGGAAGCGCGGCCGTCTTGTCCCCTCTCTGCATCGTTTTTGGTGCAGTAAGTTTCTGTGTTGGTATTGGGATTTTTAAGATATATATTATATGCCCAGATTTTCCAGAACTAAAATTTACTTTTGGGGGCCTATAAATCCGTATTTTTCGGAACTTCACTACACTTTAACTACACAGGTTATATCTGTAATGCTTGCATGTATTGAACGTCGGCTAATCGCTATAAGACGATTAGTCGGGGTTATACATGATCTGTGATTGTTATTGGTTTGTGGATATGAATGGATTGGATTGTCGCGGGTGAATGGCCGGGGTGGATGTGAGATGAGCGTTGTTTTTCTTTCATTCATTTGTAACAAGTAAATTGATGTAATAATATTCTTTGTATGGCCGCACAACCGGGTCGGGGTTGTAGCCGTCATTGTATAATTCTTTTTACTGTTTTTGCTCCTAGGATAGACCCATGGAGGGGGTGCACAAACTACCGGGTATCTCGAAGTGCCGAGTGGCCTACTCACGGTGGTGAGGGAGGTTGCTTCGCTTCGGATGCTTGGCGGGTAGTTTGCCGCACCCGTAGGGGTCTTGGGTGGGGTATTGGCTATTCACCGCGACCGTGTAATCCGCTTTACGTTGCAGGCTCGAACGCATTGCGGATTCCTAGTATATCCAATGTATTCATCTGTGATCTGTAATGTCTATCATTGCTGTATATTTATATATAATAACTATTTAGGCGTTGCTTATGTTTTACAGCCGCGCTAGCCCAGCCCCCGCTCTGTCGTTAGTTAAGTAACCTAACGGGTGATGACGGGGCCCCGTGGCGAATGCGAATGGCATAAGCGTACGTCATATTTTGGTTGTTTTCTGCAATGGTAGGATTAATTGATGGGACGCATTAAAAGAACTAATGCAAGAAATAAACCAAGTAAAAGTCGATTGGAACACTTTGAAAACCAATCGGTTCTTTTCAAAACTAAACTTTTAAACGCGGAGCTTGAACCACTCCTTTTAAAAGCTATCTCGTTCCATCGATTATATCAAGTTCACTACGTTCACGGTTTCGCCAAAACCATCCGTAGCCCTCCATCATTTCGGTTAAATATTCGGTAGTATTCAAGCTATGTATTTTGACCTCACGCCAAGGCA
Organism: Agapanthus africanus; assembly: GCA_030015575.1. Lineage (NCBI taxonomy): Eukaryota > Viridiplantae > Streptophyta > Magnoliopsida > Asparagales > Amaryllidaceae > Agapanthus > Agapanthus africanus. Next base: position 295,528,510 of record JASDDO010000022.1, on the reverse strand, counting down.
TAGTGATTGGTAGCTGCCGGATATTTATCCGTTGCATAGATAGAATGCGTTGATTTGAGACAGTCGTACTTCCATTTTGGCCTACGTCAAGGGTAGGTACGGGTGGGTTCAAATTAACCAGGATAATGATGGGAAGAACTTGACATGTGACTTATGACATTTTGACCTCACGCCAAGGTCATAAGAGCATGGGGCAAAAATCCACATCGGGAGTTTCATAAGCACTGAAACTTGCTAGCGTTGCATACCATTTGGAGTGTGATGATTCTGGTAGGATTCCTTCGGTTTTATCACGCGATGATATTTGGATCCCGATCCTACTGTGAGTATATGCTACTCCTCGGGAAAACTCTCACTTAACGATCAATGCTATAAACCTAGTAGGTGCCTAGAAAGGTGTTAGCGGGGTTACGCCCACAGGGAAAAGAGGTTACTTAATTAAGGAACTTCGCGAAAGCGTTGGAAAACCTCCCTCGAAGTACCGACACTGGCCTGGCTGAACGGTTAAGCAAGTATTGTACGGTGAGAATGATCCCGGCTAATCCTTTTCTTTATGGTTTGAGAAGGGATTCGAGAAACAGTGGGAGCCATCCAGTTTAGACAAACTAAAAACCACTCTAAACTTGCAAGAGCATCATGCTAAAGTGTTTCTTTTCTCTCTCCTAATTGCAGCGACCATTCAACATGACCGGACTTAAGTTACTGTTAGATAAAAATATATTGACAGGGCCAAACTACAAAGATTGGCTCAGGAATGTCAAGATTGCAATCACCTATGACAAGCTGGGGTATCTTCTTACCACCAAAGCTCCCCCTGTCCCTGGTCCAACTTCCAGTATCACGGATAAGGAAATCCGCAAGACTTGGGAGATTGATAGCGCGAAGGCCAAGTGCCTCCTGCTTGCCTCGATGGACAACGAACATCAGAGGAGGCATGAGAATATGGACATGGAATCCATATTGCTCCATACAAAAGAACTGTATGGAGAGCAATCACGTATCGCGAGATACGAAGCTTCGAAAAAGTTATTTTCGACAAGAATGGCCGTCGGATCATCAGTAGCCGAGCATGTGCTAAAGATGATCGGCTACATTGAGGAGCTTGCTGACCTAGGGATCACATTGGAGAGTGAGCTATATACAGATATAGTTCTCCAGTCCCTTCCTTCCACTTACGCCCAGTTCATACTGAACTTCAACCTACAAGAAAAAGAGGTTGAACTTTCAGAGCTCCTCAACATGCTGAGGAGCGTAGAGGGCACCCTACAGAAAGGTAGGGAAACATCCACTTTGTTTGTAGGAGGATCATCTTCTTCTAGGTCCAAGGTGAAAGCCAAGGGAAAGAAGAAGAAAGCCCCCGCCAAACCAAGGGGCGGTGTTGGTAAAGTGGATACGAAGGGAAAAGGTAAAGCAACAAAGGTAGCGGGGAAGCTTGTGGATAAGGAGGAATGCTTCTTTTGTCATAAGAAAGGACACTGGAAGAGTGATTGCAGGGCCTGGAAGGCCAGAACACAGGAATTGAAGCAGGTTGCAGCTTCAGCTTCAGGTGTGTATATTATTGAAAACTGTCTATCAATAAACTCTGCATCCTGGGTATTGGATACCGGATCAGGATCTCATATCTGTAATTCTTTGCAGGCGTTGAGAAAGCGTAGAGTTTTGAAGGCAGGTGACATGACCCTCAGAGTTGCGAACGGTGCTAGCATGGATGCAGAGGCCGTGGGGGACTATCACCTGGGATTATCTGATGGACACTTTTTGGTTTTGCGTAGTTGTTATTATGTACCAAATGCAACCTGTAATATCATATCTGTATCTTTATTATCTAAAGAAGGTTATGAATTTGCATTTGTAAGTAATGTAGTGAACATTCACCTTAATCAAGTTTTGATTGGGTCAGGTACATTAAACAACGGTATTTACGTTTTAAACCAACCGCAGGTTTTCAATATCCAGAATACACACAAAAGAAAGTCTCCAGAAATTAATAAAACTTTCTTATGGCATTGTAGACTGGGTCACATCAATGAGAGAAGATTGACTAAGTTACATACTGAAGGATATTTGGATCCGTTCGAATATCAATCGTATGCAACTTGTCAATCCTGTCTCAAAGGAAAGATGACAAAGGCTCCGTTTTCTGGACACGGAGAAAGAGCGAGCGAGCTCTTGGGACTCGTACACAGCGACGTGTGCGGTCCAATGTCTACACATGCGCGAAGCGGTTTTTCTTACTTCATTACTTTTACGGATGATTTCTCAAGATTCGGACACATCTTCTTAATGAAGCATAAATCCGAAGCTTTTGATAAGTTCCAGGAATATAAGAATGAAGTAGAAACCAGACCGGCAAAAGTATCAAGATCCTAAGATCGGATCGAGGAGGAGAATACTTAAGTGCCGAATTCCTGAATTACTTAAAAGAGAATGGAATTCTCTCTCAGCTTACTCCTCCATACACTCCGCAACATAACGGTGTATCGGAGAGACGGAACCGGACCCTATTGGATATGGTACGGTCCATGATGAGTAACGCTGAGTTACCGCGATCGTTCTGGGGATATGCACTAGAAACAGCTGCATATCTTTTGAACCGTGTTCCCACTAAGACTGTGCCTACCACACCATATGAGTTATGGAGTGGGAAGAAACCCTATCTTCAATACTTGAAGATTTGGGGATGTCCAGCTTATGTCAAAAAGCAGCATACGGACAAGCTCGAGGCACGCTCAGTACTGTGCAAGTTTGTAGGATACCCAAAGAACTCCAGGGGGTATCTTTTCTATTACGCAGAGGAACAAAAAGTCCTTGTTTCTCGTAATGCCCATTTTCTGGAACATCAGTTTTTAGAAAAAGAATTAAGTGGGAGCGCGATAGAACTGGAAGAAATTCCAGAACCACAAGCTATTACTGAAAGCTTAGTAGAACCAGAGGGTTCAAAAGAACAGGACATTCCTATGCCACTCCGCAGAAGTAGTAGGCAGTCTCATCCGCCCGAGAGGTACTACGGTTTTCTCATTGACGGGGATAGAGAGGATTGCATCCTGGATTGTGATGAGCCTACTAGCTTCCAGCAAGCCATTCAGAGCGTCGACTCGGTAAAATGGCTGGATGCAATGCGGACCGAGATGGAGTCCATGTACACCAACAAAGTATGGACGTTGGACATTGCTCCAGACGGGGTGAAACCCGTAGGATGCAAGTGGATCTTCAAAAGGAAGATTGGTGTAGATGGACAGGTTGAGACCTATAAAGCTAGACTGGTAGCAAAGGGTTTTCGTCAGCGACCTGGCTTGGACTATGACGAAACCTTTTCTCCAGTAGCTATGCTGAAATCCATTCGGATCCTTCTTGCCATCGCTGCTTTCCACGATTATGAGATCTGGCAGATGGACGTAAAGACAGCTTTTCTAAATGGTCATTTAGAGGAGTGTGTCTATATGGATCAGCCAGAAGGTTTCATTCAGGGTGGGAGCAGCGGAAAGGTGTGCAAGTTGCTCAAGTCCATTTATGGACTCAAGCAGGCATCGCGGAGTTGGAACATCTGTTTTGATGAGACGGTCAAAGAATTTGGCTTTATCAAAAATCCAGATGAACCATGTATCTATTGTAGATTTGTAGCGAGAACTGTAGTATTCCTCGTTTTATACGTGGATGACATTCTCTTAATAGGAAATGACATTCCTATGCTACAATCTGTCAAGGGGTTCTTGTCACACAGGTTCTCCATGAAAGACCTGGGTGATGCCTCATACATTCTGGGTATCCGGATCTACCGTGACAGATCCAAGAGGATATTAGGACTCTCACAGTCCAGGTACATCGACACCATACTGAAGAGATTCAGTATGGAAGATTCCAAGTGCGGTAATCTACCGGCTTGTCACGGGATCACCCTCTCCAAAGAGATGTCTCCCAAGACTGATTTGGAGAGGGATCGCATGTCTATTATACCCTACGCTTCTGCGGTAGGCTCTATAATGTATGCGATGTTGTGTACCAGACCGGATGTGGCTTATGCACTGAGTGTGGTAAGCAGGTATCAGTCAAACCCTGGGGAGAAACATTGGATAGCAGTAAAGAACATTCTCAAGTACCTGAGAAGGACTAAGGAGATGTTCTTGGTGTATGGCGGAAAAGACCTGCAGATTGAGGCCTTTGCTGACTCCAGCTTCCAGAGTGACAAGGACGATTCCAAGTCCATGTCGGGTTTTGTCTTTACCCTCAATGGAGGGGCGGTGTGTTGGAAGAGCTCCAAACAGGAAACCGTTGCTGACTCGACTATGGAAGCGGAATACATCGCTGCATCTGATGCCGCAAAAGAAGCTGTCTGGATGAGGAAGTTCTTGAAAGAACTTCAGGTGGTTCCGTCCATTGTTGACCCAATACCTCTGTATTGCGACAACAACGGGGCTATAGCTTTAGCGAAGGAACCCAGGTCCCATCAGAAATCCAGACACATCTTAAGGCGGTATCACCTGATCAGGGAGATTGTGGATCGCCAGGAGATCGAGGTCCGGAGAGTTGCATCAGAGGATAACACAGCAGATCCATTCACCAAGGCCTTGCCCCAGACTCAGTTCGAGCGGCTGATCGAGATGATAGGTCTTCGATACGCCAGTACATGGCCTTAGTGCAAGTGGGAGATTGTTAGTGTATATGCCCTAGAGGCCATTACTGTATCATACTAGTTTGTATATTACTTAATGGAAGCTTGGGATATTCACAGTTGTATATACAATCTTGCTCGAAATGGTAGTATGCTACTTGGTTTGTCTCTGCTTTAATATGTGCATGTGTTTCTTTTAGCATATTGCAGGTATACATATTAGTAGAGCCCTTAGGATCTTTGCTTGATTACCAGCGTTGCGATGGCGCTCGCACTCGTGGGAGCTGGGTAATCTATAAGCACATCCTTATACAGGTCCCTGGTCGTTGGACTATCGAGACAGGGCATCGATACTCCGGAGTAGACCAGCGTATGCGCTTCTCATCCCAGTGTGGGAGACGGTCTGTCCCACAGCCGTTAGTACGTCGTACTTGGGATAGTATGCGGGTGCTCGTTAGGTTACGAGTACACTGGACAGGACTCGTCGGGAACTGTTGGTTGGTAATATACCTATCGTCAGTTATCAGTTCCCAGGTGACATGAGTAAAGCTTAGTCCGCTGACTTGACACTGTCACTTCGCCTCGAGTGTGTTCCCACTGCACTTTGATTACTACCCTACCACGGCTCAGAGGAGTCGTGCAAACAGGTAGTTTTTGGGTGCAGTCCCGAAGCACTTGGAGGCAGTGACGGTTAGACAGGATTCGTCTCTCCCGGTATTGGGGGTTGACATCGCGCTGTGTCCAGGAGAGCCATTACACGAGTAGTCCCTAGCCAGGGCAAGCGAGATATACTGGTAGGCTTCCAGTGTTATCTCAGGGTGTTCTGGGCTTCACTCCGACACGACTTGTACCGCTATTAGGGGACTGACGTTCACCGCCCCCCTAGGCCCGCCATGCGATGTATCAGACGAACAGACCGGACTGTACGGAGATTGTCACATACAGGCTCAGTAGGAGTGCAGATGGGGTTCACCTCGTCAGTCTTCTTATCGACATCTACCTGGGGACCGTTACGTACAGCTAGTGCCGCTTGCGGTCTGTGGTTAAACCCACTGCCAGCGTAGTGTCGAGTCTTTAGAGTCCCACACAGAGAGCTATTCGCCTTTAGGCAAAACGAGTAGAGGTCGCATGGTTTTGCGACAGGGTTCGTTCGCATCCGCGCACTTGTGCACGTTTGCTGTCCGGACAGTTTATACTAGCGGGCTTTGGTTTAAGCCAGATCCTAGTATATGATTAGAGATTGGTTTTTCTCATTTTGTTCGTGCTCCTCGGATCACGAATGCGGGTGCGTATGCACGGTTGCTTGAGATTGAGGGAGAGGACCTTGTTTAGGGTTAATGACTATTGTCATTTTATTAACCCTATTGTTTTTGTGTGTATTATTGTTAATTAATAATTAGCTTAATTATTGTGCATGGTTGTTGTTGATGACTCTTTGACTTTGTTGACTTGTTGACCAAGTTGACAATTTGACCATGATCATTTCATTTGGAAGATGCTCTTTGATCCTTGCAATTTGCATTAATGATGAAATGATAATGGTCACCTCTTGATTAAACCATGACAATTTTCTAGCTAATTAGTTAATTAAAATATTACACACATATTAGTGAGAATGGCTCACTAATAATTCATTCTATCATATCTTTTCTCTCTCTTGCTCATCCTCTCCCTCAAGCTCTCTCCCTCTCATGTGTTGAGAAACAAAAAGCTTGAGAAAAACCTTCACTTGATCTTCTCTACTCACTCCTAGGGTTCAAGTCTTAGCATTTCTTGCACTCTAGTTACTCCTAGCTTGGAGTTGAAGCTAAAGGTCGAGGCTTTCGGGTGGATCGTTCTTTGACGGAAGGAGACTAGCAAGGTGAGGCCTTTCTACCATTCCGACGAGCAAGGAGAGAAGGAGTTCGAGCCCAAGGTATAACCTTTCTACAACTTTGTTAGTTGTTAGTTTATTTTAGCTAGTTTTAGTTTAGCAAAGATCCTCCAAGTCAAGGTCCATGTTGCCTAAGTCAATAAAAATCCGACTTTTATTATCTTTTCCGCCTCCCCGCAAGTACCGGGGTGGGCAACGTGGACTTACAAGTTCAACTTCTTTTCTTTGAATATTGAAATTCAGAATAAACTGGGCATAGGTGGAAGGAAGGGACTGGAGAATCAAGTCTGTATAGAGGTCATTATCCAAAGTCGTCCTAAGGTCTGCGAGCCCTTCAATATAGCCTATCATCTTTAGGACATGTTTTCCTACCGATGATCCGACGGCCAACCTCGCTCGAAACAAGTTCTTTAAGGTCTCGTATTTTGCTATACGAGATTGCTCTCCATAAAGTTCCTTTGTATGGAGAAATATAGCATCAAGATCCATATCCTCGTGCCTCCTCTGATGTTCATTGTTCATCAAGGCAAGCACGATGCACTTGGCCTTCGCGCAATCTAACTCCCAGGTTTTGCGGATTTCCTTATCCGCATTACTGGATTTGGGACCTGGGACTGCAGGTGCCTTGGTGGTGAGGACATACCCCAATCTATCATAGGTCAAAGCCATTTTGACATTCCGCAGCCAATCTTTATAGTTTGGCCCTGTCAGTATATTTTTTTCTAATAGTAACTTAAGTCCAGTCATTTTCAGGGTCGCAGCAATTAGGGGAGAGAGAGAGAACACTTTAGCATGATTCTCTTGCAAGTTTAGAGTGGTTTTTAGTTTATCTAAACTGGATGGCACCCACTGTTTCTCGAATCCCTCCTCAAACCAAAAAGGAAGAACTAGCCAGGACTATTCTCACCGTACAATACTTGCTTAACCGTTCAGCCAGGCCAGTGTCGATACTTCGAGGGAGGTTTTCTGTCACGTCCTGAAAGTACGGAACAGGACCGGCACTTAAACTACGAAACGTCTCGAGGCGTACGTAATCTAAGTAAGCCGAAAACCCGGAAATCCGAACCAAGAAAAGTAGTAGAGTGAAGGAAAAACCAACTTAAAACAAGTAGTTCTAATAGCATAAGCCGAATTATGCATTTTTAAAAAAAACATCAAGTATTTTCTGAAAATTTCGGCAGAGTCTCCTTTGTAAATACTGGCCCCCAAACGGGATACAACACGAATAGTATACGAAATCAATAAAAAGGCATCCCCAAGCGGAAGCTAGCTCTTCGTCAATAGACGGTCACAACCACACAAGAAATATAATATACAACGCCAAGGGCGAGGATCAAAACTCAAAAGGAAACTCAAAACAACAAGGAATCCACAGAAATATAACGCGCGACTCTAAGGTCGAAAGAATAACATCACTGGTCTCTATCTCAAAATAAATACATGTTTGGTTGATGGAACTTCTAGATACAACAGAGTAATAATATACAAGGTATATAATGAGGGGTACGATACAATTAAACCCACCTACTAGCAAATCACCCGGAAATGGAAGTAGTGCCAGCAAAGACGTAATGAAACCTGTACGGCAAAACCTGCAAGAAACTGTGGCACAACGGGGGTGAGTTGCCAACTCGTGAGTAGAAAAACATCTACGACACCGCATGAACAACGTAATCCTAGGTCAACGATCATAATATATCCTCAAATATATATAACATGCAGCCTATGACAATGACTAGGGTAAATATCTAACCCGAGTGTAATCCCATGTGCCCGTGTCAGTGCCTCAGGTAGCAATATATCATATGGATGATGTATGAATGCATGAAACAGAATAAAACTGCTTTCATAATTTAGTGAGATTTCTGTACTTTTAAAAGAGGTATCATAAATGAAATCATCATAAACAGTGTCTAGCATCGACACAAAACATAAATCCCAATATCTCAATATCTCAGGATCTCAATGTCTCAATCTCACTATCTAAGGCACCGTCAATCCAGACCAGCCCCTACCATCAATCTCAAGACCACGACGGTATCCTCCGCATATCCGACGCGTCGGGTAATATCACCGGTCGGTAGTGCTCCCCTTCCATGCTCAACGCCATCATCTGCGATCCTCTTGCCCCGGGGTACCGCACCGGGTCCACCATGTACCCGAAACGGTTCCTCCACTACTCGAACTCGGGTCTCGAAATCCATCAGCAAACTCATGGTGAACGACTCATACATCATGGGAAAACCGCACTTTTCTTTAAAAAAAAAAGAAAGAATTTTATAAGTGTTTTTGCGGTTTTCCCCCAAATCCAGGAAATCTCTTGAAAATCCGAATCCAAATCCTCAATAGCATGTAAACAGTGAATATAGACATAAAAATCCATGAATGCGACATATCAATGAATAATAACATGCATGAAGTAGCAAGTAATATCTACAATGTCTAAACTAGCATATAAGGCAAGTACACTAATATCATGTCTAAACTATTAGCTAACAACCTATGTCAAATGAAATAGTATTTTCTAAAGTGTTCGTGACATGGCAATTACCGATGAAGATGTGTGTGAGCCGGCAAGTAAGTGTACGTGGTACATACGCGTCATCGGTAATGGTGCTGGTGTCCTAACAACATGATATCAATACTATGATATGAATCATAATATAAGCATGCGATGCGGAGCAAGCATCAATAATGAGCGGGAGCTAAATACTAGATACAAGATAACAAATCTATATTTAATATAAATTTAGTCTAACAACTACACTAAACTAAAGGGCTAAGCTAACTGTCTACTGAAGGTAAGGAAACCGCATAATCTCTGAGTCGATACATATACCTACATGTATATGTTAGTCGGTGATCCTGCCTCCATAATATCACATCCGATACCATATCTATAATCAGACATTCTTAAGTCAAGAGTGCGGATCAAACATCAATATATAGCTCGTAACTAAATCCGTCGTACGACATCCCCAAATCTGGGTATGGGTCAATATCACCTTCATCAATTTAATCATTTGGTATCCTCTTTATCAAAGATCATAATCCGGGGTACTGATCTATGTCTAGTACAATACTAATATCATCAATCAAATCATGATCTGACTGCTGATCTACAGCCTCATACAAACCGATATCAACATCCTATATCGTCATAAAGTGGTATACATCGCCTAATGTGAACTATTATGAATATCTTAACATATCTAATCTCATATCACGATCACATGTCAACCATTCAATGTATAACGCTATTCACATGTATCGTCATCCCAAGATCCGCTATAATATCAGGACGTACCTCAAGTACGAATCCTGCCATATCACCGTTCTCGCGGTCTCAATCAATTTTTATCGACTTATCTCAAATCCCAATACTATCCTCAAATCCAGTATGTGAACACATAGTCCTATACCCATGTGAACACATAAATACATATTCCCGTATAAGCACAAATGAAAGAAGAATGTATGCAAGTATGGGTGTGTGTGTGTGTGGTGCAACCATTACTCTAGGGTTTCGCAACACTAAACTTATCCAATCACACCTAACATCTATCTTTATCATCAATAACCACAACTATAAATAATCAATATATATGTGTGTATACGTATTTGTATACATCACCATGAACTGTGGGGGTGCTATACGCAATCCACCCGACTTCTCCCCGTAGATATAAATCTACTCACCTGGTCGTCGCTCGGCGGTGCCGACGTCGCCACGCCCTTCCTTGTCGTCTCGAAGTCCACATGGGGTACCTACATGTCATAACACACCGTATCGCATTAAAACCAAATTCGAAATCGAAACGGCATACGAAAATCAAATCGGCACGCGTATCACGCATAGGTCAAAACCTATCGCCTACGCATGCACGAATAGCCAAACCAACCCTCGATGTCGATGTACAAATGTCAAACCATCGAGAAAAACCCAATCAAACTCATTTGCACATTCACGAACACTAATTATAATATGAAATAGGTTAAAACTCACAAAAACCCCCAAACTCACTTTAAAAGCCATTTTTCCGGAAATCTAGCAAGCAAAAATTACCCGTTTTAGTACAAAACTCGACGTTTAAACAAATCTAGCGGCCATAATACTTATTAAACATCTTAAATAAGTCATAAAAACAATTTCCATAATTTAATCTCATTAAATTTCATTAACCCCAAAATTCTAGTTTACAATATACCTAATTCTAACAATTTTATAGCAGAAATGCACAAACAACAATTTAGCTTGGATTTTCATGAACTAAAGTATTAAACTATATTTTATAATGTTAATGAAGTCATGAAAATCCTAATTACATTTTTAAACCCAATTAATAAACCAATTTTAAAAACCTAGTTAGCAAATTAGCATAATTATCACAATTTTAAATTAACAAATTAGCAAGTAGTAACCAACTTAGATTTTGCATACAATTACATGTTAATCTCCTCATTACAACCATAAACTAATGATAAAAACCCTAATTAAATTCAAACCCTAGTCTTGAATATTCCAAACTTACAATAAAACCCAATTAAACATCTAAATTATTAACATTGAAGCAATTAAACAACAATATAAGCATAAGGTTAAAATTATACCTCATGATCCATAGATCAACATGAAATCTAGCCTCTCAAAATGCTCTCTTTTCACCACAATCCATGCATGTTAGGCTAAGCTAAAATGGGTAAGAGTTGGATTTGGATTTTGGGATTTTGTTTTTGATGGATTTTGAGGCAATTTTGAAGAATTTTTTGAAGAGAAATGAGTGGAGAAAAGGGGGAGGGGACTGCTGCTGCAGGGGCTGATTTTGGCCAGGAATTTAAGGGAGAGAGGAGAGAGAGTCAAGTTGGGAAAATGATATCAAGTCAACCCAAGGTCAAAGCCCATACTTATATATTCTTTTATTCTTTCATTTCCTTTTTCTTTTCATTTCTTTTGGGCAAAACAAATGGGGAAATGAGGAGGGGAAAACATGGGCTGCTGATTTGGGGAGAGGAGAGAGGGTGTGGGTGAGTGTGGGTGAGGGAAAAATGATAAATGATATACCCCAACAACTATTTACACCAATTTCACTATTTAAGCCTTTTTCTTCAATATTTTCTAAAACCGTTTGGCAACTTCATTTCATTTCAAAAACATGTTAAAATTTTGTTTAATTTGTTATGATGCACAAAATTTGTTTCAACCCATTCCAATTTGTAATTTTCCCTAATTAAATGTATTAGTGACGGCTTAAAATAATATTAAAATAATTAATTTCGGAAAAATTTTCAGAAAATTTGAAATTTCACCAGTTGCTCAATAAATACAAAATACTAGTAATTACATAGCTAGAATATATATATTTATTTTATAATAAAGATATTTGTATTTTGACTTTTTACAGAAAACCCTTTTATTTTACCGATTTTTCCGAAATTTCACCGAAACGATTTTCAAAACGTTACAATCTTCCCCCCTTAAAGAAATTCGGTCCCCGAATTTAAATTAACACTCCCCTCAAATACTAAAATATCTAAGAAAAACCATCAAGTCGTCGGGGCTCCGAAATCGTAATTACATAAAACAAATCGTAGCGCAGCGCATGCGCATAAAAAATGAGCATGTAACTCAAAATCAAAACTCGATCCAGCATCCCGCAATCATCGGAGTCATGGTGAAGACACAATGTCTAAATCCAAAATGAAAATCAATATGATATACATCATTAAAACATCTGGGAGCAATGCATGCCAAATTTTCTTCAAATCGCTGTGCGATGCTCGCAGCACTGCACAGTGGCAGACGTCTATTGTAAAAAAATAACTACATATATATATATATATATATATATATATATATATATATATATATCCTTTGTTTAATATGCACGTCCTGCCATTTTGGAAGCAATTTCAGAAGGGTTTCCTTTATAAAATGTTTCGTGTCATCTCGGACACGTAGGTAAATACCGAGACTATAGCTCTTCTTTGGAAATCCCTTCGATGACTATCAATGCATGCAAAAATATACTCAGGTACTGTCCTGTAACTAGTCATGCTCAGTACTAAACCAAATAGCAAACATCATAAAATATACTGCTCCAACATAAATCAGTCCTAAATATATATATGAATGCCATGTGCGTCTGGTGCGCACGGAAATCGAAATCCATGAATGTGCAATACATATGCACAGAAACAACATCTAAGTGCATCGGGTGTGCACAAAACATCTGTCAAGGGCAACAGGTGTGCCTGATAGCAAAACAGGTGCATCTGACATGCACAAAGAATCTCGATTTAGTGCATCCGGTGTGCACCAAAATCGTATCTCAAAACATGCGCTCAACATGCGCGAAAATCAAAACCAGGTGCATCCATCATGCACGAAATCATGAAATCCAATATCAAGCGCCGAACATGCGCAAAATCAAATCAGGTGCACAAGGTGGACAAAACAATTATCGAGTATCACAATCGAAATCGAAGTCCGGTGCATCCAAGTGCACAAAATGCGTATCACTGCACTGCAAGCATATGTGAATCATACCGAGTGGAAAAACCAAATCGTGTGCGTATATACGCACGAAATCAACTCAACTGTATGAAACCCATAAAATCATAAACGTGTGAAACCAAGGCACGAAAACGAGATCAGGTGCAACAACTGTGCCAAATCACAAATACTCAGCAGGTGCAACCATGGTCCATGAAAACAAATATCATGAAACTCAATCATCAAAATCAATCATGCGAATAGATCGCCCAAAATACCGAAATCAAATATGGCGGAATAGTCCCCGCTCAAGCACTTCCTCTAAGAACCTCTGACCAACTGTCGTGGTCACTCATAGCATGTCTCGTCGACGATCCTGAACTCTGGCCTGCTGGTGTACGTAACATGACCACTCCTGGGTCCAAGTCTTCTCGTAATTCATTCCAGAAATGTCTTGTCGAGATCTCTCCTAAATCTCGTCTCTGCCGAACTGTCCGGGAGTCATCGTCCCTTACTAGATCTGTTCTCGTTCCGGAACGGCTGCATACTCATCGCGACTCCTTCTGGAAGGTATATCCAAGTACAATGCCTCGTCATGCGTATCGCATCTCTGATGTCGACAGAGTGGAACGTCATCTTATCCAGATCTGGTACGAACCTCCTACTCTACTTTTCTCTAACATCCACTGCTTCGGACTCGTCTCGTCGTGGCTGCATGGACTGAGCTCCAACGGCTATCCTCGTATCTGGAGTCTCCCAAGAATACATCTCTCCACCTAACATCCGAATGAAGTCGAACCATCCGATCGATTTGTCAAAACCTCATAATCCCCCAAGAGCTCAACATCTTGGGTACAGTTTAACAGTATCGAGAACGTACCACAGCATCGATGGTCCAGCCATAGAAGGGCAAACCCAAGCCTCACTAATGGCGCCGCGGAACTGCTGCAAACCCTAAGGTTCAAAGGCTTTCACACGGTCATTAAGTCGAGTTAGGGTTTCATTCTTCTAGAGGGTCTATAGAATTGTCTTGCATGTCTTTCTGAATACTTTAAACTTGGAATAATAGGTTTATGACATTCGATCGTCTCTGTCGACTCCCAACGTCTCCGCGTGAAGTCGTTTCTAACTGGAATCAATCTATCTGATGACCTCACATCGGGGTAGCGAACGAACCACATGTCCTAATCATTCATCCTCAGTGACTAGCGACCTTCTATCATCTCTTAGTACAACTCGTACTGCAATAGCTCCAACATCTGGGGCGATATCTCGTCGTTCGCAGCAATGACTGGCTCACTCGTCTGCACGCTGAACAGTGCCTCAATCATCAGGAGTAAGCAATACGCCAACGGTCCTGAAAATCTGGCTGGCCTCTATCATTGGTTCGATCCTTTGGTATTGATCGGCACATCCGAGAAATCTTGTAAAAGCGATCTGTCAAACGCTCATGGTGCGAAAATACAATCAGACGACGCCTCTCAATGCAATCGTATGTCCCTGGAATCACGCCCTGGTCAGTCCTCGTTCGTGACGAGCTTCTGCTGACTGCAACTCTAGCCGTAACTCTCCCTGCCCGTAATCGTGACAGCAAACCATAACTGTTACAGATGAGGCTATATCAGGAATGAATATAACACTGAACAAAGAAATGTACATCCTAAGGCTTCTCAAGTGGAGTAGCGTATCGTAAGTATGCCCTGGAACATACCCACGGTACGTCACTCTACTTTAGTAACCTATTCCATCAACCAAGGGTCATCCTACACTCCGAAGGTAAAACCTAACGCTCTGATACCAACTTTGTCACGTCCCGAAAGTACGGAACAGGACCGGCACTTATACTACGAAACGTCTCGAGGCGTACGTAATCTAAGTAAGCCGAAAACCCAGAAATCCAAACCAAGAAAAGTAGTAGAGTGAAGGAAAAACCAACTTAAAACAAGTAGTTCTAATAGCATAAGACGAATTATGCATTTTTTAAAAAAACATCAAGTATTTTCTGAAAATTTCGGTAGAGTCTCCTTTGTAAATACTGGCCCCCAAACGGGATACAACACGAATAGTATACGAAATCAATAAAAAGGCATCCCCAAGCGGGAGCTAGCTCTTTGTCAATCGACGGTCACAACCACACAAGCAATATAATATACAACGCCAAGGGCGAGGATCAAAACTCAAAAGGAAACTCAAAACAACAAGAAATCCACAGAAATATAACACGTGACTCTAAGGTCGAAAGAATAACATCACTGGTCTCTATCTCAAAATAAATACATGTTTGGTTGATGGAACTTCTAGATACAACAGAGTAATAATATACAAGGTATATAATGAGAGGTACGATACAATTAAACCCACCTACTAGCAAATCACCCGGAAATGGAAGTAGTGCCAGCAAAGCCGTAATGAAACCTGTACGGCAAAACCTGCAAGAAACTGTGGCACAACGGGGGTGAGTTGCCAACTCGTGAGTAGAAAAACATCTCGAACAGAAACCACATGAACAACGTAATCCTAGGTCAACGATCATAATATATTCTCAAATATATATAACATGCAGCCTATGACAATGACTAGGGTAAATATCTAACCCGAGTGTAATCCCATGTGCCCGTGTCAGTGCCTCAGCTAGCAATATATCATATAGATGATGTATGAATGCATGAAACAGAATAAAACTACTTTCATAATTTAGTGAGATTTCTGTACTTTTAAAAGAGGTATCATAAATGAAATCAGTATAAACAGTGTCTAGCATCGACACAAAACATAAATCCCAATGTCTCAATATCTCAGGATCTCAATGTCTCAATCTCACTATCTAGGGCGTCGTCAATACAGACCGGCCCCTACCATCAATCTCCAGACCACGACGGTATCCTCCGGATATAAGACGTGTCGGGTAATATCATCGGTTGGTAATGCTCCCCTGCCAGGCTCAACGCCAACATCTGCGATCCTCTTGCCTCGGGGTACCGCACCGGGTCCACCATGTACCCGAAACGGTTCCTCCACTCCTCGAACTTGGGTCTCGAAATCCATCAGCAAAATCATGGTGGACGACTCATACATCATGGGAAAACCGCACTTTTCTTTATAAAAAAAAGAGAAAGAATTTTTTAAGTGTTTTTGCGGTTTTCCCCCAAATCCAGGAAATCTCATGAAAATCCGAATCCAAATCCTCAATAGCATGTAAACAGTGAATATAGACATAAAAATCCATGAATGCGGCATATTAATGAATAATAACATGCATGAAGTAGCAAGTAATATCTACAATGTCTAAACTAGCATATAAGGCAAGTACACTAATATCATGTCTAAACTATTAGCTAACAACCTATGTCAAATGAAATAGTATTTTCTAAAGTGTTCGTGACATGGCAATTGCCGATGAAGATGTGTGTGAGCCGGCAAGTAAGTGTACGTGGTACATACGCGTCATCGGTAATGGTGCTGGTGTCCTAACAACATGATATCAATAATAGGATATGAATCATAATATAAGCATGCGATGCGGAGCAAACAGCAATAATGAGCGGGAGCTAAATATTAGACACAAGATAACAAATCTATATTTAATATAAATTTAGTCTAACAACTACACTAAACTAAAGGGCTAAGCTAACTGGCTACTGAAGGTAAGGAAACCGCATAATCTCTGAGTCGATATATATACCTACATGTATATGTTAGTCGGTGATCCTGCCTCCATAATATCACATCCGATACCATATCTATAATCATACATTCCCAAGTCAAGAGTGCGGATCAAACATCAATATATAGCTCGTACGTAAATCCGTCGTACGGCATCCCCAAATCTGGGTACGGGTCAATATCACCTTCATCAATTTAATCATTTGGTATCCTCTTTATCAAAGATCATAATCCGGGGTACTGATCTATGTCTAGTACAATACTAATATCATCAATCAAATCTTGATCTGACTGCTGATCTACCACCTCATACAAACCGACATCATCATCCTATATCGTCATAAAGTGGTATACATCGCCTAATGCGACCTATTATGAATATCTTAACATATCTAATCTCATATCACGATCACATGTCAACCATTCAATGTATAACACTATTCACATGTATCGTCATCCCAAGATCTGCTATAATATCAGGATGTACCTCAAGTACGAATCCTGCCATATCACCGTTCTCGCGGTCTCAATCAATTCTTATCGACTTATCTCAAATCCCAATACTATCCTCAAATCCAGTATGTGAACACATAGTCCTATACCCATGTGAACACATAAATACATATTCCCGTATAAGCACAAATGAAAGAAGAATGTAAGCAAGTATGGGTGTGTGTGTGTATGTGTGGTGCAACCACTACTCTAGGGTTTCGCAACACCAAACCTATCCAATCACACCTAAAATCTATCTTTATCATCAATAACCTCAACAATAAATAATCAATATATATGTGTGTATACGTATTTGTATACATCACCACGAACTGCGGGGGTGCTATACGCCATCCACCCGACTTCTCCCCGTAGATATAAATCTACTCGCCTGGTCCTTGCTCGGCGGTGCCGACATCGCCACGCGCTTGCTTATCGTCTCGAAGTCTACATGGGGTACCTACATGACATAACGCACCGTATCACATTAAAACCAAATTCAAAATCGAAACGGCATACGAAAATCTAATCGGCATGCGTATCACGCATAGGTCAAAACCTATCGCCTACGCATGCACGAATAGCCAAACCAACCCTCGATGTCGATGTACAAACGTCAAACCATCGAGAAAAACCCAATCAAACTCATTTGCACATTCACGAACACTAATTATAATATGAAATGGGTTAAAACTCACAAAAACCCTAAACTCACTTTAAAAGCCATTTTTCCGGAAATCTAGCAAGCAAAAATTACCCGTTTTAGTACAAAACTCGACGTTTAAACAAATCTAGCGGCCATAATACTTATTAAACATCTTAAATAAGTCATAAAAACAATTTCCACAATTTAATCTCAATAAATTTCATTAACCCCAAAATTCTAGTTTACAATATACCCAATTTTAACAATTTTTTTGCAGAAATGCACAAACAACAATTTAGCTTTGATTTTCATGAACTAAAGTATTAAACTACATTTTATAATGTTAATGAAGTCATGAAAATCCTAATTACATTTTTAAACCCAATTAATAAACCAATTTTAAAAACATAGTTAGCAAATTAGCGTAATTATCACAATTTTAAATTAACAAATTAGCAAGTAGTAACCAACTTAGATTTTGCATACAATTACATGTTAATCTCCTCATTACAACCACAAACTAATGATAAAAAACCTAACTAAATTCAAACCCTAGTCTTGAATTTTCCAAACTTGCAATAAAACCCAATTATACATCTAAATTGTTAACATTGAAGCAATTAAACAACAATATAAGCATAAGGTTAAAATTATACCTCATGATCCATGGATCAACATGAAATCTAGTCTCTTAAAATGCTCTCTTTTTACCACAATCCATGCATATTTGGCTAAGCTAAAATGGGTAAGAGTTGGATTTGGATTTTGGGATTTTTTTTGGATGGATTTTGAGGCAATTTTGAAGAATTTTTTGAAGAGAAATGAGAGGAGAAAAGGGGGAGGGGGCTGCTTCTGTAGGGGATGATTTTGGTCAGGAATTTGAGGGAGAGAGGAGAGAGAGTCAAGTAGGGAAAATGATATCAAGTCAACCCAAGGTCAAAGCCCATACTTATATATTCTTTTATTCTTTCATTTCCTTTTTCTTTTCATTTCTTTTGGGCAAAACAAATAGGGAAATGAGGAGGGGGAAATATGGGCTGCTGATTTGGGGAGAGGAGAGAGGGTGTGGGTGAGTGTGGGTGAGGGAAAAAATGATAAATGATATACCCCAATATCTATTTACACTAATTTCACTATTTAAGCCTTTTTCTTCAATATTTTCTAAAACCGTTTGGCAACTTCATTTCATTTCAAAAACATGTTAAAATTTTGTTTAATTTGTTATGATGCACAAAATTTATTTCAACCCATTCCAATTTTTAATTTTCCCTAATTAAATGTATTAGTGACGGCTTAAAATAATATTAAAATAATTAATTTCGGAAAAATTTTCAGAAAATTTGAAATTTCACCGGTTTCTCAATAAACACCAAATACTAGTAATTACATAGCTAGAATATGTATATTTAATTTTATAATAAAAATATTTGTATTTTGACTTTTTACAGAAAACCCCTTTATTTTACCGATTTTTCCGAAATTTCACCGAAACGATTTTCAAAACGTTACATTTTCCAGCGCTTTCGCGAAGTTCCTTAATTAAATAATCTATTTTCTCTGGGGGTGTAGCTCCGCTGACACCTTTCTTGACACCTACTTGGTTTATAGCATTGATCGTTAAGTGACGAATCTCCTGATGAGTAGCATATACTCACAGTAGGATAGGGATCCAAATATCATCGTATGATAATGCTGAAGGAATCCTACCAACATTCATCAAACTCCAAATGGTATGCATCTCTTTGCAAATTTCAGTTTCTTTAGAAATTCCCGATATAAATTTTTGCCCTATGCTCTTATGACCTTGGCGTTGGTCAAAATGTCATAAGTATGTCAAGTTCTACCCATCATTATCTTGTTAATTTGAACCCATCCGTACGTATCCTTGACGTTGGCCAAAATGATAATATGACTGTCCCAAACTAACCCATCTATCTATGCAACAAATGAATACCCAGCAGCTATCAAACACTATGCCTTGACGTTGGTCAAAATACATAGTTTGAATACTACTGAATACCCAAATGAAATGATGGAGGGCTACGAATGGTTTTGGTGAAACCGTGAACGTAGTGAACTTGATATGACCGAAGGAACCGATAGCTTTTAAAAGGAGTGGTTAAAGCTCCGCAATTAAAAATATCTTCTGTTTTAAAAATAACCGAGTGGTTTCTTTTAAACTGTTCCAACGATTCAACTTTGGTTTATTTTCTTTGCATTAATAATAATGCATCCCATCATTAACCTATCATTGCAGAAAACAATGAAAATACAACGTCCTCTTATGCCATCCGCATTCGCCACTGGGTCCCGTCATCACCCGTTGGGTTACTTAACTAACGGCAGAGCGGGGGCTGGCCTAGCGCGGGTGTAAAACATAAGTGAAGTCTAAATAGCTATCTTATATAGATATTGTATATTCGTCAGACTAATAATAGGCATTCCAGATCACAAATGAACATTATTGGATATGCAAGCAATCCGCGTTTCTTTTGAGCCTGCAACAAAAGACGGATTACACAGTTGTGATGAATAGCCATTACCCCACCCTAGACCCCTACGGGTACGGCAAACTACCCGCCAAGTACCCGAAGTGAAGCGGTCTCCCTCAACAACGTGAGTAGGCCACTAAACACTTCAAAGTACCTGGTAGTTTGTGCATCCCACCTTGGATCTACCCTAGGAGCAAAAAACAGTAAAATGAAATAATACAACGGTGGCTACAACCGCAACGTGGATGTGCCTTGCAAAATAATATTACAACATATTACAATTATATCGAATGAATGAATATAATAACCCAACTCAAACCCCGGCTAATCATCACAACAATCCAATCAAGTTCATAAACACAAACTGTTAAATCATTACAGAAATGTGCAACCCCCTGCCACAACCGACATACTAGCAGCTAGGGGAGGTTTACGAACACATTATACAATCATAGATATAATCTTATTAGCCAAACATCTTATAATTTCTATCGAGCAAACACATTAGATTCTACTCCAAAACTTCTCTGTGCACCTGAGACTTGAGCAGAAAATAAACATTCCAGGAAAGACAAAAAACATCACAGAAGAGTTCTGGGAAAATTTGGTGTGAACCGGCTTCAACTCGGCCGCGGATCCGCGGCGGATCGGTGGGATCGGCCACGGTTCGACGGCGGTTTGGCCAATTCATGCACCCAATTTTTTCCAGAGTTCTTGTATTTCCCTGCTTGTATTTTTAGAGGTCCCTGAAAAATTTTTATGGCCTGTTTTAAAATCGACAGAAACTTAGTGATTTTGATGTTTTTTTCGGTTCGTTTTGCGTTCGAAATTCTTATGACTTTGCTAATGAGTTAATTATTATTTAGCGAGGCTCTGATACCACTGTAAGTCGATGTACAACACCCCACGAGTTGCGGGGAGGCGGAAATATGAAAAACAATCTTGTTCTTTGAGTTAATATCGACTAACCGAAGAATCTTTGCTAAACAATAACTAACATATACATAGGAGTTCTTAACTACTATGAAAAGAGATTATACCTAGTGAATCTAGTCCTTCGTCTTTTCGTTATCCACCTCCTCCTCGGCCTCCTCTATGTAATAGACGATCCACCCGAGAGCTTCTATTCCAAGCTTCACCTCTAAACTTGAGGTAACTAGGTTTCTTTAGTTGCTAATCAAAGGTACCTAGGTGATATAGATTGAGGTTATGGATTAATTAGTCTATCTAATCCTTGATCTCAACACATGAGATGGGAGGATTAGAGTTTGAAGAGACAGAGAGCTTGAGGAGAGAGAAGGTGAGAGCAAGAGAATGTGAAGAAATAATGAAGTCATTCGTATATATATAAAGCATTATCTTTTATTAAATAAATAAATTAAATGATTTAACAACCATGCTTCATTTATTCATATGAGTTATTCATCTCATGAGTCATTAGATCAATTAATGAAGCGTTAACTCCATGGATGAATCACACAAATGAGTCATTAAAACAATAAATGCAAATGCCACCTAAACCCCCAAGTCACCATCCTTCTAGAAGCTTCTCGCGAAATTACGAGAACGCCCCTCCTATCCGTGAAAACACGGAAAAACTTTAGACTGTATAAATACAATAACCCGATACTAGAATCTGGCTTAAACCAAAGCCGGCTAGTAAAAACTGTCCGAATGTCGTACGTGAATAAACACACGTATGCGTCTGAACCCTTGTCGTAAAACCATACGACATCTATATCGTTTCGCCTGGAGCAGGGAAACTCTCTGTATGGGACACTAAAGACTCGACTACTACACCGGCAGTGGGTTTAATCACAGACCGCAAGCGGCTCTAGCTGTACGTAACGGTCCCCGGGTAGATGTCGATAAGAAGGCCGATGAGGAAACCCATCCGAACTCCTACTGAGCATGATGTGACAATCTCTGTACAGTCCGGTCTGTTCTTCTAAGACTATCGCATATCGAGCCTAGGGGGCGGCAAGCGTCAGTTCCCTAATAGCGGTATAAGTCGTGTCGGAGCGTAGCTCATCACACCTTGAGAAACTACTGGAACCTACCAAAAAATCGGTCACGACCCGAAGGTACGGAACGTGACCGGCACTTAAATTTCGAAGCGTCTAGAGGCGCAACGTAATCTAAGTAAGACGAAGCCCATAAATCTAAACCATATAAAAGAAGAAGTAAAGAAAAACATGTAGAAAAACAAATTTAAAAGCAGCATCCAATTTTCTCAAAAATTTCGGCAGAGTCTCCTTTGTAAAAACTGGCCCCAAACGGGTACAAACAAGAATAATATATATACAAACAATAAAAAGGCATCCATAAGCGGGAGCCAGCTCTACGCCAACAGGCGGAAAAAACCACACCATGCACAATAATATACAATGCCAAAGGGCGAGACTCAAAACTCAAAAGAAAACAAACCCACCAGATACCATAATAATATAAGCGCGACTCTAAGGTCGAAAAAAATAACTGGTCCTATAAACTTATCAAGTAATACAAGCCTGGTTGATGGAGCTTACTAGATACCAATGAAATAATAAAAGTACAACGGCGGTCCTGATATAAGTGAAACAACCTACCAAGCAAATCACCCTGAATGAAATGATGTGCCAGCAAACTGCCAAGGAAACCTGTACATCGAACCTGAAATAAAATTTGGCACAACGGGGGTGAGTGGCCAACTCGTGAGTAGAAGACATCTGCGAGAAGAAATCGAATGCACGACACTGTCCTAGGTCATAATAATATACCAATATATCACTAGTCATCTAGTAATGGCAGGGTAATAAACTACACGTAAGTGCAAATACTCCGTGCTCGTGTCAGTGCCTCAAATAGTAATATGTCATGTGAATGAGTATGCATGCACCACGAATGTAAAACAATCAACCCTGAAATCTGGATATATCTGTATAAGAAGTCTTTAACTTTCATCATAGTAAAATTTGTATAGAAATCTGAAACATCATCGATGAGATCCATGGAAATCAGTGTCAAGCATCGACACAAAATATGTAAATCTCAAGTCTCAATACGTCATAGTCTCAATATCTCGGGCTCCGTCAGTTCGGATCGGCCCATATCATCAAATCTCACGAAAACGGTCGGTATCCTCCGGATATCCGCCGCGCCAGACATCACCGGTAGGTAGTCTTCCCCTCCCAGGCTCATCGTCTACAACTCGATCTTCTTGCCCCGGGGTACCATACCGGGCCTACCATGTACCCGAGACGGTTCATCCACTCCTCGAATCGGGTCTCGAAATTCAACAGAAAACATGAAATCTCATGTTGGACGACACATACATCACGAGAAAACCGCAACTTATATTTTAAAAAGAGAGGGGGGGAGAGAGAGAAGTTTTTATATATATTCTTGCGGTTTTCCCCAAAATCCTAAAATCTCATTGAAATCCAAAATCCCAAAATCATGAGTAAGTAAATAATAAGTATCGGCATAAGCCGTACAATACTGCATGATAACGTGAAAATATGAATGCATGAAATGTCTAAGTAATAAATGAAATGTCTAGACTAACACCTGAGAGTAATCACAATATTATATTGATCTAGCCTTTAGCTGATTCTACCAATAAAAGATAATATATTCTAAAGTGTACGTGACATAACAATTACCTTTGATGATGTGTGTGAGCCGGCAAATAAGTGTACGTGGAATATGCGCATCATCGGTAATGGTGTTGGTGTCCTAACAAGCAAAGTTTCATACTGACTAAAGAAACATATATATGAACATGCAACTTGATGATTACGATCTGAATGTAAAGATGAATGTTTATTAACCACCCATTTGTAATATACATGTCTAACTACAACTAAATGACTCGAGCCTAAACTAGTATCTATCTAACCCCCTAAGAAACTAAACTAAAGAAACTAGTCGATCAGAAATAAGAATCCACCTAGGGTCTGAGTCCATATCTCTAATAGTCGGCGATCCAGCCTCAATAGCGTCACGCACGTAGTACAACTTCCTCGAATCAAGAGTGCGGATCAATCATCATATCTATGCCTCGTACGGTAAAACCCTTCGTACGGCATCCCAATATCGGGGTACGGGTCAAGTATCACCTACGCACATCATCATTCGTATAATATCATCATCAAATAATGTCATGATCAAAGGTACTGTACTGTAATCGCATACATTCCAATATCATCAATCATATATCATTGTCTGCGTACATATACATCGTCAATTGGTCCTCAGAAATATCATGTCATATATATCATATCGTAATCAGGTCATACATATATCATATCGTGATCAAGTCACACATATCATATCGTGATCAAGTCACATATATCATATCGTAATCAAGTCACACATATATCATATCGTGATTCAGTCATAGGTTACAGTCTGGTTTCTATTCTAGAGTTTCGTATATCTCAATATCATCATCACCTATTATCGTTCATGTATACATATCCATTTTCTCATTTTCCAACGATCCGCTAACATCATAATACGACTGTATAGCCAAGAGATCATGGCATCAAGCCCAGTTATATCGTCTCATCCCCATATATCATATAACATCCTTATATCACATATACATATTGTGTGTGTGTGTGTGTGTGTTTATACCTACACACATTCCTATATATATACACATACACATATACACCAAGTCAAGTTTCTGTATGTGCGTGTGTGTGTCTACCTACGAATCCCCTCCAAGACATTCATCCTCTGGTAAAGTCTTTCTAAATCAGTCTAGTCCAACCTAAAGTCTTTAATAGGGTCTTACTCGCCAAGAATCTAAGGTCACGTCCGACTTCCTAATGACAATAAGTAATATTCCTATTCTACGTTCGCGGGGGGGCTAAACGCCATCCACCCGACTTCCCCCATAGATATATTTCTACTCACCTGGTCCTTGTCTGCCGAAGACGATGTCGCCCTCCTCTTCTTCCTCTTCCGAAGTCCATGTGAGGGGTACCTATACGCAAACATTTATAATATCGTAAACCAGATCATGTATAAAACCAAAACGACACACGAAACGCGCACAGGTTAAAACCTATGACCCGCTCATGCAAAAGAACCAAATATCGCTCGATATCGGCGTACAAACGCCGATTGATCGAGATAAAACACCAATAAACAACTCGTAATTTCAAAACTCATTATTTATAATATAAAACATGGTTTAAATCATCGAAACCTTAAAATCGATCAAATTGTCCGATTTCGTAAAAACCTAGAAAACGTCAATTTACCGTTTTACTTCAAAACTTGTTGTTTAAATGAAACTAATGGTCATAATATTTATTAAATAACATAACTAGATTACAGAAACCATTACTATATTTTTATCACACTAATTTGTCTTAAAATGAAATTTCTAGTTTGCAATTTTAGCCAAATTTAACACTTTTTAAGCCAAAATTCACAATTCCACAACTAAATTTTATTTTGCATATTTTAAAGTGTTAAACCACTCTATGAAACCTTAAGGATGATCTAAAGCCCTAACTAGATTTTTAATCCTACATTTTAAATGAATTTCAAAAACCTAGTTTAATAAAAATAGGAATTTTGTAAAAATTTGAAAGTGAAAGCTAGCAAATTGTAACTAGATTATGTTTCACACTCAAATAACATGTTAATCTCCTCATTAACACCATAATATAATAATAAAAACCTTAATTAGAATTTTACCTCACCACTATATATAATTTAGAAAAATCTAGTTTGCAAAATTGTTTAATTTAAACAATTTTTAATGAACAATTTACAATACATCAACCATACTCGATTTTCCATTTCTAAAAATTTTAAACTAGTTATTATAACCCCACTTAATTAATAAAAACCCTAACTTGATTTTAGAAACCCTTTCTTGAATTTTTCATTTAGCAAATAGAATTAATTAAGAAAATCTAAATATGCTAGATTAAAGCATTTAACAACAATTAATCATAGGAATAAAAATTATACCTCCAAAATATGAGATCCAAACATGAAAATATGCTTCCAAAATAATGGTTTCCAACTCCAAAATCCATGCTTGATAGGTCAAAGGAAAATGGTAGAGATTGAATATTGATTTTGAGGTTTATTTTTGGAAATTTTTGTTGAATTTTTGATGATTTTAATGCAAAAATGATGGGGGGAAATTTGGGGGCTGCCGATGGTGGTGAGGTTGGTCAAAGTGATGGGAGAGAGGAAAAAGAGAGTGTAGTGTGTGGATTTGTCTAGAAACCTCTCAAATAAATGTCATCTTTTCACTTAAAACCTTAAATATATAAACTTTTCTAATTTAAACCTTCTCCTGGAAAAATCTAGAACCATGGAAAAAAATTTGAGAAAAGGTTTTGCATATTACACACTTGCTTCTAATATGTCATGGCTCATTTTATAAAACTAACCCATTTCTATTTTGCAATTTACACTAATTTATTGTATAATTAAAGCTTATGTTAATAATTGAATTAAATTAATTAAGGAAAAATATTTAAGTAAACTAATAAATAATAAGTGACTAAATAAATACAAAATACTAGCAATTATATAGTTAAAATAGATCTTTTTAAATTTATGATGAAAAATAATTATAGTTAAGTTTTACGGGAAATACGTTTTATTTTACCGAAAATCAGAAAATTCACATAAAGGATTTTATTTATTTATTTATTTATTTTTAAAACGTTACAATCTTCCCCCCTTTAAGAAATTCGGTCCCCGAATTTAAATTAAAACTCCCCCTAATTACTAAAACATTCAGCCAAAACACTCAAATCGTCGGGGCTCCGAAATCATCAATACATAACTAAAATTAACTCCGTCAATCATAACGCAATAATCAGAGTTGTGGTGAAAATAGAATATCAAAGCCCAATACGAAAACCAACATAATATACATCAAAACTATAACTTATATATAGTGCGCATCGTAGTAAAATCGTCCAAACATCTGAGTGAAGAAGCATGCAAAAAACCCCTTTTAAAATTGCCGTGCGATACACGTGTCACGACATAAGTAGCGAACGTTTATTTTTAAAAAAATAGCTATACATATATATCTTTTATTTAACATACACGTCCCTCCTGGTTACTAAATTGAATAGCAATGATTATAAAAAAACATACTGCTCATAATGAAATCATTCCCAATCACATCATAAAAATATCATGTGCGTCCGGTGCACACTGAAATCGAAACTAAATACAGATGCCAAGAATACGCATAGAAACAAAACTGAGTGCAACAGGTGTGCACCAAAACATCTGTCAAGTGCAACGGGCGTGCACGACATTAATATCAGGTGCATATAATCTGCACAAAACCCCGATTTAGTGCATCTGGTGTGCACAAAATCGCATCAAGTGCGCTAAGTGTGCGCAAGAATCTCAATCAAGTGCACATGGTATACGAAAAACATACACCGAATATCAAAATCGAAATCACGGTACGAAAAATGCATGAAAACTATGTCGAAGCATACGTCAAAATCATATGCAACCCATATGCACAAAATCAAATCAATATTTCAAAATGTATAAAACCAAATCGAGTGCACTCGGTATAGACAAAACAACATCAATACAACTGATATATGAAACACGAATAAAGTGTAATGAATGTACACATAGGAAATACCAATCGTAGAACAAAATCCTCAAAATACCAAAATCCAAACAACGAAAATTTGAAATTCAAATCACCAAATCACAATCGTAAACACTATCGTCAATGTGCGCCTTTTCTAATGTCGATTGATTCGGACTCATCTCCTTATCGCTGTGCTGACTGCACTGCAAATGACTATGCTCATATCGAGAGCCTCCCGCGTAATCTATCCCTTCACCTGATATCCGGACTACGTTAAACTTTTCGATCGATTCATCAAAATCCCATAATTCCCCGAGAGTTCAACACTCAAGTACAGTTCAAAATATCCAGTACATGCCCCAGCATCTGCGGACCAGCCGTAGAAGGGCAAACCCAAGCCTCACTAATGGCACTACGGAACTGCTGTAAACCCTAAGGTTCAAAGGCATTCTCGTGGTCATTATGTCGAGTTAGGGTTTCATTCTTCTAGAGGGTCCATAGAAATACCTGCATATTCTTCCGAATACCTTAAACTTGGAAAATTGAAAATCGTTCAAACCTTTTAATTTCGTCTGGACGACATGTGAATACCCTTCTTCCGCACGCTCAACAATGCTTCAATCCTCAAGAATAAACGATACCCTAATGGTTATCGCATTCAAGCCGCAGCTCCCTCTGCCCGTGCGACCGTGGTAACAGAAACCACCATCCGATATCGAAAAAGATAGATCAAAGGAATGAATAGAATAAGGTGCAAAGAAATATACATTCTAAGGCTTCTTAAGAAAAGTAGCGTATCGTAAGTATGCCGCGGATCATACCCACGGTACGTCACTCTACCTAAGTCACCTACTCTATCAACCAAGGGTCATCCTAGACTTATACAAAGGTTAAACCCAGCGCTTTGATACCAACTTTGTCATGACCCGAAGGTACGGAATGTGACCGGCACTTAAGTTACGAAGCGTCTAGAGGCGCAACGTAATCTAAGTAAACCGAAGCCCAGAAATCTAAACCATATAAAAGAAGAAGTAAAGAAAAACATGTAGAAAAACAAGTTTAAAAGCAACATCCAATTTTCTCAAAAATTTCGGCAGAGTCTCCTTTATAAAAACTGGCCCCAAACGGGTACAAATAAGAATAATATATATACAAACAATAAAAAGGCATCCCCAAGCAGGAGCTAGCTCTACGCCAACAGGCGGAAACAACCACACCATGAACAATAATATACAACGCCAAAGGGCGAGACTCAAAACTCAAAAGAAAACAAACCCACCAGATACCATAATAATACAAGCACGACTCTAAGGTCGAAATAAATAACTGGTCCTTTAAACTTATCAAGTAATACAAGCCTGGTTGATGGAGCTTACTAGATACCAATGAAATAATAAAAGTACAACATCGGTCCTGATACAAGTGAACCAACCTACCAAGCAAATCACCCTGAATGAAATGATATGCCAGCAAACTGCCAAGGAAACCTGTACATCGAACCTGAAATAAAATTTGGCACAACGGGGGTGAGTTGCTAACTCGTGAGTAGAAGACATCTGCGAGAAGAAATCGAATGCACGACACTGTCCTAGGTCATAATAATATACCAATATATCACTAGTCATCTAGTAATGGCAGGGTAATAAACTACACATAAGTGCAAATACTCCGTGCTCGTGTCAGTGCCTCAAATAGTAATATGTCATGTGAATGAGTATGCATGCACCACGAATGTAAAACAATCAACCCTGAAATCTGGATATATCTGTATAAGAAGTCTTTAACTTTTATCATAGTAAAATTTGTATAGAAATCTGAAACATCATCGATGAGATCCATGGAAATCAGTGTCAAGCATCGACACAAAATATGTAAATCTCAAGTCTCAATACCTCATAGTCTCAATATCTCGGGCTCCGTCAGTCTGGATCAGCCCATATCATCAAATCTCACGACAACGGTCGGTATTCTCCGGATATCCGCCGCGCCTGACATCACCGGTAGGTAGTCTTCCCCTCCCAGGCTCATCGTCTAAAACTCGATCTTCTTGCCCCGGGGTACCCTACCGGGCCCACCATGTACCCGAGACGGTTCATCCACTCCTCGAATCGGGTCTCGAAATCCAACAGAAAACACGAAATCTCATGGTAGACGACACATATATCACGAGAAAACCAAAACTTATAATTTAAAAAGAGAGGGAGAGAGAGAGAAGTTTTTATATATATTCTTGCGGTTTTCCCCAAAATCCTAAAATCTCATAGAAATCCAAAATCCCAAAATCATGAGTAAGTAAATAATAAGTATCGGCATAAGCTGCACAATACTGCATGATAACATAAAATGTCTAAGTAATAAATGCAATGTCTAGACTAACACCTGAGAGTAATCACAATATTATATTGATCTAGCCTTTAGCTGATTCTACCAATAAATGATAATATGTTCTAAAGTGTATGTGACATAGCAATTACTGATGATGATGTGTGTGAGTCGGCAAATAAGTGTACGTGGAATATGCGCATCATCGGTAATGGTGCTGGTGTCCTAACAGACAGAGTTTCATACTGACTAAAGAAACATATGTCTGAACATGCAACTTGATGATTACGATCTGAATGTAAAGATGAATGTTTATTAACCACCCATTTGTAATATACATGTCTAACTACAACTAAATGACTCGAGCCTAAACTAGTATCTATCTAATCCCCTACGAAACTAAACTAAAGAAACTAGTCGATCAAAAATAAGAATCCACCTAGGGTCTGAGTTCATATCTCTAATAGTCGGCGATCCAGCCTCAATAGCGTCACGTACGTAGTAAGAATTTCTCGAATCAAGAGTGCGGATCAATCATCACATCTATGCCTCGTACGGTAAAATCCATCATACGGCATCCCAATATCGGGATACGGGTCAAGTATCACCTACGTACATCATCATTCGTATAATATCATCATCAAATAATGTCATGATCAAAGGTACTGTACTGTAATCGCATACATTCCAATATCATCAATCATATATCATTGTCTGCGTACATATACATCGTCCATTGGTCCTCAGAAATATCATGTCATATATATCATATCATAGTCAGGTCACACATATATCATATCGTGATCAAGTCACGCATATATCATGTCGTAACCAACTCACACATATATCATATCGTAATCAAGTCACACATATATCATATCGTCATTCAGTCACAGGTTACAGTACGGTTTCTATTCTAGAGTTTCGTATATCTCAATATCATTATCACCTATTATCGTTTATGTATACATATCCATTTTCTCATTTTCCAACAATCCGCTAACATCATAATACAATTGTATAGCCAAGAGATCACGGCATCAAGCCCAGTTATATCGTCTCATCCCCATGTATCATATAACATCCTTATATCACATATACATGTTGTGTGTGTGTGTGTCTATATATATATATACACTCACATTCCTATATATATACACATACACATATACACCAAGTCAAGTTTCTGTGTGTGCGTGTGTGTGTCTACCTACGAATCCCCTCCAAGACATTCATCCTCTGGTAAAGTCTTTCTAAATCAGTCTAGTACAACCTAAAGTCTTTAATAGGGTCCTACTCGCCAAGATTCTAAGGTCACGTCCGACTTCCTAATGACAATAAGTAATATTCCTATTCTACGTTTGCGGGGGTGCTAAACGCCATCCACCCGACTTCCCCCATAGATATACATATACTCACCTGGTCCTTGTCTGCCAAAGACGATGTCGCCCTCCTCTTCTTCCTCGTCTGAAGTCCATGTGAGGGGTACCTATACGCAAACAATTATAATATCGTAAACCAGATCATGGACAAAACCAAAAAGACACATGAAACGCGCATAGGTTAAAACCTATGACCCGCTCATGCAAAAGAACCAAATATCGCTCGATATCAGCGTACAAACGTCGACTGATCGAGATGAAACACCAATAAACAACTCGTAGTTTCAAAACTCATTATTTATAATATAAAACATGGTTTAAATCATCGAAACCTTAAAATCGATCAAATCGTCCGATTTCGTAAAAACCTAGAAAACGTCAATTTACCGTTTTACTTCAAAACTTGTTGTTTAAATGAAACTAATGGTCATAATATTCATTAAATAACATAACTAGATTATAGAAACCATTACTATGTTTTTATCACACTAATTTGTCTTAAATTGAAATTTCTAGTTTGCAATTTTAGCCAAATTTAACACTTTTTAAGCCAAAATTCACAATTCCACAACTAAATTTTATTTTGCATATTTTAAAGTGTTAAACCACTCCATGAAACCTTAAGGATGTGCTAAATCACTAACTAGATTTTTAATCCTACATTTTAAATGAATTTCAAAACCCTAGTTTAATAAAAATAGCAATTTTGTAAAAATTTGAAAGTGAAAGCTAGCAAATTGTAACTAGATTATGTTTCACACTCAAATAACATGTTAATATCCTCATTAACACCATAATCTAATAATAAAAACCTTAATTAGAATTTTACCTCACCACTATATATAATTTAGAAAAATCTAGTTTGCAAAATTGTTTAATTTAAACAATTTTGAATGAACAATTTACAATACATCAACAATACTAGATTTTCCATTTCTAAAAATGTTAAACTAGTAATTATAACCCCACTTACTAATAAAAACCCTAACTTGATTTTAGAAACCCTTTCTTGAATTTTTCATTTAGCAAATAGAATTAATTAAGAAAATCTAAATATGCTAGATTAAAGCATTTAACAACAATTAATCATAGAAATAAAAATTATACCTCCAAAATATGATATCCAAACATGAAAATAAACTTCCAAAATAATGGTTTCCAACTCCAAAATCCATGCTAAATAGGTCAAAGAAAATGGTAGAGATTGAATATTGATTTTGAGGTTTATTTTTGGAAATTTTTGTTGAATTTTTGATGATTTTAATGCAAAAATGATGGGGGGAAATTTTGGGGGCTGCCCATGGTGGTGAGGCCGGCCAAAGTGATGGGAGAGAGGAAAAAGAGAGCGTAGTCTGTGGATTTGTCTAGAAACCTCTCAAATAAATGTCATCTTTTCACTTAAAACCTTAATTATATAAACTTTTCTAATTTAAACCTTTTCCTAGAAAAATCAAGAACCATTGAAAAATTTTGAGAAAAGGTTTTGCATATTACACACTTGCTTCTAATATGTCATGGCTCATTTTATAAAACTAACCCATTTCTAATTTGTAATTTACACTAATTTAATGTATAATTAAAGCTTATGTTAATAATTGAATTAAATTAATTAAGGAAAAATATTTAAGTAAACTAATAATTAATCAGTGACTAAATAAATACTAAATACTAGCAATTATATAGTTAAAATAGATCATTTTAAATTTATGATGAAAAATAATTATAGTTAAGTTTTACGGGAATTACGTTTTATTTTACTGAAAATCAGAAAATTCACCTAAAGGATTTTATTTAATTATTTATTTATTTTTAAAACGTTACAAAATCTCGGTTGCCTTAGCCAGGGACTTTGCGTAATGGCTCTCTAACACAGCGCGATATCAACTCCCAATACCGGGAGAGACGAATCCTGTCTAACCGCCACTGCCTCCAAGTGCTCGGGACTGCACCCAACTGCTACCTGTTTGCACGACTCCTTTGAGCCGTGGTAGGGTAGCAATCTAAGAACAGTGGGACACACTCGAGGCTAAGTAGCAGTGTCAAGTCTGCGGACTATGCTGTACTCATGTCACCTGGGAACTGTTAACTGACGACGGGTATAATACCAACCAACAGTTCCCTGCGAGTCATGTCCGGTGTACCCGTAACCCAACGAACACCTGTATACTATCTCCAATACGACGTACTGATGGCTGTGGGACAGACCATCTCCCCAACTGGGATGAGAAGCGTACACACCAGTCTACTCCGGAGTATCGATACCTTGTCTCGATAATCCTACGACTAGGGACCTAGAAAATGGTGTGCTTGTAGACTACCCAGCCCCCACTAGTGTGACTGCCATCACAACGCTGGTAGTCAAGCAAGATCCCAAGGGCTCTATCAATACGTATACTCATATATTAAGATAGATAAAACCAAGTAGCATACTACCATGTTTAGCAAGACTGTTATATAACTGTGAATATCCCAAGCTTCTATTAAGTAATATACAAACTAGTATGATACAATAATATGGCCCCTAGGGCATATACACTAATAGCAAGTAGGATCCGAATGGATTTAAGCATGGCTACCGGAGAGAAAGTATCGTCATAGTCCAAACCTGGCCTTTGAAGAAAACCTTTCGCTACCAACCTTGCCTTATAGGTCTCCACATGTCCATCTACACCGATCTTTCTTTTAAAGATCTATTTGCGGCCCATAGGTTTTATCCCCGAGGGTACATTCTCCAAAGTCCATACTTTGTTGGTGAACATGGACTCCATTTCGGATCTCATGGCATCCAGCCATTTCATAGAGTCATTACTCGTGATAGCTTGATGAAAACTGGCAGGATCATCATCATTCAGGATGCAATCTTCTCCATCACCATCAATGAGAAAACCGTAGTATCTCTCCGGTGGGCGAGAAGTCCTACCAGATCTACGGAGTGGCTGAGGCTCATTAGATTCTGTTATAACTTCATGTTCAGCCAAGTCGTCATTTGTAACTTGTGTTTCTAGAACCTCTTCTAGATCTACCACATTGCCATCAGCATCATTTGAAAAAAATCTCATTTTCTAAAAATGTGGCATACTGAGAAACAAACACCTTTTGTTCCTCCTTGTGGTAGAAAAAATACCCAAACGAATTTTTTGGATATCCCACAAATATACATTTGACTGATCGTGTCTCGAGTTTGTTTGGATTCTGCTTTTTGACAAAATCCGGACAACCCCAAATCTTAACTCTTTTAAGAGATGGTTTATTCCCATGCTATATCTCATATGGAGTGGTAGACACGGTCTTAGTTGGAACTTTGTTTAACAGAAAAGCTGCAGTTTCCAATGCATGCCCCCAAAACGAGAGGGGTAACTCAGAATCACTCATCATGGATCTTACCATATCTAATAGGGTACAATTCTGCCGCTCTGACACACCGTTGTGCTGTGGTGTGTAAGGTGGAGTGAGCTGAGAGAGAATCCCATTCTCTTTTAGGTAGTCCAAGAACTCAGTACTTAAGTACTCTCCACCTCGATCTGATCGAAGTATCTTGATTCTCTTTCCTGTTTGGTTTTCTGCTTCAAGTTTATACTCCTTGAATTTCTCGAAAGCTTCAGACTTATTCTTTATCAAATACACATGACCGAATCCTGAGAAATCATCATTAAAAGTTATGAAGTAAGAAAAACCGTCTCTTGCAGGTGTAGACATTGGCCCACATACATCACTATGTATGAGGCCTAGGAGCTCAGTAGCTCTTTCTCCGTGTCCAGTAAACGGAGTTTTGGTCATTTTACTTTTGATACAAGACTGGCAAGTTGAATAAGAATTATACTCAAAAGAATTTAAATATCCATCTTTATGAAGCTTGTTTAGTCTTGTTTCATTAATATGACCAAGTCTACAATGCCAAAGAAAAGCTTCATTTATTCTGAAAATTTTCTTTTATTTGTGTGTTGAATGTTGAAAACTGTGTGTTGATTAAGGACGTATATCCCGTTATTTAGTGTACCATTTCCAATCAACTCTTGATTAAGTATATTATTTACTGTGTGTTGATTAATGTTCATAACATTGTGTTACACAGCAAAATGATATCCTTCATTGTCTAACAAAGAAACGGATATAATATTACAAACCATACTTGGCACAAAATAACATGGGTTCAAAACCAATATACAACCTGACGGCAACTACTCTCCCACTGAAACTGCATTTACATTGGAACCGTTAACAACCTGGAGAGTATGATCACCTGTCTTCAGAACTCTGCTATTTCTCAATGCCTGCACAGAATTGCAAATATGAGAACCCAAACCGGTATCTAATACCCAGGAAGCAGAGTTAATAGAAAAACAGTTTTCAATTATGAACACACCTGAAGCTGAAGCATCACCATGCTTCTTCTTGAGTTCTAGGTACTCAATGCAGTTCCTCTTCCAGTGTCCCGTCTTTTTGCAGTGGAAACATTCTCCTTTACCCGATTCCCCAACCTTGGACTTGTCTTTTCCCTTAACCTTTTGACTCCATCCTTAGGTTTGGTGGGTTTCTTCTTCATCTTTCCTTTGGCCTTAGCCTTTGGACGAGAAGAGGAAGATGGCCCAACATTCAAAATGGGAGTGTTCACTGACTTCAGCGTGCTCTCAGCACTCCTTAACATATTAAGGAGTTCAGGTAGTTCTTTCTCCATGTTGTGCATGTTGAAGTTAGCTATGAACTGAGCAAAGGTGGAGGGGATAGACTGCAGAATAATATCTGTATATTGCTCATTGTCCATTGTCTACCCAAGGTCCTCAAGCTCTTCTATGAGAGCTATCATCTTCAGAATATGGTCTCCTACTGCTGTGCCAGTGGCCATTCGCATCTGAAACAACTTTCTGGTTGCTTCGTATCGTAATACGCGAGATTGCTCTCCATACAACTCTTTTTTATGGAGGAATATGGCTTTTACGTCCATATTCTCGTGCTGCTTCTGATGTGTGTTATCCATCGATGCTAACGTGAGGTATTTGGCTGTGGCACAGTCAGCGTCCCATGTCTTGCGGAATTCCCTGTCCGCAACTGAAGGTTTAGGACCTAAGATGGGCGGGC
The DNA here is from genome assembly GCA_030015575.1 of Agapanthus africanus. Taxonomy (NCBI): domain Eukaryota; kingdom Viridiplantae; phylum Streptophyta; class Magnoliopsida; order Asparagales; family Amaryllidaceae; genus Agapanthus; species Agapanthus africanus. The sequence goes on along the minus strand of JASDDO010000022.1, from coordinate 295,491,871 downwards.
TTGGAGCCGTGAGGACATATAATACCTTATCATAAATCAAGGCAATGTTTAGATTCCTCATCAAGTCTTTATAGTTGGTCCCATTCAGTTTGTTTTTATCTAATAGAAGCTTAAGGCCTGTCATAGGTATCTGCCATTAAGAGAGAGAAAAGAATACACTTAGCGAAAGCTCTTGCAAAGATCAGATTAGTTATTATCTTGTCTAATCGATGTCTCCCACTGTTTTTATCAAATTTTCTTTAAAACCTTTACAAAGAAAACTAGCCGGGATTAATTACATTCTACAATTTCGCTAACCATTCAGCCAGGCCAGTGCCGATACTTGAGGGAGGTTCCCCGTGCTTTCGCACGGACCTAATTAAAGTAAACCTCGTCTTCCCAGAGGCATAGCCCCGTTTGACATCTTTCTAGTTACCTACTGAGTTAGCTAATTATAAAGTGCAAAATTCTCCCGGGCGCAACTTTTCCTCACAGTGGGATCGGGATCCTATTATCTTATAGAAGGTATGCAATCTCATTGCAAATTTCAACTCTTGAAATTCCCGATATTATTTTTACCCCTAGTACTCATGACCTTAACTATAGTCAACATATCATAAGTACTAGTCAAGTTCTTCCCGTCATTTCGTGATTAACTAGACCCACCCACATGACCCTTAACTAAAGTCAACATAATCATATGAATGTCCTAACTAATCTGCATCATATGCAGCGTAGGAAGACATCACTCAGTTACCATACACTGTGCCTTAACTAAAGTCAAAATACGCAACACGAATACTAAGTACTTTACTTCCTAAAATGACGGAGGGCTACGGATAGTTTTTAAGAAAACTTTTAACGCTTTGAACTTGATATCGTTGTAGAATCCAATGGGTTTAAAAGGAGTGGCTTAAGCTCCGCATTATGAAACTTGCTTTTTCATAAAAGGCCGAGTGTGTTTCAAATCCGATTCTACAACATCTTTTTAGGTTCATTTATCTTTTACATTAATCTCATTAATGTAGTCCCATCATTTAAATCCTAAAGCCATTACAGAAAGAAACGAAAATATAACGTACGTTTATGCCACTCGCATTCGCCACAGTGTCCCGATATGCACCGTTAGGTTACTTAACTAATGACATACCAGGACGGGGCTAGCCTGGGTGCAAAGCATAAGCAACGTCTATTATATATCATATATATAATATTGCATTCGTCTCAGATATAAATTAAATGATCACATCAAAGAAGCAACAGAAGCACATTTAATATAGGATATCTAGGAGGTCCGTATTTTGTATTTAGCCAGCAATAGAAAATACGGATTCCACGGTCGCGATGAATAGCCAAGCCCACACCCCTAGACCCCTACGAGAGTAGCAAGTGACCCTACCAATTCTACAGTTTAAGAGACCCGGTCTCGACTCCTCGAGATGGCCTCCCACTGAACCCTAGGACCCGGTCACTTGTGCCCTCCTCTTTGGGTCTATCCTAATGCGGAAAAGTAAATAATATACAACACTGGTGACAACATCCTCAACCCGGAAGTGCCCCAAATAAAAGAATATTACATACAATTTTAATTTTACATGAATGAAAAGAAAACTCTCATCTCACATAAAACCCCAGGCTATTCAATCACGACAATCCTGCACATCAAATCTCAGTAACACATAATATCATATATCATCAACGTAAGTAAGTATGTGTACCCCGATAGTCGTTGATGTATAGCAACGAAACCGGCGATACACCACATACTACACTTACGGTCACAGAGAAATAAAATGGAAAACTTCAACAATTGGAATCGTAACTGCCTTTAGACAACACAAACCCGGAATATCACATATCCAAGATTTCATGCTTAACAATGTAAAGCTCGCATTTAGGTCTCACCCATGAAAACACCTTTTCAAAATAAGCCGGATAATTCAACAATATTTCTGATTATTCCCGAGACCGAACTGCTAGATTTACACGCAACAAACAAATGTGTAGATTCCAATTATTATATCACATACTAATAAACTAGGCGCAGTTAAAACATTCGATCGAACGATTAAACACCCAAAGACTTCTCAGAAAGATCAACAATTGAGCAGTTTTAAAAATTACCAGAAACTGCAACAAGTAGATACGGGCCAGCGCAAGAAAGTACAGCCCCACCTGCACCAAAGGCGCCGCGGAACCGCCGCGGAATGACCATTCATGTCGCGGTTCTGCGGTCCTTTAGTAGAGTTAGGGCTTTGTACTTCTTGTGGGCCCATAAAATACCCTGCGCGATTTTTTGAGTATTTTTAATGTGAAAAAATCCACGTTTTTGAAAAAAGTCCAGAGAGCACCCCCCGGGCGTCGTATTTCGTTCGTTCGAGGTTTTTAACGTCGTCTAGGTTACTCCAAAGCTCTAGCTTGGCTCTGATACCACTTTTGGATTTCCTTATCACCTCATATAGGGTTTAGAAGCATCACACATGTTACAATTTAAATTTTAAGAGGTGCTAAGAAAACTAAATTAGGAATCGAACTAGAATTATTGAGTAACAATTAATAGTATCACTTATAAAAAATTATCTATCACTAAGTGGAGAGACTACAACCTTTATAGACCTCCTAGGGAGACTCCTTGGATCTCCTAAGATTTGGAACGGCTCGCTTGAACGCTTCCAATTCCATGACGATCCACCCGAAGTCCTTTGCTCAAAGCTTGTTGCTTCACTTGATTTATGAAATCCTTGAAGCAAACACCCTACACAAAGTAGCTAGAGATGTGTAGGATGATGAAGTGGTTTATGTTCTCACTTAAAACCCTTTCTTTCTTTTAACCTCACTCAATTTTAGAACTCAAGAGAGAGCTAGAGAGAGGAGGATGAAGATGGCAATTATTTTCTTTTGGATGAATAATAATCTCATAATGATAATGAGAGAGAGAGATAAATATTATAACACAAACCATGGTTAATATAAATATCTAGATATTTTGTGATGAGTTAAAGAGCAAAGGAAATTAACCAAGGTTAAGTCAAAGGTCAACCAAGGAAGTGTGTAGAAACAATGAGTCATTTGTAAAGAAATGAGTCATTAAGTTAATTTCCTTTATCTTTAACTTAAAACAAAAATATGTATATATATAAATATGAACCATGTTAGTCTAGCATTGACATCTTTGTTGTATCATCAACCATGATACAAATGCATGTATGTATGTGTGTATGCACATCAATATGTACATATGCATGCATGCATCCATCATAAGAAAAGGATTTAAATAAATGAGATAAAAGTCAGTATTAAATCAACACTTGATTTAATAAACCAGTCATATTTCATACGACCCGACAAATATAAAACGCCCGATTAAAATACGGTATCACATACTCGTATTTAATCGAGCTCCCGCATATATCTCATATGCGCATCATATCGTTTCGCCTGAGCCAGGAAACTTCTGTGTGGGACTCTAAGACTCGTCAATACGCCAGCAGTAGGCGATGATCATATCAAACACCTACAAGCCGCAAGCGCTCAGCTAAACGTAACGGCTACCCGGGTATTGAAACGATCAGAAGAAGAACAAGCGAACCTGTCAAAACTCCCGTCAATCCAACTGGCAACACATACCGCACAGTCCGGTCTCTTCGTCAGATATGTTGCATATTGAGTCTAGGGATGGAATCGTCGACCCCAATAACTCTATAAGTCATGCCGGTATTTGGTCTATAACAGATCGAGAAACTACTGATAACACTTATCAGTAATATCTCAGCAGCCCTGGCTAGGGACTTCCTATTATAGCCAATCGTGCATAGTACAACATCAACCCCCAATACCGGGAGAGACAAAACCCTTCCTATCGCTCATTGCCTCCATATACCTCGGGACTGTACCCAAAATCCACCTGTTTGTATGACTCCTCAGGGCCGTAGTAGGGTGGAGATCAAAGTGCTGTGGGAGGACACACAAGACTCTATGGCGATCTCGGGTCTACAGACTAACCTGTACCAGTGTCACCTGAGAACTGCTATCCGACGTATGATATAATACCATATAGGAGTTCTCGGCGAGTTCGTTCAGTGTACCCAGTCTCACTGAGCACCCGTATACAATCTTTGGTGTCAACACACCAGACGGATATGAGATCATCCATCGCCCATCATATGGAACAAGAACAGTATACGCTAGTCTACACTGGAATATCGATTCCCTGTCTCGATATACCTACGACTAGGAACATTTCAAGGATATGCTTATAAGCTACAGGTGTCCTACTAGTATGATCCACATCATAATCCCAGTAGTCAAGCCAATATCCTTAGGGCTTTATCAACATGTATCAAATGAGTAAAAACATGATCAAGTGAACATATGATAAAAAGAAACCAGATAGCATACTATCATGTCGAGTAAGACTGTCCTTTGAATACACACACTCACACATCAGTACATACACTATCACATAATAGCCTCTACAGCATACATATATCCAACAAGTTTTTATTGATAATCCAATCCACCACAATTGGAATTAACTCGTTAGAACAATTAGAAAATACAAAAATCCCTGTAGACCGACCCGTACTCAACCGGCTAGCTACCAAGCAACGCCGTTCTTGATTGCGGTTAATATTCTTTGATTCATCTTTTGAAAGCGCATAAGCACGCACGCACAAATTCTCAAACAATCATATATATGTTTGTGGTTGCCCTTATGGGAGGGGATACTGAAGCCGGCAATTCGTCTCTATGAAGAATGGTGTTTTCTCCCACCTTAGCAACTCAGGCTCTGTCATATCTGGCGGAGTCAAATACAGGCCACTCGCAGCCTTAAATCTCTACAATCCGGCTCTTCAAGAAATCAACGGGCTTCTCTTTGGGTCGATACTCCTACTTCCCACCCTCGGTGCCTCAACGTCGATAGAGGAAGCCCAGATGAAGTCTTTCTTCCACAGGTTGGTTCTACAAGCTGCAGCTTTGCCGATGGAATCGGTCCTCAAACAACTGGCACCTGCCGAAGAACAAGGTAGACGTAAGGGGGAAGAATATTCAAGCTCTTAAAGGAAACATGGGGAAGGCTCAGTAAAATCCTGAGGCTTATCAAATCCCGACCGTAAGAAATGGTCGACGTCGATATCGACATAATACAAAATGAGCTGGGGGCAGTTCTCCGTATGGTCCTGTTTCAACCCCAGTGGTGAATGTTGTTGTTCAAACTAGGAACAGCTTCAAACTGATGCGAAGATTTGAAAGGTTCCTAGGCACCCTATAGAGGTCTCACAAGGCATCAACCATGCCAATTTCAAAAATTATGGGTGCCGAGAAACCCTAACACGGATCGTCGGCTAGAATTCTAGGCGAAATACGAATCTAGTTAACATATTAACTAAAGGAGAGAGGCTACAACCTTTGTAGATCCGGTTACCCACTTCCTTGGCTCCACGTAGGCATCCTCTCGTTGTCCATCTCAAATCCCGAACTCAAACGTCGGCTTCATCGTAGAATTGGGCGGACTAGGTCGTCGGCTTCGGGCCGAAGATGATCTACGTCGAGGCATCACAAGTTCAAGCTCTGACTTCACAAATTTGTGAAACTTGTGAAGAAAACACCCAAAACAACTTGGCAAGAGGTAGAGGGTGAAGAAATAGGAGGTGTGTTCACTTTAGAATTGGATTTCTCACTTTAGATCTCAAGTTGCCATTGATGGCATCAAGCTTTCTTGAAGAAGAAGATGATGAAGAAGAAGAAAGAATATGATAAGTGTTGAATTAAAAAGAAAATAAATCAATACTTATCATAAGCTAACCAAGGTTAAGTGTAGAGAATAGACCATGGTAAATGGGAATGGTTAGGGTTAAGCAAGAAGACAAATGGTCTCTTTAGTCAAAGCTTCATGAAGCTTCAACAAGCTTCATGATAAAAAAGAAACCATTTCCTTTTTCTTTTATCTAATTAAATAAAGAAAGAAAGGATAAATAAATAGATGAATAATACAAAACCCTAACCATTATCATAACCATGGTTTAATTCTTTGCACTTAACTAAATGATCAAGTATCATCAAACATGATACAAATGTGTGCACAAAAGTATATCACATACACTTCTTGCACATCAAGTGAGAAAATCCATATAAAGTGAACCAATACTAGCTAATGCAAAATAATATATCAAATATATAATTATACATTAAATCATTAAATCAACACTTGATTTAACGATCCGGTTATATCGCATATAACCGACTAGTATCCAATGTACCGATTTATCGAATCAATGATTCAATAACTAGGTCATATCGCATACAACCAACCGAAACATTCATCGCGAGAATGAAATGCGGTATCACATACACGCATTATTCTCGGTCCTGCACATATCTTATATGCGCTCCTATTTCGTTTCGCTTGAGCCAGGAAACCTCTGTGTAGGATTCTAAAGACTCGTCAATACGCCGGTAGCAGATGATGATCATATCAAGCACCCACAAGCCGCAAGCGGTCTGCTAAACATAACGGCCATCCGGGTATTGAGCGATCAGAAGATCGACGAGCTAGCCCGCTCACACTCCTGTGAATCCAACCAGTAACACTTACCGTACAGTCTGGTCTGTTCGTCTGATATGTCGCATATCAAGTCTAGGGGTGGTAAACGTCAGACCCCAATAACCGATAAGTCGTGCCGATGTGAGGCTCATAACGGGTCGAGAAACTACTGGTAACACTTACCAGCAAATCTCTGATCAGCCCTGGCCAGGGACTTCCCTGTTACGGCCAATCGAGCACAGCGCAACATCAACCCCCAATACCGGAAGAGACGAAACCCCTCCTATCGCTCTTTGCCTCCACGTGACTCGGGACTGTACCCAATGATCACCGTTTTGCACGCCCTCATGGACGTGGTAAGGTGGAGATCAAAGCACAGTGGGAATCATACAAGACTCTATGACGATCTCGGGTCTACAGACTAACCTGTACAAGTGTCACCTGAGAACTGCCATCTGACGTGAGGTATAATACCATCTGGGAGTTCTCGGCGACTCCGTCCAGTGTACCCAGTCTCCACCGAGCACCCGTATACCATCTCTGATGTCAAACACCAATGGATATGGGATCATCCATCGCCCATCTCATGGGTCGAGAAGCGTATACGCTAGTCTACTCTGGTATATCGATGCCCTGTCTCGATACACCCACGACTAGGGACCTTGAAGGATGTACTTATGGACTACCATGTCCCCACTAGTATGATCTGCATCATAGTCCAGGTAGTCAAGTACACATCCTAAGGGCTTTACCAACATGTAACCATAAGACAGTTTAAAGAGACTAATTTACATGTTAAGATAAAGAGTAAACAGATAGCATACTATCATATCGAGCAAGAAAGTCATCTCAATATATACGTCCAAGCATCCAATATAATATACATCATCTGTACAATACTGGCCTCTAGGGCATACATACAACTAACAATCTCCCACTTGCACTAGGGCCAGCTGCTGTAGTATCGCATACCGAGCATCCCGAAAAGTCTCTCAAACTGTATCTGGGGAATGGCCTTCGTGAGTGGATCCGCCGTGTTGTTCTTCGTGTCAACCCTCCTGACCTCGATCTCCGGGCGATCAACTATCTCCCGGATCAGGTGATACTGCCTCAGAATATGCCTGGATCGCTGATGGGACCTGGGTTCCTTGGCCAAAGCCACCGCTCCATTGTTATCGCAATACAAAGGTATTGGATGCTCAATGGATGGAACCACTCTAAGTTCAGTAATGAACTTCTTGATCCAGACAGCCTCTTTGGCGGCATCGTTGGCAGCGATGTATTCAGGCTCCATCGTCGAGTCTGCCACGGTTTCCTGCTTGGAACTCTTCCAGCTAACCGCCTCTCCGTAAAGGATAAAGACAAATCCCGACTGCGACTTCGAGTCGTCCTTATCGCTCTGGAAGCTCGAATCGGTAAAGGACTCCACTTGGAGTTCTCCGTTACCATACACCAAGAGCATCTCTTTAGTCCTTCGCAAGTACTTGAGAATGCTCTTCACAGCTGTCCAGTGACTCTCTCCAGGATCAGCTTGATACCTGCTCACTACACTTAGTGAGTATGCTACATCGGGTCTGGTACACAGCATCGCGTACATGATAGAGCCTACAGCCGAAGCATAGGGTATCCCTTGCATGCGAGCTCTCTCCAAATCAGTCTTGGGAGACATCTCTTTGGAGAGAGTGACTCCAGAGATCGTGGGTAAGTTCCCACGCTTGGATTCTTCCATACTAAACCTCTTTAGTATGGTGTCAATGTACCTGGATTGGGACAATCCCAATTTCCGTTTGGATCTATCTCTATAGATCCTAATCCCCAATATGCATGAGGCATCACCAAGATCTTTCATTGAGAATCTTTGTGATAAGAAGAGCTTGACCGATTGCAGCATAGGAATATCATTTCCTATCAAGAGTATGTCGTCCACGTACAATACGAAGAAGACAACCTTACTCTCTGCCACCTTCTTGTAGATACAAGGTTCATCTGGGTTTTTGACGAAATCAAACTCTTTGATAACGACGTCAAAGCAGATGTTCCAACTCCGTGATGCTTGCTTTAATCCATAAATGGATTTAAGCAGCTTGCATACCTTTCCGCTGCTCCCACTGTCTACGAAGCTCTCTGGCTGAGTCATGTACACGCACTCTTCTAAATCACCATTTAGAAAGTCGGTCTTAACATCCATTTGCCAGATTTCGTAATCATGATATGCAGCGATGGCAAGCATGATCCGGATGGATTTAAGCATAGCCACTGGAGAAAAGGTTTCGTCATAGTCCACACCTGGTCTTTGACGAAAACCCTTCGCAACAAGTCTAGCTTTGAAAGTCTCCACTTTCCCATCTACACCAAGTTTCTTCTTGAAGATCCACTTGCTCCCAATGGGTTTTACCCCTTCAGGAGCAACGTCCAAAGTCCATACTTTGTTGGTGTACATGGATTCCATCTTGGACCACATAGCATCCAGCCATTTTACCGAGTCACTACTCGTGATGGCCTGCTCGAAGCTAGTTGGGTCATCATCCTCCATGATGCAATCCTCGCTCCCACCATCCATGAGAAAACCGTAGTATCTCTCAGGTTGGCGAGGAACCCTACTAGATCGGCGGAGAGGCTGGGGTTCGTCGGGTACTACGAAATCCTCTGGTTCCACCAGATCTTCTGTTGTAGCTTCTGCAGCTGGAACCTCTTCCAGTTCTACCTCATTGCCACAAATCTCTTTTTCAAGAAATTCCTTTTCTAAAAAGGTGGCATGCCGAGAAACAAACACTCTTTGTTCCTCAGGGTGGTAGAAGATATACCCTTGAGAATTCTTGGGATACCCTACAAATTTGCATAGAACAGACCGTGCCTCGAGTTTGTCCGGATTTTGTCGTTTGACATAGGCTGGACAACCCCATATCTTAACATAGTTAAGACTTGGTCTCTTTCCTTTCCATATCTCATATGGAGTGGTAGGCACAAATTTGGTTGGGACCATATTCAATAGATGTATGGCTGTTTCAAGCGCATACCCCCAGAAGGAAATAGGTAACTCAGCTGTGCTCATCATAGAGCGCACCATATCTAATAGAGTGCGGTTCCTCCGTTCTGATACACCGTTGTGCTGTGGTGTATATGGAGGAGTCAGCTGAGAGAGAATCCCATTCTCTTTTAGGAAGTCTAGGAATTCATTGCTCAAGTATTCACCTCCTCGATCAGATCGAAGGATTTTAATACTTTTTCCGGTTTGGTTCTCGACTTCTTGTTTATATTCTCTAAATTTCTCAAAAGCTTCAGACTTGTGTCTTATCAAGTACACATGTCTGTAACTTGAGAGATCGTCAGTGAATGTAATGAAGTACGAAGAACCATCCTGGCATGTGTAGACATGGGACCACATACATCACTATGTATTAGTCCCAAGAGTTCGGTAACTCTTTCTCCGTGTCCCGTAAACGGAGTTTTGGTTATCTTGCCTTTGAGACATGACTGGCAAGTGTCATAAGATGAAAATTCGAAAGGTTTCAAAAATCCATCCTTATGCAACTTAGCCAGTCGTGTCGCATTGATGTGACCCAGTTTACAATGCCACAAGAAGGATTCGTTCAGTTCTGAACTCTTCCTCTTGTGTGTGTTTGTTATGCTCAGAACTGTTGATTGATTTAGAACATAAATGCCATTGCACAACGTGCCTGATCCAACCAACTTTTGGTTACGGAAAATGTTCATAACATTGTCCTGTAATACAAAATTATATCCCTCTTTAGTCAACAAAGAAACCGATATAATGTTGCATATCAGGTTCGGCATGTAATAGCATTCGTTCAGAACCAATGTATTACCAGTTGGTAATACAAGGTGATATTCCCCGACAGTCTTAGCTGCAACAATTGCACCATTTCCAACTTTAATGTCTTTATCACCTTCTCCAAGTTCTCTACCTTTCCTAAGCCCATGTAACTGATTACATATATGGGATCCTGACCCGGTATCTAATACCCAGGACGTAGAGCAAATGGAGAAACAGTTCTCTGTAACGAACACACCCGAAGAAAATGCATCAACATGTACTTTCTTCATTCGGATGGCATGGGAATCCTGGTATTCCCCTATATCCTGTTCATTCCTATAACTCTTATAAGAAAGAACGGAACCAACGTTCCCCAGCACAGTATAACATGCGGGTTCGGTCAATACATCCATATTATTATCTTCATTAGGGCATGAAATGGTCGCTACCTGGAGAGAGAGAGAAGAAAACACTTTAGCGTATGCTCGTGCAAGATCAGATTGGTTATTATCTTATCTAATCAGGATGGCTCCCACTGGTTTTTATCAAATCTTCCTTCAAACCCTAAAAGGAAAGACTAGCCGGGATTAATTACACACTACAAGTTCGCCAATCTTTCAGCCAGGCCAGTGTCGGTACTTTGAGGGAGGTCCCCCGTGCTTTCGCACGAACCTAATTAATGTAAACCTCGTTTTCCCAGAGGCGTAACCCCGTTGACACCTTTCTAGACACCTACTTGATCAGCTAATTGCAATGTGTAAAACTCTCCCAGGAGTAACTCTTACTCGCAGTGGGTATCGGGATCCAACTATCTCATAGAAGGTATGCAATCTCATTGCAAATTTCAACACTTGAAATTCCCGATAATGCTTTTGCCCCTAGCGTGCTATGACCTTGACGAAAGCCAACAAACCACAGCCCGCTAGTCAAGTTCAACCCGTACATTTCTTGACTGAATTAAACCCACCCGTACGACCCTTGACGAAAGCCAACAAAGCCGTACGACTTCCCTAATCCAGTCGCATCATATGCAGCCGATAAGCAGCACATTGCTACCGCACACTACATCTTGACGAAAGCCAACAAATGTAGCACGAATACTATATGTAACTTATCTGAAATGACGGAGGGCTACGACAGGTTTTTCTGAAAACCTATTGCGTAATGAACTTGATATCGTTGTAGAATCAAATGAAGTTTTAAAATGGAGTGATTTTGAGGCTTTTCTAGTTTTGCTAAAGGGGTCACTCCCGGTGAAGGGATCGTCGGCCCTTTCCTCGTCGAATGAGGTGTGGGATATATCATATATATCACTGTGCAAAGCAGAAACTATAGAAGAAATCAAAAATCAAACCGAGTGTGTAGCATCTGCCAGTTATTGCTAAAGGAGTCACTCCCGGTGAAGGGATCTCGGTCCTTTCCTCATCGAATAAGGTGCAGGATATATCATATATACCGCTGTGCAAAGCAAGAACTGTAGCTACCTGTTTTATTTAAAATTTGATTCTACAACATCTTAGGTTTCTTTCCATTCATTAATCATATTAATGAAGTCCCATCATTTAAATACCTAAACATCACAGATAAATACGACGTACACTTATGCCATCCGCATTCGCCTCGATGTCCCCTCGTGCACCGTTAGGTTAGGTAACTAACGACAGAGCAGGGCAGGGCTAGTGCGGGTGCAAAACATAAGTAACGTCTATATAATATATCATATATACTATATACTGTATCTATCACAGAACATCACATGATCGCATCACAGATATCGCAGCAGAAGAAACATATGAAACATTGGATATACTAGGACGTCCGTGTTTTCAATATGAGCCAGTATAAAACACGGATTCCACGGTCGTGATGAATAGCCAATCCCACACCCCTAGACCCCTACGATAGCGGCAAGCAACCCTGCCAATTCTAGGGTTAGGAGACCCAGACTCGACTCCTCGAGTTGGTCTCCCACTGGACCCCAGAACCCGGTTACTTGTGCTCCCCTCCTTGGGTCTACCCTAATGCGGAAAAGTAAATAATATACAAAAGGCGACAACTTCCGCTACCTGGAAGTGTCCCAATAAAAGAATATTACATACAAGTTTTTACATGAATGAAAATGAAAACCACTCATCTCACATAAAACCCCCCGGCTATTCAAACACGACGATCCAATATAACATATCCAGCAACACATAACATCACATGTCATCAACGTAAGTAAATATGTCCATCCCAATTGTCGTTGACATATAGCAACGAAACCGGCGATATCACATATTACACTTACGGTCACAGAAAAGAAAGTGTAAAACTACAACAGTTGGAATTCGCAACCCTTAAGACATCACATGCCTAATCAAATGAAATACTTAGACATCACATGCCTAATAGTTATAAACCCCGCATTTTAGTCTCATTATCGAAAACTCTTTTCAATATCAAGTGAAACTAAACCGCTAGATTTATAACATTCATTCAGTTATCTCATCACTGTTTGTGAATTCCAATTATTGTATCACATTCCAGATAAACAGAAAATGTTAAACTTTCCGATCGAACAGTCGAATACCCAAGTTTTCCCGATACAGCTCAACACATGAAAACAAGTCTAAAAACATTCTGTTCGTGCCTCAATAGCAACGGTCCAGCCGTAGAAGGGTCAAGCCAACGCCTCACATGTGGCACGCCGTACTGCCCCAAACCCGAAGGTTCAAAGGGCAGTTCAAGACGGTCACATAATCGAGTTAAGGTTTGTTGTCTTCTAGAGGGTCCATCGCGTTACTTGCACTACTTGGAACGTCTTTAAACTACGGAAAAATCCAACACTTGGAAATTTCCCGACAGGGAAAAAATTAGGTATTTATATCCGGTCGAACTTTTTAACATATTCTAAAAATTATCCGGAAAAACACAAAGACAAAATTTGATAATCCGATCGAAACATCGAAGCTCTAAAACACCCCAGAAAATTCAACTCTTGAATAATATTTAAAAATTCCCATAAAATCCAGCATCAGAAAAGAAGAATTACTGTGCAAAATATATTGTGCACCGTGAACAGTAGGCGGCGGAACCGCGGCAGAAGCCATGCTTCTGCCGCGTTTCCGCGGCTGTTTAGACGCATCATGAGCTCGTGTTTCACCATAATTCTTAGATCTTCCTGCTGAATTTTTTAGGCATTTTTAATCTGGAAAAATCCCAGTTTTTAGAAAAAGTCCAGAGAGCATGGATTGTGTTAGGGTTTCGGTTCGTTCGGCTTTCAAACTTCGTCTACACATCGCCTAAGGCTCTAGCTAGGCTTTGATACCAGTGAAAGGTTCCTAGGCACCCTATAGAGGTCTCACAAGGCATCAACCATGCCAATTTCAAAAATTATGGGTGCCGAGAAACCCTAACACGGATCGTCGGCTAGAATTCTAGGCGAAATACGAATCTAGTTAACATATTAACTAAAGGAGAGAGGCTATAACCTTTGTAGATCCGGTTACCCACTTCCTTGGCTCCACGTAGGCATCCTCTCGCTGTCCATCTCGAATCCCGAACTCAAACGTCGGCTTCATCGGAGAATTGGGCGGACTAGGTCGTCGGCTTCATGCCGAAGATGATCTACGTCGAGGCATCACAAGTTCAAGCTCCGACTTCACAAATTTGTGAAACTTGTGAAGAAAACACCCAAAACAACTTGGCAAGAGGTAGAGGGTGAAGAAATAGGAGGTGGGTTCACTTTAGAATTGGATTTCTCACTTTAGATCTCAAGTTGCCATTGATGGCATCAAGCTTTCTTGAAGAAGAAGATGATGAAGAAGAAGAAAGAATATGATAAGTGTTGAATTAAAAAGAAAATAAATCAATACTTATCATAAGATAACCAAGGTTAAGTGTAGAGAATAGACCATGGTAAATGGGAATGGTTAGGGTTAAGCAAGAAGACAAATGGTCTCTTTAGTCAAAGCTTCATGAAGCTTCAACAAGCTTCATGATAAAAAAGAAACCATTTCCTTTTTCTTTTATCTAATTAAATAAAGAAAGAAAGGATAAATAAATAGATGAATAATACAAAACCCTAACCATTATCATAACCATGGTTTAATTCTTTGCACTTAACTAAATGATCAAGTATCATCAAACATGATACAAATGTGTGCACAAAAGTATATCACATACACTTCTTGCACATCAAGTGAGAAAATCCATATAAAGTGAACCAATACTAGCTAATGCAAAATAATATATCAAATATATAATTATACATTAAATCATTAAATCAACACTTGATATAACGATCCGGTTATATCGCATATAACCGACTAGTATCCAATGTACTGATTTATCGAATCAATGATTCGATAACTAGGTCATATCGCATACAACCAATCGAAACATTCATCGCGAGAATGAAATGCGGCATCACATACACGCATTATTCTCGGTCCTGCACATATCTTATATGCGCTCCTATTTCGTTTCGCTTGAGCCAGGAAACCTCTGTGTAGGACTCTAAAGACTCGTCAATACGCCGGTAGCAGATGATGATCATATCAAGCACCCATAAGCCGCAAGCGGTCTGCTAAACGTAACGGCCATCCGGGTATTGAGCGATCAGAAGATCGACGAGCTAGCCCGCTCACACTCCTGTGAATCCAACCAGTAACACTTACCGTACAGTCCGGTCTGTTCGTCTGATATGTCGCATATCAAGTCTAGGGGTGGTAAACGTCAGACCCCAATAACCGATAAGTCGTGCCGATGTGAGGCTCATAATGGGTCGAGAAACTACTGGTAACACTTACCAGCAAATCTCTGATCAGCCCTGGCCAGGGACTTCCCTGTTACGGCCAATCGAGCACAGCGCAATATCAACCCCCAATACCGGGAGAGACGAAACCCCTCCTATCGCTCATTGCCTCCTCGTGACTCAGGACTATATCCAAAGACCACCGTTTTGCACGCCCTCATGGATGTGGTAAGGTGGAGATCAAAGCACAGTGGGAATCACACAAGACTCTATGACGATCTCGGGTCTACCGACTAACCTGTACAAGTGTCACCTGAGAACTGCCATCTGACGTGAGGTATAATACCATCTGGGAGTTCTCGGCGAGTCCGTCCAGTGTACCCAGTCTCCACTGAGCACCCGTATACCATCTCTGATGTCAAACACCAATGGATATAGGATCATCTATCGCCCATCTCATGGGTCGAGAAGCGTATACGCTAGTCTACTCTGGTATATCGATGCCCCGTCTCGATACACCCACGACTAGGGACCTTGAAGGATGTACTTATGGACTACCATGTCCCCACTAGTATGATCTGCATCATAGTCCAGGTAGTCAAGTACACATCCTAAGGGCTTTACCAACATGTAACCATAAGACAGTATAAAGAGACTAATTTACATGTTAAGATAAAGAGTAACCAGATAGCATACTATCATATCGAGCAAGAAAGTCATCTCAATATATACGTCCAAGCATCCAATATAATATACATCATCTGTACAATACTGGCCTCTAGGGCATACATACAACTAACAAGATTCAGACAAACTTCTCCTACCGAAATATTGAAGAAATCTCCGCAGCCTATGGAGATCCTATGAGATCAGAAACCAGTTTGCTCCCTAAAACAACTTTCCTCATCTATATATAATGTATGGAAGCAGGTGAAGGTATCTGTCGTCAACTGCGGCTCTTCCCCTAGACGTCAGCCAAATTCTGACAAATCCCCTTTAAAATACAAGGGGATTCATCCCAAGACGGATCCTGATACAACGGTTCCTCCCAAAACCAAAGCGGCTTTTCACAAAATGGAAGGCCTAATAAAGCTCAAGAACCCGAAGCAAGATCCAAAGGCCAAAACTCCAAACACCCCAAGCTTGGGGGCATGGTAGTTTACATAGTCTATGTAGTGAATTCCAAAGACGAAGTTCGAGCTTGTACTAGTCACCGACCTCAAACTCGGTCCCGGATAAAGGTTCAATTGCAACGTGAAAAGTTGCAGGAGATGCTCGCTCAAGCGGCAGCAAACGCTAATCCTTCGTCTAAGGCAAATCCTGAAGACACACCCGAAGAAAGAGTAGAGAAGGAGTCAGATATTGATTTCCTAAAGCGCGCTCTGAAAAAGAGGGATGAATAAGCGGCAGAAATGTCCACTAAAATGAACCGGATGGCCCTTCTGATTCAGAATATGGCTGGAAAGATGGTTCAATCAGAACCACTGGCAGATCAACCGCCGGTAGTCGGTCTTTAAGATAAATATGACATTTCAAATCCTCTGCAAACCTCATCAACGGTTGAGGAGGAGATTCCTAAATGAAAAGCTGGACACATATATTGCTCAGCAAGTCAAAGCTCACTACGCTAGTGAAGCCGCAAATAGGTCAATCAAGATTGGTCGACCGTATCCGACGTGGTGTGATCAAATACAGTACCCGCCAGAGTACACACTTCCAACGTTCCACATGTACAAAGGAACTGGGAATCCTCTCCAGCACATTGCGCGATTTAAATCCATGTGCGGCAATTTTAGGGGAAATGACATACTACTTCAACAATTCGTCAGCAGTCTAGCGGACATCCCCTTCGAATGGTATGCGGAACTCCCGAATGACTCTGTGAATACTTTCGACGAGATGGAGATGCTCTTCTGCCAGATATTCTCTAGTGTCAATAAACACACTACCGTAACGACATTGGTCAACGAAAAGGTTAGACCGAATGAGACACGGGTTCAATATGCTACCCGATGGTGAAATCTCGGCTCAAATACAAGCAACGCATCGATGAAGTTGCAGCCATGGGAATGCTCATAGCCACCCTTGACCCAAATTCAAAGGCGTTCCCGTATATGGCCCTCTTCAAGCCGACGACCTTCCAAGAACTCATGGATAAAATTATAGGGTTACTAGGCACACGCACAGGGTCTACGAGGCATCAACCATGCCCGACTTAAAATTTAGCCGTGCCGAACAACCCTAAACCAAGATCTTAGACTAGAGATTAGGCGAAAACAAGCATGTTAAACACTTTAACACTAAGTGAGAGGGATTACAATCTTTGTAGATCCGGTCTTTCACTTCATAAGCTCCGTGTTGAGGTCCCTTCGCTGCGATCATCGTGCATCCAGACTCTAGAGAGGCTCCACGAAGAGAAAGGTGCAAGCTTGCTTCCGATCTTCGATAACAAAGACGATCTACCTTGAAGTTTCATTAACACAAGCTCTCACTCACTAAATGAAGTGAACACCCTCATCTAAATGGCAAGGATAGATGAGGATGATGAAGTAGGATTTTAGCTCTATTTTATTTTCATTAACTAACTCATTTTCATCACCTTTGAAAAAGCTAGAAAGCTTTTCCATGAAAGAAAAAGAAGGAAGAAGAAGATCATTTTCTTTTATGATGAATAATGAAATGTAATAATAATTACTTATGCAACCATGGTTGCTAATAATATAAGCTAACCCTTGTAGAGAGTTGACTAGGGTTATGGGTTTGGGTTGGGTTAAGAATGAATCACACAAAAATATCAAGCATAATATCTTAGCTCAATCCAAAAGAAAACCTTCTAGAAGCATCATGAAAGAACTAACCCAAATCAAACCCTAACCTTGTTTAATCTCCACTAAACTTATTGCATTAGTAATCATATCATGTTACAATATTATATATCACATATATAATATTTATTGTAACAAAATAAAAATAATACAATTAACATATATCGCATATATATCAATGTATTACCCGAGTGAGAAAAAAAATCTTTTAGTGAGCTTATATTAGTTAATGTAATTTAATATATCATATATATTATTATACGTTAAATTATCAAATCATCACTTGATCCGACAATCCGGCTATATCGAATATAACCGACTAATATATCATGTACCGATTCATCGAATCAACACTTGATCCGATGATCTGGCTCATATCAAAATAACGCGAGAATATAATACGGTATCTCATATCGCATTATCTTCGATCCTGCATATATCATATATGTGCCCCTACTACATTTTGCCTGAGTTAAGAAACCTCTGTATAGGACTCTAAAGAATCGTCAATACGCCGGCAGTAGGTGATGATCATATCAAACACCCACAAGCTGCAATCGGTCAGCTAAACGTAACAGCCACCCAGGTATTGAGCGATTAGAAGATCAACAAGAAAGCCTGTACATTCTCCTGCGAATCCAATCAGTAACACACCCGTACAGTCCGGTCTCATCGTCTGATATGTCGCATATCTCGCCTAGGGGTGGTATACGTCAGACCCCAGTAGCTTGATAAGTCGTGTCGATATGAGGTCTATAACAGTTTGAGAAACTACTGATAACACTTACCAGAAAATCTCAGTAACCCTTGCCAGGGATTTCTACTTATAGCCAATCGAACACAGCACAACATCAACTCCCTATACCGGGAGAGATGAATCCCCTCTTATCGCTCATTGCCTCCATGTGATTCGGTACTGTACCCAAAAGCCACCTTTTTGCACGCCCTCTTGGACGTGGTATGATGGAAATCAAGGCATAGTAGGAATCACACAAGACTCTATGACGATCTCGGGTCAACAGACTACTCTGTATCAGTGTCACCGGAGAACTGCCATCTGACGTAAGGTTTAATACCATCTGGGAGTTCTCGGCGAGTCCGTCCAGTGTACCCAGTCTCTACTGAGCACCCGTACACCATCCTTGATGTCAAACACCGATGGATATGGGATCATCCATCGCCCATCATATGGGTCAAGATGCGTATACGCTAGTCTACTCTGGTGTATCGATGCCCTGTCTCAATACACCCTCGACTAGGAACAATTATAGGATGTACTCGTCGATTACCATGGCCCCACTAGGATGATCTCATCATAGTCCCAGTAGCCGAGTACATATCCTATGGGCTTTATCAACATGTAACATAGAGACTATTAGAGTACATGTTAAGATAAAGTACAACCAGATAGCATACTATAATCTCGAGCAAGAATGTCCTCCCTATATATGTCCAAGCATCCCTTACAATATACATCGTATGTACAGTAATGGCCTCTAGGGAATACATATAACTAACAATCTCCCATTTGCACTAGGGCCATCTGTTGTGGTATCGCATACCCAACAATTAGCTGTGGTTGAAGTATCTCATACTCAACCATCCCATAAAAGTCTATACTGGGAAAAAGGCCTTTGTGAGTGGATCCGCGCTGTTGTCCTCTGTGTCTACTCTCCTAATCTCGATCTCCCTAGAGATCAACCTTCTCCATGATCAGGTGATACTGCCTAAGAATTATATATGGATTTCTGATGGGACAGGGGTTCCTTGGCATAAGCCACAACTCCATTGTCACACAATGGTAGGAACGAAGTTCATCTCATGAACTTATATATATATCCAGACTGCCTCTTTGGTAGCATCCTTGGAAACGATGTATCTTGCTTTTAATCGTCTAGTAAGTCACAGTATCTAGCTTGGAACTCTTCCAACATACCGTCCTTCCACTGAGGGTAAAGACAATGCCTGCGACTGACATTCAGTCGTCCTTATCACCCTGGAACCTTTCCAGTGATTCTCCCTAGGATCGATTGATACCATCTCACTACAACTAGTGAGTATCCTAACATCCAATTAGATCAAAAACCCAGGATTTAGGAGGTATCACTTTGATCCTATATGGAGAATCTGTGTGATAAGCGGAGATTGACCGATCGTAGCATAGGAAACTCCTTCCCTATCAAGAGTATGTCATCCACGTACTCTACGAGGATTACCACCATACTCCCTACTACCTTTTTGCATATACAAGGTTCCTCTACCATTTTGATTGAAGTCAAACTCTTTGACTACCACATGAAAACAGACGTTCTAACTCCTCGATGCCTGCTTTATCACATAAAATATCTTGCACACGTTTCCGCTGCTCCCACTGTCTACGAAGCCCTCTGGCTGTGTACTTATAGACGCTCTCTTCTAAAACATCATTTAGAAAAGCAGTCATGACACCCAACCACCAGATGTCATAGTCATGGTATGTAGCTGTGGCAAGTAGGATCTGGATGGACTTAAGCATAGCTTTGAAAGTCTCAACTTTTCCATGTACACCAAGTAATCTTCTCAAGATATACTTGCTCCTGATGGGGATTTAACCCTTCAGATAAAGCAACCAAAGTCCATACTTTGTTGGTGTATAAGGATTCCATCTCAGATCACTAAGCATCCAGCCATTCTTACAGAGTCCCACTCCTGATGGCCTGCTCGAAAATAGTTGGGTCATCATCTCATGATGCAATCCCCGCTCCCACTGTCATAGAGAAACCGAAGTATCTCTCAGGTGGGTGAGGAACCCTATTAGATCGGCGGAGAGGCTGAGGTTCGTTGGTTACTATTGAATCCTCCGGTTCTACCAAATCATCTGCTGTAGTTTGTATAGCTGGAACTCTTTCCAGTTCTACCCCATGACCACTAATTTTTCCATAAGAAATTCCCTTTCACAAATGTGGTATGTTGAGAAACAAAACATCTTTTGTTCCTCGGTTTGGTAGAAGATATTCCTTTGCGTATGCTTGGAATATCCAACAAACTTCCACAGATCTGACTTTGCCTCGAGTTTGTCCGGATTTTGCTTTTTAGACATAGGCCGGACAACCCCAAATATTAACAAACTTAGGATATTGGCTCTTCCCTTTCCATATCTCATATGAAGTAGTAGGCAACTAATTTGATTGGAACCCTATTCAATAGGTATGCAGCTTCTCAAGTGCATAACTCCCAAAAGGAAATAGGAAACTCAGTAGTACTCATCATAGAGCACACCATATCACATAGGGTGCTATTGCTCCGCCCCGATATACCATCATGCTATGGTGTATACAGAGGAGTAATGCTGAGAGAGAATCTCATTCTCCTTTAGAATAGTCCAGGAATTCCGTTCTCAATGTATTCTCCTCCCTGATCTCATCATAGGACATAATACTTATACCCGTTTTTGGTTCTCTACTTCTAACTTATATTCTGTGAATATCTTAAAAGGTTCAGACTTGTGTTTCAACAGGAACATATGTCCGAATCATGAGAGATAATCAGTGAATGTAATGAAGTAAAAAGAACCGGTCATGGCATATGTAGACAGGGGACCTTACATACATCATCATGTATCAATCCCAAGAGTTCACTAACTCTTTCTCTATTTCCAATAAACAGAGTTGTGGTCATCATATCTTTGTGACGTGACTGGCAAGTTTCACAAGATGTAAATTCAAACAGATTTAAATATGCATCTAAATGTAACTTCAGCTAGTCGGGTCGCATTGATATGACCTAGTCTACAATATCTCAAGAAGGATTCATTCATTTCTGAACTCTTCCTCTTGTGTGTGTTCTATATACTAAGATCTGTAATTTGATTTAGAATGTCAATGGTTTTAGATAACGTGCCTGAACTGACCAACTCTTGATATAGGAAATGTTCAAAACATTATCCAACAATACAAAATTATATCCTTCTTTACTAATAAAGAGACTAATATGATGTTGTATATCAGGTTCGGTATCTAATAACTTTCGTTTAGAATCAATGTATTCTGGTAATACAGGGTGATAACTACCAACAGACTTGGCTGCAACACTTGCACCATTTTCTATCACATGAAATTTATCACCCGTTCTCAGTTCTCTACCTATCTGTAGCCCATGTAACAAATTACATCTGTGGGATCCCGATCGGGTATCGAATGCCCAGGACGTAAAGGACATTGAGAAACAGTTCTGTGTAATGAACACACCCGAAGAAGATGCATCAACATGTACTTTCTTCGTTTGGGCGGCACGGGAAATCTGGTATTCCCCTATTTCCTGCTCTGTCTTATAACAATTATAAGTTGGAGCGGGACCAACGTTCCCCAGCTCAATATAATAAGCGGGTTTGGTCAATACTTCCGTATTATTATCTTGATTAAGGCATGATATGGTCGCTACCTGGAGAGAGAGAAGAAAACACTCAGCGTATGCTCTTGCAAGATTAGATTAGTTATCTAATATATCTAATCAGGATGTCTCCCACTGTTTTAGTCAAATCTTCCTTCAAACCCTAAAAGAAAAGACTAGCCGGGATTAATTACACGCTACAAGTTCGCCAATCTTTCAGCCAGGCCAGTGCCGGTACTTTGAGGGAGGTTCCCCGTGCTTTCGCACGAACCTAATTAAAGTAAACCTCGTTTTCCTACGGGCGTAACCCCGTTGACACCTTTCTAGACATCTACTTGATCGGCTAATTGTAATGTGTAAAACTCTCCCAGGAGTAACTCTTACTCGCAGCGGGTATCGAGATCCAACTATCTCATAGAAGGTATGCAACCTCATTGCAAATTTCAACACTTGAAATTCCCAATAATATTTTACCCCTAGCAGCTTATGACCTTATCTAAGGTCAACAAATCATAAGTGCTAGCCAAGTTCAACCCGTCATTTCCCGATTGAATTAAACCCACCCGCACGACCCTTGGCTAAGGTCAACAAAGTCGCCCGACTACCCTAACTTAATCGAATCATATGCTTATACAGATAAGCACTAATAAGCTACCGCACACTATGCCTTGGCTAAGGTCAACAAACGCAGCACGAATACTAAGTAGTACTTATCTGAAATGACGGAGGGCTACGACAGGTTTTTAAGAAAACCTTTGCGTAATGAACTTGATATCGTTGTAAAATCGAGTGATTTTAAATAGAATGTTTTTGAGGCCTTTTCTAGTTTTTCTAAAGAGGTCACTCCCGGTGAAGGGATCGTCGGCTCTTTCCTCATCGAATAAGGTGCAGGATATTTCATAAATATCACTATGCAAAGCAAAAAACTATAGAAGCAATCAAAAGACAAACCAAGTATGCAGCATCTGCTAGCTTTGCTAAAGAGGTCACTCCCAGTGAAGGGATCTTGGCTCTTTCCTTATCGAATAAGGTGCTGGATGTTCTACAAGGAACACCGCTATGCAGAGCAAGAACTAGAGCTACCAGTTTTTTAAACAAGTTTCTACAACATCTTTAGGTTTCTTTTATTTCATTAATCTCATTAATGAAGTCCCATTTTATTATGCTTCACAAGCATCAGATATGAAACGAAATCAACAATATATAATATATATCTCATATATATAATATAAACATTCATCTCAGGCAGTAATATGATCTCTTCACAGAAAATTGCAGCAGAAGAACATATATGAAATATTGGATATACTAGGATGTCCGTGCTTTTAATACGAGCCTGTATAAAACACGGATTCCACGGTCGCGATGAATAGCCCAACCCACATCCCTAGACCCCTACGAGAGCGGCAAGAAACACTGCTAATTCTAGGGTTAGGAGACTCGGTCTCGACTCCTCGAGATGGCCTCCCACTGGACCCTAGAACCCGGTTACTTGTGCTCCCCGCCTTGGGTCTACCTAACGCGGAAAAGTAAATAATATACAATAGTGACATCATCCTCAGCCCAGAAGTGCCCCAATAAAAGAATATTACATACAAATGAATTTTACATGAATGAAAATGAAAAACTCTCATCTAGCATAAAACCCCCGGCTATTCAGAACACGACGATCCAATATAATATATTACAGCAACACATAATATCTCATATCATCAACGTAAGCAAGTATGCGTATCCCGATTGTCGTTGATGTATAGCAACGAAGCCGGCTATATACCACATACTACGCTTACGGTCACAAAAAAGAAAGTGTAAAACTACAACAGTTGGAATCTGCAACCTCTTTAGACATCCCATGCCTAACCAAATGAATTCCTTAGACATTGCATGCCTAACAATTATAAACCCCGCATTTTAGTCTCTATATCGAAAACAATTTTCAATATCTGGTCAGGCAATTCAACAAGATTCCCGATATCCTGATCGAATGCTCGTCGCAAACTTTAGTAGACGGCCGCACCCCCGGATGCCTTCGAAGAAGTGCACTAAGGCGGAACACCGCTGCCGCGAGCACCCGAACGGATGCTTTTGGCGACGGGGTTCTCCTACAGTCACTTGGTCGGTGCCATGGGGCATTGCTATCTATTAAGTTTACCCGGTGAGTATCCGCGTACGCTACGTGATTGCGATGGAATTTTGATCACATCAAAATCCTGTGGCAACCGATCAAATGAGACTAAACTGCTAGATTTATAACATTCAAATTAGTTATCTCATAACCACATGTGGATTCCAAATATTGTATCACATTCCAGATAAATAGACAATGTTAAACTTTCCGATCGAATAAACAAACACCCAAGATTTCCCAATTAGCTCAACACTTGAGCGGAGTTCAAAAAGTATCCATCACAAGCCACAGTACCAATGGTCCAGCCGTAGAAGGGTCAAGCCAACGCCTCACATGTGGTAACGTCGTACTGCCTCAAACCCTAAGGTTCAGAGGCAGTTCAGACGGTCACATAATCGAGTTAAGGTTTGTTGTCTTCTAGAGGGGCCACTGCGTTACTTGCATGATTTTCTGGAAGTTTCAAACTCGAGAAAAAATCCAACTTTTGAAAAAATTTCCGACAGGGGAAAAAGTGAGTTATTGATATCCGTTCGAACTTTTTAATAGTTTCTAAAATTACCCGGAAAAAATTAAACGAAATTAAATTATTCGATCAAATCAACGAGTCCCCAATACAACCCAGAAAACTCAACACTTGAGTAGAATTAAAAATTCCCAAAACAATCAGGAAATACAAACGGATATTACTGTGCCAAAAACAAACCCTGTTGCTACAGTTTGGCCACGGAACCGCCACTCAAGCCATGGTACGGCAGCGGTTCCGCGGCGCATTAATGGAATTGGAGGCACGTACTGCACAGTAATTCTTGAATTTCCCTACTGCTATTTTTGAGTATTTTTAATATGAAAAAATCAACATTTTTGAAAAATTTCCAGAAAAGGGTATTAACAGGAGTTTCGGGGTCAGATCGGACTTTAAACTTCGCCTAGACTTCACCTAAAGCTCTAGCTTGGCTCTGATACCACTGTAGGGTTACTAGGCATACGCATAAGGTCTACGAGGAATCAACCATGCCCGATTTAAAATTTAGCCATGCCGAACAACCCTAAACCAAGATCTTAGACTAGAGATTAGGCGAAAACAAGCATGTTAAACACTTTAACACTAAGTGAGAGGGATTAAAACCTTTGTAGATCTGGTCCTTCACTTCACAAGCTCCGTGTTGAGGTCCCTTCGCTGCGATCATCATGCATCCGGACTCTAGAGAGGCTCCACGAAGAGAAAGGTGCAAGCTTGCTTCCGATCTTCAATAACAAAGATGATCTACCTTGAAGTTTCATTAACACAAGCTCTCACTCACTAAATGAAGTGAACACCCCCATCTAAATGGCAAGGATAGATGAGGATGATGAAGTAGGATTTTATCTCTATTTTTTTTCGTTAACTCACTCATTTTCATCACCTTTGAAAAAGCTAGAAAGCTTTTCCATGAAAGAAAAAGAAGGAAGAAGAAGATCATTTTCTTTTGTGATGAATAATGAAATGTAATAATAATTACTTATGCAACCATGGTTGCTAATAATATAAGCTAACCCTTGTAGAGAGTTGACTAGGGTTATGGGTTTGGGTTGGGTTAAGAATGAGTCACACAAAAATATCAAGCATAATATCTTAGCTCAATCCAAAAGAAAACCTTCTAGAAGCATCATGAAGGAACTAACCCAAATCAAACCCTAACCTTGTTTAATCTCCACTAAACTTGTTGCATTAGTAATCATATCATGTTATAATATTATATATCACATATATAATATTTATTGTAACAAAATAAAAATAATACAATTAACATATATCGCATATATATCAATGTATTACCCGAGTGAGAAAAAGAATCTTTTAGTGAGCTTATATTAGTTAATGTAATTTAATATATCATATATATTATTATACATTAAATTATCGAATCAACTCTTGATCCGACAATCCGGCTATATCGAATATAACCGACTAATATATCATGTACCGATTCATCGAATCAACACTTGATCCGATGATCCGGCTCATATCAAAATAATGCGAGAATATAATACGGTATCTCATATCGCATTATCCTCGGTCCTGCACATATCATATATATGCCCCTACTCCATTTTTCCTGAGTCAAGAAACCTCTGTGTAGGACTCTAAAGAATCATCAATACGCCGGCAGTAGGTGATGATCATATCAAACACCCACAAGCTGCAAGCGGTCAGCTAAACGTAACAACCACCTAGGTATTGAGCGATCATAAGATCAACATGCAATCCTGTACATTCCCATGAGAATCCAATCAGTAACACTCCCGTACAGTCCGGTCTCATCGTCTGATATGTCGCATATCTCGCCTAGGGGTGGTATACGTCAGACCCAAGTAGCTTGATAAGCCATGTCGATATGAGGTCTATAACAGTTTGAGAAACTACTGATAACACTTACCAGTAAATCTCAGTAACCCTGGCCAGGGATTTCCACTTATAACCAATCGAACACAGCACAACACCAACTCCCTATACCGGGAGAGACGAATCCCCTCCTATCGCTCATTGCCTCCATGTGATTCGGGACTGTACCCAAAAGCCATCTTTTTGCACGCCCTCTTGGACGTGGTATGATGGAAATCAAGGCACAGTAGGAATCACACAAGACTCTATGACGATCTCACGTCAACAGACTACTCTGTACAAGTGTCACCGGAGAACTGCCATCTGACGTAAGGTTTAATACTATCTGGGAGTTCTCGGCGAGTCCGTCCAGTGTACCCAGTCTCTACTGAGCACCCGTACACCATCCTTGATGTCAAACACTGATGGATATGGGATCATCCATCGCCCATCATATGGGTCAAGATGCGTATACGCTAGTCTACTCTGGTGTATCGATGCCCTGTCTCAATACACCCTCGACTAGGAACAGTTATAGGATGTACTCGTCGATTACCATGGCCCCACTAGGATGATCTCATCATAGTCCCAGTAGTCGAGTACATATCCTATGGGCTTTATCAACATGTAACATAGAGACTATTAGAGTACATGTTATGATAAAGTACAACCAGATAGCATACTATCATCTCGAGCAAGAAAGTCCTCCCTATATATGTCCAAGCATCCATTACAATATACATCGTATGTACAGTAATGGCCTCTAGGGCATACATATAACTAACAAAAATGGCTCGATTGGATCAAATGAGTCATGACTCTTTCTCAACCGATGATGATGAGTGAAAAGCGAAGGCAAGTTGGTGTTTGTTGCCTATGCTCAACAAAATAAGCGGCTCTGAAGCAACCTGTCGCCAAAATAGCGACGGTGTGGGTACTAGTCCTTCCTGAGATATACACAGGAGGCATATTCTTTACTGGAGGAAGAATCTCTATGTAGAATGGTCCTTTCTTCTCAAAAGACAGGAAGGATATTAAGGGGCCTACAAATAGGTCCTACAATCTAGTGGAATGCCCCGCTAAAAAAAGAAAAAAAATGGTATGTCCACAAGCAAAATGGGCACGGATGAAAACCCGAAAGGGCGCCGTGAGTAAAAACAGCAGGACTGCTGGCGAGCTTGTGAAAAACTGGAAGGGCGCAACCTCGTTAAAAACACTTACGAGATCCTCACGACTTGTGAGGAGAATCCCCCTGTGAGACCCACACGGCTCAAAGGATTCAAAAGCCTTAAGTTAAAGGGAGCTAGACCCGTTCTTAAGCAATCAAAGTCTTCAAAGAAAAAAAAGAAGACCAAGATGCCCGCGCAGCCTGACGACAAGTGCACGGATCTGCAAAAGCGTATTGACGCGCTGGAGGAATATAACCAGAAAGCGTGAACCCCAGTCACGCTCCAAGAGTTTCTCAACCATATCCTTAAATGTTGAGATAACGACAATGATGAGGGAGACGACTCATCAGAAGAGCCCGAAAATTATGTGGCAAGTTGCCACATGATCTCTCATTCGTCTCTAAATAACGAAGAAGCTCACTCGGCATTAGAAGGTAACATAGAGGAGCTGGGGGCAGGAACAATGCCTAAATCCTTGGATTATGTGACAAGGTCTATCAAGGGGGAGCCTACTTGCTCATGGATATGCATGGCGAAAGACCCTTCCTGCCAATAAATGGCTGATTCTTTAAGAAATACTATGCTTAACGAATCACAGCCCAGGTTAATGATAGATGACGACGCTTGTGTCCGCTCACTGTCTTCCTGAGTACCAAACTCTGTAAGTGATATCCGGCAAAATTTCACTGCAGAAAACTAGCTACGGACCGAAACTTCCCTAAACTAACAATGGACCATAATGTCTTTAAACAAAATATAGACCGAAACGTCCCTAAACTAACAATGGACCGTAATGTCTTTAAACTAGCTACGGACCGAAACGTCCTTAAACTAACATTGGACCATAATGTTCTTAATCTAACGACGGACCGAAACATCCCTAAACTAACTACGGACCGAAACGTCCCTAAACTAACAATGGACCGTAATGTCCTTAAACTAGCTACGGACCGAAATGTCCCTAAAGTAACAATGGACCGTAATGTCCTGAAACTAACAATGGACCGCAATGTCCTGAAACTAACAATGGACCGAAATGTCCCTAAACTAACAGCGGACCGAAACGTCCCTAAACTAACAGCGGACCGGGATATCCTTAAACTAATGAAGGACCGAAACATCCCTAAACTAATGATGGACCGAGATGTCCTTAAACTAACGATGGACCGAAACGTCTCTAAACTAACAACGGACCGAGATGTCTTTAAACTAGCTACGGACTGAGATGTCCCTAAACTAATAGCGTTGCCTCAAACTCGGCGATAGTGGAATGCAAGTCCATAAATCCCAGCGGTGAGGACCGCAACTCAAATCCCACCGACAAACATGGGTCACATGTAGCGAAACTATTCTCCAGAGTTCCACTAAAAAAAGGTATGTCCATAAGCGAAAAGGGCACGGATGAAAACCCGAAAGGGCTCCATGAGTAAAAACAGCAGGGCTACCGGCGAATTTATGAAAACCCGAAAGGGCGCAGACTCGTAAAAAAAATTCCTGTGCACTTGCAGGGTTCTTTCGACCTTGTAAGGAGAAAATACCCGCGTGAGATCCTTACGACTCAAAAGGGAGCAAAACACATAGGAATCCTCACGATCCCTAAGGAGAAATTACTCTTACGAGATCCTCACGACTCGTAAGGGGAATCCTCTTGTGAGACCCTCACGGCTCACAGGATTCAAAAGCCTTAAGATACAGGGACCTAAACCTGTTCTTAAGCCATCATATCCCCCAAATTGCCCTACAAACGGTTCAATATTGACCCTTGTATACAATCAACGGGTACAAATGAACGTCTCCCTCGCCCAGTTCCACCAATGGTGTGAAATTCCTCTATATGGCAAACATCACTTGTGGGTCCTCTCGACTTGCAAGGAGAAAATGCTCTTGTGAGATCCCTACAACTTACAAAAGAAGACATCATTTAGGAATCCTCACAATTCTTAAGGAGAAAATACACTTACGAAATCCCCACGACTCGTAGGGAGAAATACCTTTTTGAGACCCTTACGGCTCATAAAGTCAAAAGCCTTAGTCGGCAGGATCCTAACCCTATTTGCTAAGCCACCTTTGTTCAAGTTAACAAAGGCAAATGATGACTCGCTCCTGGCAATCTCCCAGTTGTAGCGCTGCTGATGCCTAAATCGGTATTAAATTCTAAGTCCTTTCACGGCAAATGATGATTCACTCATGGGCACATCCCGGTGGTAGCGATGCCGATGCTAAGATTGGTATCAGATCCCAAGTTCCATACTCGGAGCAAAAAAGTCAACGAGCCATAAATGCATATGAAATAGCCGAAATGATAGGGCACTTGCAACAAAGAGCAGCAAGTAAAATATAGGCATGTGAAAATAGCCGAAATGATAGGGCAACTCGCAATAAAAAGCAGCGAGTAAAGAAAAAGAAAAACAACCGAAATGATTGGGCACCGCGAAAAATAGCCGAAATGATTGGGCAATCGCGACTTTCACGATATAAAAAGCTGAAATGATAGAGCATCGCGGAAAGAAAAACAAAAAAAGATGAAACTTTTGCCCTACAGGTGAGTCCATACTGATCCCTTTATACAATCCATGGGCATAAGCGAAAAGGGAACCACATTTCCCTACCAGACTCTATCAAAGGGAAGCCAGATCTCAACGGCAACATCTACAGCCTAAAGATTACCACGATGTTTCTTCTCACTCCAATCGAATGCAGACATAACGTCAACAACCGACCTCGGGGTCACAACGAAACGGAGCCATGGCAAAATCCCTAGTTCCAGATCTCAACGGCAACATCTACAGCCTAGAGATCAGCAACGGCGTTCCTCCTCATTCCAGCAGGATACGGACGCGACCCTACCAATCGGAGCCTCGGCAAAGTCCCTAGTTCTAAGACTCCACGGTTCACAGACAACCTAGAGTCAATCTTGACATCGCAGAAAGCGGAGCAAGTCAACCCTGACACCGAAGAAAGCGGAGCAAGTCAACCCCGACACCGCAGAAAACAGAGCAAGTCAACTCTGAAACCGCAGAAAACGGAGCAAGTCAACCCTGACACCGCAGAAAGCAGAGCAAGTCAACCCCGACACCGCAGAAAGCGAAGCAAGTCAACCCCAACACCGCAGAAAGCGGAGCAAGTAAACTCCGACACAGCAGAAAGCGGAGAAATTCAAACCTGACACCGTAGAAAGCTGAGCAAGTCAAAACGACACTGCAGAAAGCGGAGCAAGTCAAAGCGGAGCAAGTCAACCCCGACACCACAGAAAGCAGAGTAAGTCAACCCTAACACCGCAGAAAGCGGAGCAAGTCAACCCCGACACCACAGAAAGCGGAGAAAGTCAACCCCGACACCGCAGAAAGCGGAGCAAGTCAACCCCGACACCTCAGAAAGTGGAGCAAGTCACCCTTAACACACCTCCCCGCCGGAACAAAGCTCCGTCTCGGAAACAAGTCAGCCAATGAACTCCTTGCCGGAACAACGCACCGTCTTGGAAATAAGTCAGCCAATGACCTCCCTGCCGAAACAACGCTCCTTCTCGGAAACAAGTCAACCAATGACCTCCTCGCCGGATCAATGCTCCATCTCGGAATCAAGTCAACCTCTCGATTCAGGGAAATCAGTGTCTTCGCGAGAATCTTTCGATTCGTTTTGACCTCAGGGAAATCAGTGCCCTTGGCGAGAACCTCTCGATTCGTCTCGACCCCCAGGGAAATTAGTGTCCCCGCACATAAAAGAAAATTCTCTTATGAGATTCTTATAACTCTCAAGGGAAAACAAACTTAGGAATCCTCACGACTCCTAAGGAGAAAATACACCTACGGGATCCCCTTGACTCGTCGGGAAAAAAGTCTTTATGAGACCTTCACGGCTCGTAAAGTTGAAAAGTCTTAGGTGGCAGATCCTAACCCTGTCTCTTAAGCCATCATTGCCCTACAGGGAGGTCAAGATGGACTATCTACGGACCACACTCTCCGAAGTCGAACAACGACAGGGAGGGAAACAATCACTTATGAGTCCTCTCGACTTATAAACGGGAAAAATTCTCTTCTGAGATCCTTACGACTCTCAAGAGAAAACGCACTTAGGAGTCCTCACGACTCCTTAGGAGAAAAGACACATACGGGATCCTCTCGACTCGAAGGGAGAAAAGCCTTTATGAGACCCTTACGGCTTATAAAGTTGAAAAGTCTTAGGTGGCAGATCCTAACCCTGTTTCCTAAGCCATCGCTGCCTTACAAGGAGGTCATGTTGGACTATCTACGGGCCACATTCTCCAAATTCGAACATCGACAAGGAGGGAAAAACCACTTACAAGTCCTCTCGACTCGTAAGGGGGAAAATTCTCTTGTGTGATCCTTACAACTCTCGAGAGGAAACACACTTAGGATTCCTCATGACTCCTAAGGAGAAAATACACCTACGGGATGCTCTCGACTCCCAGGGAGAAACAACCTTCTTGAGACCCTTACGGCTCATGAAGATGAAAAAAGTATTAGGCTACAAGGACCCCAAACTTGTCTCTTGAGCCCTCAATTCTACGGTCACAGATTACTTTGCACTACTTCACCCATGAACATACATACGTGGGCCAAGTAGTGGGGGACATTTGTTCCCGCCAAAATTTTCGGCCAAGAGCTACTTGTTCTCTTATAAAAAGGGGGGAGTCCTCAAAATTTGGCCACAAGTGTTAAATACGTGGGCGCTCATATGCAAATCATACGGGCACTGAGAATAAAATAATTAATTGCCAAACAGGCCTTACGTGTAATACACGTGAGCGCTCATATGCAAAGCGTATGAGCACTGAATAAAATAAACTTAAAGGGCCAAACAGGCCTCACGTGTAAAACACGTGAGCCCTCATATGCAAAGTATATAAGCGCTGAAAATAAATCACCAATGGCCAAACAGGCCTCACGTGTAAAACACGTGAGCGCTCAGATGCAAAGCATATGAGCGCTGAACATAAACAGGCTAAAACCCATAGCAGGGGTTATGCGTTAAACACATGAGTTCTCTTGCCTCTCACATGCAAACCATGTGAGCACCCCAATTTAAAATGCTCCTATTAAATTCTAGAATTAAAATCTATTTTGGGAAGTATTTTCTTGATCTTTCTCAAACGAAAAAGATCTTCTCTGTTAAACAGAGCACCTTTGGATCAAACATTCAACGGTGATCATCTGATAGAATAAAGTTCTATTATAAGAAAATATTTTCCTAATCATGTTAAATTAATAAGATATTCATATGATCAGAATTCTATGTTAGAATAAAATTCTAATCTTATTAAACTAACGAGATATCTATATGATAGAATAAAAATTTATATTAAGAAAATATATTTCTGATCTTGTTAAACTAAACAGATATGATAGAATAAAATTCTAATCTTGTTAAAACTAACAAGATATTCATAATCCTATTAAACAAACAAGAAATCTTCTATGTTAAACAGAGAGCCTTTGGATTAAAAATCCAATGGTGAATAAAATTCACCGATTGATCTAAAAGATCCTGAAACCAATCATGATCTCTCAATGGGGGATTCCCTTAACAAATTGATTCTTTTTCCTCTCATATAAATAAGAGCAAGGAGAGGAGGAATAAGGGAGACACACAGAGGGAGAGGGGAGGAAAAATAGAGAGAGAATTTAATTCCCTAAAGAAGAGGAACCCCTCCCAAAAGCTCCCACAAAAAGAGAATTTAATTCTCAAACCAAGAGTTTAACTCTTCTCAAAGAACTTGGTTCTTCCTCTGTTTAAGATCTGCAGAAGCAGATCTCCCCACAAGTTGAGAATTTAATTCTCATCGGGGAGATTCTGTCATGCAGATTCAAAACCTAAAGGAAAGAACTGAATCCAAAAGATTTTAACTCTTACAAAATGTATGGGAATCTAATTCCTCTGAAACTAGGGTTTAACCCTTTAAAAAGAATTTAATCCCTGCAACGAACAAAAGGAGAACTTGATTCCTCGGAACCATAGAAGAACATCTTGATGATTCATTGGTGTTCAAACGCTACATAACATATCACGTATTCCCATGTGAGCACCTTTGAGGAATAAAAAAGGAAAGACTGAGATCTAGCCACGTGACCCCACATGACCCATGAGAAGTGCTCAGCACTTATAGAAGAGAAAAGGGAATAAACCATATTTTGGGGTGCCTCACGTGACCCCACATGACCCCTGAGAAGTGCTCAGCACTTATAAAAGAGAAAAAAGAATAAACCCTATTTTTGGGACGTCTCACGTGATCCCACGTGACCCCCTAACAGTTCTCAACACTAGAATA
This sequence comes from Agapanthus africanus, assembly GCA_030015575.1. NCBI lineage: Eukaryota > Viridiplantae > Streptophyta > Magnoliopsida > Asparagales > Amaryllidaceae > Agapanthus > Agapanthus africanus. The sequence goes on along the minus strand of JASDDO010000022.1, from coordinate 295,457,694 downwards.
AGAGAATAAAATAGGCAGCGCCCAACTCTAAGCGCCTCACGTGCCACAAGTGAGCTCCCCAAATTTCAGTGTTTAACACTGCTATGGCGCCTCACGTGCCACACGTGAGCATCCCAGATCCCAGTGTTTAACGCTGCCTTAGAATATCACGTGGAAGCACGTGGGCACTGAGCATACACTAGTGTTTAACACTATAAGAGGCCAACTTCAACCCCAGATTAGCTAAGTCTTTCCTGAGATTAAATCTCTAAATAAACTGAGCCTCCATGCTCAAGACCGATGACTCCTCAATCTGAAATCTGGTTCAAGGGTACATCTCTCCACACCTCTGATACATGTCGTTGTAATTACTCAACGTCTTCAGAGAGGTAGTGGGTCCCAACAACGAACAAGCTGTGGACCGTAATGTCCTTAAACTAACTATGGACCGTAATATCCTTAAACTAATTATGGACCGCAATGTCCCTAAACTAAATTCCATGGACCGTAATGTCCTTAAAGTAACTATGGACCTTATGTCCTTAAACTAATTATGGACCGCAATTTCCCTAAACTAAATTTCATGGACCGTAATGTCCTTAAACTAACTATGGACCGTAATGTACTTAAACTAAATTCCATAGACTATGATGTACTTAAAACCAATGGACCGCAATGTCCCTAAAATAAATTCTATGGACTATGATGTCCTTAAACATGGACTATGATGTCCTTAAACCCAATGGACCGTGACGTCTTTAAACTAAAACGTTAAAGCCCAAATGCTCTTTTGTTGGATCAAAAATGATCCTGAACCCCGGTTGAGTAGATCCTAGTCTAAAATTAGACTAACGTATCCTCAAAAAACATTTAAGTTGATCTTAATATCAAAAGAGATTAATGAGCCTTAAAACAAACAAAACCTCAAATCTAAGAAAATACGGATTTGGAATAATCCCCGCCCTACGGGCGACAACACAAATTAGTCTCCGTATACAATCCACGGGAAACCTAAAACAAAACAAATACACACGACACGAAGTGAACATCTGGAGCAGGAGAAAGTGGTTATCTCTACGCTGTAACATAATTAACTGCAGGGGCTTGTGCCTGCAGGGATGAGCGTCCCCACAATCAAAAACCCCTCACAATGAGGGGGAATATAACAAAGTCTGCTACAACGGCCGCATATGTTTAAACCTTTGATATATGGTGCCATAAATTAACTTGGCATTTTCGGAGAGGTAGACAGATAAAATCAAATAGCATCTTCCCCTAAATTCAGGCAAGACGACCCACGCGGTTTTGTCTCTGTTTTCGGTGGTAAACAGCCCAGCTGCCGTAGTGTTGGATATATGTATGCCCTAGAGGCCATTATTTGATAGTGGATGTTTTTTTACATGTATATATATATATATATATATATATATATATATTCAGGAGACTTTCTTGCTCGACATGATAGTATGCTATCTGGTTACTCTTTATCTTGACATGTTCACTTGATCATGCTTTTATTCATTTGGTACATGTTGATAAAGCCCTGAGGATATTTTCTTGACTACTGTGATTATGATTCAGATCATACTAGTGGGACGTGTGTAGTTTATAAGTATATCCTAAAATGTCCCTAGTTGTGGATGTATCGAGACGGGGCATCGATATTCCAGAGTAGACTAGCGTATACGATTCTTGACCCATGAGATGGGCGATGGATGATCCCATATCCATTGGTGTTTAACACCAAGATTGTATACGGGTGCTCAGTAGAGACTGGGTACACTAGACGGACTCACCGAGAACACCTATATGGTATTATATCTATCGTTGGATAGCAGTTCTCAGGTGACACTGGTACAGGTTAGTCTGTAGACCTGAGATCGTCATAGAGTCTTGTGTGTTCTCCTACTGTGCTTTGATTTCCACCCTACCACGGCTCTATTGAGTCGTGCAAACAGGTGGCTTTTGGGTACAGTCCCGAGACACATGGAGGCAATGAGAGATAGGAGGGGTTTCATCTCTCCCGGTATTGGGGGTTGATGTTGCGCTGTGCTTGATTGACTATATCAGCAAGTCCCTAGTTAGGGCTGATGAGATTTACTGATAAGTGTTATCAGTAGTTTCTCGATCTGTTATAATCCATACATCGGCATGAATTATTGAGTTATTAGGGTCGACGATGTCATCCCTAGACTCGGTATGCAACATATCTGATGAAGAGACCGGACTGTACGGTAAGTGTTGCCGGTTGGCTCAATAGGATTTTTAACAGGTTCGCTTGTTTTTCTTCTGCTCGCTCAAAACCCAGGTGGCCGTTATGTTTAGCTGACCGCTTGCGGCTTGTGGGTGTTTGATGTGATCATCATCTACTGCCGGCGTATTAATGAGTCTTAGAGTCCCATAAAGGGGTTACCTAGCTCAGGCGAAACGATGTGGGGTGCATATGGTGATATGCGCGGGTGCTTGATTAAATGCGTATATATGACACCACATTATTATCTGGCACTTTCTATTGGTCGGGTTGTATGTGATATGCCCGTTTTATTAAATCAATTGTTGATTTAATATTAATGACCATTAGCCTTTTTACTTAAAACCTATTTCTTTATGATGCATGCATTAGTGTATGTATATGTTGATATGGATACTTACATGCAAGCATACATATGTCATGGTTGATGATACATTGGTGGTGGAAATACAAGACTTACATGGTTACAAAATTTATATATTTTGTTTATTTGAGAAAAGCAAAATGAGAACAAAAACATGGTTGACTAGTCAACTCCTTTCTCTTATGTTGACCAAAGTCAATACCATGGTTTTGTTGCCCATGGTTTTGTAGCCCATGGTTTTTGCTTAACCTCAACTCACAAAATATCTAGATATTTTGTAACCATAGTTTAGCATGAGGATTATTGTTCTCATTTGGGGATTATGTCTCATATCTTTTTCACATGAGTCAAGTTAAGCTCCCATCTTCTTCCTCTCTCTCCAAAAAGCTCTCTAGGGTTTGAAAAATAAAGAGAAAGAATAAAAAAGAAAAGGTTTTTGAGTGAGATCTAAGTCCACATCACCATTCTACTTTAGTCTAGCCCACTAGTGTGGAGTGTTTGCTTCATCTTTATCCTTAATCAAGTGGAGCTTGGAGCTTTTGCAAAGGAACTCCGGGTGGATCATCGTGGACAATGAAGGATTCAAGCGGACCGGTTCAAACTCTAGTTGTTCCAAGGAGTATAGCAAAGAGGTCTACAAAGGTTGTATTCTTCTACACTTAGTGTTAGACACTTGTTATAGTATGTGATACTATTTTGTTATCCTAAATTTCTAGTTTTGATCCTAGGTTAGTTTACTTAGCAACTCAAAATATTAATTGTAGCATGTTTGATGCATGACAAATCCTTGTGTGGTGCTATGAAAACCCCAACACATAATCTCTTGCTCGACCTCGCAAAGAACTTCGTCAGCCAAGTAAAGCAGTATCGAACTGAAGGCCTTGCCCTCCATCTCTTCTTTCTTATCCTCCGTAATCGTCTTCGGAATACTGTCTTTTGCAAATACAATCTTATGAACCCTTACTCCTTGAGAATAGCCATCATCTTCAGCCTTCAAATGCCAAAATTGTCCCGCTCATCAAACTTAGCCATCTTTTAATGCGTAGATTCTATCTACCCAAATAATCCGAAAAAACCGAGTCTGATGCTCTGATACAATTTGTTGTAATTTCTATACCCGTGATCCTCGAAAAAATCATAAAACACACCAAGAGTCGCAATGGAAAATTAATCAGGATCACGTGTAAACAAACTAGTTGAAAAAGACTATTCGAACAATCTACTAAAACATACCATAAGTTATCAGACGTACACACCAAACAACACGCACATAAGATTTTACCCAGGTTCGGCGCAACTTGCACTTAATCTTGCAATTTGACGATGAAACCTTCCAAAGTATTACACAAGAACGCTCTCATCGATCACCGTCCAATTACAATAAATTTCTCTCTGTAAATCCCCCTGATGGAGGCTATGATCTCCTTCAGATATTGTCCTCCGTCGATCCTATGATGGTGGGTTTTAGTGGTCGAGATTTGTTTGAGTGTTGAATGTGTGGATCTCAATGGGTTGGTGCTGACGCCGAGCTATCTGCAAAAGAAGTCACGGGGTGGGTGAACACCGTAGGACCATCCGATGATTAAGTTAGTACCGTGGAATAAGGGAAGAGTAGCGGTGTATTGGAGTTAATTTGTGTTACCTGAGTCGTCTGAAAGAGGGGTTTATATAGTGTTCCCGTGGAGCGAGCCGGCGCGAGATCCTCGTCGTCAGTTACGTCTCTGCGTTATCCTCACATTAACGGCTGGACGCGCCAGCGTGGGATGCAGAACGTGGGGTAGCGGATATCTCTCTTTGGTGAGATACGCGGAGCAGTTGCGGGGGCGCTTGGGCTCCGCGCTCTCGGTTGATCGGGGGAACCGCGGAAGCTCGGCCTGTCAGATGGCTCGGAGAAGAGCCGGGAGGCCGAGGAAGCTAGGCATGTTAGAAGGCTCAGAGAAGAGCCGAGGAAGCTTGGCATGTCAAAAGGCTCGGAGATGAGCTGGGAGGCTGAGGAAGCTCGGCTTGTCAGACAGCTCAGAGACGAGCAAGGAGGCTAGGGAGGCTCGTTGGACTGCTCGGGGTCGAGCTGTTGGCTGTTTGCTAGGTTAATATAGGAAGTACTCAGGGAGGTCTCCGAATGGTCGGATGTGTCCTCGGAGGAGAGGCCCCGAGGAACGCCTTGTTGGGGTTGAAAATTGCACCCCGGTTGACTAATTCAAAGTCAAGGTCAACCCTAAGCTATGTGGGCCCAAGCCCAGATCAAGTGGGCCCATGCCCAGGTAAAGTCCGAACATGAAGCGGCCGGCCCTCCTCCATGCCAAAATAAAAATCATTTAATAAATAATTTTGACGTAATTTTTTATGCATGAATGTAAGAAAAATGGGCATCAAGCCAAATTTTTGTAAAGCCCATATCTTATGTGCAAAAAGAAGTGGCATATGAGCCATGGGATGGGCAAATTGCTATTTTGTAAAGCCCAAAAGGCTATATGTAAATATGTAAGACCATATAAGGCAACATGATGATGAATAAAGAGGACACTTTTCATTCCCTCGAAAATCTAGGTTTCTTTGTGCCTCCTTCTCCTTCCTCATGGTTCTAAACCTTCTTCCCCTTTTTCAATTAAATCAAGAGTTTACTCTTCCTTTTCCAAAACTAAATAGTTTTTCATCACAAAACCCACAAAGGGGAACTTAGATCTCCCATCAGATCTTAAAAATAAGAGATTTTTAAAATCTCATACTTCTTGTTCTTCAAGATCCGGCCAACAAAGAAGGAAGGAAGAGACCCATCTCCAAAAATCCCATCTTTGGAAGATCCAGATCCAAAGGGAGAAACAAAGCAGCCCCCTTTGATCATTTCTAATTTTTTAGGAGTCTAACTCCATTCAAGATCCATTAGAGTTTAACTCCCTAAATTAATCTCTGTTAGGAGTTTAACTCCATAAGTCAAATCGGGAGCACAGCCCCCAGTACAGGAACCAAGTCCCTTTTGCTGCTGACACCTAGCGCCCGCGTGCCAGGCACATGGTGCACTGGCGCTCTGGCACACAGCGCCCGCGTGCCAGGCATGTGGTGCGCTGGCGCTTTGGCGCACAGCACCCTCGTGCCAGGCACATGCTGCGCCGTCGCTTTGGCGCACAGCGCTCTCGTGCCAGGCACGTGGTGTGCTGGCACACAGCGCCCGCGTGCCAGGCACGTGGTGCGCTGGTGCTCTGGCACACAGCTCCCTCGTTCCATACACTCTGGCACATAGCGCCCACGTGCCTGGCATGTGGGGCGCTGACGCCTTCTCCCACGCATCCTTTGGATGCCCTTTATACACACACACACATACACAAATACTCTACAACACTGTCCCATGTTAGAAAAAAATTTGTAACGGGGCACTGCCCCGCACCCCGCAAGGGGGCAGCTAGCCCCCTTGACCGCTAGCCCGCTATCCGGGTAGCGGGACCCCCGTGAAAACTCTGCGGGGCCCCCGATATATCCAAAATCCCTTCAAAATACAACACTGCATATTTAGTTCGCATGACCAGTTTAACCTGTCAATCGGAGGTTGTCTCGCTCCAAATGCGAGGGGTAATTAACGGCAGCTTAGTCCGCGGTTGCCGGGGATTCGGATCCCCACAATCAATAAACTCCCACCTACCCTAGACAGGGGGAATCTATAATGCGTCTGATAAGCGCGCGCATTCCTATCTCAATGGGGTGACGAAAAACTCCCTACAGATTTTGGCACGCCCGGTGGGACCAATCTCTCCTCCCATATTTCGGATTAAACGTTCATGCGAACTCAATCAATATACATATCTATATTTATACGAAAATAATGCTCTTTCATGCAGGTTTTCAAGAAATCACTTTTTAACAATGTCTCCAAAGATGAACTCAGCTCTCAGCAGTTCTCCCATCTCCTACACGATGAAGATGGATGCTAGGACGGTCCTCCCGGCCAGTCTCGGACGACAGTGGGAATAGCCGCCGCTACCATTCGGCTCTATTCTGTTCAGGCCAGCTAACGTCGTCCCTGCTCTTCAAGCCCCAGTGATGGATAAACCAGCCTCAAAGGGAAAAAAGGCCGAATGTCATCATCGCGATGGTACCTCAGCCCAAGCACAAGTCCGTTTATGAACGACTCTCCTTTGCTCCAGCTGGGGTCAAGGCCATCAACACGAACAAAGCAACAAGGCGTCTCAAGCCAGCTCCGGCGGTGCCCCTGACAACTGCTCTATTGGGTGTCTTCTCTAAGCTCCCCGCTAATCGACTCACGGTGGCTTCCCAGAAAACGGATGCCCGCCCAGCCCTCAAAATCGAGAAGCTACGGCAGAAAAGGCTCAGATACAGAGCCAACAAAAGGGCTAGGGCTCATGCTAGGCTGAGCTTCATGAGGCCCTAAGAACGGGGTTACCCCGCCAAAGGTAAAGAGACGGCTGGATATGTGGTCCACACTGTCAACATGGCCGGATATGAAGAAACGAACCCTCATATGCTTCACAGCCATGGTGATGATATGGTGGACGCTACCCGACGTCGACTCGGTCTACATGATGAAGAGCTCGCTTAGGCCGATAAGCCAAAAGAGCCTGAGGTTCCTGCGGAATTGAGCTGAGGCAATAAGGATGACCCGGTTATCATATCCCAAATTACAGAACAAGCATTATTCCGATGGCTTAACATGCAGCTTCAGGACAGGGATGAGAAGTTAGCCAAAGTACAGTCTAAGGTCGACGAACTGGCAAACGTCGCGGCAGATCTCGCGACCCAATTCGCCCGATTGCAATTACAGCAGAATCAAATTTTGGTTCATGAGCCAGGGATTGATACCCGGAGGCAGCCAACTGATACTCCCTTCAGCCTAAGAGAGGATCGCCTTCACGAAAAATGGCCGCGACCAGCCTCCAGTCTCTCCGATACATACGCCGAAGGGGAATCGCCTCTGAAAGAGAAACTGGATAAGGTTTATTACTTCAAAAGGGACAAAGTCCACAAGATATTCACGGAAGCCCTGAGAAACGGTCTACAACTGCCAGAATCAAAGAGACCGCAAGAAGCGAATATGACCGACGACCCCAAATACTGCCCCTATCACAGAGTGATAAGTCATGCCATTGAGGACTGCATTGTCTTCAAAGATTGGGTTGAAAAATAATACAAGACGGGAGAGATAGAACTATCTAAAGGAGTGTTAGCAAACAGTCAAGCTACGACCGCCGATTTCATACAAATGGAGACCGGAGCCCTTCGGGAACCTGATTCTCTCTGACATGTGCCATTGTCTGAAAAGGGCGAACCAAAGACTGATCGGCCTCGAGGACCAGCATCGGTAAAGGCACCTACTCCAATGGAGAGAAAGAAGAAGGTATACTCCTTCAGGAGGGATGAAGTCCGCAAAATATTCGTGGACGCCTTGAACAACGGTCTGCAACTGCATGTTCCAAAGAGGCCACATGAAATGAACATGACCGGCAATCCCATATACTGCCCATACCATAGAATGGTGAGTCATACCATCAAAGACTGCTATATTTTCAAAGATTTGGTGGAGAACCAATACAAACTTGGGAAAGCCCCACAGTCGTCTGATGTACCGACAAGCCAGAGAGCTATGGTCATCAACACAACTCCACCAAGATCAAAGTTCAAGGAGCTGGGATAAGCAAGCTGACCACCACGTCGTTAAACTGGGAACGATAGACCTCTAAGTCTTTAAACTGGGAATCGCCGACCACCATGTAATTAAACTGGGAATAATCGACCTCTAAGTCATTAAACTGGAAATGTAAATAAAAAAATGTGTGAATAAAAACAAAAGAAAAGTCGAAAAGATCGGGCAACTCGCAATAAAAATCAGCGAGTAAAATAAAGATGAAAAATAAAGCCAAAATGATAGGGCAACCGCGAATGAAAGCGCAATCGCGACCTTCGCGATAAGAAAAGCTGAAATGATAGAGCGGTCGCGGTAAAACAAAAAAAAACAACGGGGAATGATGAGTCGCTCCTGTTACCATATTCCAGTGCAGCGATGCAGACGCCAAAAAAAATCCAATTTCCCAAAATTCTTCCGGCCCTATGGTTGGTCCCCAGGTTGACTGCCGTATACAATCCACGGGCCTAAATAATTCTCAGCATACCCATGCCCCACCATAATCACCAGTTACGCGGCTGGTCTCCGCCGTTGGAATTATGCTCCATTTGGGAAGACTCACTCACGTTTCCTCACGATACATGAGGAGAACAAACTTGCGAGATCCTCACGACTCATAAGAAAACGCTTTCGTAGGATCATTACGACTCGCAAAGGAAAAACACACTTGGGGGTCCCCACGACTCCTAAGGAGAAAGTACACCTACGAGATCCTTTCGACTCGTAGGGAGAAAATCCTTTTATGGGATCTTTACGGCTCATAAAATTGAAAAGCCGTAGGTGATAGAGACCTAAACCTATTGCCTAAGCCAACGCTTCCCAACAAGAAAAGGCAAATAATGAATTGCCCCTGGCACCAGTGCTTCAGTGTTAGCAACGCTGATGCCGGCCCCTACCCCAAATTCCAAGCTCGCCATCTATAGACCTCTAAGTCTTTAAACTAGAAACAGATGAACTCTAAGTCGTTAAACTGGAAACAGTAGACCTCTAAGTCTTTAAACTGGAAACAGATGACCTCTAAGTCGTTAAACTGGAAACGAATGACCTCTAAGTCGTTAAACTAGAAACATTAGACCTCTAAGTCTTTAAACTGGAAACAGATGACCACTAAGTCGTTAAACTGGAAACAATAGACCTCTAAGTCTTTTAACTGGAAACAGATGTCCTCTAAGTTGTTAAACTGGAAACAGATGACCACCATATCGTTAAAATGGAAACAATTGACTGCTAAGTCGTTAAACTGGAAACAGATGACCTCTAAGTCTTTAAACTAGGAACAGATGACCTCTATGTCGTTAAACTGGAAATAGTAGACCTCTAAGTCTTTAAACTGGAAATAGATGACCTCTAAGTCGTTAAACTGGAAACAGATGACCACCACGTTGTTAAACTGGAAACAATTGACCACCATGTCGTTAAACTGGAAACAGATGACCTCTAAGTCGTTAAACTGGGAACAGAAGGCATCTAAGTCTTTAAAATGGAAAACAGATGATCTATAAGTCGTTAAACTGGAAACAGTAGACCTCTAAGTCTTTAAACTGGAAACAGATGACCTTTAATTCGTTAAATTGGAAATAGATGACCACCACGTCCTTAAACTGGAAACAGCTGACCACCACGTCGTTAAACTGTTAACAATTGACCACTACGTCGTTAAACTAGGAACAGATGACCTCTAAGTCGTTAAACTAGGAACAGATGACCTCTAAGTCGTTAAACTGGGCATAATAGACCCCCAAGTCTCTAAACTGTGAACATATGATCTCTAAGTCGTTAAACTGGCAACAGATGACCCTAAAGTCATTAAACTGGGAATGAGGGAAATCAACTCATATGTCTTCACGATGAATGAGGAGAACAAAACTTGCGAGATCCTTATGACTCGTAAGAAAACGCCTTCGTGGGATTCTTATGACTCACAAAGGGAAAACACACTTGGGGGTCCTCACGATTCCTAAGGAGAAAATGCACCTACGGGATCCTTACAACTCGTAGGGACAAAATGCTTTTATGGGACCCTTACGGCCCATAAAATTGAAAAGCCTTAGGTGATAGGGACCGATGATGAGTCGCTCCTGGTACCATATTCCAGTGCAGCGATGCAGACGCCGGCCAGAATCCAAATCCCCAAGTGGCGAATGATGAGTCGCTCCTGGAACCATATTCCAGTGCAGCGAAGCAGAGACCAACCAAATTCCAAATTCCATACCCAATGGCGAATGATGAGTCGCTCCTGATACCATATTCTAGTGCAGCGATGCAGACGCCAACAAAATTCCAAATCCCATACCCCAATGGCGAATGATGAGTCACTCCTGGTACCATATTCCAGTGCAGCGATGCAGACGCCAACAAAGTCTTAAAATTCTTCCGGCCCTACGGTCTGGATCATACATCTTGAGAAACCATATACAATCCACAGGCGTAAAACGATCCTAATCTCTCTCATGTCCTACTGGTGAGACTACATTCAAAGTCCCACTAAAAATAAAAATCCAAAAACAAATATAATAAAATAAAAAAATGGTATGTCCACAAGAAAAATGAGCACAGATGAAAACCCGAAAGGGCTCCGTGAGTAAAAACAACAGGACTGCCGGCGAGTTTGTGAAAACCCAAAAGGGCGCAAACTCGTAAAAAAGAGATGAAATGCACTCGCAAAGTCCTCTCGACTTTGTGAGGAGAAAATTCCCGCGTGAGATCCTTACGACTAACAAAGGAGCAACACCCTTAGGAGTCGCCATGACTCCTAAGGAGAAAATACACCTACAAGATCTTTTCAACTCGTAGGAAGAAAATTCTTTTATGGGACCCTTACGGACCATAAAATTGAAAAGCCTTAGGTGATAGGGATCTAAACCTGTCTCCTAAGCTACCAATTCCTAAATCCTCCCGGGACAAATGTTGAGTTGCTTTTGGCATTATTCTAGTGCAGCAATGCTGATGCCAAACAAAAACCAAAATCCTTAAATCCTCTCATGACAGATAATGATTCACTCCCGATACCATATTCCAGTGTGGCGATGCTGATGTCAACCCAAATCAAGTTAAACCAACAACCTCTGTGGCGGACTCATGCTTCGTCCAAGAATTTACCCCGTATCAAAATCATGCTTCGCCTTGGAATATCTACCTTCCCTGCTGGAATTATGCTCCGCCTTGGGATCAAGTCAACCAGCGACACTCCGTGCCGGGGACAAGTCGAACGACTAGCGACACTCCGTGCCGGGGACAAGTCGAACATCAGCGACACTCCGTGCCAGGGATAAATCGATCAGCGATAGTCCATGCCGGGAACAAGTCGAACAACCAGCGACACTCTGTGCTAGGGACAAGTCGATCAGCGACACTCCAAACCGGGGACAAGTCGAACATCAGCGACACTCCGTACCGGGGACAAGTCGATCAGCGACACTCTGTGCCTGGGACAAGTCGAATGATCAGCGATACTCCGTGCCGGGGACAAGTCGAACGATCAGCGACACTCTGTGCCAGGGATAAGTCGACCAGCGACACGCCATGCCGGGGACAAGTCGACCATCAGCGACAATCCGTGGTAAGGACAAGTAGAACAACGACATTCCGTGCCGGGGAAAAGTCGATCAGCGACACTCCGTGCCGGGGAAAAGTCGAATAGCCAGTGACACTCCATGCTGGGGATAAGTCGATCAGCGACACTCCATGCCGGGGACAAGTTGATTAGCGACACTTCGTGCCGGGGACAAGTTGAACGACCAGCGACACTTCGTGCCGGGGACAAATCGATCAGAACTCCGTGCCGGGGACAAGTCGATTAGCGAAACTCTGTGCCGGGGACAAGTCGAACATCAGCGACACTCCGTGCCGGGGACAAGTCGATCAGCGACACTCTGTGCAGGGGACAAGTCGAATATCAGTGACACTCTGTGCCGGGGACAAGTCGATTAGCGACACTCTGTGCGGGGGACAAGTCGACCAACCAGCGACACTCTGTGCCGGGGAAAAGTCGACCAACCAGCGACACTCCATGCCGGGGATAAGTCGATCAGCGACACTCCGTGCCGGGGACAAGTCGAACATCAGCGACACTTCGTGCCGGGGACAAGTCGAACAGCGACACTCCGTGCCGGGGATAAGTTGAACAGCGACACTCAGTGCCGTCGACCGTCCATGTCGTAAAAAGGGAAGTGCAGGATTCCCATAAATCGGGAACCAAATCACTCCGGGCTAGGGAAAAGTCTACCACAGACACTCCGTCTCGGAGACGGGTTAAGCGTCGACCGTCCATGTCGTAAAAAGGACAGTGCAGACTTCCTACAAAGCGATAAACAAATCACTCCGTGCCGAGGAAACGTCTACTGTGGACACTTCGTCTCGGAGACGCGTCAAGCGTCGACCGTCCATGTCGTAAAAAGGGCAGTGCGTCCCAAAAAGCGGGTACCAAAGCAAGTCGCCTCCACGCGAAAGAAGATCCATCAACTTCATGCACACGACCCATATATGCGGTGTGCATTTATCGATGGGGGCACTTTGTTGGGGTCGAAAATTGCATCCCGGTTGACCAAGTCAAAGTCAAGTTCAACCCCAAGCCAAGGGGCCGAAAAGCCCAGATCAAGTGGGCCCATGCCCAGGTCGAGTCCGAACATGAAGCGACCGGCCCTCCTCCATGCCAAAATAAAAATCATGTAATAAATAATTTTGATGTAATTTTTTACGCATGAATATAAGAAAAATGGGCATCAAGCCAAATTTTTGTTAATCCCATGGCCTATGTGCAAAAACAAGTGGCATATGAGCCATGGGATGGGCAAAATGCCATTTTGTATAGCCCTAGGGGCTATATGTAAATATGTAAGCCTATATAAAGCAACATGATGATGAATAAAGAGGACACTTTTCATTCCCTTAAAAATATAGGGTTCTTTGTGCTTCCTTCTCTTTCCTTAAGGTTCTAAACCTTCTTCCCCATTTTCAATTAAATCAAGAGTTTTACTCTTCCTTTTCCAAAACTAAATAGTTTTTCACCACAAAACCCACAAAGGGGAACTTAGATCTCCCATAAGATCTTAAAAATAAGAGATTTTTAAAATCTCATACTTCTTGTTCTTCAAGATCCGGCCAACAGAGGAGGAAGAAGAAGAACCATCTCCAAAAATCCCATCTTAGGAAGATCAAGAGTCAAAGGGAGAAATAAAGAAGCCCCCTTTGATCATTTCTAATTATTTTTAGGAGTCTAACTCCATTCAAGATCCATTGGAGTTTAACTCCCTAAATGAATCTATGTCAGGAGTTTAACTCCATAAGTCAAATCGGGAGCACAACCCCTAGTGCAGGGACCAAGTCTCTATTGTTGCTAACGCCTAGCGCCCGCGTGCCGGGCACGTGGGGCGCTGGCGCTCTGACGCCTAGCGCCCGCGTGCCAGGCACATGGTGCGCTGGTGCACATCGCCCTTATGCCATTCACGTGCTGCACTGGCACACAGCGCCCTTATGCCATTCACGTGGTGCACTGGCGCTCTGACGCACAGCGCCCTTATGCCATGCACGTGGTGCACTGGGGCTCTGGCACACAGCACCCGCGTTCCATGCACGTGGTGCGCTGGCGCTCTGGCACACAGCGCCCGCATGCTAGGCACGTGGTGCGCTGGCGCTCTGGTGCACAGCGCCCGCGTGCCTCGCACGTGGGGCGCTGGCGCCTTCTCCAACAAATCCTTTGGATGCCCTTTTCCTTATATATATATATATATATATATATACACACACACACTCTCTCTCTCTCTCACACACACACACACACACATACTCTACAACTCTGTCCCCTGTTAGAAAAAATTTCTAACGGGGCGCTGTCCCGCACTCCGCTAGGGGCTTGCTAGCTCTCTTGGCCCCCAGCCCACTATCCGGGTAGCGGGACCCTTATGAAAACTCTGCGGGGCCCGATATATCCAAAACCCTTTCAAAACAAAACACTGCAGATTGAGTACGCATAACCAGTTTAACCTGTCAATTGGAGGTTCTCTCTCTCCAAATGCGAGGGGTAATTAACGGCGGCTTAGTCCGTGGCTGCCGGAGATTCAGATCCCCACAATTAATAAACCCCCAACTACCCTAGGCAGGGGGAATCTGTAATGCGCCTGAAAATCATGCATTCCCATCTCAATAGGGTGACGAAAAACACCCTACACACCTCTAATGCATCTCATTTATTCCACCTCCATAGCCTTCATAATGCTTCATCTGCCACGTGTCATAATCTGAGGAGATACCACTTGTGAGCATCATCATTAGTCCCCCACTCTCGTTCCGAGCTATTCATGGGTCGGGTCGAGAGTGGCCTGCTTGGTTTTTCTTCTGCTCAGTTTGGTGTCGAGAATCATAATGTGGATTGCCCGGGAATGACATGGCGTTTGGCGGTTGCGTCGTTTTGCTCTTTAGGCCTACGTGTCGTTTTGTCGTGTGCCTAAATTTTCGCGCGTATCTCCGATGGCATCAGCGGATCAGTGAAATGATAGCGATTTAAAGAGAAGGTGCTATTTCAGTCGACCGTCGGTTGGGGAACAGGCCATGTGTCGGGCGTCGGTTGGCGGGCGTAACAGGTTGTTTCTAACCCCTGCAACGAAGAGACGTCCCCAATGGTCGTCCACCTCGTGGAACCTCGACGGCGGTTTTAGGCACGACGCTTCGTTTTTGCGGGAATTGATCTAGGCCGTAGGATGCTCTCTTCGCTGTCAGGCACACACATTGCCTATGACATATGTTACGTGCACACCCGTTGCACCTAGATGTTGTTTCTGTGCACATGTATGGCACATATATGGATTTTGATTTCCATGCGCACCAGACGCACAGGGTATTCTTATATACATTTTGGGATTTATTCCTTATGGACCAGTACGCTTTTATGATATTTGCTATATGTTTCCATACTGAGCAGGACTAGTCAGAGGACAGTACCTGAATATATTTTGCATGCATTGATACTTATCGAGGGGATTTCCAAAAGGCGAGCTATAGTCTCAGTATTTACCCACGTGTCTGATATGACACGACACGTTAAAACAAGAAAACCCTTCTAAATTGTTTTCAAAACGGCGGGACGTATATATTAAACATGGAAAAGTATTTATATAGCTATTTTCTTACAATAGACATCCGCCACTGTGCCGCGATACGCGCATAGTACAGTAACATGAAAAGGTTTGGCATGCTTTTCCTTCAGATATTTACATGTATAGATCTCATGTTTACATGTATAGTTCTGATCTATATCATAGTGGTTTTATTTTGGATTTGACATTTGTGTCTTTACCATGACTCCGATGATTGCGGAATGCTTGACGGAGCATTGTTTTTTTTGAGTTATCTGCTCATTGTTCATGCGCATGCATTGCGCTATGATGCGTTTTATCTATTGATGATTTTGGAGCCCCGAAGACTTGGACTTTTACTGAAATATTTAGTATTTGAGAGGTTTAAATTTAAATTCGGGGACCGAATTTCTTTAAGGGTGCAAGATTGTAATATTTCAAAAAAAATAAAATATTATTTTTGGGGAATTTTTATAATTTAATAATAAAATATTGAATATTTTAAATAAAGCGGTATAATTAAATACCGATAAATTGGGAAATTTTTTGAAAATTATAGCAATTACTTAAAAGAGGGTGTTTTATGTGAATTATGCAAATTTTAGGTTTTTATGATAAATTATATGCTAATTTAGTGCTAATCGCGATTAAAAATCGCCAATCGGATTTTTAGCATATTTTGTGCAAAACATGCACCATATCATTTTACACTTGCTGTATTTTTCTACATGTTTTGGATGCATGACTTTGTTTTGGGGTTACTATTGAGGAGAGAAGGAAAAATAGAAAAGAAAAGGGAAAAAGAATAGAATAAGAAGTATGGGTTAGAGAGAGAAAGAGTGGGTGAGGGTCAACCCTTTGTCTTGAGCCATCCCCCATCATTATTCCTCTCATTTCTCTCCCCTCCCTTCCTTTTGTTGCTGCTACTGCTGCACCCCCCTCCTCCTCCATCTTCAACCCCCCAATACACCATGAAAATCAACTCAAAACCCAAACCCCATTTCACAAAAAGGATGCACAAGCTCACTAGCTACCCCATGAACCCAGAAAGAGAAGATTTTGAGGACTTTGGGCAACTCAAGAAAATTCTTGAGTTGCCAAAGGAGGTAACTTCTGCACTATTAGTGTAGTATTTTAATTCCTTATGCATCCATACATGTTTCATGTCGATATCGTGTGGTTTGGGTGAACTTTGAAAACTCTAGTTAGGGTTTAGGGAAACTTTGGGTTGTAATGTATAATTGAGCTCAGTAGAGGCCACGCAAACCCCCTAGTGCTAGAATTCAGACCTAACCCAGAGACTAGAACCCCGGAATACAGATTTAGGAAAGTCGATATCGGAAAATTGTTGATTCTGTGAGGGTTAAGTGAAATCTGCTATCACCCCGAGACTCTGAAAATTATTTTGCAAGGACAGTGATACATGCAGGCACCTAGGAAGCTACCACCAAAGCCCTGGCCCCTAACCCTCAACCATAGCCGCAAATTTAACCTTTCTGGCCGCAAATTGCGGCCAGAATAGGGTAGAATTGGTCCGTGTTAGTTATGTGGTCCCCTCATCAGTAAAATAGACCCTTGGTATATGCAAAATTGTCTGATTTGACCTAGGGTAGAATCTGGGAACTTTTTCCTGAGTTGCTGTTTTGATTTGGAGTTTCGTTTCTCATATTTTGAATTCTGGATTTGCTTATTTGTGTTTTACCTCGATCACTTGACGTTTGTACGACGATATCGAGGGTTGTTTGATGGTTTTGAAAGCGTAGTCTATAGGTTCTAACCTATAGGCCTCAGCGTGTCGTTTTGGTATTCCTGATGTGATTTTAATACGCATTCCGATTATGTTATCTATGTAGGTACCTTCATGTAGATTCCATGCGATGAAGAAGATGAAGGGGACGTTGACACCGACACACAGGATGCAAGATGAGTAGATTATATCTACGGGGGAAGTCGGGTGGATGGCGTATAGCACCCCCGCAGTTCGATGTTTAGTATACTATATATATACTATATATATATGTGTATGATAGCGTTAAGTGTGATATGGATATTCTAGATGTGATTAGGTGTACTATAGATAGATTAGGGTTTAGAAGTAAACTAGCATAGTTTTCTAGTTGCGAACCCTAGAATAGGTTTACACCCATACACACACACATGCTTGCTTGTTATACTTATACCTGGATGATGAGGATAGTGTATGATATTTGGAGATGAGTCGATGAGATTGGGCATAGCGCCATGAGATCGGTGATATGATGTGATTCGTATTTGGTATACAACATGTGATTTTAGTGGGCCTTTGGACGTGTGTCTCACACACGCATTTATATTTATATAGATGGTATCGATTTGTACTAGACTTAGATCAGTACCCCAGTTCATGAGATTGATGATAAGGATACCAGATAATTGATGAGATGAATGTGATATTGACCCGTACCCAGCTTTGGGGATGTCGTACGATGATTTACCGTACGAGCTTTATATTGATGATAGATCCACACTCATGACTCGAGGATGTCATATGATATTGTATCGTACGCGGTACCTTGAAGCGGGATCACCGACTATTATAATTATATTATATATATATATATATATATATATATATATATCGACTCAGTTTTAGGTGGTTTGCATACCCCTCCTGATTTACTTGTTAGTTAGAGTTGTAGTCTTGCTAGTAGATGTTAGGCTAGGCCTATGTCATACCTATTTCAAAAACTAATGAATCGGGAGTATTTTAAAGATAGGCAAAGCGATTCTATGGATATTTTAAAAAGACGCACCTTTTCTTAAAAACACCGTAGCCGTTATTTTCCTAAAAACCCCGATTTGTCTTCTTTTAAATGGCAAAACAGTATGACATATATACATTGATGTAGATTCTACACTGTTGTGTTTATTATTCATTTGCCGTATATTCTTACTATTTGCATCGCATTGCATATTAAATATGTTTATTTGTATATCAAAACCATGCTGTTAGGACACCAGCACCATTATCGATGATGCATATGTTCCACGTACACCTGCTGGCCGGCTCACACACTTCATCATCGATAATTGCCATGTCACAACACTGTAGGATTATTGCATCAGGATATGATCCCTTGCATGGCATACTTGTGTACTTACATACTGTACATTCATACATATGCACATACCTATTGTATACTCATACTTGTGTACTTACATACTGTACACTCATACTTGTGCATATACCTATTGTACACTCATACTTGTGTACTTACATACTGTACACTCATACTTGTGCACATACCTATTGTACACCCATACGTGCATACATACATATTCATACATACATAGATGATTCTCGCTTGATTTGGAGATTTGGGAACCGCAAGATACTCTTTAAAAATGATTCATTTTAAAAGAGCGGTTTCCCCCAACATGTGCATATTACTACTCCTTGTTGCATGATATACTGATATGCTTACATTTCTTTTACATGTCGCATACATCATGCTTTATGATTATACGCATTGAGATATGTTGTTTCCATGATATTTCTGGATTTGGGAAACGTGGATATTTCAAAAGAGAGTATGTATTGTTTTAAAAACCCGGTTACCCTTGATATAATATTTCAGTGCGTCCACCATGTGTTTTCTCGGTTCTGAGAGCGACATATGAAACCCGATTCGAGGAGAGGTAGGCACCGTCTGCGGGTATATAGTAGACCTGGTGAGGTATCCCGGGGCAAGAAGACTCGTATATGTTAGACGGTGAGCCTGGCAGGGGTGTACTACCTACCGGCGATTGTTTTGAGCTCGACGGATATCTGGGGGATACTGACCGGAGTTGAGAGATGAGACGGGCCGGTCTGGACTTACGGAGCCCTATGTATATGAGGATTTATGTGCCGATGCTAGGCACTGGTTTCATGATGTTTTCGAGTATCGATGCTTGACACTCAGGTTCCATGATTTGATATGTCGCGAGCGACACATGTTAATTTACATCTTCATACTTCCATGCATATGCTTTATGATATTTACATGCATGATGCTTATTGTCATTGGGTGACACCTGGACGATTTCCACATACATATAATTGATATTGATGACATTGATCACATAGTGGGATGATATCCACATATTCATAGACTTCATGATATAGTCGACATTGATCATACCTCATATTTATGATATGTTATTACCTGAGGCACTGGTACAAGCACTTGGCACTACTCCCATGTATAGATGCTACATTGCCATCTTATCATGCTTCAGACTTATTCATTGAGGTTTATATATATATATGATCGTATTGACCTAGCATTGTGTCATACATACGATTTCTTCTCTGTGATGTTTTCTATTCACGAGTTGGCAACTCACCCCCGTTGTGCCACAGTTCTTGCAGGTTTTGCCGTACAGGTTCCATTGCGGCTTCTGGCACACTGCTTCCCTTACGGGTGATTTGCTTTGGTAGGTGGGTTCTTTTGCATCAGAACCACCATTGTACATGTATTATTCAGTTGTATCTAGTAGTTCCATCAACGAAACTTGTATATTGTTCAGACATAGAAAACCAGTTATGTATTATTTCGACCTTAGAGTCACGCGTTGTAGTATTATGCTTTTCATGCTGATTTTGAGTTTTCCATTGAGTTTTGACCCTCGCCTTTCGGCGTTGTATATTATACTGCTTGCGTGGTTGTGACCGTTGATTGACGAAGAGCTAACTCCCGCTTGGGGATGCCTTTTATCATTGCATATATATTATTCTTGTTGTACCCCGTTCGGGGCCAGTATTTACAAAGGAAACTCTGCCGAAATTTTAAGAAAAGACGAGACATATTAAAAATGCATATTCGGCCGACTTATTTAAAAACCTTGGTTTTAAAACATGTTTTCCTTACTTCTTAAAAACTAGTTTTCTTTATTTACTCTTTAAAATGGTTTTAGATTTCTGGGCTTTTGGCTTACTTGAATTAGATGGGGTCCTATAGATTTCATATGATTCAAAGGCCAGTCACGTGCTATTTCGGGTCGTGACAAAGTTGGTATCAGAACACTAGCTTAACCTTGGTTCGAGTCTAAGTTTGACTATGCGAAGCCTAGAGTGTTTATATATATACGGAACTTAGGCTTGACCTTACGGAGCTTAGACTTAGTCGAGGGGGTATTATACCCGAACTTTCGTTGCGTAGGATGACCCTTGGTTGATGGAGTAGGTGGCTTGAGTAGAGTGATGTACCATACGTATGTTCCACGGCATACTTACGATACGCTACTCCGCTTAAGAAACCTTAGGATGTACATTTTCTTGCACAGTATTATATTCATTCCTATGATCTATCCTCATCGATATTGGTTATGATTTTGCTGCCGCGATTACACGGGCAGAGAGAGCTACGGCTAGAGTTGCGTCAGCACGAGCTTGTCATGGACGAGGACTGACCAAGGCGTGATTCCAGGGACGTACGATTGCATAGAAAGGCGTCGTCTTATTGTGTTTTCGCGCCATGAGCATTTGACGGATCGCTTTTACGAGATTTCTCGGACGTGCAGATCGGCACCATAGGATCAGGCTACAGCTAGAGGCCAGCCAGAATGTGATGACCATTAATATATCGTTTATTCATAATGATTGAGGCGCTGTTCAGTGTACAGACGAATGAGCCAGTTGTTGCTGCAAATGACGAGATATCGCCCAGATGTTGGAGCTACTGCAGCATGAGTATATACTTAGAGATATGATGGAAGGTCGCTGGTCACCCAAGCAGGAATGACTAGGATATGTGGTTCGTTCGCTTACCCCGATGTGAGGTCATCGGATAGATTGATTCCAGCTAGAGAAGACTTCATGCAGATCGTTGAGAGTCGATAGAGATGATCGAATGTCAGGAACCAATTTTCAAGTTTAAAGTATTCGGAAGACAATGCAAGTAATGCTATAGACCCTTTAGAAGAATGAAACCCTAACTCGACGTAATGACCATGGAACGCCTTCGAACCTTAGGGTTTGCGGCAGTTTAGCGGCGCCATTTGTAAGACTTGGGTTTGCCCTTCTATGGTTGGTCCATAAGTGCTGTGGTATGTACTGGAATACTATTAAACTCTACTCAAGATATTGATCTCTTAGGGGATTATGAGGTTCTGACGAATCGATCGGATGGTTCGACATCATTCGGATATCATGTGATGGGACACATTACTTGGGAGACTCCAGATACGAGTATAGCCGTTGGAGCGCAGTCCATGCAGCCATGAGAAGACGAGTCCGAATCAGTTGACATTGGAGCAGAGTGGAGTAAAGAGTTCACACGAGATTTCGACGAGATGACGTTCCACTTCGCTGACATCAGAGATGCGATACGCATGCAGAGGCATTGTATATGGATATACCTTCCAGAAGGAGTCGCGATGAGTATGCAGCTATTCCGGAACAAGAAACAAATACAGTGAAGGATGGTAACTTCTGGGCAATTCGGCAGAAACGAGATTCGAGAGAGACCTCGACAGGACCTTTCTGGAGTACTATACGAGAAGGGTTGGACCCAGGAGAAGTCATATTGCGCATACCCAGCAGGCCAGAGTTCAGCATCGTCGACGAGATAGTTGACCAGGTTCGGATAAAGGACCTCAACCAGATGCGTTGTCAGTTGAGCAAGAATGGACACCTATGGAGTATACTTTCGCAGGTTGGGATGAGTTCCTGAGGACGTGTTGGCTAGATATCTTCCACAGAGTGATGAAGATACCAAGTTCGTGATTTCGAGTCCGTGTGAGAGACTTCGGATGGACCGTAGCCGAGAACATTTGCAGTGCGCAGATAGAGACATGACGTCGAAGTGGACGATGATACAGAAAAATAGGACAAGAAGTTCGTGCGAGATGCTGGCGAGCTATTGTTACTCACCGTTAAGATTAAAGGTCGGATATGTCTGTTGGAGATAGTGCCCTCAGAGTCAATTATTAGGTCACAGGTACGTGATTGCAATGATTGAGGGAGGACCTATCCCGGTAGGACAGTCTTACTCGAGATGATAGTATGCTATCTGGTTTACCTTTATCATCGTGTACTGCTTTAGGTGACCTTACAGGTCGCTATTACACGTTGATAGAGCCCCTAGGATTCTTGCTTGACCACCAGCAGTATGAGGGCGATCATATAAGTGGGAGCTGGGAGTCTATAAGCATATCCTTAAATGGTCCCTAGTCGTGTGAGTTTCGAGACAGGGCATCGATACTCCAGAGTAGACTAGTGTATACAGTCGAGACCCCGACGAGGGGCGGTGGCCGGTCTCACAAGCCACTGGTGTCAGTTGGATCACCTAAGATGTATACAGGTGCTCATTGGGTTATGAGTACACTGGACAGGACTCGCCGGGAACATGCCAGTTGGTCATATACCAGACGTCAGATGGCAGTTCCCTGGTGACATGTGTGCAAGTTAGTTCATCGACCTGGGGATCGTCATTTGTCTTGTGTGAGTTCCCACTGTACTTTGATTACTACCCTACCACGGCTCAAAGGAGTCGTGCAAACAGGTTTTAGTTGGGTACAGTCCCGAGCCACATGGAGGCAGTGAGCGTATCTTCAGGGGTTTGTCTCTCCCGGTATTGGGGGTGAGGTCGTGCTGTGTCTAGGAGAGCCATTACACGAAGCCCTCGGCCGAGGCAAGGGGATTTACTGGTAGGTATTCCAATAGTATCTCAGGGTGTTCTGGGCTACACTCCGACACGACTTGTACCGCTTTTGGGGGTCTGACTTTTACCAACCCCCTAAACCCGCCATGCGATACTCATAGACGAACGGACCGGACTGTACGGATATTGTCACTGACAGGCTCAGTAGGGTTGTCAGGCTGAGTTCGCTCACAGACGTCCCTTTTAGTCAATACCTGGTAGCCCGTTACGTATTGGCTTATACCCCTGACGTGCTAGTGGTTAAATCCACAACCAAGGTGTTGACGAGTCTTTAGAGTCCCCCACATTCAGTTACTCAGCTTTCGGGCGAAAAGTTGTAGAGGCCGTATGGAGATATGGCAAGGTCCGATCAGATACGTGTGGTATTGCATGGATCAGGATCGGACAGTTTGTACTACAGGCCGTATGGATATATGGCAGGGTTCGATCAGATACGTGCAGTATTGTATGGATCAGGATCGAACGGATATTACTGGCCGGCTTTGGTTTAAGCCGGATCCTAGTATAGTACAGTGTAGATTTTGTCTCATTGCATTTGTATTTCGGTCGGAATACAAATGCGGGTGTGTATGCACAGTATCGGGGTTTTCCTGTAATTTATTACGGGACCAGTTTTCTGGAGTTGCCAGTTTGCTTTCCGTTTCGGCCAATTTCCTTTGTATCATTCATTGGCCGAAGATTGGTGGAGGAGGGCTTATTTGCATTGTTGCAAATAAGTATTTGTGGAAGGGGTCTTTGCATATTTTTGTATCATGATGGTTTCATGATGGAGCCCATCCCTTGACCTTTCTTTAGTTGATCATGGTTTGACTTTTGGCTCATCATGGTTGTTGATGATGAGGTTGGTGGAGTGTGGATTTGGGTTAGTAATCATCTCTTGTTATCATAACCATTCCTCTCTCTTTCTTGCATGATATGAGTATGGCTCCCATTATTTTTGATACACTCCCACTCTTTCACTCTCTCCACCACCATATACATGGCCGGCCACATTGAGGGAGGGGACTGTCCAAATTTCTTGGGGTGGGATTTTTGTTCTTCTAGCTTTGTAAAATCCCACATGTTTCATCTCCACAACCTCATATCATTTCCTCCACCAATAAGGCAATTCCACAACCCCAAATGAGACTTGCACACTATATTCTACAGTAATTCTTAGGCACGTCGACTAGCCAGCTTCGTGCCCGAGTTGCCTCGGCATTGAGGTGGGAGCCCATAAAAGAAGTAGGCGATGTGGTGCACTTCCGGCGATGAGGTGGAGACAGAACATTCCGTGCGAGATCGGGACGACGACGAGAAGACCGGAGGACTCGGATCAGTCGGTATATCTCTCTTCCCTTTCTTGTAGTTAGCTAGGACTGGTTAATGGTTCGATCCGGGTATTAGTGCGCGGCGGTTTGCCAGTTCAAGAAAAATTAAAGTTTATCACCGCTTCCGCATTTGGCCGTCGGATTGACGACCGGTGCGCCGCCGTGCACTTACAGTGGTATCAGAGCCTCGCCATTAACTTAGTCTAGCTTGGTTTAATGTGTTTTACAATTCCGATCGAACAAAAATCCCAAAACCTCATTTTTGCTTGCATCAGTTTTCTGTTGAAAATTTTTGGTGTCGAAATTTTTTCAGGTTACAGAAAAGTGATCTACAAGTAAAAATAAGAGTTCTGTGAAAATTCGATGCAACAACTCCACTGTAGGAGCGCGGACCCGCGGCCAAACACCCCTTTGGGCCGCGGTTCCGCCGCACACTGTTGGGTTCCCTGCACCAAATTTCTACAGTATCTTTCTGGGGTTAAAATTGGGGTTTTGGAATATTAATATTGGGCCCAGAATTTCTTGATCTGCTACAGTAATGCTTGGGGGCCCACTTGTTAAAATTTGATTGATCGGATATTTTAAACACATTATTTCACAGTATTTACATTATATCTGGGACCGTGAATGTCACTTGATCGGTAAATCCGGTCTAACTGCTATAGCCCGGTTAGACGGATTTGCGAACGTGACTTTCACGTTGATGTTCTGTTTTTGCTGTGATGTTGCGGATCGGTCGTGGGGGATAGCCTGGATGCAATGCTAGTACAGTTTTTGGTTGTATTATGTACATTTGATATTGCGGGGCGAGCGTCCGACATGTGGACTGCCGTCACTGCCTATTTGTATCATTATTTTGGGGCACGACCAGGTTGCGGTCGATGTACCCGTTGTATGTATATTTTTACTTTCTGTACTAGGATTACCCCAAGGTGGGGTGCACGGATAGCCGGGTTCTAGAGGGCAACAAGCCCGCATCTCATGGCATTGAGACGGAGGGGGCTTCACTCTAGAATTGGCGGGCTATTCGCCGCACTCGTTGGGGGTACAGGTTGACCCAGGAGGGATGCCCAAGTTACCGGATTCCGTGAAGTGCTGGGTGGTCCATTCACGTTGCTGAAGGGGGCTGCCTCGCTTCAGGTTTTGGCGGGTAACTTGCCGCGCCCGTAGGGGTCTTGGATTTCATTGCGCAGGCTATCCACATGACCAGGGGAACGTCGGGTTTTAGTAGTGGCTCTGTGAAACCCGGGGATCCCAGATATCTGTACTATTTCTGTGATGCTGTACATTTTCTGTGATGTTGCATTTTTTATCACGCCTTGAGCGAATATAATATATTGGTATATATATTAGTAGATGTTGTATATGTTTTTCATCCGCGCTAGTCCAGTCCCCGCTCTGTCGTTAGTTAGCTAACCTAACGGGTAATGACGGGACCCAGTGGCGAATGCGGATGGCATATACGTACATCGGTATATTTTTGTTCTTTGTGGTGTGATCAATTGATGGGACTGCATTGATTCGGATCAATGCAAGTTAAAAACAAACCTTATCTGATGTTGTTGGAACACTTTTCAAAAAGCTGTTATAGCAAGGACGTTCACTTTTGTTTTGCATCGTGGTATTCAGTTGGAATATCCTGCTCCTCAGTCGACGAGGCAAGGGCCGAGATCCCTTCACCGGGAGTGACCCCTTGGACAGAAGTTTGCGTCAGGGCAATAACTTCACTATAGCCGATTACTTTTGCTCTGCACCGTGGTATTCAGTTGGAATATCCTGCACCCCATTCTACGGGGAAAGAGCCGAGATCCCTTCACCGGGAGTGACCTCTTTAGCAACGTTTTTCGTCACTATATTTTTAAAAGCTATCCGTTCCTTCAACGATATCAAGTTCATTACGTTAAAGGTTTTCGCCAGAAACCATTCGTAGCCCTCCGTCTTTTCAGACGGGTAGCACGTAGTATTCATGCTGTGTTTGTTGACCTTCGTCAAGGCATAGTATATGGTAGCTGCTTCTTACCTTTCTGCTGCATAGATAGATGCGTTGGTTTGGGACAGTCGTATAGCCTTGTTGGCCTTCGTCAAGGGCTTGTATGGGTGGGTTCAAATTAACCTGGATAATGGCGGGTAGAACTTGACATGTGACTTATGATTTGTTGACCTTCGCCTAGGTCATAAGAGCATGGGGCAGAAATCACATCGGGAGTTTCAAAAGAACTGAAACTTGCCAGATATGCGCATACCTTCTGGAGTGTGATACCGTGAGTGGATTCCGTCACGTTATCATGCGATGATAGTTGGATCCCGATTCCCACTGATGAGTTGGTTTACTCCTCGGGTGTTCCCGACTAATTCTTCTTTCAGGTTTGGAGGAGAATTTGACGGTACAGTGGGAGGTTTCCAGATTAGATAAATTGGTAACCATTCTGATCTAGGTTAGAGTGCACGCTGAGTGTTTCTTTTCTCTCTCTCTTTGGCAGCGACCATTGACCCGACCCTAACACTTTGACTCAGTGACCAAGTTGACCGAACCTTCTTAAACACTGGCTTTTGGATTGTCAGAGTTGCAAACCTCATTGCCACTCCTACTTTTACCCTTTTCTCCAGGACACCCCGTTTTACTACGAACGTCCACTTCCATTGGACAAAACCATCGTATGGTTAGATACGAACTCGAAGGAATTTATTCGAGGATGGTTTCCGGTTCTGGAGAAAACGGATAGGATTATTCAGTTATCTTTTCCTTTCACCTTCTCTCAAGTTGCGAGTACTCCTTGGTTTAGGAGATGGTACACCTATTACGCAAATTCGATAGTCTTCTTCCAAACCATAGGCAGGTGCCGACCGGTAGGGAATGAAGAAAACCAATTAGCCTAACGATGGTGTACAGAAGGTATTAAGTTAAGACAAAGCAAGGGATTAGAAAGAGGGCAAAGTAAACTGCAACAGATATTCACGACCAAACCAAGTATTTCTTCGCCAATCCTAAATCACCTTTGTATTTCTCCAGGACACTCCGTATCACTACGAAGATCCA
The DNA here is from genome assembly GCA_030015575.1 of Agapanthus africanus. NCBI lineage: Eukaryota > Viridiplantae > Streptophyta > Magnoliopsida > Asparagales > Amaryllidaceae > Agapanthus > Agapanthus africanus. The sequence continues at coordinate 295,430,369 of JASDDO010000022.1, read as the reverse complement.
CAGTTTATTTGGATACTCCATCGTATGGTTATATACGAACTCGAAAGGAACTTGTTCCAGTTCGGGGATGGATTCTGGTTCAGGAGAAATAGGAATAAGGTTTATTCGGTTGTCTTTTATCTTCACCTTCTCTCGCTTTGCGAGTGCTCTTAGGATTAGGAAAGTATACCCATTATGCTTATTGGACAGTCTTCTTCCAAACCATAGGCTGGTGCCGAACGGTAGGGAAGGAAGAAAACCATTTGGCCTAAAGGGGTGTGCAGAAGGTAAAGACTAAAGACATATGAAGGGATTTGGAGAGGTGGCAAAGAATTACACGGTTACAGTTGTGAATCTGGATAATGGAAAAGGCATTACTAGGAATACCAGGATACCCCAACGAGACATTTCAATGTTTCAGTTTCACTGTGTAATGTTAAAAGAAAACTGATTTCCCGATTATATACTTACTCCAGGGTATGTATTTACCAGGTTTGATTCTCATATCTGTATGGTTTTACAGATGATGAGTGGGAGTAAATTATTGGGAATTGGGTGATCATCCTCATTATATAGGGATTCGTTGCAATCGGTGATATTTGAGGAAATCACCTGGGTTGTTTGCCGGTCGGCAAATATTTGGTTTAGAATATCCGCTGTTATGCACCAATTTCAAATCGATATATCTGTACGTCTATTTTCATAGAGTGAGATATACCTTTATGAAATTATGTCTACGACATTTACCTATATCAGTGGATGGTTAGGTAAGGAGCATTAAGCAGCGGTGTAATTCTTCTTAACCATAAGTACAGTTTTCAACCTACGACACACAGTGAATGAGATATCAGACTCAAGGGACTTATACAGAGTATTGTATGTTGTCTAGGGTCCATCAGGACAAAGGGGTTGGCCCTCGTACTATATTCGGTTTACTTATGACTTCTCTAGTTTTTAGACAAGTGTTTCGTGGAAACACAGGGTCCGAATTTTGAGAAGTTATAGGTATTTGAATAGAGTAGAGAACCAGGTATAACAAGTATCGGGATTCTTCAAAGTGATCGAAGATGTAGATACTTGTGTATGGTATTCAGTTGATAGTAGTGATTAAGAGATCTTGCTTCTCTTTCAGGTTACTCATAATTGGAAGCATTCCTAAGTTAAGTAACGCTGATCGGCCTCCTTCCATTTAGTTGACATGCGCTGGAGACAGTTGCATGATTTGAATCTGGTTCAATTAAATCAGTGCCTCTGTTTCTATATCGGATATAGAACAGTTCATATCTTAACGATGTTAAGGTACGGGGAGTTGTCCGGTTTATGCTTAAAACCAGACACTGGACAACTCAAGGCACGTTTCTGTAATGGCTGTTTGTGGGTTGACCCAGGCTATGACGAGGGTTGACTCTCTACCATCTGGATGAACAATAGCAATATTGTTCTAGACTCGCCACAATTTTATTAAAAATGGATTTTTTCAAAAAAAAAACAGTAGTGGGAGTATGGTAGAACTGGAAGTGATTCCAGAACCACAAACGATTACTGAAGATTTGATAGGAACCTAAAGATTCAATCTGGTTTGACATTCTATTGGCCACTCCGTAGATAAGGTGGGTAACTTCAGGCACCTGAGAGGTACTATGGTAGCCTCAAGGACGGTGACAGAGAAGTTCTTGTTTACCCACAATTACCATTGTTGTTGTTCCAGGCTGCGAGACCCGGCGGGAGGATGAGTATAGCGTCGTCCTAAACTAGTTTTAGAAGTGTACGTCTATATGACTCTGCCAGAGGGTTGTCGTAGTCAGTGGGAGCAGCGGAAGCATTGGTGGACAGGTAGCTTATGTCTATTTATAGACTAAAGCAGATGTAGCGGAGATAGATCTTCTGTTTCTGACGTGACAGTCATGGGTTTGACTTCATCAGAATAGGGGATGGATCTGTTGAGAAGGTAGTAGGGTGTGATATCCTGGTATTTGGATGACATACACTACACAAAATAGGAAAAGAAACCCCTATACTACAGTCGGTTATACTTTGGTCGTCACATAGTGGTTTCTCCACAAAGGAAATGGATTTTATATCAGACATACTGGTTACTAGATCTATGGTTTTAGATCTAGGTTTGGGTGGTTTCCCAATCCGGGTACTTTGACAGCATTCTAAGAGTATTTAGGATGGACGACTCCTGGCACGGTAGTGTACCTGCAGGTGATGGAGTCACCCTCTCTAAAGGTGTCTTACAGACTAAAGTAGAGAGGGATGTGCATGATTGGCAGATCACTTGCTAAGGCAATTGAGTCAATCATGAGATGTCAAGTACCACACCAGATGTTGTTCTTGCACTAGATGCAATAAGTTGACATTTGATCCAATCCTAGAGAAACAGTCGGAAGCAGTTATAGAACATAAGTGGATGTTCTAGGGATATGATAACGATAGCCTCATGCAGGAGACAGTTATCATTCCAGGCTTCCAAGGTGACATGGACGACAAGGAGGTTGTCAGAGTTATAGTTTTTCCTTCTGACGAGGGGCAGTATTTTGGACAGGTGGTCCAAGGAAATACTGAGGGTGGCATGGCGCAGGATACTGATTAAGTTCAGTTGACGATACAGTCTAAGAAGTTTGGATTTGGAGTTCATTTATGAGCTAGGTCCCATCAGACATCCAGACACATTCTAAGACAGGTATTACTCTTTTCGGGAGATGGGTTTCTCCGTGAACTTGAGATATAGAGAGACATAGAAAGAAACAACTAAGCGGATCCACTCACTGAGGCTATTCCTCGAACGCAATAGTTTCGCAAACGAGCTTTGTGAGACTGACTAGTAGAGGAGTTGGGTGATCGGTTTCACACGGGCTGTGAGTATGCGACATCGCAATAATTAGCCTTGAGTGCAAGTGGGAGATTGTTGGAGATAGTGCCCTCAGAGTCAATTATTAGGTCACAGGTACGTGATTGCAATGATTGAGGGAGGACCTATCCTGGTAGGACAGTCTTACTCGAGATGATAGTATGCTATCTGGTTTACCTTTATCATCGTGTACTGCTTTAGGTGACCTTACAGGTCGCTATTACACGTTGATAGAGCCCCTAGGATTCTTGCTTGACCACCAGCAGTATGAGGGCGATCATATAAGTGGGAGCTGGGAGTCTATAAGCATATCCTTAAATGGTCCCTAGTCGTGTGAGTTTCGAGACAGGGCATTGATACTCCAGAGTAGACTAGTGTATACAGTCGAGACCCCGACGAGGGGCGGTGGCCGGTCTCACAAGCCACTGGTGTCAGTTGGATCACCTAAGATGTATACAGGTGCTCATTGGGTTATGAGTACACCGGACCGGACTCGCCGGGAACATGCCAGTTGGTCATATACCAGACGTCAGATGGCAGTTCCCTGGTGACATGTGTGCAGGTTAGTTCATCGACCTGGGGATCGTCATTTGTCTTGTGTGAGTTCCCACTGTACTTTGCTTACTACCTTACCACGGCTCAAAGGAGTCGTGCAAACAGGTTTTAGTTGGGTACAGTCCCGAGCCACATGGAGGCAGTGAGCGTATCTTCAGGGGTTCGTCTCTCCCGGTATTGGGGGTGAGGTCGTGCTATGTCTAGGAGAGCCATTACACGAAGCCCTCGGCCGAGGCAAGGAGATTTACTGGTAAGTATTCCAGTAGTATCTCAGGGTGTTCTGGGCTACACTCCGACACGACTTGTACCGCTTTTAGGGGTCTGACTTTTACCAACCCCGTAGGCCCGCCATGCGATACTCATAGACGAACGGACCGGACTGTACGGATATTGTCACTGACAGGCTCAGTAGGGTTGTCAGGCTGAGTTCGCTCACAGATGTCCCTTTTAGTCAATACCTGGTAGCCCGTTATGTATTGGCTTATACCCCTGACGTGCTAGTGGTTAAATCCACAACCAAGGTGTTGACGAGTCTTTAGAGTCCCCCACATTCAGTTACTCAGCTTTCGGGCGAAAAGTTGTAGAGGCCATATGGAGATATGGCAAGGTCCGATCCGATACGTGCGGTATTGCACGGATCAGGATCGGACAGTTTGTACTACAAGCCGTATGGATATATGGCACGGTTCGATCAGATACGTGCGGTATTGTACGGATCAGGATCGAACGGATATTACTTGCCGGCTTTGGTTTAAGCCGGATCCTAGTATAGTACAGTGTAGATTTTGTCTCATTGCATTTGTATTTCGGTCGGAATACAAATGCGGGTGTGTATGCACAGTATCGGTGTTTTCCTGTAATTTATTACGGGACCAGTTTTCTGGAGTTGCCAGTTTGCTTTCCGTTTCGGCCAATTTCCTTTGTATCATTCATTGGCCGAAGATTGGTGGAGGAGGGCTTATTTGCATTGTTGCAAATAAGTATTTGTGGAAGGGGTCTTTGCATATTTTTGTATCATGATGGTTTCATGATGGAGCCCATCCCTTGACCTTTCTTTAGTTGATCATGGCTTGACTTTTGGCTCATCATGGTTGTTGATGATGAGGTTGGTGGAGTGTGGGTTTGGGTTAGTAATCATCTCTTGTTATCATAACCATTCCTCTCTCTCTCTTGCATGATATGAGTATGGATCCCATTATTTTTGAGACACTCCCACTCTTTCACTCTCTCCACCAACATATACATGGCCGGCCACATTGAGGGAGGGGGCTGTCCAAATTTCTTGGGGTGGGATTTTTGTTCTTCTAGCTTTGTAAAATCCCATATGTTTCATCTCCACAACCTCATATCATTTCCTCCACCAATAAGGCAATTCCACAACCCCAAATGAGACTTGCACACTATATTCTACAGCAATTCTTGGGCACGTCGACTAGCCAGCTTCGTGCCCGAGTTGCCTCGGCATTGAGGTGGGAGCCCGTAAAAGAAGTAGGCGATGTGGTGCACTTCCAGCGACGAGGTGGAGACAGAACATTCCGCGGGAGATCGGGACGACGACGAGAAGACCGGAGGACGCGGATCAGTCGGTATATCTCTCTTCCCTTTCTTGTAGTTAGCTAGGACTGGTTAATGGTTCGATCCGGGTATTAGTGCGCGGCGGTTTGCCAGTTCAAGAAAAATTAAAGTTTATCACCGCTTCCGCATTTGGCCGTCGGATTGACGGCCGGGGCGCCGCCGTGCACTTACAATGTCTACATAGGCGTTGAGATGCGACCAGTTTCCGAGAAAATGCTGTGATGAGGTTGCAGATGTCCATAGAGCGAGAAGAGATTATGCAAGAGTACCAACCTCCGTACAGTTCGGCATAGGCGAGATCGGAAGAGACCTTGAGCAGAATTCCTTCCAAGACACAGTTGCGATAAGATTTGCACTCGGGATCAGATGTGTAATATGTATTCAGAGGACCAGAGGTCGACGCCAGTGACGTGCTGCTTTACGAGTGGCCGTGAGGATTGACCGAGAGATGAACAGAGAAGCGCCAGAACGGAATCTGTTAGTTATATGTATGCCCTAGAGACCATTACTATACATAGGATATATATTGTAGTGGATGCTTGGACATATATAGGGAGGACTTTCTTGCTCGACATGATAGTATGTTATCTGGTTGCTCTTTACCTTAACGTGTATACTGATTGTCTCTCTGTTACATGTTGGCAAAGCCCTTAGGATGTGTACTTGACTACCTGGACTATGATGCGGATCATACTAGTGGGGACATGGTGTTGGAGATAGTGCCCTCAGAGTCAATTATTGGATCACAGGCACGTGATTGCAATGATTGAGAGGAGGACCTATCCCAGTAGGACAGTCTTACTCGAGATGATAGTATGCTATCTGGTTTATCTTTATCATCGTGTACTGCTTTAGGTGACCTTACGAGTCGCTATTACACGTTGATAGAGCCCCTAGGATTCTTGCTTGACTACCAGCAGTATGAGGGCGATCATATACGTTAGAGCTGGAGTCTATAAGCACATCATTAAAAGGTCCCTAGTCATGGGAATTTCGAGACAGGGCATCGATACTCCGGAGTAGACTAGTGTATACAGTCGAGACCCCGACGAGGGGCTGTGGCCGGTCTCACAAGCCACTGGTGTCAGTTGGTTCACCTAAGATGTATACAGGTGCTCATTGGGTTATGAGTACACCGGACAGGACTCGCCGGGAACCTGCTAGTTTGGATTATACCAGATGTCAGATAGCAGTTCCCTGGTGACATGTGTACAGGTTAGTTCATCGACCTGAGATCGTCATTTGTCTCGTGTGAGTTCCCACTGTGCTTTGATTACTACCCTACCACAGCTCAAAGGAGTCGCGCAAACAGGTTTTAGTTGGGTACAGTCCCGAGCCACATGGAGGCAGTGAGCGGATCTGCAGGGGTTCGTCTCTCCAGGTATTGGGGGTGAGGTCGTGCTGTGTCTAGGAGAGCCAGAACATGAAAAGTCCTTGGCCAAGGAAAGAGATTTGCTGGTAGGTATTCCAGTAGTATCTCAGGGTGTTCTGGGCTACACTCCGACACGACTTGTACCGCTTTTGGGGGTCTGACTTTTACCAACCCCCTAGGCCCGCCATGCGATACTCATAGACGAACGGACCGGACTGTACGGATATTGTCACTGACAGGCTCAGTAGGGTGTCAGGATGAGTTCGCTCATCGACGTCCCTTTTGGTCAATAGCTGGTAGCCCGTCACGTATGGCTGATACCTCTGACGTGCTGGTGGTTAAATCCACAGCCATAATATTGACGAGTCTTTAGAGTCCACCACACACACAATTACTCAGGTTTCGGGCGAAACGCTGTAGAGGTCGTATAGAGATATGGCAGGGTTCGATCAGATACATGCGGTATTGCACGGATCGTGATCGGATGGTTTTTTACTAGCCGGCTTTGACTTAAGCCGGATCCTAGTATTAAATAGTGTAGTTTTGTCTCTTTGCATTTGTGTTCAGTGGGACTACAAATGCGGGCATGTATTTGCAGTAGTGGGGTTTTCCTGTAATTTATTACGGGATCAGTTTTCTGAAGTTGCCAGTTTGCATTCCGTTTCGGCCGGTTTTCCTGTATTCCTTCACGGCCGGACTTTTCGTTGGAGGTTGTTATTTGCACATTTGCAAATAAAGTTTTGTGGAGGGGTTCCTTGCACTTTATGGCCTCTTCATCATGAGATTCTTTTCTTATCTTTTCCATTGCTTTTTTCATGATGGTTGATGAAAGGATATGAGCTTGAAATTGATGTGAGCCTTTTTGATATATGATTTCTTTTTCACATTATCATTCTTTTTATATATACATGGAGGTGCCCTTTTTCTCTCTCCAATCTTCTTCTTGATAAGGAGGGACCGGCCATTCTTGATAAGGAGGGAGAATGAGAGAGTTTCATTTTAGGGGGTGGCATCATACTTCATCTCATTTTTTTCCCTTGCTAGAAAATTAAAAGCACCAATTTTCTTTAACCTCTTCCTCCATCCTCCATAGCAACTAAACCCTAAAGAGACAACTCACTGCACTACATCTACAGCATCCCTTGGACGCGTCGGCTAGCCAACTTCGCGCCCGAGTTGCCTCGGTCAAGAGATGGGAGCCCGTAAAAGATTCCCGCTACGTGGTGCCCTTTCCGACGAGGAGGTGATGGACGGAGTTTACGCGGGAGATCGGAGTGGAGACGAAGACCGAAGGACAAGGATCGCTTGGTATAGCTTCTCTACTCTTTTCTTGTTTGCTAGTAGCTAGGTTAATGGCCCGATCCGGGTGTAAAGTGCGCGGTGGTGCCGGTTTGCTAGCTTGCAAAAATTTTTGTTTCCGCATTTCCGGCGTCGGATCGACGGCCGGGGCGCCGCCGCGGACTTACACATGGTAGTCCATAAGTACATCCTTCAAAGTCCCTATTCGTGGGTGTATAGAGACGGGGCATCGATATACCAGAGTAGACTAGCGTATACCTTCTCGACCCATACAGATGGGCGATGGATGATCCTATATCCATTGGTGTTTGATATCAGAGATGATATACGGGTGCTCAGTGGAGACTGGGTACACTGGACGGACTCGCCGAGAACTCCCATATGGTATTATACCTTACGTCAGATGGCAGTTCTCTGGTGACACTGGTACAGAGTAGTCTATTGACCCGAGATCGTCATAGAGTCTTGTGTGATTCCCACTGTGCTTTGATTTCCACCTTACCACGTCCAAGAGGGCGTGCAAAACGGTGGTTTTTGGGCACAGTCCCGAATCATATGGAGGCAATGAGCGATAGGAGGGGATTCGTCTCTCCCGGTATAGGGAGTTGATGTTGCGCTGTGTTCGATTGGCTATAACCGGAAATCCCTGGCCAGGGTTGCTGAGATTTACTGGTAAGTGTTACCAGTAGTTTCTCGAACTGTTATAGACCTCATATCGACACGACTTATCAAGCTATTGGGGTCTGACGTTTACCACCCCTAGGCGAGATATGCGACATATCAGACGAACAGACCGGACTGTACGGTAAGTGTTACTGGTTGGATTCACAGGAGTGTGAGAGGGCTAGCTCGTCGATCTTCTGATCGCTCTATACCCGGGTGGCCGTTACGTTTAGCAGACCGCTTGCGGCTTGTGGGTGCTTGATATGATCATCACCTGCTGCCGGCGTATTGACGAGTCTTTAGAGTCCTACACAGAGGTTTCCTGGCTCAAGCGAAACGAAATAGGAGCGCATATGAGATATGTGCGGGACCGAGAATAATGCGTGTATGTGATACCGTATTCTATTCTCACGATGAATGTATCGAATGGTTGTATGTGATATAACCGCGTTATCGAATCAAGGATTGATTCGATAAGCCGATACATTAGATATTAGTAGGTTATATGCGATATGACCGGATCGTTAAATTAAGTGTTGATTTAATGATTTAATGTATAATTATATAGTTGATATATTACTTTGCATTAACTAGTATTGGTTCACTTAAGATGAATTTTCTCACTTGATGTGCACATTGTATATGTGATATATTTTTGTGCACTTGATTGTATCATGTTTGATGATACATGCATGCTTGTGTGTATGTTTCCATTAAATCATATTTAAGTGAATGGTTAGGGTTTTGTTATCTATTCTTATTTATTTATTTACTTTAGGGCAAGAAACAAAAATGGTTGCTTCTTTTGTTCTTTTGTTGAAGCTTCAAGAAACTTTGACCATTTTTGTTCCTTTCCTAAACCTAACCATTCACCTAACTATAGTTTACTCTCTACACTTAATCATGGTTGCCAATATGATAAGTATCATATTAATTTCTATTTTGAGGAATACTTATCATATTCTTTCTTCTTCTTCTTCTTCTTGAACAAAGAAGAAATCTTGCTACCAACAATGGCAACTTGAGAAAAAGAGTGAGAAATCCAATTCTAAAGTGAACCCACTTCCTATTTCTTCATCCTCTACCACTTTCCAAGTAGTATAGGGTGTTTTCTTCACAAGTTTCATGACTTGGTGAAGTTGGAGCTTGATCTTGTGTTGCCTCGACGTAGATCATCTTCGGCATCGAAGTCGACGACCTAGCCCGTCCATTTCTCCGATGAAGCCGACGTTAGAGCCCGGGATCTGATCATCGCAGCGAGGGGACTTCATCGCGGAGCTATGGAGGTGGAGGACCGGATCTACAAAGGTTGTATTTCCGTTCATTTAGTTAAGTTGTTAACTAGTTGCTTGTTCCGCCTATACATCTAGTTAACGATCCGTATTAGGGTTTGTAGGCACATGAAAAATTTGAATTGGCCATGTTTGATGCCTTGTGAGACCTCATTAGTGTGCCTAGGAACCCTACAGTGGTATCAGAGACTAGCTAGAGCCTTAGGCGAAGTGTAGACGAAGTTAGAAACCCGATCGAACCCCGAAACCTCATATGACACCCCTCTCTGTATAATTTTTAAAACAGTGGAATTTTCCAAATTAAAATTCTCAAAAAAATCAGCAGGCAAATACATGAGTTACTTTGAAGCATATGTCTGTAATACGTCTAAACTGCCGTGGAACCGCGGCCATGACATGGTATTAGCGGCGGTTCCGCGGCCGTTTGTAATGATTAGGGAATTCTTTTTGTACAGTAACCTCAGTAGTTGTTTGATGATTCTTCTAGGAAGTTTTATGTTTCACTCAAGAGTTGAGTTTTCTGGGGTGTATTGGGGACTCGATAATTTGATCGGATTATTTAACTTTGTTTATTTAGCTTTTCCGGATAATTTTTGAATATGTTAAAAAGTTCGACCCGATATAAATACCCACTTTTTCCCCCGTCGGGAAATTTCCAAGTGTTGGATCTTTCCGTGGTTTAATAACGTTCTAAGTAGTGCAAGTAACGCGATGGACCCTCCAGAAGACAACAAACCTTAACTCGATTATGTGACCGTCTTGAACTGCCCTTTGAACCTTCGGGTTTGGGGCAGTACGGCGTGCCACATGTGAGGCGTTGGCTTGACCCTTCTACGGCTGGACAGTTGGTACTGAGGCATGAACTGGATGTTTTTAAACTTGTTTCATGTGTTGAGCTATTTCGGGAAAACTTGAGTGTTCGAATGTTCGATCGGAAAGTTTAACATTTTCTATTTATCCGGAATGTGATACAATAATTGGAATTCACAAGTTGTTATGAGATAACTGAATGAATGTTATAAACATAGCAGTTTAGTCTCACTTGATCGGTTGCCACGGAATTTTGATGTGATTAAAAGTCCGTCGCAATCACGTAGTGTGCGCGGATACTCGCCTGGTAAACTTAATAGACAGCCTCACTCCATAGCCCCGACCAAGTGACTGTAGGAGAACCCCGTCGCCGAAAGTATTCGTTCGGGTGCTCGCGGCAGCGGTGTTCCGCCTTGGCGCACTTCGTCGGCGGCATCAGGGGTGCACCCGTCTACTGAAGTTTGCGACGAGCATCCGATCAAAATGTCGGGAATCTTGTTGAATTGTCCGACATGATAATGAAAAGTGTTTTCGATAATGAGAATAAAATGCGGGGTTTATAATTGTTAGGCATGCGATGTCTAAGGAATTCATATCATTAGGCATGCGATGTCTAAGGAGGTTGCGGATTCCAACTGTTGTAGTTTTACACTTTCTTTTCTGTGACCGTAAGTGTAATATGTGATATCGCCGGTTTCGTTGCTATATGTCAACGACAATTGGGATACGCATGTTTACTTACATTGATGACATGTGATGTTATGTGTTGCTGGATATGTTATATTGGATCGTCGTGTTTGAATTGCCGGGGTTTTTTATGTGAGATGAGTGTTTTTCATTTTCATTCATGTAAAAACTTGTATGTAATATTCTTTTATTAGGGCACTTCCAGGTTGCGGAAGATGTCACCCTTTGTATATTATTTACTTTTCCGCACTAGGATAGACCCAAGGAGGAGGGCACAAGTAACCGGGTTCTAGGGTCCAGTGGGAGACCAACTCGATGAGTCGAGTCCGGGTCTCCTAACCCTAGAATTGGTAGGGTTGCTTGCCGCTCTCGTAGGGGTCTAGGGGTGTGGGATTGGCTATTCATCACGACCGTGGAATCCGTGTTTTATACTGGCTCGTATTGAAAACACGGACGTCCTACTATATCCAATATTTCATATGTTTCTTTTGCTACGATATCTGTGATGTGATCATGTGATGTTCTGTGATAGATACAGTATATAGTATATATGATATATTATATAGACGTTACTTATGTTTTACACCCGCGCTAGTCCTGCCCTGCTATGCCGTTAGTTACCTAACCTAACGGTGCACGAGAGGACATCGAGGCGAATGCGGATGGCATAAGTGTACATCGTATTTATCTGTAATGTTTAGGTACTTAAATGATGGGACTTCATTAATATGATTAATGAAAGAAAAGAAACCTAAAGATGTTGTAGAATCTAATTTCAAAAATAAAACAGGTAGCTACAGTTCATGCTTTGCACAGCGGTATATATGATATATCCTGCACCTTATTCGATAAGGAAAGGACCGAGATCCCTTCACCGGGAGTGACTCCTTTAGCAATAACTGGAAGATGCTACACACTCGGTTTGTCTTTTCATTGCTTTTAAGAGTTTTTGCTTTGCACAGTGATATATATGATATATCCCGCACCTTATTCAATGAGGAAAGGGCCGACGATCCCTTCACCGGGAGTGACCCCTTTAGCAAAACTAGAAAAGCCTCAAAAAACACTCCATTTTAAAATCATTTGATTCTACAACGATATCAAGTTCATTACGCAATAGGTTTCAGAAAAACCTGTCATAGCCCTCCGTCATTTCAGATAAGTTGTATATAGTATTTGTGCTACATTTGTTGGCTTTCTTCAAGGTGTAGTGTGCGGTAGATATATGCTGCTTATCTGCTGCATACGATGCGATTGGATTAGGGTAGTCGTGCAGCTTTGTTGGCTTTCATCAAGGGTCGTGCGGGTGGGTTTAATTCAATCAAGAAATGTACGGGTTGAACTTGACTTGCGGGCTATGGTTTGTTGGCTTTCGTCAAGGTCATAGCACATTAGGGGCAAAATATTATCGGGAATTTCAAATGTTGAAATTTGCAATGAGATTGCATACCTTCTATGAGATAGTTGGATCCCGATACCCGCTGCGAGTAATTGTTACTCCTGGGAGAGTTTTACACATTACAATTAGCCGATCAAGTAGGTGTCTAGAAAGGTGTTAACGAGGTTACGCCTCTGGGAAAATGAGGTTTACATTAATTAGGTTCGTGCGAAAGCACGGGGGACCTCCCTCAAAGTACCGACACTGGCCTGGCTGAAAGATTGGCAAACTTGTAGTGTGTAATTAATCCCGGCTAGTCTTTCCTTTTAGGGTTTGAAGGAAGATTTGATAAAAACAGTGGGAGCCATCCTGATTAGATAAAATAACAACCAAGCTGATCTTGCAAGAGCATACGCTGAGTGTTTTCTTCTCTCTCTCTCTCCAGGTAGCGACCATATCACGCCTTAATCAAAATAATAATACGGAATATTGACCGAACCCGCTTGTTATACTGAGCTGGGGAACGTTGGTCCCGCTCCAACTTATAATTTTTATAAGACAGAGAGGGAAATTAGGGATTACCAGAATTCCCGTGCCGCCCAAACGAAGAGAGTGCATGCTGATGCATCATCTTCGGGTGTGTTCATTACAAAGAACTATTTCTCTGTATCCTCTACGTCCTGGGTATTTGATACCGGATCAGGATCCCAGATATATAATCAGTTATATAGGGCTACAGAAAGGTAGAGAACTGAGAACGGGTGATAAGTTTCATGAGACAGAAAAAGGGCAAGTGTTGCAGCCAAGTCTGTTGGTCACTGTCACCCTGTATTATCAGTGCATTGATTCTGAACAAATGCTATTAGATACCGAACCTGATATACAAAATCATATCTGTCTCTTTATTAGTAAAGAAACGATAAAATTTTGTATTGTTGGATTATGTTTTGAACATTTCCTAAATCAAAAGTTGATCGGTTCAGGCACGTTATCTAAAAGCATTGATGTTCTAAATCAAACTACAGTTCTTAGTATACAGAACACACATAAGAGGAAGAGTTCAGAAATGAACGAATCCTTCTTGAGGTATTGTAGATTAGGCCATATCAATGCGACCCGACTAGCTAAGTTGCACATAGATGCATATTTAAATCTGTTTGAATTTACATCTTGTGAAACTTGCCAGTCATGTCACAGAGATAAGATGACCACAGCTCTATTGGAAACAGAGAAAGAGTTAGTAAACTCTTGGGATTGATACATGTTGATGTATGTAAGGTCCCCTGTCTACACATTCCAGGAGCGGTTCTTTGTACTTCATTAAATTCTCTGATGATCTCTTTTAATTCAGACATATGTTCCTATTGAAACACAAGTCTGAACCTTTTGAGATAGTCACAGAATATAAGTTAGAAGTAGAGAACCAAAATACGGGTATAAGTATTATGTCCTTTGATGAGATCAAGGAGGAGAATACTTGAGCACGGAATTCTTGGACTATTCTAAAGGAGAATGAGATTCTCTCTCAGCATTACTCCTCCATATACACCATAGCACGATGGTATATCGGGGCGGAGCAATTGCACCATATTCGATATGGTGCGCTCTATGATGAGTACTACTGAGTTTCCTATTTTCCTTTTGGGAGTTATGCACTTGAGAAGCTGCATACCTATTCAAAAGGGTTCGAATCAAATCAGTTGCCTACCATTCCATATGAGATATGGTATGGGAAGAACCCATGTCTTAAGCTAGTTAAGATTTGGGTTGTCCGGCCTATGTCTAAAAGCAAAACCCGGAAAAACTCGAGGAAAGGTCTGTAATGTAGAACTGGAAAAGTTCCAGCTATACAAACTACAACAGATGATTTGGTAGAACCAAAGGATTCAGTAGATTCCAACGAACTTCAGCCTCTCCGCCGATCTAGTAGGGTTCCTCACCCACCTGATAGATACTTCGGTTTCTCTATGACAGTGGGAGCGAGGATTGCATCATGAGATGATGACCCAACTAGTTTCGAGCTGGCCATCAGGAGTAAGACTCTGTCAGAATGGCTGGATGCTTAGCGATCTGAGATGGAATCCTTATACACCAACAAAGTATGGACTTTGGATGCTTTATCTGAAGGGTTAAATCCCCATCAGGAGCAAGTATATCTTGAGAAGATTACTTGGTGTACATGGAAGAGTTAAGACTTTCAAAGCTAGACTTGTTAAAGGTCTGCATCATTGACCAGGTATGGATTATGATGAAACCTTTTCTAAGTAGCTATGCTTAAGTCTATCCAGATCCTACTTGCCACGGCTACATACCATGACTACGATATCTGGCGGTTGGGTGTCATGACTGATTTTCTAAATGATGTTTTAGAAGAGAGAGTCTATAAGTACACAGTCAGAGGGCTTCGTAAAAAGTGGGAGCAGCGGAAACGTATACAAGATGCTTTATAGGATAAAGCAGGCATCGCGGAGTTGGAACATCTGTTTTGATGTGGTAGTCAAATTGTTTGACTTCATCAAAAGGGTAGATGAACCTTGTATATACAAAAGGGTAGTAGGGAGTATGGTGGTGATCCTCGTAGAGTACGTGGATGACATACTCTTGATAGGGAAGGAGTTTCTTATGCTACGCTCGATCAATCTCCGCTTATCACAATGATTCTCCATATAGGATCAAAGTGATACCTCCTAAATCCTGGATTTTGGATCCATGAGATAGATCTAATTGGATGTTAGGAGACTCACTAGTTGTAGTGAGATGGTATCAGTTGATCCTGGGGAGAATCACTGGAAAGGTTCCAGGGTGATAAGGACGACTGAATGTCAGTCACAGGCATTGTCTTTACCCTGAGTAAAGGGACGGTATGTTGGAAGAGTTCCAAGCTAGATATCGTGGCATACTAGACGATAAAGGCTCGATACATCGCTACTTAAGATGCTACCAAAGAGGCAGTCTGGATGTATATTTGTTCATGAGATGAACTTAGTTCCTCCCATTGTGTGACAATGGAGTTGTGGCTTATGTCAAGGAACGTCCGTCCCATCAGTGATCCAGACATATTCTGAGGCAGCATCACCTGATCATGGAGATGGTTGATCTCCAAGGAGATCGAGGTTAGGAGAGTAGACTCAGAGGACAACACGGCGGATCCACTCACAAAGGCCTTTTCCTAGAGAGAGACTTTTATGGGATGGTTGAGTATGAGATACTACAACCACTGCTATCAGATGGTCCTAGTGCAAGTGGGAGATTGTTAGTTATATGTATGCCCAAGAGGCCATTACAATACATAGGATGTATATTGTAGTGGATGCTTGGACATATATAGGGAGGATTTTCTTGCTCGACATGATAGTATGCTATCTGGTTGCTCTTTACCATAACGTGTATACTTATTGTCTCTCTGTTACATGTTGGCAAAGCCCTTAGGATGTGTACTTGACTACCTGGACTATGATGCGGATCATACTAGTGGGCACATGGCAGTCCATAAGTACAACCTTCAAAGTCCCTAGTCATGGGTGTATCGAGACGGGGCATCGATATACCAGAGTAGACTAGCGTATACCTTCTCGACCCATACAGATGGGCGATGGATGATCCCATATCCATTGGTGTTTGACATCAGAGATGATATACGGGTGCTCAGTGGAGACTGGGTACACTGGACGGACTCGCCGAGAACTCCCAGATGGTATTATACCTTACGTCAGATGGCAGTTCTCTGGTGACACTGGTACAGAGTAGTCTGTTGACCCGAGATCGTCATAGAGTCTTGTGTGATTCCCACTGTACTTTGATTTCCACCTTACCACGTCCAAGAGGGCGTGCAAAACGGTGGTTTTTGGGTACAGTCCCGAATCACATGGAGGCAATGAGCGATAGGAGGGGATTCGTCTCTCCCGGTATAGGGAGTTGATGTTGCGCTGTGTTCGATTGGCTATAACCAGAAATCCCTGGCCAGGGTTGCTGAGATTTACTGATAAGTGTTACCAGTAGTTTCTCGAACTGTTATAGACCTTATATCGACATGACTTATCGAGCTATTGGGGTCTGACGTTTACCACCCCTAGGCGAGATATGCGACATATCAGACGAACAGACCGGACTGTACGGTAAGTGTTACTGGTTGGATTCACAGGAGTGTGAGCGGGCTTGATCGTCGATCTTCTGATCGCTCAATACCCGGGTGGCCGTTACGTTTAGCAGACCGCTTGCGGCTTGTGGGTGCTTGATATGATCATCACCTGCTGCCGGCGTATTGACGAGTCTTTAGAGTTCTACACAAAGGTTTCCTGGCTCAAGCGAAACGAAATAGGAACACATATGAGATATGTGCGGGACCGAGAATAATGCGTGTATGTGATACCGTATTCTATTCTCGCGATGAATGTATCGAATGGTTGTATGTGATATAACCCCGTTATCGAATCAAGGATTGAATCGATAAACCTATACATTGGATATTAGTCGGTTATATGCGATATGACCGAATCGTTAAATCAAGTGTTGATTTAATGATTTAATGTATAATTATATATTTGATATATTACTTTGCATTAACTAGTATTGGTTCACTTAAGATGGATTTTCTCACTTGATGTGCACATTGTATATGTGATATATTTTTGTGCACTTGATTGCATCATGTTTGATGATACATGCATGCTTGTGTGTATGTTTCCTTTAAACCATGTTTAAGTGAATGGTTAGGGTTTTGTTATCTATTCTTATTTATTTATTTATTTATTTACTTTAGGGCAAGAAACAAAAATGGTTGCTTCTTTTGTTCTTTTGTTGAAGCTTCAAGAAGCTTTGACCATTTTTGTTCCTTTCCTAAACCTAACCATTCACCTAACTATAGTTTACTCTCTACCCTTAATCATGGTTTCCAATATGATAAGTATCATATTATTTCTATTTTGAGGAATACTTATCATATTCTTTCTTCTTCTTCTTCTTCTTCTTGAACAAAGAAGAAAGCTTGCTACCAACAATGGCAACTTGAGAAAAAGAGTGAGAAATCCAATTCTAAAGTGAACCCACTTCCTATTTCTTCATCCTCTACCACTTGCCAAGTAGTATAAGGTGTTTTCTTCACAAGTTTCATGACTTGGTGAAATTGGAGCTTGATCTTGTGTTGCCTCGACGTAGATCATCTTCGGCATCGAAGTCGACGACCTAGCCCGCCCATTTCTCCGATGAGGCCGACACTAGAGCCCGGGATCCGATCATCGCAGCGAGGGGACTTCATCGTGGAGCTATGGAGGTGGAGGACCGGATCTACAAAGGTTGTATTTCCGTTCATTTAGTTAAGTTGTTAACTAGTTGCTTGTTTCGCCTATACATCTAGTTAACGATCCGTATTTGGGTTTGTAGGCACATGAAAAATTTGAATTGGCCATGTTTGATGCCTTGTGAGACCTCATTAGTGTGGCTAGGAACCCTACAGCATCTTCCCTGATAGCACACCTGACAGGGCCGATGAGCCGATGGATTGCGAGATTGGTAATCCACAGTGAAGATAAGGGCCCAGAGACAGAGGACACCAAACAGTGAGCAAGTGGCAAGTAGATATCTTGCGCTGTTAGTATTGGATGCACCGACACCTTCTCGATTCGAAGGAGGATATATCGACGGCGGTAATTATGATTTGTGATTTGGTGATTGATTATCACGTATCCGTCACCTTAGATTTCGGTGTTTTTGGGCAATCAATTCGCATGATTTAGCCTTGATGGCTGAGTTCCATGATTTCTGTTTTCAGGCACCATGGTATGCACACGATTTGGCTTTTTGCACTCGGTATAGCTGATATGTGCTTGTAGTGCATAGATATGTATTTTGTGCACACAGTTGTATACGTTTATGATTTTCTTTACACCTGGGTACATTCGGTGTTACTGCTTACGCAGTTGAGTTATTGTTTGGTATTTGTGCACAAGATGGACCTTATTTGTATTTCTTGCCCATGATGCACTAGTTTTATACTTCGTGCGTTTGTCACACCAGTTTTATGTTTCATGCGTTTATCGCACCAGATTTATATTTCGTGCCTTCGCTGCACCGGATTTATATTTTGTGCACTACGGTTGCACCTGACTTCGATTTGAAGTCATTCGATATGTTGATTTTGATTTCATGCCTATGTTATGCATGCGATTTGACTTATGCCTTCGGCATCGCTTACATGCACTTTTAGTATTTTGATTTGATTTGTGCATGCTGATACACATGTTTGTGAGCTTATATACCGCGGTATACCTTATTTTGATTGAGCCTATTGTATACCATCGATTTTGATTCTGATATTGATGTTGATTTCTTGCACTCCGTGGATTTGATTTGGACATTACGCATGTTCGACGCTTGATATTGGATTTCGTGATTTTGTGCATGTTGAAAGCGCATGATTTAGATTTTATTCGTGCATGATGGATGCACCTGATTTGGATTTTCGCGCGTATTGAGCGCACGTTTTGAGATACGATTTTGGTGCACACCCGATGCACTAAATCGGGATTCTTTGTGCATGTCAGATGCACCTGATTTTGCTGTCAGGAACACACGTTGCCTATGACAGATGTTGCGTGCATACCCATTGCACCTAGATGTTATTTCTGTGCACATGTATGGCACATATATGGATTTTGATTTCCATGCGCACCAGACGCACAGGGTATTCTTATATACAGTTTGGGATTTATTCCTTATGGACCAGTACGCTTTTATAATATTTGCTGTATGTTTTCGTACTGAGCAGGACTAGTCAGAGGACAGTACCTGGATATATTTTGCATGGATTGATAGTTATCGAGGGGATTTCCAAAAGGCGAGCTATAGTCTCAATATTTACCCACGTGTCTGATATAACACGACACGTTAAAACAAGAAAACCCTTCTAAATTGTATTCAAAACGGCGGGACGTACATATTTAACAAGGATAAGTATTTATATAGCTATTTTCTTACAATAGACGTCCGCCACTGTGCCGCGATACGCGTATAGCACAGAAACATGAAAAGGTTTGGCATGCATTTCCTTCAGATATTTACATGTATAGATCTCATGTTTACATGTATAGTTCTGATTTATATTATATTGGTTTTATTTTGGATTTGACATTTGTGTCTTTACCATGACTCCGATAATTGCGGGATGCTTGACGGAGTTTTATTTTTTTTGAGTTATCTGCTCATTGTTCATGCGCATGCATTGCGCTATGATGCATTTTATCTATTGATGATTTCGGAGCCCCGAAGACTTGGACTTTTACTGAAATGTTTAGTATTTGAGAGGTTTAAATTTAAATTCGGAGACCGAATTTCTTTAAGGCGGGAAGATTGTAAAATTTCAAAAAAAATAATATATTATTTTTGGGGAATTTTTATAATTTAATAAAAAAATATTGAATATTTTAAATAAAGCGGTATAATTAAATACCGATAAATTGGGAAATTTTTTGGAAATTATAGAAATTACTTAAAAGTGGGTGTTTTATGTGAATTATGCAAATTTTAAGTTTTTATGATAAATTATACGCTAATTTAGTGCTAATCGCGACTAAAAATCGCTAATCGGATTTTTAGCATATTTTGTGCAAAACATGCACCATATCATTTTACACTTGTTGCATTTTTCTACATGTTTTGGGTGCATGACTTTGTTTTGGGGTTACTATTGAGGAAAGAAGGAAAAATAGAAAGGAACATGGGAAAAGAATAGAATAAGAAGTATGGATTAGAGAGGGAAGGAGTGGGTGAGGGTCAACCCTTTGTCTTGAATCATCCCCCATCATTGTTCCTCTCATTTCTCTCCCCTCTCTTCCCTTTGTTGCTGCTGCTGCTGCACCCTCCCTCCTCCTCCATCTTCAACCCCCCAAAACACCATGAAAATCAACTCAAAAGCCAAACCCCATCTCATGAAAAGGATGCACAAGCTCACTAGCTATCCCATGGACCCAGAAAGAGAAGATTTTTAGGACTTTGGGCAACTCAAGAAAATTTTTGAGTTGCCAAAGGAGGTAACTTCTGCACCATTAGTGCAGTATTTTAATTCCTTATGCATCCATATATGTTTCATGTCGATATCGTGTGGTTTAGGTGAACTTTGAAAACTCTAGTTAGAGTTTAGGGAAACTTTGGGTTGTAATGTGTAATTGAGCTCAATAGAGGCAACACAAACCCCCTAGTTCTAGAATTCAGACCTAACCGAGAGACTAAAACCCCGGAATATGGATTTAGAAAAGCTGATATCGGAAAATTGTTGATTTTGTGAGGGTTAAATGAAATCTGCTATCACCCCGAGACTCTGAAAATTATTTTGCAAGGACAGTGATACATGCAGGCACCTAGGAAGCTACCACCAAAGCCTTGGCCCCTAACCCTCAACCATGGCCGCAAATTTAACCTTTCTGGACGCAAATTGCAGCCAGACCAGGGTAGAATTGGTTTGTGTTAGTTCTGTGGTCCCCTCATCAGTAAAATAGACCCTTGGTATATGCAAAATTG
Source organism: Agapanthus africanus (assembly GCA_030015575.1). Classification (NCBI taxonomy): domain Eukaryota; kingdom Viridiplantae; phylum Streptophyta; class Magnoliopsida; order Asparagales; family Amaryllidaceae; genus Agapanthus; species Agapanthus africanus. The sequence goes on along the minus strand of JASDDO010000022.1, from coordinate 295,409,394 downwards.
TCTGATTTGGCCCAGGGTAGAATCTGGGACCTTTTTCCTGAGTTGCTGTTTTGATTCGGAGTTTCATTTCTCGTATTTTGAATTCTGGATTTGCGTATTTGTGTTTTACCTTGATAAGTTGACGTTTGTACGACGATATCGAGGGTTGTTTGATGGTTTTGAAAGCGTAGTCTATAGGTTCTAACCTATAAGCATCAGCGTGTCGTTTTGGTATTCCCGATGTGATTTTAATACGCATTCCGATTATGTTATCTGTGTAGGTATCTTCATGTGGATTCTATGCGATGAAGAAGATGAAGGCGACGTCGACACCGACACACAGGATGCAAGGTGAGTAGATTATATCTACGGGGGATGTCGGGTGGATGGCGTATAGCACCCCCGCAGTTCGATATTTAGTATACTATATATATACTATATATATATGTATGATAGCGTTAAGTGTGATATGGATATTCTAGATGTGATTAGGTGTACTATGGATAGATTAGGGTTCAGAAGTAAACTAGTATAGTTTCCTAATTGCGAACCCTAGAATAGGTTTACACCCACACGCACACATGCTTGCTTGTTATACTTATACCTGGATGATGATGATAGTGTATGATATTTGGACATGAGTCGATGAGATTGGGCATAGTCCCATGAGATCGGTGATATGATGTGATTCGTATTTGGGATACAACATGAGATTTTAGTGGGCCTTTAGACGTGTGTCTCACATACGCATTTATATTTATATAGATGGTATCGATTTGTACTAGACTTAGATCAGTACCCCAGTTCATGAGATATGATGATAAGGATACCAGATAATTGATGAGATGAATGTGATATTGACCCGTACACAGCTTTTGGGATGTCGTACGATGATTTACTGTACGAGCTTTATATTGATGATAGATCCGCACTCATGACTCGAGGATGTCATATGATATTGTATCGTACGCGGTACCTTGAGGCGGGATCACCGACTATTATAATTATATATATATATATATATATATATATCGACTCAGATTTAGATGATTTTCATACCCCTCCTGATCGACTTGTTAGTTAGAGTTGTAGTCTTGCTAGTAGATGTTAGGCTAGGCCAATTTCATACCTATTTCAAAAACTAACGAATTGGGAGTATTTTAAAGATAGGCAAAGGGATTCTACGGATATTTTCAAAAGACGCATCTTTTCTTAAAAACACCGTAGCCCTTATTTTCCTAAAAACCTCGATTTGTCTTCTTTTAAATGGCAAAATAGTATGACAAGATACAATGATGTAGATTCTACACTGTTGTGTTTATTATTCATTTGCCGCATATTCTTGCTGTTTGCATCTCATTGCATGTTAAATATGTTTATTATTATATCAAAACCATGCTGTTAGGACACCAGCACCATTATCGATGATGCATATGTTCCACGTACACCTGCTTGCCGGCTCACACACTTCATCATCGATAATTGACATGTCACTACACTGTAGAATTATTGCAGCAGGATATGATCCCTTGCATGGCTTACTTGTGTACTTACATACTGTACACTCATACTTGTACGCATACCTATTGTACACTCATATTTGTGTACTTACATACTGTACACTCATACTTGTGCACATACCTATTGTACACTCATACTTGTGTACATACATACTGTACACTCATACTTGTGTACTTACATACTGTACACTCATACTTGTGCACATACCTATTGTACACTTATACTTGTGTACTTGCATACTGTACACTCATACTTGTGCGCATACCTATTGTATACCCATACGTGTATACATACGTATTCACACATACATAGATAATTCTCGCTTGATTTGGAGATTTGGGAACCGCAAGATACTATTTTATTTAAAACTGATTCATTTTAAAAGAGCGATTTCCCCCAATATGTGCATATTACTACTCCATGTTGCATGATATACTGATATGCTTACATTTCTTTTACTTGTCACATACATCATGCTTTATGATTATACGCATTGAGATATGTTGTTTCCATGATATTTCTGGATTTGGAAACAGTGGATATTTCAAAAGAGAGTATGTATTGTTTTAAAAACCCGGTTACCCTTGATATGATATTTCAGTGCGTCCACCATGTGTTTTCTCGGTTCTGAGAGCGACATGTGAAACCCGATTCGAGGAGAGGTAGGCACCGTCTGCGGGTACATTGTGGACCCGGTGAGGTACCCCGGGGCAAGAAGACTCGTATATGTTAGACTGTTAGCCTGGCAGGGGAGTACTACCTACCGGCGACTGTTTTGAGCTCGGCGGATATCTGGGGGATACCGACCGGAGATGAGAGATGAGATGGGCCGATCCGGACTGACAGGGCCCTATGTATATGAAGATTTACGCGCCGATGCTGGGCATAGATTTCATGATGTTTTTGAGTGTCGATGCTTGACACTCAGGTTCCATGATTTGATATGTCGTGTGCGACACATGTTGATTTACATCCTCATATTTCCATGCATATGATTTATGATATTTACATGCATGATGCTTATTGTCATTGGGTGACACATGGACGATTTCCACATACATATAATTGACATTAATGACATTGATCACATAGTGGGATGATATCCATATATTCATAGACTTCATGATATAGTCAACATTGATCATACCTTATATTTATGATATGTTATTACCTGAGGCACTGGCACGAGCACTTGGCACTACTCTCATGTATAGATGTTACATTGCCACCTTATCATTCTTCAGACTTATTCATTGATGTTTATATATATATCTGATCGTATTGACCTAGGATTGTGTCAAACATACGATTTCTGTTCTGTGATGTTTTCTATTCATGAGTTGGCAACTCACCCCCGTTGTGCCACAGTTCTTGCAGGTTTTGCCGTACAGGTTCCAATGCGGCTTCTGGCACACTGCTTCCCTTATGGGTGATTTGCTTTGGTAGGTGGGTTCTTTTTCATCAGAACCACCATTGTACATGTATTATTCAGTTGTATCTAGTAATTCCATCAACCAAACTTCTATATTGTTCATACTTAGAAAACCAGTTATGTATTATTTCGACCTTAGAGTCCCGTGTTGTAGTATTATGGTTTTCATGCTGATTTTGAGTTTTCCTTTGAGTTTTGATCCTCGCCCTTCGGCGTTGTTTATTATACTGCTTGCGTGGTTGTGACCGTCGATTGACGAAGAGCTAGCTCCCGCTTAGGGATTCCTTTTATCATTGCATATATATTATTCTTGTTGTATCCTGTTTGGGGCCAGTATTTACAAAGAGAACTCTGCCGAAATTTTCAGAAAATATGAGACATTTTAAAAATGCATATTCGGCTGTCTTATTTAAAAACCTTGCTTTTAAAACATGTTTTCCTTACTTCTTAAAAATTAGTTTTCTTTATTTACTCCTTAAAATGGTTTTAGATTTCTGGGCTTTTGGCTTACTTGAATTAGATGGGGTCATATAGACTTCATATGATTCAAGGGCCAGTCACGTGCTATTTCAGGTCGTGACAGTGTCTGAGGTAAGGCCTTTGTGAATGAATCTGCAGTGTTCTCCTCTGTAGCAACTCTTTGGACTTCGATCTCCCAGCGATCTATGATCTCCCTGATCAAGTGATACCGCCTTAAGATGTGTGTGGACTTCTGATGGGACCTGGGTTCCTTCGCTAAAGCTATAGCCCCGTTGTTGTCACAATACAGAGGTATTGGATCAACAATGGATGGAACCACCTGAAGTTCTGTGAGGAACTTCTTCATCCAGACGCTTATTTTGCGGCATCGCAAGCAATGATATACTCCGCTTCCATCGTCGAGTCAGCAACGGTGTCCTGCTTGGAACTCTTCCAACACACCGCCCCTCCATTGAGGGTAAAGACATAACCTGACATGGACTTGGAGTCATCCTTGTCACTCTGGAAGCTGGAGTCAGCAAAAGCCTCAATCTTGAGGTCTTTTCCGCCGTAAACCCAGAACATATCCTTAGTCCTTCTCAGGTACTTAAGAATGTTCTTTACTGCTATCCAGTTCTTCTCCCCTGGGTCTGACTGATACCGGCTTACCACGCTCAGTTCGTAAGCTACATCTGGTCTGGTGCACAACATCGCATACATTATAGAGCCTACCGCAGAAGCATAGGGTATAATCGACAAGCGATCCCTTTCCAAATCAGTCTTGGAAGACATCTCTTTAGAGAGGGTGATTCCGTGACAAGCTGGTAAATTACCGCGCTTAGAATCTTCCATACTGAATCTTTTCAGTATAGTGTTGATATACCTGGACTGCGAAAGTCCCAACACCCTCTTAGATCTATCACGATATATCCGGATCCCCAGAATGTAAGAGGCATCACCCAGGTCTTTCATGGAGAACCCGTGTGACAAGAATCCTTTGACAGATTGTAGCATAGGAATGTCATTTCCTATCAAGAGAATGTCATCCACGTACAAGACGAGGAATACGACAGTTCGTGCTACAATTTTACTATATATACATGGTTCATCTGGATTTTTGATAAAGTCATATTTTTTGACCGTTTCATCAAAACAGATGTTCCAACTCCGTGATGCCTGCTTTAGTCCAAAAATAGATTTAAGCAACTTGCAAACTTTCCCGCTGCTCCCACTTTGATTGAAACCTTCTGGCTGATCCATATAGATGCTTTCTTCTAAATTACCATTTAGAAAAGTCGTCTTTACGTCCATCTGCTAGATCTTATAATCATGGAAGGAGGCAATGGAAAGAACGATTCGAATGGATTTGAGCATAACCACTGGAGAAAAAGTTTCATCATAGTCCAAACCAGGTCTTTGACGAAAACCCTTTGCAACAAGTCTAGCCTTATAGGTTTCCACGTGTCCATCTACACCAATCTTTTTCTTGAAGATCCACTTGCATCCTATGGGTTTTACCCCATTTGGAGCAAAGTCCAAAGTCCATACTTTGTTGGTGTATATGGACTCCATCTCATTCCACATTGCATCCAGCCATCTTACTGAGTCGCCGCTCTGGATGGCCTGTTGGAAACTAGTAGGTTCATCATTATCAATGACGCAATCTTCTCTATCCCTGTCTATGAGAAAACCGTAGTATCTCTCAGGCAGATGAGATGGCCTACTACTCTTGCGGAGGGGTGCGGGAATGTCCTGTTCTTCTTGAACTTCTGGTTCTACCAAACTTTCAGTAGTAGTTTGTGGTTCTGGAATTTCTTCCAGTTCTATTGCGCTCCCACTTGTTTCCTTTTCTAAAAACTGTTGTTCTAGAAAATGGGCATTACGAGAAACAAAAACCTTTTATTCCTCTGCGTAATAGAAAAAATACCCCTTGGAGTTCTTTGGATATCCCACGAACATACACTGTACTGATCGTGCCTCGAGTTTGTCCGCATGCTGCTTTTTAACAAAAGCTGGACATTGCCATAGCTTCAGATAATGAAGATAGGGTTTCTTCCCACTCCATATCTGATATGGTGTGGTAGGCACAGTCTTGGTAGGAACCCTGTTCAAAAGATATGCAGCTGATTCTAGTGCATAACCCCATAAAGATCGCGGTAACTCAGCATTACTCATCATGGAACGTACCATATGCAATATGGTTCGGTTCCGTCTTTCTGATACACCGTTATGCTGTGGAGTGTATGGAGAAGTAAGCTGAGAGAGAATTCCATTCTCTTTTAGGTAACCCAGGAACTCGGCACTTAAGTATTCACCACCTCGATCAGATCTCAGTGTCTTGATACTTTTTCCGGTTTGGTTTTCTACTTCATTCTTATATTCTTGGAATTTCTCAAAGGCCTTGGATTTATGTTTCATCAAGAAAATGAATCCATACCTAGAGTAATCATCCGTAAAAGTAATGAAATATGAAAAACCGCCTCTTGCATGTGTAGACATTGGACCACATACATCGCTGTGTATGAGTCCTAAGAGCTCGCTCGCTCTTACTCCATGTCCAGTGAATGGAGTCTTTGTCATCTTTCTTTTGAGACATGATTGATAAGTGGCATAAGATTGATATTCGAACGGATCCAAATATCCTTCTCTAAGTAACTTAGTTAACCTTGTCTCATTGATGTGACCTAGTCTACAATGCCATAAGAAAGCCTGATTTATATCTGAAGACTTTCTTTTTAGTGTGTTCTGGACATTGAAAATTTGTAATTGGTTTAACACGTATATACCATTATCTAGTGTACCGGACCCAATCAAACCATGATTAAGGTGGATGTTAACAACATCGCTTACAAACGTGAAATCATAACCTTCTTTTGATAACAACGATACTGATATGATGTTACACGTTAAACTGGGTACACAAAAACAGTTGCGCAAAACCAAAATATGTCCACTCGTCAATACAAGGTGATAATCCCATACGGACACAGCATTCACGCTAGCTCCGTTAGCAACCTGAAGGGTCATATCACCAACCTTCAGTACTCTACGGTTTCTCAGTGCCTACAATGAATTGCATATATGAGATCCTGATCCGGTATTCAATACCCAGGAAGTAGAGTTGATTGACAGACAATTTTCAATTACAAACACACCTGAAGTCGAAGCCATAGCTTGCTTCGGGTCCTGGTTCTTGGAAATCTAAGCTTTGCAATCTTTCTTCCAATGGCCTCTCCTACGACATTGGAAGCATTCGTCCTTTGCCACTACTGGCACCGCAACCTTTGCTTTTCCCTTAACTCCCACCTTACCATCACCACCTCTTGGTTTGGTAGCGGCCTTCTTTTCCTTCCTTTGGCCCTAGCCTTGGACTTGGAAGAGGAAGCACCACGAACAAACATAGTGGGTGTTTCCCTTGCTTTCTGCAAGGTGCCCTCTGCACTCCTCAACATGTTAAGGAGTTCTGGAAGCTCAACTTCCTTACCTTGAATGTTGAAATTCAAGATAAATTGGGCGTAGGTAGAAGGAAGGGACTGAAGAACCAAGTTTGTATATAGCTCGTTCTCTAATGTTGTCCCGAGGTCTGCGAGCTCTTCAATATAGCCAATCATCTTAAGGACATGTTCTCCTACAGATGATCCGACGGCCAGCCTCGACTGAAACAAGTTCTTCGAGGTCTCGTATCTAGCTATAGGAGATTGCTCTCCATACAGTTCCTTGGTGTGGAGAAATATGGATTCAAGATCCATATTCTCGTGCCTCCTTTGATGTTCATTATTCATAGAGGCAAGCACGATGCATTTGGCCTTCGCACAGTCTAACTCCCAAGTCTTGCGGATTTCCTTATCCGCGACACTGGATTCATGACCTGGGATGGTAGGTGCCTTAGTAGTAAGGACATACCCTAATATGTCATAAGTTATAGCCATCTTGACATTCCGGAACCAATCTTTATAGTTTGGCCCTGTTAAAATATTTTTATCTAATAATAACTTAAGGTCTGTCATGTTCTGGGTCGCTGCAATTAGGAGAGAGAGAGGAAACACTTTAGAATGATGCTCTTGCAAGTTTAGAGTGTTTTTTAGTTTATCTAAACTGGATGGCTCCCACTATTTCTCGAATCCCTCCTCAAACCAAAAAGAAAGAACTAGTCAGGACTATTCTCACCGTACAATACTTGCTTAACTGTTCGGCCAGGCCGGTGTCGGTACTTCGAGGGAGGTTTTACGACGCTTTCGCGAAGTTCCTTAATTAAATAACCTCTTTTCTATAGGGGCGTAGCCCCGCTGACACATTTCTCGACACCTACTTAGTTTATAGCATTGATCGTTAAGTGAAAGAATCTCCTGATGAGTAGCATATACTCATAGTAGGATCGGGATCCAAATATCATCGTGTGATAAAGTTGAAGGAATCCTACCAAAATTATCACACTCCAAATGGTATGCAACTCTTAGCAAATTTCAGTTTCTTTAGAAATTCCCGATGTGGATTTTTGCCCCATGCTCTTATGACCTTGGCGTTGGTCAAAATATCATAAGTCACATGTCAAGTTCTATCCATCATTATCTTGTTAATTTGAACCCATCCGTACATACCCCTGACGTTGGCCAAATGGCAGTACGACTGTCCCAAACTAACTCATCTATCTATGCATCAAATGAATACCCAGCAGCTACCAAACACTATGCCTTGGTGTTGGTCAAAATACATAGCTTGAATACTACTGAATACCCAAATGAAATGACGGATGGCTACGAATGGTTTTGGCGAAACCGTGAACGTAGTGAACTTGATATGATCGAAGGAACCTGATAGCTTTTAAAAGGAGTGGTTTAAGCTTCGCAATTAAAAAAATATCTTCTGTTTTAAAATAACCGAGTGGTTTCTTTTAAACTGTTCCAATGATTTAACTTTGGTTTATTTTCTTTGCATTAATATAATGCGTCCCATCAATTAACCTATCATTGCAGAAAACAACGAAAATACAACGTCCTCTTACGCCATCCGCATTCGCCACTGGGCCCCGTCATTCACCCTTTGGGTTACTTAACTAACGACAGAGCGGGGGCTGGGCTAGCGCGGGGGCAAAATATAAGTGACGCCTACTAGATATCATATATAGATATTGTACATTCGTCAGACGCAATAATAGGCATTCCAGATCACAGATGAACATATTGGATTTTCTACGAATCCGCATTCCTTTTGAGCCTGCAAAGAAAAACAGATTACACAGTCGCGATGAATAGCCAAAACCCCACCCTAGACCCCTACGGGTACGGCAAACTACCCGCCTAGTACCCGAAATGAAGCGGTCTCCCTCAACGATGTGAGTAGGCCACTAAGCACTTCAAACTACCCGGTAGTTTGTGCACCCCATCTTGGGTCTATCCTAGGAGCATAAAACAGTATATGAAATAATACAACGGCGGCTACAACCTCAACCCGGATGTGCCCCGCAAAAGAATATTACAACAAATTAGAATTTGCATTTGAATGAGAGAAACACTCGTCTCACATCCCGGCTATCCATTCACGACAATCCAACAAGTTCACAATCACAAACCAGTAAAAACCATTACAGAAATATGCAACCCCCTGCTAACCGACATACTAGCAGTTAGGGAAGGTTTACGAACACATTAAACAGAACACATATATAATCAAGTTAGCCAAATATCATTGAATTTCAATCAAGCAACACTAATGAATCTACTCCAAACAATTCTCTGTGCACATAAAACCTGAGCAGAAACAAAACATCCCAGAAAACACAACATCAACACAGAAGAATAACTGAGCAAATTTGGGTTGACTCGGTGTCAACTCGGCCGCGGATCCGTGGCGGATCGCTTGGATCGGCGGCGGTTCCACGGTGGTATGGTCGAGTCACGATCCCAAATTTCTTCACAATTCTTAAAAAACCCTGCTTGTATTTTTAAGGGTCCCTGAAAAATTTTTAGGCCCCGTTTAAAAATCGGTAGAAACTATGTGAAAATGTCTTTTTTCGGATTCATTTTGCGATCGAATTTTTAGAGACTTTGCCAACATGTTAGTTATGGTTTAGCTAGGCTCTGATACCACTGTAAGTTGACGTTAGACACCCCACATGATGCGGGGAGGCGGAATAGGTAAAACAATCATTTTATTTAAGTTAACATCGACTAATTTTACGGATCTTTGCTAAACCCTAACTAACAAACTATATAGAAGTTATAAACTACTATGATAGATGATTATACCTCAAGATACTAGTCCTTCTTATTCTTGTTGTTCACCTCCTCGTCGGCCTCCTCGATGTGATAGAAGATCCACCCGAGAGTTCCTTCTCCAAGCTTTAACCTCTCACTTGAGATAACTAGGTGGCTATGATTGCTAATCAAAGTAACCTAGAGGATATAGAGATGGATTAAGGATTAATTAGTCTTTCTAACCCTTGGGATCTCAACACATGAGAGGATTAGGGTTAGGTTGAAGAAGAGGAGAGCTTGATGAGAGAGAGTGTGTATGTGAGAATGAAATGAATTATGTCTCAATTCTATATTTTATGAAGCATAAAGAATATCAAATAAATCATTATGTGATAATTACAATCATGCTTCATTTAATATAATCAATGAATCATCACATGAGTCATTAAGCAATAAATGCTTCATTAACTTATTTGGATGAATCATCTCATGAGTCACTAATTCATTTAATGCATTTTACACCTAAGCTCTCCACATCATTTAAATCAATTCATAAATGAATTAAATCTAAATGAGTCACCTTTCTTCTAGAAACTTCTCGACTAATTACGAGAATGCCCTTCCCATCCGTAAAGCACGGAAATACTGAGACTGTATAAATCCAATAATCCAATACTAGAATCTGGCTTAAACTAAAGCCCGCTAGTATAATCTGTCCGAACATCGTACGTGCATAAATACACGTATGTGTCCGAACTCTGTCGTAAAACCATACAACCTCTATATAGTTTCACCTGAAGCAGGGAAACTCTCTGTGTAGGACTCTAAAGACTCGACACTACGCTGGCAGTGGGTTTAACCACAGGCCGCAAGCGGTACTGGCTGTACGTAACCATCCCCAGGTAGATGTCGATAAGAAGACCGATGAGGAAACCCATCCGAACTCCTACTGAGCCTGATGTGACAATCTCCGTACAGTCCGGTCTGTTCGTCTAATACTATCGCATATCGGGCCTAGGGGGCGGCAAGCGTCAGTGCCCTAAAAGCGGTATAAGTTGTGTCGGAGTGAAGCCCATTACACCTTGAGAAGCTACTGAAAATCCTACCAGTAAATCTCGTTTTCCCTGGCCAGGGACTTTGCGTAATGGCTCTCCAAACACAGCGCAATATCAACTCCCAATACCGGGAGAGAAAAATCCTATCTAACTGCCACTGCCTCCAAGTGCTTCGGGACTGCACCCAACTGCTACCTGTTTGCATGACTCCTTTGAGCCGTGGTAGGGTAGCAATCTAAGAACAGTGGGAACACACCCGAGACGAAGCAGCAATGTCAAGTCAACGGACTATGTTGTACTCATGTCACCTGGGAACTGTTAACTGACGACAGGTATAATACCAACCAACAGTTCCGTGCGAGTCTTGTCCGGTGTACCCGTAACCCAACGAGCACATGTATACTATCTCCAGTACAACGTACTAATGGCTGTAGGACAGACCATTTCCCCTGCTAGGATGAGAAGCGTACACACTAGTCTACTCTGGAGTATCAATGCCCTGTCTCGATAATCCTACGACTAGGGACCTGAAAAAGGATGTGCTTGTAGACTACCCAGCCCCCACTAGTGTGACTGCCATCACAATGCTGGTAGTCAAGCAAGATCCTGTGGGCTCTATCAATATGTATTCACGATATGTTAAAAGAAACATATACACATATTAAGATAGATATAAACCAAATAGCATACTACTATGTTGAGCAAGACTGTTACTATAACTGTGAATATCCCAAGCTTTCATTAAGTAATATACAAGCTAGTATGATACAATAATGGCCCCTAAGGAATATACACTAACAGAAGATTGCTCGAAGCTCCTCCACATAGATCGGATCTGTAACCCTTCGAAAATCGTTTAGGCAGTTTTTCGGTAATCGGTTAATTTTTCGGTTTTTTCCGTAAAAAGTCAAAATAGGTATTTTTCATTGTAGACCTAATTATACAAAATTTAGATAAGATATTACTATAATTTTATCACTAAAATGTCACTTATAATTTTCTAGTTAAATAAAAAAAAATTCGTAATTAATTATTTTTTTATTATTATTTTAAGCCTTTTTAAATACATTAAATTAGTGATAAATACAAATTTAATTAGGTAAATTTCATAATTAGGAGTCTTTATAAGCTAAAATATGGTGTTAATAAAATTGTATCATGACTTGCAACATTTTAGTTTTATGGTGTGAAAATTATGAAAAAATGATGTAAAAAGGGTTTTTTTTTGTAAAAAGTTGATGTGAAATGCATTAAATGAGATGTGAGGGATCTTTTTGACCTAGAAACTTCTCCAAAAAACCCCACACCCTCCTCCTCTTCACCTCTGGCCGAAAATAGCAGCAGCTCCCCCCTCTTTTCACCTCAATTCTTGCTTCAAAAATCATGAAAAATCATGAAAAATCATGAAAAATCCATAAAAATTCACCATTTTCTTCTCCAATTCAAAGCCAAACCCTAATCCACTCTCTCCTCAACCAAATTTAGTTCAAAACTAGGAGAAAGGAGGCTTCTTTGGTGGCTTGATCATGCTAGGGTTCCACTTGTGAGGTAAAATCCTAAACTATTTTGTTAACTTGTAGTTATATGTGCTAAAAATTCAATTTTGAAGTATTAATTTAGTTGTAAATTCTTGTTCATGAAAATCAAGAATGGGATTTGATGTTGAACTAGGGTTTGAAGCATGGTTGTTAGACTTAAGTTAGGGCTTTGGTTACCTAATTGATTAGAGTGGTTAATTGGGTAATGATACGCTCGCTAAATCGTTAAATTTCGATGTTTGAATCGAATCGGTATTGAATTTGCTTACTAGATTTTTACAAAAATTAGAATGCGATCAAATTACGTTATGTTAGCGATATAATTAGCTTCGTATAGGACTATTAGAGTGTGCGAACGCGGGGTTTCGTCTAGTCGGGTTGTAGTTTTGTCGATTTCCCCGAAATGACGATTCTAGTTAAAGGTTAGCGATTTTCGTGCGTTTTCCCGCGCACCGAGTGCATGCTATGTTTAATTCGAGAGCGTCGATAATTGTATATTGTGACTTGCATCGTTTTAGGTTTTGTAATCTTATGCTTGGTATTGTGCAAATATAGGATCGGCCGGGGAAACATCGGATACGGCGCGTAAGGGTAAGGCGGTGGTCGGATCGGATTAGCAAGGCATTCAGGTGAGTAGATGTATTCATCTATAGGGGAATCGTCTGAATGGCGCGAGGCGCCCCCCCTAGTTAGGATTACCCTACTTTTTGCAAGATTTATTTTGTTAGCTAGCTTATCTATTCTTGTACACTGCATACCCTTATAGCGAACAGTATATTAGATTGCATGGACATTCATCTATACTTATGCGATAACACATCGTAGGACACGAACACCGTTACCATTGGCATCTGCTGCACGCGCACTATTCATGTGACACACACGCCTTTGGTAATTGCCATGCCACGTGCACTATAGAACCTGTTTAACTTAGTATCGCCACTTGCATTCATACATGATATATGAAATTGCATAGCTTGCTTATACCTCGCATTATCATCATATTTACATAGATTCTATCCAAAATTCACATCATATACATTGATATCATAGACATTTATCATATTTAACATGTGGACACTATGATTTTCTTGAGGATTTCGGTTTTTCTGTGATTTCTGGATTTTTGGGGAAAACCACAAGAATTTAACAAAAGCTTGTATTTATCATTTTTAAAACAAAGTTGCGGTTTTCTCGTGATGTATGTGTCGTCCACCATGAGTTTTCATGTTTTCTGTTGGATTTCGAGACCCGATTCGAAGAGTGGATAAACCGTCTCGGGTACATGGTGGGCCCTGTATGGTACCCGGGGCAAGAAGATCGAGTTGTAGACGATGAGCCTGGCAGGGGAAGACTACCTACCGGTGATGTCTGGCGCGGCGGATATCTGGAGGATACCGACCGTTGTCGTGAGATTTATGATATGGGCCGATCCGGACCGACGGAGCACGATATTGAGACAGATATGATTCCTATTTGGTGTCGATGCTTGACACGGGTTTTCAGATGATTTCTTGATGGTACATAGCTATTATACAGATATTCATTTTCTAAAGTTAAGAATTCAATACCCTTAGCATTTAAAACACTTAAAGACTTAATAATGACATTGCATACCTGTGCATGCATACTAGAGATATTATATCACATATGGACATGCATGTTGTGGTGCATTGCGTGCATTCTTACGATTGCCTTATTAGATATTATATTTACTCACGAGCTGGCAACTCACCCCCGTTGTGCCACAGTGTCTTGCAGGTCGGACTCATCAGCCTTGTAGCAGCGGCTATCTTATCATCAGTCCCTTTTGCTCAGACTCGCAACATCGCCCGTAGGTGGGTTGCGAGCACACTTTATTTCTTTTGCTTTATCATTGTATCTAGTATTCTCCATCTACCACTTTATATTGTATATGTGACCTAGTGGTGAGACTAAGAGGTTGTATATTTGTGGTTTATTTTGGGTCGAGCTCACTTGAGCCGGCGATGTGTTTTCTGATATTTTGTGTTTCTTTTATGCTCTTTTCTTGATATGGTTATTATATTGCATGTGGTTGTGATCCGCCTTGGGCGAAGAGCTAGCTCCCGCTTGGGGATGCCATTTTATGATTATAGGTTTATTATCTTGTTGTACCCATTTTGGGGGATAGAAAATACAGGGGAGACTCTGCCGAAATTTTCAGAAATTTATGATGTTTTTAAGAAGGGATTCTTTGCAACTTAATTGATTTGAAAATCGTTTTCATTAAAGGTTTTCCTTCACTCTCTTTTGATTTTGGTTTAGATTTTTCTAGGCTTTGGCTGACTTAGGTTACGGTACGCCTTTAGACGTCTCGTAATCTAAGTTCCAGTCACGTTCCGTACTTTCGGGTCGTGACAGGATCTTCTGTTGGTTTTTCCTCAGTGAGTCACTTAGATTGAATCATGCAAGATGTCTTCCTCCGAGGTGTCTGTAGATGTAGTAAGGGTTGAGTTGGGCAATGAGGCCTCAGTTCTTGGGGCCGAGTCCAGTGGGTCTTCCTCCTCTTCGGCTTCAGGTAGACTTAAAGGTTCTTCTTCTTCTTTTGTGTCGGGCTCGCCCCCAAGAGCCAGGGCTGCCCTTGTCACTCGCCGTCAGGCGGCGACAAGGGTTCCCAAGGTGCACATCAGGAACACCCGCGATGCACCCTCTGTCTTGAATCGCATAGTCGATCTTTCTGATATCCTAACGTGATTCCATGTTCCCTCGAATTATTCCATTCATTTGGCTAGGGAGGGTGAGTGGGCAGATCAGGTGCAGGGCAAGGAGGTTGCCCTGTATCTGGAAGTTTTCCGGGCAGGAATGCGTCTGCCTTTCTCACCAGAGATTTGTGCGGTACTTTATTGCTTCAATCTTGCCCCGGGTCAGTTAGTACCGAACTCGTGGAGGATCCTCCTCGGGTTTCTGATCCGGTTGAAATTAGATCAGATCCCCTTCAGTTTAACTCTCCTCGTGTCTTTCCTTTGTTACAAAAATAACCCCAGTACATGTAAGGAGGAGCCGAGCTGGGTATACTTTTCGTTTAAAAAACATAAGGGTGGGATGGCCGGGTTGGGGGTAATGGTCATCCCTTCTTACATCCATGAATGGAAGGAAAAGTATGTATTCATTGGGATACCGAAGGGTGAGAATTGTCCTGTACCTATATAGTGGCACAGGGCCGACTGCCCGAGGGCAAGCATTCGACCTCCCCCGAGGCGAGGGTGATGTCCCATAGGAACCGATCCGGCGGGAGGATGTCCTGCTGTCCGAGCAGGTACTGAGCTAGACTGGGCTCAGTCCTGCGTGTTTTCTGGGTAATTTAGGTTTTTTTTCACGATTTTTTTACACCTTGCTTAAGTTTCTGCGCGCCTTTTCAATATCGCTGACCTTTTTCTCCTGTGTGTTCTTTTTTGCAGAGCCCATGGACCGATCAAAGATCATGGCTGCCATGGCCGTGACGCCAGCTCGTCCAGCCCTGGTCCAAGCATGCCCCGAGGAAAGCTCCTCCGGCCAAGCCTTCCGTAGCAATCCCAGTCCCGGAGGAGCGCCATGGGGGGGTCAGAAGCATGTGCAGGACCCAGTGCCCCGGTCGAAGGAGGATGAGTCTCCCGACACCGAGGAGATCCCCCTCAAGAGGCAGAAGGGGTGGTCTCTCGGCCTCCCTCTACCGGGATCCAAGTGCAGGAGGGTAACTTCTGCATTGAGGTGCCCTCGGGGCTTTCTGTGGCTGACAGCTTGCTGGCGGACATGGAGAAGACGGCGGGGACCAAAATTCCTCGGGGCACCATGAAGGCCCAAGTGGCCGCGATTGCCCAGGAGGAAGTTCAGGTCGGTAGTTTCTTTCTTAAGGAACCACTCAAGTTTTATTTCCTCGGTTTCAGTATTCTAACATGTTTGATGTTTTCCTCAGGTCCTCCAGCACTGTGCTCTCCTAGTCCATATGGAGTCCGAGGATATAGCCCCTGCAATGAAGAAGGCGGGTGAATCCTCCTCACGGGAGGAAGAGCTTCGCCTTCAATTGCAACAAGCGGAGGAGAAGGCGGTTATTCTTGACTTGAGATTGTTTGCCGAGGGGCTGGTGAACTCCAAGCTGAAGGAGTCCCATCGTCTTCTCACTGAATCCAACCGGGCCATTCAAGCCATGATGGAGGAGATGGATAGCCTTTACAACTCCATGAAAAGGTCGAGGGATGCCTTCAAGAAGGATGCTCGGGCAACTTTGGAGGCGGCGCAGCTAGCTGAGAGCCGGGCGGTGAAGGCTGTGGAAGAATATAAGGCGTCCGATCAATTTTATCTTGATCTCTCCGAATCTGCGGCCGTCGGGTGGCATAAATCCCACGACGCCGTCATAGAATCCATGCCGGAGTTCTCCGATGACGAGCTTCGCGCTAGGTTCCCCCTCATCGAGGAAGCGCCGCAGGGGGGAGGCGCCAAGCTGGCTGCAGGAGGCGAGGCTGTTGGCGGAAGCGTCGAGCCTGAGGTCGCCGTTTTGGCCGCTGATGGTGGCATCGAGCAGGGAGAGATCCCGGCTGAGGGGGCTGTCTGAGCTATCCTCTCTTGTATATATTTTTTGATTTTGAGTTTTGTAAGCCTTCGGATGCATTTTGTAAGGCTGAAGAGCCTACAATACCTTGTATATAACTTTGATCATGAATAAAGCGTGCTTTTTCTTCGCTCAGATATCTGATAATATGCAAGTACTTTAGCTCGTGTACTTTTCATTATTCGAATCTTTATTCTGCAAGTATTATTAGCTCGTAAGTCTCTTTATCTTTCTAGTGTAAGGCCGGTGTCCACCCTTTCTGGGTGACGGTCGTTCATAGAGTATGAGTCGAACAATGGGTATCCTCCCTTTCCTCGGAGTCGAGGTGGCGATCGCGCATCGAGTATGAATTGATTGATAGCTAAGTGTAGGAAGGTCGGTGTCCTCCCTTTCCCCGGAGTCAAGGTGGCGATCGCGCATCGAGTACGAATCGATTGATAGCCCGCATCGAGTATGAATCGATTGATAGCCAAGTGTAGGAAGGTCGACGTCACTCGATTCTACCCGGCCGCCTCATAGTGAGGGATTTGGATCCATAGCGTTGTTAGGCAGGAAGCTACCCGGTGGTCTCGTAAGGAGGGTTTTGGATCCACAGCGTTGTTGGGCAGGAAGCTACCCGCTGTGGATGGACCAAGCAGGAAGCTACCCGGTGGCTTCGTGAGGAGGGCTTTGGATCTATAACGTTGTTGGGCAGGAAGATGCCCGCTATGGATGGACCGATCAGGAAGCTACCGGTGGCCTCGTGAGGGGGGCTCTGGATCTACAGCATTGTTGGGCAGGAAGCTGCCCACTGTGGATGGACTGAGCGGGAAGATACCCGGTAGTCTCATGAGGGGGGCTTTGGATCTACAGTGTTGTTGGGCAGGGAGTTGCCCGCTGTGAATAGACCGAGCAGAAAGCTTACCCGGTAGCTTCGTGATGAGGGCTTTGGATCCACAGCGTTGTTGGGCAGGAAGCTACCCGCTGTGGATGGACTGAGCAGGAAGCTGCTCGGCCGCCTCATGATGAAGGCTTTTTTCAACTCTCTAGTATCTTCTTGGGGCGTTGTTGAACCTCCCTTGACCCGTAAAGTAGGGGAAGGGTGACCGTCATGGGTGACACATGGTCGTTCCTTATCGGGAAAGTGCGATATCTCGTGATTCGCGTCATTTGTGCGAGTAAATCTCGTCCGTTGGAAGATTCTTGTTGAGGTTATAAATAATGAAGGCATGTTAGTTTCTCCCTAGACTTGCATCCTCCGAAGATGATCGGCCATGTGTATACCATCAGGGAGATCGTTTCTCTGATGATGTATACTTTTACAATCTTGATCGTTCTGAGGAGACGTACGAAGCGGTGATAAGCCGCTTGGAGGGCCACTATGGATGCTTATTTCCCCGGAGATCTCCTCTCCTTCAGGTGTTAATTTATGTGATATGGTGGACTTCCCCGGGTCTACACAACACCCTATTTCCGCAGTTGATAGATGAGGCATTCGACAAAATGCACACTGTCCACTGGCTTGGTCTAATCTCAAAGAGTAGGCGGGATCGCTCGGTGGACCTCCTTCTTGAGAGTTTCCAGAAAAGGTTGGTCATCGCTTCCTGCCCGGCTGACGAGGATCCTGGGGTGTCCGTAGGTTCTAGGGTCTGTAAGCACCATCAGAAGGAGCAGGTCGAGGATGCTTGGGCTCGGCTGGAGAAGCTTTCTTCGCTGTATCACCGACAATGTTTCCTTAACCCTCGCCCTCCTTTGTTGCAATTATTATAAGGCTGGGGAGCCCATAATACCTCTTAAATAAATAAACTTATCTTTTGTTAAGGTGCATTGTCTTTTTTTTCCCCTTCGGAAGATTTTATACTCCTTCTATAAAAACTAGAAGTCTCGGAACCGAGAAAAGGAACGGAGGAGGTCTCTTCTGTGAGAAGACCAAACTTAGGAGACTTAATTAAATGCCAATAGGATTTACATTATTTCAAAAGAGAGTACATGTTTATTTGTACAACTTAAGTTTCTCGGCATTGTAAGGCCGAAGAAAATTACGCCCACTTGGCATCCTGCAAGCAGTACGCTCCACCGGGCAGAGCATCTGTTACGAGGAATGGTCCATCCCACTTCGGAAAGAATTTATGTATTCTCCCTTGGTCCATGAACTCGTTTCTTCGTAAGACCAGATCTCTCGTCTTGAAGGCTCGATGTTAACTCAGGCATTGTAGTAGTGGGCAGTTTGCGGCTGATAGGCGGCTGCCCTGATTTGCGCTCAATCCCACTTTTTCAGTAGGACGTCTAAGTTGCTTCGAAGCACCGAGGTGTTAGCTTCGTCGTTGAAATGTTCAACCCTATAACTGGGAAGTCCGATCTCCGCGGGGACCATCGCTTCGGTGCCGTAGCAGAGGCTGAATGGGGTTTCTCCCATGGGTGTTTTTTCGATGTTTGTAATGCTCATAGCACTCGTGGCAGTTCTTCGACACAGCCGCCCTGCCTTCCTTCCAAGCGGGATCTGAGACCGCGGATGACGCCTCGGTTGGATATCTTGGCCTGCCTGTTGCATTGAGGGTGTGCGACTGTGGCAAACTTCATCAATATGTGGTAATCGCTGCAAAACTCCTTGACTTTGTCATTTTCGAAGTTGGTCCCATGGTCAGTAACTACGCATCTCGGGATCCAAAATCGAGAAATTATGTTGTTCTGCAAGAACTTTATCGTAGATATGGCGTCCGATTTCCTGATGGGTATGGCCTCTACCCATTTCGTGAAATAGTTCACAGTGACGAGGATGTATCTGTGCCCGCCCGTGCCGGTGGGGAGTTGGCCCACCATATCCATCCCCCATTATGCAAACGGCCAAATGGAACTGAGTGGAGTTAGCTCGGTAGCGGGGAGATGAGGTATGCTGCCGAAGAGTTAGCAATTCTTGCATCTTTTGACCAGCTTCTCAGCATCCTGGTGCAATCCCGATCAATAGTACCATTGCAGTAGTGCCTTCTGGACCAGGGTTCAGGCCCCTTGATTTGCTTCGCCGACCTCTTCATGTATCTCTCGCAGAAAGTAGTCAGCCTCGTGGGGGTCGATGCATCGGAGCATTGGCTGAGTGTATGATTTCTTATACAAATTTTCGTTGCTCCAGAAGAAATGTCGTGCTTTGGCCAGAAGCCGGCGAGCTTCTCCTCGGTCTATGGGAAGTACATCGTCCTTTAGGAACTCCAAGAGGGGCTTTCTCCAATCCCGGCCTTCTTCCTGAGTTGCGTAGATCTAGAGTGTTACCTCTCCGTCTTCTACGCTGAGCAGAGGTAAGACTTCGAAGAGAATATTTCTCTAATGGTTGGCCGAATAGGAGGAAGCGAGCTTTCTCAAGGCGTCGGATTGGGTGTTCAAGTTCCTGGGAATCTGCTCCACTTGGACTTCATCGAAATTTTTTCGAAGTCTTTTTACTTCGGCCAGGTATTTTATCATGAGTGGCTCCCGGGCTTCGAAACGCCCGGTTACTTGGCCGACGACCAGTGCGGAGTCGCTACGAACTCAGATGGTCTTAAGCCTTACCCCGGAGGTGATTCGCAGCCCCGCCAACAAATCCTTGTATTCTGAGGCATTGTTCGATGCTCTGAACCCGAGCTTTCAAGAGTATTCCATTTCTGCTTCGTTCGGGCCGTGGATGATTAGGCCGCTCCACTCCCCTTCTCGGTAGAGGATCCGTCCACATAGAGCACCCAATCTGGGATGGGGTCGGGTACCTCTTCGACCGAGGGACGCGGTTCGAGACATTGCGTTGTCGTTCCTTCTTTAGTGGGAATAGTGCGAAATTTGGTAAGATATGCGCTTTGATGGCTTGTCGAGGGTGGTACTTGATATTGAATTGGGACAATTCCCACCTCCATTTCTCTAGATGATCTGACGACTCGGGGGAGGCGAGAATAGACCCTAAAGGTTGCTCGGTGAGGACGAAGATTGTGTGTGCTTGGAAATAATGCCGAAGTTTTCTGGAGGCGACGAAAAGTGCCAAGACTATTTTCTCTATGGCCGGGTATCTGGTCTCTGCATCCTTGAAAACATGGCTCACGTAGTAGACCGGCCTCTGTATGCCTTCGAATTCTCTGACGAGCACCAAGTCTGCAGCGTGGTCGGAGACGGCTAGATATAATGGGGGTCATTGTGAGGAAGCGATATGCCGTGGAGGTGTTCCTCGGTGAAGATGATCGGTTCGTCCCTCCTGCACCTCTTATGTGGTATATCGCTTGCACCCTCGACTGGGAGGATGTGGTTCTCCCCACTTTCTCGAGTTGTATCAGAGGTAACGACCATGATTTGCCCGATCGTTAATATCCCGGGAGGGGTTTGGTCCTTTTTCTTCCGTTCTGCCTGCCGCTTATCTCGCAGGTATTTTGCCAGGTGGCCAGAGTAGATCAACTCCTCGATGTAGTCACGGAATTGTTTGTAGTTCTCAGTCGGGTGACCCTGTGACCTATGGAAGGCGCGGTATGGGCCGCGGAGATGCTTGTCCGCCCTTTGGGTGATTGGCGGGAGCTTAAAGAACTTCTCGCCCTTAGCTTCTTCCAGCAGCTCGGTCTGGGAAATGTTTAGAGGAGTGTATTCCTGAAACCTCGGGGAGTAAGGTTTCGGACGATCGATTTTCTTTTTCTCCTCCCTGTCCCTTTTTGTTTTGTCTGCCTGGTCGTCTTGGTGCAAATTTGAGTTTACCTCCGACTCGAGTTGGATTTATCGCTCGGTCCAGGCTTTTACTTCGTCCATGGTCTTAGATTGCGCTAATGCAAAAGAGCGGAGCCACTCTTTGTACCTAATACCTGACTTCAGCGCAGTGATAATGGTTTCATCACGGTGCTCGAGAACCTCTAGGAGGGCGTTGTAGAAACAGGTGACATACCCTTTGAAGGATTCCTTTTCTCCGCTCTTGACAGTGAACAGGTAGTCGACTGTCCTCTTTTGTCATCGGTTTCCAACGAAATGACCGAGGAATTGAGTAGCCAGCTCGTCGAAGGTCGAAATGGAGCACTGCGCGAGCCTCCGGAACCAGTCCCGGCCAGCCCGGATGAGGGTAGTGGGGAAAGCTCAGCATTGAACCGCGTCCGAGTTATCTTGGAAGCTCATGCCCGCCGTAAATGCGTCCAAGTCGTCATTTGGGTCGGACTTCCTGTCAAAGAGGGCCACTTTAGGTGGTTTGTTCCTGGACGAGACATGCTCAGCCAGCAACTCTTCTATGAAGGGCTTTGTGAGCGAATCAGCGAAATACCTGGCCCCATCGTCGGACGCATGGCCATCCCGTCGTATGCCTTTGATTTTCTTTTCGAGGGCTTCAAGTCGGTGGTGGTACCCCGAGGATTCTGCACAGTCGGAGTGGTGGCTACCCCCGCTCCGGGTCTGCGCGATGGTGCGGCTTCAATTCAGCTATATCAAATTTCTCAAATTCTCGGGTGAGGCCCTTCTCGAATAGTCCCGACGTTCGCCGTTCATGCGGCCTCGGCGGGAGTGGAGATGTCAGTCATGCCTGGAAGCAGGCAACTGACCGACACCTTCTTAGAGGGTGAGAGCACGCGGCTGGCATCGGAGCGACGACCTAGTTTTCCCTGGGATTGGGGTGTGGAGCTGTCCGGCGTCCAGCGGGTCATGGAATCATTCGCCGCATGAAGGCCATAGTAGCCGGAGTCGGCACGCCAGCGATCGGTGATGCTGAGATGAGCGTGAGTGAGATCGAGGGCCTGAGCACGGCCATCTGTCCTTTTGTGGATGTTGTTATCCCGAGGAGGGGAATTGCGGTCTGATGGGTAGGGCCCGTCGCTTGGACACGGACGAGTGCGTCCACCATCGATGTGAGCCTGTCGATCTGAGCGGATAAGGCGTTGATGACGTTAGGAGGGGGAGACGAGCCTCTCTTGCCTCCATTGTGGGGGGTGTGGTGGCTCGTATTTGGATCGTCTCGATTGTCGCTCGCCATCGGATCGAGAGCGGAAGATCAACTTATGGGTGGAGAAGCTTCTGAAACGTTCCCATAGACGGTGCAAACTGATGGGGGCTGTGATCTCCTTCAGATGTTGTTCTTCGTCGATCCTGTGAAGGTGGTTTTTAGTGGTCGAGATTTGTTTGAGGGTTGAGTGTGTGGATCTCAATGGGTTGGTGCTGACGCCAAGTTATCTGCAAAAGAAGTCCCGGGATGGGTGACCACCGTAGTACCCTTCGACGATCAAGTTAGTACCATGGAATAAGGGCAGAGTAGCGGCGTATTGGAGTCAATTTGCGTTACCTGAGTCGTTTGAAAAAAGGGTTTATATAGTGGTCGCGTGGAGCGAGCTGGCGTGAGATCCTCGCCGTCAGTTACGTCCCTGTGTTATCCTCGTATTAATGGCTAAACACGCCAGCGTGGGACGCGGAACGTGGAGCGGCGGATATCTCGTTTTGGCGAGATACGCGAAGCCGTTGCGGGGGCGCTTGGGCTTTGCTCTCTCGGTTGATCGGGGGAGCCGAGGAAGCTCGGCATGTCAGATGTCTCGGAGACGAGCCGGGAGGCCGAGAAAGCTCGGCATGTCACAAGGCTCGGAAACGAGCCGGGAGACCGAGGAAGCTCGTCCTGTCAGACAGCTCGGAGACGAGCAAGGAGGCTAGGAAAGCTCGCTGGACTGCTCGGGGGCGAGCTGTTGGCTGTTTGCTAGGTGAATATGGGAAGTACTCAGGGAGGTCTCCGAAAGGTCGGATGCGTCCTCGGAAGCGTGCCCCGAGAAACGCCTCTAATGCATCTCATTTATTCCACCTCCGCAGTCTTCGAGACGCATCATTCGTCATATGTCGTAATCTAAGGAGATATTGCTTGTGAGCATCATCACCCTCTCTTTCCCTGCTTCACAAATTGCCGCACATTTCAAATAGGCTCCGTAGATTGATTGAATAATTAATTATTCACATCACATATATACAATATACAATATAGGTTTTAGAGAAATTTAGAGATAACCTTGAATTTTATATTACTTTAGAAAATTCAAGATAATGCCCAACAACAGCAGATCCCAGCACCCATCTCGCCACGAGATTCCCACTAGGAGGCTCTTGACTGAGCTTTATCTAGGACGTCACTTTGGGCTTAGGAGTTTCCATAAAAAAACAAGTACTTGATGGTGAAAAAATATGACAAGTTCTTGATTGGCACGAAACCATGCACATATAAAAAAATATTTGATCGTTGTTTCTATCAAAAAACCAACATTAATTGACTTATAGTTTCATGAATATGTGGAGTTTGTTTACTTGTTAATGGAAATTCGATTACAACCCGCGAAATTGAGCATTGATCTATAGTCACCAAAAGTATTGAGTTGTTTTCCCAGAATTCTTCGCTTTCCTCTTAGATTTGACTGTTAATTAAGAGCTGACGGATGTCGAATCACGTCAAGATGTTACATTCCGTAGATTTGCTGTTGGCGACGATGGACGGCTGAGATTAGGTTGGAGGTTAACTCCTGAAACGTGTGGATCTCAATGGATTTGAGGTGGTTGAGGCCGAGCTACCTGCAAGGAAGTCCCGGGATGGTTGTACCACCGAGGACCCTCCGACGATAAAGTTAAACTGGATATTTGAGAAGAGTAACGGCCCAGTGAGAAGAAAATGACTTACTTGAACCGTCTGAGAGAGGGGTTTATATAGTGGTGGCAACAGGCAGGCAGGCGCGAGAATCACGCCGGCCGTTACGGTCCCGACATCACGCCCGCGTGATGGGCGAGATCTCCCATTAATGACGAGACATGCTCGTTAATGGGGGATCGTGATGGCGTGGAACACAGGACGTGGCCGGCGGATATCTCGGACATGGCGAGATTCACGGAGGTGAGGCGGTTGCGCCTGTGGTAGGTGCCCGTTGGTCGGTCGATGAGACCGAGGAAGGTGAGCTCGGCGGGAGGCTCGGGGACGAGCAGGAGGTCAAGTTATCTTGGTTCTGCGATAGCCCGGAGACGAGCTGAGAGGCCCGAGGAGACCGATTGTGCAAGGGGCTCGGAGGTGAGCCAACGGTAGTTTGTAGGACAGGCATAGGAGTGGTCTGGTCGACCATTGTAGGTCCTTTCTTGTAAACTTCGGGACACGTCATCTGCCACGTGTCACGATCTAGGAGATCACCGATATTGAGCCTCATCATTAGCCCCTACTCTCATCCAGACCCGCTCACGGGTCGGGTCGAGAGTGGTCTGCCGGGTCATCCGAGGTGAGCTCCTTTTCGAAAATATTGCCGGAGCGTGTTCTCCCGGGCAATCAGCTGTATTTTCTTGATGACGTCAGCGGATCAGGGGCAAGATTTTGCATTAAAGAGGATGCGCCGGATCATGCGTACGTTCACCGAAGCGACATCCCACTTGTCTGGCGCTGGTTGGATGACGCGACGGGTCGTAGATTTCCGGCATTCGTTAGGGTACGACCAATGCCCATGCGACAGGTAGAGCGACGGGGTCCGTTAAATGCTATGAGTCGTTTTGGTGGGAGATGACTGTCGCCGTTGGTTGAGTACGCCAGCAGCTATAAATAAAGATGGGCCCCGTATTAGGGCCCCTACCTCTTCATAATTTCATCGTCTAGAGTTTTGTTAGCTCGGCGCTCTCCTTTTTAGGTCGGATCTCTGCGTTTTCTCGTCCGAGAATTCATCCCCTACATTAGGTTAGATTTTTTTTGTGATGAGTTTGTAAAAA
Organism: Agapanthus africanus; assembly: GCA_030015575.1. Taxonomy (NCBI): domain Eukaryota; kingdom Viridiplantae; phylum Streptophyta; class Magnoliopsida; order Asparagales; family Amaryllidaceae; genus Agapanthus; species Agapanthus africanus. The sequence goes on along the minus strand of JASDDO010000022.1, from coordinate 295,384,012 downwards.
ATGTAGGGTTCCTAGGCACACTCAAGATGTTCTGCAAAGCATCAACCATGCCAAAATCAAATTTTTACATGTGCCAAGAAACCCTAAGCAAGATCGTTAACTAGAGATAAGACGAAAGCAAGCAAGTTAACTACTTTAACTATAAGTGAAAGGGATTACAACCTTTGTAGATCCGGTCCTCCACTTCTTTAGCTCCGTGTTGACGTCCCTCCGCTGCGATCATCGGGATCCCGGACTCTAGCGTTGGTTTCATCGGAGAAATGAACGGGCTAGATCGTTGACTTCGATGCCGAAGATGATCTATGTCGAGGCGACTCAAATTCAAGCTCCATCTTCACTAGGTCATGAAACTTATGAAAATAACACACTCTACTACATGGCAAGTTGTAGAGGATGAAAAAATATGAAGTTGGTTCACTTTGGATTTGGATTTCTCACTTGATTTCGTCACTTGAAATTTTCTAGAAAAGGTTTTCTTCTTCATGAATAAGAAGAAGAAGAGAATAGAAAATGAATTATGTGAAAAAGAAAATTCAGGTGAAGACTTATCATTTAGCAACCATGGGTGAGTAAACTCATATAGAGAGTAAACTAGGATTTAGGTAATGGTTAGGTTAAAGGATAAAACAAAATGGCTAGACTTTTCAAAGATGCTATGAAACATCATGAAGCTTCAAGCCAAAACAAGAAAAGCCACCATTTAGTTTTAACAAAATAAATAAATAAATAAATAAAACCCTAACCTTTAAGCTAAACATGGTGTAAATTATACACACACCCAAGTTTGCATGTATCATCAAACATGATACAAACTAGTGCACAAACATATATCACATATATAAATTGTGCATATCAAGTGAGAAAATCAATCTTAAGTGAACAATACTAGTCAATGTAAAGTAATATATCCAATATATAATTATACATTAAATCATTAAATCAACACTTGATTTAATGATCCGGTCATACTGCATATAACCGACTAAAATCAAGTGTATAAATATATCGAATTAACATTTGATTCGGTAACCCGGTTATATCTTATATAACCGTCCGATGATAAAAATCACGAGAATAGAATTCAGTATCACATACTGGTATTATTCTCGGTCCCGCACATATCTCATATGCGCTCCTATTTCATTTCGCTTGAGCCAGGAAACCTCTGTGTAGGACTCTAAAGACTCGTCAATACGCCGGTAGTAGGTGATGATCATATCAAACACCCACAAGCCGTAAGCGGTCTGCTAAACGTAACGGCCACCCGGGTATTGAGCGATCAGAAGATCAACGAGCAAGCCCGCTCACACTCCTGCAAATCCAACCAATAACACTTACCGTACAGTCCGGTCTGTTCGTATGATATGTCGCATATCTCGCCTAGGGGTGGTAAACGTCAGACCCCAGTAGCTTGATAAGTCATGCCGATGTAAGGTCCATAACAAGCACGAAACAACTGATAACACTTACCAGTAAATCATTGCAACCCTGGCCAGGGATTTCCAGTTATGGCCAGTCGAGCATAGCGCAACATCAACCCCCAATACCGGGAGAGACGAATCCCCTCCTATCGCTCATTGCCTCCATGTGAATCGGGACTGTACCCAAAAACCGCCTGTTTGCACGGCTTAGTAGAGCCGTGGTAGGGTGGAAATCAAAGTACAGTGGGAGACACACAAGACTCTATGACGATCTCGGGTCAACAGACTAAGCTGTACCAGTGTCACCAGAGAACTGTCATCTGACGTGAGATATAATACCATCTGGGAGTTCTCGGCGAGTCCGTTGAGTGTACTCAGTCACCACTGAGCACCCGCATACCATCTCCGATGTCAAACACCAATTGATATGGGATCATCCATCTCCTATCACATGGGTCGAGAATATATACGCTAGTCTACTCTGGAATACCGATGCCCCGTCTCAATATTCCCATGACTAGGAACATTGAAGGATGTACCCATTGACTACCCAGGCCCCACTAGTATGATCTGCATCATAGTCCTGGAAGTCGAGCACACATCCTAAGCGCTTTATCAACATGTAATAGAGAGATAGCAAATATACATGTTAAGATAAAGAGCAACCAGATAGCGTACTATCATGTCATGCAAGAAAGTCGTACCTATATATATCCCAGCATCCACTACAATATACATGTCACGACCCGAGAATTCGACTCGTGACCGGCACTTAACCACGCAACGTCTACAGGCGCAACGCGGCTAAGTAAGCCGAACCCAGAAATCAAAACCAAAAAAATATAGAGTGATTTTAAAACATTTTGTAAAACAATCGTACATGTCCGAAAAACTTCCATTTATTTAGTAGAAAACCTTTTTAAGTTCAAAGGTTATAAGTTTTATAATTTTGGTAACATTTCCCTTTTTAAAACATTAGCCCCGAAAGTCGGGTAAAAACAAGGTGTAGCGGAGATAACAAGTGACAAGAATGAAGTATCATAATATGATATACGACGCCGTAGCGAAGAATACACGGTAAAACAAGGACAATATCATAAAAATAAGACTGCATAAAGTAAAGTCGGCTCACATGCGAGCTCGACACCAGAATATAAAATCATACATATCGTCCTCACAACTGTCTCTAAGTCAATACAGAAAAGTAGATGGAGAATACTAGATACATCAATGTACAACAGAAAGATAACAGATACCGTACAAACCCACCTAAACAGCAAAAGGGCTATCTCAGCTCAAAAGGGGTATCTGTGCCAAAAGATGCGGTAACAGCCAGCCGTGACTACTACCCAGGGCAACCTGCAAGCACTGTGGCACAACGGGGGTGAGTTGCCAACTCGTGAACAGAGATAACATATAAAGGTAATCGCAAGCATGCACATGTAGCGTGGCTCTACTAATGCCAGCAGATAATATCAATGCGATGTGGCAATATGCATAATAATAATGCCAGTCCTCTATCAGGTGATATACTACAGGGTGAGATGTGATAATGAATGCTGAGCATGGGGATATAGTATCTACATGAAGTATCGAGGTGGACTACATAAGTATGTATGCATCACAAGTCCCAACATCTCAAACGCCGGTACTCCATCGGCCCTCATATCCTGTATATCCCTGAAAATCCCGAGTGCCCAACATCGGCACCCAAATATCATAAATACTCGTGTCTAGCATCGACACGCAAAACATCCTGTATCGGCCTCCGTCAATCCGGGTCAGCCCTCTCTCACGTATATACCGGGAATCCGTCAGTCCGGGTCATCCCTCTCTCAATATATATCGGGCATCCGTCAGTCCGGGTCAGCCCTCAATCAATCCATCGGGCATCCGTCAGTCCGGGTCAGCCCTATATCAACCCATCGGGCATCCGTCAGTCCGGGTCAGCCCTATATCAACCCATCGGGCATCCGTCAGTCCGGGTCAGCCCTATATCAACCCATCGGGCATCCGTCAGTCCGGGTCAGCCCTATATCAACCCATCGGGCATCCGTCAGTCCGGGTCAGCCCTATATCAACCCATCGGGCATCCGTCAGTCCGGGTCAGCCCTCTATCAATCCGTGCCTCAAGCACCGAGAAAACACGGGGCGACGCCCCAAATTATCATATCAAGGGAACCGGGTTTTTTAAATGGTTACTTATTTGAAAAGGCCACGGTTCCCAAATCCATAAATCATATGAAATCCCAACAATAATACAAGTAACTGCGATGTGATAGGTGCATCAATGTGTATATCAAGTCATGTCACATGAGAAAGAACTACAATGCAATGATCCACCGTGATATAGGTATCAAATATAGATGAGTTACAACAATATACAATAGTATGATCATGGCAGTTCTATCAGTTCTAAGCAATATGTATATATGTATAGCAAGGAATGCAATATGCAATGACAGTCTATGGGGTGCATGAAACATATAATAACAAAGTCCTATCAGCCCTGACGCATAACGCCATGCGGGCGATATCCCCGTAGATGTGAAATCTACTCACCGTGTCTCGCGCTAAGTGTATCCAACCACTTGCTTGCCCTTCTTCGCAGCGTCCGTCTCACTGGCCTGCGAACCTAGAATCACATACACATATCACACATAAGCTTAAGTCACAAAACGCGACATTATAATCCAACAAGAAACCTGTGTCGCAAACCAATCGCGCGTGTGCGCGATACGCTAAAACGTGTACTCACGCGCCACGAAACTACCCCGACGCGCTGCGATACGCAGAACCCAAACCTACTCACGTATCACGCGTGTCGCGAAGGTTTAGAAAAACGGCAAAACAGGTATTTGGTCCCAGATTTTCCTACAGAATTGATCTTAAAAAAAATATATATACCAAAATACCCTACACACAAAAACACACCTACAGAAACCAAAAATTACCAAAACACCCCCTGTCTGGCCGCAATTTGCGGCCAGAATGGCGGTTTTGGCGGCCGGGAAGGGGAGTTAGGGGGTCGGGTTTCACCTATGGTATCATCTCCACTCCACTATACCACAGTCCACTCAATTTCATTTAAATCACCTCGGGTCAATAGCAGATCCAGAAAGCTCCAATTGTGCACAAATACGACATTTGCATCCAATATGAAAACTGGTGGTATTTTAGCGTAATAGGGGTTGGACTAGGTTACAATGGCCTCAACAGACCTCAAGCATCCTACTGAAACCAAATCATATCCCAAATGCTCAAAGTTCCCACTAAACATCCCATATCGCACTAAAACGCACCAATATCCATCAACCGATGCAAATCGACACTAACCAAGCTAGCTAGGGACTAAAGTAGGAAATATACCTCATACTTAACCCTAGGGAGCTGCAGGAAGGAGAAGAAGTGAAGGGGAGGGGCTGCACATGGTGCTGGGGCTGCTGATGCCCACTGCTGCTGCTGCTGAACCTTGCTGCTGCTGCTGCTTCTTCTTGCTGCCCCTGCTGCTGCTACTGCTGTTGCTGTGGCTTCAATTGCTGCTGCTGGGGTTCTGCTGAGAGTGTGTGTGTGTGTGTGAGTGTGAGGGTTATGAGAGAAACAAACAAAAGAAATGAGAGGAAAAAAAAACAATCTACACTCAAGGGTCAACCCCTCACTCTCTCTCTTCATTAATGGCAAGCATGGGCTAAGCCATGATGCCCTCTCTCTCTCTCCTTCTCACAAGTCAACACTAGATCTAAAATTCAAATTAAAGTAACCCCCTAATTAGCTAATTAAACTCATTTAAGAATCCAAAAGAATTAATCCCACAATTAACCCACCATGGTTAAAATTATGGTATTTTCTTCATTTAAAAACCCTAGTTTACATGCACATGTTTGTGCAAGCCTGATAAAATTTTGGAAAAATATATATTAAATTAGGAAAAATATATAAAACCCAATTTAGTAAACTTTTTATTAAAAACCATTAATTAATTATAATTATTCACTAACCCTTATCCTAAGGTGTTACAATCTCTCCCCCTTAAAGAAATTCGTCCCCGAATTTCAAAAATCTAACTAAGGTTACCTTCAAAAAGATGGGGATACGTCTTCATCATCTCGCTTTCGGTCTCCCAAGTGACCTCTTCACGGTTCTGACCACGCCAAAGTACTTTAACTGATGGAATCTCCTTCGATCTCAATTTCTTCACTTGTCGATCCAAGATCATCACCGGGTGCTCTGCATAGGAAAGATCGCTCTCAAGCTGGATCGCCGGATGCTGAATCGCATGCGAAGGATCATGAAGATATCTGCGGAGCATCGAGACATGGAATACGGGGTGCACGTCTGGAAAGCTGGGCGGAAGGGCTAATCGGTAAGCTACTGCACCAACACGCTCGAGGATCTCGAAGGGGCCCACATACCTGGGGCTAAGCTTCCCCTTCTTCCCAAACCTCATCACACCTTTCATTGGGGAGACCCTCAAGAAAACATGATCACCAACAGAAAACTCAAGTCTGCGTCGTCGACGGTCTGCATAAGCCCTCTGCCTACTCTGCGCTGCTCTCATCCTATCGCGAATCAACTGGATCTTCGCGGTCGTCTCCTCAACGATCTGTGGCCCTAAGATACTGCTCTCACTGAGCTCTGTCCAACAAGTAGGTGACCTGCATCTCCTCCCGTAAAGAGCCTCAAACGGTGCCATCTGAATGGTCTCCTGGTAGCTGTTATTGTAGGAAAACTCTACTAAGGGCAAATGATGATCCCAGCTACCTCCAAAATCTAGTACACAAGCTCTGAGCATGTCCTCGAGAGTCTGAATGGTCCGCTCTGACTGTCCGTCGGTCTGCGGATGAAATGCCGTGCTGAAACTCAAGCGAGTGCCCAAATCCTCCTGAAGCCTCTGCCATAGTCTACTAGTAAACTGGGTGCCTCTGTCGGACACAATGCACGTCGGGACTCCGTGTAGTCGCACTATCTCGTCAATATAGATCTGAGCGTACTGAGTAAATCCGAAAGTCGTCTTCACCGGTAAGAAGTGAGCCGCTTTCGTCAAACGATCCACGATCACCCAGATGGAGTCATACCCCCTACTAGTCCTGGGTAGACCCACCATGAAATCCATCGAAATCTGTTCCCATTTCCACTCCGGGATGGGTAACGGCTGTAGCTCTCCCGCGGGCCTCTGGTGCTCAGCCTTGACTTGCTGACAAGTCAGGCATCTCGATACAAAATCTGCAATGTCCCTCTTCATTCCGTCCCACCAGTAAACATTTCGCATATCATGATACATCTTGGTGGAACCGGGATGGACGCTATATACCGATCGATGTGCCTCCTCAAGAATCTCACGGCTCAGTCCCTCAGCATCAGGTACGCACAGTCTGACTCCAAACCGTAGTATCCCCTGATCATCGATCACGAACTCGGAAAATCTGCCCTGTCCCATCTGTGCCATGATCTCCGAACATCGGTCATCACTGAGCTGTGCCTCACGTATACGATCAATCAACTGTGGGCGTGCACGGACATGCGCTACCTGTCCTCCAATCGGCGTGAACTCGAACTGTACTCGACTGTCGCATAATATCTGCCAATCTGCGGATGACTGCTCCTGCACTGCACTCAAACATGATAAACTACTCCCGGGCCTCCTGCTCAAAGCATCCGCTACCACATTTGCCTTGCCCGGGTGATATAAGATCTCGCAGTCGTAATCTTTCACTAACTCCATCCATCGACGCTGCCGAAGGTTCAGGTCCCGCTGCTGGAATATGTATTTCAGACTCTTGTGATCCGTAAATATCTGGCACGACTCGCCGTATAGGTAGTGTCGCCAGATCTTAAGTGCGAAGACCACTGCTGCCATCTCCAAATCATGAGTGGGGTAGTTCTGCTCGTGCTTCTTCAATTGTCGCGAGGCATACGCGATCACCCTATCATGCTGCATCAGAACGCATCCCAATCCCACTCGAGAAGCATCACAAAAGACCACAAATCCGCCCGATCCGGAAGGTAAGGATAACACCGGTGCCGTCGTCAGCCGTGTCCGTAACTGCTGAAAACTGTGCTCGCACTCCTCCGTCCAATCGAAGGGAACTCCTTTCCGGGTCAACCCGGTCAACGGTGTAGCAATACGTGAGAAGTCCTGCACAAAACGCCTGTAATAACCGGCCAATCCCAAAAAGCTGCGAATCTCCGTCACTGATGTGGGTCTGGGCCAACGCTGAACGGCCTCGATCTTCCTCGGGTCAACACATATACCGTCTCGTGAAATCACGTGACCCAAGAAGTCCACGCTGTCTAACCAAAAAGCACACTTGGAGAATTTCGCATAGAGCTGGTGCTCCCTCAATGTCTGCAATGTAACCCGCAGGTGCTGCTCGTGCTCCTCACTACTCCGGGAATATACCAAGATATCGTCAATGAAGACTATAATGAACAGATCCAAGTAAGGCCGAAAAATACGGTTCATCAAATCCATGAAGGCTGCTGGCGCATTGGTGAGTCCGAACGACATCACCAAAAACTCGTAATGGCCGTAGCGCGTACGGAAGGTTGTCCGAGGAATGTCCTCCTGTCGAACCCGCAGCTGATGATAGCCCGATCGTAAATCGATCCTCGAAAAGTACCCTGCCCCCTGAAGCTGGTCGAACAAATCGTCGATACGCGGCAAAGGATACCTGTTCCGCACTGTCACCCTGTTCAGCTGGCGGTAGTCGATACAAAGACGTAAGCTGCCGTCCTTCTTCCTGACGAACAGGACTGGAGCACCCCAAGGAGAAACACTGGGTCGAATAAGTCCCTTGTCCAGCAAATCCTGTAACTGACCCTTCAGCTCACGAAGTTCTGCCGGGGCCATCCGATAGGGCGGTATAGAAATAGGCCCCGAACCAGGAACCAAATCAATACAGAAAGAAATGTCGCGCTCGGGCGGCAACCCAGGAAGCTCGTCAGGGAACACATCAGGAAACTCGCTAACAACCGGAACCTGATCCAATGGAACCTCTGTAGCGCGAGCATCGCGAACATAAGCGAGAAATCCCTGACATCCCTTCCTCAAAAGTTGTCCAGCGCGAAAAGAAGAAATCACACTGTGAGGGGCGGCACTACGGTCCCCCAACACAACAAAAATCGACTCGCCGGGGAAACAGAATCTAACTGTCTTCTCGCGGCAGTCCACAGAAGCATAGCACGTGGCTAACCAATCCATGCCCAAAAGAACGTCGAAGTCCAACATATCCAGAAGGATCAAGTCGACAGGCAACTCTCTCTCGCCAATACAGACGATACAGGATCGGAACACGTGCCTAGCAACAAACGACTCTCCCACAGGAGTAGTCACCACAAGCGGCTGATCAAGCAAGCCGGACTCTCTACCCAAACTCGGCACAAAGTGCGTGGATACGTACGAGTGTGTGGATCCGGGGTCGAACAGTACATGTGCGTCAACTGAACATACAGGGAGGATACCTGAAACCACTGCATTGGACGCCTGCGCGTCCTGATGTGTCAAAGCAAAAACCCTCGCCTGTCCACCACCTGCGGCTGGCTGCCCTCTGCCTCGGTCACCTCGCCCTCTCTGAGCAACTCCTCCACGCCCACGACCTCGCTGTGTATGAGTCTGGCGCGGAGCAACGGTAGGTACGATAGGCAACGCCCTCTGGGGTGGTGAAAGTGGTAATGTAACATGCGGTGCTGTCGCCTCTGTCCGGGGTAGCTCAGGACAATCCCGTACACGGTGGTAAGAGCTCCCACATCGAAAACATCCCGACGACGGCCGCTGACCATCCTGGGAATAAGAACTGAATAACCGGCCCCGCCCTGAATCTCTGCTGCCTGCAATACGTCTATCACGGCACCGAAAAGGCTGTCTCTGTGCTGAAGTATCCGCACGAGCTCTCTTCGGCTCTGGGAGTGCCGAAGTCTCAACAAGGTGCTCCTCGACCACTAGGGCTGCGTCTACCGCTGCTGCGTAGGTCTCGTAGTGCTGCGCGCTGATCGCGAGGAACACTGGTGAAATCAAACCTCGAACAAATCTCCGGACTCGCAACTCCTCGGTGGCCACTAAATGTGGGGCGTAGACTGCTAGCTCTGTAAACAGTACGTCATACTCTGCCACTGTCATCCCTGGCGTCTGGCGCAAAGACTCAAACCTGCGTGCTCGGGCATCTCTAACACTCCGGGGAAGGAAACGGGCTAGAAATATAGTCACGAACTCCGCCCAGGTCATAGGAGGAAGACCTGCTGCTCTGCCCTTCTCCACGGAATCACACCACTTCTGCGCAAGACCTTCCAGGCGAAAGCTCGCGAACTCGACCCATCTCGCATCTGCGCATCTGAGGGAACGGCATATCCTGGCCATCCTGTCGATGAAAGACTGTGGGTCCTCGGCTGTATCGGTGCCTGTGAAAACCGGAGGCTTCAGCCTCATGAACTCTGATAGCGACACTGTAATCACCTCCGTGGCTGCAGGAGCAACTGGCTGTGCGGTAGGTACCATAGCGGTTTCTGGAACTGGTGGAGCTACCTCTGGCCGCTGCGCTCGAAGCGTCTCAACAAGCGATCCTATCATCTGGCGCATCTCCTGCATGCTAGATCCCACCGTCTGGCGCATCTCCTGCATACCAGCCCCTAGCGTGGCGATCTACTCGGTCACGGCAGGAACAGCCTGCTCGGGTACAACGGGTGCACTGCCCGGATCAGTCCTCGTCTCGGACGAGTCAACTCGAATCTCGGCCCTCGCGGCCGCTCTCTGTGCCCTCGTAGTCTTAGGCGGCATATTGGCTGAAAGAAAATTTGGATTCGATAAGAACACGGAAATCGAATCACAAGAATATAAGGAGGAATCAAATTAACAAGCCCTAAGGTCGCGTAAGCGGAGTACCGTGTCGTGAGTATGCCGCGGAACATACGCACGCTACGCTACCCTGCTGCAGCTACCTACTCCATCATACCAGGGTCATCCTACACTCCGAAGGTAAAACCTAAGCTCTGATACCAACTTTGTCACGACCCGAGAATTCGACTCGTGACCGGCACTTAACCACGCAACGTCTACAGGCGCAACGCGGCTAAGTAAGCCGAACCCAGAAATCAAAACCAAAAAAATATAGAGTGATTTTAAAACATTTTGTAAAACAATCGTACATGTCCGAAAAACTTCCATTTATTTAGTAGAAAACCTTTTTAAGTTCAAAGGTTATAAGTTTTATAATTTTGGTAACATTTCCCTTTTTAAAACATTAGCCCCGAAAGTCGGGTAAAAACAAGGTGTAGCGGAGATAACAAGTGACAAGAATGAAGTATCATAATATGATATACGACGCCGTAGCGAAGAATACACGGTAAAACAAGGACAATATCATAAAAATAAGACTGCATAAAGTAAAGTCGGCTCACATGCGAGCTCGACACCAGAATATAAAATCATACATATCGTCCTCACAACTGTCTCTAAGTCAATACAGAAAAGTAGATGGAGAATACTAGATACATCAATGTACAACAGAAAGATAACAGATACCGTACAAACCCACCTAAACAGCAAAAGGGCTATCTCAGCTCAAAAGGGGTATCTGTGCCAAAAGATGCGGTAACAGCCAGCCGTGACTACTCCCCAGGGCAACCTGCAAGCACTGTGGCACAACGGGGGTGAGTTGCCAACTCGTGAACAGATATAACATATAAAGGTAATCGCAAGCATGCACATGTAGCGTGGCTCTACTAATGCCAGCAGATAATATCAATGCGATGTGGCAGTATGCATAATAATAATGCCAGTCCTCTATCAGGTGATATACTACAGGGTGAGATGTGATAATGAATGCTGAGCATGGGGATATAGTATCTACATGAAGTATCGAGGTGGACTACATAAGTATGTATGCATCACAAGTCCCAACATCTCAAACGCCGGTACTCCATCGGCCCTCATATCCTGTATATCCCTGAAAATCCCGAGTGCCCAACATCGGCACCCAAATATCATAAATACTCGTGTCTAGCATCGACACGCAAAACATCCTGTATCGGCCTCCGTCAATCCGGGTCAGCCCTCTCTCACGTATATACCGGGAATCCGTCAGTCCGGGTCATCCCTCTCTCAATATATATCGGGCATCCGTCAGTCCGGGTCAGCCCTCAATCAATCCATCGGGTATCCGTCAGTCCGGGTCAGCCCTATATCAACCCATCGGGCATCCGTCAGTCCGGGTCAGCCCTATATCAACCCATCGGGCATCCGTCAGTCCGGGTCAGCCCTATATCAACCCATCGGGCATCCGTCAGTCCGGGTCAGCCCTATATCAACCCATCGGGCATCCGTCAGTCCGGGTCAGCCCTATATCAACCCATCGGGCATCCGTCAGTCCGGGTCAGCCCTATATCAACCCATCGGGCATCCGTCAGTCCGGGTCAGCCCTCTATCAATCCGTGCCTCAAGCACCGAGAAAACACGGGGCGACGCCCCAAATTATCATATCAAGGGAACCGGGTTTTTTAAATGGTTACTTATTTGAAAAGGCCACGGTTCCCAAATCCATAAATCATATGAAATCCCAACAATAATACAAGTAACTGCGATGTGATAGGTGCATCAATGTGTATATCAAGTCATGTCACATGAGAAAGAACTACAATGCAATGATCCACCGTGATATAGGTATCAAATATAGATGAGTTACAACAATATACAATAGTATGATCATGGCAGTTCTATCAGTTCTAAGCAATATGTATATATGTATAGCAAGGAATGCAATATGCAATGACAGTCTATGGGGTGCATGAAACATATAATAACAAAGTCCTATCAGCCCTGACGCATAACGCCATGCGGGCGATATCCCCGTAGATGTGAAATCTACTCACCGTGTCTCGCGCTAAGTGTATCCAACCACTTGCTTGCCCTTCTTCGCAGCGTCCGTCTCACTGGCCTGCGAACCTAGAATCACATACACATATCACACATAAGCTTAAGTCACAAAACGCGACATTATAATCCAACAAGAAACCTGTGTCGCAAACCAATCGCGCGTGTGCGCGATACGCTAAAACGTGTACTCACGCGCCACGAAACTACCCCGACGCGCTGCGATACGCAGAACCCAAACCTACTCACGTATCACGCGTGTCGCGAAGGTTTAGAAAAACGGCAAAACAGGTATTTGGTCCCAGATTTTCCTACAGAATTGATCTTAAAAAAAATATATATACCAAAATACCCTACACACAAAAACACACCTACAGAAACCAAAAATTACCAAAACACCCCCTGTCTGGCCGCAATTTGCGGCCAGAATGGCGGTTTTGGCGGCCGGGAAGGGGAGTTAGGGGGTCGGGTTTCACCTATGGTATCATCTCCACTCCACTATACCACAGTCCACTCAATTTCATTTAAATCACCTCGGGTCAATAGCAGATCCAGAAAGCTCCAATTGTGCACAAATACGACATTTGCATCCAATATGAAAACTGGTGGTATTTTAGCGTAATAGAGGTTGGACTAGGTTACAATGGCCTCAACAGACCTCAAGCATCCTACTGAAACCAAATCATATCCCAAATGCTCAAAGTTCCCACTAAACATCCCATATCGCACTAAAACGCACCAATATCCATCAACCGATGCAAATCGACACTAACCAAGCTAGCTAGGGACTAAAGTAGGAAATATACCTCATACTTAACCCTAGGGAGCTGCAAGAAGGAGAAGAAGTGAAGGGGAGGGGCTGCACATGGTGCTGGGGCTGCTGATGCCCACTGCTGCTGCTGCTGAACCTTGCTGCTGCTGCTGCTTCTTCTTGCTGCCCCTGCTGCTGCTACTGCTGTTGCTGTGGCTTCAATTGCTGCTGCTGGGGTTCTGCTGAGAGTGTGTGTGTGTGTGAGTGTGAGGGTTATGAGAGAAACAAACAAAAGAAATGAGAGGAAAAAAAAACAATCTACACTCAAGGGTCAACCCCTCTCTCTCTCTCTTCATTAATGGCAAGCATGGGCTAAGCCATGATGCCCTCTCTCTCTCTCCTTCTCACAAGTCAACACTAGATCTAAAATTCAAATTAAAGTAACCCCCTAATTAGCTAATTAAACTCATTTAAGAATCCAAAAGAATTAATCCCACAATTAACCCACCATGGTTAAAATTATGGTATTTTCTTCATTTAAAAACCCTAGTTTACATGCACATGTTTGTGCAAGCCTGATAAAATTTTGGAAAAATATATATTAAATTAGGAAAAATATATAAAACCCAATTTAGTAAACTTTTTATTAAAAACCATTAATTAATTATAATTATTCACTAACCCTTATCCTAAGGTGTTACAATACATCTCATGTACAGTAATGGACTCTAGGGAATACATATAACTAACAATCTCCCACTTGCACTTGGGCCATCTGTAGCAGTGGTTGTAGTATCTAATACTCAACCATCCCATATAAGTCTCTCTCTGGGAAAAGGCCTTTGTGATTGGATCCGCCGTGTTTTCCTCTGAGTCTACTCTCCTAACATTGATCACCCTGGAGATCAACTATCTCTATGATCAGGTGATGCTGCCTCAGAATATGTCTGGGTCACTGATGGGACCGGAGTTCCTGGGCCAAAGCCACACTTCCATTATCATACAATGGTAGGAACCTAGTTCATCTCATGAACTAATATACACCCAAACTTCCTCTTTGGTAGTATCTTTGATAGCGATGTCACCAGCTTTTATCGTCTAGTTTGCCACGGTATATAGCTTGGAACCTTTCCAACATACCGTCCCTCCACTGAGGGTAATGACAATACCTGCGACTGACATTAAGTCGTTCTTATCACCCTGGAACTTTTCCAGTGATTCTCCCCAGGATCGATTGATACCATCTCACTACAACTAGTGAGAATCCTAACATCCATTTAGATCTATCTTATAGATCCAAAAACCTAGGATTTAGGAGGTATCACTTTGATCCTATATGGAGAATCCATATGATAAGAGGAGATTGACCGAGCGTAGCATGGGAAACTCTTTTCCTATTAAGAGTATGTTGTCTACGTATAATACGAGGATGACCACCTTACTCTTTACTAACTTTTTGTATATACAAGGTTCATCTACCATTTTGATGAAGTCAAACTCTTTGACTACCACATCAAAACATATGTTCCAACTCCGCGATGCCTGCTTTAATCTGTAAAGCAACTTACACACGTTTCCGCTGCTCCCACTGTCTACGAAGCCCTCTGGCCGTGTTCTTATAGACGTTCTCTTCTAAATCATTATTTAGAAAAGCAGTCATGGCACCCAACCACCAGATATCGTAGTCATGGTATGTAGCAATGGAAAGTAGGATCCGGATGGATTTAAGCATAGCCACTGGAAAAGGTTTCATTATTTTCCACGCCTGGTCGATGAAGAAAACCTTTAACAAGTCTAGCTTTGAAAGTCTCAACTTTTCCATCTACACCAAGTAATCTTCTCAAGATATACTTGCTCCTGATGGGGATTTAACCCTTCAGATATAGTATCCAAAGTCCATACTTTGTTGGTGTACATGGATTCCATCTCAGATCGCTAAGCATCCAGCCATTCTTATAGAGTCCCTACTCTTGATAGCCTGCTCGAAACTAGTTGGGTCACCATCTCATGATGCAATCCTCGCTCCTACTGTCATCGAGAAACCGAAGTATCTCTCAGGCGAATGAGGAACCCTGCTAGATCGGCGGAGAGGCTGAGGTTCGTCGGGGACGATTGAATCCTTTGGTTCTATCAAATCATCAGCTGTAGTTTGTATGGCTAGAACTTCTTCCAGTTCTACAGAACTGACCTTTCCTCGATCTTGTCCGGATTTTGCTTTTGACATAGGCCGGACAATCCTAAATCTTAATTTGCTTAAGAGATGGGCTCTTCCCATACCATATCTCATATGGAGTGGTAGGCGGTGATTTGATTCGAACCTAATTCAATAGGTATGCAGCTTCTTAAGTGCATAACTCCCAAAAGGAAACAGGTAACTCAGTAGTACTCATCATAGAGTGCACCATATCATATAGGGTGTGATTGCTCCGCCCCGATACACCGTCGTGCTGTGGTATATTCAGAGGAGTAAAACCGAGAGAGAATCTCATTCTCCTTTAGAATATTCCAGGAATTCTATGCACAAGTATTCTCCTCCCTGATCTCATCATAGGACATAATACTTCTGCCCGGTTTTTGGTTCTCTACTTCTAACTTATATTCGGTGATTATCTCAAAAGTTTCGGACTTATTTTTCAACAGGAACATATGGCTGAATCTTGAGAGATCATCAGAGAATGTAATGAAGTATAAAGAATCGGTCCTGGCATGTCTATACAGGGGACCTTACATACATCATC
This sequence comes from Agapanthus africanus, assembly GCA_030015575.1. Classification (NCBI taxonomy): domain Eukaryota; kingdom Viridiplantae; phylum Streptophyta; class Magnoliopsida; order Asparagales; family Amaryllidaceae; genus Agapanthus; species Agapanthus africanus. The sequence continues at coordinate 295,368,241 of JASDDO010000022.1, read as the reverse complement.
ATGTATCAGTCCCAAGAGTTCACTAATTCTTTCTCTGTTTTCAGTAAACGGGGTTATGGTCATCTTATCTTTGTGACATGACTGGCAAGTTTCACAAGATGTAAATTCAAACTAATTCAAATATGCATCTAAATGTAACTTAAGCAAGTCGGGTCACATTGATATGACCTAGTCTACAATACCTCAAGAAGGAATCGTTCATTTCTGAACTCTTCCTCTTGTGTGTGTTCTGTATACTAGGAACTGTAGTTTGATTTAGAACGTTAATGCTTTTAGATAACGTGCCTGAATCGATCAATTATTGTTATAGGAAATGTGCAAAACATTATCCAACAATACAAAATTATATCATTTCTTTAATAAATAATGAGACTGATATGATCTTGTATATCAGGTTCGGCATCTAATAACATTTTTTCAGAATCAATGTATTTGGAAATACAGGGTGATAGTGACCAACAGACTTGGCTGCAACACTTGCACCGTTTTCTGTCTCATGAAACTTATCACCCGTTCTCAGTTCTATACCTTTCTGTAGCCCTATGTAACAGATTACATATCTATGATCCTGATCCAGTATCAAATACCCAGGACGTAGAGGATACAGAGAAACAGTTCTTTGTAATGAACACACCCGAAGGAGATGCATCTCATGCACTTTCTTCGTTTTGGCGGCATGGGAATCCTGGTATTCCCTTAATTCCTGCTCGGTCTTATAACAATTATAAGTTGGAGCGGGACCAACGTTCCCCAGCTCAATATAACAAGCGGGATCGGTCAATACATCCATATTATTATCTTGATTAAGGCGTGACATGGTCGCAACCTGGAGAGAGAGAGAGAAGAAAACACTTTGCGTGCACTCTTGCAATATTAGATTGGTTATATATTTTATCTAATCAGGATGGCTCCCACTGTTTCTATCAAATCTTCCTTCAAACCCTAAAAGGAAAGACTAACCGGGATTAATTACACTCTACAAGTTCGCCAATCTTTCAGCCAAGCCAGTGCCGGTACATTAAGGGAGGTTCCCCGTGCTTTCGCACGGACCTAATTAAAATAAACCTCGTTTTCCTAGGGGCGTAACCCCGTTGACACCTTTCTAGACACCTACTTGATCGACTAATTGTAAAGTGCAAAACTCTCCCAGGAGTAACAATTACTCGCAGTGGGTATCGGGATCTAACTATCATATAGAAGGTATGCAATCTCATTGCAAATTTCAACACTTGAAACTCCCGATAAAGGACCTTAACTATAGTTAACAAATCATAAGCACTAGTCAAGTTCTACCCGTCATTTCGTGATTAATTAGACCCACCCACATGACCCTTAGCTAAGGTCAACAAAGTCACGCGACTGTCCTAACTAATCGCATCATATGCGTTGTAGGAAGACATCATTTATCTACCGTGCACTGTGCCTTAACTAAGGTCAACAAACACAGCACGAATACTAAGTACTCTACTTCCTAAAATGACGGAGGGTTGCGGATGGTTTTTATGAAAACCTTTAACGCTTTGAACTTGATCTCGTTGCGGAATCAAATGGTTTTTAAATGGAGTGTTTTTGAGGATTTTCTAGTTTTGCTAAAGGGGTCACTCCCGGTGAAGGGATCGTCGACCCTTTCCTCATCGAATAAGGTGCAGGATATATCATATATACCGCCGTGTAAAGAAAAAACTATAGAAGCAATCAAAAGACAAACTCAGGGTTGTAGCATCTGCCAGTTATTGCTAAGGGGGTCACTCCCGGTGAAGGGATCGTCGGCCCTTTCCTTATCGAATAAGGTGCTGGATGTTGTACAAGGAACACCGCTATGCAAAGCAACAACTAGAGCTACCTAATTTTTGAAATTCGATTCCACAACATATTTTAGGTTTATTTTCTTTCATTAATCTCATTAATGAATGTCCCATCATTTAAGTCCACCTAAACATTACAGATAAATATAACGTACGCTTATACCATCCGAATTCGCCTCGATGTCCCGTCTGCACCGTTAGGTTAAGTAACTAACGGCAGAGCGAAACAGGGCTAGCGCAGGTGTAAAACATAAGCAACATCTATATAATATATCATATATACTATATACAATATCAATCTGAACATATGACATGATCACATCACAGATAACGCAGTAGAAAATATCATATGAAATATTGGATATACTAGGACGTCCGTGTTTTATTTTGAACCTGTATAAAACATGGATTCCACGGTCGTGATGGATAGCCAATCCCACACCCCTAGACCCCTACGAGAGCGGCAAGCAATCCTACCAATTCTAGGGTTAGGAGACCCGGACTCAACTCCTCGAGATGGTCTCCCACTGGACCCTAGAACCCCGTTACTTGTGCTCCCCTCCTTGGGTCTACCCTAATGCGGAAAAGTAAATAATATACAATGGTGACATCATCCTCAACCCGGAAGTGCCCCAATAAAAGAATATTACATACAAGTTTTTTACATGAATGAAAATGAAAAACACTCATCTCACATAAGAAAACCCCGGCTATTCAAACACGACGATCCAATATAACATATCCAGCAACACATAACATCACATGTCATCAACGTAAGTAAATATGCCCACCCCAATTGTCGTTGACATATAGCAACGAAACCGGCAATATCACATATTACACTTACGGTCGCAGAAAAGAAAGTGTAAAACTATAGCAGTTGGAATCCGCAACCTGCATAGACATCGCATGCCTAACCAAATGAATTCCTTAGACATCGCATGCCTAACAATTATAAACCCTGCATTTTAGTCTCAAAATCGAAAACTCTTTTCAATATCAAGTCGGGCAATTCAACAAGATTCCCGACATGCAGAACGAATGCTCGTCGCAAACTTTAGTAGACGGCCGCACCCCAGATGTCGTTGACGAAGTGCACTAAGGCGGAACACCGCAGCCGCGAGCACCCGAACGGATGCTTTTGGCGACGGGGTTCTCCTACAGTCACTTGGTCGGGGCTATGGGGTGTGGCTATCTATTAAGTTTACCGGCAAGTATCCGCGTATGCAACGTGATTGCGACGGACTTTTGATCACATAAAAATCCCGTGGCAACCGATCAAATGAGACTAAACTGCTATGTCTATAACATTCAAATGTTGTTGATTCCAATTATTGTATCACATTCCAGATAAATAGACAATGTTAAAGTTTCCGATCGAACAATCAAACACCCAAGTTTTCCCAAATAGCTCAACACTTGAAATAAGTTTAAAAACATTCACTTCATACCACAGTACCAACGGTCCAGCCGTAGAAGGGTCAAGCCAACGCCTCACATGTGGCACGCCGTACTGCCCCAAACCTTAAGGTTCAAAGGGCAATTCAAGATGGTCACATATTCGAGTTAAGGTTTGTTGTTTTTGAGGTCCATCGCATTACTTGCACTACTTAGAACGTTATTAAACTACGGAAAAATCCAACACTTGGAAATTTCCCGGCAGGGGAAAAAGTGGGTATTTATATCCGGTCGAACTTTTTAGCATGTTCTAAAATTATCCCGAAAAAAACACTTAGACGAAATTAAACTTTCGATCGAATCAACGAACTCCCAATACAACCCAGAAAACTCAACTGTTGAGTGCAAATTAAAAATTCCCAGAAGACACAAGAAACACCAAAAGAGATAACTGTAGAAAATTTACTACCTAATCATTACAGACGGCCGCGGAACCGCCGCCAGAAGTGGGGTATGGCCGCGGTTCCACGGCGACACTGTAGCATTAGGTTGTCGTTTTCTCCATTTTTCTTAGAATTTCCTGCTCTATTTTCTGAGCATTTTTAATTAGGAAAAATCCACTGTTTCAAAAATTGTACAGAGAGGGGTATTCGATTAGGGTTTCGGGTTCGATCGGACTTCTAACTTCGTATACACTTCGCCTAAAGCTCTAGCTAGGCTCTGATACCACTGTAGGGTTCCTAGGCACACTCAAGAGGTTCCACAAGGTATCAACCATGCCAAAATCAAATTTTTACATGTGCCGAGAAATCCTAAGCAAGATAGTTAACTAGAGGTAAGGCGAAAGCAAGCAAGTTAACTACATTAACTACAAGTGAAAGGGATTACAACCTTTGTAGATCCGGTCCTCCACTTCTTTAGCTCCGTGTTGACATCCCTCCGCTGCGATCATCGGGATCCCGGACTCTAGCGTTGGTTTTATCGGAGAAATGAGCGGGCTAGATCGTTGACTTCGATGCCGAAGATGATCTACGTCGAGGCGATTCAAACTCAAGCTCCATCTTCACTAGGTCATGAAACTTGTGAAGATAACACACTCTACTATATGGCAAGTTGTAGAGGATGAAGGAATAGGAAGTAGGTTCACTTTGGATTTGGATTTCTCACTTGATTTCATCACTTGAAATTTTCTAGAAAAGGTTTTCTTCTTCATGAAGAAGAAGAAGAGAATAGAAAATGAATTATGTGAAAAAGAAAATTCAAGTGAAGACTTATCATTTAGCTACCATGGGTGAGTAAACTCATGTAGAGAGTAAACTAGGGTTTAGGTAATGGTTAGGTTAAAGGATAAAACAAAATGGTTAGACTTTTCAAAGATGTTATGAAGCTTCATGAAACTTCAAGCCAAAACAAGAAAAGCCACCATTTAGTTTTAACAAAATAAATAAATAAATAAATAAAACCCTAACCATTAAGCTAAACATGGTGTAATTCATACACACACCCAAGTTTGCATGTATCATCAAACATGATACAAACTAGTGCACAAACATATATCACATATATAACTTGTGCATATCAAGTGAGAAAATCAATCTTAAGTGAACAATACTAGTCAATGTAAAGTAATATATCCAATATATAATTATACATTAAATCATTAAATCAACACTTGATTTAATGATCCGGTCATACTGCATATAACCGACTAATATCAAGTGTATCAATATATCGAATCAACATTTGATTCGGTAACCCGGCTATATCTTATATAACCGTCTGATGATACAAATCGCGAGAATAGAATTTAGTATCACATACTGGTATTATTCTCGGTCCCGCACATATCTCATATGCGCTCCTATTTCGTTTCTCTTGAGCCAGGAAACCTCTGTTAAGGACTCTAAAGACTCGTCAATACGCCGGCAGTAGGTGATGAACATATCAAACACCCACAAGCCGCAAGCGGCCTGCTAAACGTAAAGGCCAACCGGGTATTGAGCGATCAGAAGATCAACGAGCAAGCCCGCTCATAATCCTGCAAATCCAACCAGTAACACTTACAGTACAGTCCGGTCTGTTCGTCTGATATGTCGCATATCTCGCCTAGGGGTGGTAAACGTCAGACCGTAGTAGCTTGATAAGTCATTCCGATGTAAGGTCCATAACAAGCACGAAACTACTGATAACACTTACCAGTAAATCAGTGCAACCGTGGCTAGGGATTTCCAGTTATGGCCAGTCGATCATAGCACAACATCAACCCCCAATACCGGGAGAGACGAATCCCCTCCTATCGCTCATTGCCTCCATGTGAATCGGGACTGTACCCAAAAACCACCTGTTTGCACTACTCAGTAGAGCCGTGGTCGGGTGGAAATCAAAGCACACTGGGAGACACACAAGACTCTATGACGATCTCGGGTCAACAGACTAAGCTGTACCTGTGTCACCAGAGAACTGCCATTTGACGTGAGGTATAATACCATCTGGGAGTTCTCGGCGAGTCCGTTGAGTGTACCCAGTCACCACTGAGCACCCGCATACCATCTCCGATATCAAACACCAATAGATATGGGATCATCGGTCGAGAAGATATACGCTAGTCTACTCTGGAATATCGATGCCCCGTCTCGATATTCCCACGACTAGGAACATTGAAGGATGTACTCATTGACTACCCAGGCCCCACTAGTATGATCTGCATCATAGTCCTGGAAGTCGAGTACACATCCTAAGGGCTTTATCAACATGTAATAGAGAGATAGCAAATATACATGTTAAGATAAACAGCAACCAGATAGCGTACTATCATGTCGAGCAAGAAAGTCCTACCTATATATGTCCCTGCATCCACTATAATATACATCTTATGTACAGTAATGGCCTCTAGGGCATACATATAACTAACAAAAAATAGATCGGGTAGAGTCTAGGGAGCCCCCTATAGATTCCTCCTCTTCATCTACTGGTTCCTCTTCTTCTAAGTTGAGCATGTTTCCTCCCCTTGGCAAAACAAATGGACCGATCCAGGATTCTTGCTGCCCTTGGTGCCCTGTCCCAGAAGAGAGCCGGGGGCGTGGCTGTGTCTCAGGCTAACCCGAGTTCAGCACCGGGGGAATCGCCGGCGACGAGGCCTTCCTCCTCGACCCGAGTCCCCGATGATTGCCGTGGCTGCGGCCAGAGGCGTCCACGGGTTCCCGAACCCCTGACGAGGGAAGCGGAAGAGGACGAGGACGAGGTTCCTCTAAAGAGGAAGAATACGGTCTCTCGTGCGCCACCAACTGAGATTCCCGAGGGGATTCCCGTGCAGGAGGGGGACGCCTGTTTCGTAGTCCTGTCTGGGCTTTCAATTGCTGCCAGCCTGCTCGTTGATATGGGAGAGTCGGCCGGAGGCAAGATTCCGTGGGGGACCCTGAGGGCCCAAGTGGCAGCTATAGCTCAGGGGGCGGTGTAGGTACGTACTCCCTTACATCTTATTTTGAGTGTCCTTTTCCCAGTTTCGAGCATCTCTAAGTCTCTCTGCTGTTTTTCATTAGGTCCTTCAGCACTGCGCCCTCGTTGCTCGCATGGAGACCGAGGAGACTGCCCCAGCTACGAGGTTGGCGGGGGAGTCTTCTTCGGAGGTCGAGGACCTGTGACTCAAGTTGCGTCAGGAGAGGGAGAGGATGACCTCCTCAAAGTCCGGTTGGCCGCCGAGGAGCTCACCGTCTCAAAGTACCGGGAGTCCTATCACCGGCTAAGTGAGTCCACCGAGCCATCGAGGCTAAGTTGGCGGAGCTGGCCGATCGCTATGCAGCAGTGAAGAGGGCGAGGGATGCCAGCAGACGGGGTGCCAAGGCTGCGCATCAGGTAGCGAAGTTTGCCACGGTTCGAGCCCGAAAGGCGGTGGCCGATTACAAGGGGTTGGTTCAATTTTATGCCCACCTCGGCGAAGCCTCTGCCATCGTATGGCACAAAGCTCTTGATGTCGTCAAGGCGCAGTTTCCGGAGTTTGCCGATGGTGAGCTCCGCGCTCGGGTCCCGCTTTCGGTGGTCATGCCACCGGCATATGTTGGTGAGGGAGGGGTTGTTGCTGAAGTGGAAGCCCCGGCTCTTTAGGATGGTACCGAGGAAAGTGAGGTGTAGGCGGGGCTTGTGGCCTGAACTTTTTTGCTTTTCCTTTTTTCCTCTCTTTTTGTAAGCCTCCGGGCAATTTGGTAAGGCTGGGGAGCCCAGAGTACCCTGTAAAAGGTTTTGGAAGTTTGAATGAAACTTAGTCTTTTTCTTCTTCGTGACAATGCTTTTCCTGCGTGAGTACTTAAGCTTGTCCGTTCTGACCTTGATTAAGCGTCAGGCCGCAGGTCGATGGCCCGTGTTTTAGATAACGATCGCCCTACGAGTGCTTGTCGGTTAACCACTGTGAAAGAAGGTTGGTGTCCTCCATCCCCCGGAGTCAATGTGGTGATTGTTTACTCAGACAGTTTGGAGGAAATTTTGTCGCGAGAAGGTTGGTGGTTTCTAAAGAATTAGCCGAGTGTTGTTGCTGCCAGGTTCCTCTTAGCGAGGTCTTCGATCCTTGGCGTTGCGGGGTAGGGAATTACCTTCCGGGGATAGCCGAGCAGGGTAGCCGCTGGGCTGCCTCTTATTGAGGGCTTAGATCCCAGGCATTGCGAGGTAGGGAACTACCAGCCAGGGATAACCGAACAAAGGAAGGCCCGATTTCCTCTTGGTGAGGGCTTCGATCCTTAGCGCGGGAGGGGCTGTAAGAGGCCTACTAAGGACGGGCCGAGCAGGGTTGCTGCCCGGTGCCTCTTGGCGAGGGCTTTGATCCTTAAGGAAGGGCCGAGTAGGGTTGCTGCCCGGTGCCTCTTGGCGAGGGCTTTGATCTTTAAGGACGGGCCGAGCAGGGTTGCTGCCCGGTGCCTCTTGGGGAGGGCTTTGATCCTTAAGGACGGGTCGAGCAGGGTTGCTACCCGATGCCTCTTAGCGAGGGCTTTGATCCCTGGCGTTGTGGGGTAGGGAACTACCGGCCAGGGATAACCGAGCAAGGACGGGCCCGGTTGCCTCCTGGTGAGGACTTCGATCCTGATTTGTGTGTGATTTTGTGATCAAAGAATTAATTACTGCAATCAAGAACATCGTCGCTTGATAGCTAGCCGGTGAGTACGGTTCGGTCCACAGGGATTTTGTGTATTTTCTAATTGTTTTAACGAGTTAATTCCAAATGTGGTGAATTGGATTATCACTAAAAACTACGGTTGATTCAGATTAGGATTAAAACCTTGCTAGGGTTAGATTTAGGTTCAGTTTGGAAATTCAATATTTCTCACCACTTTCAATGCCCTAATTAAGATCTATTTAGGTGTTAAGGTAATAATTAACAAAGTGGATTAGTACCATTGGGCAAAAACTAGGTTTCTGGCTCTAGGTTCTTATCCGTCCTTTCTTAACTCTTACCCTAGCTTCCATGGAAAACATACACAACCGATCTTTTAAACTACGGTATCACCGCTACCTCATGGGATAGGGTGCCGTAGTGAGTGGTGTGTGTATGTATGCATAGAGTCCTATTAAAATGTATGACGGGCAAGAAAGGGGTGAGAGATTTTCATCTCTCAAATCTTTCCTATTTCTAACCCTAACAAGTGAGAAACTACTCACTCATTAGGGAATTGTTAAAAGAAACATTTTTATGATTATTTTAATAACCTAATTATCTAATCTATGGCAGATAAATAAAATCTAAACTAGGGTAGATAAATAAAAGTTATATTAGGGCAGAAAAGAAAATTAAACTAAGGCAAGAAAAGAAAACTTACTTTTTATTTTTATTTGATGCACTCTTCAAACATTACAGGAATTGAAATTATGAATTTTGATAAATAAAATGAGGCATAGGAAGTGGCATACCTCAAAAAGAGGTTTAGGGTTTCTATTTATAGATCATAGAAAACCTAGGGTTACATTCGATACATATCTGCATTTACAAATTTACCCCTAAGAAGCCTACGCACCGCCACACCGTCAAACGATGCACTGATACGTGTTATCATAGCCGCGGAACCACAGCCAAAAGCCCTATTTGGCCGCGGATCCGCGGCCATCCTGGAAGCTCTTGGACTGGGGTTTTCTGGGATGCCTCTGGTTGCATTTGGCTTCTTGTTTCTTCACTTAGTTTCTCAGATTGTCTTCTAGTTTTCTTCCAGATTTCCACAGTGCATAATATCGTGGACTTTTACCGTTTGCTTTGTGTCAAAGTCTTGAACCTTGCGCTGCTTTTGTACATTGTGAAATTGTCCATTGATCTTCATTTATTCTTCGAACTGTAGGTATGATCAAGATTCTTTCATTTGTTGGTCGTAGTCTCACTATTGTATCGTCTTTTAATCATTTTCACTATTTTTGTTTCGAGAACCTGTAACCTGCAACTATGTAGCAGACATGGATCAAAAGCACCAATTTATTTATAAAATATATAAGAATGGGGAATATAATAATGCAAAATTACGATATGAACAAATACCTCCAAACCTCGTCCTCGAGCAAAACTAGTTTTATTCTCGAAATAGACCTAGCCTCACTTTCGTAGGGAAACTCGATTGTACTGAGCCCGTGAAACAAGCCGTTAAACCTCTAGGTGTCCCTAGTAGGATGAGCGTTGTCTCCTGAGGGTTTTCAGCAGATACTACCTACAAAATCCTATCAATTCAGCCTATTGATTTTTATTCTCCAATTCGGTTTTCTAATAAGAAATTCTATTATCTTCGACTCAAAAGTTATCCACCCATATTTTTCACGCTTCTTATCATTATCTTAAGATTGTATATGTTCTGTAAATTTACTTAGTTTTTAGCATCTTTTGAGTTTCCCTTCTAAGGTTCCATCTTAACTTAGGAATTTTTATCATCTCTATTAAAAATATAAGTCCTATTTTTCATTCCTATCTCTCATCCAAACCCCAATCATATACCCCTATGTGTGTGTGTATATCACCCCTACACTTGGAAATTCAAATCAAGCTATTATACTCTTGTCCATCATACAAAGTACTTTTAGTTGGTGAATTTTTAAATGAAATTTCTCACACATTCTTCATGCGACCGTTAATACTTCTTCAGGTACCAATGACCGATTACAAAATGTGTTTGCACATTAAGGCGTAATTCCTCGTCTTGTAATACCTAAGGCTTTAGCAGTGACTCCCAAACCAGTTGGTCTAAGGCACTAGGTGATAAAGCACCCTCGCTATATATATATATTTTTTATGCAGCTTTAAGTAATTACAAAACCAGTGTTCATTTTTTTTCTCTTTTTTCACACTTGTATTTTTATTTTATTTTTCTTCATACTAAGAACTTTAGACAAGAGTATTTCAAGGTCTCCTCTACTATTCCAAGTTTCAAGGTTCGTGTTTGTGCAATTTGTAGGGTATTTATTTTTAAAATTTAGACTTAAGATTAGAAATTATTTTTCAGACTTATACTTTAATAAAAATATCAATACCCTTCCCTTGTTTTGACTTAGCCCAAGAAGTGAACTCAAAATTTGCCTATTTCTAAGTAAATTACAAGGACATACATTTTCTACGGTTAAACTTTAAGAAAGGTTATTTTTAGGGTTTTTAATTTACTAAGTCTAGGATCTAGTTTTTCCTGGCAAATTAACGGTCTTGTCAAATTTAAGTCAATTATGGCCAAAATTGATTTTTTTTCAATTTTTATAATTTTTCAAAATTTTCAATTTTTTATTGGTTTTAAAATAAGTATGCAAATGAAAAAGTATACATATGAATGCGAAGAAAGAAAGCTTACCGAGCACACCCCCAAACTTAAACTTGACAGTGTCCTCACTGTCATGCCACACCAAGAGGGTTAAAATTGCCGGTATTCCCCTGTTTATTTTTTATTTTTTTACTTTTATTTTTATTATTATTATTTTAACAGAAAAAGGAAAAAAAATATATACACAAAAATGCTTCCCCTAAACTTAAGTGAAACAGTGTTTCCACTGTTTAAGCGTTAAAGTTCAGAGTTAGGGAGGAGGAAAAATACAGTATCAAGCTATACAAGGCCTTACACAAGCCAAAGGTTAATACCAACCATTCAAAAATTTTATCGTTATAATGGTGTGGTTGGTGAAAGAATAGAGTGTAGAGAAAAGAAATGAGAAACACACAAGAATGTATGGGAAGAAAGGTGGAATATGGTATCGGTATATTAGGAGAAGAATGGTGGAAGAGAGAAATAAGTGTAGTACGAACTTGAGGGTGTAAATTGAGTGAATAAATTAGCTCAAATTGTGATGACCGATGTGTTAAAAGCGATTGTGCTAATCTATCAACTCGTCGAGAAATAGGGTCAAATCCCTCAAGATTCGCGAGAAAACATGGGTACGTTGAACTTGGTAAACCAGACATTGAAAATGGAAGCGTGACGGATTCTTGCGCGATCGAAACGATGGAAAGGACGAAGGGGAGTGATTTAGGAAGAGTCTCATTCTCACCTAAGTAAGCGTATGTAAGGTGAGACGACAACAGCTTGAGTTCGAGTTTCAGAGATGAAACAAGTGAAGGTGAAATTGGTGAAACTGTCTCGAACTCGAAGGATTCCATCAATGGTTCGAAATGACTGTAAGCATCCGAGTCTGATGGTTCAACTAACTCATCTGAAAATTCAAAGGACTCAAACTCGGGCGGTGAGTTTTCAAAATCGTCCGAAAAAGTGAAACACTCGTAATCGTTATCGGTTGTGAGAACTTTATCAGATTCAAGGAGGAACGCACTAATGGTGTCAAAACTGCTATGATCGAACAGAAATTTTTCAAGCTCACAGTCCTCCTGCGTGATCTCTTGCATGGTCGGAACGATGGAAAGGATGAAGGGGGTGATTTATGAAGTATAACAGTTAAAGGTTCAGGAGGATGAATTCGAAAATCCGACTCATCAAACAAAACTGGTTCATCCTCAATACTATCCTCAATACTATCCTTATAATTCTCCTCAAAAGTTATCACATCCATGCAATTATCATCAAAATCAAGATGCATATGAAGTTCGGGAGAAAAATTTAATGACCCGGAATGATGAATTGGAGAGAAAAATTCAGTCAAATCCGCGGGTTCATCATCCAAAATATTCCCTGCGTCTATATCCTCAATCAAGTGAAAATCAATTTTTTTGACACCTCATCAAAAGCATGGATATTTATCAATTCAGGTTCTAAATTGGAGGTGTAGAGGTCGAAAGGATTGGTGATGGTTTCACTCGAAAGGGACCCTTCACAATCTGGCAAATCAAGCACTATAATTTAGCACAACTCATTAAACGTTTCATTTTCAATTGGTGAATCATTTGGGACACTTGATAGACATTCAAAACCGGAGTTGTGGGATTCAATTGGTGATGGATAGGTTTGATTTGGAAGGGTGCACAGCTCACTCTCTCCACTCAAATTCTCAATCTGTCCAACCGCCTCATCATACATTGGAATTTTTGGAGCTAGTTGGAAACTAGCTACCGGGTCACTAGGTTGCATAAGGACGACAATGGGCGGGCGCATCCAAATTCCTCATCTGTTGGTTTTTCTCTACAATATAAGCTTCCAACGACTGTTCCAGACTAGACATGGGTTGTGAAGGGGTTTCAGTAAAAGATTCAAAGTTGTTTGGATACGTGAAACTCCCAAATGGTTGTGTAGAAGAAATGTCTACGAAAGGTGCGAAAGTCTGGTAGGACTGGTAGGAATTGAATGGTTGGACAGGAGTAGGATCAACATTTGGATAAAAAGGTGAATAGACTTGTTGTTCCCAAGAACTGGAAGTGTTGAAAGGAATGAAAGATCGGTTACGAGATTGTTCAATATGTTCAGCAATAGACATGGGTTTCGGAATTATAACAGGACTCGAAAAAGGAGAATCAATGTAAGAAGGTGGTGAAGGTTGAAATGGTTGATACAAAGTGAATTGCGGAGTCGAATTGTTTCTCCTAGACACTTCTATTCGATCTTTCAAAGAAAGTTTGGGCATGGAGGGGTCGTCCGTAATTCGACCAAAATAATTTGTGTAGGAAGCAATGTTTGGATGAGGGTACCAAAGTTCGGCAAGAGTTTTGCGAGGTGGGGTACCCATGATGTAAGAAAGGAGAAGAAAAAGAATGTGGGTGCAAGTGGGGTGCAATGGATTTCTTAGCGACAAGTGGCAAGTTTTTGTAAAAATTTTTCCTTTTTGTGTTTTTTTAAAGGAGCTTTTTGCAAAAGATTTTTAATAAAAGGTTTAGACACACGTTCAATCCATTACAAAATGCACAATCAAGCCTAGATTTAGGGTCACCTAGGTCAATTAGACTGCTCCTAACTGTTCCAAAGGGCAAGTTGTGAGGACCACAAATCACCTCTTCACCGCCAATTGTGGCTAGGTAAGCACAAGTAGAGAAAGGAGAGATCTACTCGCGGATCACCGTGAGACGGGCCTTTTAAAGTTACCTTTCCCCACTTATCTAGCCTAGGCACCACAAAGTTTGGTTTAGATAAACGATTGATGACTACAACTATTCCTTTGTCCTATTGAGTGCGACAGTCCTTATAGGTTGAGTCTAATCTTTTTTTAATTAACTCGATGGTTTATGCAAAATGCTTTTTATGATTTTTGGGGTCATAGGAAGGGTAATGAAATCCCCACCCAATCTGGATTGGTGTTCAAGCCCCTTAAAGTCAGTTTAAAGAATGCAAAGCAGTAAACACAGTCAAGCCACTTGCTAAAAATTTTTTTATTGCGGTGCAAAGAATCCTGCACAAGATCAAGTTATTGGAGAAGGGAGAGAAGTTTTTGCGCAAAGAACCCTGCAGGAAAATTTTTCAGAGGAGATCAGGGGGTTACAGAGAAGAAAAGAAAGCTTACAGAGATTTTTCCACGTGCTGACATCACCACCAGGCCACGGATCCACCGCAGAACCTTGCTTTTGACCGCGGTTCCGCGGTTAGTTTGGCGTTTCAGATCCAATTTTTTTTCTGTTTCTCTGTTCTGATTTTCCTCGGTTTGTTCAAATCTGTTGTTTGCTGTTTTGCTCTCTGGATTTTTCCAGATCTGAATTTGTTCTTCGATCCTGCATAATTCAAACTAAACACCCTTCAAAGAATAACAAAATGATAAATTTTTTTATATTTTTATATTTTTATGATTTTTCAATTTTTATATTAACCGGAAATTGCAAAAAGAAAATAACTACGCCATCCCCGGCAAGGGCGCCATTTGATTTGTGTGTGATTTTGTGATCAAAGAATTAATTACCGCAATCAAGAACGGCGTTGCTTGGTAGCTAGCCGGTGAGTACGGGTCGGTCCACAGGGATTTTGTGTATTTTCTAATTGTTCTAACGAGTTAATTCCAATTGTGGTGGATTGGATTATCACTGAAAACTAAGATTGATTCAGATTAGGATTAAAACCTTGCTAGGGTTAGGTTTAGGTTAAGTTTGGAAATTCAATATTTCTCACCGCTTGCAATGCCCTAATTAAGATCTATTTAAGTGTTAAGGTAATAATTAACAAAGTGGATTAGTACTATCGGGAAGAAACTAGGTTTCTTCCTCTAGGTTCTTGTCCGTCCTTTCTTAACTCCTACCCTAACCTCCATGGAAAACATACACAACCGGTCTTTTAAACTACGGTATCACCGCTACCTCATGGGATAGGGTGCCGTAGTGAGCGGTGTGTTTATGTATGTATAGAGTCCTATTAAAATGTATGACGGGTAAGAAAGGGATGAGAGATTTTCATCTCTCAAATCTTTCCTATTTCTAACCCTAACAAGTGAGGAACTACTCACTCATTAGGGAATTGTTAAAAGAGACATTTTTATGATTGTTTTTAATAACCTAATTATCTAATCTACGGTAGATAAATAAAATCTAAACTAGGGCAGAAATAAAAATTATACTAGGGCAGAAAGGAAAATTAAACTAAGGCAAGAAAAGAAAACTTACTTTTTACTTTTTATTTGATGCACTCTTCAAACATTACAGGAATTGAAATTCTGAATTTTGATAAATAAAATGAGACATAGGAAGAGGCATACCTTAAAAAGAGGTTTAGGGTTTCTATTTATAGATCATAGAAACCCTAGGGTTACATTCGATGCATATCTGCATTTACAAATTTACTCCTAAGAAGCCTAATCAACGCACCGCCACACCTTCAAACGATGCACTGATACGTGCTTATCATGGCTACGGAACCACGGCCAAAAGCCCTGTTTGGCCGCGGATCCGCGGCCATCTTGGAAGCTCCTGGACTGGGGTTTTCTGGGATGCCTCTGGTTGCATTTGGCTTCTTGATTCTTCACTTGGTTTCTCAGATTGTCTTCTAGTTTTCTTCCAGATTTCCACAGTGCATAATGTCGTGGACTTTTACCGTTTGCTTCGTGTCGAAGTCTTGAACCTTGAGATGCCTTTGTACTTTGTGAAATTGTCCATTGATCTTCATTTATTCTTCGAACTGTAAGCATGATCAAGATTCTTTCATTTGTTTGTCGTAGTCTCACTTTTGTATCGTCTTTTCATCGTTTTCACTGTTTTTGTTCCGAGAACCTGTAACCTGCAACTATATAGCAGACATGGATCAAAAGCACTTGTTTATTTGTAAAATGTATAAGAATGGGGAATATAATAATGCAAAATTTGGATATGAACAGATCCTTAGCGCGGGTGGGGCCGTAAGAGACCTACTAAGGACGGGCCGAGCAGGGTTACTGTCCGGTGCCTCTTGGTGAGGGCTTTGATCCTTAAGGACTGGCCGAGCAGGGTTGCTACCCGGTGCCTCTTGGCAAGGTGTCACGACCAGAAAAGTACGGAACATGACCGACACTTAAATTACGAAACGTCTCGAGGCGTACGTAATCTAAGTAAGCCAAAACCCAGAAATCAAAACCAAGTAAAGTAGTAGAGTGAAGGAAAAACCAATTTAAATCAAGTCGTTTAACAACATAATCCGAATTATGTATTTTTAAAATCACAATTCTTTTTCTGAAAATTTCGGCAGAGTTTCCTTTGTAAATACTGGCTCCGAACGGGGTATAACATGATAAATATATGCATCAATGATAAAAGGCATCCCCAAGCGGGAGCTAGCTCTTCGTCAAGCGACGGCCACAACCACGTAAGCATATAATATACAATGCCGAAGGGCGAGGATCAAAACTCAAAATGAAACTCAAACAACAAGAAATCCATGAAAATACAACGCGCGACTCTAATGTCGAAAGAATATACAATGGTCTTCTATATCTATCAAATATACAAGTCTGGTTGATGGAGTTTACTAGATACAACTGAATAACATATATACAATGGTGGTCCTGATGCAAAAGAACCCAACTACCAAAACAATCACCCGGAAAGGAAGCAGTGTGCCTGCAAAGCCGTAACGAAACCTGTACGGCAAAACCTGTAAGAATTGTGGTACAACGGGGGTGAGTTGCCAACTCATGAGTAGAAAACATCTACTAGTAGAAATCGCATGCATAATGCTATCCTAGGTTATATCAAGTAATATCCTCAAATAAAAATCCTGGTCCATCTATATATAAGTGTAATACTACATGCTCGAGTCAGTACATAAGATAGCAACATATCAAATATATGATGTATGAATGCATTACAAATGAAACAGAATACATCATGAATGAGACAACTATTTTCTTTAATTTATGAGATTTCTGTATTTATATAAATGTGTATCATCAATGAAATCGACAGATAAAACAGTGTCCAGCATCGACACAAAATATAAATCTCAGTATCTCAATACCTCAGACTCCGGCTAGCCGGATTGGCCTGTATCATCAAATCTCAATATCTTAGTAACTCGGGCTCCGTATGTCCGGATTGGCCTATATCATCAATCACACGACCATGAACGGTATCCTCCGGATATCCGCCGCGCCAGGTAAAATCACCGGTACGCAGTCTGCCCCTGCCGGGCTCATTTTCTACACCTCGATCTTCTTGCCCCGGGATACCTTACTGGGTCCACCATATACCCGCAGACGGTTCAACCAACTCCTCGAATCGGGTCTCGAAATCCATCTCATAACCGAGAAAACATCATGGTGGACGACTCATACATCACGAGAAAACCGCACTTTTCATTTTAAAAAGAGAGAGAGAGAAGTTTATATATATATTCTTGCGGTTTTCTCCCAAATCCAGGAAATCTCATGAAAATCCGAAATCCAATCATCAATAGCAAGTAAACAGTGAATATTGGCATAAAACTCCATAATACTGCAAAAGCAATGAATACATGAATGCATCTGATATCATGAAATGAATGCAATAGTTAAACTAGCATCTGAAAGCTATAACATATTGCAACTATCAACTTAGCAAGCTATGTCATGGAATAGTAGTTTCTAAAGTGTACGTGATATGGAATTATCGATGAAGATGTGTGTGAGCTAGCAAGCAAGTGCATGTGGAGCATACGCATTATCGGTAATGATGCCGGTGTCCTGACAGTATAGTTTCATAATAATTACAGATAACATGTGTATAAGCATGTAATGCGATGAAACATCATAAATATACAGAAAGCGGTATGATAACAGCAACACTGAAGAAATAATCATACCCAATGTACGAGTCATACAATTTGGTATTTAAAATATTCACAATCCTCCACTTTTGAAAACTAGTGTGACTCGAGTCCAGTCAAAAGGGTAAGGGAATCCACCTAAGTCTGAGTCGATCTATATACATAGCCAGTAGTCGGTGATCTCGCCTCAATGGTATCACGAATGACCCATCAACTAATAAGACATCATCGAGTCAAGAGTGCGGATGTATCCTCATAACTATATCTCGTACGGTAAATCTACCGTACGGCATCCCAAATCTAGGTACGGGTCAAATATCATATTTATCTCATTATTTATCTGGCATCCTCATCATCACATATCGTGAGCAGGGGTACTGATCTAAGTCTAGTACACCACTAATATCATCAACAATATTATGCTCTGGCTACGGATCTAAAGTCTCCTACAATCCGATGTCATCCACACATATCATCATATAAAAGTATACATCACCCAAGTTTTCCATTATAAATATCTTAACATATCTTATCTCATATCTCGATCACATGTCAACTATTGTCATATATACTAACAACATAGTATCGTCGTCCAACGACCCGTTATAACATCATGACATATCTCGGTCACACATTAAATGTCTCACGGCATCATGCCCGATCAGATCGACTCATTCCCGAGTATCATATAGCATTCTCATCATCCAAGCATATGAATATACCAATATAAATATGTCCCCAAAACACACAAGGATATCAAAGTATGCGAGTATGTGTATGTGCATGTATGCAAAACTTTACCATAGGGTTTCGGGACTAAGAAATCGACTAGAGTCCTTTCTTCAATTCTCGCTAACACTAAACCTATAATCTCCTAAGGCTCCTCTTGCTAAGTGTTCAATCTATTCATAACATATAAATGCATATCTATAACGTATCACATCATTTCTTACAACTTTACGGGGGTGCTATACGCCATCCACCCGACTTCTCCCCATAGATATAAATCAACTCACCTCTATCTTCGCTCTCTGGAGTTGATGAACCCACGCTCATCCTCGCCGTCTCGAAGTCCACATGAGATACCTACATATCATAACACATCGCAATTGCGTATTAAAATCAAATCGGAAACCAAAACGGCACAAGTTCCGCTCATAGGTTAAAACCTATAGCTTCACGTGCAAAACACGACTAAAAATCCTAATCGTTGACGTTCAAACGCCACCCGACGGAAACACAATACCAAATACCAAAATCAAGTCAAAACGAAGTCGTAAAATAATGCATCAACTCATGGAAATGGTCCCAGATTTTACCCTAATTGAAATTAGTGAATTCTGCATATATGGAAGGTTTATTTTACTGATAAAGGAGCCACAAAACAAAAATTGACCAATTTACCCCTACTCTGGCCGCAAATTGCGGCCAGAATGAATAAATTTGTGGCCTTAGCTTGGGGATTGGGGCTCAGGTCTCTGTGGTAGCTTCCTAGGTGCCTGCACAACTCTCAATCTTCGCTAAATAATTTTCTAGGTTCCCGAGTCACTCTAGATTCCAATATACTACCACAATTTCGACAATTCTCTGATATCGGGGTTTCTAAGTTTGGGTTAAGGGGTTCTAGTCTCAGGTTTGGGTCTGAATTCTGGCACTAGGGGGTTTGTGTGATCTCTACTATGCTCAATTTCCCAACACAACTCAAGAATTCCACAAAACCCTAACTATAAATTTCCAAAGCTCATTAAACAACACTATATCTATGCTAAGCATGTATAGGTGCTAAGGTAAATGGAATACAATACAAATGGGTGCAGAAATTACTTTATTTGGGCACCTGAAGAAAACCCTAGTTTGCCCAAGTTGTCAAAACCTCTCTTTTCTTGGTCCATAGTGTAGAGGATAAGGAGGGGAACACTTTTAATAAAAGGGGTTTACGGTTTTGATGGAGATTTGGAGATGGTTTCTTTGGGTGAAGGTGGAGGGAGAACTTGAGGAAGAAGGAGATGAGAAAATAATGGGAAAGGGTTATGGTGGCAGCCCCCTCTCTCTCTCTCTCACTTTATTCTCACCCACTCTCACTAAATTACCCTTTTTGCCATTTCTCTTTTATTTTCTTTTCTCTTTTGAAACCAAAGCACAATAATACCCATAAAACAACACAAATGCGGGAACATGTCACCAAATGCAACATGACATGGTGCACTAGCCACGGAAAACTGTAAAAATACGGATTTGGCTTAATCGCGATTAGCAGTGCACTAATCGGGTTTTTATCAAAACTACGCATAATAAATTTTTAAAGATGCCATATCCGATAAATATCTTTTTAAATGAATAAATTATTTTAATTCACAATTATTGGTATATATTTATACTCTTTTTCGAAAACCCCAATTTCGCAAATCGGCAGTTTTCGGGGAAAATATTATTTTAATATTAAATTCCAAAAATAATATTTTATATTTTTCTGAAATGTTACAGTCTTCCCCCCTTAAAGAAATTCGGTCCCCGAATTTAAATTTAAACCCCTCAATACTAAAACATTTCAGTAAAAGCCTAAGCCGTTGGGGTCCCAAGATTATAAATACATAAAATATATAGTAGCGCAATGCGTGCGCATGAGAGATGAGCAGATAACTCAAAATCAAAACTCCGTCAAGTATCCCGCAATCATCGGAGTCATGGGGAAGACATAAATTTCTAAATCCAATACGAAAACCACCATGACATATATGTCAAAACTATACATGTAATTATCATTAAAATATTGGAACAAATGCATGCCAAACTTTTCAAATCGCAGTGCGATGTACGTATCACTGCATAGTGGCGGACGTCTATCGTAAGAAAATAACTATATCTATATATATCCTCTGTTTTATATGCACGTCCCGCCGTTTTGAAAACAGTTTAGAAGGGTTTCCTTGTTTTAAACGTTTCGTGTCACCTCAGACACGTAGGTAAATACTGAGACTATAGCTCTTTCTTTGGAAATCCCTTCGATGTCTATCAATGCATGCAAATATATATATATATATATATATATATATATATATCCAGGTACTGTCGTCTGACTAGTTCTGCTCAGTACGAAAATAATTAGTAACCATCATAAAACGTACTGCTCCATAAGAACTCAATCCTAAAATGTCCATAAGAATGCCGCGTGCGTCTGGTGCATACGGAAATCGAAATCCATGAATGTTCCCTACATGTGCATAGAATCAACATCTAAGTGCAACGGGTGTGCATGAACCACCTGTCAGAGGCAACATGCGTTCCTGACAGCAAAAACAGGTGCATCTGATATGCACGAAGAATCTCGATTTAGTGGATCTGACGTGCATCAAAATTGCATCAAGCGCCCAAATATGCTCAAGAATCCAAATCCAGTGCACAGGGTGCACGAAAACAATACCAAATATCATAATCGTAATCGATGGTATATAATAAACCTCAATCCAATCAGGTATACCATGGTATAAAATCTCACAACCATGTGCATCAGCGTGTACAAAATCGAGTCAAAATACTAAAAGTATATGAAAACTACGCCAAAAGCATATGTCAAATCACTTGCATACCACAGGCATGAAATCAAAATCAACCTCAAGTGCAATAAACACCCACAACTCATAAATCAATACGACGGTGTATGAAAACACATCTCAAATGCAATAACTATGCACAAAACGTAAATACCCAGTAGGTGCAACCATGGTGCACAAAAGCAAATATCATGAAACTCGGTCATCAAAACTCAATCATACAATAAATCACCCAAAATACCGAAATCCAGTATGGCGGAATAGTCCCGCTCAAGCACATCCTCTAAGAGTCTCTGGCCAACTGTCGTGGTCACTCATAACATATCTCGTCAACGATGCCGAACTCTGGCTGCTGGTGCGTGTAAAATGACCACTCCCGGGTCCAAGTCTTCTCTTAATTTATTCCAGAAAGGTCCTGTCAAGGTCTCTCCCAAAATCCTGTTTCTGCCGAACTGCCCGGAAGTCATCGTCCTTTACTAAATCTGTTTCTTGTTCCAGAATGGCTGCATACTCATTGTGGCCTCTTCTGGAAGATATACCCATAGTCAACGCCTTTGCTTGTGTATCACATTTCTGATGTCAGCAGAGTGGAACGTCACCTCATCAAGATCTCATATGAACCTCTTACTCCACCCTTCTCTACTGTCGACTGCTTCGGACTCGTCTCGTTGTGGCTGCATGGACTGCGCTCCAACGGCTATACTCGTATCTGGAGTCTCCCAAGCAATGCATCTCACCACATAGCATCCGAATGAAGTCAAACCATTCGATCGATTCATCAAAACCTTATAATCCCCCAAGAGCTCAACATCTTGGGTACGGTTTAATAGTATCGAGTACATATCACAACATCGGTGGACCAGCCGTAGAAAGGAAAACCCAAGCCTCACTAATGGCATCGCGGAACTGCCGTAAACCCTAAGGTTCAAAGGCTTTCATACGGTCATTATGTCGAGTTAGGGTTTCATTCATCTAGAGGGTCTATAGAATTGCTTGCATGTCTTTCCGAATACTTTAAACTTGGAATATGGGTTTCTGACATTCGATCGCCTCTATCAACTCTCAACGTATCCGCGTGAAGTCGCCTCTAGCTGGGATCAATCAATCTGATGACCTCGCATCGGGGTAAGAGAACGAACCACATGTCCTAGTCATTCATCCTCGGGTGACTAGTGACCTTCTATCATATCTCTAAGTACAACTCGTACTGCAATAGCTCCAACATCTGGGGCAATATATCGTCGCTCGCAGCAGCAACAGGCTCATTCATCTGCAAGCTGGACAGTGCCTCAATCATCATGAATAAGCGATACATCAATAGTCATCACATTCTGGCTGACCTCTATCAGTGGCTCAATCCTCTGGTGCATATCTGCACGTCTGAGAATTCTCATAAAAGCGACCCATCAGACGCTCATGGCGTGAAAACACAATAACACGGCGCATCTATGCAAATCGTATGTCCCTGGAATCACACCCTGGTCAGTCCTCGTTCGTGAAGAGCTCGTGCTGACCACAATTCTAGCCGTAGCTCTCTGTGCCCGTACAACGTAGTAGAAAAACCATAACTGGTACCAATGCGGCTAGATCATAGGAAGGAATATAATACTGTGTAAGGAAATGTACATTCTAAGACTTCTTAAGTGGAGTAGCGTATCGTAAATATGCCGCGGAACATGCGTACGGTACGTCACTCTACACAAGCTACCTACTCCATAAACCAAGGGTCATCCTACACTCCGAAGGTAAAACCTAACGCTCTAATACCAACTTTGTCACGACCCGAAAAGTACGGAACATGACCGGCACTTAAATTACGAAATGTCTCGAGGCGTACGTAATCTAAGTAAGCCAAAACCCAGAAATCAAAACCAAGTAAAGCAGTAGAGTGAAGGAAAAACCAATTTAAATCAAGTCGTTTAACAACATAAGCCGAAGTATGTATTTTTAAAATCACAAGTCTTTTTCTGAAAATTTCGGCAGAGTTTCCTTTGTAAATACTAGCCCTGAACGGGGTACAATATGATAAATATATGCATCAATGATAAAAGGAATCCCCAAGCGGGAGCTAGCTCTTCGTCAAGCAATGACCACAACCACGCAAGCATATAATATACAACGCCGAAGGGCGAGAATCAAAACTCAAAATGAAACTCAAACATCATAAAATCCATAATAATATGACGCGCGACTCTAAGATCGAAAGAATATACACTGGTCTTCTATGTCTATCAAATATACAAGTCTGGTTGATGGAGTTTACTAGATACAACTGAATAACATATATACAATGGTGGTCCTGATGCAAAAGAACCCACCTACCAAAGCAATCACCCGGAAAGGAAGCTGTGTGCCGGCAAAGCCGTAATGAAACCTGTACGGCAAAATCTGCAAGAACCGTGGCACAACGGGGGTAAATTGCCAACTCGTGAGTAGAAAACATTTACGAGTAGAAATCGTATGCATAACGCTATCCTAGGTCATATCAAGTAATATCCTCAAATAAAAATCTTGGTCCATCTATGTATAAGTGTAATACTACAAGCTCGAGTCAGTACCTCAGATAGCAGCATATCAGATATATGATGTATGAATGCATTACAAATGAAACAGAATAAATCATGAATGAGACAACTGTTTTCTTTAATTTATAAGATTTCTGTATTTATATAAATCATGTATGATCAATGAAATCGACAGATAAAATAATGTTCAGCATCGACACAAAACATAAATCTCAGTATCTCAATACCTCAGGCTACGGCTAGCCGGACTGGTCTGTATCATCAAATCTCAATATCTCAGTGACTCGGGCTCTGTCTGTCCGGATTGTCCCATATCATCAATCACACGACCACGAACGGTATCCTCCGGATATCCGCCGCACTAGGTAAAATCACCGGAAGGCAGTCTGCCCCTTCCGGGCTCATCGTCTATACCTCGATCGTCTTTCCCCGAGGTACCTTACTGGGTCCACCATGTACCCGCAGACGGTTCATCCAACTCATCGAATCGGGTCTCGAAATCCATCTCATAACCGAGAAAACATCATGGTAGACGACTCATACATCACGAGAAAACCGCACTTTTCATTTTAAAGAGAGAGAGAGAAGTTTATATATATATTCTTGCGGTTTTCACCTAAATCTAGGAAATCTCATGAAAATCCGAAATCCAATCATCAATAGCAAGTAAACAGTGAGTATCGGCATAAAACTCTATAATACTGCAAAATCAATGAATACATGAATGCATCTGATATCATGCAATGAATGCAATAGTTAAACTAGCATCTGAAAGCTATAACATATTGCAACTATCAACTTAGCAAGCTATGTCAAGGAATAGTAGTTTCTAAAGTGTACGTGACATGGCAATTACCGATGAAGATGTGTGTGAGCCGGCAAGCAAGTGTATGTGGAGCATACGCATCATCGGTAATGGTGCTGGTGTCCTGACAGCATAGTTTCATAATAATTACAGATAACATGTGTATAAGCATGCAATGCGATGAAACATCATGAATATACAGAAAGCGGTATGATAACATCAACACTGAAGAAATAATCCTACCCAATGTACGAGTCATACAATTTGGTATTTATAATACTCACAATCCTCCACTTTTGAAAACTAATGTGACTCGAGTCCAGTCAAAAGGGTAAGGGAATCCACCTAAGTCTGAGTCGATCTATATACATAGCTAGTAGTCGGTGATCTCGCCTCAATGGTATCACGTATGACCCCAACAACTAATAAGACATCCTCGAGCCATGAGTGTGGATCTATCCTCATAACTATATCTCGTACGGTAAATCTACCATACGGCATCCCAAATCTGGGTACGGGTCAAATATCACATTTATCTCATTATTCATCTGGCATCCTCATCATCACATATCGTGAGCAGGGGTACTCATCTAAATCTAGTACACCACTAATATCATCAACAATATCATGCTCTGGCTACTGATCTAAAGTCTCCTACAATCCGATGTCATCAACACATATCATCATATAAAAGTATAAATCGCCCAAGCGATCTATTATAAATATCTTAGCATATCTTATCTCATATCTCGATCACATGTCAACTATCGTCATATATACCAACAACATAGTATCGTCGTCCAACGACCCGTTATAACATCATGACATATCTTGGTCACACATTAAATGTCTCACGGCATCATGCCCGATCAGATCGACTAATTCCCGAGTATCATATAACATTCCCATCATCCAAGCATATGAATATACCAATATAAATATGTCCCCAAAACGCACAAGGATATCAAAGTATGCGAGTATGTGTATGTGCATGTATACAAAACTTTACCCTAGGGTTTCGGGACTGAGAAATCGACTAGAGTCCTTTCTTCAATTCTCACTAACACTAAACCCAAAATCTCCTAAAGCTCTCCTTGCTAAGTGTTCAATCTCTCCATAACATATAAATGCATATCTATAATGTATCACATCATTTCTTACAACTTCGTGGGGGTGATATACGCCATCCACCCGACTTCTCCCCATAGATATAAATCTACTCACCTCTATCTTCGCTCTCTGGAGTCGATGACGCCACGCTCAACCTCGTCGTCTCGAAGTCCATGTGAGGTACCTACATATCATAACACATCGCAATTGCGTATTAAAATCAAATCGGAAACCAAAACGGCATAAGTTCCGCTCATAGGTTAAAACCTATAACTTCGCGTGCAAAACACGACTAAAAATCCTAGTCGTTGATGTTCAAACGCCACCCGACTGAAACAAAATACCAAATACAAAAATTAATTCAAAACGAAGTCGTAAAACAATGTATCAAATCATGGAAATGGTCCCAGATTTTACCCTAATTGAAATTAGTCAATTCTGCATATATGGAGGGTCTATTTTACTGATAAAGGAGCCACAAAACAAAAATTGACCAATTTGCCCCTACTCTGGCCACAAATTGCGGCCAGAATGAATAAATTTGCGGCCTTAGCTTGGGGGTTGGGGCTTGGGTCTCTGTGGTAGCTTCCTAGGTGCCTGCACAACTCTCAGTCTTCGCTAAATAATTTTCTAGGTCCCCGAGTCACTCCAGATTCCAATATACTACCACACTTTCCACAATTCTCCGATATCGAGATTTCTAAGTTTGGATTAAGGCATTCTATTCTCAGGTTTGGGTCTGAATTCTGGCACTAGGGGGTTTGTGTGACCTCTACTAAGCTCAATTTCCCAACACAACTCAAGAATTCCACAAAACCCTATCTACAAAGTTCCAAAGCTCTCTAAACAACACTATATCGATGCTAAACATGTATAGGTGCTAAGGTAAATGGAATACAATACAAATGGATGCAGAAATTACCTTATTTGGGCACCTCAAGAAAACCCTAGTTTGCCCAAATTATCAAAACCCCTATTTTCTTGGTCCATAGTGTAGAGGAGAAGGAGGGGAATACTTTTAATGAAAGGGGTTTACGGTTTTGATGGAGATTTGAAGATGGTTTCTTGGGGTGAAGGAGGAGGGAGAACTTGAGGAAGAAGAAAATGAGAAAATAATGGGGAAGGGTTATGGTAGCAGCCCTCTCTCTTTCTCTCACTTTATTCTCACCCATTCTCACTAAATTACCCTTTTTGCCATTTCTCTTTTCTTTTCTTTTCTTTTTTGAAACCAAAGCACAATAATACCCATAAAACAACACAAATGCGGTAACATGTCACCAAATGCATCATGACATGGTGCACTAGCCATGGAAAACTGTAAAAATACGGATTTGGCTTAATCGCGATTAGTAATGCACTAATCGGTTTTTTTTCAAAACTACGGATAATAAATTTTTAAAGATGCCAAATCCGATAAATATTTTTTAAATTAATAAATCATTTTAATTCCCAATTATTTCACAATTATTGGTATATATTTATACCCTTTTTCGAAAACCCCAATTTCGCAAATCGGCAGTTTTTGGGAAAAATATTATTTTAATATTAAATTCCAAAAATAATATTTTATATTTTTCTGAAATGTTACACAAGGGCTTTGATCCCTGGCGTTGTCGGGGTAGGGAACTACCAGCCAGGGATAACCAAGCAAGGGCAGGCCCGGTTGCCTCTTGGTGAGGGCTTTGATCGTTAGCGCGGAAGGGGCCATAAGAGGCCTACTAAGGACGGGCCTTGAAGGGTTACTACCCGGTGCCTTTTGGCTAGAGCTTTGATCCCTGGCGTTGTGGGGTAGGGAACTACCAGCCGGGGATAACTGAGCATGGGCGGGCCTGGTTGCCTCTTGGTGAGGGCTTCGATCCCTGGCGTTGCGGGGTATGAAACTACCAGCCAGGGATAACCGAGCAGGGTAGCCGCTCGGCTGCCTCTTGGTGAGGGGTTCGATTCTTGGTGTTGTGGGGTATGGAACTACCAGCCAGGGATAGCCGAGCAGGGTTGTAACATTTCAGAAAAATAAAATATTATTTTTGGGAATTTTTATAATTAAATAATAAATATTATGAATATTTTAATAATGCGGTATAATTAAATACCGATAAAATGGAAAATATTTGGAAAATTATAGGAATTACTAAAATGATTGTGTTTTATATGATTTAAGCAAATTATAAATTCTTTATGATTAATTATATTCCATTTTAATGCTAATCGCGATTAAATATCACTAATCATGCATTAAGCTTGTTTTGTGCATGTGACATGCACCAAGTCTTTTTTCACATTTGCTACATTTTTTCTACCATGGCTTTTTCTTTTTCCTCATGCATGATTTGTTTTTAAAAATGAGAAGAGAAAAGAATAGAAAAGAAGGAGAAAAGAAAAGAATAAAAAATGAGAGGTATGGGCAAGAGAGAGAAGAGAGGGTGATGGGTCTTGTGTTGACCCTAACCATTTGTTTCCCCCTCATTTCCTTCATTATTTCCCTCTCCTATTTCCCTATGGCTGCCCTCCACCTCCTCCCTCCTCAAACACCTCACTTAACCATCCAAAACAACTCAAAACGTCATCTCCCTTTCATTAAAAATGTGCACAGGCTCACTACAAGCACTTTGGACCAAGAAAAATTGGATTTTGAGCTCTTGGGGATTCTAGGGTTTACCAAATGAGGTATATTCTTCACCATTGGTGTAGTATTTCATTCACTTTAGCATCTATATTAGTTTAGATGTGATTAAGTGAAGTTTAGTGAACATTGAAAATTCCTAGAAGAGGTTTTGAGGAATTCTTGAATTGAGATGGTGTAATTGGGCTTTAGTGATGATCGTAAACCCCTTTAGTGTTAAAAACCCAGACCAACCCAGTAACAAACCCAAGACTTGAATTTAGATATCGAAATGTCGGTTTGTGAATAAATAGAGGGTGCAGGGAATCTGGGACGATCTGGGACTTTTACTAGAAAAACAAACAACACTACTAACCTAGATGGACCACTAGGAAGCCATCCTGATAATACGAACCCATTCTAAGTATATGGAACCGAGGAGGCCGAAATTTTAGCTATTGGGTCCGGCCACATTTTGCGTGTAGGGGTCCAAGTTTCTTCTATAGCTCATATGTCCCCTGTACAACACCCCAGTACTGTTTGTTTAACCCTATTTCACCTGAACTAAAATCTGGAGCATGTTTTCATGGGTTGCTGCCTTGTTTTATAACTTTCCTTGACTTGAAATTTTGGAAATTGTGTTTTGTATCGGTCACATGACGTTTGTACGTCGATATCGGGTGTTTTTTGACTCCTTTGCGTGAGTAGACCATAGGTTCTAACCTATGTGTGTTTCGTGTGTCGTTTCGATTGCGAATTGGATTTTAATGCGATACAATATGTTATGATATGTAGATACCTCCGCGTGAACTTCAGGATGACAAGTGTTAGCGTGGCGACAACGACTTCGGCAAGTAAGGACCAAGGTGAGTCGATATATATTTATATATATATACGGGGGAAGTCGGGTGGATGGCGTATAGCACCCCCGCAGTTTCGTATTATGGTATACGAATACGTATACCTATATATATAAATATGTTTATTGTAAGACTAGATGATTATCTAGATAGACTTTAGGAGTTTATGGATAAATTTTAGCATAATTGGATGATAGTGTCGTTAGCTAGTTATAGTTGCGAAACCCAAGAATAAGATACGCGCACACACACACACATCCATTTTATTTTACTTATGCGTATATGGGGATATATATATACATATATGTTTATGAGTATGTATATGTATGTATGTATGTATGTATGTATGTATGTATGTATGTATGTATACATGGTTAATGAGGATAGTACATGGTACTTGGTGATGAGTGGATGAGATTGGGCATGGTGTCACGAGATCGGTGATATGCTTTGGTTCGTATTATGAGATATGACATGATTTTATAGCGGGTCTTTAAGCGATGTGTTTTCACACACACGCATATATATATATATATATATATATATATATTGATGGTATCAGAGTGTACTAGACTTTAGATCAGTACCCCTAATTCAGGATATGATGATAAGGATACCAGATGAATAATGAGATAGATGTGATATTTGACCCGTACCTAGATTTGGGATGCCGTGCGATGGATTTACCGTACCTGATATAATTATGATGATTGATCCGCACTCTTGACTCTAGGATGTCATATCATATATTGTATCGTACGTGATACTATTGAGGTGGGATCACCGACTACTATATATATATATATATCAACTCAGACTTAGATGGTTTTCCTTACCTTTCGATTAGTTTGTTAGTTTAGTCCTGTAGTTTACTTAGTAGATGTTAGACTGGGCTCGAGTCATACTTATTTTCAAAACTAACGAATCGTGAGTATTTTAAAGGCAGGCCAAGGGATTCTACGGATATTTCAAAGGACGTACCTTTTCTTAAAAACACCGTAGCCCCTATTTTATAAACACCACGATTGGTATTATTTCAAATGTCAAAACTGTATGACTCATATATAAATGTATATTCATATATGTTGCGTTATTATTCATGTTCCTCATATTTTTGTTGTTTGTATCGCATTGCTTGCTTATAAATGTTGCATTAGTTGTTATTGAAACTATGTTATCAGGACACCAGCACCATTACCGATGATGCGTATGTCTATGAACACATACTTGCCGGCTCACACACATCATCATCGGAAATTGCCATGTCACGTACACTTTAGAGAATATTAATTCATAGATATCGCTTGTTAGCTGATAGTTTCGACATGGTACCAGTGAGCTTGCTTTTATATGATAGCTTAGATATTACATTTATTTACTGTGTTATCTCATGCATGTATATTCATATATTCGTTTGCCATGCGATAGTATGGGCCAGTCCGTATTACCGGAGCCCAGTATTTATTATTTATTTACATCATGATTTATGATTTCGGATTTCCATGATCGCGATTTAGAGAAACCGTAAAGATTTATAAACTGATTATCATTTTAAAATGAAAGTTGCGGTTTTCACATGATATGATATGGGATATGTCCACCATGAGTTTTCTCGGCTCTTGAGCGATATCATACACTCGATTTGAGGAGGAGGAGAAACCGTTTGTAGGTGCATGGTGGACCCAGTGCGGTACCCCGGGGCAAGATGGTCGTAGATGATGGCGTTGAGCCTGGCATGGGAGCACTACCGAGCGGTGATTTTATTGTGACTCGATGGATATCCGGAGGATATTGATCGAAGTATAGGCCAGTCCGGATTGCCGGAGCCTGAGGTTTTGAAATTTGATGATATGGGCCAGTCCGGATAGACAGAGCCCTAGATATTGAGATTTGAGGATACAGGCCAGTCCAGATTGCCGGAGCCTGAGATATTGAGATATTGGGATTTATGTTTTATGTCGATGCTTGACACTGATTCTATGTTGATTTCATTGATGATACCTCGATTTATATATACAGAAATCTCACTAAATTAAGAAAACAGTTTTCTCATTCATGATGTATTCTATTTTCATTATATTGCATTCATACCTCATATTTATGATATGTCGCTACCTGAGGCACTGACACAAGCACTTGGTATTACACTTATGTATAGATATTTACCCTCTCCACCTTATCATGCTTCAGGCTTTATCATTTTGAGGATATATATTTTTTGATCGTATTGACCAAGGATTGAGTCTTACATACGATTTCTGCTTGGTGATGTTTTCTACTCACGAGTTGGCAACTCACCCCCGTTGCGCCACAGTTCTTTCAGGTTTTGCCGTACAGGTTTCCTTGGCGGCTTTGCTGGCACATTGCTTATTTCCGGGTGATTTCTTTGGTAGGTGGGTTCACTCACATCGTGACCACCCTTGTATTTTATTTACATTGTTCTATCTAGTAAACTCCATCAACCAAACTTGTATGTTGTTTAAACTTAGAAGACCAGTTGTATATTCTTTCGAACTTAGAGTTGCGCTTGTATTATTATGGTTTTCTTGATGATTTTGAGTTTCCTTTTGAGTTTTAATCCTCCCCGTTCGACGTTGTATATTATATTGCTTGCGTGATTGTGACCGCCAATTGGCGAAGAGTTAGCTCCCGCTTGGGGATGCATTTATACATATTATGCATATTGTACCCATTTGGGGCCAGTATTTACAAAGGAAACTCTGCCGAAATTTTCAGAAAAAACTTGAGGTTTTAAAAATGCATATTTCGGCTTATTTTGTTAAACCACTTGCTTTAAAACTAAAGTTTTCCTCCGTTTTCTTCTTTAAATGGTTTAGATTTCTGGGATTTTGGCTTACTTGAATTAGATGGAGTCCTATAAACTTCATATGATTCAAGTGCCAGTCACGTGCCATTTCGGGTCATTACAAAGTTGGTATCAGAGCACTAGGTTAAGCTTGGTTCGAGTCTATGTTTGACTATGCAGTGTCTAGGGCGTATATATATTCAGAACCTAGGCTTAACCTTACGGAACTTAGACTTGGTCGAGGGGGTATAGGACCCGAACTTTCGTCACGTAGGTTGACCTTGGTTGATGGAGTAGGTGACTTAAGGAGAGTGACGTACCGTGTGTATGTTCTGCAACATACTTATGATATGCTACCCCGCTTAAGAAGCCTTAGGATGTACATTTCCTTGCACAGTATTATATTCATTCATATGATCTATCCTCATCGATATCGGTTTATGGTTTTGCTGCCACGATTACACGGGCAGAGAGAGAGAGCAACGGCTAGAGTTACGATCAGCACGAGCTCGTCACGGACGAGGACTGACCAGGGCGTTGTTGGGTTATATTCACCCCCGAGCCTCCAAACGAGGCGGTTTGCAGAACAAAATTTTTCTAGAGCTTTAAAAGGGGCGCAAAGATAACTCAAAATCCGGATCTTTACCATAAGCTCCTTGCATCCACCTTGAACATGTTTGAACTCCAACTCCGGCTCCATCGGTCATCCGGGATCGAGATTGTTCTCCGGCCTCCTTTTGTCGTAGACGATCCACCCGTGGAGTATGATCTATGGCTCTAGCTCCTAACTATGTAACTAAAGGAGCAACTAGAGAACTTGGTTTACTAAACCAAGTAGTCTAGGATGTAGTTTGGATTTCTAAGTGTAAAGCTATCTCTTTCTTGCCTCTTCACTTGATTCTCAACACATGAGAAGGTAGTGAAGAGGAAGAAGATGAAGGTGGAGGAAGCTAGTGAGGATGGAGAGGAATGAGAGCTCAAGAGAAAATGAATGAAGCATGAAAGAGAAAATCACACACCTTGGTTTTGTGTATGAATTCTTTTAATAAACAAATGACAACCATGCTTCAATAGTAACCACAAAAGAATTGAAAATTCATTTGTTGATTATTAAAGCATGGTTATGCCCATTCCTCCCATTCCTTACACTTTACACCTCATTTCCATTTATTGAATAAATGGAAAATGCATAATGAGGTGGCCACTTTCTAGAAGGAAATCTGTAGTAAATACGGATTTCAGTCTACTGTACAATTATACCGGCAATCAGATAAAAATCCGAACGACCAAAAGAGATAGAATAACATGAAGAACATAATACTAGAATATATATATCGAAATACATATACGTAAATTATTAAATCAATACCTGATTTAATAATCCGGCTCAAACCCGAGCCGGCTAGTATTACAAACTGTCCGATCGAAAATCCAAGTACCAAGTGCATCAATCGATCGAACCCTGCACGTATCCAATACGGCTACTACATCATTTTGCCTGAATCAGGAAAACCCTCTGTGTAGGACTCTAAAGACTCGACAGTACTCTGGCAGTGGGTTTAACCACAAGCACATCAGCGACACTAGCTATACGTAACGGCCACCCAGGTACCTGTCGAAAAGAAGGCCGATGAGCAAACTCATCCGAATCTCCTACTGAGCCTATCCATGACAATATCCACACAGTCCGGTCTCTTCGTCAAAGAGTATCGCATACCGGGTCTAGGGGATGGTGAACGTCAGACCCTAACAACCTAATAAGTCGTGCCGATGTGGCTCAGGACCAATCCGGGAAACTACTGATCAACCTATCAGTAATCCCAAGGCCTTGGCTAAGGTCTTATGGTCCTAACCAATAGAATCACAGTGCAATATCGACACCCTATACCGGGAGAGACGAATCCCCAACAATCGCTCACTGCTTCTATGTGGCTCGGGACTGAACCCAACCAAAACCTGTTTGCATGACTCAGTAGAGCCGTGGTAGGGTAGTGATCAAAGTTCAGTGGGAACTCACATGAGACAAATGCCGATCTCGGGTCCAAAGACTAACCTTTACACATGTCACCTGAGAACTTCCATCTGACGATAGGTATATTACCATATGGAAGTTCTCGACGAGTCCGTCCAGTGTACTCACATCCAGTGAGCACCTGCATACGATCTTAGGTGCATCAGACCAATGGCTGCGGGACCAACCATCCCCCGACGGGGGTAGAAATGTACACACCATTCTACTCTGGAGTATCAGTGCCCATTCTCGATACTTACGCGACTGGGGACCATTTAAGGATGTGCTTATGGACTACCCTGCTCCCACAAGTATGATTGCAATCACAACGTGGGTAGTCAAGCAAGATCCTAGGGGCTTTATCAACATGTAACCGCAATATGTAATAACGAGTATGACATATGCCATGTTAAGATAAAGAGAAACCACAATAGTATACTACCGTATCGAGTCTTTATCAATATGTGCAAACCAGATATAATAACAATAAATACACATATCCCGATAAAGATAAGTCAAATAATATACTATAAAACTGAGCAAGATTGTTCTGTACATACATATCCCTAGTATCCATATACAATACTGGCCTCTAGGGCATATACATCCAACAATCTCCCACTTGTACTAAAGGCCAGTGTTTGGCATACCGAATACCCAACGTCTGCTCTAAGGCCAGCTGCTGGCGTACCGCATACCCAACATCCTAAAAAGTCGCTCGAACTGTGCTTGAGGGAGGGCCTTTGTAAATAGATCCGCCGTGTTGTCTTTTGTATCCACTCTCCGGACCTCGATCTCCTGGCGATCTACGATCTCCCTGATCAAGTGATACCGCCTTAAGATGTGCCTGGATTTCTAATGGGACTGTGGTTCCTTCGCTAAAGCTATAGCCCCATTGTTATCACAATACACTGGTATCGGATTAACAATAGACGGAACCACCTGAAGTTCAGCTATGAACTTCTTCATCCAGACCGCTTCTTTTGCGGCATCGCTAGCAGCAATGTATTCAGCCTCCATCGTCGAGTCTGCGACGGTATCCTGTTTGGAACTCTTCCCACATACCGGCCCTCCGTTGAGTGTAAACACAAAACCCGAAACAGACTTGTTGTCGTCCTTGTCACTCTGGAAGCTTGAGTCGGTTAAGGACTCGACCCTGAGGTCTCCATTACCGTAAATCAGGAACATCTCCTTAGTCCTTCTCAGGTACTTGAGAATGTTCTTTAATGCTGTCCAGTGGTTCTCACCTGGGTCGGACTGATACCGGCTCACCATGCTTAGCGCGTAAGCTACATCTGGTCTTGTACACAGCATCGCATACATTATGGATCCTACCGTCGAAGCGTAGGGTATAGTGCTCATGCGAACCCCCTCCTCGTCAGTCTTGGGAAACATCTCCTTGGAGAAGGTGATTCCGTGCAATGCAGGTATGTTACCGCTCTTGGAATCTTCCATATTAAATCTCTTTAGTACGGTCTCTATATACCTGGATTGCGAAAGTCCCAGTAGTCTCTTGGATCTATCTCTGTAGATCTTGATCCCCAGAATGTACGAGGCATCACCTAGGTCTTTCATGGAGAGCCTTTGTGATAAGAATAGCTTGACCGATTGTAGCATAGGAATGTCATTTCCTATCAAAAGAATGTCGTCCACGTACAAGACTAGGAATACGATAGTTCGTCCTACAATCTTCTTATATATGCATGGCTCATCTTCGTTCTTGATGAAGTCAATGTCTTTGACTGTCTCATCAAAACAGATGTTCCAGCTCCGCGATGCTTGCTTCGATCCATAAATGGATTTGAGCAGCTTGCACACCTTCCTGCTGCTCCCACTGTCTATAAAACCTTCTGGCTGATCCATGTAAACACACTCTTCTAAACTTCTGTTTAGAAAAGTCGTTTTTACGTCCATCTGCCAGATCTCATAGTCATGGAAGGAAGCAATGGCAAGCAGGATCCTAATGGATTTGAGCATAGCCACTGGAGAAAAGGTTTCGTCATAGTCCACTCCTGGTCTTTGACGAAAACCTTTTGCAACGAGTCTAGCCTTATAGGTTTCCACCTGCCCATCTACACCATGTTTCTTCTTGTAGATCCATTTGCATCCAACGGGTTTTACCCCAGTGGAGCAACTTCCAGGATCTACACTTTATTGGTGTACATGGACTCCATTTCAGATTGCATAGCATCCAACCACTTATCAGAGTCCCTACTGATAACGTCCTGCCTGAACTAGTGGGATCATCTTCTTCCAAGATGCAATCCTTTCGATCCCCATCTATGAGAAAACCGTAGTATCTCTCAGGCGGATGAGAAATACTACTAAATCTGAGGAGTGGCTGAGGTTCGTCTGGGATTACTGAATCTAGTGGTTCCTCCAAATCTTCAGTTACATTTTGTGGTTCATGGATTTCTTCCAGTTCTACCGTATTCCCACTAGTTTCTTTTGCAAGAAACTCCCTTTCTAAGAAGGTAGCATGGCGAGATACAAACACCTTCTGTTCCTCAGTGTGGTAGAACAGATATCCTAGTGAATCCTTAGGATATCCCACAAACTTACATAGAACTGACCGTGCCTCTAGTTTGTCCGGTTTCTATGTTTTCACATAGGCCGGACAACCCCATATCTTAATAAATTTAAGACATGGTTTCTTGCTACTCCATATTTCATACGAAGTGTTGGGCACAGATTTGGACGGAACTTGATTCAAAAGGAATGCGACTGTCTGAAGTGCATATCCCTAGAATGAAAGAGGCAACTCAGGATTACTCATCATGGAGCGAACCATATCCAATAGGGTACGATTCCTCCGCTCCGATACACCGTTGTGCTGTGGTGTGTAAGGAGGAGTAAGCTGAGTGAGAATTTCATTCTCTTTTAGGTAATCTAGGAATTCCGTGCTCAAGTACTCCCCTCCCCTATCAGACCTGAGGATCTTAATACTTTGGCATTCTGGTTCTCTACTTCATTCCCGAATTCTTTGAATTTCTCAAAAGTTTCAGTTTTGTGTTTCATAAGATACACATATCCGAATTTAGAGAGATCGTCAGTGAATGCGATGAAGTACGAGAACCCACCCCTTGCATGTATAGATATCAGACCACATACATCACTGTGTATGAGTCCTAAGAGCTCTGCTGCTCTTTCTCCATGCCCGGTGAACAGAGATTTGGTCATCTTTCTTTTGAGACAAGACTGACAAGTTTCATAAGATGAAAATTCGAACGTATTCAAGAGTCCATCTTTATATAACTTACTCAGTCTTTTCTCTCCGATATGACCAAGTCTACAATGCCACAAGTAGAATTCGTTCGTGTCTGAACTCTTCCTCTTGCGTGTGTTTTGTATATTGAGTATTGTATTCTGATTTAGAACATAGATACCATTACACAGTGTACCTTCTGCAACTAGTACCTTATCAAGGTAAATGTTCATGATATTTCTATCAAGAATAAAGTTATATCCATCTTTATCAAGTAAAGAAACTGATATGAAGTTGCAAAGCATGGAAGGTACATAGTAGCAATTGTTCAAAATCATAGTCTTGCTATTTGGCAATACTAGGTGATATTCACCGACGGCAGCAACATTAACTTGTGCTCCGTTCCCTACTCTGAGGGACATATCACCAGGTGCAACTATCCTACTTTTTCTCAGTCCCTGTAATAAATTACAGATATGAGATCCTGATCCGGTATCGAGTATCCAGGAGGTAGGACTGACCGAAAAACAGTTCTCAATAACAAGAACACTTGAAGAAGACGCAACAATATGTTTCTTCTTCGATGGGGTTATCAAGGAATTCAAAATTTTCTCTTTCCCTTGCTCGTACTTATGACGGTTTTCGTAAGTTAGAGTCGAACCAACGTTCCCCAGCCCCGAATAAGAATTCGGATCGGTCAAGCGATACATTTTATTATCTTGATTAGGGCGTGAAATGGTTGCTACCTGGGGAGAGAGCGGGAAAACACTCAGCGTGCGCTCTTGCAAGATTAGATTGGTTATTAATATATCTAACCAGGATGGCTCCTACTGTTTCCTCAAATTCTTCTTCAAACCCTAAAAGAAGAACTAGTTAGGATTAATTGCACGTTACAATACTTGCTTAACCTTTTAGCCAGGCTGGTGTTGGTACTTCGAGGGAGGTTTTCCAACATTTTCGCGAAGTTCCTTAATTACATAACCTCTTTTCCCTGGAGGCATAGCCCAGCTAACACCGTTCTAGACACCTACTGAATTTATAGCATTGATTGTTACGTGAAAAGATCTCCCAAGAGTAATCCTACTCATCAGTGGGATCGGGATCCAACTATCATAGTGTGATGCACTAGATGGAATCCACTCTAGTCACCACACTCCATAAGGTATGCTAAATCTGCAAGTTTCCTCTATGTTTGAAACTCCTGATGTGGTTTATACCCCTAGGACCCAAGTGACCTTGACGAATAATCAACAAATCAAAAGGTCCTAGTCAAGTCCAACCCGTCGTTATCCTGGATTGCATTAGACCCACCCGCATGATCCTTGACGAATAATCAACAAAATCATGCGACCGTCCTAACCAATCGCATCTATCTGTGCAATAGAGAACTATTACTCAGCTATCGTTCACTGTGCCTTGACGAATAATCAACAAACACAGCATGAATACTAAGTAGTAATTATCTGAAACGACGGAGGGCTACGGCCGGGTTTTTGGCGAAAAATCCGTTAACGTAATGAACATGATATCGTTGAAAGAACCCGAGTAGTTTTGTAAATATATAGTGGCGAAAACCTTTGCTAAAGAGGTCACTCCCTGTGAAGGGATCTCGGCTCTTTTCTCGTCGAATGAGGTGCAGGATATTCCAAAATGAATACCATGATGCGAAGCAAAAACAATCGACTATAGTGAAGTTATTACCCTGACGCAAACTTTTACTCAAGGGGTCACTCCCGGTGAAGGGATCTCAGCCCTTGCCTCGTCGAATGAGGTGCTGGGTATTCCAAACTGAATACCACTGTGTAAAGTAAAAGAGAACGTCTGTAATGTCAGTTTTTAAAACTTGGTTCCAAAAACATCTTTTAGGTTTATTATCTTGCATTAATCAAAATTAATGCGGTCCCATCAATTTGTAACCTATCACACCAGAAAAGAATGAAAATAAAATGTACGTATATGCCATCCGCATTCGCCACGGGGCCCCGTCATCACCCGTTAGTTACTTAACTAACGACAGAGTGGGGGCTGGACTAGCACGGGTGCAAAACATATACAACATCTACTAGTATATATATGTATATATAACATTCGTCCCAGGCATGATAATAAACAACATAACAGATAACAATACAGAATGGTGGATAATCTTGGAGCCCCGGGTTTCATTTCAGCCGCAAATAAAACCCGACGTTCCCGGTCGTGTGGATAGCCAGTGCAATGAAAACCTGTACCCCCTACGAGTGCGGCGAATAGCCTCCCAGTTCTAGAATGAAGCTCCCTCCGTCTCAGCGCCATGAGATGCAGGCTTGTTGCCTTCTAGAACCCGGCTATTCGTGCACCCTACCGCGAGGTAATCCTAATACAGAAAATTAAAAATATATACAACCGGTGACATCGACCTCAGCCCGGTCGTGCCCCAAAATAATATACAAATGGCAAAGACGGCAGTCCACATATCGGACGCTCGCCCCGCAATAACAAATGTACAAATGAATTATAAACTGTATTTCTAACATTGCACCACACGCTATCCACCACAACAATCCAACCGCAATCACGGCACAAGCACAGAACATCAACGCGAATGTCACGTTTGCAAAACCCGTCTAAAAGAACATATAGAAGTCAGACGAGTTTTACCGATCGAGTGACATTCCCGGTCGCAGATAAAAGTGAATGTACTGAAAATAAAATACGTATTTTAAAATTATGATCGACTAAACTTTCCAAGTGTGTCCCAAGTATTAAACCAACACTGTAACAAATCTGGGCCCAAAAATAATTATCCAGAAACCACAATCCCAACAATTAAGAGGCCCAGAAGAAATTTGTGGCCCAGAGGCCCATATACTGCCGCGGAACCGCGACAAAGTGTGGCATTATGCGGCGGTTCCGCGGTGGAAGTATGGGATCAGGGGCCCAAATTTCTTGTAGGTTATTAAAAAATCCTGCATGATTTTCTGAGACCATAAAATTGATTTTTCGAGCAATTTTAAAAATCGACAGAAAGTACATGAAATGAAATGCGGTTTTTGGAATTTTCAGTCGATCGTTATTCTAAACATGTTTATACAAGCTAGTGTATGTTTTATGGGATGGCTCTGATACCATGCTGGGTTATATTAATGCCCGAGCCTCCAAACGATGCGGTTTGCGGAACAAAAATTTTCTAGGGCTTTAAAAGGGGCGCAAAG
Source organism: Agapanthus africanus (assembly GCA_030015575.1). NCBI lineage: Eukaryota > Viridiplantae > Streptophyta > Magnoliopsida > Asparagales > Amaryllidaceae > Agapanthus > Agapanthus africanus. Next base: position 295,327,805 of record JASDDO010000022.1, on the reverse strand, counting down.
ATAACTCAAAATCCGGATCTTTACCATAAAACCAACTAGCAAACAAAGAGATGCTAACTACTATGAAAAATGGTATACCAAAAGAATCGAGTCCTTCAGTCTTGGTTCTTCATCCTTAGCTCCTTGCATCCACCTTGAACATGTTTGAACTCCAACTCCGGCTCCAGCGGTCATCCGGGATCGAGCTTGTTCTCCGGCCTCCTTTCTTCGTAGACGATCCACCCGTGGAGTATGATCTATGGCTCAGCTCCTAACTATGTAACTAAAGGAGCACCTAGAGAACTTGGTTTGCTAAACCAAGTAGTCTAGGATGTAGTTTGGATTTCTAAGTGTAAAGCTATCTCTTTCTTGCCTCTTCACTTGATTCTCAACACATGAGAAGGTAGTGAAGAGGAAGAAGATGAAGGTGGAGGAAGCTAGTGAGGAAGGAGAGGAATGAGAGCTCAAGAGAAAATGAATGAAGCATGAAAGAGAAAATCACACACCTTGGTTTTGTGTATGAATTCTTTTAATAAACAAATGACAACCATGCTTCAATAGTAACCACAAAAGAATTGAAAATTCATTTGTTGATTATTAAAGCATGGTCATGCCCATTCCTCCCATTCCTTACACTTTACACCTCATTTCCATTTATTGAATAAATGGAAAATGCATAATGAGGTGGCCATTTTCTAGAAGGAAATCTGTAGTAAATACGGATTTCAGTCTACTGTACAATTATACCGGCAATCAGATAAAAATCCGAACGCCCAAAAGAGATAGAATAACATGAAGAACGTAATACTAGAATATATATATCGAAATACATATACGTAAATTATTAAATCAATACCTGATTTAATAATCCGGCTCAAACCCGAGCCGGCTAGTATTACAAACTATCCGATCGAAAATCCGAGTACCAAGTGCATCAATCGATTGAACCCTGCATGTATCCAATACGGCTAGTACATCATTTCGCCTGAATCAGGAAAACCCTCTGTGTAGGAATCTAAAGACTCGACAGTACTCTGGCAGTGGGTTTAACCACAAGTACGTCAGCGGCACTAGCTGTACGTAACGGCTACCCAGGTATCTGTCGAAAAGAAGGCCGATGAGCAAACTCATCCGGATCTCCTACTGAGCCTATCCGTGACAATATCCGCACAGTCCGGTCTCTTCGTCAAAGAGTATCGCATACCGGGTCTAGGGGATGGTGAACGTCAGACCCTAACAACCTGATAAGTCGTGCCGATATGGCTCAGGACCAATCCGGGAAACTACTGATCAACCTATCAGTAAATCCCAAGTGCCTTGGCCAAGGTCTTATGGTCCTGACCAATCGAATCACAGTGTGATATTGACCCTCTATACCGGGAGAGACGAATCCCCGACAATCACTCACTGCCTCCATGTGGCTCGAGACTGAACCCAACCAAAACCTGTTTGCATGACTCAGTAGAGCCGTGGTAGGGTAGTGATCAAAGTTCAGTGGGAACTCATACGAGTCAAATGCCGATCTCGGGTCCAAAAACTAACCTGTACACATGTCACCTGAGAACTTCCATCTGACGATAGGTATATTACCATATGAAGGTTCTCGGTGAGTCCGTCCAGTGTACTCACATCCAGTGAGCACCTGCATACGATCTTAGGTGCATCAGACCAATGGTTGCGGGACCAACCATCCCCCGACGGGGGTAGAAACGTACACACCGGTCTACTCTGGAGTATCAGTAACCATTCTCGATACTTACACGACTGGGGACCATTTAAGGATGTTCTTATAGATTACCCTGCTCCCACAAGTATGATCGCCATCACAACGTAGGTAGTCAAGCAAGATCCTAGGGGCTTTATCAACATATAACCGCAATATGTAATAACGAGTATGACATATGCCATGTTATGATAAAGTCAAACCACAATAGTATTTTACTGTATCGAGTCTTTATCAATATGTGCAAACCAGATATAATAACAATAAATACACATATCCCGATAAAGATAAGTCAAATAATATACTATAAAACTGAGCAAGATTGTTCTGTATATACATATCCCTAGTATCCTTATGTATACATATACAATACTGGCCTCTAGGGCATATACATCGAACAGGCATGATTCCAGGGACTTACGATTTGCATTGATGCGCCGTTTTATTGTGTTTTTGCGCCATGAGCATTTGATGAATCGCTTTTACAAGATTTCTCGGACGTGCAGATCAGCACCAGAGGATTGGGTCACTGCTAGAGGCCGGTCATAATGTGATGACTGTCGATGCACCGATTATTCATGATGATTGAGGCATTGTTCAGTGTGTGGACGAATGATTCAGTTGTTGCTGCGACTGACGAGATGTCGCCCAGATGTTTGAAGCTAACGCCACACAGGTTGTACTTAGAAACATGATAGAAGATCACTAGTCACCAAAGGTGGAATGACTAGGACATGTGATTCGTTGCCTGCCCCGATGCGAGGTCATCAGATTGATTGATTCCAGCTTGAGACGACTTCACGCAGGTACGTTGAGAGTCGATAGAAGGCGATCGAATGTCAGAAACCCATTTTTCCAAGTTTAAAGTATTCGAAAAAATATGCAAGTAATTCCGTGGACCCTCTAGAAGAATGAAACCCTAACTCGATATAATGAATATGAGAACGCTTTGAAACCTTAGGGTTTGCGGCGGTTCCGCGGAGCCATTGATGAGGCTTGGGTTTGCCCTTCTACGGCTGGTCCATAGGTACTATGGCATGTACTGGAATACTATTAAACTGTACTCAAGATGTTGAGCTCTTGGGGGATTATGGAACTTTGATGAATCGATCGATCGGATATCATGTGATGAGATACATTGCTTAGGTGACACCAGATACGAGTATAGCCATTGGAGTGCAGTCCATGCAGCAACGAAGAGACGAGTCTGAATCATTCGACATTAGAGAAAAGTGGAGTAAGAGGTTCATACAAGATCTTGATGAGATGAGCTTCTACTCCGCTGACATCAGAGATGTGATACTCATACAGAGGTGTTGTATATGGATATATCTTCCAGAAAGAGTCGTGACGATTATGCAGCCGTTCCGGAACAAGAAACATAGTTAGTAAAGGACGATGACTTCCGGGAAGTTCGACAGAAACGAGATTTGGGAGAGACTTGGACAGAACCTTTCTGAAATACTATACGAGAAGACTTGAACCCAGGATAGGTCATATTACGCACACCCAGTAGGACAGAGTTCGGCATCGTCGACGAGATATGTTATGAGTGACCATGATAGTTGGCCAGAGATCTTTAGAGGATGTGTGTAATACCCCAGGTGGAGTTGGGGCTGAATACCACCTACCCTATGAGAAGTGAGATGTTATCTGGTATCGATGTGGGGATGTAACCGATACGGAAGCACGCGGGGTCCTACCAGAATAATGGGGAGTATCGAATTCCATTCCGAAAGAAGGCACGATCTGAACTATAAATGGAATGATACCACTCTTATAACACAGAGGCGCCTTTTGGATGAATCGGAACTCCGGAGTTTGAAGAACTTCATAGTTAAGCGTGCTTGAGCCAGAGAAATTCTGGGATGGGTGACCTACTGGGAAGTAGCCCGGGTTCATTCAAAAAGATAAAACCGTGCGGCTTCGGCCAGAGCAGACAATACCATCTGTGTTTGGAGGTGGGTCATGAAAAATATGGTATCAGAGCCGGTCCCTCAAAAGTAGGTCTGTGGTTTGAGGATGAGCCATTGTTCTAAGTGGGGGGGAATGTAATACCCCAGGTAGAGTTGGGGCTGAATACCACCTACCCCGTGAGGAGTGAGAAGTTATCCGGTATCGATGTGGGGACGTAAACGATACGGATGCACGCAGGGTCCCATCAGAACAATGGGGAGTATCGAATTCCATTCCGAAAGAGGGCACGATCTGAACTATAAATGGAATGATACCACTCTTATAACACAGAGGCGCCTTTTGGATGAATCGGAACTCCGGAGTTTGAAGAACTTCGTAGTTAAGCGTGCTTGAGCCAGAGAAATTCTGGGATGGGTGACCTACTGGGAAGTAGCCCCGGGTTCATTCAAAAGGACAAAACCGTGCGGCTTCGGCCTGAGCGGACAATACCATCTGTGTTTGGGGGTGGGTCGTGACAATGTGCCAGAGCGGGACTGTTTCCGCCATCTTTGATTTCGGTATTTTGGGCGATTTATTCGTATGATTGAGATTTTGTGCACCACAGTTGCACTTGACTTCGATTTGATGTCATTCGAGATGTTGATTTTGATTTCATGCCTATAGCATGTATGTGATTTGACTTGTGCTTTCGGTGTAGTTTTCATGCATTTCAGTATTTGGATTCGATTTTGTGCACACTGATGCACGTAGTTGTGAGATAGTATACCACGATATACCTGATCTGGATTGAGGTTTGTCGTATACCGTCGATTTCGATTATGATATTCGATGTTGTTTCCGTGCACCTTATGCACTTGAGTTGGATTTTGCGCATACTTGGCGTGTTTGATGCGATTTTGGTGTACATCAGATGCACTAAATAGGGATTCTTCGTGCATATCTGATGCACCTGATATTGTTGTCAGGCACACTCATTGCCCTTGACAGGTGTTTTCATGCACACCCGTTACACTTAGATTTTGTTCTGTGCACATGTATGGCGCACTTATTGATTTCGATTTCTGTGCGTACCAGACGCACGTGGCATCCTTATACACATTTTGGGATTGATTTCTTTTGGAACAATATGTTTTATGATATTTACTATATGGTATAGTAGCTGAGCAGGACTAGTAAGAGGACAGTACCTGAATATATTTTTGCATGCATTCACAGTTATCGAATGGATTTCCAAAAAGGAGCTATAGTCTCAGTATTTACCTACGTATCCGAGATGACACAAGACATTTAACAAAGAAAACCCTTCTAAATTATTTTCAAAATGGCGGGATGTGTATGTTAAACAAAGGGTGTATATATATATAGTTTTTTCTAACAATAGACGTCCGCCACTGTGCCTGGTACGCGCATTGCACAGTGAGTTGAAAAAGGTTTGGCATGTATATCTTTCAGATGTTTTAACGTTGTTTACATGTGTAGTTTTGATGTATGTCATGTTGGTTTTCGTATTGTGCTTTGACATTGGTGTCTTCGCCATAACTTCGATGATTGCGGGATGCTTGATAGAGTTTTTGATTTTTGGGTTATATACTCGTTTTTCATGCGCATGCATTGCGCTACGATGTGTTTTAGGTATTTATGATTTGGGAGCCCCGACGACATGGTCTTTTTACTGAAATGTTTTAGGATTTCAGGGGTTTAAATTAAATTCGGGGACCGAATTTTTTTAAGGGGGGAAGACTGTAACATTTCAGAAAAATAAAATATTATTTTTAGGAATTTTTATAATTAAATAATAAATATTATGAATATTTTAATAATGCGGTATAATTAAACACCGATAAAGTGGAAAATATTTGGAAAATTATAGGAATTACTGAAATGAGGGTGTTTTATACGATTTAAACAAATTATAAATTCTTTATAATTAATTATATTCCATTTTAATGCTAATCGCGATTAAATATCACTAATCGTGCATTAAGCTTGTTTTGTGCATGTGACATGCACCAAGTCATTTTTCACATTTGCTACATTTTTTTGCCATGGCTTTTTATTTTTCCTCATGCATGATTTGTTTTTAAAAATAAGAAGAGAAAAGAATAGAAAAAAAAAGAAATGAAAAGAATAAAAAATGAGAGGTATGGGCAAGAGAGAGAATAGAGGGTGAGGGGTCTTGTGTTGACCCTAACCATTTGTTTCCCCCTGATTTTCCTTCATCATTTCCCTCTCCTCTTTCCCTATGGCTGCCCTCCACTTCCTCCTTCCTCAAACACCTCACTTCACCATCCAAAACAACTCAAAACTTCATCTCCCTTTCATTAAAAATGTGCACATGCTCACTACAAGAACTTTGGACCAATAAAAATTAGATTTTAAGCTCTATGGGGTTCTAGGGTTTGCGAAATTAGGTGTATTCTTCACCATTAGTGTAGTATTTCATTCACTTTAGCATCTATATTAGTTTAGATCTGATTAAGTGAAATTTAGTGAACTTTGAAAATTCCTAGAAGAGGTTTCGAGGAATTCTTGAATTTAGATGGTGTAATTGGGATTTAGTGGTGACCTTAAACCCCTTTAGTGTTAAAAAACCCAGACCAACCCAGTAAAAAACCCAAGACTTGAATTTAGATATCAAAATATCGGTTTGTGAATAAATAGAGGGTGTAGGGAAGCTGGGACGACCTGGGACATTTACAAGAAAAGCAAACAACACTACTAACCTAGATGGACCACTAGGAAGCCACCCTGATAATACAAACCCATTCTGAGTATATGGAATCGAGCAGGACGGAATTTCAGCCATTGGGGCCAGCCACATTTTGGGTGTAGGGGTCCAGGTTTCTTCTATAGCTCATATGTCCCCTGTACAACACCCCGGTACTGTTTGTTTTACCCTATTTCACCTGAACTAAAATCTGGAGCATGTTTTCATGGGTTGCTGCCTCGTTTAATAACTTTCCATGACTTGAAATTTTGGTAATTGTGTTTTGTATCGGTCACTTGAATTTTGTACGTCGATATCGGGTGTTATTTGACTCCTTTGCGTTAGTAGACCATAGGTTCTAACCTATGTGTGTTTCGTGTGTCGTTTCGATTGCGAAATGGATTTTAATGCGATACGATATGTTATGATATGTAGGTACCTCCGCGTGAACTTCGGGAAGACAAGCGTGAGCGTGGAAACATCGACTTCGGCAAGCAAGGACCAAGGTAAGAAGATATATATCTACGGGGGAAGTCGGGTGGATGGCGTATAGCACCCCCGCAGTTTCGTAGTGTGGTATACGAATACGTATACCTATATATATAAATATGTTTATTGTGAGACTAGATGATTATCTAGATAAACTTTAGGAGTTCGTGGATAAATTTTAGCGTAATTGGATGATAGTGTCTTTAGCTAGTTTTAGTTGCGAAACCCTAGAATAAGATACACGCATGCGCACGCACACACGCATACATTTTATTTTACTTATGCGTATATGGGGATATATATATATATATATATATATATATAGATATATGTTTGTGAGTATGTCTCTGTGTGTGTGTGTATCTATGTATACATATATATGGTTAATGAGGATAGTACATGGTACTTGGAGATGAGTCGATGAGATTGGGCATGATGCCACGAGATCGGTGATATGCTTTGGTTCGTATTATGAGATACGACATGATTTTATAGCGGGTCTTTAGGCGATGTGTTTTCACAAACACGCACAGAGTGTACTAGACTTTAGATCAGTACCCCTAATTTAGGATATGATGATAAGGATACCAGATGAATAATGAGATAGATGTGATATTTGACCCGTACCCAGATTTGGGATGCCGTACGATGGATTTACCGTACGTGATATAATTATGATGATTGATCCGCATTCTTGACTCGAGGATGTCATAGTATATATATTGTATCGTACGTGATACTATTGAGGCGGGATCACCGACTACTAGATATATATATATATATATATATATATATATATCGACTCAGACTTAGATGGTTTTCTTACCCTTTCGATTAGTCTGTTAGTTTATTCTTGTAGTTTACTTAGTAGAAGTTAGACTGGGCTCGAGTCATACTTATTTTCAAAATTAACAAATCGTGAGTATTTTAAAGACAGGCCAAGCGATTCTACGGATATTTCAAAGGACGTACCTTTTCTTAAAAACACCGTAGCCCCTATTTTCTAAACACCACGATTCGTATTATTTCAAATGTCAAAACTGTATGACTCATATATAAATGTATATTCATATATGTTGTGTTATTATTCATGTTCCGCATATTTTTGTTGTTTGTATCGCATTGCATGCTTATATATGTTGCATTAGTTGTTATTGAACCTATGTTATCAGGACACCAGCACCATTACCGATGATGCGTATGTCTACGAACACTTACTTGCCTGCTCACACGCATCATCATCGGTAATTGCCATGTTACGTACACTTTAAAGAATATTAATTCATTGATATCGCTTGTTAGCTGATAGTTTCGACATGGTACCAGTGAGCTTGCTTTTATATGATAACTTAGACATTGCATTTATTTACTGTGTTATCTCATACATGTATATTCATATATTCGTTTGCCATGCGATAGTATGGGCCAGTCCGGATTGCCGAGCCCAGTATTCATTATTTATTTACATCGTGATTTATGATTTCGAATTTCCATAAGATTTCGGGATTTAGAGAAACCGCAATGATTTATAAACTGATTATCATTTTAAAATGAAAGTTGCGGTTTTCTCATGATATGATATAAGATATGTCCACCATAAGTCTTCTTGGCTCTTGAGCGATATCATACACCCGAGTCAAGGAGGAGGAGGAACCGTCTGTAGGTGCATGGTGGACCCGGTGCGGTACCCCGGGGCAAGATGGTCGCAGATGATGGCGTTGAGCCTGGCAGGGGAGCACTACTGACCGGTGATTTTATTGTGACTCGAAGGATATCCGGAGGATACCGATCGGAGTATAGGCTGGTCCGGATTGCCGGAGTCTGTGGTTTTGAGATTTGATAATACGGGCCAGTCCGGATAGCCTGTAACACCTTAGCTTGTGATTAGTGGCTAATTATATTTTAATATATGGTTTTTAATAAAATGTTTACCAAAACGATTTTCAAATAATTTATCAAGTTTAATGAATATTTTATTAAAATTTTCTAAGCTTGCACACACATGTGCATGTAAACTAGGGTTAAATTAGGGTTAGACCATGATTAGCAACCATGGTGAACTAACTATTTTGTTAAGCCTATTTGAAATTTTTATTAAGGGTTTTGGGGTTAATTGTTTTTTTTAATGGAAAATGGATTATTGTTTTGGGTTTGACTTGGTGAGAGAGAGAGTGCATCATGGCATCATGGCTTGAACCATGCCTTCATTTAATGAAGAGAGAGAGGGGGGTTGACTAGCCTTAACTCCCATTTCTTTTTGTTTTGCCTCTCATTTGTTCTCACAACTCTCTCACTCATACACACCCACACTCACATCAGCAGCAACAGCAGCAGAAGAAGAAGCAGCGGCTCCAACAACATCAACAGCAGCACCAGCATCAGCAACAGCACCAGCATCAGCAGCAGCTTCAGGCATCAGCAGCAGTAGTGTAGGGTTGCTAGGCATGCTCACAAGGTTCTACGAGGCATCAACCATGCCCGATTAAAAAATTAGCCGTGCCGAACAACCCTAAGCCGAATCTTTAAACTAGAGTTTAGGCGAAAACAAGTATGTTAAACAGTTTAACACTAAGTGAGAGGGATTACAACCTTTGTAGATCCGGTCCATCACTTCTTAAGCTCCGTGTTGAGGTCCCTTCACTGCGATCATCGTGTTCTGGACTCTCGAGAGGCTTCACGAAGAGAATGATGCAACCTTTGCTTTCGATCTTCGATGCAAAGATGATCTACCTTGAAGTTTCGTTAATACAAGCTATGACTCATGAAATGATATGAACACCCTATCCTAAATGGCAAGGATAGATGAGGATGATGAACTAGGATTATTGCTCTCTTTTGTTTTCTATTTCTCACTCATTTTCCATCATAAATAAAAAGCAAGAAAGCTTTGCAAAAGGAAGAGAGGAAGAAGAAGAATAGTGATCCATTTTCTTTTGTGATGAATAATGAAAGGATTAATATGATAAATAATGCAACCATGGTTGACTTAACCATTGTAGAGAATTAACCAAGGGCTAGGGTTTGGGTTGGGTTAAATATGAGTCATAGATAAATATCAACACAAATATCTTTATCATGACAAAAAGAAACCTTCTAGAATCTACTAGAAGTGTTAACCCTAATCCAAACCCTAATCATGTTTAAACTCCACTAAACATGTTGCATTAGTTATCATATCATGTTACAATATTATATATCACATATATAATATTTATCGTAACAAAATAAAATAATACAATTAACATATATCGCATATATATTAATGTATTACCCGAGTGAGAAAAAGAATCTTTTAGTGAGCTAATATTAGTTAATGTAATTTAATATATCATATATATTATTATACATTAAATTATCGAATCAACACTTGATCCGACAATCCGGCTACATCGCATATAACCGACTAATATTTATCCGTACCGATTCATCGAATCAACACTTGATCCGATGACCCGGGTGATATCAAATATCGCAAGAATAGAATACATTATCTAATATCGCATTATCCTCGGTCCCGCACATATCACATATGTGCCCCTACTCCGTTTTGCCTGAGCCAAGAAACCTCTGTGTAGGACTCTAAAGAATCGTCAATACGCCGGCAGTAGGTGATGATCATATCAAACACACACAAGCTGCAAACGGTCAGCTAAACGTAACAGCTACCCAGGTATTGAACGCTTAGAAGATCAACAAGCAAGCCTGTACATTCTCCTGTGAATCCAAACAGTAACACTCCCGTACAGTCCGGTCTCGTCGTCAGATATGTCGCATATCTCGCCTAAGGGTGGTAAACGTCAGACCCTAGTAGCTCGATAAGTCGTGTCGATATGAGGTCTATAACTGTTCGAGAAACTACTGATAACACTTACCAGTAAATCTCAGCAATCCTAGCCAGGGATTTCCGGTTATAGCCAATCGAACACAGCACAACATCAACTCCCTATACCGGGAGAGACGAATCCCCTCCTATCGCTCATTGCCTCCATGTGATTCGGGACTGTACCCAAAAGCCACCTTTTTGCACGCCCTCTTGGACGTGGTATGATGGAAATCAAAGCACAGTAGGAATCACACAAGACTCTATGACGATCTCGGGTCAACAGACTACTCTGTACCAGTGTCACCGGAGAACTGCCCTCTGACGTGAGGTATAATACCATCTAGGAGTTCTCGGCGAGTCCGTCCAGTGTACCCAGTATCCACTGAGCACCCGTACACCATCCTTGATGTCAAACACCGATGGATATGGGATCATCCATCGCCTATCATATGGGTCAAGATGCGTATACGCTAGTCTATTCTGGTGTATCGATGCCCTGTCTCGATACACCCTCGATTAGGAATAGTTATAGGATGTACTCGTTGACTACTGTAGCCCCACTAGTATGATCTCATCATAGTCCCAGTAGTCGAGTACATATCCTAAGGGCTTTATCAAAATGTAACATAGAGACAAACAGAGTACATGTTAAGATAAAGTACAACCAGATAGCATACTATCATGTCGAGCAAGAAAGTCCTCCCTATATATGTCCAAGCATCCATTACAATATACATCGCATGTACAGTAATGCCTCTAGGGCATACATATAACTAACAATCTCCCACTTTCACTAGGGCCATCTGTTGTGGTATCACATACCCAACAATTAGCTGCGGTTGAAGTATCTCATACTCAACCATCCCATAAAAGTCTCTACTGGGAAAAAGGCCTTTGTGAGTGGATCCGCGCTGTTGTCTTCTGTGTCTACTCTCCTAACCTCGATCTCCCTGGAGATCAACCATCTCCATGATCAGGTGATACTGCCTAAGAATTATATCTGGATTTCTGATGGGACGGTAGTTCCTTGGCAAAAGCCACAACTCCATTGTCACACAATGGTAGGAACGAAGTTCATCTCATGAACTTATATATATCCAGACTGTCTCTTTGGTAGCATCCTTGGTAACGATGTATCTTGCCTTTAATCATCTAGTAAGTCACGGTCTCTTGCTTGGAACTCTTCCAACATACCGTCCCTCCACAGAGGGTATAGACAATGCCTGCGACTAACATTCAGTCGTTCTTATCACCCTGGAACCTTTCCAGTGATTCTACCTAGGATCGATTGATACCATCTCACTACAACTAGTGAGAATCCTAACATCCAATTAGATCTGTCTCATAGATCCAAAACCCAGGATTTAGGAGGTATCACTTTGATCCTGTATGGAGAGTCCTTATGATAAGCGGAGATTGACCGAGCGTAGCACAGGAAACTCCTTCCCTATCAAGAGTATGTCATCCACGTACTCTACGATGATCACCACCATACTCCCTACTACCTTTTTGTATATACAAGGTTCATCTATCATTTTGATGAAGTCAAACTCTTTGACTACCACATCAAAACAAATGTTCCAACTCCGCGATGCCTGTTTTATCAAATAAAACATCTTTCACACGTTTCCGCTGCACCCACTGTCTACGAAGCCCTCTAGCTGTGTACTTATAGACACTCTTTTCTAAAACATCATTTAGAAAAGCAGTCATGACACCCAACCGCCAGATATCGTAGTCATAGTATGTAGCCGTGGAAAGTAGGATCTGGATGGACTTAAGCATAGCTTTGAAAGTCTCAACTTTTCCATGTACACCAAGTAATCTTCTCAAGATATACTCGCTCCTGATGGGGATTTAACCCTTCAGATAAAGCAACCAAAGTCCATACTTTGTTGGGGTATAAGGATTCCATCTCAGATCACTAAGCATCTAGCCATTCTTACAGAGTCCCACTCCTGATGGCCTGCTCGAAACTAGTTGGGTCATCATCTCATGATGCAATCCTCGCTCCCACTGTCATAGAGAAACCAAAGTATCTCTCAGGTGGGTGAGGAACCCTACTAGATCGGCATAGAGGCTGAGGTTCGTTGGAAACTATTGAATCCTTTGGTTCTACCAAATCAGCTGCAGTTTGTATAGTTGGAACCTTTCCAGTTTTACATAACAGACCTTGCCTCGAGCTTGTCCGGATTTTTCTTTTAGACATAGGCCGGACAACCCCAAATCTTAACCACCTTAAGATATGGGCTCTTCCCTTTCCATATCACATATGAAGTGGTAGGCAACTGATTTGATTTGAACCCTATTCAATAGGTATGCAGCTTCTCAAGTGCATAACTCCCAAAAGGAAATAGGAAACTCAGTAGTACTCATCATAGAGCACACCATATCAAATAGGGTGCTATTGCTCCGCCCCGATATACCATCGTGCTATGGTGTATACGGAGGAGTAATACAGAGAGAGAATATCATTCTCCTTTAGAATAGTCCAGGAATTCCGTGCTCAAGTATTCTCCTCCTTGATCTCATCGAAAGACATAATACTTATACCCGTATTTTGGTTCTCTACTTCTAACTTATATTCTATAAATATCTCAAAAGGTTCGGACTTGTGTTTCAACAGGAACATATGTCTGAATCTTAAGAGATCATCAGAGAATGTAATGAAGTACAAAGAACCGGTATTAGCATGTGTAGTCAGGAGACTTTCATACATCAGCATGTATCAATTCCAAGAGTTCACTAACTCTTTCTCTGTTTCCAATAAACAGAGCTATGGTCATCTTATCTTTGTGACATGACCGGCAAGTTTCATAAGATGTAAATTTAAACTAATTTAAATATGCATCTAAATGTAACTTGGCTAGTCGGGTCGCATTGATATGACCTAGTCAAAAATAACTCAAGAAGGATTCGTTCATTTCTGAACTATTCCTCTTATGTGTGTTCTATATACTAAGATCTGTAGTTTGATTTAGAACGTCAATGCTTTTAGATAACGTGCCTGAACCGATCAACTCTTGATATAGGAAATGTTCAAAACATTATCCAACAATACAAAATTATATCCTATCTTTACTAATAAAGAGATTGATATGATGCTGTATATCAGGTTCAGTATCTAATAACATTTGTTCAGAATCAATGCATTCTGGTAATATAGGGTGATAGTGACCAACAGACTTGGCTGCAACACTTACACCATTTTCTGTCTCATGAAACATATCACCCGTTCTCAATTCTCTACCTATCTGTAGCCCATGTAACAGATTACATATGCGGGATCCTGATCCGGTATCACAAACCCAGGACCTAAAGGATACTGAGAAACAGTTCTATGTAATGAACACACCCGAAAATGATGCATCAACATTCACTTTCTTCGTTTGGGCGGCACGGGAAATTTGGTATTCCCCAATTTCCTGCTCTGTCTTATAACATTTATAAGTTGGAGTGGGACCAACGTTCCGCAGCTCAGTATAACAAGCGGGTTCGGTCAATATATCCGTTTTATTATCTTGATTAAGGCGTGATATGGTCGCTACCTGGAGAGAGAGAGAAGAAAACACTCAGCGTATGCTCTTGTAAGATTAGATTGGTTATCTAATATATCTAATCAGGATGTCTCCCACTGTTTTAATCAAATCTTCCTTCAAACCCTAAAAGGAAAGACTAGCCGGGATTAATTACACGCTACAAGTTCGCCAATCTTTCAGCCAGGCCAGTGTCGGTACTTTGAGGGAGGTCCCCCGTGCTTTCGCACGAACCTAATTAATGTAAACCTCGTTTTCCCAGAGGCGTAACCTCGTTAACACCTTTCTAGACACCTACTTGATCGGCTAATTGTAATGTGTAAAACTCTCCCTGGAGTAACTCTTACTCACAGCGGGTATCGGGATCCAACTATCTAATAGAAGGTATGCAACCTCATTACAAATTTCAACACTTGAAATTCCCAATAACATTTTACCCCTAGTTACTTATGACCTTAACTATGGTCAACAAATCATAAGCACTAGTCAAGTTCTACCCGTCATTTCTTGATTAATTAGACCCACCCACATGACCCTTAACTAAGGTCAACAAAGTCATATGACTGTCCTAACTAATCGCATCATATGCTATATAGGAAGACATCACTTAGTTATCGTACACTGTGCCTTAACTATGGTTAACAAACATAGCACGAATACTAAGTACTCTACTTCCTAAAATGACGGAGGGTTACGACAGGTTTTTAAGAAAACATATTGCGTGATGAACTTGATATCGTCGTAGAATCGAGTGATTTTAAATGGAGTATTTTTTAGGCTTTTCTAGTTTTGCTAAAGGGGTCACTCCCGGTGAAGGGATCGTCGGCCCTTTCCTTATCGAATAAGGTGCAGGATATTTCACAAATACCACTATGCAAAGCAAGAACTATAGAAGCAATCAAAAGAAAAACCGAGTTTGTAGCATCTGCTAGTTTCACTAAAGAAGTCACTCTCGGTGAAGGGATCTCGGCTCTTTCCTTATCGAATAAGGTGCTGGATGTTCTACAAGGAACACCAATATGCAAAGCAAGAACTAGAGCTACCAGTTTTTAAACAAGTTTCTACAAAATCTTTAGGTTTCTTTTAGTTTCATTAATCTAATTAATGAAGTCCCATTTTATTATGCTTCGCAAGCATCACATTTGAAAACGAAATCTGCAATATAACATACATCTCATATATATAATATAAACATTCGTCTTAGGCAGTAATATGATCTCATCACAGAACATTGCAGCAGAAGAACATATATGAAATATTGGATATACTAGGACATCCGTGTTTTTAATACGAGCCTGTATAAAACACGGATTCCACGGTCACGATGAATAGCCAAACCTACATCCCTAGACCCCTACGAGAGCGGCTAGCAACACAGCCAATTCTAGGGTTAGGAAACCCGGTCTCGACTCCTCGAGATGGTCTCCCACTGGACCCTAGAACCCGGTTACTTGTGCTCTCCGCCTTGGGTCTATCCTAGTGCGGAAAAGTAAATAATATACAAGGGTGACATCTTTCGCAACCTGGAAGTGCCCCAATAAAAGAATATTACACACAAATGAATTTTACATGAATGAAAAAGAAAAACTCTCATCTCACATAAAACCCCCGGCTATTCAAAACGCGACGATCCAATATAACATATCGCAGCAACACATAATATCTTATATCATCAACGTAAGCAAGTATGCGTATCCCGATTGTCGTTGATGTATAACAACGAAGACGGCGATACACCACATACTACGCTTACGGTCACAGAAAAGAAAGTGTAAAACTACAACAGTTGGAATCCGCAACCTCCTTAGGCATCGCATGCCAAACCACATGAATTCCTTAGACATCGCATGCCTAACAATTATAAACCCCGCATTTTAGTCTCTTTATCGAAAACTCTTTTCAATATCAAGTCGGGCAATTCAACAAGATTCCCGACATCCTGATCAAATGCTCGTCGCAAATTTTAGTAGACGGCCGTACCCCCGGATGCCGTCGACAAAGTGCACTAAGGCGGAACACCGCTGCCGCAAGCACCCGAACTGATGCTTTTGGCGACGGGGTTCTCCTACAGTCACTTGGTCGGGGCTATGTGGCGTAGTTGTCTATTAAGTTTACCCGGCGAGTATGCGCGTACGCTACGTGATTGCGACGGACTTTTGATCACATCAAAATTCCGTGGCAACCGATCATTTGAGACTAAACTGCTAGATTTACAACATTCAAATTAGTTATCTCATAACTATATGTGGATTCCAAATATTGTATCACATTCCAGATAAATAGACAAAGTTAAACTTTCCGATCGAATAATCAAACACCCAAGATTTCCCCCATATATCTCAACACTTGAAATCATTTTAAAAACATCCATCACATACCACAGTACCAATGGTCCAGCCGTAGAAGGGTCAAGCCAACGCCTCACATGTGGCACGCCGTACTGCCCCAAACCCTAAGGTTCAAAAGGCAGTTCAAGACGGTCATATAATCGAGTTAAGGTTTGTTGTCTTCTAGAGGGTCCACCGCGTTACTTTCACGACTTAGAACGTTCTTAAACACGAGAAAAAATCCAACTTTTGAAAAATTTTCCGACTGGGGAAAAAGTGAGTTATTGATATCCGTTCGAACTTTTTAACAGTTTCTATAAATTACCCGGACAAACTAAACAAAGTTATAATATCCGATCGAAACAACGAGTCCCCAATACAACCCAAAAAAGTCAACACTTGAGTAAAATTAAAAATTCTCAGAAGAATCAGGAAGTACCAACGGTTATTACAGTGCAAACCCTATCCCTCAATCATCACTTCTTGCCGCGGAACCGCCGCCAATGCCTGGGTATGGCCGCGGTTCCGCGGCGCTTTGGGTGATTTAGGGGGTCGGGATTCACAGTAATTCCTAAAATACCCTGATGAATTTTTTGAGTATTTTTAATATGAAAAAATCACATTTTTTAAAAATTTCCAGAGAAGGGGTTTTATCGGGTTTTCCGGGTTCGATCGGACTTTAAACTCCGTCTAGACTTCGCCTAAAGCTCTAGCTTGGCTCTGATACCACTGTAGGGTTGCTAGGCACGCTCACAAGGTTCTACGAGGCATCAACCATGCCCGATTAAAAAATTAGCCGTGTCGAACAACCCGAAGCCGGATCTTTAAACTAGAGTTTAGGCGAAAACAAGTATGTTAAACAGTTTAACACTAAGTGAGAGGGATTACAAACTTTGTAGATCCGGTCCTTCACTTCTTAAGCTCCGTGTTGAGGTCCCTTCACTGCGATCATCGTGTTCTGGACTCTCGAGAGGCTTCACGAAGAGAATGATGCAACCTTTGCTTCCGATCTTCGATACAAAGATGATCTACCTTGAAGTTTCGTTAACACAAGCTATCACTCATGAAATGATGTGAACACCCTCATCTAAATGGCAAGGATAGATGAGGATGATGAACTAGGATTATTGCTCTCTTTTGTTTTCTATTTCTCACTCATTTTCCATCACAAATAAAAAGCAAGAAAGCTTTGCAAAAGGAAGAGAGGAAGAAGAAGAATAGTGATCCATTTTCTTTTGTGATGAATAATGAAAGGATTAATATGATAAATAATGCAACCATGGTTGACTTAACCATTGTAGAGAATTAACCAAGGGCTAGGGTTTGGGTTGGGTTAAATATGAGTCATAGATAAATATCAACACAAATATCTTTATCATGACAAAAAGAAACCTTCTAGAATCTACTAGAAGTGTTAACCCTAATCCAAACCCTAATCATGTTTAAACTCCACTAAACATGTTGCATTAGTTATCATATCATGTTACAATATTATATATCACATATATAATATTTATCGTAACAAAATAAAATAATACAATTAACATATATCGCATATATATCAATGTATTACCTGAGTGAGAAAAAGAATCTTTTAGTGAGCTAATATTAGTTAATGTAATTTAATATATCATATATATTATTATACATTAAATTATCGAATCAACACTTGATCCGACAATCCGGCTATATCGCATATAACCGACTAATATTTATCCGTACCGATTCATCGAATCAACACTTGATCCGATGACCCGGGTGATATCAAATATCGCGAGAATAGAATACGGTATCTCATATCGCATTATCCTCGGTCCCGCACATATCACATACGTGCCCCTACTCCGTTTTGCCTGAGCCAAGAACCTCTGTGTAGGACTCTAAATAATCGTCAATACGCCGGCAGTAGGTGATGATCATATCAAACACCCACAAGCTGCAAGCGGTCAGCTAAACGTAACAGATACCCAGGTATTGAACACTCAGAAGATCAAGAAGCAAGCCTGTACATTCTCCTGTGAATCCAAACAGTAACACTCCCGTACATTCCGGTCTCATTGTCTGATATGTCGCATAACTCGCCTAGGGGTGGTAAACGTCAGACCCCAGTAGCTCGATAAGTCGTGTCGATATGAGGTCTATAACTGTTCAAGAAACTACTGATAACACTTACCAGTAAATCTCAGCAACCCTGGCCAGGGATTTCCGGTTATAGCCAATCGAACACAGCACAACATCAACTCCCTATACCGGGAGAGACGAATCCCCTCCTATCGCTCATTGCCTCCATGTGATGCGGGACTGTACCCAAAAGCCACATTTTTGCACGCCCTCTTGGACGTGGTATGATGGAAATCAAAGCATAGTGGGAATCACACATGACTCTATGACGATCTCGGGTCAACAGACTACTCTGTACCAGTGTCACCGGAGAACTGCCATCTGACGTGAGATATAATACCATCTAGGAGTTCTCGGTGAGTCCGTCCAGTGTACCCAGTCTCCACTGAGCACCCGTACACCATCCTTGATGTCAAACACTGATGGATATGGGATCATCCATCGCCCATCATATGGGTCAAGATGCGTATACGCTAGTCTACTCTTATGTATCGATGCCCTGTCTCGATACACCCTCGACTAGGAACAGTTATAGGATGTACTCGTTGACTACCGTATCCCCACTAGTATGATCTCATCGTAGTCCCAGTAGTCGAGTACATATCCTAAGGGCTTTATCAACATGTAACATAGAGACAATCAGAGTACATGTTAAGATAAAGTACAACCAGATAGCATACTATCATGTCGAGCAAGAAAGTCCTCCCTATATATGTCCAAGCATCCATTACAATATACATCGCATGTACAGTAATGGCCTTTAGGGCATACATATAACTAACAAGCAGCAGCAACATGCAGCACATGCAGCAGCAAGCAGCAGCAGCAACACAGCTTCTTCTCCTCCTCCTTACACTTAGGGTCAAGTGAGGTATACTTCTTAGGCTTAACTTCCTAGCTTGCTAATCTTGTGTGTTAATTAGCTTCGATTAGTGTTAAAAGTGGGATTTAGTGCTAGAAATGGTGTTTAGTATGGACTTTTGGTTAAGAGATGATTTTGGTGGTTAGACTAACTTACTTGAGTGTTGATAGGCCCACATAAACTTCGTTTAACCCCAAATTTCACCAAAATACCCTAAGTTTTCATTTTGTGCAAAATTTAAAGTTTTTAAGCGAATTTATAGCTTTCTGTAATTTGCTGTTGACCCGGTGGTTTCAGATAAAATCTGAGTTAACTGGGGCACACTTTTTAGACCTTGATCATACCACCAGAGCACGAGACCCCCTAACCACCCTTTGGCTGCCGATTTATTCTTTCTGGCCACAAATTGCGGCCAGACGAGGGAGTTTTTGGGTTGGGTTTGCATGGGTCAGAGTCTGCTGTATATTTAAGGTCTGTGGTATGTGCAATTTTGTAAGTTTTGACCTGGGTAAAAATTTGGGACCATATATCATTTTTTCCTATACGTTTAATTTGCGCGAAACGTGTGATACGTGAGTGGGTTCTGTGGTTGCTGCATATCGCGACGTGTCGGGGTAGTTTAAGATGCGTATACACACGTTTCAGCGTATCGGACACACGCGCGTTTAGTTCGCGACGCGAGTTTCTTGTTTAATTTCGATATCGCGTTTTTGCCACATATTTGCTTATGTGGATTCTCTATGGGAATTCTAGGTTCGCAGTCAGGTACGTCGGACGCCGCAAAGAAAGGGAAGCAAGTGGTCGGCTACGCTTTGCACGCGACCAGGTGAGTAGATTTAACATCTACGGGGAAATTGCCCTTATGGCGTTAAGCGTCGGGACATGATATGATGTTTATTCATAGATGTTTATATGTACCTATATTGATATTTTCATACTTACGCACATGCACACTACATATTCATACCAGTGCACACATATATTGATACCTTCATATTGCACACATGCACACTGTATATTCATACCAGTGCACACATATATTGATATCTTTATACTTGCGCACATGCACACTGTATATTCATACCAGTGCACACATATATTAATATCTTCATACCTGCGCACATGCACACTATATATTCACATATATTGATATCTTCTTACCTACGCACATGCACACTATATATTCATACCAGTGCACACATTTATTGATATTTTCATACCTGCGCACATGCACACTGTATATTCATACCAGTGCACGCATATATCGATATCTTCATACCCGCGCACATGCACACTATATATTCATACTAGTGCTACACTCATATTCGCGTATATATCCATTTGCACATCCATACCTACATATATACATATGTCACATACATGGATGATATTGATTTGATTTCATGAAAATAGGGACCGCATGAGATATTTTCAAAACTGGATTCTTTTAAAAGAGCGGTTGTCCCTTTTTACTCTTAGTGTCATACAAGACATTGCATGGATTTATGCATTGAGTTGGATTTGTGGGATTTCTTGATTTGAGAACCGTGGTATTATTTTAAGAAAATACGCACCGTTTTAAAAACCCGGTTTCTCTTGATATGATATTTCAGTGCGTCCACCATGAGTTTTCTCGGTTCCAGAGAGCTTGTGTGAGTATACCCGATTCGAGGAGTGGTAGGCACCGATTGCGGGCACATGGTGGACCCAGTATGGTACCCTGGGCCAAGAAAACTCGTATTGTTAGACGGTGAGCCCGGCGGAGGGACTAATACCTACCGGTGATTGGTTGGACCTGGCGGTTATCCGTAGGATACCGACCAGAGTCGATGGATGGATACGGGACGACACGTACTGCCGGGGCTGAGGGCCGATTCCGCAGACAGAGCCCGTGGGTCGATCCGGACTGACAGAGCCCGATACTTAAGGATTTGCGTATCGATGCTGGACACGATTATTTATGATATTTCGAGTGCCGATGTTGGGCACTCCCGATTCTATGAGGTTTACAGGATTTGAGGGCCGATTGGAGTGACGGCGCCTGAGCTTTACTGGGTTTTGGGTGTATTGATGGACACCGGTTATTTTCCATGTTGACATTCCGTGTAGATATTATTTATTCCCCTACTCAGCATTCAGTGTTATACATCTCATCCTATATCTGTAGTACCTGATAGATTACACTTGCTATGCACGATTATTGCATACCCTGCTCATCCTATATAGATGTTATTAGATTGCACATGCTATGTACGATTATTGCATACCCTGCTCATTATATAGAGATGTTATTAGATCGCACTTGTTGCATGATTATTGCTCATCTAGCTCATCATATAGATGTAATCTGTTGGCATGGGTTAGAGTATCCCGGCACGTGCATACTCGCGATTACTTTTATATGTTATCTACTATTCACGAGTTGGCAACTCACCCCCGTTGTGCCACAGTGTTTGCAGGTTGCCCCTCAGAGTAGTTGCGGCAGGCTGCTTTCTTGCATCTTTTGATACAGATACCACTGCAGTTGGCGCTTGAGTCTTTGCTGATAGGTGGGTTTTTGTGCGGTATCTGTTTATTTTTTTCAATTGTATACACCATTATATCTAGTACTCTCCATCTAATACTTATGTATTGACTTAGAGACCAGTTGTGAGGACGATGTATATTATTTTGTACTCTGGTGTCGAGCTCGTTGTGAGCCGACTTTATTTATGCAGTTTTATATTTCATATTGTCTTCACTTATTTTTGCTCATTCTTCGCTAGGGCGTCGTATATTATTATCGTGGTGATTATTTCCGCCGTTGGGTGTGATTGCTCCCGTTTGGGATGCTTTATTCTTATTGTGCATCATTTTACTCATATATTGTTTTGTACCCGATTTCGGGGCTAGTTTTTACGAAGAAAATGCTGCCAAAATTGTTAAGATAATAACTTGCACTTTAAAGAATTTTACTAAATTACTTAAGGTTTTCTAAACATTTTAAAAAATGTTTCTATTAAATGTTTTACACTCAATACTTTTAATGGTTTTGATTTCTGGGTTTCGGCTTACTTAGTCGCGTTACGCCTTTAGACATTATGTGGTTAAGTACCGGTCACCGGCCGAACTTTAGGTCTTGACAAAGTTGGTATCAGAGCGTAGGTTTTACCTTCGGAGTGTAGGATGACCCTGGTATGATGGAGTAGGTAGCTGAAGCAGAGTGGCGTAGTGTGCGTATGTTCCGCGGCATACTCACGACACGGTACTCCGCCTAAGCGACCTTAGGAATTATTGATTGAAATTCCTTCATGATCGTATACATTCTCGTGATTCAATTTCCGTATCCTTATCGAATCCTACTTTCTTTTTAGCCATTATGCCGCCAAAGACTACGAGGGCGCAGAGAGCGGCCGCGGGAGCCGAGATTCGAGTTGACTCATCCGAGACGAGGACTGATCCGGGCCGTACACCTGTTGTACCAGAGCATACTGTTCCTCCTACGACAGATCAGATCGCCATGCTAGGGGCCGGTATGCCGGAGATGCGCCAGATGATAGGGTCGCTAGTTGAGACGCTTCGAGCGCTGCGACCAGGGGTAGCTCCACCCATTACGGGGACCGCGATGGTACCTACAGTACATGCAGTTGCACCTATGGCTACAGAGGTCATCACAGTATCGCTATCAGAGTTTATGAGGCTGAAACCTCCTGTCTTCACAGGCACCGATGCAGCCGAGGACCCACAGTCTTTTATTGATAGGATGGCCCGGATATGTCGTTCACTCAGATGCTCAGATGTAAGATGGGTAGAGTTTGTGAGCTTTCGCCTGGAAGTTCTTGCGCAGAAATGGTTTGAATCGATCGAGAAGGGCAGAGCAGCAGGTCTTCCTCCTATGACCTGGACCGAGTTTGTGACGGTGTTTCTAGCCCGTTTCCTTCCCCAGAGTGTCAGGGATGCCCGAGCGCGCAGATTCGAGTCCTTACGCCAGATGCTAGAGATGACAGTGGCAGAGTACGATGTACTGTTCTCCGAACTATCTGTTTATGCCCCATACTTAGTTGCTACTGAGGAGATGCGAGTCAAGAGATTTGTTCGAGGCTTACTTACCCCACTGTTCCTTGCGATCAGTGCACAGTATTGCGAGACTTATGCAGCATCTGTAGACACAGCCCTATTAGTCGAGGAGCATCTTGCAGAGACTTCGGTAGTTTCAGGGTCGAAAAGGGTTCGTACTGATACATCAGCATAGGGACTTCCATTCAGACGTCGTGATAAACGTCGTACATGTGGCAAAGACACGGGGCGAGGTTAGATGTTTAGCTCTTATCCCCAGGAGGGTCAGCAGTCGTCGCGTGGATGCTTTGGGTGTGGTAGTCACCATCACCGCGTCAGAGATTGTACCGAGATACGCCGGAGGGAGCCAGTAGTACCACTAATGCGTGTATGTGATACCGTATTCTATTCTCGTGATGAATGTATCGAATGGTTTTATGCGATATAACCTAGTTATCGAATCAAGGATTGATTCGATAAATCGATACATTGGATATTAGTCTGTCATATACGATATGACCGGATCGTTAAATCAAGTATTGATTTGATGATTTAATGCATAATTATATATTTGATATATTACTTTGCATTAACTAGTATTGGTTCACTTTAAATGGATTTTCTCACTTGATGTACACAAGTTGTATATGTGATATACTTTTGTGCACAAGATTGTATCATGTTTGATGATACATGAATGTTAGTGTGTATGTTTAGATTAAACCATGGTTATGTGATGGTTAGGGTTTTGATTTTATTTACTTATTCATTTATTTATTTATTCTATTTTGGCAAAAGGTAAAATGGTGACTTGATTTGTTTTCAAGTTGAAGCTTCATGAAGCTTTGACTAAGTGACCATTTTGTCTCCATGCATAACCCTAACCATTCCATCTAACCATGATTTATTCTCTACACTTGACCATGGTTGCCATATGATAAGTATTGTTTTTATTTTCTTTTTGAGAATAACTTATGATATTCTTTTCATCATCTTCTTCTTCTTCAAAGATGAAGAAAGCTTGCTCCATCAATGGCAACTTGTGAAATTGTGTGAGAAATCCAATTCTAAAGTGAACCCATCTCCTATTTCTTCATCCTATACCTCTTGACAAGTAGTATAGTGTGTTTTCTTCACAAGTTTCATGACTTGGTGAAGTGGGAGCTTGATCTAGTGATGCCTCGACGTAGATCATCTTCGGCATCGACGTCGACGACCTAGCCCGCCCATTTCTCCGATGAAGCCGATGCTAGAGTCATGGATTCGATTTGGACAGCGGAGAGGACTTCATCACGGAGCAATGGAGGTGGAGGACCGGATCTACAAAGGTTGTATTTCAGTTCTCTTGGTAAAGTAGTTTACTAGTTCTAGTTTCGCCTAAATTTCTAGTTAACGATCTAGTCTAGGGTTTCTCGGCACCGTAAAATTTGAAATTGGCATGGTTGATGCCTTGTGAGACCTCTTGAGAGTGCCTAGGAACCCTACAGTGGTATCAGAGCCAAGCTAGAGCCTTAGGCGATGTCCTGACGAAGTTAAAACCCCAATCGAACCCGTAATCGACAAAATAAAACCCTCTCTGTACATTTTTTAAAATTAGGGATTTTTCCAAATTAAAACTGCTTATAAAATTCAGCAGGGTATTATATGAATTACCATGAAAAACGAGCCCCTAACTCCTCTACATGGCCGCGGAACCGCGGCAATGATCCCCCTTTAGCGGCGGTTCCGCGGCAGGGTAATGGAATTAGCGACGGATCTCTACACAGTAATTCATATCTCTGTTTTTTATATTTTCTGGGCATTTTTAACACTGACTCAAGAGTTGAGTATATTGGGGTTTATTTTGTAGTCGTTGTTTCGATTGGAATTTTTAATTTCGTTGGGATTTCCGGATATTTAGAATATGTTAAAAAGTTCGACCGGATATAAATACCCAATTTTTCCCCTATCGGGAAATTTTCAAGTGTTGGATCTTTCTGTAGTTTAACGACATTCTAAGTAGTGCAAGTAACGCGATGGACCCTCTAGAAGACAACAAACCTTAACTCGATTATGTGACCGTCTTGAACTGCCCTTTGAACCATCGGGTTTGGGGCAGTACGGCGTGCCACATGTGAGGCGTTGGCTTGACCCTTCTACGGCAGGACCGTTGGTACTGAGGCATGAAGTGAATGTCTTTGAACTTGTTTCATGTGTTGATATGTATCGGGAAAACTTGGGTGTTTGAATGTTCGATCGGAAAATTTAACATTTTCTATTTATCTGGAATGTGATACAATAATTGGAATTCACAAGAAGTTATGAGATAACTGAATGAAAGTTATAAACATAGCAGTTTAGTCTCACTTGATCGGTTGCCACGGAATTTTGGTGTGATCAAAAGTCCGTCGCAATCACATAGCGTACGCGGATACTCGTCGGGTAAACTTAATAGACAGCCTCGCCCCATAGCCCCGACCAAGTGACTGTAGGAGAACCCCGTCGCCGAAAGCATCCGTTTGGGTGCTCGCGGCAGCGGTGTTCCGCCTTGGTGCACTTCGTCGACGGCGTCGGGGGTGCGGCCGCCTATTGAAGTTTGCGACGAGTATTCGAACAGGATGTCGGGAATCTTGTTGAATTACCCGACTTGATATTGAAAAGCGTTTTCGATTTTGAGACTAAAATGCGGGGTTTATAATTGTTAGGCATGCGATGTCTAAGTAATTCATTTGGTCAGGCATGCGATGTCTGAGGAGGTTGCGGATTCCAACTGTTGTAGTTTTACACTTTCTTTTCTGTGACCGTAAGTGTAATATATGATATCGCCGGTTTCGTTGCTATATGTCAACGATAATTGGGATGCGCATATTTACTTACGTTAATGACATGTGATGTTATGTGTTGCTGGATATGTTATATTGGATAGTCGTGTTTGAATAGCCGGGTTTTTTTTATGTGAGATGAGTGTTTTTCTTTTTCATTCATGTAAAAACTTGTATGTAATATTCTTTTATTGGGGCACTTCCAGGTTGTGGAAGATGTCACCGTTTGTATATTATTTACTTTTCTGCACTAGGATAGACCCAAGGAGGAGGGCACAAGTAACCGGGTTCTGGAGTCCAGTGGAAGACCAACTCGAGGAGTCGAGTCCGGGTCTCCTAACTTTAGAATTAGTAGGGTTTCTTGCCGCTCTCGTAGGGGTCTAGGGGTGTGGGTTTGGCTATTCATCACGACCGTGGAATCCGTGTTTTATACTGGCTTGTATTGAAAACACGAACGTCCTAGTATATCCAATATTTCATATGATATCTTCTGCTGCGATATCTGTGATGTGATCATGTGATGTTCTATGATAGATACAGTATATAGTATATATGATATATTATATAGATGTTACTTATGTTTTACACCCGCGCTAGCCCTGCCCCGCTCTGCCGTTAGTTACCTAACCTAACGGTGCATGAAGGGACATCGAGGCGAATGCGGATGGCATAAGTGTACGTCGTATTTATCTGTGATGTTTAGGTACTTAAATGATGGGAATTCATTAATGTGATTAATGAAAGAAAAGAAACCTAAGATGTTGTGGAATCGAATTTCAAAATAAAACAGGTAGATACAGTTCTTGCTTTGCACAGCGGTATATGTGATATATCCTGCACCTTATTCGATAAGGAAAGGACCGAGATCCCTTCACCGGGAGTGACTCCTTTAGCAATAACTGGCAGATGCTACAACTCTCGGTTTGTCTTTTGATTGCTTCTATAGTTTCTGCTTTGCACAGTGATATATATGATATATCCCGCACCTCATTCGACGAGGAAAGGACCGACGATCCCTTCACCGGGAGTGACTCCCTTAGCAAAACTAGAAAAGCCTCAAAAACACTCCATTTCAAAATTCATTTGATTCTACAACGATATCAAGTTCATTACGCAATAGGTTTTCAGAAAAACCTGTCATAGCCCTCCGTCGTTTCAGATAAGTTGTATATAGTATTCGTGCTGCATTTGTTGGCTTTCGTCAAGGTGCCGTGTGCGGTAGCTATATGCTGCTTATCTGCTAGCATACGATGCGATTGGATTAGGATAGTTGTGCGGCTTTGTTGGCTTTCGTCAAGGGTCGTGCGGTGGGTTTAATTCAATCAAGAAATGTACGAGTTGAACTTGACTAGCGGGCTATGGTTTGTTGGCTTTCGTCAAGGTCATAGCACTATAGGGGCAAAATTATCGGGAATTTCAAGTGTTGAAATTTGCAATGAGATTGCATACCTTCTATGAGATAGTTGGATCCCGATACCCACTGCGAGTAATTGTTACTCCTGGGAGAATTTTTCACATTACAATTAGCCGATCAAGTAGGTGTCTAGAAAGGTGTTAACGAGGTTACGCCTCTGGGAAAACGAGGTTTACTGTAATTAGGTTCGTGCGAAAGCACGGGAAACCTCCCTCAAAGTACCGACACTGGCCTGGCTGAAAGATTGGCGAACTTGTAGTGTGTAATTAATCCCGGCTAGTCTTTCCTTTTAGGGTTTGAAGGAAGATTTGATAAAAACAGTGGGAGCCATCCTGATTAGATAAAATAATAACCAATCTGATCTTGCAAGAGCGCACGCTGAGTGTTTTCTTCTCTCTCTCTCCAGGTAGCAACCATATCACGCCTTAATCAAGATAATAATACGGAATATTGACCGAACCCGCTTGTTTTACTGAGCTGGGGAACGTTGGTCCCGCTCCAACTTATAATAGTTATAAGACAGAGCAGGAAATAGGGGAATGCCAAGATTCCCATGCCGCCCAAACGAAGAAAGTGCATGTTGATGCATCATCTTCGGGTGTGTTCGTTATAAAGAACTGTTTCTCTGTATCCTCTACGTCCTGAGTATTTGATACCGGATCAGGATCCCAGATATGTAATCTGTTACATAGGGCTACAGATAGGTAGAGAACTGAGAACGGGTGATAAGTTTCATGAGGCAGAAAACGGGGCAAGTGTTGCAGCCAAGTCTGTTGGTTACTGTCACCCTGTATTACAAATACATTGATTCTGAACGAATGTTATAGATACCGAATCTGATATACAAAATCATATCTGTCTCTTTATTTAGTAAAGAAATGATAAAATTTTGTATTGATGGATAATGTTTTGAACATTTCCTATATCAAAAGTTGATCGGTTCAGGCACGTTATCTAAAAGCATTGATGTTCTAAATCAAACTGCAATTCTTAGTATACAGAACACACACAAGAGGAAGAGTTCAGAAATGAACGGATCCTTCTTGAGATATTGTAGACTAGGTCAGATCAATATGACCCGACTAGCTGAAGTTACATATAGATGCATATTTAAATCAGTTTGAATTTACATCTTATGAAACTTGCCAGTCATGTCACAAAGATAAAATGACCATAGCCCTGTTTATTGGAAACAGAGAAAGAGTTAGTGAACTCTTGAGATGATACATGTTGATGTATGTAGGTCCCCTGTCTACACATTCCAGGACTGGTTCTTTATACTTCATTACGTTCTCTGATGATCTCTTTACATTCAGACATATGTTCTTGTTGAAACACAAGTCCGAACCTTTTGAGATATTCACAGAATATAAGTTAGAAGTAGAGAACCAAAATACGGGTATAAGTATTATGTCCTATGATGAGATCAGGGAGGAGAATACTTGAGCACGGAATTCTTGGACTTTTCTAAAGGAGAATGAGATTCTCTCTCGGCATTACTCCTCCGAATACACCATAGCACGATGGTATATCGGGACGGAGCAATCACACCCTATATGATATGGTGTGCTCTATGATGAGTATTACTGAGTTACCTATTTCCTTTTGGGGGTTATGCACTTATGAAGCTGCATACCTATTGAATAGGGTTCGAATCAAATCAGTTGCCTACCGCTTCATATGTGATATGGAAAGGGAAGAGCCCATATCTTAAGTTAGTTAAGATTTGGGATTGTCCGGCCTATGTCTAAAAGCAAAATCCCGAAAAGCTCGAGGCAAGGTCTGTTATGTAGAACTGGAAAGGTTCCAGCTATGCAAACTGAAGCAGCTGATTTGGTAGAACCAAAGGATTCAGTAGAAACCAAAGAACCTCAGCCTCTCCGCCGATCTAGTAGGGTTCCTCACCCACCTGAGAGATACTTCGGTTTCTCTATAACAGTGGGAGCGAGGATTGCATCATGAGATGATGGCCCAACTAGTTTCGAGCTGGCCATCAGGAGTAAGATTCTGTAAGAATGGCTGGATGCTTAGTGATCTGAGATGGAATCCATGTACACCAACAAAGTATGGACTTGCTATATCTGAAGGGTTAAATCCCCATCAGGAGCAAGTATATCTTGAGAAGATTACTTGGTGTATATGGAAAAGTTGAGACTTTCAAAGCTAGACTTATTAAAGTTTTTCTTCATCGACCAGGCGTGGATAATGATGAAACCTTTTTCAGTGCCTATGCTTAAGTCCATCCGGATCCTACTTGCCACGGCTACATACCATGACTACGATATCTAGCGGTTGGGTGCCATGACTGCTTTTCTAAATGATGTTTTAGAAGAGTGCGTCTATAAGTACACAGGCAGAGGGCTTCGTAGACAGTAGGAGCAGCGGAAACGTGTACAAGATGCTTTATAAGATAAAGCAGGCATCGCGGAGTTGGAACGTCTGTTTTGATGTCGTAGTCAAAAAGTTTGACTTCATCAAAATGGTAGATGAACCTTGTATATACAAAAGAGTAGTAGGGAGTATGGTAGTGATCCTCGTAGAGTACGCGGATTACATACTCTTGATAGGGAAGGAGTTTCCTATGCTACGCTCGGTCAATCTCCACTTATCACAAAGATTCTCCATATAGGATCAAAGTGATACCTACTAAATCTTGGATTTTTGATCTATGAGATAGATCTAAGTGGATGTTAGGATACTCACTAGTTGTAGTGAGATGGTATCAGTTGATCCTGGGGGAAATCACTGGAAGTGTTCCAGGGTGATAAAGACGACTGAATGTCAGTCACAGGCATTGTCTTTACCCTCAGTAGAGGGACGGTATGTTGGAAGAGTTCCAAGCTAGATACCGTGGCATACTAGATGATAAAGGCTGGATACATCGCTACTTTAAGATGCTACCAAAGAGCCAGTTTGGGTGTATATAGGTTCATGAGATGAACTTGGTTCCTACCATTGTGTGACAATAGAAGTGTGGCTTTAGTCAAGGAACCCCGGTCCCATCAGTGACCCAGACGTATTCTAAGGCAGTATCACCTGATCATGGAGATGGATGATCTCCAGCGTGATCCAGGTTAGGTGAGCAGACTCAGAGGACAACACGGCGGATCCACTCACAAAGGCCTATTCCCAGAGAGAGACTCTTATAGGATGGTTGAGTATGAGATACTACAACCACTGCTATTAGATGGCTCTAGTGCAAGTGGGAGATTGTTAGTTATATGTATGCCCTAGAGGCCATACTATACATAGAATGTATATTGTAGTGGATGCTTGGACATATATAGGGAGGAATTTCTTGCTCGACATGATAGTATGCTATCTGGTTGCTCTTTACCTTAACGTGTACACTGATTGTCTCTCTGTTACATGTTGGTAAAGCCCTTAGGATGTGTACTTGACTACCTGGACTATGATGCGGATCATACTAGTGGGGACATGGTAGTCTATAAGTACATCCTTCAAGGTCCCTAGTCATGGGTGTATCGAGACGGGGCATCGATATACCAGAGTAGACTAGCGTATACCTTCTCGACCCATACAGATGGGCGATGGATAATCCCATATCCATTGGTGTTTGACATCAGAGATGATATACGGGTGCTCAGTAGAGACTGGGTACACTGGACGGACTCGCCGAGAACTCCCAGATGGTATTATACCTTACGTCAGATGGCAGTTCTCTGGTGACACTGGTACAGAGTAGTCTGTTGACCCGAGATCATCATAGAGTCTTGTGTGGTTCGCACTGTGCTTTGATTTCCACCTTACCACGTCCAAGAGGGCGTGCAAAACGGTGGTTTTTGGGTACAGTCCCGAGTCACATGGTGGCAATGAGCGATAGGAGGGGATTCGTCTCTCCCGGTATAGGGAGTTGATGTTGCGCTGTATTCGATTGGCTATAACCGGAAATCCCTGGCCAGGGTTGCTGAGATTTATTGGTAAGTGTTACCAGTAGTTTCTCGAATGGTTATAGACCTCATATCGACACGACTTATCGAGCTACTGGGGTCTAACGTTTACCACCCCTAAGCGAGATATGCGACATATCAGACGACGAGACCGGACTGTACGGTAAGTGTTACTGATTGGATTCACAGGAGTGTGAGCGGGCTTTCTCGTCGATCTTCTGATCGCTCAATACCTGGGTGGCGGTTACGTTTAGCAGACCACTTGCGGCTTGTGGGTGTTTGATATGATCATCACCTGCTGCCGGCGTATTGACGAGTCTTTAGAGTCCTACACAGAGGTTTCCTGGCTCAAGCAAAACGAAATAGGAGCGCATATGAGATATGTGCGGGACCGAGAATAATGTGTGTATGTGATACCGTATTCTATTCTCACGATGAATGTATCGAATGGTTGTATGCGATATAACCTAGTTAACGAATCAAGGATTGATTCGATAAATCGATACATTGGATATTAGTCGGTCATATACGATATGACCGGATCGTTAAATCAAGTATTGATTTGATGATTTAATACATAATTATATATTTGATATATTACTTTGCATTAACTAGTATTGGTTCACTTTAAATGGATTTTCTCACTTGATGTACACAAGTTGTATATGTGATATACTTTTGTGCACAAGATTGTATCATGTTTGATGATACATGAATGTTAGTGTGTATGTTTAGATTAAACCATGGTTATGTGATGGTTAGGGTTTTGATTTTATTTACTTATTCATTTATTTATTTATTTATTCCATTTTGGCAAAAGGTAAAATGGTGGCTTGATTTGTTTTCAAGTTGAAGCTTCATGAAGCTTTGACTAAGTGACCATTTTGTCTTCATGCTTAACCCTAACCATTCCATCTAACCATGATTTATTCTCTACACTTGACCATGGTTGCCATATGATAAGTATTGTTTTTATTTTCTTTTTGAGAATAACTTATGATATTCTTTTCATCATCTTCTTCTTCTTCAAAGATGAAGAAAGCTTGCTCCATCAATGGAAACTTGTGAAATTGAGTGAGAAATCCAATTCTAAAGTGAACCCATCTCCTATTTCTTCATCCTCTACCTCTTGCCAAGTAGTATAGGGTGTTTTCTTCACAAGTTTCATGACTTGGTGAAGTGGGAGCTTGATCTAGTGATTTCTCGACGTAGATCATCTTCGGCATCGACGTCAACGACCTAGCCCGCCCATTTCTCCGATGAAGCCGATGCTAGAGTCATGGATTCGATTTGGACAGAGGAGAGGACTTCATCATGGAGCAATGGAGGTGGAGGACCGGATCTACAAAGGTTGTATTTCCGTTCTCTTGGTAAAGTTGTTTACTAGTTCTAGTTTCGCCTAAATTTCTAGTTAACGATCTAGTCTAGGGTTTCTCGGCACCGTAAAATTTGAAATTGGCATGGTTGATGCCTTGTGAGACCTCTTGAGAGTGCCTAGGAACCCTACAACCACATGTCACACTTCCACCTTCCCCAGCCCAGAGAGCGTTGCCTATTGTACCTACTATTGCTCCGCATCAGACTCATGCACAGAGCGGCCGTGGTCGCAGAGGGTTTAATCATATAGGACGAGGTGGCCAAAGCAGAGGACAGCCAGCTGCCGGCAGAGTACAGCCAGTTGCTAGTAGGGGACTGCCAGTCGCAGGTGGAGGACAGGCACGGGTTTTCGCGTCGACGCATCAGGATGCGTGTAAATGCACGGCGGCACCCCGGCCGTCTCAACGAGGCCAAAATACGGAAAAGATACTTTGCTTTAACTTTTAAACTGGCACCGCCGCGCACTAAAATCCCGGATCGGGCCATTAATCTAATCCTAGCAAACAAGAGAAGGGGTAGAGAGATATACTGAGCGATCCGTGTCCTTCGGTCTTCTCGTCGTCGTCCCGGTCTCCTCGCGGAATCTCCGGTCTTCATCTCCTCGTCGGAAGGGCACCACATCGCCGGGTTCTTTTACGGGCTCCCACCTCTGGACCGAGGCAACTCGGGCACGAAGTTGGCGAGTCGACGTGTCCAAGAATTGCTGTAGAATAGTGTAATGCTCTTTGTCGCTATTGAGGTTGAAGTTGCCATGGTTTTGGTGGAGGAATGATATGAAAGCTTTTTGAGATGAACAAGGGGATTTTTGCAAGCATCAAGAGATCAAAATCCCTTCCCAAATTTTTTTTGACAGCCCCACCCTTCAAGAATGGCCGGCCAAGACTACTAGGGAATGAGATAAGAGTGTTAGTGGCCAAATGAAAAAAAATGAGTGAGCCAAAAATAATGCATGAGAGAGAAAAGAGTGATGATGTGAAGAAATGATCACAAACAAATCCAACACTCCATCAACCATCATCATTCCAAAAGTCAAGCAATCATGAAGTGAAGAAGTCAACTGATGGTGCAACCATCATGAAGCATCAATATGCAAATACCACCCTCCACAATGCTAATTTGCACATTTGCAAATAAGCCCTCCTCCACCAATTTTCAGCCAAAGAAAGAAACAAAGGAAAATGGCCGAAACGGAAAGCAAACTGGCAACTCCAAAAAAAATGATCCCGTAATAAATTATAGGAAAACCCCGCTACTGTATATACATACCCGCATTTGTATTCCGACCGAATACAAATGCAATGAGACAAAATCTACACGGTACAATACTAGGATCGGGCTTAAACCAAAGCCCGCTAGTATTATCCGTCCGATCATGATCCGTTCAATACTGGACGTATATGATCGAACCCTGCCATATCTCCATACGGCCTCTACAGCGTTTCGCCCGAAACTTGAGAAAACGGTCTGTGGGGGACTCTAAAGACTCGTCAATACTTTGGCTGTGGATTTAACCACTAGCACGTCAGAGGTATTAGCCATACGTAACGGGCTATCAGGTATTGACCAAAAGGGACGTCGATGAGCGAACTCATCCTGACACCCTACTGAGCCTGTCAGTGACAATATCCGTACAGTCCGGTCTGTTCTTCTATGAGCATCGCATGGCGGGCCTAGGGGCTTGGTAAAATTCAGACCCCCAAAAGCGGTACAAGTCGTGTCGGAGTGTAGCCCAGAACACCCTGAGATACTACTGGAATACCTACCTGTAAATCTCCTGCCATGGCCAAGGACTTCGTGTAATGGCTCTCCTAGACACAGCGTGACCTCACCCCCAATACCGGGAGAGACGAACCCCTGAAGATCCGCTCACTGCCTCCATGTGGCTCGGGACTGTACACAACTAAAACCTGTTTGCACATCTCCTTTGAGCGTGGTAGGGTAGTAATCAAAGTACAGTGGGAACTCACAAGAGACAAATGACGATCTCAGGTCGATGAACAAACCTGTACACATGTCACCAGGGAACTGCTATCTGACGTCAGGTATAAGACCAACTAGCATGTTCCCGGCGAGTCCTGTTCGGTGTACTCATAACCCAATGAGCACTTGTATACATCTTAGGTGAACCAACTGACACCAGTGGCTTGTGAGACCGGCCACCGCCCCTCGTCGGGGTCTCGACTATATACAGTTGTCTACTCTGGAGTATCGATGCCCTGTCTCGAAACTCCCACGACTAGGGACCTTTAAAGGATGTGCTTATAGACTACCAGCTCCAACGTATATGATCGCCTTCATACTGCTGGCAGTCAAGCAAGAATCCTAGGGGCTCTATCAACGCGCAATAGTGACCTGGAAGGTCACCTAAAGCAGTACACGATGATAAAGATAAACCAGATAGCATACTATCTTCTTGAGTAAGACTGTCCTACCGGGATAGGTCCTCCCTCAATCATTGCAATCACGTGCCTGTGATCCAGTAATTGACTCTAAGGGCACTATCTCCAACAATCTCCCACTTGCATTCAAGGCTAATTATTGCTATGTCGCATACTCACAGCCCGTGTGATACCGAACACCTACCTCCTCTACTAATCAGTCTCACAAAACCCGTTTGCGAAACTATTGTGTTCGAGGAATAGCCTCAGTAAGTGGATCCGCTCTGATGTTTCTTTCTATGTCTCTCTTAATCTCAAGTTCGCGGAGAAACCCATCTCCCGAAATGAGCAATACCTGTCTTAGAGTATGTCTGGATATCTGATGGGACCTAGTTCATAAATGAACTCCAAATCCAAACTTCTTAGACTGTATCGTCAACTGAACTTAATCAGTATCCAGCGCCATGCCTCCCTCAGTATCCGCTTGGACCTCCTGTCCAAACTACTGCCTCTCGTCAGAGGCAAAACTATAACTCTGATAGCCACTCTATCATCCAGGTCACCTTGGAAGTCTGGAATGATAACTGTCTCCTAAAGGAGGCTGCCGTTATCATATCCCTAGAACATTCACTTATGTTCTAAAACTGCTTCCGAATGTTTCTCCAGGATTCGATCAATATCAATTTATTGCACCTACAGCAAAAACAACATCTGGTGTGGTGCTTGACATCTCATGATTGACTCAATTGCCTAAGCAAGTGATCTGCCAATCATGCACATCCCTCTCCCTTTTAGTCTATAAGACACCTTTAGAGAGGGTGACCCCATCACCTGCAGGTACACTACCGTGCCAGGAGTCGTCCATTCTAAAACACCTGTAGAATGCTGTCTAAGTACCCAGATTCGGACACTTCCCAAATCTAGATCTAAAACCATAGATCTAATAACCAGAATGTCTGATATAATATCCAAGTTCCTTTTTGGAGAAACCACTGTGTGACAACCAAAGTATAACCGATCGTAGTATAGGAATATCACTTCCTACTCCGTGTATGTCATCCAAATACCAGGACATCATACCCTACTACCTTCTTAACAGATCCATCCCCTATTCTGATGAAGTCAAACCTATGACTGTCACATCAGAAATAGATGATTTATCTCCGCTATATCTGCTTTAGTCTATAAATAGACATAAGCCACTTATCCACTATACTTCCGCTGCTCCCACTGACTACGACAACCCTCTGGCAGAGTCATATAGACGTACACTTCTAAAGCTAGTTCAGAACGATGCTATACTCATCCTCCTGCCGGGTCTCACAGCCTGGAACAACAGCAATGGCAAGTCTGGGTAAACAAGAAACTCCCTGTCACCGTCCTTGAGGCTACCGGAGTACCTCTCGGGTACCTGAGGTTACCCACCATATCTGCGGAGTGGCCAATGGAATGTCAAATCAGATTGAATATTTAGGTTCTTATCAAATTTTCAGCAATCGTTTACGGTTCTGGAATCACTTCCAGTTCTACCATACTCCCATTACTTTTTTCTGAAAAAATCCATTTTACTTAAAACTGTGGCGAGTCTAGAACAATATCACTATTGATCTTCCAGATGGTAGAAAGTAAACCCTCGTCATAGCCTGGGTCAACCCACACAGCCATTACAGAAATGTGCCTTGAGTTATCCAGAGTCTGATTTTAAGCATAAGCCGGACAACTCACCGTACCTTAACAATGTTATGATATGAACTGTTCTATATCGAATACAGAACCAGAGGCACTGATTTAATTGAACCAGATTCAAATCATGCAGCTGTCTCCAGTGCATGTCAACTAAATGGAGAGAGGTCGATCAGCATTACTCAACTTAGAAGTGCTTCCAATTATGAGTAATCTGAAAGAGAAGCAAGTTCTCTTAATCATTACTATGAACTGAATACCATACACAAGTATCTACATTTTCGATCACCTTGAAGAATCCCGATACTTGCAACACCTGGTTCTCTACTTTATCCACATACCTATAACTTCTCAAAACTTAGACCCTGTGTTTCTATGAAACACCTGTCTAAAAACTAGA
Organism: Agapanthus africanus; assembly: GCA_030015575.1. Classification (NCBI taxonomy): domain Eukaryota; kingdom Viridiplantae; phylum Streptophyta; class Magnoliopsida; order Asparagales; family Amaryllidaceae; genus Agapanthus; species Agapanthus africanus. The sequence goes on along the minus strand of JASDDO010000022.1, from coordinate 295,290,322 downwards.
GAAGTCATAAGTAAACTGAATATAGTACGAGAACCAACACCTCTGTCCTCATGGACGCTGGACAACATACAGTACTCTGTATAAGTCCCCTGAGTCTAATAACTCATTCGCTGTGCGTTGTAGGTTGAAAACTGTACTTATGGTTAAGAAGAATTACACCGATGTTTAATGCTGCTTACCTAACCATTTACTGATATAGGTAAATGTCACAGACATAATTTCAAAAAGGTATATCTCACTCTATAAAAATAGACGTACAGATATATCAATTTGAAATTGGTGCATAACAGCGGATATTAAAAACCAAATATTTGTCGTCCGGCAAACAACCCAGGCGATTTCCTCAAATATCACCAATTACAACGAATTCCGATATAATGAGGATGATTACCTAATTCCCAATAACTTACTCCCACTCATCATCTGTAAAACCATACAGATGTGAGAATCATACCTGGTAAATACATACCCTGGAGCAAGTGTCTAATTGGGAAATCAGTTTTCTTTTAACAGTACACAGTGAAACTGAAATATTGAAATGTTTGGTAGGGGTACCCTGGTATTCCTAGTAATGCCTCTTCCATTATCCAGATTCACAACTGTAACCGTATAATTCTTTGCCATCTCTCCAAATCTCTTTATATGTCTTTAGTCGTTACCTTCTGTACACCCTCTTAGGCTAAATGGTTTTCTTCCTTCCCTACCGTTCGTCACCAGCCTATGGTTTGGAAGAAGACTATCCAATAAGCATAATGGGTGTACTATCCTAATCCTAGGAGCACTCGCAATGCGAGAGAAGGTGAAGATAAAAGACACCTGAATAAACCTTATTCCTATTTCTCCTGAACCAGAGTCCATCCCTGAACTGGAACAAGTTCCTTTCGAGTTCGTATATAATCATACGATGGAGTATCCAATAAACTGTGGATCTTCGTAGTGATACGGAGTGTTCTGGATAAATACAAAGGTGATTTAGGATTGGCGAAGAAATACTTGGTTTGGTCGTGAATAGCAGTCACAATTTACTTTGCCCTCTTACTAATCCCTTTATTTATCTTAACATAATACCTTCTGTACACCATCGTTAGGCTAATTGGTTTTCTTCATTCCCCACCGTTCGGCACCAGCCTAAGGTTTGGAAGAAGACTATCCAATTTGCGTAATAGGTGTACTATCTCCTAAACCAAGGAGTACTCACAACCTGAGAGAAGGTAAAAGGAAAAGACAACTGAATAGTCTTATTCGTTTTCTCCAGAACCAGAAACCATCCTTGAATAAATTCCTTCGAGTTCGTATATAACCATACGATGGTTTTATCCAATGGAAGTGGACGTTCGTAGCAATACGGGGTGTCCTGGAGAAAAAGGGTAAAAGTAGGAGTGGCAATGAGGTTTGCAACTCTGACAATCCAAAAGCCAGTGCTTAAGAAGGTTCGGTTAATTTTGGTCACTGAGTCATATTCAAAGGTCGGGTCATGGTCGCTGCCAAAGAGAGAGAGAAAAGAAACACTCAACGTGCACTTTAACCTAGATCAGAATGGTTATCACTTTATCTAATCAGGAAACCTCCCACTGTAACGCCAAATTCTCCTCCAAACCTGAAAGGAGAATTAGTCGGGATCACCCGAGGAGTAAACCAACTCATCAGTGAGAATCGGGATCCAACTATCATCGCATGATAACGTGATAGAATCCGCTCACGTTATCACACTCCAGAAGGTATGCGCATATCTGGCAAGTTTCAGTTTCTTTAGAAACTCCCGGTATGATTTTTACCCCATGCTCTTATGACCTTGACTTTGGCCAACAAATCATAAGTCACATGTCAAGTTCTACCCGTCATTCTCCAGGTTGATTTGAACCCACCCGTACCTACCCTTGACTTTGGCCAACAAGGCAGTACGACTGTCCCAAACCAACGCATCTATCTATGCTGCATATGAATACCCAATAGCTACCAAACACCGTGCCTTGACTTTGGCCAACAAACACAGCTTGAATACTATTGACTATCCATATGAAATGACGGAGGGCTACGAATGGTTTTTGGCGAAAAAACTTTAACGTAATGAACTTGATATCGTTGAAGGAACCGGATAGCTTTATAAAAATATAGTGGCGAAAACCTTTGCTAAAGAGGTCACTCTCGGTGAAGGGATCTCGGCTCTTTCCCCGTAGAATGAGGTGCAGGATATTCCAACTGAATACCACGATGCAAAGCAAAAGTAAACGACTATAGTGAAGTTATTTTCCTAACGCAAACTTCTGTCCAAGGGGCCACTCTCGGTGAAAGGATCTCGGCCCTTGCCTCGTCGACTGAGGTGCAGGATATTCCAACTGAATATCACTGTGCAAAACAAAAGAGAACGCTCTTGCAATAACAGCTTTTTGAAAATTGTTCCAACAACATCAGAATAGGTTTGTTTAGCTTGCATTGATCCGAATCAATGCAGTCCTATCAATTGATCACACCAATAAAGAACGAAAATAACGATGTACGTATATGTCATCCGCATTCGCCACTGGGTCCCGTCATTACCCGTTAGGTTACCTAACTAACGACAGAGCAGGGACTGGACTAGCGCGGATGCAAAACATATACATCATCTACTAGTATATATATCAATATATAATATTCGCTCAAGGCGTGATAAAATGCAAAATCACAGAAATGTAATAACCATCATAGAACAATACAGATATCTGGGATCTCTAGGTTTCATAGAGCCGCTACTGAAACCCGACGTTCCCCTAGTCATGTGGATAGCCTGTGCAATGAAATCCTAGACCCCTACGGGCACGGCAAGTTACCCGTCAAAACCTGAAGCGGGGCAGCCCCCTTCAACAACGTGAATGGACCACCCAGCACTTCACGGAATCCGGTAACTTGGGCACCCCTCCTGGGTCAACCTGTACCCCCTACGAGTGCAGCGAATAGCCCGCCAATTCTATAGTAAAGCCCCCTCTGTCTCAATACCACGAGATGCGGGCCCGTTGCCCTCTAGAACCCGGCTATCCGTTGTAACACCTGAGTCTGTGTTTAGTAGTAATTGCGTGTTAACGTGGGATCTTTTGGTAAAGAGTTTACCAAAACGGGTTCTAGTGATCTATCTGGTTTTTATGGATATCCTTGTAAGATGTTAACTCGACCACACGCTAGCATATAGCCATCAAAACAGCACATTTCAATCCCACATATTGGCACATTTCAACCTCAGCACATCAGCCCAAAGACAGATCAGCCACATATCCTTATTTCAGCCACCAACAGTCAACTTTGACAACTCCTATACCCTATAGCTCAGCCGTAGCTGCTGCAACAGCAGCACCCACATCGCATCAGCCAATTTGTGCGCAATTTCAGCCTTGAGGTCAGCTATGGCTGCTGCAACAGCCACCTAACCCCATGGAAATTCAGCTGAGGATAGCTCTACAACAGCTACTAAACTATCACATCAGCACCACAACACCTTATCCATCACCTGTCACACCTCACATCAGCCAAATTGCATCAAATCAGCCACCCAAATTTTCAAACTTCAGCAGCACAAAATCAGCCCATTAACATCAGCTTTTTAGCTACCCCAAAACCCTATGCAGCTACATCAGCCACCCTAACACCAGAAAGTCTACTTAGGCTGCTACAAACAGCACACCAGCTGCTACTTCAGCCCATACTTCACCAAGTAAAAACAACACCAGCAAACATTAGCTTCAGCTCTTCAGCCCTTCAAATATCTGCAGACAACAGCAGCAACAGCTGCTACTTCAGCCTCAAAACTCATACCACACACACACCACCTCATACCACACACACACCACCTCATACCACATCACACACCACCTTAGACCGCACCATACCAACAACAACAGCAGCAACAGCAACAACAAGTTCAGCAACAGCAACACCAAAGATCAGCAACAGCAACACATTTTTCATCAGCATCAGCATCAGTTGCACCAGCTTGGATTCCAGCAGCTCCAGTTCACCACAGCAGCACCTACCCTCTTCTTCTTCTCCTTCTCCTTTGTTGCAAGGTTCTTAGAGGGTATAACTCTTGAACTTTTCCCATATTATGTAGATTAGGTGCTTGATTAGCTAGTTGTTGCGATAAACAGAATTTTATTGCTAGAATGGGTAGTAATGCTAGATTTAGCCATTTTAGAGTGTTTGTAGCTTTATGAACTCTCCTTGGTGTTAACAAATCTGTTAAAGCCTAGTAGTATCATTAAAATTGGATGGTTAGCCTAATTTGCTAAAATCTCGATAATCTAGCTTAATCGGTGTCCATATCATGCTTAGTAGTGATATTGGGTGTTTTTTGAAGTTCTTGAGCAAAGTGAGAATTGCGTTAGCTAGAATAACCTTCTTAGGTCCTAGTGAGGCCAGTCAACCAGAGAAATTCCCCAGATTTCTTGTAAACACCCGATTTACTCGACTTGGCGTATTTTAGCAGATTTAGTGACTTTTAACCTCTATTAGATCTGCTATTAATAGGTACTTGTTCTAGATTAGCAAACAAGACTAGATTAGTATGCAGGGTTTTCTGGAGTTTTGAGTGGGACCCGAACCCCTTTGGTCGGGATTTAGCCGGCGGCCTCCTCTTCCCCGACCGGCGACGCCGGCCTCCTGTGTGAGATGAGTGTGTGTGTTTGTGTGGGTAGGGGTCTGTGAGCATTTTACTTAGAGTGGCATTGTTTATTTGTTAAGTTTTCACCTGAGACCAAATCTGGAACTAGTTACGTGTTTTCGATGTTTTAAGACTTGTGCGACACGCGCGTGATACGCGTGATTCTGTGGCGCGCTGCGCGACACAGCGTGTCAGTTCTGATTCTGGTAGGTTTGTGCGCGTCGCGTCGCATCGCGTCGTGTGCACACGCGTTTAGTTCACGCACGCGTATCCCTTTTGTCGATATATCACGTTTTGCAGAATTTCTTCTTATATGGTGACTCATGTGAATTCTAGGTTCGCCGGCAGGAACTTCAAGCGCGGCTGAAAAGGGAAAACAGGTGGTCGGACACACTTAGCACAGGACAACTGGTGATTAGATTTAACATCTACGGGAGACAATCGTTTGGATGGCGCGAGTCGCCTGATAGATTTAGTAGACTTGGTATTACTGGTAACATTGGAGTAATAATGATAAAACTTGCATGATAATTGCTGTAGTTAGTATCTATATGATGTTCCATATACGCAGATTCATTATAGGACACATGCACCATTACAAGGTTTTATATGTTACACGAGCACTATTCATGTGAACACACACACCCTGGTAATTGCCATGTCACGACACTAAATAACTTTAAATCTGAAACATGTTAGCTGCCTAGAAATGTGACATTGAAATAAGTATTTAAATTGATACCATAAGCATTCATAATCATCGGCATATGCATTTATGATAATTTTGTGAGATTTATGATATTTCTGGATTTTGGGGGAAAGCCGCAAGATTTCAACTGATAATTGTTAAAAATATAAAAGCTGCGGTTTTCTAGTAATGTAAAGTGTCGTCCACCATGAGTTTGCTGTGGTTTTTGAGACCCGTTTCGAGGAGGTGGATGGACCGTCTCGGGTACATGGTGGGCCCGGTACGGTACCCCGGGGCAAGAAGATCGCAGATGATGGCGTTGAGCCTGGCAGGGGACGGATTACCTACCGGTGATTTCATTTGGCATGGCGGATATCCAGAGGATACCGACTGTGGCCGCTGGATTGAGATATGGATTTTGATGTGGATCAGCCGGATGGCTGAGGCCAGAGATACGGGACATGGATATATGAGATTTGGACGGTTTTGAGGTGTCGTTGCTAGACACGGATTTTATTGATTTCTTGGATATTATTACTGATGTTTAAAAAGGGGAGTTTCAAAACAAAGGAAGAATAATTCTCATACACACTTGATTGTATTTCCATGTGACATATATACTTGCTAGTATACTGTTGATACATACACACCTGCTAGTACATGTAGCTATACCTGTTTTAGGGATGTGAGGACACTTGTGTGCATGCATACGATAGCCTTAGTAAATGTTATCTATTACTCATGAGCTGGCAACTCACCCCCGTTGTGCCACAGCTTTTCTACAGGTCCATTCCGTCAACACTGTAGCGGCGGATACCTTTGCTTCATTTGTACTTTTTGCCTGGACTAGAGGCTTTTGCTCATAGGTGGGTTATTATCAGTTTGTACCACCTTATATATGCTCATTGTATCTAGAGTACTCCATCTACAGTATCTACCATTTCTACTGTTTCTACTGATGTTACTGTATCTACTGTCGCTACTATCATTTCAGTTGTACCTGTTTTATTTGGATTACTGTATATTGACCTAGATGTGAGATTGTGAGACTTGAGGATTTATTTATGATGTATCTGGGTCGAGCTCACTTGAGTCGACACGTTATTCCTCATGCACTGGTTTCTTTTATATTCTGCTGGAATTTTGGAATAAGAGCAAATTGATTTGGTAATGAGGTAAATGCTTAAATTATTTGGTTTTTCCTTCACTCAAATTCTTAATTGGGTTTTGTATTCTGGGCTTCGGCTTACTTATTTTACGGACGCCTTGAGACGTTTAGTAACTTAAGTGCCGGTCGCGTTCCGTACCTTTCGGGTCGTGACAAAGTTGGTATCAGAGCGATAGGTTTCACCTTTCTGAGTGTAGGATTACCCTTAGTAGATGGAGTAAGTGACTTAAGCAGGGTAGCGTAGCGTACGTATGTCCGCGGCATACTTGCGTTGCGGTACTCCGCCTAGGTGACTTTAGGATATACTTGCTTGAAATTCCTTCTTCAATTCCGTGTATCATACGATCTTATTCCTGTTCCTGTACCAGTTACTATGCCGCCAAAAACTACCAGAGCACAGAGGGCTGCCGCCCGAAACGAGATTCGAGCTGGCTCGTCCGAGACTAGGACCGAGCAGGGTAGTATGCCTACACCGCAGGAACAAACCGATCTACCTGCCCCAGGCCGTGTGGATAGGCTGGAGACTGGTATGGAGGAGTTGCGACAGATGATGGGGAGTATGCAGGAGCTACGTCAGATGGTAGGAACCCTAGTTACAGCCGGTCGTGCACCGAGGCCGGAGGACGTACCTGCTACATCCCAGACCACTATGATACCTGCTTCTACTACTACCACCGCGACCATTCCGGTTTCACTACAGGAGTTCATGAGGCTGAGACCACCAGTCTTCACGGGTACCGAGGTAGCAGAGGACCCGCAGACGTTCCTTGACAGCTTGGCCAGGATTTGCCGTTCGCTGAGATGTTCCGATGATCGCTGGGTAGAGCTTGCGAGTTTCCGACTAGAGGGTCTCGCACAGATATGGTGGGAGTCCGTTCTGAGAGGTCGAGCTACAGGTCTATCATCCATGACCTGGACCGAGTTCACAGCAGTTTTTCTTGCCCGATTCCTCCCGGAGAGCGTTCGCGACGTCAGAGCTCGTAATTTCGAGGCCTTGGTCAAGACATCGGGGATGACGGTATCTGAGTATGACGTCCAGTTTACACAATTATCCCGATATGCTCCGTATCTGGTGGATACCGAAGCGAAGAGGGTGAAGAGGTTTATACAGGGACTGGATGCCCAGTTATATCTTGCCATTGGTGCCCAGCATTTCGATACCTATTCGGCAGCTATGAATACAACATTGCGGATGGAGGCACGTATTTCAGCAACTTCGGCTGTTACCGGGCCGAAGAGGATTCGTACTGGCATGCCAGATCAGAGGCAGCATGCCAGATTCCTTCCAAGAGATAGGACCGGCAGAGGATTTGGACGAGGTCATCTATATGGATCGTATACACAGGGACAGCAGTCGTCGCCAGGATGCTTTGGGTGCGGGAGTCTGCACCATCGTGTTAGAGACTGTCCAGCAAGGCGACAGGGAGCGACGACCGTTCCGCATATGACTCTACCACCATCACCGCCCCTCCCTCAGAGAGCCCTACTTCCTGCCACAGGCGATGCTCCACGCCAGTTGGGTGTACCCAGAGGCCGTGGACGTGGTGCACCGATCCAGAGAGGACGAGGAGGCAGAGGCCGAGGCCGAGGTCAGCCCGCTATCGGAGGAGGTCAGGCCCGAGTTTTTGCATTAACACCCCAGGATGCGCAGGCATCTAATGCCGTCGTTACAGGTACTCTATCAGTTTGTTCTGTTGATGCACACGTGTTATTTGATCCCGGATCCAAGCACTCTTATGTTTCCACACACTTTGTACCGAGTTTGGATAGAGAGTCCGGTTTGCTTGATCAGCTGCTTGTTGTGACCACTCCTATGGGAGAGTCCTTTGTTGCTAAGCACGTGTTCCGATCCTGTACCGTTCGTATTGGCGAGCGAGAGCTGCCTGTCGACTTGATCCTTCTGGAGATGTTGGACTTCGACATTCTTTTGGGTATGGATTGGTTAGCCACGTGCTATGCGTCTGTGGACTGCCATGAGAAGACAGTTAGATTTTGTTTTCCCGGCGAGTCGGTTTTTGTTGTGAAGGGGGACCGTGGTGCCGCCCCTCACATGTTGATTTCTTCTCTTCATGCTGACCAGCTGTTGAGAAAGGGATGTCAGGGATTCTTGGCTTATGTCAGTGATACTAGAGCTACAGATGTTCCGTTGGACCAGGTCCCGGTTGTTTATGAATTCCCTGATGTTTTCCCTTATGAGCTTCCTGGACTGCCGCCTGAGCGCGATGTCGAGTTCTTTATTGATTTAATTCCTGGCTCGGGACCTATTTCTATACCGCCTTATCGAATGGCCCCGGCAGAACTTGGAGAGTTGAAGGTTCAGCTGCAAGAATTGTTAGATAAGGGACTTATTCGACCTAGCGTTTCACCATGGGGTGCTCCGGTCCTGTTTGTCAAGAAGAAGGACGGAAGTTTACGCTTATGTATCGACTACCGCCAGCTGAACAAGGTGACCGTTCGGAACAGATATCCGTTGCCACGCATAGATGATTTATTCGACCAGCTTCAGGGTGCGGGTTATTTTTCAAGGATCGACTTACGATCAGGATATCACCAGCTGCGAGTCCGACAGGAAGATGTACCGAAGACAGCCTTCCGTACACGCTATGGCCACTATGAATTTCTGGTGATGTCGTTCGGACTCACCAACGCCCCAGCTGCATTCATGGATTTGATGAACCGTACATTCAGGCCGTATCTTGACTTGTTCATCATCGTGTTCATCGACGATATTTTGGTGTATTCCCGGAGCCGAGAGGAGCACGAGCAGCATTTGCGGATTACTTTGCAGACCTTGAGGGAGCACCAGATTTTCGCAAAATTTTCTAAGTGTGCATTCTGGTTGGACAGCGTCGGATTCTTGGGTCACGTGATTACGAGAGACGGCATATGTGTGGACTCGAAGAAGATCGAGGCCGTCCAGCAGTGGCCCAGACCGACATCAGTTACGGAGATCCGTAGTTTTCTAGGCCTTGCAGGCTACTACATGAGATTTGTACAGGATTTCTCCCGTATTGCTGCACCTTTGACAGGTTTGACCCGGAAGGGAGTTCCTTTCGTTTGGACGGAGGAATGCGAGCGCAGTTTTCAGCAGCTGCGGACGTGTTTGACTACAACGCCAGTATTATCTTTGCCTTCGGGATCAAGAGGATTTGTGGTCTATTGTGATGCTTCGCGAGTAGGGCTAGGATGTGTATTGATGCAGCATGACCGGGTGATCGCGTATGCTTCTCGGCAATTGAAGAAGCATGAACAGAACTACCCTACTCATGATCTGGAGATGGCTGCAGTGGTCTTTGCACTGAAGATTTGGCGACATTACCTATATGGCGAGTCGTGCCAAATATTCACAGACCACAAGAGCTTAAAATACATATTTCAGCAGCGAGATCTGAACCTCAGACAGCGTCGTTGGATGGAGTTGGTGAAGGACCATGACTGCGAAATCTTATACCACCCGGGCAAGGCAAATGTAGTAGCGGATGCTTTGAGCAGGAGGCCCGGGGGTAATCTATCTTATATGTGCGCAGTGCAGATGCAGTCATCAGCAGATTGGCAGATTTTATGCGACAGCCGAGTTGAGTTTGAGTTCCCTCCAACAGGGGGACAGCCCGCACATATTCGTGCGCGCCCACAGTTGCTTGACCATATATATGAAGCACAGCGTAGCGATGACCGTTGTTCAGAGATCATAGCACAGATGGGACAGGGCAGATTTTCCGAGTTCGTGGTTGATGAACAGGGAATTTTACGATTTGGATCCAGACTGTGCGTACCAGATGCTGAGGGATTGCGGCGCGATATTCTTGAGGAGGCACACTGATCGGCGTATAGTGTCCACCCAGGTTCCACCAAGATGTACCATGATTTGAGAGAGACCTACTGGTGGGACGGAATGAAGAGGGACATCGCAGAGTTCGTATCGAGATGCCTGACTTGTCAGCAAGTCAAGGCCGAGCACCAGAGGCCCGCAGGAGAACTACAGCCGTTACCCATTCCAGAGTGGAAATGGGAGCAGATTTCGATGGATTTCGTTGTGGGTCTACCCAGGACCAGTCGAGGGTACGACTCCATCTGGGTGATCGTAGATCGATTGACGAAAGCGGCTCACTTCCTGCCAGTGAAGACCACTTTTAGCTTCGCTCAGTATGCCCAGCTTTACATCAACGAGATCGTACGATTGCATGGCGTACCGACTTGTATCGTGTCAGATCGAGGAACCCAGTTCACCAGCCGACTTTGGCAGAAACTTCAGAAGGCCTTGGGCACTCGTTTGAGTTTTAGCACAGCATTTCATCCGCAGACCGACGGGCAATCAGAGCGGACCATTCAGACTCTCGAGGACATGCTTCGAGCGTGTGTTTTAGACTTCGGAGGTAGCTGGGATCGTCATTTACCTCTAGTGGAGTTCTCCTATAACAACAGCTTCCAGGATACTATTCAGATGGCACCTTTCGAGGCGTTGTATGGAAGAAGATGTAGATCGCCCGTTTGTTGGACCGAGTTGAGCGAGAGCAGTATCTTCGGGCCACAGATCGTGCAGGAGACGACCGAGAAAGTACAGCTAATTCGAGACCGGATGAGGGCAGCCCAGTGCAGGCAGAAATCGTATGCAGACAGGCGCCGTCGCAAATTAGAGTTCGCAGTTGGCGACCATGTTTTTCTGAGATTCTCTCCGATGAAGGGCGTGATGCGTTTTGGGCGAAAGGGGAAGCTTAGCCCTAGATTCGTAGGTCCATTCGAGATTCTCGAGCGTGTCGGCGCTGTTGCGTATCGTTTAGCTCTCCCACCTAGTTTTTCAGATGTTCATCCCATTTTCCATGTATGGATGCTACGCCGTTATCTTCATGACCCTTCCCACGCGATTCAGCATCAGACAGTTCAGCTCGAGCCCGACCTTTTGTTCACCGTGCAGCCAGTTGAAATTTTAGATCGGCAAGTGAAGAAACTCCGATCAAAGGTCCTACCGTCCGTAAAAGTTCTTTGGCGCAGCCCGAGCAGCGAAGAGATCACTTGGGAGGCCGAGGGAAAAATGCGGACGGAATTCCCTCATCTTTTTGAAGGTATGCGTAGTTGCATATTTTAAAATTCGGGGACGAATTTTCTTAAGGGGGGAAGACTGTAACACCTGAGTCTGTGTTTAGTAGTAATTGCGTGTTAACGTGGGATCTTTTGGTAAAGAGTTTACCAAAACGGGTTCTAGTGATCTATCTGGTTTTTATGGATATCCTTGTAAGATGTTATCTCGACCACACACCAGCATATAGCCATCAAAACAGCACATTTCAATCCCACATATCGGCACATTTCAACCTCAGCACATCAGCCCAAAGACAGATCAGCCACATATCCTTATTTCAGCCACCAACAGTCAACTTTGACAACTCCTATACCCTATAGCTCAGCCGTAGCTGCTGCAACAGCAGCACCCACATCGCATCAGCCAATTTGTGCGCAATTTCAGCCTTGAGGTCAGCTATGGTTGCTGCAACAGCCACCTAACCCCATGGAAATTCAGCTGAGGATAGCTCTACAACAGCTACTAAACCATCACATCAGCACCACAACACCTTATCCATCACCTGTCACACCTCACATCAGCCAAATTGCATCAAATCAGCCACCCAAATTTTCAAACTTCAGCAGCACAAAATCAGCCCATTAACATCAGCTTTTTAGCTACCCCAAAACCCTATGCAGCTACATCAGCCACCCTAACACCAGAAAGTCTACTTAGGCTGCTACAAACAGCACACCAGCTGCTACTTCAGCCCATACTTCACCAAGTAAAAACAACACCAGCAAACATTAGCTTCAGCTCTTCAGCCCTTCAAATATCTGCAGACAACAGCAGCAACAGCTGCTACTTCAGCCTCAAAACTCATACCACACACACACCACCTCATACCACACACACACCACCTCATACCACATCACACACCACCTTAGACCACACCATACCAACAACAGCAACAGCAACAGCAAGTTCAGCAACAGCAACACCAAAGATCAGCAACAGCAACACATTTTTCATCAGCATCAGCATCAGTTGCACCAACTTGGATTCCAGCAGCTCCAGTTCACCACAGCAGCACCTACCCTCTTCTTCTTCTCCTTCTCCTTTGTTGCAAGGTTCTTAGAGGGTATAACTCTTGAACTTTTCCCATATTATGTAGATTAGGTGCTTGATTAGCTAGTTGTTGCGATAAACAGAATTTTATTGCTAGAATGGGTAGTAATACTAGATTTAGCCATTTTAGAGTGTTTGTAGCTTTATGAACTCTCCTTGGTGTTAACTAATCTGTTAAAGCCTAGTAGTATCATTAAAATTGGATGGTTAGCCTAATTTGCTAAAATCTCGATAATCTAGCTTAATCGGTGTCCATATCATGCTTAGTAGTGATATTGGGTGTTTTATGAAGTTCTTGAGCAAAGTGAGAATTGCGTTAGCTAGAATAACCTTCTTAGGTCCTAGTTAGGCCAGTCAACCAGAGAAATTCCCCAGATTTCATGTAAACACCCGATTTACCCGACTTGGCGTATTTTAGAAGATTTAGTGACTTTTAACCTCTATTAGATATGCTAATAATAGGTACTTGTTCTAGATTAGCAAACAAGACTAGATTAGTATGCAGGGTTTTCTGGAGTTTTGAGTGGGACCCGAACCCCTTTGGTCGGGATTTGGCCGGCGGCCTCCTCTTCCCCGACCGGCGACGCTGGCCTCCTGTGTGAGATAAGTGTGTGTGTTTGTGTGGGTAGGGGTCTGTGAGCATTTTACTTAGAGTAGCATTGTTTATTTGTTAAGTTTTCACCTGAGACCAAATCTGGAACTAGTTACGTGTTTTCGATGTTTTAAGACTTGTGCGACACGCGCGTGATACGCGTGATTCTGTGGCGCGCTGCGCGACACAGCGTGTCAGTTCTGATTCTGGTAGGTTTGTGCGCGTCGCGTCGTGTGCACACGCGTTTAGTTCACGCATGCGTATCCCTTTTGTCGATATATCACGTTTTGCAGAATTTCTTCTTATATGGTGACTCATGTGAATTCTAGGTTCGCCGGCAGGAACTTCAAGCGCGGCTGAAAAGGGAAAACAGGTGGTCGGACACACTTAGCACAGGACCACTGGTGAGTAGATTTAACATCTATGGGGGACAATCGTTTGGATGGCGCGAGTCGCCCGATAGATTTAGTAGACTTGGTATTACTGGTAACATTGGAGTAATAATGATAAAACTTGCATGATAATTGCTGTAATTAGTATCTATATGATGTTCCATATACGCAGATTCATTATAGGACACATGCACCATTACCAGGTTTTATATGTTGCAGGAGCACTATTCATTTGAACACACACACCCTGGTAATTGCCATGTCACGACACTAAATAACTTTAAATCTGAAACATGTTAGCTGCCTAGAAATGTGACATTGAAATAAGTATTTAAATTGATACCATAAGCATTCATAATCATCGGCATATGCATTTATGATAATTTTGTGAGATTTATGATATTTCTGGATTTCGGGGGAAAGCCGCAAGATTTCAACTGATAATTGTTAAAAATATAAAAGCTGCGGTTTTCTAGTGATGTAAAGTGTCGTCCACCATGAGTTTGTTGTGTTTTTTGAGACCCGTTTCGAGGAGGTGGATGAACCGTCTCGGGTACATGGTGGGCCCGGTACGGTACCCCGGGGCAAGAAGATCGCAGATGAGGCGTTGAGCCTGGCAGGGGACGGATTACCTACCGGTGATTTCATTTGGCATGGAGGATATCCAGAGGATACCGACTGTGGCCGCTGGATTGAGATATGGATTTTGATGTGGATCAGCCGGATGGCTGAGGCCAGAGATACGGGACATGGATATATGAGATTTGGACGGTTTTGAGGTGTCGTTGCTAGACACGGATTTTATTGATTTCTTGGATATTATTACTGATGTTTAAAAATGGGAGTTTCAAAACAAAGGAAGAATAATTCTTATACACACTTGATTGTATTTCCATGTGACATATATACTTGCTAGTATACTGTTGATACATACACACCTGCTAGTACATGTAGCTATACCTGTTTTAGGGATGTGAGGACACTTGTGTGCATGCATACGATAGCCTTAGTAAATGTTATCTATTACTCACGAGCTGGCAACTCACCCCCGTTGTGCCACAGCTTTTCTGCAGGTCCATTCCGTCAGCACTGTAGCGGCGGATACCTTTGCTTCATTTGTACTTTTTGCCTGGACTAGAGGCTTTTGCTCATAGGTTGGTTATTATCAGTTTGTACCACCTTATATATGCTCATTGTATCTAGAGTACTCCATCTACAGTATCTACTGTTTCTACTGTTTCTACTGATGCTACTGTATCTACTGTCGCTACTATCATTTCAGTTGTACCTGTTTTATTTGGATTACTGTATATTGACCTAGATGTGAGATTGTGAGACTTGAGGATTTATTTATGATGTATCTGGGTCGAGCTCACTTGAGTCGACACGTTATTCCTCATGCACTGGTTTCTTTTATATTCTGCTGGAATTTTGGAATAAGAGCAAATTTATTTGGTAATGAGGTAAATGCTTAAATTATTTGGTTTTTCCTTCACTCAAATTCTTAATTGGGTTTTGTATTCTGGGCTTCGGCTTACTTATTTTACGGACGCCTTGAGACGTTTCGTAACTTAAGTGCCGGTCGAGTTCCATACCTTTCGGGTCGTGACATCCGTGCACCCCTCCGCGGGGTAATCCTAGTACAGAAAGTAAAATATACATACAACGGATACATCGACCTCAGCCCGGTCGTGCCCCAAAAGAATAATATTCAAACAGGCAGTGACGGCAGTCCACATGTCGGACGCTCGCCCCGCAATATCAAATGTACACAAATAACCAAACTGTACTACCATTGCATCCAGGCTATCCCCCACGACCAATCCGCAACATCACAGCACAACACAGAATATCAACGTGAATGTCACGTTCACAAATCCGTCTAAAAGAGCTATAGCAGTCGACAGGATTTACCGATCAAATGACAATCACGGTCGCAGATATAATGTAAATACTGTGAACTAACATGTTTAAAATTTTCGATCGACTAAATTTACTGAAGTGGGCCCCAAGCACTACTGTAGCACTCAAAGAAATTCTGGGCCCAAAAAGAATATTCCAAAAACCGCATTTTCAACTCAGAAGCCCACTGTAAAAATTTGATGCAATGAACAGTCTAGGCAGCGGCGGAAGCACGGCCAATGCGTGGGTTTCGCCGCGGTTCCGCGGTGGAAAGGTGACGTCACGCAACCAAATTCTCACAGAATGCTCATAATTGCCTGCATGTATTTCTGCAATGCACTGAAAAAAATTTCGAGCTAAAAAAATTTCGACAGAAAACTTATGCTAGAAAATACGGTTTTTGGAAAATCCGATCGATCGAACTTGTAAACATGTTAGAGCAAGCTAGACTAGCTTAATGGCGTGGCTCTGATACCAGTGTAAGTGCACGGCGGAGCCCCGGCCGTCTCAACGAGGCCAAAATGCGGAAACGATACTTTACTTTAACTTTTAAACTGGCACCACCGCACACTAAAATCCTGGATCGGGCCATTAATCTAATCCAAGCAAACTAGAGAAGGGGTAGAGAGATATACCGAGCGATCTGTGTCCTTCGGTCTTCTCGTCGTCGTCCCGATCTCCCCGCGGAATCTCCAGTCTTCATCTCCTCGTCGGAAGAGCACCACATCGCCGGGTTCTTTTATGGGCTCCCACCTCTGAACCGAGGCAACTCGGGCATGAAGTTGGCGAGTCGACGTGTCCAAGAATTGCTGTAGAATAGTGTAGTGCTTTTTTTCCCTATTGGGGTTGAAGTTGCCATGGTTTTGGTGGAGGAATGATATGAAAACTTTTTGAAATGAACAAGGGGATTTTTGCAAGCATCAAGAGATCAAAATCCCTTCACAAATTTTTTTTTACAGCCCCATCCTTCAAGAATGGCCGGCCAAGACAACTAGGGAATGAGATGAGAGTGTTAGTGGCCAAATGAAAAAAAATGAGTGAGCCAAAAATAATGCATGAGAGAGGAAAGAGTGATGATGTGAAGAAATGATCACAAACAAATCCAACACTCCATCAACCATCATCATTCCAAAAGTCAAGCAATCATGAAGTGAAGAAGTCAAATGATGGTTCAACCATCATGAAGCATCAATATGCAAAGACCACCCTCCACAATGCTAATTTGCACATTTGCAAATAAGCCCTCCTCCACCAATTTTCAGCCAAAGAAAGAAACAAAGGAAAATGGCCGAAACGGAAAGCAAACTGGCAACTCCAAAAAAGCTGATCCCGTAATAAATTACAGGAAAACCCCGCTACTGTATATACATACCCGCATTTGTATTCCGACCGAATACAATGCAATGAGACAAAATCTACACAGTACAATACTAGGATCCGACTTAAACCAAAGCCCGCTAGTATTATCCGTCCGATCATGATCCGTGCAATACCGCACGTATATGATCGAACCCTGCCATATCTCCATACGGCCTCTACAACGTTTCGCCCGAAACTTGAGAAAAAGGTTTGTGGGGGACTCTAAAGACTCGTCAATACTTTGGCTGTGGATTTAACCACTAGCATGTCAGAGGTATTAGCCATACGTAACGGGCTACCAGGTATTGACAAAAAGGGACGTCGATGAGCGAACTCATCTTGACACCCTACCGAGCCTGTCAGTGACAATATCCGTACAGTCCGGTCCGTTCGTCTATGAGCATCGCATGGCGGGCCTAGGGGGTTGGTAAAAGTCAGACCCCCAAAAGAGGTACAAGTCGTGTCGGAGTGTAGCCCAGAACACCCTGAGATACTACTGGAATACCTACCAGTAAATCTCCTGCCTTGGCCAAGGACTTCATGTAATGGCTCTCCTAGACACAGCGTGACCCCACCCCCAATACCGGGAGAGACGAACCCCTGAAGATCCGCTTACTGCCTCTTTGTGGCTCGGGACTGTACCCAACTAAAACCTGTTTGCATGTCTCCTTTGAGCGTGGTAGGGTAGTAATCAAAGTACAGTGGGAACTCACATGAGACAAATGACGATCTCAGGTCGATGAACTAACCTGTACACATGTCACCAGGGAACTGCTATCTGACGTCAGGTATAAGACCAACTAGCATGTTCCCGGCGGTCCTGTCCGGTGTACTCATAACCCAATGAGCACCTATATATATCTTAGGTGAACCAACTGACACCAGTGGCTTGTGAGACCGGCCACCACCCCTCGTCGAGGTCTCGACTGTATACACTAGTCTACTCTGGAGTATCGATGCCCTGTCTCGAAACTCCCATGACTAGGGACCTTTTAAGGATGTGCTTATAGACTACCAGCTCCTACGTATATGATCGCCCTCATACTGCTGGCAGTCAACCAAGAATCCTAGGGGCTCTATCAACGCGCAATAGTGACCTGTAAGGTCACCTAAAGCAGTACACGATGATAAAGATAAACCATATAGCATACTATCATATTGAGTAAGACTGTCCTACCGGGATAGGTCCTCCCTCAATCATTGCAATCACGTGCCTGTGATCCAATAATTGACTCTGAGGGCACTATCTCCAACAACGCGCTGGCGTCCAATGCGGTGTTCTCAGGTACCCCATCAGTATGTTCTGTTGACACACATGTGTTGTTTGATCCCGGGTCCACGCACTCGTACGTTTCCACACGCTTCGTGCCGAGTTTAGGTAGAGAGTCCGGTTTGCTTGATCAGCCGCTTGTTGTGACCACTCCTGTGGGAGAGTCATTTGTTGCTAGGCACGTATTCTGATCTTGCGTTGTCTGTTTTGGCGAGAGAGAGTTGCCTGTCGACTTGATCCTTCTTGAGATGTTGTACTTCGACGTTCTTTAGGGCATGGATTGGTTAGCTACATGCTATGTGTCTTTGGACTGCCGCAAGAAGACAGTTAGATTTTGTTTTCTCGGCCAGTCGGCTTTTGTTTTGCAGGGGGACTGTTGTGCCGCCCCTTACAGTTTGGTTTCTTCTTTTCACGTTGGACAGCTGTTGAGGAAGGGATGTCAGGGATTCCTAGCCTATGTTTGTGATACTGGAGCTACAGATTTTCCATTTGAACAGGTTCCGATTGTTTGTGAGTTCCCTGATGTTTTTCCTGACGAGCTTCCTGGGTTACCGCCTTGTAAGTCTACGGTAGCGCCCCGACCATCTTTCCGAGGCCAAAATGCGGAAACGAAATTTTTTTCAAACTAGTAACCAGCGCTATTGTATGCTTAAACCCGGATCGAACCATTAACCTATAACTAGCTATCTAGAGAGAGGGTTGGAAATCTATACCGATCGATCCGTATCCTTCGGTCTTTGGCCACCATCCCAAGCTCCTCGCGGCATCTCCAGTCTCGATCTCCTCGTCGGAAAGGGCACCACATCATCGATTCTTTTTACGGGCTCCCGCTTCAACCAAAGCAACTCGAACACGTAGTGTGCTAGCCAACGTGTCCAAGGTAATGTAGAGAATGTGTGTGATCACTTTGTCTCTTGCATCCATTGATTTGGATGGAGGTTAGAGGTGTTGCCATTAATGGAGATTTGAGCTAGAGAAAAATAGGAAGAAGGATTTTCCTCTCTCTTTTCTTTTGTGTTGTTGCAAGAAGAATAATTGAGAGTAAGAAAAAATTAACACAAGAGCCAACCTTGCCCTTGGCAGCCCCTCTCTCTCCTCTCATCAAATCAACTCACAAATCCATCATATAATGTGACACATGTGCAAGAAAAGAGACCATGAGTCATCACTTGTGCATGTGTCACAATTAATGATCTTAATCATGATTTTGTGCTCATAATTTCCATTAACAAACATTAATCCAAATGTTTGCAACAATAAAAAGATACGGCAACAACTAAAGTAAACTGGTGACGGATCACAAGGATACCCCTCACCTGTATATACATACCTGTATCCACATTCTGACTGAATGCGAATGCGATGAGACTAAAGTAATCCAACAAATCTAATACTGGGATCCGGCTTAAACCAAAGCCCACTAGTATGATCCGTTCGATCAAGATCCGTGCACTACCACACGTATAAGATCGAACCCTACCATATATCATACGGCCTCTACAACGTTTCGCCCGAAACTTGAGAAACTGTCTGTGGGGGACTCTAAAGACTCGTCAATACTTTGGCTATGGATTTAACCACTAGCACGCCAGAGGTATTAGCCGTACGTAACAGGCTACCAGGTATTAACCAAAAGGGAGGTCGATGAGCGAACTCATCCTGACACCCTACTGAGCCTGTCAGTGACAATATTCGTACAGTCCAGTCCGTTCGTCTATGAGCATCGCAAGGCGGGCTTAGGAGGTTGGTAAAAGTCAGACCCCCAAAAGCAGTACAAGTCGTGTCGGAGTGTAGCCCAGAACACCCTGAGATACTACTGGAATACCTACCAGTAAATCTCCTGCCTCGGCCGAGAGCTTTGTGTAATGGCTCTCCTAGACACAGCGCGACCTCACCCCCAATACCGGGAGAGACGAATCCCCTGCCGATCCGCTCACTTGCCTCCATATGGCTTGGGACTGTACCCAACTAAAACCTGTTTGCACGACTCCTTTGAGCCGTGGTAGAATAGTAATCAAAGCACAGTGGGAACTCACACGAGACAAATGACGATCTCAGGTCGATGAACTAACCTGTACACATGTTACCAGGGAACTGCTATCTGACGTCAGGTATAATACCAACTAGCATATTCCCGGCGAGTCCTGTCCGGTGTACTCATAACCCAATGAGCACCTGTATACATCTTAGGTGATCCAACTGATACCAATGGCTTGTGAGACTGGCCACTGCCCCTCGTCGCGGTCTCGACTGTATACACTAGTCTACTAATGGAGTATCGATGCCCAATCTCGAAACTCCCACGACTAGGGACCTTTTAAGGATGTGCTTATAGACCCCAGCTCCCACGTATATGATCGCCATCATACTGCTATCCGTCAAGCAAGAAAGCTAAGGGCTCTATCAAAATGCAATAGTGACCTGTAAGGTCACCTGAAGCAGTACACGATGATAAAGATAAACCAGATAGCATACTATCATCTTAAGTAAGACTGTCCTATCGGTATAGGTCCTCCCTCAATCATTGCAATCATGTTCCTGTGATCCAATAATTGACTCTGAGGGCACTATATCCAACACGCCTGAGCGCGATATTGCTTTCTGTACTGATTTGATTCCCGGCACGGGGCCTATTTCTATACCGCCTTATCGGATGGCCCCGGCGGAGCTTAGTGAGTTGAAGGGCCAGTTGCAAGATTTGCTGGACAAGGGACTTATTCGACCCAGTGTTTCTCCTTGGGGTGCTCCAGTCCTGTTTGTCAAGAAGAAGGACGGCAGTTTGTGTTTGTGTATCGACTACCGCCAGCTGAACAGGGTTACCGTGCGGAACAGATATCCTTTGCCCGCATCGACGACTTGTTCAACCAGCTTCAGGGCGCAGGGTATTTTTCGAGGATCGACTTGCGATCAGGATACCATCAGCTGCAGGTTCGACAGGAGGATATACCGAGGACAGCTTTCCGCATGCGTTACGGCCATTATGAGTTTTTGGGGATGTCGTTCGGACTCACCAATACTCCAGCAGCGTTTATGGACTTGATGAACCGTATTTTCAGGCCGTATCTTGATTTCTTCATCATCGTTTTCATTGGCGATATTTTGGTGTATTCCCGGAGCCGAGAGGAGCACGAGCAGCACCTGCGGATCACACTGCAGACCTTGAGGGAGCACCAGCTTTTCGCAAAATTCTCCAAGTGCGCATTCTGCCTTGACAGCGTAGACTTCTTGGGTCACGTGATTACACAAGACGGTATATGTATAGACCCAAGGAAGATCGAGGCCGTTCGGAGTTGGCCCAGACCCGCATCAGTTACGGAGATCCGCAGCTTTCTAGGACCGGCCGGCTTCTACAGGCGATTTGTACAGGACTTCTTCTGCATTGCCACACCTTTGCCCAGGTTTACCCGGAAGGGAGTTCCTTTCGATTGGACGGAGGAGTGCGAGCATAGCTTTCAGCAGCCGCGGACTTATTTGACGACAGCACTGGTGTTACCATTGCCTTCAGGATCAGACAGATTTATGGTTTATTGTGATGCTTCTTGAGTGGGGCTAGGGTGCGTATTGATGCATCATGACAGGGTGATCGCGTATGCTTCACGGCAGTTGAAGAAACATGAACAGAACTACCCCACTCATGATTTGGAGATAGCTGCAGTGGTCTTTGCACTCAAGATCTGGCGACAATACCTATACGGCGAGTCATGCCAGATATTCATTGATCACAAGAGCTTAAAGTATATATTTCAGTAGCGAGACTTGAATCTTAGACAGCGCCGTTGGATGGAACTAGTAAAGACTACGATTGCGAGATCATGTATCACCCGGGCAAGGCGAATGTAGTGGTGGATGCTTTGAGCAGGAGGCCCGAGGGTAGTCTATCTTGTTTGAGCGCAATGCAGAGGTAGTCATCGGCAGATTGGAAGATTTTATGTGACAGCCGAGTGCAGTTCTAGTTCACGCCGATCGGGGGACAGCTTGCGCATATTCGAGCACGCCCACAATTGCGTGACCGAATACATGAGGCACAGTACAGTGATGACCGTTGTTCAGAGATCATGGCACAGATTGGACAGGACAGATTTTCCAAGTTCGTGATCGATGATCAGGGGATACTGCGATTTGGGACTAGACTGTGCGTACCAGATGCTGAGGGACTGCGGCATGAGATTCTTGAGGAGGCACATCGATCGGTGTATAGTGTTCATCCGGGTTCCACCAAGATATACCATGATATGGGAGACGTTTACTGGTGGGACAGAATGAAGAGGGACATCACAGATTTCATGTCGAGATGCCTGACTTGTCAGCAAGTCAAGGCCGAGCACCAGAGGCCAGCGGGAGAGCTACAGCCGTTACCCATTCCGTAGTGGAAATGGGAACTGATTTCGATGGATTTCGTTGTGGGTCCACCCAGGACTAGGCGAGGGTATGACTCCATTTAGTTGATCATGGATCGATTAACGAAAGCTGCTCACTTTCTGCCGGTGAAGACGACTTTCGAATTTTCTCAGTATGCCCAGATATACATCGACGAGATTGTACGAATGCATGGAGTCCCGACATGTATCGTGTCCAACCGAGGCACCCAGTTTACCAGCCGACTATGGCAGAGGCTTCAGGAGGCAATGGGCACCCGCTTGAGTTTCAGCACGGCACTTCATCCGCAAACCGACGGCCAGTCAGAGCGGACTATCCAGACTCTTGAGGACATGCTCCGAGCGTGCGTTTTAGACTTTGGTGGTAGCTGGGATCATCATTTACCCTTGGTGGAGTTCTCCTACAATAATAGTTTCCAGGATACCATTCAGATGGCACCTTTCGAGGCCTTGTATAGGAGGAGATGTAGATTGCCCGTCTATTGGACAGAGCTCAGTGAGAGCGGTGTTTTGGGGCCACAGATCATACAGGAGACGACCTAGAAAATACAGTTGATTCAAGATAGGATGAGGACAGCTCAGAGCAGGCAGAAATCGTATGCTGAAAGATGCCGCCGCAGATTAGAGTTCACAGTTGGCGATCACGTTTTTCTGCGGGTCTCTCCAATGAAGGGAGTGATGAGGTTTGGACAGAAGGGGAAGCTTAGCCCTAGATTCATAGGTCCCTTCGAGATCCTCGAGCGTGTGGACGCAGCAGCATATCGTTTGGATCTTCAAACCCGACTTCCCTGATGTTCACCCCGTATTCCACGTGTCGATGCATTGCAAATACCTACATCACCCTTCGCACATGATTCAGCATCAGACCGTTCAGCTCGAGCGTGATCTTTCGTTCACCGAGCAGCCAGTCGTGATATTGGACCGGCAGGTGAAGAAACTTAGATCGAAGGTCTTGCCATCTGTGAAGGTGCTTTGGCGCAACCCGAATGATGAAAGGATCACTTGGGAGGCCGAGGGCGAGATGCGGAAGAAGTTCACTCATCTCTTTGAAGGTACGCGTAGCAGTATATTTTTAAATTCGGGGACGAATTTCTTTAAGGGGGAAAGATTGTAACAACTTAGGTTGTGATTAGTGGCTAATTATATTTTAATATATGGTTTTTAATAAAAAGTTTACCAAAATGATTTTCAAATAATTTATCAAATTTAATGAATATTTTATTAGAATTTTTCTAAGCTTGCACACACATGTGCATGTAAACAAGGGTTAAATTATGGTTAGACTATGATTAGCAATCATGGTGAACTAACCATTTTGTTAAGCCCATTTGAAATTTTTATTAAGGGTTTTGGGGTTAATTATTTTTTTTTAATGGAAAATAGATTATTGTTTTGGGTTTGACTTGGTGAGAGAGAGAGAGAGTGCATGATGGCATCATGGCTTGAGCCATGCCTTCATTTAATGAAGAGAGAGAAGGGGGTTGACTAGCCTTAACTCCCATTTCTTTTTGTTTTGCCTCTCATTTTTTCTCACAACTCTCTCACTCATACACACACACTCACATCAGCAGCAGCAACAGCAGAAGAAGCAGCAGCAGCTCAAACAGCATCAACAGCAGCACCAGCATCAGCAACAGCTCCAGCAGCATCAGCAGCAGCACCAGCATCAGCAGCAGCTTCAGGCATCAGCAGCAGCAGCAACATGCAGCACCTACAGTAGCAAGCAGCAGCAACTGTTGGAGATAGTGCCCTCATAGTCAATTATTGGATCGCAGGTACGTGATTGCAATGATTGCGGAGGACCTATACCGGTAGGACAGTCTTACTCAAGATGATAGTATGCTATCTGGTTTGCCTTTATCAGTCGTGTACATGTTCAGGTGACTGATTACATGTTACACTTTGATAGAGCCCTTAGGATCTTGCTTTACCACCAACAGTATGATGGTGATCATATACGTGAGAGTTGGGTGGTTTATACGCATATCCTTAATTGTGGTCCCTAGTCGTGGGAGTTTCGAGACAGGGCATCGATACTCCGGAGTAGACTAGTGTGTAAAGTCGAGACCCCGACGAGGGGCGGTGGCCGGTCTCACAAGCCACTGGTGTCAGTTGGATCAACTAAGATGTATACAGGTGCTCATTGGGTTATGAGTACACCGGACAAGACTCGCCGGGAATCTGCTAGTTAGTACTATATCTATCGTCAGATAGCAGTTCCCTGGTGACATGTGTAAAGGTTAGTTCATCGACCTGAGGTCGCCATTCGTCTCGTGTGAGTTCCCACTGTGCTTTGATTTCTACCCTACCACGGCTCAAAGGAGTCGTGCAAACAGGTAGCTTTTGGGTACAGTCCCGAGCCATATGGAGGCACGTGAGCGAATCGGCAGGGGATTCGTCTCTCCCGGTATTGGGGGCGAGATCGTGCAGTGTCTAGGAGAGCCATTACACATAGCCCACGGCCGTGGCAGGAGATTTACTGGTAGGTACTCCAGTAGTATCTCAGGGTGTTATTGGGCTTCACTCCGACACGACTTATACTGCTATTGGGGGTCTGACGTTACTAGCCCCCTAGGCAGATATGCGATACTCATAGACGAACGGACCGGACTGTATATACATTGTCACTGTTAGGCTCAGTAGGGTTTCTGGATGAGTTCGCTCATCAGCCTTCCTTGAGGTCAGTCCATGGGCAGCCGTTACGCATTGCTAGTGCCGCTGACGGTTTGTGGTTAAACCCACTGCCAGGGTACTGACGAGTCATTAGAGTCCCCCACAGACAGTTTCCCAAGTTCGGGCGAAACGTTGTAGAGGCCGTATGGTTTTATGGCAGGGTTCGGAAAATGCACGTGCGTTTACGCACTTGTTATTTTTCGGGCAGATGATACTGGTCGGCTTTGGTTTAAGCCGGATCCGAGTATTATATTGAGTAGGTATAATATCTTTGTCTCAGTTTCATTTTATTCGGTCGTAATACAAATGCGGGTATATTTATACAGTTTCGGGGTTATCCTGAAAGTCGTTTCAGGATCAATTTTGGAAGTTGCCAGTTTCCAGTTTTCTATCAGCCGTCTTTTAACGTTCGGTTAAAGACGGATTTGTCTTTTCTTGAGATGAGCGTGGATTCTTCTAGAAGGTTCTAGATGTGGTGAGGTGTTTAGTGACTCATGGTTGCATTAATGGTTCAATTAATGCTTTTGGTGACTAAGTTATGAAAGGTTCAATGTATTAGTGACTCATTGTTTTTCCATTAATGATAAAGATAAGTTTCATTCTTTATGGTCACCCCCTTCTTGCTCCTACCATCACCTCCCTCTTCTACTTATAGTGGCCGGCCATTCTTTGAGTAGAAAAGAGAGATTGATTTCATTTTAGAGAGAAAAGACTATGGTTTTAGGTGTATGGAAATTTCATATCTCATTTTGTTCCATCACCCGATTAAAAATGGCAACTTCATTAACCGATCGTCCACGGACTTGGACGAAGTGAGACAAAGTCATCTACTCATTCTCTACATCATTCTTGGTCGTCTCTTTTAGCAAACTTGACGACCGAGTTGCCTCAAGTCAGAGGCGGGAGCCCGTTTAAAGAATCAGTGACGTGGTGCCACCTAGTCGAGCATATTGGAGATCGATGAGATCGGAGCAGCCGCAACGGAGCGTGGGATGATGGTTAAAGAACGAAGGACTCGGATCGTTCGGTATAATCTTTCTACACTCTTTACAGTTTGTTAGTTTAGCAATAATGGCAGATCCGGGTTAAAGTATACGATAGTGCCAGTTAAAAGTTTTTTGTTCCGCATTTGGCGTCTGTAGACTGCTGGGGCGCTAGCGTAGACTTACAGTGGTATCAGAGCCTCACCATTTTGCTATACTAACTTGTGCTAACGCGTTTAAAACATCGATCGAACCGGAAATCAAAAATTGCATTTTTCCAACTTGACAGTTTCTGTTGATTTTAAATGGCCTCCTAAAATTTTTCTACATGTCTCAGAAAACTGTGCAGGCTTTCATAAGAACCACGACAAAATTTGGGGACATGACTCCAACAAACAGCCGCGGAAATGCGGCCAAACCCATGGTTTGGCCGCGCATCCGCGGCCACTTGGTGAGCTCATGCTCCCAAATTTGTACAGTGAGTTCTCTGTTGGATTTTGTGGTTTTTGGTAAATATCGTTTTGGCCCAGATTTTGTTACTGTTCACCAGTAAGTCGTGGGGCCCACTTTGTGATATTTGGTCGATCGAAATTTAAACACGTTAGTTTACAGTGCTTACATTATATCTCCGACCGGGAATGTCATTTGATCGGTAAACCGCGTCTGATTGCTATAGTTCTTTTAGACGGGTTTGCGAACGTGACATTCGCGTTGATGTTCTGTGTTGTGCTGTGATGTTGCGGATTTGTCGTGGTGGATAGCAGTGTGCAATGATAGTACAGTTTGAGTTTATTTGTACATTTGATATTGCGGGGCGAGCGTCCAACTTGTGGGCTGCCGTCACTGCCTGTTGTATAATATTCTTTTGGGGCATGACCAGGTTGCGGTCGATGTACCTATTGTACTATTTTTCATTACTGTACTAGGTTTTGCCCTAAGACGGAGTGCACGGATAGCCGGGTTCTGGGGGGCAACGGGTCCGCATCTCATGGATTTGAGAGGCAGAGGGGTCCCACTCTAGAATTGGCAGACTATTCGCCGCACTCGTAGGGGGTACAGGTTGACCCAAGGAGGGGTGCCCAAGATTACCGGATTCCGTGAAGTGTTGGGTGGTCCATTCACTATGCTGTAGAGGGCTGTCTCGCTTCAGGTTTTGGCGGGTAACTTGCCGCACCCGTTGGGGTCTAGGTTTCATTGCACAGGCTATCCACACGACAGGGGAACGTCGGGTTTCAGCAGCGGCTCTGTGAAACCCGGGGATCCCAGATATCTGTATTGTTCTGTGATGCTTATTACTTTTCTGTAATGTTGCATACTATCACGCCTGGAGCGATTATTGTATATTGGTTCATATACTATTAGATGTTGTATATGTTTTACACCCGCGCTAGTCCAGTCCCCGCTCTGTCGTTAGTTAAGTAACCTAACGAGTGATGACGGGACCCAGTGACGAATGCGGATGGCATATACGTACATTTTATTTTCGTTCTTTTCTGGTGTGATCAATTGATGGGACTGCGTTGATTCTGATCAATGCAAAGGATAACAAACCTGTTAACAGTTGTTGGAACAAATTTAAAAAGTGTTATTGCAAAGACGTTTTCTTTTGTTATGCATAGCGGTATTCAGTGGAATATCCTGCACCTCATTCGACGGGGCAAGGGCCGATATCCCTTCACCGGGACTGACCCCTTGGGCAGAAGTTTGCGTCAGCGTAATAACTTCACTATAGTCGATTACAAGTTGCTTTGCATAGCGGTATTCAGTAGAATATCCTGCACCTCATTCCACGAGGAAAGAGCCGAGATCCCTTTACCGGGAGTGACCTCTTTAGCAAATGGTTTTCGCCACTATATTTTAAAAAGCTATCAGGTTCCTTCAGCGATATCAAGTTCACTACGTTAAAGGTTTTTCGCCAAAAACCATCCGTAGCCCTCCGTCACTTCTTTTGAGTATTCAGTAGTATTCAAGCTATGTATTTTATCCAAAGTTAAGGCATAGTGTTTGGTAGCTGCTGGGTATTCATTTGTTGCATAGATAGATGAGTTAGTTTGGGACAGTCGTTCTGCCGATTGGCCAAAGTCAGGGGCATGTGCGGGTGGGTTCAAATTGACAAGATAGTGACGGGTAGAACTTGGCATGTGACTTATGACACTTTGACCAAAGCCAAGGTTATAAGAGCATGGGGCAAAAATCATATCGGGAGTTTCTAAAGAAACTGAAACTTGCCAAGTATGCGCATACCTTCTGGAGTATGAGTAACGTGGATGCATTCCGTCACGTTATCATGCGATGAGAGTTGGATCCCGATTCCCACTGATGAGTTGGTTTACTCTTCGGGTGATCCCGATTGATTCTTCTTTAGGTTTGGAGGAGAATTTGACAAGACAGTGGGAGGTTTCCGGATTAGATAAAGTGATAACCATTCTGATCTAGGATAGAGTGCACGCAGAGTGTTTCTTTTCTCTCTCTCTTTGGCAGCGACCTTTGACCGACCCTAGACTTTGACTCAGTGACCAGGTTGACCGAACCTTATTAAAATACTGGCTTTTGGACTGTCTATGTTGCATAAGTCATTGCCACTCCTTCTTTTACCCTTTGAATTTCTCAGAACACCCGTATTACTACGGATATCCACTTCCATTGGATAGATCCATCGTATGGTTATATACGAACTCGAAGGGACTTCTTCGAGGATGGATCCAGGTTCAGGAGAAATAGAATTGGTTTATTCAGTTGTCTTTTATTATCACCTTCTCTCAGGTTGCGAGAGCTCCTTGGTTTAGGAGAGTACACCTATTACGCTTATTGGATAGTCTTATTCCAAACCATAGGCTGGTGCCGAAAGGTAGGGAATGAAGAAAACCAATTAGCCTAAGTAGGGTGTGCAGAAGGTAATATGTAAAGACAAAATAAAGGGATTAGAAAGAGGGCAAAGTAAATTGCGACTGATATCATTCACGACCAAAACCGAGTACTACATCGCCACTCCTATTTCACCTTTAAAAGAATAAGGTATTATTCAGTTGTCTTTTATCATCACCTTCTCTCAGTTGCGAGTACTCCTTGGTTTAGGAGGGTACACCTATTATGCTTACTGGATAGTCTTTTTCCAAACCATAGGCTGGTGCCGAACGGTAGGGAAGGAAGAAAACCATTTAGCCTAACGATGGTGTACAAAAGGTAACGACTAAAGACAAATAAAGGGATTTGGAGAGACGGCAATAATATATACGGTTGAAGTCATGAATTGGATTATGGAAGAGGCATTGCTATGAATACCAGGATACCCCTACGAAACATTTTCATGTTTCAGTGCATTGTTAAAGAAAAACTATTTTCCCGATTAGACACTTACTCCAAGGGTATGTATTTACCAGGTTTCATTCTCATATCTGAATGGTTTTACAGATGATGAGTGGGAGTAAGTTATTGGGAATTAGGTAATTATCCTCATTATATCGGAATTCGTTGTAATTGGTGATATTTGAGGAAATCGCCAGGGTACAGTTTTCAACCTACGATGCACAGGTTTTGAGTTGTTTAACGCAGCGGACTTATACAGAGTATTGTATGTTGTCCAAGTGTCCATCAGGACAAAGGGGTAGGTCCTCGTACTATGTTCTGTTTACTTATAACTTCTATAGAATTTAGACGAGTGTTTCGTAGAAATACAAGGTCTAAGTTTTGAGAAGTTGTGGGTATAAGAATAAAGTAGAGAACCAGGTATCACAAGTATCAGGATTCTTCAAAGAGATCGAAGATGTAGATTCTTGTGATTGGTATTCAGATGATAGTGATGGTTTTGAGAAACGTGTTTCTCTTTCAGGTTACTCATAATTGGATGGATTCCTAAGTTGAGTAATACTGATTAGCCTCTTTCCATTAAGTTGATATGCACTGGAGACAGCTGCATGATTTGAATATGGTTCCAATTAAATAAGTGCCAAAGTTTCTATATTGGATATAGAATAGTTCGTACCTTAAAAGATATTGAGGTACGGGGAGTTGTCCAGCTTATGCTTAAAACCAGACTCTGGATAGCTCAGGGCACGTTTCTGTAATGGCTGTTTGTGGGTTGACCCTGGCTATGACGAGGGTTGATATTCTACCATTTGGAAGATCAATAGTGATATTGTTCTTGACTCGCCACAGTTTTAGTAAAATGGATCTTTTTCAGAAAACAGTAGTGGGAGTATGGTAGAACTGGAAGTGATTCCAGAACCGCGAACTATTACGGAAAATTTAATAGGACCTATATATTCAATCAGGTTTGACATTCCAATAGCCACTCCGCAGATATGGTAGGTAACCTCAGACACCCGAGAGGTACTTCGATAGGCTCAAGGACGGTGACAGGGAGGTTCTTATCTACCCAGACTTGACACTACTGTTGTTCCAGGATATGAGACCCGGTAGGAGGGTTGTCGTAGTCAGTGGGAGCAGCGGAAGCATAGTGGGCAAGATGCTTATATCTATTTATAGACTTGAGCAGTTATAGCGGAGATAGATCATCTAATTTTGATGTGACAGTCATGGGTTTGACTTCAATCAGGATAAGGGATGGATCTGTTAAGAAGGTAGTAGGGTGTGATGTCATGGTATCTGGATGACATACACATAGTGGGAAGTAAAATTCCTATACTACGATCGGTTTTACTGTGGTCGTCACACAGTTGTTTCTCCAGACAGGATATGGATATAATATTTGACATTCTGGTTTCTGGATCTATGGCTTTAGATCTGGATTTGGGTAGTTTCCCAATGTGGGTACTTTGACAGATATTCTAATGGTTTTAGAATAGTTGACTCCTAGCATGGTGGTGTACCTGCAGGTGATGGAGTCACCCTCTCTAAAGGTGTCGTATAGACTAAAGGGGAGAGGGATGTGCATGATTGACAGATCACTTGCTTAGGCAACTGAGTCAATCATGAGATGTCAAGTACCACACCAGATGTTGTTTTTGCACTAGATGCAATAAGTTTGTATTAATCCAATCCTGGAGAAACATAAGGAAGCAGTTTTAGAACATAAGTACATGTTCTAAGGATTTGATGACGGCAGCCTCCTTCGGGAGACGGTTATCATTCCAGGCTTCAAAGGTGACATGGTTGACAGAGTGATTATCAGAGTTATAGTTTTCCCTCCGACGAGGGACAGTATTATGGACAGGTGGTCCAAGAGGATACTGTGGGTGGCATGGTGCCGGATACTGATTAGGTTCAGTGATCGATACAGTCTAAGAAGTTTGGATTTGGAGTTCATTTATGAACTAGGTCCCATCAGATATCCAGACATATTCTAAGACAGGTATTACTCGATTCGGGAGATGGATTTCTCCGCGAACTTGAGATTTAGAGAGATATAGAAAGAAACTTCTAGGCGGATCCACTCACTAAGGCTATTTCTCGAACACAATAGTTTTACAAACGGGCTTTGTGAAACTGATTAGTAGAGGAGTTGGATGTTCGGTTTCACACGGGCTGTGAGTAGTCGACATCGCAATAATTAGCCTTGAGTGCAAGTGGGAGATTGTTGGAGATAGTGCCCTCATAGTCAATTATTGGATCGCAGGTACGTGATTGCAATGATTGCGGAGGACCTATACCGGTAGGACAGTCTTACTCAAGATGATAGTATGCTATCTGGTTTGCCTTTATCAGTCGTGTACATGTTCAGGTGACTGATTACATGTTACACTTTGATAGAGCCCTTAGGATCTTGATTTACCACCAACAGTATGATGGCGATCATATACGTGAGAGTTGGGTGGTTTATACGCATATCCTTAATTGTGGTCCCTAGTCGTGTGAGTTTCGAGACAGGGCATCGATACTCCGGAGTAGACTAGTGTGTACAGTCGAGACTCCGACGAGGGACGGTGGCCGGTCTCACAAGCCACTGGTGGCAGTTGGATCACCTAAGATGTATACAGGTGCTCATTGGGTTATGAGTACACCGGACAGGACTCGCCGGGAATCTGCTAGTTAGTACTATATCTATCGTCAGATAGCAGTTCCCTGGTGACATGTGTACAGGTTAGTTCATCGACCTGAGGTCGTCATTTGTCTCGTGTGAGTTCCCACTGTGCTTTGATTTCTACCCTACCACGGCTCAAAGGAGTCGTGCAAACAGGTAGCTTTTGGGTACAGTCCCGAGCCATATGGAGGCACGTGAGCGAATCGGCAGGGGATTCGTCTCTCCCGGTATTGGGGGCGAGATCGTGCAGTGTTTAGGAGAGCCATTACACATAGCCCACGGCCGTGGCAGGAGATTTACTGGTAGGTACTCCAGTAGTATCTCAGGGTGTTATTGGGCTTCACTCCGACACGACTTATACTGCTATTGGGGGTCTGACGTTACTAGCCCCCTAGGCAGATATGCGATACTCATAGACGAACGGACCGGACTGTATATACATTGTCACTGTTAGGCTCAGTAGGGTTTCTGGATGAGTTCGCTCATCAGCCTCCCTTGAGGTCAGTCCATGGGCAGCTGTTACGCATTGCTAGTGCCGCTGACGGTTTGTGGTTAAACCCACTGCCAGGGTACTGACGAGTCATTAGAGTCCCCCACAGACAGTTTCCCAAGTTCGGGCGAAACGTTGTAGAGGCCGTATGGTTTTATGGCAGGGTTCGGAAAATGCACGTGCGTTTACGCACGTGTTATTTTTCGGGAAGATGATACTGGTCGGCTTTGGTTTAAGCCGGATCCGAGTATTATATTGAGTAGGTATAATATCTTTGTCTCAGTTTCATTTGTATTCGGTCGTAATACAAATGCGGGTATATTTATACAGTTTTGGGGTTATCCTGAAAGTCGTTTCAGGATCAATTTTGGAAGTTGCCAGTTTCCAGTTTTCTATCAGCCGTCTTTTAACGTTCGGTTAAAGACGGATTTGTCTTTTCTTGAGATGAGCGTGGATTCTTCTAGAAGGTTCTAGATGTGGTGAGGTGTTTAGTGACTCATGGTTGCATTAATGGTTCAATTAATGCTTTTGGTGACTAAGTTATGAAAGGTTCAATGTATTAGTGACTCATTGTTTTTCCATTAATGATAAAGATAAGTTTCATTCTTTATGGTCACCCCCTTCTTGCTCCTACCATCACCTCCCTCTTCTACTTATAGTGGCCGGCCATTCTTTGAGTAGAAAAGAGAGATTGATTTCATTTTAGAGAGAAAAGACTATGGTTTTAGGTGTATGGAAATTTCATATCTCGTTTTGTTCCATCACCCGATTAAAAATGGCAACTTCATTAACCGATCGTCCACGGACTTGGACGAAGTGAGACAAAGTCATCTACTCATTCTCTACATCATTCTTGGTCGTCTCTTTTAGCAAACTTGACGACCGAGTTGCCTCAAGTCAGAGGCGGGAGCCCGTTTAAAGAATCAGTGACGTGGTGCCACCTAGACGAGCATATTGGAGATCGATGAGATCGGAGCAGCCGCAACGGAGCGTGGGATGATGGTTAAAGAACGAAGGACTCGGATCGTTCGGTATAATCTTTCTACACTCTTTACAGTTTGTTAGTTTAGCAATAATGGCAGATCCGGGTTAAAGTATACGATAGCGCCAGTTAAAAGTTTTTTGTTCCGCATTTGGCGTCTGTAGACTGCCGGGGCGCTAGCGTAGACTTACAGCAACAACACAGATTCTTCTCCTCGTCCTTGCACCTAGGGTCATGTGAGGTATACTTCTTAGGCTTAACTTCCTAGCTTGCTAATCTTGTGTGTTAATTAGCTTCGATTAGTGTTAAAAGTGAGATTTAGTGCTAGAATTGGTGTTTAGTGTGGACTTTTGGTTAAGAGATGATTTTAGTGGTTAGAATAACTTAATTGAGTGTTGTTAGGCCCACATAAACTTAGTTTAACCCTAGATTTCACCAAAATACCCTAAGTTTTCATTTTGTGCAAAATTTAACGTTTTTAAGCGAATTTCTAGCTTTCTGTAATCTGCTGTTGACTCGGTGGTTTCAAATAAAATCTGAGTTAACTGGGGCATACTTTTTAGACCTTGATCACACCACCGTAGCATGAGACCCCCTAACCACCCTTTTTCCGCCGATTTATTCTTTCTGGCCGCAAATTGCGGCCAGACGAGGGAGTTTTTAGGTTGGGTTTGCATGGGTAGGAATCTGCTGTATATTTAAGGTCTGTGGTATGTGTAATTTTGTATGTTTTCACCTAGGTAAAAATTTAGGACCATATATCGTTTTTTGTTATACGTTTAGTTTGCGCGACACGTATGATACGTGAGTGGGTTCTGTGGTTGCTGCGTATCGCGGCGTGTCGAGATAGTTTAAGACGCGTATACACACGTTTCAGCGTATCGAACACACGCGCGTTTAGTTCGCGATGCGAGTTTCTCGTTTGATTTCGATATCGCGTTTTTGTGAGATATTTACTTATGTGGATTCTCTATGTGAATTCTAGGTTCGCAGGTGTGTAAGTCGGACGCCGCAAAGAAAGGGAAGCAAGTGGTCGGCTACTCTTAGCACGCGACCAGGTGAGTAAATTTAACATCTACGGGAAAATCGCCCGTATGGCGTTAAGCGTCAGGGCGTGATAGGATGTTTAGTCGTAGATGTTTATATGTACCTATATTGATATCTTCATACTTGCGCACATGCACACTGCATATTCATACAAGTGCACACATATATTGATATCTTCTTATTGCGCACATGCACACTGTATATTCATATCAGTGCACGGATATATTGATATCTTCATACCTGCGCACATGCACACTGCATATTCATACAAGTGCACACATATATTGATATCTTCTTATTGCGCACATGCACACTGTATATTCATATCAGTGCACGCATATATTGATATCTTCATACCTGCGCACATGCACACTGTATATTCATACCAGTGCACACATATATTGATATCTTCATACATGCGCACATGCATACTGTATATTCATACCAGTGCACACATATATTGATATCTTCATACCTACGCACATGCACACTGTATATTCATACCATTGCACACATATATTGATATCTTCATACCTGCGCACATGCACACTGTATATTCATACCAGTGCATATATATATTGATATCTTCATACCTGCGCATATGCACACTGTATATTCATACCAGTGCACACATATATTAATATCTTCATACTTGCGCACATGCACACTGTATATTCATAATAGTGCTATACTCATATTCGCGTATATATCCATTTGCACATCTATACCTACATGTAAGTGCACGGCGGCGCCCCGGCCGTCAACCCGACGGCCAAACGCGGAAACGGTGGTAAACTTAAATTTTTTTGTACTTGGCAAAACGGCACCACCGCGCACTAAAACCGGATCGGGCCATTAAACTAAATCTAGCTAACTACAAAGAGAAGGGGAAAAGATATACCGACGATCCAAGTCCTCCGGTCTTCATCTCCTCTCCGATCTCCTCGCGGGATCTCCGGTCGTCGCCTCCTCGCCGGAAGGGCACCACGTCGCCTGCATCTTTTACGGGCTCCCGCCTCTATACCGAGGCAACTCGGGCATGAAGCCGGCAACTCGACATGCTCAAGATGTGCTGTAGGAAGTGTAGTGCTTATGTCTCATTGGGGTTTTGGTGTTGCCTTTTGAAGATGGAGGAATGGTATATAGAAAATTGGTGCTTTCAATTTTCTAGCAATGGAATGAGATGAAGAATGATATACTCAAAATGAATCATTCTCATTTTTTTCCTCTCAAAGATGAAGCTCTCATTTTCTTCCCTTTCTTTTCCTCTTCTCTCTTCTAAAATGAAAACTATCATCCTTAGAGAATGGTGGAGCAATCATATGAAGCATGAAGGGAGGTGAGTGTAGGAGTGAAGAAAAGGTGACCACATCAAGAGACAAAGAAACATGAACCATGCTTCACTATTCAACCCATCCTTATTCAATCAAATCTCATAAAGCAAAAGCATGGTTGAAAAGAAATGAAAGCTATCATAATCAATCTTTATGCAATAAAACCCCTCCACTAAAGTTATTTGCACAATTGCAAATAACCCCCTCCATCAGAAAAGTCCGGCCGGGAAAGAACAAAGGAAAACCGGCCGGAATGGAATGCAAACTGGCAACTCCAGAAAACTGGTCCCGTAACAAATTACAGGAAAACCCCAATACTGTGCATACACACCCGCATCTGTATTCCGTCCGGATACAAATGCAAAGAGACAAAATCTACACTGTACTAAACTAGGACCGGCTTAAACCAAAGCCGGCTAGTAATATCCGTTCGATCCTGATCCGTGCAATACCGCACGTATCTGATCGAACCCTGCCATATTCCTATACGGCCTCTACAGCGTTTCGCCCGAAAGCTTGAGTAACTGAAAGTGTGGTGGACTCTAAAGACTCGTCAATACTATGGCTGTGGATTTAACCACTAGCACGTCAGAGGTATAAGCCAATACGTGACGGGCCACCAGCTATTGACTAAAAGGGACGTCGATGAGGAAGCTCACCCCGACACCCAACTGAGCCTGTCAGTGACAATATCCGTACAGTCCGGTCCGTTCGTCTATGAGCATCGCATGGCGGGCCTAGGGGGTTGGTAAAAGTCAGACCCCCAAAAGCGGTACAAGTCGTGTCGGAGTGTAGCCCAGAACACCCTGAGATACTACTGGAATACCTACCAGTAAATCTCCTGCCTTGGCCAAGGTCTTTGTGTAATGGCTCTCCTAGACACAGCGCGACCTCACCCCCAATACCGGGAGAGACGAAACCCCCGAAGATCCGCTCACTGCCTCCATGTGGCTCGGGACTGTACCCAACTAAAACCTGTTTGCACGACTCCTTTGAGCCGTGGTAGGGTAGTAATCAAAGTACAGTGGGAACTCACACGAGACAAATGACGATCCCCAGGTCGATGAACTAACCTGTACACATGTCACCTGGGAACTGCTATCTGACGTCAGGTATAAGACCAACTAGCATGTTCCCGGTGAGTCCTGTCCGGTGTACTCATAACCCAATGAGCACCTGTATACATCTTAGGTGAACCAACTGACACCAGTGGCTTGTGAGACCGGCCACCGCCCCTCGTCGGGGTCTCAACTGTATACACTAGTCTACTCTGGAGAATCGATGCCCTGTCTCGAAACTCCCACGACTAGGGACCTTTTAAGGATGTGCTAATAGACTCCAGCTCTCACTTATATGATCGCCCTCATACTGCTGGCAGTCAAGCAAGAATCCTAGGGGCTCTATCAACGTGCAATAGCGACATGTCAGGTCACCTAAAGCAGTACACGATGATAAAGGTAAACCAGATAGCATACTATCATCTTGAGTAAGACTGTCCTACCGGGATAGGTCCTCCCTCAATCATTGCAATCACGTGCCTGTGATCCAATAATCGACTCTGAGGGCACTATCTCCAACACTACATACATACATATGTCACATACATGGATGATATTGATTTGATTTCATGAAAATAGGGACCACATAAGATATTTTCAAAACTGGATTCTTTTAAAAGAGCGGTTTTCCCTTTTTACTCTTAGTGTCATACGACACATTGCATGGATTTACGCATTGAGTTGGATTTATGGGATTTCTGGATTTGAGAACCATGGTATTATTTTAAGAAAATACGCACTGTTTTAAAAACTCGGTTTCTCTTGATATGATATTTCAGTGCATCCACCATTAGTTTTCTCGGCTCCAGAGAGCTTGTGTTAGTATACCCTATTCGAGGAGTGGTAGGCACCGATTTCGGGTACATGGTGGACCCGGTATGGTACCCTGGGGCAAGAAGACTCGTATTGTTAGACGGTGAGCCCGGCGGAGGGACTACTACCTACCGATGATTGGTTAGACCTAGCGGTTATCCGGAGGATACCGACCAGAGTCGATGGATGGATACGGCATGACACATACTGCCAGGGCCGAGGGCCGATTCCGCAGACGGAGCCCGTGGGTCGATCCGGACTGATGGAGAACGATACTTGAGGATTTGCGTATCGATGCCGGACACGATTATTTATGATATTTCGAGTGCCGATGTTGGGCACTCCCGATTCTATGAGATTTACAGGATTTAAGGGCCGATTGGAGTGATGGCGCCTGAGTTTTACTGGGATTTGGGTGTATTGATGGACACCGGTTATTTTCCACGTTGACATTCCGTGTAGATATTATTTATTCCCATACTCAGCATTCAGTGTTATACATCTCATCATGTATCTATAGTACCTGATAGATTACACTTGCTATGCACGATTATTGCATACCCTGCTCATCCTATATAGATGTTATTAGATTGCACATGCTATGCACGATTATTGCATACCCTGCTCATCATATAGAGATGTTATTAGATCGCACTTGTTACATGATTATTGCTCATCTAGCTCATCATATAGATGCAATCTGTTGGCATAGCTTAGAGTATCGCGGCACGTGCATACTCGCGATTACCTTTATATGTTATCTACTATTCACGAGTTGGCAACTCATCCCTGTTATGCCACAGTGTTTGCAGGTTGCCCCTCAGAGTAGTCGCGGTAGGCTGCTTTCTTACATCTTTTGATACAGATAGCACTGCAGTTGTCGCGTGAGCCTTTGCTGATAGGTGGGTTTTTGTGCAGTATCTGTTTATTTTTTCCAGTTGTATACACCATTGTATCTAGTACTCTCCATCTACTACTTATGTATTGACTTAGAGACCAGTTGTGAGGACGATGTATATTATTTTGTATTCTGGTGTCGAGCTCGTTGTGAGCCGACTTTATTTATGCAGTTTTATATTTTATGTTGTCTTCACTTATTTTTGCTCATTCTTTGCTACGGCGTCGTATATTATTATCGTGGTGATTGTTTCCGCCGTTGGGCGTGATTGTTTCCACCGTTGGGCGTGATTGCTCCCATTTGGGATGCTTTATTCTTATTGTATATCATTTTACTCATATATTATTTTGTACCCGATTTCTGGGCTAGTTTTTACAAAGGAAATGCTGCCAAAATTCTTAAGATAATAACTTGCACTTTAAAGAATTTTACTAAATTACTGAAGGTTTTCTAAACGTTTTAACAAATGTTTCTATTAAATGTTTTACACTCAATATTTTTAATGGTTTTGATTTCTGGGTTTCGGCTTACTTAGTCGCGTTACGCCTGTAGACGTTACGTGGTTAAGTGCCGATCACGGGCCGAACTTTGGGCCGTGACATAGCTGGAGCCCTAGATATTGAGATTCGAGGATACAGGCCAGTCCCGATTGCTGGAGCCTGAGATTTTGAGATATTGGGATTTATGTTTTGTGTCGATACTTGACACAGATTCTATATTTATTTCATTGATGATACCTCGATTTATGTATACAAAAATATCACAAAATTAAGAAAACAGTTTTCTCATTCATTGTCACGACCCGAAATAGCCCGTGACTGGCACTTGAATCATATGAAGTCTATGGGACCCCATCTAACCCAAGTAAGCCAAAAAGCCCAGAAATCTAAAACTATTTTTATGTAATAAATAAGGAAATAGTTTTAAGAAGTGAAGAAAATAAGTTTTTAAAACAAGAGTTGTAAAATAGATAAGCCGAATATGCATTTTAAATCCTCCATATCTTTTCTAAAAATTTCGGCAGAGTTTCCTTTGTAAATACTGGCCCCGAACGGGGTACAACAAGAATAATATATATGCAATGATAAAAGGCATCCCCAAGCAGAAGCTAGCTCTTCTTCAATCGACGGTCACAACCACGCAAGCAATATAATATACAACGTCGAAGGGCGAGGATCAAAACTCAAAAGAAACTCAAAATCAATATGAAAACCATAATAGTACAACGTGCGACTCTTAGGTCGAAATAATACATAACTGGTTTTCTAAGTCTGAACAATATACAAGTTTGGTTGATGGAATTACTAGATACAACTGAATAATACATGTACAATGGTGGTTCTGATGCAAAAGAACCCACCTACCAAAGCAAATCACCCGCAAAGGAAACAGTGTACCAGACATGCCGCCATGGAACCTGTACGGCAAAACCTGCAAGAAACTGTGGCACAACGGGGGTGAGTAGCCAACTCGTGAATAGAAAACATCACAGAGCAGAAATCGTATGTACGACATAATCCTAGGTCAACATGATCAGATATAATATATTCTCAAATGAATAAGTCTGAAGCATGATAAGGTGGCAATGTAACCTCTATACATGTGTGTAGCGCCAAGTGCTCATGCCAGTGCCTCGGTAATAACAAATCATAAGTATGTATGTATGTGGATCCCGCCCATGTGTCACCCAATGACAATAAGCATCATGCATGTAAATATCATAAAGCATATGCATGGAAATATGAGGATATAATAAAAATCATGGAACCTGAGTGCCTAGCATCGACACTCGAAAACATCATGAAACCTATGCCTAGCATCGGCACGTAAATCCTCATCCATATAGGGCTCCGTCAGTCCAGACCGGCCCGTATCATCTCATAACTCCGGTCAGTATCCTCCGGATAACCGCCGAGTTCAAATACAATCACTGGTAGGTAGTGGTCCCACTATCAGGCTCACCATCTAGCTACACAGCAGATCCGTTCTCGCCCCGGGGTACCATACCAGGCCCACCATGTACCCGCAATCGGATCATCCAACTCCTCGAATCGGGTTTCACATGTCGCTCTCAGCACCGAGAAAACACATGGTGGACGCACTGAAATATCATATCATGGGTAACCGGGTTTTTAAAACAATTACATACTTTCTTTTGAAATACCCACGGTTCCTAAATCCAGAAATATCATGGAAACAACATATCTCAATACGTATAATCAAAAGCATGATGTATGCGACATGTAAAAGAAATGCAAGCATATCAGTATATCATGCAACATGTAATAGTAATATGCACATATTGAGGGAAACCCTCTTTTAAAATGAATCAGTTTTAAAGAGTATTTTGCGGTTCCCAAAACTCTAATTAAGCCAGAATCATCTATGTATGTGCGAATACGCATGAATGTACAGTATATAGGTACACAAGTATGCCATGCAAGGGTCATATCCTGAATGCAACAGTACTACAGTGTAGTGACATGGTAATTATCGATGATGAAGTGTGTGAGCCGGCAAGCAGTGTATGTGGAACATACGCATCATCGATAATGGTGCTGGTGTCCTAATAGCATGGTTGTAATATAGCAATAAACACAAGCAATGCAATGCAAATAGCATGAATATGCGGAAATCAAATAATCAACGCAACAGTGAAGAATCTACATCAATAAATATATCATGCAGCTTTGCCATTTGAAATAAGACGAATCGGGGTTTTTAGTAAAATAAGGGCTACGGTGTTTTAAGAAAAGATGCGTCGTTTGAAAATATCCGTAGAATCTCTTTTGCCTATCTTTAAAATATTCCCGATTCGTTAGTTTTTGAAATAGGTATGACTCGGGTCTAGTCTAACATCTACTATGCAAACTACAGATCTAACTATCAAGTCAATCGAGAGTGGTATGGAAACCGCCTAAATCTGAGTCGATATATATAAATATAAATATAATTGTCGGTGATCCCGTCTTAATAGTATCATGTACGATACAGTATATCATATGACATCCTCGAGTCATGAGTGCGGATCTATCATCAATATAAAACTCGTACGGTAAATCGTCGTACGGCATCCCAATGGTTGGGTACGGGTCAATATCATATTCATTTCATCAATTATCTGGTATCCTTATCGTTATATCACATAGTCCGGGATACTGATCTAAGTCTAGTACAATCGATACCATCTATATAAATATGAATGCGTGTGTGAAACACACGTCCCAAGTCCCACTAAAAATCTCATGTCGTATCCCAAATACGAGTCACATCATATCACCAATCTCATGGCACTATGCCCAATATCATCGACTCATCTCCAATGTCATCCACTATCCTCATCATCACAGTATAAGTATAGCAAATAAGCATGTGTATGCGTGTGGGTGTAAACCTATTCTAGGGTTCGCGACTAGGAACTACACTAGTTTACTTCTAACCCTAACCTATCCATAGTACACCTAACACATCCTAAATAACCAAGTCACACAATAGCTATCATATATAT
Source organism: Agapanthus africanus (assembly GCA_030015575.1). Classification (NCBI taxonomy): domain Eukaryota; kingdom Viridiplantae; phylum Streptophyta; class Magnoliopsida; order Asparagales; family Amaryllidaceae; genus Agapanthus; species Agapanthus africanus. Next base: position 295,248,052 of record JASDDO010000022.1, on the reverse strand, counting down.
ATATATATATATATATATATATAGTATACTAGACATCGAACCACGGGGATGCTATACGCCATCCACCCGACTTCCCCCGTAAATATAATCTACTCACCTTGCGTCTTCATTTGTCGAAGTTGCCACACGCTTGCTTGTCGTCCCGAAGTATTCATGGGGTACCTACACATCACACGTATCGCATCGCATTAAAACCAAATCAAAACTAAAACGACGCATGAAAATCAAAACGATACGCTAAGGTCTATAGGTTAGAACCTATGGACTACGCTTTCAAAACCATCAATCAATCCTCGATATCGTCATACAAACGCCAAGTATTCGAGGTAAAACACTAATATGCAAATCCAGAATTTAAAATACGGAATACGGAAACACAAATCAAAACAGTAACTTAGGAAAAAGGCTCCAAATTCTACCCTAGGTCAAATTGGACAATTTTGCACATGCCAGGGGTCTCAATTACTGGAGATGGGGCTACAAAACCAAAACGAGGCAAATCCACCCTGGTCTAGCCGCAATTTGCAGCCAAACAGATTAAATCTACGGCCTGGTTGGGGAGGTAGGGGCTAGGATTTTGGGGTTAGCTTCCTGGGTGCTTGCATGTATCACTGTCAATCCAAAAATATTTTCAGAGTCTCCAGGTGATAGAAGATCACATATAACCTTCACAGATTCCACAAACCTTCCGATATTGGTTTCTAAATCCATATTCCGGGTTTCAAGTCTCAGGTTTTGGGTCTTAATTCAAGTACTAGGGTGTTTGTGCAGTCTCTAATGAGCTCAATTTCATATCACAACTCTCAAATTCCCATAACCCTAACTAGGTTTTTCCCAAGTCCACCAAATCACACAATATCGGTTCTAATCTAGCATGAGGGTATAAGTAATACAAAAACTAAGCTAATGGTCCAGAAAATACCTCATTTGGTAACTCAAGAAAATTCTTGAGTTGCCCCAAGTAGCCAAAATCCTTGCTTTCTTGGTCCAATGTGTTTGTCTTGAGCTTGTGCACAATATTTTTGAAATGGGGATAGGGTTTTGGAGTTGATTTCATGGTGTTTGAGAGTTTTGAATAGGGTAGGGAGAAGAGGCAGCTGCAGCAGCAGGAAGAGAGGAAGGGGGAGAGAAAATGAATGGGATAATGGCTCAAAACTAGGTCAAGGTAAACCCTCACCTACTCTTTCTCTCTCTCACCATGCTTCATATAATATTCCTTTTTCTTTTTCTTTTCTTTTTCCCTCTAAATCCTTCTCACATAAATAGTAACCCCAAAACAACATGGTGGAAATGCAAAAGTGTAAAAAAATGATATGTGCATGTTTTGCACAAAAATGCTAAAAAACCGATTAGCGATTTTTAATCACGATTAGCACTAAATTAGCATATAATTTATCATAAAAACTTTAAAATGGCATAAATCCATAAAATACCCTATTTTAGAATTTTCCAAAATTTTTCCCATTTATCGGTATTTAATTATACCGAAATATTAAAATATTCATTAAAAATAATATTAAATTCAAAAAATTCCCAAAAAATATTTTATTTTTTTGAAATGTTACATTCAAGATCTATTCTGTTTTCATTATATTGCATTCATACCTCAAATTTATGATATGTCGCTACCTGAGGCACTGACACGAGCACTTAGTATTACACTTATATATAGTTGTTTACCCTTGCCACCTTATCATGCTTCAGGCTTTACTATTTTGAGGATATATATTTTTTAATCGTATTGACCTAGGATTGAGTCATACATACGATTTCTGCTCGGAGATGTTTTCTACTCACGAGTTGGCAACTCACCCCGTTGTGCTACAGTTCTTGAAGGTTTTGCCGTACAGGTTTCCTTGGCGGCTTTGCTGGCACATTGCTTATTTCCGGGTGATTGATTTGGTAGGTGGGTTCATTCGCATCGTGACCACCCTTGTATTTTATTTACATTGTTGTATCTAGTAAACTCCATCAACCAAACTTGTATGCTGTTTAGACTTAGAAGACCGGTTGTATATTCTTTTGACCTTAGAGTCGCGCTTGTATTATTATGGCTTTCTTGATGATTTTGAGTTTCCTTTTGAGTTTTGATTCTCGCCCTTCGGCGTTGTATATTATATTGCTTGCGTGGTTGTGACTGCCAATTGGCGAACAGCTAGCTCCCGCTTGGGGATGCCTTTATACATATTATGCATGTTGTACTCGTTTGGGGCCAGTATTTACAAAGGAAACTCTGCCGAAATTTTCAGAAAAGACTTGAGGTTTTAAAAATGCATACTTCGGCTTATTTTGTTAAACTACTTGCTTTAAAACTAAAGTTTTCCTCCGCTTTGTTTTTTAAATGGTTTAGATTTCTGGGATTTTGGCTTACTTGAATTAGATGGGATCATATAGACTTCATATGATTCAAGTGCCAGTCACGTGCCATTTCGGGTTGTGACAAGGGTAGTCGCTCGGCTGCCTCTTGGTGAGGGCTTCGATCCCTGGCGTTGCGGGGTATGGAACTACTAGCCATGGATAGCCGAGCAGGGTAGCCGCTCGGCTGCCTCTTGGTGAAGGATTTGATCCCTGCCGTTGTGGGGTAGGGAACTACCAGCCAGGGATAACCGAGCAAGGGGGCCCGGTTTCCTCTTGTTGAAGGCTTCGATCCTTTGCGCGGGAGGGGCCGTAAGAAGCCTACTATGGACGGGCCGAGCAGGGTTACTTCCTGGTGCCTCTTAGCGAGTGCGTTGATCCTTAAGGACGGGCCGAGCAGGGTTGCTGCCTGGTGCCTCTTGGCGAGGGCTTCGATCCATGGCTTCGTGGGGTAGTGAACTACCAGCCGGGGATAGCCGAGCAGGGTAGCTGCTCGGCTGCCTCTTGATGAGGGCTTCGATCCTTAGCGCGGGAGGGGCCGTAAGAGGCCTGCTAAGGATGGACCGAGTAGTGAAGCTGCTCAGTTGCCTCTAGGTGAGGGCTTTGATCCCTGGCGTTGTGGGATAGGGAACTACCAGCCAGGGATAACCGAGCAAGGGCGGGCCCGGTTGATTTATAAGGTTCTGTCCGACCTTTCCGGTGTGAGCATCGGGAAGAGGGACAGCCGCGGGTAGCACGTGTCATGAACGCGTGGGGAGGCGAAGCGCCGGAGCGCGTCTTTTGACTTTGCTGGGAAATGCTCAATGTCTGCCGCATGGCGGTACGGCTGAGACGAGCGACTGTTGGACTCTGGGGGCGTTGCGTGCTATAAAACGGAGGGAGCGTTGATCACCCCTTCCTCAGACGACACCAGCTGACGGATGTCGAATTACGTCAAGATGTTACCTTCCGTAGATCTACTGTTGGCGACGATGGACGGATGAGATTAGGTTGGAGGTTAACTCCTGAAGCATATGGATCTCAATGGGTTTGAGGTGGTTGAGGCCGAGCTACCTGCAAGGATGTCCCAGGGTGGTTGTACCACCGAAGACCCTCCGACGATCAAGTTAAACCGGATATTTAAGCAGAGTAACGGCATATTGAGGAGAAAATGACTTGAATCGTCTGAGAGAGGGGTTTATATAGTGGTGGCAACAGGCAGGCGGGTGCGAGAATCACGCCAGCCGTTACGGTCCCGGCGTCATGCTCGCGTGATGGGCAGGATTTCCTATTATTGATGAGACAGGCTCGTTAATGGAGGATAGTGATGGCGTGGAACGCGGGACGTGGCCGGTGGATATCTCGCGCATAGCGAGATTCACGGAGGTGAGGCGGTTGCGCCTGTGGTAAGTGCTCGTTGGTCGGTCGATGAGACCGAGGAAGTTGAGCTCGGCAGGGGGCTCGGGGATGAGTAAGAGGCCGAGGTATCTTGGTTTTGCGGTAGCCCGGAGACGAGCTGAGAGGGTCGAGGAGGCCGATTGTGTAGGGGGCTTGGAGGTGAGCCAACGGTTGTTTGTAGGACGGGCATAGGAGTGGTCTGGTCGGCCACTGTAGGTCCTTTCTTATAAGCTTCGGGACACGTCATCTGCCATATGTCATGATCTGGAAGATCACCGATATTGAGCCTCATCAAGAACTTTTTATGCTGGAAGTTTATGAACAAAATTTGAATAGTAAAAATGTGAGCACACTGCACTAAATAGCCAAGTGCATGCAGAATTTCTTATCTATTTTGCAAGTCTAAATATCGACTCTAAACTCACTCAATGACGATTTAGAACACTCCAATGATACTACGAAAACATATCAAAATGTTCTATGCAGGTGTTGATATCATCTTTTCATTATAATATCTCTACATATTAAGTGAACAGCGGAGTTAATTAATTTTATAAAGAGAGAAACTTTGTCTTCCAGATGCTCATCACTTACAAATAAACCCTAGGCCAGGAACGGATAGTGCTCCATTCCCACCTCTTCAATGACTCCTTAGAAGGCATTAATTCATCAACTCCATCATTCTCCCCTTCTTTTGAAAAATTCATCCTCGAGCAATATGGATTGAGGAGATCGGAAAATTGAATACGGAATTGATGTCTATTCCTTGAGGTAGCTCTACTCGATATGTGTTCGAGCTGATTTTGGTAAGTATGTGACACGGCCAATCTTCTTATTTTGAGCTTGTTGTATGTGTTTATCGGAAACTGATCCTTGTGCAAGTAAATCATCACTAAGTACCCTTCTTCAAACTCCATGTGTTTGCGGTGCTTGTTGGCATCTTTCTTGTACTTACACTACTACAATAATGGGTTGCCCCTACGGATTTAGCCGTAGGGGCAAATCACTGCCAACACATGGAGTTTGAACATGCCCCTACGGAATAATAATTGCCCCTACGGCTTACACCGTAAGGGCATTTATCCCTACGGATTACTCCGTAGGGACATAATCTTTATTTAATTTATTGGTTTATAAAATAAAATACTTTCCCCTACGTAGTAATTCGTAATGCCCGATAGATGCCCCTACGTAGTAATCCGTAGGGGCAAGTTTTACCCCTGTTACTGAGTCCATAGGGACAAAATATCAGGTATCCTGATATTTTGTCCCTACGGTTAACTGTGTAGCGGCAAACATTGCACCTATGGATTAATCCGTAGGTGCAATAGATGGCCCTACGGATTATTCTGTAAGGAAAAAATATCGGGATTTTTTAAAAATAGGCTTCCTGTTTTTCCCCGTCCTGTGCACAATAATATATACATCATATAACTAAATACAGAAATATTCATGATCAACATCTCACGCATAATATATAAATGAAATAAACAAACAGAATACGATATCAATCTAAATCATCGTGAACAAGAAAACTGTTAGTGATATATGCCCTAGAGTCCATTATTGTATCATACCAGTTTGTATATTATTTAATAGAAGCTTGGAATATTCACAGTTGTATTGACAGTTTTGCTCAAGATGGTAGTATGCAACTTGGTTTGTTTCTATCTCAATATGTGTATATGTTTCTTTATAACGTATCTCTGATACATATTGGCAGATCCCTTAGGATCTTTGCTTGACTACCAGCGTTGTGATGACAGTCACACTAGTGGAGGCTGGGTAGTCTATAAACACATCCTTATACAGGTCCCTAGTCATAGGATTATCGTGACAGGGCATCGATACTCCAGAGTAGACTAGTGTATACGCTTCTCATCCCAGCAGGGGAGATGGTCTGTCCCACAGCCATTAGTATGTCGTAGTGGAGATAGTATGTAGGTGCTCATTGGGTTATGGGTACACTGGACAGGACTCATGGGGAACTGCTGGTTGGTACTATGCCATCGTCAGGTAGCAGTTCCCAGGTGACATGAGTATATCATAGTCCGTTAACTTGACACAGCTACTTCACCTCGAGTGTGTTCCCATTGTTCTTAGATTACTATCTTACCACGGCTCTAATAAGTCATGCAAACATGTAGTAGTTGGGTGCAGTCCCGAAGCACTTGGAGGCAGTGGCGGTTAGATAGGATTCGTTTCTCCCAGTATTGGGGAATGATATCGCGCTGTGTTCGGAAAGCCATTACACAAAGTCCCTGGCCAGGGCAAGCGAGATTTACTGGTAGGTACTCCAGTAGTTTCTCAGGGTGTTTTGGGCTCTACTCCGGCACGACTTATTTCGCTATTAGGGGTATGACGGCTACCGCTCCTCTAGGCCCGATATACGAAACTCTTAGACGAACAGACCAGACTGTATGGAGATTGTCACAGATAGGCTTAGTAGGAGTTTAGATGAGTTTGCTCATCGGCCTTCTTATCGACAGATACCTGGATAGCCATTACGTGCAGCTAGTACCATTGAAAGACATGTGGTTAAATCCAGTGCCAGCGTACTGTCGAGTCTTCAGAGTCCCACACAGAGGGTTTCCCTGCTTCGGGCGAAATGATGTAGAGGCCGTATGGTTTTACGGCAGGGCTTCGATCACATACGTGTACTTTTGCACGGATGATGTTCAAACAGATAATACTAGTGGACTTTGGTTTAAGCCGGGTCCTACTATTATATTATTGGATTTTTTTGCCTCATTGTATTCGTATTTTTCGGAATACGGATACGGGTATGTATATACGGTGAGGGGTATTCTTGTAATTTATACTTGAATTCTTCTAGAAGAGGACACCTCATTTCTTGTATAACCATTTATGTTAAATGGTAAATGAGGTGGAGGTAAGGGGTGTGATTTCTCATTAATTAAAGTATGGCTACTTGGGATGACTCATGGGGTGACTCATAGGGTGACTTATCTAGTGACTATTGAAGCATGCTTGATATTTTCCATTTGTGAATTATTGTATGCTTCATAATTCACAAGATTTAGCCATATTCATTTCATAATATCTCACACACTCTCTCTCCTCAAGAGCTCTCTTCTTCCTCCTCAAACCCTAATTATCTCATGTGTTGAGAAACATAAGGTTCTTAAGACTAAACTATCCATAATCACTCTCTACATCCCCTAGGCTAATTAGATTAGCAAACCATTACCCTAGTTACCTCAAGTTAGAGGTTGGAGTTCAAAGCACATTCTCTCTGGTGGATCGTCTTTGACGTGAGGAAGCCGACCACACAAGCTCGATCCGATCTTCAAGGAGTCAAGGAGAGGAGGACAAGCAAAGACCAGAAGGACTTGATACTTTGAGGTATAACACTCTTACATAGCAGTTAACCTCTAGTAGTTTAGCTAGTTATAATTTAGTATCGATCTTGGAGTTCAAGTCGGTGTTGCGAAGCATATAAAAATCGTTTTTTTTTTTTGCAAACTCTGCCTCCCCACGAACCCGCGGGGTGCGCGACAAAGAGCTCGAGGAGGTAGATAGTTGCTCTTGGAGCTCGATGAGGTGGAGGAGGCCGGTTTAATGGCGGCGGCGAGGTGCTCTCGGTGAAGAGGTGCTCGCGGCGAGAACAGGTGGCGGCGACGAGATTGTGGCGGCGGCGAGGAAGTCGATGATGATGGGTGTGATGGCGATGAGGAAGTCGACGACGATGGGTGTGGTGGCGATGTTGCACGTGGAAGTCGACGACGATGGGTGTGGTGGCGATGTTGCACGTGGAAGTCGACGATGATGGGTGCTCGATCGGGAAATATTGGTGGGAAATTTGGGGACGGTGGGAAATTACTTAACATTATTTTTTTTATAAATAACCTTTTTTTGCCCCTGCAGATTAATCCATAGGGATTTTTTTTGCGGCACCGTAGGGCCAAATAAAAATGTTACATTTTTACATTTTTAAATTTATTTATTCCCCTACGGTAGGCACCGTAGGGGCAATAAAAAGTTGCCACTACGAATTCCTCTATCCGTAGGGGAAACCCTTTATTGTAGTAGTGTTAGCACTAGAGTTTGACCCCATGCACGTGTAACGCATGGGATAAAAAATGATCTAAAATATTTATAGCTGAATCGATATATTACACATACTCGTTACAGCTTAACATGTAAGCTGTATGAGATAAAAACAATGTATAGATCCAACTTCTACCTTAAAATAATCTTCATGAATTAAATTTTATTATGGATTGTGATTTTTTAATCATAAACACTATAGCTTTGGAAAATTAATAAGGCATTTACATTTAGCCTGTATGAATTATAAATACATTATTATTTTTTTATGAAAAAACAATTATTGAATGTAATTTAAAAATATATAATTATATACTTTATACTATGCATTATAAATAATCTTATAAAAAATTAAACGAAAACTATTAAAAATGATTATGGATATCCATATAATAAAATTTTTTGGAAATCTTCTTACATGATTATTTTTGTCACGACCCGAAAAGTACGGAACATGACCGGCACTTAAATTACGAACGTCTCGAGGCGTACGTAATCTAAGTAAGCCAAAACCCAGAATCAAAAACCAAAAGAAACAGTAGAGTGAAGGAAAAACCAATTTAAAGAAAGTAGTTTTAATCAACATAGGCCGAAATATGTATTTTTAAAATCTCAAGTATTTTCTGAAAATTTCGGCAGAGTCTCCTTTGTAAATACTGGCCCCAAACGGAATACAACATGAATAGTATACGAAATGAATAAAAAGGCATCTCCAAGCGGGAGCTAGCTCTTCGTCAATCGACGGTTACAACCACGCAAGCAATATAATATATAACGCCGAAGGGCGAGTATCAAAACTCAAAGAAACCCTAAAATCGACATAAAAGCCATAATAATACAATGCGTGACTCTAAGGTCGAAAGAATATATACCAGTCTTCTATCTCTCTCAAATATACAATCTGGTTAATAGAGTTTCTAGATACAACTGAAATAATAATAAACAATGGTGGTCCTGATCCAAAGAGCCCACCTGCCAAAGTAATCACCCGGAAAGAACAGTATGCCAGCAAAGCCGCAAAGAACCTGTACGGCAAAACCTGCAAGGAACTGTGGTACAACGGGGGTGAGTTGCCAACTCGTGAATAGAAAACATCTATGAGTCGAAATCGCATGCATAACGCTATCCTATGTCATATCAGGTAATATCCTCAAATAAAAATCCTGGTCCAGCTATGTATAGTGTAATACTACCTGATCGTGTCAGTGTCTCAGATAGCAACATATCAGACATATGATGTATGAATGCGTTACGAATGGAAACAGAATATGTCATGAGTGAGACAACTATTTTCTTTAATCAATGAGATTTCTATATGTATGTCAATCACGTATCATCAATGAATGCAACAGAGAAATCAGTGTCAAGTATCGACACAAAACGTAAGTCTCAGTATCACAGTACTATCGAATCTCAATATCTCAAATATCAATATCTCAGGCATCTGTATCATCTACGGGATCGGCCCGCGGCTCCGGCAGAACGGATCAGCCCATATCATCAATCTCACGGCCACGAACGGTATCCTCCGGATATCCGCCGTGCCTGGTAAAATCACTGGTAGGTAGTCTTCCCCTGCCGGGCTCATCGTCTACTAGTCGAACTTCTTGCCCCGGGGTACCATACCGGGTCCACCATGTACCCGCAGACGGTTCATCCAACTCCTCGAATCGGGTCTCAAAAACTATCTCAGAACCGAGAAAACATCATGGTGGACACTATTCATTATATCAAGGAAAAACCGCATTTTTCTCTTCAAAATACATCATCAGTTATAAAACTTTCAAATGCGGTTTTCCAAATCCAGAAAATCTCAAGACGGAGCCGAAAACGTCAAATCACCATGTCAATGAAAGTAAAAACCGACATAATGTCCATAATACTGTATAACCAATGAATATATGAATGCATCTGATATCATGCAATGAATGCAATAGTTTAACTAGCATATGAAAGGTATAACATATTGCAACATTAATTGGCAAGCTATGTCAATGAAATAGTATTTTCTGAAGTGTACGTGATATGGCAATTACCGATGAAGATGTGTGTGAGCCGGCAAGCAAGTGTACATGGAGCATACGCGTCATCGGTAATGGTGCTGGTGTCCTAACAGCATGGTTTCATAATCACTACGTACACAATAACATGCAATGGGGCGATAACAACATAATAAGGAAAATGAAAAGTAAATATAACAATAATATGCGGAACATGAATAATAACATAACAACAAGGAATCTACCTTACTATACATGTGTTATACTGATTTGCCGTTTGAAATAGTACGAAACGTGCACTAGTAAAATAGGGGGTTGACCCTACGGATATTGGAATCCGTTGGGGCAGATTTAACTTGGCCCTACGGATTAATCCATAGGGCTAAAAGGTTGCCCCTACGGGCACAGACGTCCAAAATAAAAATATTAATTCTTAATTTGGTGTTTTCCCCTACGGAGCCGCAAACAAAGAACCTACGGGTATATCCGTAGGGGCAAGTAAATATCGATTTAACAAAACCCCAGATCGATCGCCTACGCTCACTTTCTCTCTCTCTCTCTCGATCGCGCGCGAAAAAAATCCCCAAATCGCCACACCGTCGTCGCCACCGTCGTTCTCCTCGTCGCCACCGCCGGTTTCGTTGCCACCGCAGTTCTCGTCGGCACCGCGGTTCAGGTCGTCGCCACCGCCGTTCAGATCGTCGCCCCAGCCCCAGCAGCAGCCGTTCAGGTGAGTAAATATCGAGGTAAATTAAAGAAATTTTGGATTATTTTGGGTTTAGGATTCGTGGCTGGGTCTGGGGTTGCACGCGCGAGTTGGGGTTGGGCAGGGGTCATGGTCGCGGTCGGGGTCGGGGTCGGGGTAGGGTTAGGGTTGGGGTTCGGCTGCTGCTGGGGTGGGGCTGGGGTTAGGGTTTGCCTTAGGGTTGGTGTTGGGGTTTAGCTGGCCGCGCTGGGGTTAGGGTTAGGTTGGGGCTGGGCTGGGGCTGGGTTGGGGTTAAGTGGTGGGTAGTTGGAAAAAAACAAGAAAATGAAAGAGTAATGAATGTGAGAAATTAAGAATGAGAACAATTGCACAACAAATTTGTTGACAAGAAAATGAGAGAGTAATGAATGTGAGAAATTAAGAATGAGAATGTAACGTTTTGAAAATCGTTTCGGTGAAATTTCGAAAAAAATCGGTAAAATAAGGGGGGTTTTCTGTAAAATGTCAAAATACAAATATCTTATTATAAAAATTAAATATACACATTCTAGCTATGTAATTGCTATTATTTGGTGTTTATTGAGCCGCTGGTGAAATTTCAAATTTTCTGAAAAAAATATTATTTTATTATTATTTTAAGCCGTCACTAATACATTTAATTAGGGAAAATTACAAATTGGAATGAGTTGAAACAAATTTTGTGCATCATAAAACATTAAATAAAATTTTATCATGTGGTTTTTGGAACGAAATCATTTGCCAAAACGGTTTAGAAATTATTGAAGAAAAAAGGCTTTTTTTTAGCGTAAATGGATGTTTGGGGTATTGTATTTATCATTTTTCATCATCCCACACCCGTACCCACATCCACACACCCTCATTCACTTATCCCCTTGAAGAATTCAGCAGCCCCCTCTTTTGTCCCCACTTGGATTTTAAAGAAAAGAAATGAAAGAAAAGAAAAGAAAAAAAGAGTAGAAAATGGTATAATTTGAGTTGACTTTGACTTGAACTAACTTTCCTCACCTCACTCTCTCTCCTCCCTCATCCAATCCCCCAAGATTTCTGGCCAAAACCTGAACCAAAACAGCCCCAAATACTTCATCTCATTTTTCCATCAAAATCCCCAAATATTTCTATCAAAAATCCACCCTTTTTCTCAAAAATTCAAAGCTAATTCTAAATCCAAGCTTTACCCATTATTCTTTAGCTATTCAAGCATGGATCTTGGAGCATGAAATCATTGTTGGAGGCTAAGATTTTTGCAAGTTTGATCTCAAGCTTGTGAGGTATAATCATAACCTTATGCTTAATTTGTTGTTAAATTACTTGAATCTAGCTATTAGGTGTTAAATTAGGGTTTTAAATTTCAAGTTTTGAAATTTAAAGAAAGGGTTTTGATTACTAAGTTAGGGTTTGTTGTGGAAATGAGTTGTGTTTGAATGTGTATGGTTTAGTGAGGTGGATTAATATATTTAGTTTTGTAGAAAACTAATCTAGTTGTTAATTACAAGTTGTTACTTGAAAAATGTCCAAATTAAGCTTTTTGTTGCAAACTAGTTTTTTTGATTTAATTCGAAATATGAGATTAAAAATATGGTTAGGGTTTTTATCATATTATTAATTTTATTAAGTGTAGTTTAACACTTTAGTTCATGGAAATCCAACCTAAATTGTAGTTTGTGCATTTTTGCTATGAAATTGTTAAAAAGGGTATTTTGTAAACTAGAATATTAGGATTTTTGGAATTTAATGAGATTAAATTCCGGAAATTTGTTTATACGACTTATTTAAGATATTTAATAAATATATTGGCCGCTTCATTCATTTAAACATCCTGTTTTGTACAAAAACGGCGAATTGTGCTTGCTAGATTTTCGGAAAAATGACTTTTTAAGCAAAATTGAGGTTTTTGTGAGTTTTAACCTAGTTTATATTAAAATTAGTGTTCGTGAATGTGCAAATAAGTGTGATTGGATTTTTCTCGATGGTTTGACATTTGTACATCGACATCGAGGGTTGGTTTGACTATTCTTGCATGCGTAGGCGATAGGTTTGGACCTATGCGTGATACGCGTGCCGATTTGATTTTCGTATGCCGTTTCGATTTCGAATTTAGTTTTAATGCGATATGGTGCGTTATGATATGTAGGTACCCCCATGTGGACTTCGAGACGACAAGCAAGCGCGTGGCGACGTCGGCACCGGCTAGAGAGGACCAAGTGAGTAGATTTATATCTACGGGGAGAAGTCGGGTGGATGGCGTATAGCACCCCCGCAGTCCGTGGTGGTGTATACAGATGCGTATACACACCAACAATTATTATATGTTATTTGGGATTAATAACGATGCTTAGGATGGATATTGGTGTGTTGGATTACTTTAGTGTTGCGAACCCTAGGGTAGTGTTACACACACATACACACATACATACTTGCATACATTCCTATTGATATGTGCTCATGGGATTCTTTATAGTTATGTGTTCACATGGGTATGGGACTAAGTGTTCACATACGGATTGAGGATGATACTTGGGGTTGAGCTGAGTCGATGAGATTGGATCGAGGCCGTGAGATCGGTGATATAGCAGGGTTCGTATCTTAGATACGACATGACGTTGTAGCGGGTCCTTGACGTAGTGTTTCACACACGTCCATGCTTACGTAGGCGGTATCAGTATGGTACTAGACGTAGATCAGTACCCCGATCATTATATTTGATAAAGAGGATACCAGGTGAATAGTATGATGAATGTGATATTGACCCGTACCCAGATTGGGATGCCGTACGACGGATTTACGTATGAGTTATATTGATGATTGATCCGCACTCTTGACTTGGGATGCCTGATTATAGATATGGTATCGGATATGATATTATTGAGGCGGGATCACCGACTATACATATACAGGTATGTATATGTATCGACTCAGATGATAGGCGGTTTCCTTACCTGTAGTTCAGCTTGTTAGTTCAGCCGTATAGTTTAGTGTAGTTGTTAGATTAGATTAGACTTCTTACCTATTTCAAAAACTAACGAATCATGGGCATTTTTAAAGACAGCTCAAGGGAATCTGCGGATATTTCAAAAACGACGTATCTTTTCATAAAAATATCGTAGCCCCTATTTTCAAAACCCCATGATTCGTGTTATTTCAAAAGGCACCATTCGTAGGACTTATATTAGATTATTGCAGATTAGTTATCGTTGTGTCTAGTATTCAGCTCCCGCACATTATTGCTGTTCGCTCTGCCTCGCATATTGATTTTGCTGCATATTCAATTATTGATATCATGCTGTTAGGACACCAGCACTATTACCGATGATGCGTATGTACCACGTACACCTACTTGCCGGCTCACACACATCTTCATCGGTAATTGCCATGTCACGTACACTTTAGAGAATATAATTGCTTGACTTAGATTGTTAGCTGGTAGTTTTGACATGATATTAGTGTACTTCCCTTATATGCCATATCAGACATTGTAGTTATTACCTACCACTTCATGCATACTGTTATTCAGTTGTTCATACCTAGTTCATTATCATTGACATATGCACTTGTGATGATTTCTTGAGATTTATGATATTTCTGGATTTCGGGGAAAGCCGCAAAATTTACAACTTATGATCTTTTAAAATATAAAATGTTGCGGTTTTCTAGTGATGTAAAGTGTCGTCCACCATGAGTTTGCTGTGGTTTTGGAGATCCATGTCGAGGAGTGGAGGAACCGTCACGGGTACATGGTGGGCCCGGTATGGTATCCCGGGGCAAGAGGAATGTGGTGTTGACGTTGAGCCTGGCTGGGGAGCACTACCTTCCGGTGATATTACCCGACGCGTCGGATATCCGGAGGATACCGTCGTGTTCTTGAGATGGATGGTAGGGGCCGGTCTGGACTGGCGGCGCCCTAGATATTGTGATTTAGATATTGATATTTCGAGACAGTGAGATTTATGTTTTGTGTCGATGCTAGACACTGTTGATACTGATTTCATTATGATACCTCAGTTTAAAAATACGAAGGAAATCTCACTAATTTATGAAAACAGTTTCTTCATTTACATGTATTCTGTTTCATGCATTCATACCTCATTCATATGATATATTGCTACCTGAGGCACTGACACGGGCACATGAAATTATACTCGGGTTAGATATTACCCTAGACATTGTCATAGGCTGCCTGTTATACATATATTTGAGGATATATTATGATCATTGACCTAGGATTGCGTTATTTATGCGATTTCTGTGCGTAGATATTTTTCTATTCACGAGTTGGCAACTCACCCCCGTTGTGCCCCAGTTTCTTGCAGATTTGCCGTACAGGTTTCTTTACGGCTTGCGGGCTCAGTTTCATTCGGGTGATTTGCTAGTAGGTGGGTTTACTTGTATCATACCCCCATTATATATCTTGTATATCATTATTCTGTTGTATCTAGAAGTTCCATCAACCAAACATGTATCTATTGAGATAGAGACCAGTGATGTTATTCTTTCGACCATAGAGTAGCATGTTTTATTTCTTGAGTTTCTTGCTGGTTGAGTTCCATTTCTGTTGTGATCCTCGCCTTTAGGCGTTGTATATTATGTTGCATACAGGTTGATTTGATATGGTTCTTCCTATTCTCTACTACTTCTCTTGGTTTGGATTTCTGGGTTTCGGCTTACTTAGCATACGTACTCCTTGAGACGTTCGTAGTCTAAGTGCCGGTCATGTTCCGTACTTTCGGGTCGTGACAGAGAACAATTGAACAGAAAAAGCTATGCTTGACTAGGGGGGATGGTTCTATGTGCTTTTATAGAGCAACTTGGGGATAGGGTTAGGTGGATTGATGACAACAAAATACCATAATTTATAACTATATTACTCATCCAATGTGTATGGCATGTGAAAGCTAGATGAAGGTCGAGGCAAGCACAACAAATTTGTTGGATGGGACAATGTCAATAGGAGCTCAATGCTATTTGGAAAAATAATAATTCAAAGACATAGTGGAGTTTCCGATTGGTGGTATGGACTAGTTTGATGTATGTAGTTGGTTTGATTTATGAAAAAATGGGGAGACAACATGCATGTATGCATATAGGTAACATCTGCCAATATGCCATATCCAGACCGCAATCTACTTTTGCCTATTGGCTAATATGAAAATATCGACCCGCGTATATGACATAATCAAAGTTGTTAAATCTTGATACGGTTTGAGTTTTGTTTTTTTATTTATCAGTTCTATCAATGTTGCGTATAGCGCTTTATGATATCAGTATCCTACATTTGTAGTTTTAATTGTTGATTGTTATAGATGAATACCATTGCAATAATAGTTTTTGGTTGATGAATGCTATTGCAATGTAGGATGATCAGTTCTATCAATCTTGATCTCAATGGTTTAAAATCATGTTACACATACAACACGAATGCACAACAAACGCATAATTAGAGAGCGACTCGAGATATTCAGGTTAAAACCAATATATGATACTCGATGATAATATGAAACCTTCATATTCCCATCGATACTCATATATGAAACTAAAAGCGCCACTTAGTCCCCGTCTATCGGTTAACATACGTGCGATGCTCGTCGTGACCTAGAACTATACGAAAGTTGTTAAATATCGGACAGTATAGCTCGATACTAACAACCGTCGTATAGTCTACGCGACGAGAAAATTCAATCGTATGGTAACCCATAGATTTGTCCCGTGTGGACAAGTTAAGAATGTATAAAGCAAACGCCTTCATTCACTTGTGTTTTCATCCATTTCGAGATATTTCGTCGGTACCTTTCCGCTGGTTCTCCGTGTACAAAGATAGATTAGATGTTCATTTCAACGTTGTTTCACAGCTTTGAAATGATTATCTATTCTATTACAGTGTACTCGGAGAACAGCGGGGAGGTGCTGCCAAAATTTACTCGAAACGGTTGAAAGCACAAGTGATGGGCGTTCGCTCTATACATTCTTAATGGGATAGAAGCCTACCCCCGACAGCCGGAACATACACATACAACAAGAATACACAACAAACGCATAATTAGAGAGCGAGTCGAGATGTTCGGGTTAAAACCAATATATGATACTCGATGATAATATGAAACCTTCATATTCCCATCGATACTCATATATGAAACTAAAAGCGCCACTTAGTCCCCGTCTATCGGTTAACATACGTGCGATGCTCGTCATGACCTAGAACTATACGAAGGTTGTTAAATATCGGACAGTATAGCTCGATACTAACAACCATCGTATAGTCTACGCGACGAGAAAATTCAATCATATGGTAACCCATAGATTTGTCCCGTGTGGACAAGTTAAGAATGTATAAAGCAAACGCCTTCATTCACTTGTGTTTTCATCCGTTTCAAGATATTTCGTCGGTACCTTTCCGCTGGTTCTCCGTGTACAAAGATAGATTAGATGTTCATTTCAACGTTGTTTCACAGCTTTGAAATGATTATCTATTCTATTACAGTGTACTCGGAGAACAGCAGGGAGGTGCTGCCGAAATTTACTCGAAACGGTTGAAAGCACAAGTGATGGGTGTTCGCTCTATACATTCTTAATGGGATAGAAGCTTACCGCCGACAGCCGGAACACACACATACAAACGCATAACTAGAGAGCGATTCGAGATGTTCGGGTTAAAACCAATATATGATAATATGAAACCTTCATATTCCCATCGATACTCATATATGAAACCAAAAGCGCCACCCCGTCTATCGGTTAACATACGTGCGATAATTTATTCTTTTCAACGACAAACTCACACACAAAGCATATACACATATTTTCTCCTTTGTCAGTAACTATCCCGTTCTTATATTTCTCAATATAGTCAGCATAACTTACAATTTATATGTTATTCAGTCTAACATGGCCCATGAGTACGTCAGAGTTAAGGACTGGATGTATGTGGATTGGAAACAACGTATGCAACCTAAGTTTGTCGCAGGAGTTGCTGCTTTCCTTGAATTTGCACGCGCACATATTAAGATCATAATAGAGAAGATTCTCTGTCCGTGCGATAGATGTGGCAATAAGTACCGGCAGAAGGTAGAATTGGCAGAGCTTCATATTGTAAAACATGGGTTTACTAGACTTTATTCAACTTGGAAATATCACGGGGAAGGAGAAGAATGCAGTACTGCGGTAGAAGAAGAAGGAGAACACGATAATGCGGCAGGAGAAGAAGAAGAAGAATTCGGTAATACGGCAGGAGACGGAAATTTATTTCCATCAGAAGAAATGGAGGATATGGTAAAGGCTGCCCTAGGTGAATCTATTCGTACCGAAGATGACATTCCTTCCGGTCAAGGACCGCGTGCGGATAAATATGAAAATTTCATGAATGATGCTAGGAAACCAATTTATGAGAATGCGAAGTATTCCACCCTCTCATGGTTCGTCCAACTTTTCCAGATTAAGTGCCTAAATGGATGGAGCAACAAGTCATTCACAATGCTTCTTTCGTTCTTGAAAGATTCTATGCCTCCGGGAAATAATGTGCCCGAAAGCTGGTACGAAGCCCAGAAGATGATGTCTGATTTGGGTCTAAAGTGCGAGAAGATTCAAGCATGTCCTAAAAATTGCGTGTTGTAGCGGAAAGAGAATTCAGATTTGAAAGAGTGTCCAACATGCGGAGAGGCCAGGTATAAGCCGAAAGATTCTGATAAGAAGCCTGATATACCTGTGAAGATAGCACGATACTTTCCCATAACACAGAGGCTACAGAGGCTATTCAGGTGCAAGAAAACAGCCGAGGCAATGATTTGGCATCACCGTGCTCCTCCAAGCGAAAATGGAAAAATGAGCCATCCAAGAGATTCACCGGCATGGAAGGATTTCGATAGGAGGCACGCAATATTCAGTAGCAATCCTCGCAATGTCCGACTCGGACTGGCTACCGATGGCTTCTGCCCATTCAACTATATGGCTGGAAGTCACAGTACATGGCCCGTTGTAATGATAATTTATAATCTGTCGCCTTGGTTGGCTATGGACCAATCATACTTTATGATGACTCTTCTTATCGACGGACCAAACTCACCGGGGAACAATATCGACGTCTATCTCTAACCTCTGATCGAGGAGCTGAAAACTTTGTTCATTGATGGTGTAGAGACATATGATTCAAACACAAATACAACCTTCATACTGCGTGCGGCTTTAATGTGGACAATTAATGACTTTCCTGCGTATGGAATGTTAGTTATGTATATGCCCTAGAGGCCATTGTTGTACATATGATGTATATTATAATGGATGCTTGGATATATATAGAGATGACTTTCTTGCTCGTCATGATAGTATGATATTTGGTTTCACTTTATCTTAACATGTTGACTTGTATTGGTTTACTGTTTTTCTCTCACATGTTGATAAAGCCCTTAGGATCTGTACTCGACTACTGGGACTATGATGAGATCATATTAGTGGGGCCTTGGTAGTCGATGAGTACATCCTATAACTGTTCCTAGTCCAGGGTATATCGAGACAGGGCATCGATACACCAGAGTAGACTAGCGTATACGCATCTTGACCCATATGATGGGCGATGGATGATCCCACATCCATCGGTGTTTGATATCAGAGATGGTGTACGGGTGCTCAGTGGAGACTGGGTACACTGGACGGACTCGCCGAGAACTCCCAGATGGTGATATACCACACGTCAGATGGCAGTTCTCCGGTGACACTGGTACAGGGTAGTCTGTAGACCCGAGATCGTCATAGAGTCTTGTGTGATTCCCACTGTGCTTTGATTTCCACCTTACCACGTCCAAGAGGGCGTGCAAAACGGTGGCTTTTGGGTACAGTCCCGAATCACATGGAGGCAATGAGCGATAAGAGGGGATTCGTCTCTCCCGGTATAGGGAGTTGATGTTGTGCTGTGTTCGATTCGCTATAACTGGA